>OV277857.1:11416250-12832500 GCA_922989275.2 Gari tellinella
CATGAAGTCCATGCTTCTTGAACATGCCGATTATCTATGAAGATGGAGAGTCACACCAGCGGGTTGCTACTTTAATGAAAAAGATCAATGCTACCCGTGCGTGTAACTTGAACATGTGTTCTTGACTTCCGTAACCGCATGATGTTTATATATTATACAAATCACAAAAAATAAAGATAATAGAATTGAATTAAAAAAGAAAAAAACCCAAAAAAAAAACCAACATCAATGCACCTGGTTTGGTTGATGACTGGATTAACCCTCTCATTACTGAATACCAGTAACATGATGACTATTGCAATTGCAAACAGTTGTAATCCAGACCAGGCTGCAAAAATATCGGATTCATAGAGTATGTCTCTTGAAATATAGTTTACCCCTTTTTCAAATTAAGCTCTTTATGACACACTTTACCTTTTCTCCGCATGAGGATCATCAGAGAGACAGACAGACATTCATACAGAAAGATGGAGACAGAAAAGAAGAAGCGAGAGACTGACAGACAGAGATAAGAGAAAAACAGACAGACAGAGAGACAGTCACAAAGAGAAACAGAGACATAAATACAGACAGTGGCAGAGAAATATAGACACACACAAACTTCGTAGGTAAACGAAAAAATACGTTTTTCTCTCGTTTTCAAAACCTCACTAAACTATCAATTTATAAGCTATCGCCTCAAATTTTGTACTACGCGTAAGATAATGGTCTAATAAAACATCTGTATTAAAATTTATAACGATAAGATGACATTAAAAGCATTTATATTAACACCAAACTTCGTAGGTAAACGAAAAAATACGTTTTTCTCACATTTTCAAAACCTCACTAAACTAACAATTTATAAGCTATCGCCTCAAATTTTGTACTACTCGTGAGATTATCGTCTAATAAAACATCTGTATTAAAATTTATAACGAAAGATAACATTAAAAGCATTTCTATTAACACCAAACTTTTGTAGGAAAAACGGAAAATACAGTACTGTACGTTTTCTCACTCATTTTCACAACCTCACTTAACTAACAATTTATAAGCTATCGCCTCAAATTTTGTACTACTCGTGAGATCATGGTCTAATAAAACATCTGTATTAAAATTTATAACGAAAAGATAACATTAAAAGCATTTCTATTAACACCAAACTTTCGGAAAAACGTTGTTTTCTAGCCGCCAGCGAGCGCCGCTGATTGAACGACACGATAAATCGCGAGCAGGCCGGATACTTCTCCATTTGTCCTTTCTCCATGTTTATATACAGAATGAACATCAGCGGTCCTATTACTGATCCTTGAGGGATACCCGATGTTACCTCATGCCAATTTGCCCGTTTCCGTTTACGGATACTTGTTGGACCCTGCCAGAAAGGAAATGCTGTACCCAATTTATCATATCTGGACCAATATTGTCCATTTTCTTCAAGAGTCTTTTGTGTGGGACGGTATCAAAAGCTTTTTGAAAGCCCATATATATACAATCAATGCCATAGCCGCTGTCCAAAGTCTCAGTCCACTCGTCTAAAACATTTATGAGTTGTAATGCTGTTGATCTCCCTGACATGAATCCATATTGTTTATTTTGAAGAATTTGTTTTTGATTATGTGGTCCATAATGTGATCCCTTATGATTATTTCCATTACTTTACATACTACAGATGTCAAGCTTACTGGTCGGTAATTCCCTGCATTAGATTTGTCGCCCTTTTTTAATATAGCACTGATTTTCGCTTTTTTCCACTCTTTTGGAATCTGCATTTTTGTATTGAATGATTAAAGATAATCACAATTGGATTCGATAGTTCTTCGTGTAGTTCTTTAAGTAATCTCGGATGTATGTTGTCTGGGTCAGGCGATTTGTCAGGTTTAAGGTTTTTCAGAATATTTTCTACCACGTCTGGTTTGAAAGATATGTTTTCCCACTTTTCTGAGGGTGTTTTACTATTTAGGGTTGGAATGTTATCTATTTCCTCTGTGATGAACACACTACTAAAGAATTCTGCTAAGATATTTGCTTTTTCCTCATCTTTGTCTGTCTTTGGGGAGTTTTTGTCAACAGGGTCTATACGCAATTCGCCGACACCACATTTAGTTTTGCTCTTGGCATTTATGTACTGCCATACTCTCTTGGGGTTTGATTTCGCATCCTTAGCTATGTTTTTTTCAAATCCTTTTTTAATTTTTCTTACTAGTTTAGATACCTTGTTTCTTGCTCTATTTTACTTTTTCCTGTCTTCTGGGTCTCTTGTATTAATAAATTTCCGTTGCATTGCATTTTTAACTTTAATGACTTCCAGTGTAGTTTTGTCGAGGGGTGTCGTGTGTCTCTTTTTGCTTTTAATTTTTATGATAGGTATGTGTTTGTCTTCTAATTCGTGGAATTTACTCTATAATTTTTCCCAGATTGTGTCTATATCATCCTTTTCAGAGAGGAAGGAATTCCAATCTATTTCATTCAAGTCTTCTTTAAATCCTTTATAATTGGCATCTTTATAGCGTCTCCTTTCTTTCACTGAGGGTTTTATAAATGTAAAGCAACAAAGGTCAAAAACTACCACACAATGATCGCTTTTCCCCAGTGGGCTCTGATATACCAAGTTTTCTATATTGTTTTGATCCTCTGTGATTAGTAGATCTAGGATGTTCGGGTTGTCAGTACCCCTCCATCTTGTTGGCTTGTCTAAAACTTGAAAGAGAAAATTTTCCTGGAGGCAGTCGATGAACTTTTGTTCCTCAGATCTCTCGTTTTTGGCTAGCTGGGATTCCCAATTGATTGCTGAGTAGTTAAAGTCTCCCATGAAGAGATGGTGGGTGTACTTTTCCTTTGCTGCTTTATCTATCAATTCTCGTAGTGATTCATGATGTTCTGGTGAAGATGACGAAGGATATCTATATAGAAGGTCAACAAGAACTTGTTCATATCTGTTCGTACTTATTTTCACAAAAAGGCTTTCCTGAAATTTCGTCTCAAATTTTACTTCTTCTACCTTTAATGACGTATGAGTGTATATGATCAATCCTCTGCCTAAGTTATTGTCAATATTTATATGAAACATTTTATAGTCTTTTGTCCAGTCTAAATTAAATTCTGCAGGGTTCAATGTGTAGTTAGAGTTTTTAGCTTTATCTTCTGTAATTCCAATTATCATTGGTTTTGTGTCCCTAATCCTCACTTCAAATTCTGTCATTTTATTCCTAAACTGGTCTGCATTTGTGTAGAAACAAGAAAGTTTATTTACAAATTTGTCATTATTTACATTATTTACATGTTCTTGTTTCTTCTTTCTTACTTGTCGTCTGCGTCTATCCTTATCTTTACTATCTTCCTTGCCCACGGTGGACCTCTTACCCTGTACCTGACTTCCCCCGACATTTCCTCTTCCTCCATTTCTCGTGCTTTTTCTTTCATTTGTTTTTCTTTCTCTCTTTCAGCCTTCGTGAGGTCGTTTGCTATTTTTGTATCTTCAAATTTATCACTGTGTCTTAGGTGTTTAACCCCTTTAAAGGGACTCGCAACCGGATGGTGTACTTGTCAAAATAAAAAAAAATACTCAAATAAAAGCAAATTTGTGGCATTATTTGGCTTCTGACATTAAAAAAATATGATCAGTCCAAAAAAAGTCTCAAGAATCGTCACCGAATCTTAGATTTTTAGATATTTTCCATCGTTTTTCTATACCGACTAGTAGACGGTATAGTTGTTGTTGTTGCTTCTCTTCACGGGCTCAGACATAAACACGAGCCGAATTACGAAGTTGTATGCACTTTCGATCGCTACACATTGAAATACGTTAAATCAATCCGAGATAAACGGATAGTTCCGTGGTCCATTGGTCTAAGCGGTTTCCCCTATTTTGCCTTCTGTCCGCCAATGCCGGGCCCCGGGTTCGAATCCCACCAGAGACCAATACTTTTTTTTATTGAAATACATTTTTTTAAACAGAATTTCTTATCCTAAACTAATTCTTTACCATTTATATAAGCGTTTGACACATATTTACAAATTACTATTTTTAATGCACCATCTGGTTGCGAGTCGCTTTAAAGAGACGGCTTTTCGTTACTGTTTGTTTGAACTGGACAAGCATTGCATTGTTTTTGTCATATTTCCCCAATCTTACTATCTTACTTATATCGTCTTCATCTATTTCGGTCTCACATATTTCCGCAATCTCTGCTACTATTTCCTGATCATGTTTTGTTCTTCTTATCCGTTCAGTGGAGTCTATTCCCTTTGTCCATAGATTATTATGTTATTTTCCCTTATTTTTCTCTCGTTTATCTCGGTCATTACCTCGTCCACGTCAACAGTTTTATCATTGTTTTCAATGTTTGGTTCTACCTGGCTGTCTTTCAATTTGTTTATTTGTTACATTTGAAAAGCATGTCTGTTTATGATTTATGGTAAACAAGAAATATCTTTAAAAAAGATATTCGGCGGAATGAGTGGTTGAACTAAGGCTATATAGATGGGTGTGCAAAATTGAATTAAATTGAGGTTTTCAAAGAATATATATCTTGGATTGAAAAGCAAAAAATACAAGTATTCAATTGAAACAGTAACTTTTATTTAAAATGCAAAACTATCATGTACAGAAATGCAAAACAAAACAATAATTTAACTCATATCCTAGCTACTGGTAGGAGATCCTCACATTAATCTATTGTTCCATTCATAGAGTTTCTTGAAACAAACTATAGCATACACAAATGTACAGATACAACAATCTACTGTACTTCACTCTTGTAAATAATGATGAAACAACACAATTGTGTTTAACTCACTTGAGGCTATTCATATATAAAATATTGCTTTTAATGTATGGCAAATGTGTACAAATAGTTAACAATTAAAACAAATTGGTTGTAAACAATTACGAAACACCTAGCTTCCTCTGTATATCTATAAATAGATTTCAAATCATATCTTAAAATAGAAGCATAATTTGTGGAAACTTCTGTGGCCTAATTCATCAGAACAGTAGTAAACAGCCAGCCCGTATCTCTAAATTTTACACCCACAGTCCACATCATGTAAAACTGTAATGGGACATAAACCAGCCTACAGGGCTCCAGATAAGAGTGAGTAAACTAAACAAATCACATTTTTCACCTCTTTTAGCACCAAACCCTATGGTATTACCACTCATTTTGATTGTCTTGAAGAGACAATTCATATGTATAGTGACACCACAGGGTTTAATGCACAAATAAAGATTTTAAGTTTTGAAACAATTCCCTTATCTGGAGCCCTGGCTACTATCCAATCAGACTATTCAGTTTCAACAGGTGCTCTTAATTCTAAATTTCTGATCAAATATTATTGGTTGAAGTGTGTGGCCAAATATAAAGTGTGTCTAAATAGAAAACAGTCAGCTCCGCCGAAAAATCCGCTGCTTTCTAGACGGTACAACCAATCAAAAGCTGTATATTACTTGCATGATAGAAGTAAAAGAGGTAAGCACACCATACCTTGAACTTGTCCCTGCCTTACAAGTAATCTTTCAAAGATCACTGAACACCTAAATGGAAAAGAAGTGAAGGAGGGGACCATAGCAGCATTGTGTACGTTGGAAAATACGATATTCTGTCCTTTTTTAAACGAAACGCAGATGCAATGTACAATTCTCCGCCCTACAACGGCCCTCCGAACAACGATTCCTTACTTACAACAACGCTTGCTGCTGTAACCAAAACAAGACAATTGTTTAACCCATTACCCCATAGCCTGTTTCTAGTTTTGAACACGAGCGACCACTTAAAGCAGGTTGAAAGTACTTCTAGTCTGCTTTAAGCTAACATCTGCTGTAATATAGAACATATATTTCTTATGATACATATCCATGACTATATAAATTGGAACTACATGTATTTTCTTGAGAGGAAGAACAAATTAATGGCGTAAAAAGGCGTATTTATGGAGTATTGAGTTAACCCTTTCACTGCAGCAATATCGTTTTCTTAAAAAAAAGAAATATTGTCTGCTATTTTTTCTGAAAGTTACACATTGGAACATTTTAGCCCCCCAAAAGACATAATCATTAGTGGCAAACAGCTTTCCAGAATCAAAATCAGACTCCGCGTTATGCGTTCAAGCTGTTTTTGCTGTCGTGCTCAGCACTCGAAGGAAAGTTCCCTCACTATAACAACTCCCTGTGGGAAAAGGTAATTTCTTAAAAATGTTGAAGATTATTTTCACTCTGAGTGGAACATAGTGGGTAACCCGGCGTCTGGTCTGACTTCAAAATGTTTGCCGTTTAAATTAGCATTTAACTCATTTAGCCCTAGTGACGCATATCTGCGTCCTTTACTAAAAGTGTACATGTGAAGAGTACACTTGTTCTATGCAAACAGTGAAGTCTCTGATCAGATACTTCAGTCTGTAATTTTACAAGTTATTACCAATAACAACCCTAAATAGTCTAAAATGGATCAGCCTTTATTGCAAACTAGAATCGTCCATTGGAAGTTTCAGGGGATATAATGAGTTAAACCGTGTTTATTGGTAAAGAATAATTAACTTTCTCTGGACAGCGTATGTTAACACATTCAACCCTAGCGACGAGTATACTCGCCATTCACAAACAGTGTAACTGTGAGGAATACATTTGTCCCATGAAAACAGTGTATACCCTGATCAGAGGGCTCCTGAAGGAACCCTCTGATCAGGGTCTACATTGTTTGTCATTTTGAAATAAATTGTTAAAATCAACCCTAAATAGTCCAAAAATGGACTAGACTTATTTTGAAATTGAAACTGTCCATCAAAAGTTTCAGCGGTGAATGAGTTTAAGTCTTCTCGGTAGGACCCCATCTGAGAAAAATGCTAGAACCGCACATGTGCTTAACCCTTATCATGCGGAAAGTCGCGCAAAGCATACTAAGGGTAAATATTTAAACACAAATAAAAAGAAGAGAGAGAAAGGAACCACATTATTTTCCTTTGAGTATGTATTGATTCGTTGAGCCCTAGCGACTAGCATACTAGTCGTTTACAAACAGTTTATAGCTGTGAAGAGTACACTTGTCCTACACAAACAGTGTTGATCATCCAGATCAGAGGGTTCCTAAAGGAACCTTCTTCAGGGCTGCCATTTCTCCGGATTTTTCCTAAATCTCCGGATTTTTTCCCAGTACATGGTAGCTTAAAACAGACTGAAAGTAAAGCAGAAAGCGCCCCAAGGCGCATTCTGCTTTACTTACAGTCTGCTTTAAGTGATCGCATGTCAACAAAACAAGAAAAAAGCTATGGGGTAAAGGAACGATTCGTAAAATCGCACTTGAAAAATGCAAATTTTGAAATCTTAGGATTTTTTATGTCAACTTATGGCAGCCCTGCTTCTTGCATATAGCAGTACTGGTCCTGTATGTCATTTTATTTTGCAATAAATTGCAAAATTCAACCCTAGATAGACAATAATGGACTTGAGCTAGTCACTTATTTAGAGAAAACACGAAGAGTTCGTGTATCTTGAAGTTTCCTAATTTTTATGCTTCTTGTAATACGGAACTTTCCGCGCCGCGTTTGTCTCGCGTTTTAGTACTGTACACGCAAAGTGTGAAGCAGTCAATGTAAACAAATATGTCGTCGATAGACAAATTCTTGTGATGTCCAATTATGATTTTACACATATCGTAGAAATAAAATATATATCGGTCTATTAGATATTAATATCTGGTATATAATAACACCGTGATCGCGTTTGAAGAAGGTACAGTAGTGTAATTTGTCCCTCAAAATTGTTATAAACCAGTAAACAAAACTTTGTCTAGTTTCAACATGTCCCAGTTTTCCGCAAAATTCACTTGCTAAAATGTTCATTAAAATAAGTACGTGACCGGGTTATAGATACTTAAATATATTTAATATATCAGATATGTATATAAGATTACCACTGTGCATAAACATGTCATTATAGATAGCATTGTTTTGTCAATGGAAACATTGTATTGAATTTGCATTGGAAGAGAAAAACTCTACTGAAAACGGTTTTCAGACCTTTTTGTATTTTTGTTTTGATACTGCTATACAATCCATTGGGGTCAGGGACACTTATGAGGTGCACCAGGGATTAGACCCGGCTGGTCACTTTATCCCGACACAGACAAACCGGTCGTAATGATAGGTGCTGGTTAATTCGCCTAAAGACGAACTCGCCTACAGTTAGGAATGTAGTAACCCAAATGGTGAATTTGTCTAGAAAGCAATTATATAATGATTGCATTTCGCACCTTATAGTACAGTGCTATGAACGACAGCAAGACTGTGTATGTTCTATAAGCTGGCAAATGGCACTGTGAACATTGACACTAGTGCGAAACTCGCACCATACCAAAGACAGTCGCGATTGTTCAATGAAAGAGCATACCAGCTGCCAATCTGTCGGACGAATGTCAGGAAGGAATCTTTCTATCCGCGAACGACATGAGAGCGGAACACTTTGCCCGCGAGTACCGTGCTTTCGCAGAGCCTGGATTCCTTCAAGGCTCATCTTTCAGCATAAATAGGCTGCAATGCGTTTCATGCGCACATCCTGAAAACGGCAGAACAATCAACTATTTGATGGAGGCCAAATTATGGTAGAAGTGCTCCCTCTCTACAACGACACCCAATGGGAGACTAAATATATGTGCGTTGTTCGGAGGGAGTCCTTGTAGGGAGGGAAATTGGCTTATATTTGCAAACACTTTGAAACAGATTGAATCCAGATCAGATGCCACGTTACGCAGCGTCTGATCTGGATTCAGGCTGTTTGCCACTTGTCATTATGTTTTTTTCTGTCAAAATGGCTCATATGTAAATTTGAGAAAAACAGCAGACGACAATTTTAAGTACAGTTTTTCTCGGCTGCAATATAGTGTTACACTATATTGCAGCCGAGAAAAGGTTGGACATAATTATATTGCTTTGGGAACAGCTGCAATGGTCGTTATAACAAGGGAACCGTTGTTGGGAGGGCTGTTGTAGAGAGGGAACACTGTTCATGTGTATCTACCGATTACAAGTCAATAAAAACTGGAAGGAGAGGCAAGTACAGTAGTACACTCACAACCGAGGCAATATGGTGTTAACCGTTTTTTATTCACATTCAACGTTTCGACCTTCAACGGGTCTTCATCAGGAATCTATAAAAAGAAAGTCAATAAAAAGAAAGACCAACTTGCCTTAACCCAGGCCATTACCCTATAAATATGCGTTTTTGACACCTTTAAATTATTCCTCCACTGAAAAAAACAGTTCCAATTTATACAGTCAATATTTTCTATTATCATAGCAGATATAAACTTAAAGCAGGCTGAAAGTAAAGTAGAATGCGCCTTAAGTATTGTTTTCTTATATTAAACACAAAATTCAGTTAATTCACACATGCATGATGATCAGGGGCTACACTCATTATCCAATCTTAGTCAACATTACCTGAAAACAACATGTTTTGTTACGTTAACGGTACCTAACATTAGGTGTTTAATAGAATCACTATGTAATTGCTTTCTAGGCAAATTCACCTTTTGGGTTACTATATATCTAATTGTAGGCGAGTTCGTCTCTAGGCGAATTCACCATAAACCGTAATGATAACCCTAAATCCTGAGCGAAAAGTAGGGAAGCCATTACTATCAAGTTTTAAGTCTTTTGTTTGACCAAGCCGTGATTGAACCCGTAACCATCCGCAAGCTGATGATCTACCATTGAGACATACAGTCAGCTACGTGTCTGATAGCTCAGTTGGAAGAGCACCTACCCTGTAAGCGAGGGGCCTTGATTCGAGTTATTTTTCTCACCATTTGATGCCCAATTATAATAACATGAGTATACAAAAACTCGTGGAGTGTTCTTGACATAGGAATTCAGGATAAATTCTTGTATAGGGTAGCATGATGAAATGGTGAGAGATTTGTCAAATTGTCAGCTAGGTAGCGCAGCCTTGTCAGTTGTAATAACATATGTTTTTTAAAAAAAACAACAATTCTTTTAAAATCCATGGAGTGCTATCCAATTCAAAGACCAACCTTATCTACAACTCTGGATAGCTCAGCCTTGAAAGCGAGGGTTCCCAGGTTCGAGTCCCTATTTTTTCAATGGATTTGAATGGGGCGAATGTATTTTTTTATGCATAAAATTTATTCCTTTGCTGCAGAAAAGAATTACTACTTATACAGTCATCTATATTCTAGCAGATAGTAGTTTAAAGCAGGCTGAAAGTATTCTGCTTTACTTTCAACCCGTTTTACGTGGTCACCCGTCTTCAAATCTAGAAACTGGCTGTGGGTAATGGGTTAAAAAATGTAAAGTTTAACCCGAAACTATTTTGCTGAATTTATTTCTTTACAGATGGCAGAAGTGCACATTATTGGTCAGATTTATGGTGCCCGTGGGTTTCCAGAAAACAGTTTGTTTTGTAAATGGGGCGTACACACAGGTAATACAGTAAAACCTCTCTATTACGACCACTAAATTGTGTTAATTAGTAGTTACGTAGGACAGATGACTGCTTAAAGCAAGGTGACAGTAAAACAGAAAGCTCCTATAGGAGCTTTCTGTTTACCGGTTACCTTGCTTTAAGCAGTCACCTGTCTATTATACAATCAATAAGCCCTCGTTTTAGTGGTCGTAATAGAGACTAAGAGAGGTTTAACTGTACTGTTGATAGATTTGTTCTCATAGTTTCAGTACTATAAGTAAAATTGCAATTGAAATGGTCTATAGATGCTTTGCCACTCTACCACAATTATTTATAGTTGTAGTTTCAAGATATAGTCTAGTTTGCTATGCTTTAAAAACAACTTCAATGTTAGCAATAAAGATTAAAGTAACTGGTCATACCCACACTCCTGACTACACCTTAGAGTTTGGTTTGGTTTGCTTGTTAACGTCTGTTTCTGCCATCTATGGGCTAACAGTAAACCCTACTCTTAGTCTTATGATCGAAAGAGTTCTCTGGTTCTTTTAGATGCCCAGTGTAAAGCACATCAGACATTGATTTATAAAGTCTCAGCTGAAGAACTTGGTCTGGCAGGGATCTAACTCAAGACCCCTGGTATTGTAGTCAAGTGTGTTAACACTGCACTATGTCTGAGGATATTAAAATACATCTTCAAGTGGAGCTTGAATAAAAATCAGGGTTGTCTCAATGTATGCCAACTATAGTGTCCCTTATTCTAAAAAGAACAAGTCACATTGTCATCCCAGACTCTATATGAGTTTGGTATATACTGCCAAATACCATATGTAATGCAGCTACATACGATGCTTAGGATGCATGAGGGTTTCAAACAGTGTAGATCAAGACCAGCAGCTGCATCTTTGATGTGGCTGCTGGCCTTGATATACATGGCTTAGATACAATTTGTTATTCTTGAGTTAATCACACATTTTCTTGCTCATTTCAGCATCAAATCCTAATGAATAGTAACACCATAGGGTTTAATGCATAAATAAAGATTTTAGTTTTTGAAATACTCCCCTTATCTGGAGCTCTGATAATGTACATGTACTTGCAGGAGGAGCATGGAAGGTGCTGTCAGGTTTACGAGAAGGTCAGACCCAGGTTGATAACCCTCAGAACCAACAGACGGCATTCTTCTCCCACCCAATAGACATCCACTTTGCAACAAAAGGATTACAGGGTAGGTAAAACTACCATGACAAAGTTTGTTGTGTTTAAACAGGTGGTTGCTTAAAGCAGACTGAAAATAAAACATTACTCCTGTAAGAGCTTTCTTGAAATACAGCTTTTTATGCCTCTAATTTATTCCTCCACTGATGAAAATTGTTCCAATTTATACAGTCATAAATACAGTAAAACCTCTCTATTACGACCACTAAATTATGTTAATTATTAGGGTGTTTACATTAGGTGACCGCTTAAAGCAAGGTGACAGTGAAACAGAAAGCTCCTCTAGGAGCTTTCTGTTTCACTGTCACCTTGCTTTAAGCTGTCACCTGTCTATTATACAATCAATAAGCCTTCTTTTTAGTGGTCGTAATAGCGAGGTTTTACTGTATGTACATTAAGAAACATATTCTTTATCCTAATAGAAGGTAGCTTAAAATTGGCTGAAGTAAAGCCTAATTTATACTGTCAAGAACGTTTATCATAAGAAATATTTTCTGTATTCTAGCAGATGGTAGATTAAAGCAAGCTAAAGGCGTATTCTCTTTTACTTTCAACCTGCTCAAGTGGCGACCTATCTTCAATACTAGGAACAGGCTATGGAGTAAAAGGTTAAATAGAAAGCTGGGTTTTTTTGCAAACTGGATTGTTAGGTCTAGGGAACAAATATTTCTGCTATCCTATTTTAACCTATTACCCAATAGATTCACCTTTAATTTATTTCTCCACTGAAAGATATAGTATCACTTTATCAAAGTTTATGCAGTCATGAATATGTATCATAAAAATATTACCTCTATCCAAGCAGATAATAGCTTAACTCTTTCCTCCCTGAAACTTTAAATGGATCATTCCAGTTTCGATTTTAGTCTAGTCCATTTCTGACTTTTAAGGGTTGTTTTTGTCAATGTTTTGCATTATGACAAACAGTGAAGACCCAGATCAGAGGGCTCCGTAAGGAGCCCTCTGATCTGGGTATTTACCGTTTGCATAGGACAAGTGCAATTTTCACATGTATACTTTTGAAAACGACGCCTATATGCGGGACTAGGGTTCAAAGAGATTGAAACTAAAGCAGAATGCTCTTACTTTCAACCTGCTTTTAGCAACCACCTATATTACAAAAATGAAACCTGGCCATTTGGGAAAGGGTTGAAAATTAAAATACTGATATTGGTAAACTGGTGGATTCATGGTTTTCCGTTATGTTTTGTGATTTTACAGGTTGGCCCAAGTTACATTTCCAAGTATGGCACCAGGACAGTTTTGGTAGAAATGAACTGTATGGCTATGGCTTCTGTCATTTACCATCATCTCCCGGTATACATAATCTAGAGTGTCCCACCTGGCGGCCATCAGGGAGCTACAGGGAACAGGTGTCACAGAGCTTCCTTGGTGGAGGCCCGCAGCTGAAGAACCCCGATCTGATATACAGTGGTGCAGATCGCTACAAACTTCATACTATTGCTATGGGAAGTATTCATCTGCAGCTCGGAGTGATTCTCAGAAACTTTGACAAGTTTGGTATTGAGTGTTAACCCATTGAACTCGAGTGACTGGAAATATGTGCTGTTTTCAAACAGTGTATATTTGTAGAGTACACTTGTACTATGCAAACAGTGTTGACCCAGATCCTACAGCAGCCCTCTGATCTGGATCAGCACTGTTTGTCATTTTGAAATAAATTGTAAAAACAATCTGAAATAGTCAAAATGGACTTGACTTAATTGGAAACTTGCATTGTCCATTTGAAGTTTCAGGGGTTCATGAGTTTAACACAACCGGCATACGCATGCATTATCATATCTTTTTATGTGTAGAGTCAAGTACTAAGAAATTAAGGATGCAAGTGTTCAACTACACTGAATCTGAACGAAATTAAATCTTTCTATATAGACAGAATGTGTGTGGTATTTAACAACCAGTTACAGACTCAAAACTGAAAAAGTAAGCATGAGTAAACTGAGAATACCCATGTTTTGACCTTTCTTTGAGAAGAATCTAATGAATAGAAATACATCTATGTAGTCGAAACTAAATACTTCCAACTCGGGTTAGTTCGAACATACACATATTTCAAAGTAATAAGGTAATATTAGACTAACAGGTGATTGAGTTACCAAAATGAATCTTGTGAAATACTGGTAAGTTCGATTTAAGTGAGTTTGAAGTATCGAATATCAACTGTAGCATCATAGGAGTTGGTAGAGACATCAAGATTTTAGTATTTAAAAATTTAGTTATACTTTTCCAGTAGCAGTGAAATGCCATTACTCTTTCGATGTAAGTCAAATTTGGATATCTCGAACTCGCTTAACTCGAACTAACCGATATTCCGACACATGAATTACAATATTTCATGTTCGGTTAAGTAGAACATACCCACAGTTGAAAGTTAAAACGTGGCTAAGCCATGTTTTAACTTTGAACTACGGGTATGTTCGACATAACCGAGTTCGAGATATCAAAGTTCGACTGTAATTGAATATTAATTCATAGTAAACAATAAAATCCCTCCATTACTACCACTTAAGTCTCAATGATGGTGCTTAACCAATCACTCCATAGATATGTTTTTAACAACTTTAATTCATTCCTGCACTCAAGAAAATAGTTCCAATTTATATAGTCATGAATATTTATCATGAGAAATATTTACAATATTCTAGCAGATGGTTGCTTAAAGCAGGCTGAAAGTAAAGCAGAATGCCGCTTGAGGTTTATTCAGCTTTTACTTTCAACCTGCATAAAGTGGTCATCTATCTTCAATACTAGAAACAAGCTATGGGCTAAAACTAGATTGGAAGCTTAAAACAGGATAAAATCAGCAGAAAGCTTCATTTTGCTTTTAGCGGTCACCTGCCTGTAACACCGAAAACCTGAGTGGTATAAGGGGGGACTTTTCTGACTTTGTGTTGATATGAGAAGATATAACCCATTGCCCCTTAATTATGCTAATAGTTCTAATTTATACAGTCATGAATATGTATCAAAAGAAATATTTTCTATATTCTGGCAGATGGTAGCTAAAAGCAGGCTGAAAGTAAAGCAGAATGCGCCTTAAGGCGCATTCTACTTAACTTTCAACCTGCTTTAAGTGGTCACTGGTCTCCTAAACTAGAAACAGGCTATGCGGTAATGGGTTACTGTAGAGCAAGCAGTCATTCATTGCCATTTCATAGCAACCTTCTATGAAGGAGTAATTGAAGATTTTACATGCTCATATTATACATGTACATGTATGTAGTTTGTGTAATCTATTTATTGACTTGTTAGACCGTTGTTACTGTTAAGTCTTAGTTGAAAAGAAAAGTTCATGTTGCTTTTGTAAAGCGTTACACACCTTTGGATACCTCGGTCTCAAATACATATCGGACCTGACATGAGTTATCATTTGAAATGAGCTAACAGATACAGTGTTCCCTCCCAACAACGACTCCCTCCTTACAACGACCCTTATGGCTGTTCCCCAAACAAGACAAAATGTTTAACATTTTGATGCTGCAATATCGTTTGCTTCAAATTGTCATCTGCTGTTATTTCTCAAAATTACATTTTGATCAAATAAATATTATGACGGGTGACAAACAGCTTGAATCCAGATCAGACGCCGCGTAACGCGGCGTCTGATCTGGATTCAAGCTGTTTGCAGATGTAAGCCAATTTCCCTCCCTGTAACGACTCCCTCCGAACAACGCACACAATCCTTGTCTCCCATTGGGTGTCGTTGTAGAGAGGGAGCGCTGTAATGGTAAACTACGGTATTAACCCTTTCACTCTCAATGATGTCATAACCTGCATTTGCAAACATATCTGATTGGCATCCAAACTGTTTGTCACTTGTTTTAAAATTATGTCCGTTATACACATGTACTGCCTTAAATCTAACTTTGAAATGATATTGAAGCAGACAATAATATGGCAGTGAAGCGGTAAAAACCTCACATTCATTATTAGAACATTTCTTTCTTTTTTTTCCTTTTAATAATTTTTCATAAGTAACTACACTGCCATACTGAATATACAGTACTCCCTTCTCTTGGCCTACACTCATGGTCAGTCTTTAAAACAGGTGAAAGCTAAATGCAGGAAAAAGTTATTACTTTCTTATGTTCTGCATTAAGCAACCACCTACTTTTAAAGATCTTCATTGAAATTTACTGGTATGTGACTGAAGAGAGGTAGAGATTCCATCAAAAGCATTCAGTACATCTTCTGTACAAACCAGTTTAAATGCCCTGGGGTGATGCAAAATCTGTCAGCTTAAAGCAGGTTGAAAGAAAAAATAGAATGCTCCTTTAGGAGCATTCTGCTTTACTTTCAGCAACCATCTGTCTCAATACACTGAAAACAATCTAATATGGGAAAATGGTTAAGTACAACAGTTTCAGTTTTTTGCAGATTTTTTTTTTTGGGGGGGGGGGGGGGGATTTTTAACCAGAAGGGAGGGGGTTGTTTAAACGGGGATATACTGTATTTGTAAAATGCAAAATTAGTAAACAGTGCTTGTACCTTTGTTGTAGAATATTTAGAAGTTTAATTCAGATCTTGCACCCACTATTTTTTGGAAAAGGTCACCAGTACAGTTGTGTATATAGGAAATGTAGATACTATAATAAATGACATTATTTTGTATGCAGGCTTTATTTGTTTTGGTTTATTCCTCGATTTCTTTAGGCAAACTGTCATCATAATCAAAGCGTAAATCCAACCTGTACATTCAGCAGTGTATTTACTATTTATGAACATGTATACAGTAGTCATATTATGATAAGCACATCCTGGAGAACTTTTCTACTAAAGAGTTTAAAGACTTGCACAACTATAATTAACTAACAGTTGAATGATAAGGGCCATTCTAGTGCCACAAATATACAGTAAAATCTCTCTATTTTGACTACTTTATTGAAGGCTAATTGATCGCATAAATAGAGGTGATAGCTTAAAGGAGCTTTCTATTTAATTTTCACCTTGCTTTAAGCAACCATCTGCGTTAGAACACCTAATACTTAACACCAATTAGTGGTCATAATTGAGAAGTGTCACTGGATTTCTGCAGTTCATCACTGTCATTTTGAAATACTTGATTTTCCTGAGTTTTGTTTGCAAACTCTTGTATTATTATTTATTAACCCTTTAACTCATAGATACATCTTTTAAGGTGCTTAATTAATTCCTCCACTGAAAAAAAATCCAGTTTATACAATCATGGATATGTATCATAAGAAATATTTCCTCTATTCTTGCAGATAGTAACTTAAAGCAGGCTGAGAGTAAAGCAGAATGGCCCTTCTGCTTTACTTTCAACCTTCTTCAAGTAACCACCAGATGACGTCTTCAAAACTAGAAACAGGCTATGTAGTAAAGGGTTAAAGTCCTCAGTATTCACCAAAATGAAACTCGAGTCTTAGTGAGTCTCATAATTCATCCACTAAGATAATGATCAAGTTAAGTCTCATATCTCAAGCCTGGCTGCTGGAAATAACACTTCATTCATTTAGCCACCATCTTCACCGTGATTTGCTGAAAAGTAGAAACAAAATACAGATATTATAATATCACTAAATGTCACAGAAATCGATTCTGAGAACATAAAAATTTGTTTAGATATAACATATTAAAGATTAAAAATATCATTTTTCCTCATTTATAATTTAAAGATAAGTCGACTTAAATATTTGATTACCTTTTCACAATATGGACAGCTGCCAAATATGGTGTTGAAACTTTGCCGACTTGACGGAAGGGACCTCAACCACTGAAAAGATTAGTAATATTCCGTTTATAAATAGGGTCAAACTTACATCATAGGCTGTTATGGTAAGATGATTTAACAGTCTTTAATTTTTTCAACTCTAAGTAACTCTTATGGGTTATTAGGGTTCCCTTGTGGATATTTAAGTTACAAAAGCATGACCAGTCTACTTGGAATTCTGAGTAGTTAAATAAATACTGGTCTAGATTAGCAAACAGTAGCCCTCTAATCTAGGCATACACTGTTTGCAAATGTAATTTAAACAGGTCCATGGTGTTTAACTCTTTCCTCCCTGAAACTTTAAATGGACAATTCCAGTTTCGATTTTAGTCTAGTCCATTTCTGGCATTTAAGGGTTGTGTTTGTCCATTTTTGGCCTTATGACAAACAGTGAAGACCCTGATCAGAGGGCTCCTTTCGGAGCCCTCTGATCTTGGTCTTCACTGTTTGCACAGGACAAGTGTACTATTCACATGTACACTGTTTAAAAAGGACGCCTATATGCGGTACTAGGGTTCAAAGGGTTAAAGCATTAAATTGAGATGCCAGCTTAATGCTTTTCTTTCATCATGCTATACCCATCACCCATAGATTGTTTCTAGTATTGAAGATAGGTGATCACTTAAAGCAGGTTGAAAGTAAAGCAGAATGTGCCTTTCTTTAAAATATACTCATAACATTTGCAAACAGTGTAGCCCCTGATAGAGGGCTCCTATAGGAGCCCTCTGATCTGGGTTTACACTGTTTGATAATTTAGACCATTATTTATTAAACTACTTGGAATTCCAAGTAGACTGTTTCATGTTTTGGTAACTAATAACCAACAAGAGTTACTTAGTGTTGAAAGAGTTAACTAAAACACACAGAAACAATAATGCAGGACAAAAATATACAGGAAGCTCCTATATGATAATTCTGCTTTACTTTTCTTGTACTTTAAGCAGCAGCCTGCCTGGATTCTTAAAATGCTGGAAGCCAGTGTATTTTTATTTTACAAACAGTGAAAACCCTGATCAGTGGGCTTCGTAAGGAGTCCTCTGTTCAGGATCTACAGTTTCAATGTGCCTTCAAATGCATTCTGCTTTACATTTCAACCTGCTTTAAGTTATCTGTCTTCAAAATTAGAAACCGGCTATGGAGTAGTGGATTAAATGCTGTATTTTTTGCAACAAAGAGATAAAGATGAATTCTCTCCCCTACTATTCTCTATTCAATAGGCATAACAAATGTGAGTAGTCTCCCCTACTATACAGAACTATTTACCTCTATTAGACAAGTCTTGTGATAGGCCTGACTACATCTAGAGTCATTACACACTTCATCAGGAATCTCCGACTCCATTCTATAGGCGTAACAAATGCCACACTCTCCACTGAATGACTCCTTCTCTGAGTTGTTTGGAGATGGAAATTGTACACCGAGAACAGTCTGTAGGTTAGCCAGCAAGTCCCCTCGCTCATCCCTATAAAACAGTCAAAGAATGGATTAATATGATTTGACTAACCTAGCATAATTTCTTGTTAGGGGAGTGTTTTAACCCATAACTCGATAAATGCACCTTTTTATGCCTTTATTCTGCTTTATTTTCAGCCTGCTTTAAGCTACCATCTGGTAGAATGTATATAAAATAGTTATGACTGTATATATTGGAACTATTTTCTTCAGGGTAAGAATAAACTAAACGCATCAATATGCATATCTTCGGAGTAAAGGGTTAAAACGATTTGCAAATCGACAAGTCTGTAGTTAATTAGTATCTTATTAAAATACCATCAGTTTCACAATTGCCATTTTCGGAGTAAAGGGTTAAAACGATTTGCAAATCGACATGTCTGTAGTTAATTAGTATCTTATTAAAATATTCTATTTATTTTTTTTAATTAAGAAGTATCAACTGATCTAAACTATTTGGAAATTCAAGGTCATGACATCAGCTGCTTTAACAAATTGTTGTCTTCTTTTATTTCTCAAATTTAAAATTTAGATATTTCGACTATAGGATATTGAAATGAGTGTCAAACAGTTTGGATCCTAATCAGATGCTGCATTGTGCCACGTCTGATCAGGGTCCAAACAGTTTACAAATAGCCATTGTACTTGGGGTGCGGCAGTACATGAAGGGGTTAATATTGAATAGAAACAAATATAAGTTAAAGAAAATTTTCAAAACTTACCACAAATGCAGATTTGAATTCATACTCTGTCTTATTGGAGCTATAGCTGAAAGTATAAAACAATGCTTCATCAGTACATTATACAGCGTACATTGTAATTGTATGGTCTCAATAATCTGTCATGAAATATTTATATCCTTCCTAAGGTTCTAACAAAAAAAAGATATAAAGCTGAGCTCCAGATATAAGGAGGTGTAGATATAGTGGATCTTACATGAGTGCTCATTAATTATCATTTTCAATAAAAGAGTTGACTAAAAGAATGATGCAAGCCTTAGCGAGCGTTATAATTAAATGAAAAATAATTAGCAAGAATTAGAATGTGAGATTCTATTTATCACATAAACATTTTAAAACCCTATTAAGTCAACTAAATCCATCCTTTGTAGTCTCTTTGCCATATGTATTTTCCGACAAAAGTTGACATTGTTTATGGTAACATCATGTAAAATGATGTAATTTGACGCCCACATCATTCAGCCAAATATTGATATTTAGCTATCAATAATATGGTTTCATGACACTGCCAGAGGCCGATTTAGGTTATAAACTGAAATCTTGATAATCTACATGTTGTGACTATCCTCTTCAGTTTGATGGGAATAAAGAGGAGTAAATATCAAAAAATTTGAGAGCAGGCTAGACCCTAATAAGAAGATGTATTTCTTATGCAATGAGTGATTTTGGCAATTCTGCTTGAAATATCATTAGATAATCTTTATTCTTAAGAAGCAACTACAATTGCATGTTGTAATAATGTATGCTCTGTGAGCTTGTGTAATAATTATTCCATTACCCCATAACCTGTTTCTAGTTCTGCAGACATGTGACCACTTAAACAGGTTTTAAGCTACCATCTGCTAGGATATAAAAAATGTTTTTTATGATACTTATTCATGACTGTATAAAGTGGAACTATTTTCTTTAGTGGAGCAATAAATTTAGAGGTGTAAAAAGACAGTTAAACAAGAGTCATGTACCAAAAAGTGTCACTAACTCCCTCAGCCAGTCTTACCTGTGGAACATACCCCTGATAGGCCACGGAACCCATCACCCCACAAATACACTTTTTATGCCTTTTATTTATTCCTCGACTGCAGAAAGTAGTTCAAATTTATACATTCATGAATATGTATCAGCAGAAATATTTTTTATATTCTAGTAGATGATAGTTTAAAGCAGGTTGATAGTAAATCAGAATGCGCCAGAAGGCGCATTCTGCTTTACTTCCAACATGCTTTAAGAAGTCTATGGGGTAACGGGTTAAAGAAATTTAAGTTAGAATTACTACAATAGACCCTAGATACTAACCTTGATCAGAGCCTAAGAATTTACACTCTGGTAGGACTCTAGGGTGGGTGGGGTCGACAGTAATCTGTACAGACACACTGGGAGCTGGTAATGAAACATAATAAGTTTTAAGACATGTAAAGATTCCATCAAACATAAAAGGAACATAATAAGTTTTTAGACTTTTTATAAGATTCCATCATATAATTCTGTTAGTCAATCTATATAAGGGAAATTCAGCGAAACCTTTGAATTCAGACACAAAGGTCCAAAGTTATTAAGTTTTTGAGCTGAGATCGTTATAAAGCATTTGATTGGTCAAATTTGAGATTTTGCTCAAATCTGACCAATCAAAATTTTAAATGCTGGAGAACAATCTCAGACTCAATTGAAACAAGGGCCTGTAATTCAGGTATCTCTGAAAACTGATTACAGAAATGCAGAAAGTTCAGTAGTTTATTAACCTATTCAGCCCTTTTTTACTCCATAGCCTGTTTCTAGTATTGAAGAGAGGAGGAGACCACTTAAAAGCAGGTTGAAAGTTAAGTAGAATGCGCCTTAAGGCACATTCTGTTTTACTTTCAACCTTTTTTAAGCTACCATATCCTAGAATATAGTAACTTTTTCTTACAATACATATTCATGACTGTACAAATTGGAACTATTTTCTTCAGTGGAGGAATAAATCAAATGCGCTTAAAGGTGCTTCTATGTGGGGAAGGGCTTAAGACAGCTGACCACTTGAAGCAGGATAAGGATAAAGCAGACTGTGTCTTAAGGCGCGTTCTACTTTTCTTTTAGCCTATTTAACCCTTTACCTCATAAAAGCGACTTTTAGCGTATCTCATTTATTCCTCCGCTGAAGAAAATAGTTCCAGTTTATACCCTCATGAACAATTACCATAACAAATATTTAATATAACCTAGAAGATGGGAGTTTAAAGCAGGCTGAAAGTAAAGCAGAATGTGCCTTTAGGCACATTCTGCTTTACTTTCAACCTGCTTTAAGTGAGTACCTGTATTTAATGTTATAAACGGGTTATTGGGTAAAGGGTTAAAGTAACAATCTGTTAAGACAAGAAAAAATCCTCCTTTTTGTGCATATACACGTCAGACGATTGATTCCTAAGTCCTGAGGAAATAATTATACTATAAGATAGTACTTAAAGATTGAATGGTGCTTTCACCGCAAATAAAAGTGGTTTACAGCCTAGACTAAGTGGAGCTGATAATCTTACTATTAATCAAGTTAAAACAGAAACCTTACTAATGGCAATCCTCCGATGCCTGGAACTAAAGTTTGGCTTCTCTGGTTCTAACACCCAGGTGTTTTTGTCCAGGTTAGACATCATATTCCAAAAATCCTGGTACAACTTAACAGTCTCCGTAAACTGCTCATACACATGCTTAATCTCACTCTGAAAAACAATAAATAGTAGATACATTTGAGCCTCAATAACTCAAACTCGCTGATATTGCACTTGCCCATATTTCAAAGTTAAAGCATGCCTTAGCCATGTTTTAACTTTGAAATATGGATATGTTCCAATTAAGTGAGTTCGCATTGTCAACATTCAGCTGCAGAAATAAGTATTCCAAATATGGTACATTGTTACTTTTAAACCCTAGTGACATGTTTTTATCATTTACGAACAGTATTCCCTTGAAATTTAAACTATGTTTGTGAAATAGTCTTCTCTAGCAGCTCTGTTAATGGATAATTCATTTCCATGAGTAGGAAGAATGATTTCATTTTAATTACATTAAGTGCATGATTAACTTTTCCTTACAAGGTTTGGTTCTCAATGTTTAACACTAACAGTGCTGGAACCAAATATATACATATTGTGCAAACAGTGTAGACCCAGATCAGGGTCTCTTAAAGGAGCCCTCTGATCAGGGTCTACACTATTTGTTATACATTGATTCTCTTACAGTGCTGAATACAGTATATATACATCCTGTTCAAACAGTGTAGACCCAGATCAGTGAGTTTCTGAAGGAGCCCTCTGATCACCATCTGCACGGTTTGCCATATTGTTTAAATTTTCTGGGACAAACTCCTCAATATAAATCGGCCATCTGTAGGAAAACAAACAAATATGTACATGTACATTTGAAATTTCACCATTTTTTATGTTCATTAACCCTTTGAACCCTTGTCATGCATATATGCATCCCTTGCAAACAGTGTACCTGTGATGAGTACACTTGTCTCAAGCAAACAGTGAATACCCAGATCAGAGGACTCCTAAAAGAGACATCTGATCTGGACCTGCAGTGTGTCATATTGCAGTGCATTGACAAAATCAACTCTAAACAGTCAATGAGAGCACCGTATGCGGGTGCCAACGCTCGTCTGCAATTATAGCCAATATTACCCCCCCCCCCCCACCCACCCACCCCACCCCTATTTTATCTCTTAATGACCGTAACCTTTGTTGGACATGACTCAAATTTTACTGAGCTCAAGATCTCTTTGAGGTGAGTACACATCCAAACATAAAGCCTGTATCACATGTAGTTCTAATGTTATGGCCAACGTTAAGATTCCAGACGACTACAACGGCAATGACAACAACGCTGACGGCGGAGTGATGACAAAAGCTCATAGTTTCTTCAAACCAGACAAGCTAAAAATAGGCTAGACTCAACTAGAAACTGGAATTGCCCATTTAAAGTTTCAGGAAGGAATGGGTTAAAAAATACCTGTGGCATCCAGTGCACATCAAACTTTTCTGGCAACTCAACTGAACACACTGGTGCTTCCTCTGGATACTGCAGTACACAACAAGAATTACAGTAAAACCTCTTTTACAACCACTAAAACAAAGGTTGATCAATTGTATAAAAGACAGGTGACAGTAAAACCTCTTTTACAATCACTAATTGATTGTATAGAAGACGGATGACCACTTAACCCTTTCCCCTATAGAAGCACCAATTTTAGCGTGTTTAATTTATTCCTCCGCTGAAGAAAATAGTTCCAGTTTATACCCTCATGAACAATTACCATTACAAAATTTTTACATAGCCTAGCAAATTTAAGCTTAAAGCAGGCTGAAAGTAAAGCAGAATGTGCCTTAAGGCACATTCTGCTTTACTTTCAACCTGCTTTAAGTGGTCACCTGTCTTCAAAACTATAAACAGGCTATGAGTTAAAGGGTTAAAGCAGTTTGAAAGTATTTAGTATAATGCCCCTTAGGGCACTTTATGCGTTATTTTCAGTCTGCTTTAAGCTACTACCTGCTTGTATATAGAAAGTATTTTTATGGTGCATTTTCATGACTGCATAAAATGGAACTATTTTCTTCAGTGGAGGAATAAATTAAAGGTGTAAAAAAGTATTTTTAAGTAGTGTTAACCCTATAGCACTCTCAGAGTTATACTGGATATTTATCTCTCAATTAACTTCAAAGTATTGAAGGAATTAATTAAAACTGATATTTAACACCATTTTAATTCACTAATAGCATTTCTCTGCAACTTCGGAAGATCATTATTCACTTGTAAGGCGTTTCAATTGAGTTACATGTCAGTTTCTTCATAGAAATACTGATCATTATTGAATTTTACCTTATTTCCAACCTGAATTTTTATCACATGGCTCCGGTTTCCGGCATCTTCATATTGCAAGTGAAGCTGGGAGAAAGCTTGGTCAATGTATACCAGCCTGGGATAATCACAAAGAAAATTTCACACAGTGAAACATAGGGATGCATATATTGTCCTTAAAAACAGTGTATATGTGAAGAGTTAACTTACCCCATGCAAACAGTGTAGACCTTGATCAGAGGGCTCCTCAAGTAGCCCTCTGATCAGGGTCTGCACTGTTTGTCATAGTGCAATATATTGTGAAAAACAATACTAAATAGTCAAAAGTGGACACAACTTAATTGGGAATTGGAATTGTCTATAGGAAGATGATATCAAAACAAATATGAAAAATTGTCACTAAAAAGACAAAATATTCGAACATAATGGAGTTTTTAATCATTTTAAACCCATTGCTCCATTTACCGGTATATGCCTTTTCATGCTTTTAATCTATTCCTCCACTGAAGCAAATAGTTCAACTTTATACTATGATGAGTTGGACATGTACAATAAGAAATATTTTCTTTATCCTGTCAGATAGAAAATTAAATGCAGGTTGAAAGGTGCATTCTGCTTTACTTTTAACCTGCTTTAAGCGGTCATTTGTCTTTTAAACTAGATACAGGTATTAGGTAAACCCTGTAGTCAATAGCCTGCTTTTTATTATTGAAGATAGTTGGCCACTAATTAAATCAAGTTGAAAGTAAAGCAGAATTTGCTCAATGGCACATTCTGCTTTACTTTCAGCCTACTTTAAGCTTACATCTGCTAAAATATATCTTACTGTATGTATTCATAACAATAACGTGGAACTATTTTCTTCAGTGGAGGAATAATTTAAGGCATAAAAGGGCATATTCATGGGGTAATAGATTAAATTATTACTTACTTCTCCCAGCCTAGAGCTGCGATATGAGTTATTAAGTGGCCACAAAATTTGGATGTACTGGCTTGTAGCGACTCCGCTCCATCTAGCTGGTGTTCCTGAAACAGACCAAGCAAAACAGGCTTTTTTAAAACAGTGTGAGAATTGTCTTAACAGAACTGACATGAGTCTGCACTCTGTCTTTGCTCTTTCGGAAAACTTTATGTACCGGTAGTTCATTTAAGAAATGAATTGCGTACTTCCGGCATTCATGAGCTGATGGCACTTCCATGCTTTTACTAGCAAAGTATGTGAAGCCCGAAGGGCTTCTCGCTTAACTTTGCTAGTAAAAGCATGGAAGTGCCATCAGCTCATGAATAACGGAAGTACGCAATTTATTTCTTATATTTATATTCCATCGTGAGCTGAGAAATGAACCAGAAATGTACATAACCGTTCTAATAGACACTTTGCCCGTTGCTATCGTAGTAACGATCTCTATATATGGACTGAAACTAGTCCCAATCACATATTATATTTACTGGATAAATTTAGACTTTTAACCGGTAAACTTTCTCGTTATGTTTAAAATCCCTTTTGAGATATCTAAAAGCACACGAATTTACGAAATACTTGTATGATAAGCATCTTAAAATTAGGTCGTGTTTTTTAAAACCGATTTACTCACACGCCATACTTGATTACTCCCCGTTAACTGCGCCTACCATACGGACTTCTCTGTATCGATTTGAAAGTGATCAGTATAGCTCCGCCCCTAAACCAGTCGGCTAGAACTGGATTTTAAGTGAGCATTCATTGAAATATGCAAGTCTCTTTTTAGAATAGTGTTATATAAGGACAATGCGGGGCGAATGTAAATATATGACAATGTAATATGCCAGATGATATACATCATGTAGATCTAAGTTCAAAATGGGAAGTTTTATATATGAAATTATCAATATTCAGCAGAAGAAGGATAACCAGAAATGGGTGTCAAAGCCACCTGATGCTTGCCTGTTTAAAGTTTAAGTCTAAAAAACCATCTTGTATCGAAAGCAAATCAATTTTCAGTTTAGAAAGATTATTAAATTAATGTTGAGTCTAAATCTAGTTATATTAAACTTTAAAACAAGTCGTGTAACATTTAACCTGGTGATTTGTAGTCAAAACAACTAAGTCCAAAACATGTTAAAAATTGACAAATATTAAAACCATCTTTAAATTCCAACTTAATAACATCAATATTTAACCCCAAATGAACCTCCATACAAAATTTCAGCACCTTAGTACATACACATTACCAGTTGACTGTGCGATACAGAGTGATGTATTTAGCTCGAGACGTTTTTGGCGGAAATAGCCGATCTGACGAGCGCCTTGGCGCGATTCTGATCGGTTGTTTCCGCCAAAAACGCCGAGAGCTAAATGCAACACTCTGTTGCGCACGGGTCCATGGAAAAACCCCATACGACTGGCACACTACTGGTATACTACCGAGAGCCTGCCCATACGTATCCATACGAGTAGAATCTATACCGTAGGGCCATTTGTATGGATATTATTCTATCATACGTGTTAAATATGATCATTATAAAGATATTCCATCAAAAAAAAAATTAAATCCCATTATTAATCCTATAATATCGATATTTCCAAATACGTATGAATATCCCATACAGTAAATGACTATTAGGGCCCAATACGAGTTGAATCTATACTGTAGGTCAACGTGTGTGGATATAAGTCTATCTTAAAAAAATATGATCATAATATACATTTGTATACAAATAGCTATTTTCTTCTTCAAATTATTTATAATACAGTATCAACATTTCCCAAAAGTGTCTGAAAAGGCACAAAAACGAGTATTGTTTCTATTTTATTATAAATAATAATTATAATTGTAAAGTAAACACGTTTTAGAAAGTTTTTTTTTTCATTTTAAACCCATTATTTATTATACAGTTTCAAAAGTTCCCCAAAAAAGTATAAAAGCGCCATACGAATATCGCCAGATAAACCTGAACCCCTGCGAGTTGAATCCACACCATAAGTTCACTTTCCGGATTCCTTCGCAAACAGTAATTATAATAAATGATAAACATAATTTATGAGGTCTTTTATAAAATTATTTAACGAGTAATTCAAGCTAAAGCTTGTAAATTCCTATATAAGGATTAAACACGCTTGATCTCGCCGAGGTTTTAACACCTTTGACAATCACTTCCTTTAACACCTGTCACTTTAACACGTGTCGCTAACACGTGCCGCTAATTCACACAGTATACCGTTTTTGAAAGAGAGCATCCGCCACATCAAATCTTATACCGCCTGTTGCATATGCAAATTCAAATTCAAATTTCAAATTACATGTATGTATAAGTTAATGCACTCGGGGCTCGTGACGAGAACCCCACCTACGTGAGTCCCATAATTTGGAACAAAATGCCGAATTATTTAACTAAATAGTGAAAATACCTAAAAAATGTAAAATAAAAAATAACTGTCATAATATGCTTGCGTGTATTGACCTCACACTCTCAATGATGCGTGCTCTTTAACCCCATTCACTATAAATTGCCGTCTGCTTTTATTTCTACAATTCATTTTCAAGTAATTTGAACATTTGTCTGATCATGATCAAAACTATTTGCAAGTAATCAATGTACTCTTGGTTAGGGAGTGAATGGTTTAAGTAAAAACATGGTAAGTTAAAGTTAAAGACAGTTTAAACTACTGCATTCAACAGTATATAATTACCGTTATGACATGCTTTAGCGAAACGATCGGGGTAAGTAAGCACATTATTATGTAAGAGTGTGAGAGGATGATAAACCCAAGTTTTTTGTGTGTTTAAAATGAGACTGATTATTAAATGAAGAATGAACATGAACTGAAAGAGAACAAATTATCAAAATATGGAAACAAAGCAGAGGTACGTGTTAATGGGCTTTAAATGTTCAAATACAAAAGACGAAAATGTATTTATAAGATGGAAACAATACATTAATAAAATACAGTTAAACCCTTCTATTACAACAACTCAAATATTTGTTAATGGACATTAACGCACGCTGATTTCATAATGGAAGACTGAGTCTGGTTTTGAAGACATGTGGTCACAAAAAGCATGTTGAAAGTAAAGCGTCTGAAGACGCACTCGGATTTACTTTCACCCTGCTTTTAAACAACCATTCACCTTGGGGAAAGTAGATGGCTGAAGCCACCCATCGCAGCGGTAATTAATAATGAAATACAATATAACCATGTCCATATAAAGACTTTTCTGTATTACCGACTATCCCTGGCAAAATTTGGTTTCGATTATTTTAAACGCCTTTCTTAAGAATCTCTGTTATAATGATACAGTTTACTATATGAATGTTGAGCATTGCATTAGATTCAACTCGCTTGTTGACAAACAATACAGGTAAACGGTAACAGTTTAGCGGCACATTAAAGCCAAGAGCCTATCACCCAGAGGTATGTTAAAGCGGATTAGTGTTATGTATAATTGACGGTCTCAGCATGACACCCTTCAAGCTTTATAGGTGATTATAGAGTCTAATTGATATTTTGCATCATCATAAAAAAACACCAACATAAAAAGGACTGTGTCTCACATAATTTATTGAATAGTATGTATCCTTATCGTAAAAAATCTGATCTGCATATACACCAAAATGATTATATTCTAAATAAAATTTATTATTGCGTTTATTGTTGTTTTTATTGTCAACGTTTAGTTTAAGAAAATATAATAAAATAATTTCTATTCAATTGTGAATTTATTTGTGTATTCCATACCTTACGAATTTTGTGTGCATTTAAAATGGGAACATGGCCTTCAACATTTCATGGTTCTGTGCATATGATAACTCCATTTTAAATTTCGTTTTATATTACCATATTGTCAAATAAAACAGGATTGTATTGTTTATAATAATATTTTTCTAATTATCATTTTTATTGAAATTAATAGAATTTAATTCACAAAAGTAGCCCTGTAATTATAGATTTAACTCGTATGGGGCTCGGGTTCACATTTATAATCATATGATTATTATAGGATAACATGAAATTTAAATTAAAACAAAATATGTAGATCTCTAATCATCAAATTTATTGTTTCTGATAGAATATTAGACATATAAATAATCCTTATAGTGTAGATTCAACTCGTATTTGGGCCCTGGTTCATGTGGTCATTTACTCGTATGGGATATTCATACGTATTTGGAAATATCGATATTATGAGATTAATAATGGGATTTAATTTAATTTTTTTGATGGAATATCTTCATAATGATCATATTTAACATGTATGATAGAATAATACCCATAAAAATGGCCCTACGGTATAGATTCAACTCGTATGGATACGTATGGGCAGGCTCTCGGTAGTATACCAGTAGTGTGCCAGTCGTATGGGGTTTTTCCATGGACCGGTTGCGCACTGCCAACTGGTAATGTGTTTATTATATGCCATGAATACAAACCAGAAACAACTAAATAGTAGTTTAAATCGTTTTAAATCCAAAATTTATTAGTTATTTGAAGCAGAACGAGAAGTTTTGTATGCCACAAAGAATAACGCGGCACTCGTACATGTACGTAAATGACGTCACGTTAAATCGAAAGCGAGGTCAGAGTAAAATACAAAGTGGCTGAAACAAGGTGGCTGATACAGACTCTTGTATTTTACTCTGCAGATACACGCGGAAACGCTCAATATCATTCGAAGGCATATAATAAAAGTATTTAACTTTAAAACAACCCGTCCAAAAAACTTTAACCTGGTGTTTAGTAGCAAAACATTTAAGTCCAAAACATGTCAAATATTGACAAAAATTAAAATTATTTTTGAATTTCAACTTCATAACATCAATGTTTGACCCCTAATGAACCTCCATACTAAATTTCAGCACCCTAGCACAAATATTAAGCTGTTAAACAACCCGTCAAAAAAACATTAACCTGGTGATTTGTAGTCGAAAAACATAAGTCCAAAACATGTCAAATATTGACATAAATTAAAATCATTTTTAAATTCCAACTTCATAACATCAATATTTGACCCCTAATGAACCTCCATACAAAATTTCAGCACCCTTGCACAAGTATTAAACTTTAAAACAACCCGTCCAAAAAACTTTAACCTGGTGATTTGTAGTTGAAAAACCTAAGTCCAAAACATGTCAAAAATTGACATAAATTAAAATTATTTTTAAATTCCAACATCATAACATCAATGTTTAACCCCAAATGAACCTCCATACAAAATTTCATAATCCTAGCACAAGTATTAAACTTTAAAACAACCCGTCCAAAAAACTTTAACCTGGTAATTTGTAGTCAAAAAACCTAAGTCCAAAACATGTTGAAAATTGACATAAATTAAAATCATTTTTAAATTCCAACATCATAACATCAATGTTTAACCCCAAATAAACCTCCATACAAAATTTTATAACCCTAGCACAAATATTAAGCTTTAAAACAACCCATCCAAAAAACTTTAACCTGACCACGCTCACGCTCACGCTCACGCTCACTCACGCCGGGGGTATGACATTAGCTCTGTTGTTCTACGAACAGGCGAGCTAAAAATGGGTTCTTAATTAACCTATAATCCCATAGCTTGTTTCTAGATTTGAAGAAAGGCCACGACTACAAGAATGTTGAAAGTAAATCAGAATGCACCTTAAGGCGCATTCTGCTTAACTTTCAGCCTGCTTTAAGCTACCATCTACTAGACTATAGAAAGTATTTCTTATGGTACATATTTATAAGTGTGTAATATATTATTTTCTTCAGTGGATGAATGAATTAAAGGCTAAAAAGGCATATTTTGGGAGTAATGGGTTAAATCAGGCTGGAAGTAAAGAAGGAATGTCTGTTTTACTTTCAGCCTACTTTAGACAGTCATATGTCAGAATATAGGAAAGTTTCAAATGACTCTATAAAGACATGGTTGAAACATGAAAAGTTATTTCCATAAAGAAAAGATTGGGGGGATGAAAAAGGTGCTTCTATGGGGGGAAATGATGTCTCATCTGGATCCCAAACTGTTTGAGATTATGATATTTTCTGATTAACTCTTTGCATGCTAGTGGCAGATATATATACCTCAGTGATTACCTTAGCAAACAGTTTGATTCCCGATGAGACGCCGCGTAAAGCGGCGTCTCATCAGGATCCAAACTATTTGACACTCTGACCCTGTTTTGAAAATAAATGTTGAACATTCTAATTTTAGAACAGTAGCAAAGAACAATTGTTGCAGATGAAAAAATTACCCAGCATGCAAAGAGATGCTATATTATTATGATGTCACATCAGAATCAAAACTGTTTGACACTCAGACCATATTTAATGATATTATGAAAAGAAATCTTCAAAAGTTCTATTTTCAGAACAGAAGCAGACCACAATTGTTGCAGACGTAAAAATTACCCAGCATTCAAAGAGTTAAGTTACTATTGATCATGATCATCAGAGGTTCAGAGCACCAGATAAGGGTAGTTTTTCAAAAACTAAAATCTTTATTTCTGAATAAAACCCTATGGTGTCACTACTCATTAGAATCGTCTCGAAGAGACGATTCTAATGAGTAGTAACACCACAGGATTTGGTGCTAAAAAGAGTGAGAAAATGTTGAATTTGTTGAAAAAACTACCTCTTATCTGGAGCCCTGGAGGTTGTATAACTCTTTGCATGCTGGGTAATTTTTCAGACTGCAACAATAATTGTCGTCTGCAACTATTGCAAATATAGAATTTTCAAAATTTATTTTTTTAACTCTTTGAACCCTAGTCCCGCATATAGGGGTGCTTTTCAAACAGTGTACATGTGAACAGTACACTTGTCCTATGCAAACAGTGAAGACCCAGATCAGAGGGCTCCGAAAGGAGCCCTCTGATCAGGGTCTTCACTGTTTGTCATAATGCCAAAAATGGACCAAAACAACCCTTAAAAGTCAGAAATGGACTAGACTATTAAAATGGAAACTGGAATTGTCCATTTAAAGTTTCAGGGAGGAAAGAGTTAAACAGGGTCAGAATATCAAACAGTTTGGATCCTGTTGAGACACTGTGTTATGGGTGTCTAGTCAGGATCCAAACTGTTTGCAAAAGTAATCACTGTAGTACATATTTGGTGCTAGCATAAAAGATAATTTACGAGCCCAATGGGATAGGCATGGAAGTCTATGATGCAACTCATAATAAGTGCACTGTTTTACAGAAACATTATTTATGTGTCTAATGTGGTTATCCCTTCCTCTCCCTCAGACGGGGTTCAAGATAAGGGGAGTGGAAAAATGGTGCTTAAATGAGTGAGAAAATGTTAAATTTGTTCGGTTTACTCCCTCTTATCTAAAGCCCTGCTCAGATGAGATGCAGAGTTGAACCTGGCTTCTGATCAGGATTTGAAAGACAGATAGTTGCTTTAACCCTTTCCCTTATAGAAGCGCCTTTTAGCCCATTCAGTTTATACATCCGCTGAAGAAACTGGTTCCAATTGAAACAGTCATGAATATGTGTCATAACTTAAAAGGAATAGTTCTTTATTCTAGCAGGTGGTGGCTTAAAGCAAGCTGAAGGTAAAGCAGAATGCGCCCTAAGGCGCATTCTGCTTTACTTTTTACCTGCTTTAAGTAGTCATCTATTTTCAAAACTAGAAGCAGGTAATGGGTTTATAACCATAGTAAACTTCCTAGTTTTGAAGTTAGATGGCCACTTAAAGCAGGTTGAAAGTAAAGCAGAATAAGCCTAAATGCACATTCTGATTAACTTTCAGCCTGCTTTAAGCTACCATCTGCCAGGATAATAGAAAATATTTCTTTTGGTATATACATGACTATGACTATATAAATTCGCTTAAAAGGCTCTTCTATGGGCAGGGGGCAAGGCCTTATTAGGCACATTCTGCTTTACTTTTAACCTACTTTAACCCATTTGCCCATAGATACGCCTTTTACTCTTTTAATTATTCCTCTACAGTTGAACATTGTTACAATTTATAGAGTCATGAATATGTACTATAAGAAATAGTTTCTATATCTTAGCAAACTGTAGCTTAAAGCAGGCTTAAAGTTAAGCAGAATGTGCTTATAAGGCCCATTCTGCTTTACTTCAACCTGTTTTAAGTGGTCATCTGTCTTCAAAACTAGAAACTTGCTATGGGGTAATAGGTTAAGTGATCGCCCATTTCCAAAACTTAGAAACAGGCTGTGGAATACAGGGTTAAGGCATGAAAGGGGTTACCATGCAGAGAAAGGGTATAAAAAAGACAATTTAGTCATCACTGAAAAGATTTACGTCATCGTCTTTGTTTTGATGGGAAATACGCACATCAGCAGTCCTAAGCCTTGGACCCTCCCATCTGCATTTGACGACAAAAAAGATAATATTTGTTTTCCTCTCACTTCTCATGAATAGAAATGGAAACAAGATAGGCGTAGGCATTAGTGGTAGCTTAACTTTTTCCCCGCTAATGTCAAAACAGTGATTACCTTTGCAAACAGTTTAGATCTTGATGAGACGCCGAGTAACTCGGCGTCTCATCAGGATCTTAACTGTTTAACACTCAGAATCCTTTTCTAAAAATTTTTTTAGAAAATTAAATTTTTGGCAGTTGGAGACGACAATTGTTGCAGACGTTAATATTACTCGGCATTCAAAGAGTTAAAGCTATGAATACAAATCTGCCGAAAATCAATGGTGTCTCCCACTTGTAATAGGGCTGTAAAACAACAGGCCATGGCCCGGAATTGCCTGTGATATTTGAGTAGGGTAAACACTCTATTTGCTCATGGTACAGTACTATTATATTCAATGACAATTTGGTAGCATCCGATCTCGTCACAATAAAATATTTACACTTAACTCTTACTATGCGGCCGATATATGTGGCTGTGCCACAGTGATTACCTTTGCAAACAGTTTGGATCCAGATGAGACGCCATACAAAGGGGCGCCTCATCTCGGATCCAAACTGTTTGACACTCAGACTGACCAGGCTGTTTTGAAAAGAAATTTTGAAAATTCTATTTTTAAAACAGTAACAAAACACAATTGTTTCAGACACAAAAAATACCCAGCATGCAAAAAGTTAACATGCTGGGTAATTTTTTCTTTTTGTCTGCAACAATTGTCGTCTGCTTTTGTACTAAAATTAGAATTTTCTGAATTTCTGTTCAAAACTGGGTCAGACAGGGGGACTTGAGTTAAAGAAGAATAAAAGTAGAAAGTTTTTTGATGATCTCATATTGACACATTTCTTGGAAAAAGTACATACATGTCCGTCCTTTAGGAGCTTTCTGATTTACTTTCAACCTGCTTTAAGTGGTCACCTATTTCTAAAACTAGAATAAGGCTACGGCGTAATGGGTTAACCCTTTACCCCAATATCTGTTTCTAGTTTTGAAGATAGGTGACCACTAAAAGCAGGTTGAAAGTAAAGCAGAATGTGCCTGTATGCACATTCTGCTTTACTTTCAGCCTGCTTTAAGGTATCATCTGCTAGGATTTACAAAATATTTTTTATTGTTCATTTCATGGCTGTAAAAATTAGAGCTATTTTCTTCAGTGGAGGAATAATCTAAAGGTTAATATGGGTATCTATGAAGTAATGGTTTAAGAATAATCGTAATAGTAAGGCTTTATTGTACTTTCAACTGCAAGCATAACCACTCATTTATAATAATTCCATTTTATTCTCTGGAGCCTTGTTTGCAAATTATTTCAGTTGCATTTGAAACTGATTGATTCATAAAATAACCATCATAACTCTCACAAGCCTTTTAACCAAACTGCTCGCAAAGGTATTCACCATTTCTATGCTGACGTACAAACCTTATACTGCTGATTTTCAAAATAGACTCAATCATAAACTGGAACCATTTTCTTCAGTGGAGGAATTAATTAAAGGCGTAATTGTGGGGCAATGGGTTAAAGCAAGACAAAAGTAAAACAGAATTTGCCACCTATTTTCAACACTTTAATCATTAACCCTTTCCCTCATAGAAGTGCCTTTTAGCACATATAATCTATTCCTCCACTGAAAAAAAATAGCTCCAATTTAATCAGTCAGGAATTATATGTATTATAAGGAATATATTCCATATTCTAGCAGATGGAGGCTTAAAGCAGGCCCATTCTGCTTTACTTTCAACCTGCTTTAAGAAGTCATCTGTCTTCAAAACTAGGAACAAGCTATGGAGTAAAGGGTTGATCAATATTCATTTTTGCCACTTTAATGATGTAGAGGAGTAGATGCTATAAGGCAGGGCTCCAGATAAGGGGAGTATTTCAAAAACTAAAATCTTTATTTCTGCTTTAAACCCTATGGTGTCACTACTCATTAGAATCGTCTCGAAGAGACGATTCTAATGAGTAGTAACACCATAGGATTTAATGCTAAAATAAGTGAGAAAATGTTGGATTTCTGCAGTTTACTCCCTCTTATCTGGGGCCCTGATTATGTGCTTCTGTTGAAGGGCTAATTGTACTTGCTGATTTTAATCAACTCTTCAAATGCTAATAGAAAGGTACCCATAATAGAAATTGCATTTCCATTACACAAGGCTCAGTATTTGCACTCAGAAAACTGTATAGAATTGTTGGTTATAAAAATATCATGAAAGAGCTGGTTTGAAACTCTGAACAAAATGTTCATTCAACCAATTACAGTCTAATTATTGGTTGTTTTTTTCTAGGAAATATGAATTAATTAACGTATTGGTTTCCTTTTGAAATGTGTCACTCCTGAAAGTTTCATTCAAATACAGCGCTCCCTCTCTAAAACAACACCCAATGGGAGACAAGTATTATGTGTGTTGTTCAGACAGAGGGAGTTGTTTTAGGGAGGGACAATTAAAAATGATCTTATACTTGCAAACAGCTTCAATCCAGATCAGATGCCACGTAACGCCTGCTTTAAGATAACAACTTCTTAAATATGAAAATATTTTTTATTGTACATAGTTTATGAGTCTATAAATTGTAACTGTATTTTTCAGTGGGGGAATAAATTATTGGCACAAAAAGGCGTATTTATGGGGTAATCAGAGCTCCAGATAAGGGGGGTATTTCAAAAACTAAAATCTTTATTTCTGCATTAAACCCTATAATGTCACTACTCATTAGAATCGTCTCGAAGAGACGATTCTAATGAGTAGTGACACTATAGGATTTTGTGCTAAAATGAGCAAAAAAATGTTGGATTTGTTCAGTTTACTCCCTCTTATCTGTAGCCCTGGCTGGGTAATGGGTTAATTAATTCCTCCTTATTAACGAACACTTTGCTTCAAAACTGCCATCTGCTAAAATTATAAGATACTTTGGATACTGATCAGATATGGCATTATACTGACACATTTCATCACAAAATATCATGCTCTAACATAATGTGAGATACAATAGTTTTCCGGTAGGTGGTTAGTCCAATCTTATTGTACACTGAAAGACACTTCTAACGCAACACCTAGAAATTTTGATGTGTTCGGCTTATTATAAAATCGTTATCGTTGAAATTATAGTATAGATAAATCAACACCTCGTTCATGTTTCCTGTAAATTTCATTGTAATCATTTGACAAAAAAGCACGAAATCGAACAGAAATAAAACACGACTCCAAAATAAAAAGTCACAAAATCGTAAGAAAAGATAATAAGGACATGAAAGGATAATTTTATTCACAACACTTATCACAGAAAAAGTTTCAAATGCAACAGTTAATAATAACTTAATATCCAATATGTTGTTTCTGGATACGAATGGTCTTTGTTCATCTCTATCTAATCATAAATCGAAGTTTAGACACTTAGAACTACGATACTGCCGCGGTCCCAATTGAACTCATTTGCACTTCTACACAATAGCCTATGACGGACAAATACCTGCCAAAAACTCGAGTCACCGGAACATAAACAGACGAGGCTGCTTTTATTTATCGTTATTCTAAATGAAACACAAAGGTGTCACATGTTGAAATGACAAGAATTATTACGACGTAATCTTACATTCAGCAATATCAACAGTACATTGTAATAGAATCATCTTATTAAGAAATAACGCAAACTTACGTTATTGATTTAAGGGTCTGTCTGAACCATGCCAATGGCGAGTGCGCGTTTTTTGACGTTTTTTGCAAAATATTTAATTTTTTTCAGTGTGGCTAAAGTTGTACTATATTAATACAGAATTCTAATCGATAATTTCGCCCATATCACTCTTCTCGTGCAGAAATATGAATTTTTACCTACTCCCCGTGCGGCATTGATCATCCGTCATGGTTGAATGATTTTATTGAAATTATGTGCAGAAAGTAGTCAAACCAGTTTTGGTGAAATTTGAGTAAGATATCTTGAAAAGTATCTGTGTAAAACTATTTTGAAAAGTGTTGCGTTAGAAGTGTCTTTCTGTGTACATATTCATTACTGTATAAAATGAAACTATTTTCTTCAGTGAATGAATAAACTAAAGGCGTAAAAAGGAATATATAGGGGGTAATGGGTTAACCCATAACCCCATAAGTACGCCTTTTTAATGCTTTTAATTTATTCCTACAGTGAGGAAAATAGTTCCTTTTTATACAGTCATAAATGTGTATGATAAGATATATTTTCTATATTCTTGCAGATGGAAGCTTAAAGCAGGTTGAAAGTAAAGCAGAATGCACATTAAGGCGCATTCTGCTTTACTTTCAGCCTGCTTTAAGTGGTCAAATGGTTTCACAATAAGAAACAAGCTATGGGGTAATGGGTTAAAGAATATTTGTATGGTTGGTCATGACAGGGTGACTTTACAGCACACTGAGTCAAGTAGGCGGTGTAAAAAGCCGCTAGTATTGTTAATTTGACTGTGTGGCTATATTGAGAACCCACTTTGATATGTTATCTATTGGTTAATTGTTACAAATTCTGTCAGTATTTGTTCTGGAAATAGACATCACTGCTTCTATCAGTGCACTTGACAATATGTCAATTTCCTCTCCCTTTCATGATTCCACACCAACCTTTAGTCTGACAAACGCTCAAGTAAAGGTGGGTTTTTTTTCGTAATCAATTTTAAACTTAAAGTGAACTCTTTCAACACCATGGACCTGTGTAAAATATACTCATTGCATGTGCAAACGGTGTAGATCAAGCTCAGAGGGCTCCTTTAGGAGCCCTCTGATCAGGGTCTACACTGTTTGAGAATTTAAATCAGTATTCAATAAACTACCCAACATTCTAAGTAGACTGGTTCATGTTTTGGTAACTTAACCCATTACCCCATAAATACACCATTTTATGCCTTTAATTAATGCCTCCACTGAAGAAAATGGTTTCAATTTATACTGTCACATTCAAAATTCATAAGAAATTCTCCTATATTCTAGCAGATAGTAGCTTAAAGCAGGCAGAAAGTAAAGCAGAATGTACCTTAGGGCACATTCTAGTTTACTTTAAACCTGCTTTAATAGGTCATATATCTTCAAAATTAGAAACAGGATATGGGGTAATAGGTTAAAGTTATATTGCCAAAGATTTATCCTTGATTGTCTCTATTAAACCCTATGTTGAGACTACTCATATTAGAATCATCTGCTTGGGACCATTCTTATGAGTATTTACAATACACATGTATAAGAGTTTGACCGATTTCCCAATAATTACACCTTTTTATGCCTTTAATTCAGTCCTTCACATGTAGTTCCAATTTATACAATCATGAACATGCACCATAATAAATGTTTTCTATATCCTAGCAGAAGGTAGCATAAATCAGGCTGAAAGTACAGCAGTAGGTGTGCCTTAAGGTGCATTTTGCTTTACTTTCAACCTGCTTTAAGTGATCACCTGTCTTCAAAACTAGAAACAGGCTATTGGGTAAATGGTTAATAGAGATAAAATTCTGAGTTTACATATTTCACCATTTGAACATATCCTCTACTACAGTGTAGACCCTGATCAGACAGCTCCTGAAGGAGCTGTCTGATCAGAGTCTACACTGTTTTCAAAGGCATTAATTAACTCACATAGCAGTACAAGGGTTAAAATACTCCCCTCAACTGAAGTTGTATGTACACTCCCTTCTCAGATCAAAAACATGAAACGTCTATTTTTGGTCAACTTCAGTTCTCTTCAAAGCAATGTAATGTTACTGTTACTCATAGTGTACCAGCGATAACTTGACATACGTTGACAAACAGTTTATTATTATAGATTCCTCAAAAAATCGGAGTTATTCAGCATCTGATAAGGATCCAAATTACTTTTCTGCAGAGAATTCCAGAATATCAGAATTAAACCATAACCTGTGAAATCAACATTTAAATTTGGTTGTTCTTTGTAAAACAAGAGGGCCAGGATTGCGCTTGATCGCTAACCTGATAATTGTTAACACTAAGGTGGGTCAAGGAATTTCAAACAAGAGGATTTTTGAAGTTTTCATTGAAAATATCTCTTTTGAGCTCCAGTGACCCTCATATGCAACAGACCGGAACCAATTCAACAATATATGTGAAGGATCTACCTCTGGAAGTTACACCATGTCAAATATCAAAGCTCTTGCCATATTGGTTTCTGAGTAAAAGATGTTTGAACATTTCACTGTATAACTCTTATGTAAAACGGTGACCCCTGGGACGGGCCAAGTTTGACCCCAGGGGCAAAGTTTGAACAAATTTGATAGAGGACCTGTAGATGGTGTTATGTGCAAAATATCTAAGCTAAGTGTATTATGGTTTCAGACAAGAAGATTTTTGAAGTTTTTATTGAAAAAATCTATTTTTAGCTCCGGTGACCCAGATATGCAACAGACAGTACCAATTCAACAACATACATGTATGTGAAGGACTTCTGGAAGTTACACCATGCCAAATATCAAAGCTCTGGCCATATTGGTTTGAGAGAAAAAGATGTTTGTACATTTCACTATATAACTCTTTGTAAATCTGTGACCCCCGGGGCATGACCAATTTTGACCCCAGGGGCATAATTTGAATAACTTGATAGAGGACCTACAGTTGATGCTAATTGAAAATTATAAAAAAGGTGTGTACTAATATTAACTGTAGGGAGAGAAATGTCGTGTATGGAATAAGATGTAGTAAATGTAATAGGATGGTGTATGTAGGCGAGACTGAGAGAGAAATCAGAGAGAGAATGAAAGAACATTTGAGTGATATAAGGCATGAGAGAGAGAAGCCAATTAATAGGCATTTTGGAGTCGGAGGACATAGTAGTGAAGATGTTAGGTTTGTCATTTTGAAGAGAATATTTAATGGAAGTAGAATTGAAAGACAGATCTATGAAACCGATTGGATTTGGAAGCTGAGAACGTACAGACCATTTGGCTGTAATGTCAAGGAGGATAATGCGCTAATGCATGCATGACGCCATTGCACACATGACGTCATGAAGATGACGTCATAACGACGTCATGACAACGGCAATAACAAACAATGTTGTTAACATTATTCTCTTTGATTTTATGGCTGAATGCATGTAACAAAAATGTGACGTGTGTTTTGACGTGATTTTCTTTGAAAAAGGCCCTTAGAGGTCGAAATATTAGAAAAGAGCAGTATATATATTAATAATAAAAAAAATTGTTTGCGTTTTTTGCATTTTCTTGAAATCATCATCTCATCTCATCGTCCCTCCTCATTCATTTACACTATATAAACTATTTTGTGTCTCAGTGACGTAAAACCAAATAACTCCATCCATCCTTTGTATTTTCGTTGTTGTACTTTCTGCACAAAAATCACATGTATGTAGTTCCAAAGTTTATAATGACCGTGTAAAATTAAGCCCATTTGACCTTTAAATGTCCTTCACCTTTGTCCTAAATAACCAAAATTGTACTGAGCTCAAGCGCTTTTTGAATTGAGTACAATTAACTGCCAACCAGAGCACCTCAAACTGTACATAATACGCCAACAGGCAAAGAAATACATGTGTAACGTGCAAACCGAGATACCTAGCAACAAAGCTTAAGCTCACACCAAGAGATGTTTGTTGCGCTATATAATTGACTCACTTCCCAACATACAACGGTTTGGGAAGCCTCATTTGCATTATATCAATGTACAACGTACATCACACATGTATATAATTTTATCAAAATCTATTCCAATTTGTAGACCCTTGAGCATAAACAATACTGAAATAAAGTCTTTTTTGGCATGCCTGAGTACACCAAGGGCAGATAACTCTTGACACAATGATACAATTTCAATAATAACAAGAGCCGCATGCGGCCCTAAATCGCTCACCTGAGTAACTATTGTGTTATACTCGATGCATAATGAAGTTTGTCATTGCATGTATGTGGACTGTTGCATGAAACTGTAACAACTCAGAATTAGGTTTTCCTGTAGAAGTATATACAAGGGCCACTATGGCCCTAAATCGCTCACCTGGTACACCATGGCAAACTTGACCTATAGTGACCTAGATTATGACTGGACATGACCCCCAATCAACCTTTAGAGTGTAAACAAGATTTTTCTACGATTTGACCTAGTGACCTAGTTTTTGACCGGACATGACCCACATTCGAACTTGACCTATTTATCAATGAGGCAAACATTCTGACCAAGTTTCATTAAGATCCATTGAGATTTGTAGCTTCTAGAGTGTTAACAAGGTTTTTCTATGATTTGACCTAGTGACCTAGTTTTTGACCGGACATGACCCACATTCGAACTTGACCTAGATATTAATGAGGCAAACATTCTGACTAAGTTTCATTAAGATCCATTGAGATTTGTAGCCTCTAGAGTGTTAACGAGGTTTTTCTATGATTTGACCTAGTGACCTAGTTTTTGACCAGACATGACCCACATTCAAACTTGACCTAGATATTAATGAGGCAAACATTCTGAATAAGTTTCATTAAGATCCATTGAGATTTGTAGCTTCTAGAGTGTTAACAAAGTTTTTCTATGATTTGACCTAGTGACCTAGTTTTTGACCGGACATGACCCACATTCAAACTTGACCTAGATATCAATGAGGCAAACATTCTGACTAAGTTTCATTAAGATCCATTGAGATTTGTAGTCTCTAGAGTGTTAACGAGGTTTTTCTATGATTTGACCTAGTGACCTAGTTTTTGACTGGACATGACCCACATTCGAACTTGACCTAGATTTCATCAAGACAAACATTGTCATGAAGTTTCATGAAGATCGGATGAAATTTGTAGCCGCTAGAGTGTTAACGAACAATTGTGAACGGACAGACGGACGGACGGACGGACGGACGACAGACATTCAGCAATCCTAAAAGCTCACCTTGGCACTTCGTGCCAGGTGAGCTAATAAAACTGATAAGCCCCAGGGCGGGGCCCTTTTTTACCCTGGGATCATGATTTGAACAATCTAGGTAGAGGACCATAAGACAAAGCTAGATGCCAAATATAAAAGATCTGGGCCTTACGGTTTCAGAGAAGAAGATTTTTAAAAAAATTTCTATATAAGTCTATGTAAAACTGATAAGCCCCGGGACGGAACCATTTTTGACCCTGGGGTCATGATTTGAACAATCTTGGTAGAGGACCATAAGATAAAGCTAGATGCCAAATATAAATTGTCTGGGCCTTACGGTTTCAGAGAAGAAGATTTTTAAAGGTTTTCCTATATAAGTCTATGTAAAACTGATAAGCCCCGGGACGGAACCATTTTTGACCCTTGGGTCATGATTTGAACAATCTTAGTAGAGGGACATAAGGCAAAGCTAGATGCTAAATATAAAAGGTCTAGGTCATACAGTTTTAGAGAAGAAGAGTTTTAAAGGATTTCCTATGAAAAACTGTTCATTATTTGAACAATCTTGCTAAAGGTTTACAACATAATGCTACATGTGAAAATTGGTTATCCTAGGACTTATAGTTATTGACAAGAAGATGTTTAAAGTTTTGACTTTAGTTGTCAATATTACGTAAATACGGGAAATGACCACGCCCTCTGGCGGCCATGTTTTTTGACGGATCAAAATTCTTTGAACAATTTTGAAAGAATATTAATTGAGAAACATTTTGGTGAAACCCAAATTGAAATCGGACCAGTCGTTTTTGAGAAGAAGATATTTTTAGATATCATGCATGGTTGCCATGGCAACAAGACCGATTGCCCCACCCACTTTTTTTTAACATTTTTAGAGCTCACAACTACAGTATGTATCTGACCAAGTTGGGTTAAAATTGGGCTATTGGTTTCAGAGAAGAAGTTATTTGAAACAGATTGTGAACAGACGACACGGACACGGACAGACGACAGACGGCAACCGATCACAATAGCTCACCTCGAGCACTTTGTGCTCAGGTGAGCTAATATAACCCATTCATGAACTTATATTTATATACTTAAACTGAGGGCAAATATAATCAAAATTCATTCAAAACAAGTTGCTAAGTGTGTTAAATAAGCCTTTTATAACATATCTGATTACATCAAGGGCAGATAACTCTGTAAGGAAAACTCGATTGAACCTCAAACTTGACTCAGCTTCAGATCTTTATGAATATATATAACATTTATGTGAAGAGTCATAAATATCCTTCTGACAGTTTTCCGGAAAACCTCCAGACAAACACAATGATGACAGACAGGGCCACCTCAATCTACAACAACCTTTAGAGGTGGGCGTTTAACTCTTTGCACACTAGCGGCGGATATAGTTGCCACATGCATTACCTTTACAAACAGTTTGCCGCGGCATCTCATCAGGATCCAAACTGTTTGACACTCTGACCATGTTTTGAATTTTTTTTTAGAAAAATTCTAATTTTGGAACAGAAGCAGACGACAATTGTTGCAGACGAAAAAATTACCCAGCATGCAAAGAGTTATAAATTATGAAGCCTCTCTATCACATGTAGTTCTTAAGTTGTGGCCAAGTTGTGGACAGACAAACAGACAAACAGGGCAAGAACAACATGCTCTGACTAAATCATGCTGGACATACAAACGGTTGTCCAAAGCAAAGCCTGGTACTAGTAGTCTGAAAGCATATTCTGCTTTACTTTAATCCTGCTTTTAGCTACAATCTGCTAGAAAAAAAAAATCTCATGATAGATATTTATGAATTTATAATTATAAATTGGACCTACATACATGTATTTTTTTCAGTGAAGGAGTAAATCAAATGCGTAAAAATGTTAACCCTTTACCCCATAGCCTGTTTCATGTTTTGAAAATAGGTGATTACTTAAAGGCGTATTCTGCTTTACTTTAAGCCTGCTTTAAGCTACCACCTGCTAGAACAAAGAAAATATTCCTTATGATTCATGTCCATGACTGTATAAATTGGAACTATTTTCTTCAGTGGAGGAATGAATGAATGAATGAATGAATGAATGAATGGTGTTTTACAGCCCATCGACACAAAAAGGTCATTTAGAGCCAAATAAATAATATAATATTAAATTTAAAATATTATCAAGTAATAGATTACGTCAATGTCAGTCCCGATCAACAGGAAAATAAACAAAATATGGACAAAACATAATCAACATACAAAAATGTATCTTTAAAAAATATAATTCATTCAAATTTTTATAAAATAAATTAATGACTTTTAAATATTCGAGTATTTTAGAAATATCTACAAACTCAAACAGTTCCCGCAGGGAATCTGCCTGAAAGAACCTATTTCGAATTAAAGTTAAATCAGCACAATCAATAAGAATGTGCTGAATTGTATAAGGTTCAAAACAAATTAAACATTCTGGTTGAACCTCAAATTTTAATAAATATTAATGTGTTATATAAGAATGTCCAATTCTTAATCTAGCTAAAACTACCTCATCCCGGCGAATCGATCTTCAGTGGAGGAATAAATTGCATGCTCTAAAAGGGGGAAAGGGTTAACCCATAGCCTGCCACTCACAACTATAGCTCCATATGCAAACAGCTTGGATCCGGATGAGACGCCGAGTAACTCGGCGTCTCATCCGGATCCAAGCTGTTTGACACTCAGACAACATTTTCAGCAGTTTTGAGCAACTTTGAAGCACTTTGAAACTTGAAGCAGATGAGAAATATAGCAGAGGACAATTTATTTGGCGGGCTAAGGGTTAATTACACATCATCAACACACCATTTTTCCATGTTTACAGGTAGTACAGGTGGCTACTCAAAGTAAGCAGAAAGTAAAGCAGAAAGCTCCAGTAGGAGCTTCTTGCTTTACTTTAAGACTGTTTTAACCCATAAATTCATAGCCTGTTCTACTTTGGAAGATAATTGCAGGTTGAAAGTCAAGCAGATTGCTCTTTTTTTAGGTGTTATCAAATAAAACAATTTTCTTTTTCAACTTTTATTTGAACAAGCATAAGTCCTTAAATGCAGGAAACATCAGCATACAAATACATGTACAGTGCTCCCTCTCTACAACCGCCCTCCCAACAATGACTCCCTCCTTATAACAAACCCTTGTTGCTATTCCCCCAAACAAGACAATTATGTCCAACCTATTCACTACTGCAATGTCGTCTGCTTAGAATTGTAGTCTGCTGTTTTTCTCAAATTTACATATTGAACAGTTTGACAAAATAAACATATTGACCAGTGACAAACAGTTTGAAACCAGATCAGACGCCGCCTTACGCGGCGTCTTATCTGGATTCAAGCTGTTTGCAAATGTGAGCCAATTTCCCTCCCTTTAACGGCTCCTTCTGAACAACACACACAATTTGTGTCTCCTATATGATGTTGTTGTAGAGAGGGAGCGCTGTAATAATAATTATTAATGTAATCACATGACAACCAGCACATGGAAAACGACTATTCCCTAAGTGTTTTTCAGTGTGATGCTAAATTTAGACAGCGAAATGTTATAGAGCAATGTTTATTTCTTGTTGTTTCTCTGTTACTAATCTCTCAACCCATAACCCCATATTCATGACCATATAAATTGGATCTTCTATCTAAAGCAGGTTGAAAGTAAAGCAGAATGTGCTTTCATTTGAAGGCCCATTCTGCTTTAATATCAGCCTGCTTTAAGCCATCACGTTTAAGGATTTAGAAAATATTCATTAAGGTACATTATTTTCATTAGGCCTTCGCCTCAATATACAAGCATATCACTCTAGTGATCCATGCAAAGTCGCTACCTTTAAAAATAGATTTTTACCCACGTGACCTAGCCTATATAAGCCGTGCGAGAGCCCGTGCACACTCATAGTTACTTTAGCGATCCAGTCGCTTGTACACTTCTCGTGTACGTTACATACATTAGGTAAGTGACCACGTGTTGAATTTTCGTTGAAAATTTCGTTTCTCTTGCGTTGTCAACGCATTCGTATTTCTAGTAGTGTTTACTAGACTCTATACAGTTTTTCTGTTTTATCTTTTAGCTCTACGACTTTGCTTTGTTTGATAGAGCTACAATTTTGTACGTTCTTGTACTTAGAGTTAGAATCAAGATTTGACGATGTCAAGTCGCAAGAGTGTGAGGGGACAAGACGAAGTCTTGTCGTCAAATACTGACACTGATTCAGACAGTTCTTTTTCTGGGTTCGAAACAGTAGCGTCCCAGAATAATTCGCCTAAACGCGATAACCGTAAAGTCCGAGGTCAGCCGGAGTCACGTGACAAAGATGGCGACCGGAACCTGAAAACAGCTGAGCGAAAAAGCAAGTCAGGTAATAATTCGCAGAATTTAGTTGATATGGACAATTTAACGCCAGAAAATGTGGCAAAACTGAGAGCACTGCTTGGGTTAAATGCTCCCGATCCCTTGCCCAATGAAAAAGAGGACGAAGAGTTTTCAGACAGGGAAAATGACATTTTGTCTTTAGATGACGAGGCGAATATCGGTTTTGATTTTGCACGCGGTAACGACAATTCTGGTTCGTTCGCGACTAATTTTGAGACTTCATTGTTTGGTAACGGTAATGAGCCCATTCCTCAACCAAGCGGGGATGATTTATGGCCCCAAGCTAAGCTGAAAGCCCCAGATAGAGGGGAGGCAATTACTGGTTCTTTGGCCACTCTCATTAACGACTCGTGCACGAAAATGTGCGCTGTGAATGAAACGGTAGATAAATACAAAGTTCCCTCCAATTGCGAATTCATGTTGGCTCCAAAGGTAAATGAGGAGATTTGGGGGGACCTGGCAAGATATCGTAGAGTCCAGACCACTGATAGGTTAATCAGAGAAACTCAAAATTTGGTCACGGCGGGAATGCTCCCAATTTTGTCTCTGGCCAATATACTGAAACCCGTTGCTAATCAGTTTCCAGCCATGAAACCTCTTATTGCAGACTCTTTGACCTTACTAGGACAGGTTCAGTTCAATCTGAGTGTAAGACGTAGATATTTGCTGAGGCCATATCTAAAACAAAAATACGCAGGCATCTGCAATATTAACACCCCTTTAACGTCGTATCTCTTTGGGGATGATGTCAATAAGGAACTGAAAAGGTGTGAAACTAGTGTCAGGATTGGCAAATTCAATAGACCCTCAACTCTTGGTCCTATTCGGGGCAGACCAATGGGTATTAGAAACTGTTCAGGGATACAAGATTCCTTTTGACACAAAGCCTCAACAATATAAAATTCCAAATCCAATCAAATTCAATGATTCAGAAAAGAAATTAGTTGATAATGAAGTGTTAAGTATGCTAAATGAAGGGGCAATAATACAATCTAAACATGAACCTGACGAGTTTATCTCAAATTTGTTTCTTGTTGCAAAGCCTAACGGGAAATTTAGACCAGTTATCAATCTGAAATATCTGAATGAGTTTATTCAGTATCAAAAGTTTAAACAAGAAACTTTTCCATTTGTACTAGATTTGATTCAACAAAATGATTGGTTCACGTCTCTAGATCTAAAATCGGCGTATTGGTCTATTCCAATTCACAAAGATTTTCATAAATTTTTGAAATTCAAGTGGGAAAATCAGCTGTATTCATTTGTTGCCCTTCCATTTGGAATTTCTTCAGCTCCACATTGCTTCACAAAGGTTTTGAAACCTGTCTACGCCACTTTCCGTCAAATGGGCATAAGGTGTTCCTATTATATTGACGACTCTATCAATATGAATTCTCTGCGACAAGCTTGTGCAAACAACTGTAGAATTATGTTTGATCAAATTGAAACTCTAGGTTTTGTAGTAAATAAGGAAAAATCTGCTATGATACCTACACAAAGAATTGTCTATGCTGGTTTTGTTATTGACTCAGTCCTTTTTATGATATTTCTACCAGAACAGAAAGTGGAAAAAAATTTGAAATTTGCAAAATCTTTGCTAGACAAGAAATCTGTTAAAATCAGAGATTTAGCCTCATTTATAGGTGTTATAATCAGTACTTTCCATGCTGTTGCTGAGGCTTCTTTGCACTATAGAACTCTAGAAAGATTTAAGGTCAGCGCTCTAAAGGTTACTCCTGATTTTGACTCTTGTATAGAACTTGAGACAGCTCAAAAATTAGAAATAGAGTGGTGGCTGAAAAATGTTAAAGACAAGAATGGCAAGAGTATAAGACCAAAGCCAATTACATTTTGGATCCAAACAGATGCGTCTGATGAAGGTTTTGGTTCCTTTTGTGTACAGAAAAATGAAAAAGCAGGAGGTAGATGGTCATTGCAGGAATCAGAAAATCACATAAATTTTCTAGAGCTATTGGCTATATTTTTTGCATTGAAGTCTTGGGTGTCTGATAGCTTTGATTGTCATATTGGTATACAATCAGATTCTACCTGTGCAATTGCTTATATCAATTATTATGGGGGAATGCATAGCAAGAAAATGGACAGTTTAGCAAAGGTTATATGGGAATGGTGCTTTGCTAGAAAAATATTCATTACTGCTTTCCATTTGCCTGGCAAAGACAATTTACAGGCAGATTATTGTTCAAGGCATTTTTCTGATTCAACTGAATGGATGTTGAAGAAACAAATATTTTTGCGTCTTACCAACCATTTGTTTATGCCTGATCTAGATTTTTTTGCATCAAGGTTGAATACTCAGACAGAATTGTATGTGTCCTGGGAACAGGATCCATATGCTGTTGCAGTCAATTCGTTCAGTTTAAACTGGTCGAATTACAAAGCATATGCATTTCCACCATTTCGTTTGTTAGGAAAGGTGCTAAATAAGATAAAGGAAGATCAAGTAGATAAAATTCTGATTGTATGCCCTTTTTGGCCGAATCAAATATGGTTCCCCTTACTATTAGAAATGTTGATTTCTATTCCTGTCAGACTTCCACGACACAGAGATTTGCTCACACTGCCGCACAACGGAACTCTGCATCCAATGGGGAAGAAGTTACAACTGATTGGAGCGTTAGTCTCAGGAGTTTGCTCAAGAACAGAGGACTTCCGCAAGAAGCTATTTCGTCGATCATCGCAAGCTGGCGTGAAGGGACGAGAAAGCAGTACTCTTCAGCCTGGAGGAAATGGAAATTGTGGTGTTGTCTCAGGGGTTGCGATCCCATTCAGCCGACTGAAGAAATCATAGTGTCATATCTATCTTATTTGAAGAATATGAACAAATCATACAGTGTTATCAATACTCACAAAGTAGTGATTTTGGAGACTTTAAAACTTATAGATAATAAGTTTAACTGTGTTCATACTCTGACATGTAGATTTATGAAAGGTCTTCATTCTACAATTCCCTCTAAACCAAAGTATTCTTTTACTTGGGATGTGTCTAAGGTTTTAAATTTATTAAAATCTTGGGCACGTCCAGAGGAATTGACTTTGAAGCTTTTGACATTTAAATTAGTAGCTTTAATAGCTTTAGCCTCTGCGGCTCGTGCTCAAACTTTGAAAGCCTTAAATGTAGAAAGATGTTCCTTTCAGAATGGTATAGTTTCATTCTTTTGTGGTGATAAACTGAAGACTAGTAAACCAGGTTGTGATTATGTGTTAACATTGAAAAAGTTTGATAAAGAACAACTTTGTCCAGTTAGAACTCTCAAAGTCTACTTGGACCGAACAAGACAATTAAGAAAGGATAATCAACTGTTCGTTTCATTTGTAAACTTCAAAGCTATTACTACTAGCACTATTGCCAGATGGTTAAAGTGTGTCTTATCAATGGCAGGTATTAATACTGAAATTTATAAAGCTCATTCGTTCAGAGGTGCTTCCTCTTCTGCTGCTGCTAGAGTTGGATGTAAACTTTCTGACATTCTAAAAGCTGCAGATTGGAAATCGGCAAAGAATTTTAAAAAGTTTTATCTTAGAGATATTGAAACGGTCAGTGAATGTGCAGATTCTGTTTTTAGTAATTCTGTTTTAGGACAGTAGTTCCTATACAGAGGTGGTAGTTTCTAGTGGCTACATGAAGACATTGAGTGTGTTGAAGATATATACAGGTGACTGTCAATGATATAGACGTTTTCTATATGAATGTGGGTTCAATATTATGATTATGGTTATTGAAGACAATAGACTATCAAGGAGTGATAAGATAGTATTGTGTTGAGCTGTTAAGCTTGGTAGTTGATACATGGGCATTAATGTAATCAGTAATGAGTTATTAAATGTGTTCTGGGAAAATTATTGGAGTTATGTTGTCTTGCTTTAAAGATGCTTGTATATTGAGGCGAAGGCCTAATGAAAATAATGGAGCCCCCATCCAAACACTTGTTGTGAAGGATGGGGGGCATTATTGGAATTAGGCCGGAGGCCGAAGATATACAAGCACCCAACCCTTGGTTTTTAGAGGGGTTTTGTGTTGCCCTCCCTGTATATCTTCCGAGTTATTTTCATTATAACTGGTTTATGATGCGAGATCACATTTACTGAAGATCTTTTGTAGACTTCAAGCCAACATAACCTACTTTAAAATATGAGTGTGCACGGGCTCTCGCACGGCTTATATAGGCTAGGTCACGTGGGTAAAAATCTATTTTTAAAGGTAGCGACTTTGCATGGATCACTAGAGTGATATGCTTGTATATCTTCGGCCTCCGGCCTAATTCCAATAATGCCCCCCATCCTTCACAACAAGTGTTTGGATGGGGGCTCCATTTTCATGACGATAAATTTAGAACTATTTTCTCCAGTGGATGAATAAAATAAATGCGATAAAGTGCGCTTCTATGGGGGGGAAGGGTTAAACGGTATTTCAGTCATATCGCGATGTTCAGTTGATTACATGTGGAGGAAGACCGCAGAAGCCCTTTATGCACTGCTTCAGGCACAAATCGGCAACTGGGTAAAACCACCAACCTTCCACAAGCTAGTTGACAGGCTTCCTCACATGAAATATCTGAAGTGACCAGACTGCATGCCATGGGATCCAAACCCACAGCGGTGAGGAGCTTAGTGATTGTAGGTCACAGAGAATAGTCGAGAATAATTAACAGTTTTGTAATTCGAGTTGAGAACAAAATCTTATACAGTAAAACCTCTATACTACGACCACTGAAAGAAGGCTAATTGACTGTTTAAAGGACAGGTGACAGCTTCAAGCAAGGTGAGCGTAAAACAGAAAGCTCTTGTTTTACGTTCACATTGCTTTAATCTGTCACCTGCCTACTAATTCACACAATTTAGTGGCCATAATATAGAGAAGTTTCACTGTATTAACATATATTTGTTTTAATTTACATTAAATTCTACATGTACTATTGAAATTACTGACTAGAACATCTATAATAATTAAAATGTTGTAATCAATGCTACCTAGAGACATTGCATGCTGGGTAATTTTTTTGTCTGCAACAATAGCTTTTGTTGTCTGCTATTGTTCTAACAATAGAATCTTCTAAATTTCTTTTCAAAACAGGATCAGAGCTTGAAACAGTTTGAATCCTGATGAGACGCGGCATCATGGACCCAAACTGCTTGCAAAGGTAATCACTGTGGGATATATCGGCCGCTAGCATGCAAAGAGTTAACCCTTTGAACCCTAGTCCCGCATATAGGCGTCCTTTTCAAACAGTATACATGTGAAAAGAGCACTTGTCCTATGCAAACAGTGAATACCCAGATCAGAGGGCTCCTTTCGGAGCCCTCTGATCTGGGTCTTCACTGTTTGTCATAATGCAAAACATTGACAAAAACAACCCTTAAAAGTCAGAAATGGACTAGACTAAAATGGAAACTGGAATTGTCCATTTAAAGTTTCAGGGAGGAAAGAGTTAAGTAGAAGCCTGACACAGTCGGAGATGACCCTACAGATGACCTTTTGTCGAAGGCAATAATACCTAACAACCCAACTCCAAATGTAGTAACATAAGAAAACTGTTTGGAACCAGATGAGACATCTTGTAAAGTTTAATTGCAGGGCTGCCATTTCTCCGAATTTTTCCTAAATTTTCGGATTTTTTTAATAGTACATGGTAGCTTAAAGCAGGCTGAAAGTAAAGCAGAATGCGCCTTAAGGTGCATTTTGCTTTACTTTCAGCCTGCTTTAAGCAGACATGTGTCAACAAAATTAGAAACAGGTGATGGGGAAAAAGGTACGACTCTTAAAATCGCACTTGAAAAATGCAAATTTGGAAATCTTAGGATTTTTTATGTCAACTAATGGCAGCCCTGTAATCGGGATCCAAACCAATTTCCACTATCAAAACTTGACCTGCATCTTGTTGATATAAAGCAACAACAACAAGCACCTTAGAGCTGATATCCCCTGCCGCAGCGATTGTCCAGAAGAAAGTGGCAAACTTTATTGTGGGAGGAAGGGGCAAATGGTGATTACCTGTCTTTAAAGATCAACATTCAAAAGCTTTTTACAAAGTTTTATAAAATCCAATCAATTTTGTACATTTTAAAGCCTAAACAATACAAAAAATAAAGCCGTTTGTAGCATTATAAATCTAAGTATGACAAGGGCAGGTAACTCTTGATTCAAATTCAACAGTAATTAAACACTTTCAAGAGCTTATAATTGTGTGCAAGTATTATTAAAAAAAATCAGAACTGTAGAATTTACTAGAGTGTAAACACATTTTCAACTCATCAAGGGCAGAGTTTTCTTGACTAATTTGCATATTTTCGATAATAATTGAACTCATTCTATAAATAATAGCCATATATGATTTTTTTTTTTTTCAAAATCCATTCACATTTGTACACAATAGCATGTAAACAATAAAGCCATGTTGAGCATTACTAAGTACATAAAGGGCAGATAACTCTTGCCACAAAGTATCCTATTTTGACAATAATTGCTACCCTTATATTTATATACATCATGTGTAAGTTAAATCAAAATCCATTAAAGACTGTAGTTTCTAGATGGTAAAAACTGTTAAATATGGTTTTTTTTACTCATCAAGGGCAGGTAACTGTTTGACTAGTTTCTCCGTTTTTCAAAAATGATAACAATTATTTGAAAACTAATAGCCATACATAGTTTAAGAATTTGTTTTATCAAAATTCATGCATATTTATAGATACTAGGATGTAAACAATTCTAAAATAAAGCATTTTCTATCATTTCAAAGTACATCAAGGGCAGATAACTATTGCCACAAGTATCCTTTTTTGACAATAATTGCACACCTTCAAGAACTTTTACTGATAGACATCGTGTGCAAGTATCATTTAAATCCATTCATAATTGTAGTTGCCAGAGAGTAAAAACAGTTAAATATGGCTTTTTTTACTTATCAAGGGCAGATAACTCATGACTAATTTCTCCGTTTTCAACAATAATCAAATTCATTTGAAAACTAATAGCCATACATAATTCAAGAAAGTTTTTTCAAAAATCCATGCATATTTATAGGCTCTAGTATGTAAACAATACCAAAATAAAGCATTTTCTAGCATTTCTAAGTACATCAAGGGCAGATAACTCTTGTCAGAAGTATCCTTTTTTTACAATAACTGCACACATGAAAGAACTTGTACTTATAGACAATGTGTGCAAGTATAAACAAAATATGTTGAATACTGTAGTTGCTAGAGTGTAAAAACTGTTAAATATGGCATTTTTAACACAAAAAGGGCAGAAAACTCATAAATTCCTAAAATTTTCTGAAAAAAATTTGATTTCCCACGGTTCTCCTATGATGACAAATAAGTATACCAAGTTTAATCCAAATCTGTTAATAGGTTTCGGAGATACAGTTGCGGACGGAAAACGTGACGGACGCACGGACGGCATTTTTAACACAAAAAGGGCAGATAACTCATAAATTCCTAAAATTTTCTGAAAAAAATTTGATTTCCCACGGTGCTCCTATGATGACAAATAAGTATACCAAGTTTAATCCAAATCTGTTCATAGGTTTCGGAGATACAGTTGCGGACGGAAAACGCACGCACGCACGCACGGACAGCCGGACGGACAGACCTAAAACAGTATCCCTCTGCCTTTCGGCAGGGGATAAAAATCATCGAAATCTGTCAACTAATACAGACTCTACAGTGGATCAACTGTCAGCCAACCAGAGCCAAGGGGCCCATTTTATAAAACTTAGTCAGGGTTCAAGAAACGGGGAGTATTTCAAAAATTTAAATCTCGATTTGTGGCAGATTCTACCCCAAAATCTATAGGTATATTCCTCTTATCATAAGAGGAATATACCTATAGTTTTTGGGGTAGAATCTGATCATTATCTGCCCTTGAAATTTCAAAATGTCCATGGCTATATTCTATTATGATACCAAGCATATGTCCTTAATATGAAATTAATATGTGCAGAACCAGTGGTTATTTTCACCACTTTGGGAATGAGTTGGTAACTATTCAATTAGGAAAAAATGCCCTAAAATGCTGTAAAATACTTGATTTTAGGAAAAATTTGACTTGTAAAAATACTCATTTTGCAAAAATTGTGGCGTAAAATTCTCATTTTCGGGAAAAAAAACCCCTTGTTTTAATTGGGAATGTGTCTCCAAAACAAGAGCTGAGAACTCTTGAATTATCATGGCATGCACGATAGACAGACAGATGGACCAATAGACAGACAGGCAGACAGCAAATGTGATTCCTATAGGGCTCCCGCATTTTTAATGCAGAGCCCTAATTACTTTCACCTATGTTCAGTTCAGTTTTTCTGTAATTGCAGTGATAATTTTAGAAATCAGATGAATGAGTCCTTGGGATGCACATTCTGTAAAACAATGAGTTCTTGAGACAAACATTGAGACCTTGAGTCAATGTCCCATAATTTATTTCTAGTTTTGAAGAAAGGTAACCACTCAAAGCTGTTTGAAAGTAAAGCAGAATGTGCCTTAAGGCACATTCTGCTTTACTTTCAACCTGCTTTAAGCTACTATTTTTTATGAATAATAGTAAATAAAGACCAGAAAAGCTATGGGTCCATGGGACTCGCAACTTGTTAAATAATGCGTCCCTGGCAAATTTAATGAGTATAGAACTCTGGATGCACAGCTAAAATTATCACTGTAATTGTGTTCAAAACAATAGCATGCTAGTTACTATTACAGCTATAATCGCCCAGTCACCATTGTATTGTCCCGTTTTTCTGACATGGCCAATATATTTTTAGAATAGAACAGTTTATAATGGTAAATAAGTAAGCAAGGTGACATCTGATATATCTTCGTACCTCGAGCAGCACAAGATCACTGCACTAACTCTACTGTTATGCTAATCTTTCCCAATAAATGGGGAAACTTAGACTAAAACTATTATTTCCATTGCAAACAGGTTGGAGCCTGATCAGACGCTAGGTAACCCGGCCTCTGACCAGGCTCCAACCTGTTGGCCACTCAGATTAGATAGAAAGAAATTTCTAAAAATTGCAATTTTCTACAGTTTAGTGCATATACTGTACATTACCCTCAATAAATATAGCTATCGGTATCCCTGACTGGCTGTAGGGAAATCATCGAGCACAACGATCATCCCATTTTCAGTTTTAGAATGTTTCAATCTAAATAAATCGGCAAGGTCAGAAGAAAACACTAATAATAGGGCCATATATTACAGCTACAATAACAACTTCAGTAAACCAACAACTTACATACATAAGTATATTATAGATCGATTTTATTCACCTGGCAGGGTGGAGATAACCTTTGGCAAAGATAAACTTATTTATTTTTTATTTTAGGGGTGATAGGTATAGTTCCGAATTATATCGTTATTGTCCAATACTTTAAACATGGAGAAACACAATTTATGCGTGCATCCATATCCACGTGAAAATGGTATATACAATGCTCCTTCTCTACAACAACCCCTAATAGGAGACAAAGATTGCGCATGTTGTTCTGAGGGAGTTGCTATAGGAGGGAAAAGTAAGATTCAAGCCGTTTGTCATTCATCATTATACATGTATTCCTTTTGTCAAACTGTTCACTAATATGTAATCCTGGGAAGAAACGACAGACGACAACAGTAAATTCCAATAAAGAACGTGCTGCCGCCCCCAAAGTTGAAGTGCAAAGGTCCGCATTGAAACTCCGCCCTGCCAAGTCAATAAAATTGGCCTATACAAGGACAGAGATTATGAGAGATACTACCAATCTAACAATGGCTTACAATGAAGCAAGATATAATAGGACTATATATTACAGCTACATTAACAAGTAAACCAACAACTGCAATAAGTATATTACAAGGACAGAAATACTACCAATCTAACAATGGCTTACGATGAAGCAAGATATAATAGGACTATATATTACAGCTACATTAACAAGTAAACCAACAACTGCAATAAGTGTATTACAAGGACAGAGATACTACCAATCTAACAATGGCTTACGATGAAGCAAGATATAATAGGACTATATATTACAGCTACATTAACAAGTAAAACCAACAACTGCAAAAAGTGTATTACAAGGACAGAGATACTACCAATCTAACAATGGCTTACAATGAAGCAAGATATAATAGGACTATATATTACAGCTACATTAACAAGTAAACCAACAACTGCAATAAGTGTATTACAAGGACAGAGATACTACCAATCTAACAATGGCTTACGATGAAGCAAGATATAATAGGACTATATATTACAGCTACATTAACAAGTAAAACCAACTGCAAAAAGTGTATTACAAGGACAGAGATACTACCAATCTAACAATGGCTTACAATGAAGCAAGATATAATAGGACTATATATTACAGCTACATTAACAAGTAAACCAACAACTGCAATAAGTGTATTACAAGGACAGAGATACTACCAATCTAACAATGGCTTACAATGAAGCAAGATATAATAGGACTATATATTACAGCTACATTAACAAGTAAACCAACAACTGCAATAAGTGTATTACAAGGACAGAGATACTACCAATCTAACAATGGCTTACGATGAAGCAAGATATAATAGGACTATATATTACAGCTACATTGACAAGTAAACCAACAACTGCAATAAGTATATTACAAGGACAGAAATACTACCAATCTAACAATGGCTTACGATGAAGCAAGATATAATAGGACTATATATTACAGCTACATTAACAAGTAAACCAACAACTGCAATAAGTGTATTACAATGACAGAGATACTACCAATCTAACAATGGCTTACAATGAAGCAAGATATAATAGGACTTTATATTACAGCTACATTAACAAGTAAACCAACAACTGCAATAAGTGTATTACAAGGACAGAGATACTACCAATCTAACAATGGCTTACAATGAAGCAAGATATAATAGGACTATATATTACAGCTACATTAACAAGTAAACCAACAACTGCAATAAGTGTATTACAAGGACAGTCATACTACCAATCTAACAATGGCTTACAATGAAGCAAGATATAATAGGACTATATATTACAGCTACATTAACAAGTAAACCAACAACTGCAATAAGTGTATTACAAGGACAGAGATACTACCAATCTAACAATGGCTTACGATGAAGCAAGATATAATAGGACTATATATTACAGCTACATTAACAAGTAAACCAACAACTGCAATAAGTGTATTACAAGGACAGAGATACTACCAATCTAACAATGGCTTACGATGAAGCAAGATATAATAGGACTATATATTACAGCTACATTAACAAGTAAACCAACAACTGCAATAAGTGTATTACAAGGACAGAGATACTACCAATCTAACAATGGCTTATGATGAAGCAAGATATAATAGGACTATATATTACAGCTACATTAACAAGTAAACCAACAACTGCAATAAGTGTATTACAAGGACAGAGATACTACCAATCTAACAATGGCTTACAATGAAGCAAGATATAGTAGGACTATATATTACAGCTACATAAACAAGTAAACCAACAACTGCAATAAGTGTATTACAAGGACAGAGATACTACCAATCTAACAATGGCTGACAATGAAGCAAGATATAATAGGACTATATATTACAGCTACATTAACAAGTAAACCAACAACTGCAATAAGTGTATTACAAGGACAGAGATACTACCAATCTAACAATGGCTTACGATGAAGCAAGATATAATAGGACTATATATTACAGCTACATTAACAAGTAAACCAACAACTGCAATAAGTATATTACAAGGACAGAGATACTACCAATCTAACAATGGCTTACGATGAAGCAAGATATAATAGGACTATATATTACAGCTACATTAACAAGTAAACCAACAACTGCAATAAGTGTATTACAAGGACAGAGATACTACCAATCTAACAATGGCTTACAATGAAGCAAGATATAATAGGACTATATATTACAGCTACATTAACAAGTAAACCAACAACTGCAATAAGTGTATTACAAGGACAGAGATACTACCAATCTAACAATGGCTTACGATGAAGCAAGATATAATAGGACTATATATTACAGCTACATTAACAAGTAAACCAACAACTGCAATAAGTGTATTACAAGGACAGAGATACTACCAATCTAACAATGGCTTACAATGAAGCAAGATATAATAGGACTATATATTACAGCTACATTAACAAGTAAACCAACAACTGCAATAAGTGTATTACAAGGACAGAGATACTACCAATCTAACAATGGCTTATGATGAAGCAAGATATAATAGGACTATATATTACAGCTACATTAACAAGTAAACCAACAACTGCAATAAGTGTATTACAAGGACAGAGATACTACCAATCTAACAATGGCTTACAATGAAGCAAGATATAATAGGACTATATATTACAGCTACATAAACAAGTAAACCAACAACTGCAATAAGTGTATTACAAGGACAGAGATACTACCAATCTAACAATGGCTTACGATGAAGCAAGATATAATAGGACTATATATTACAGCTACATTAACAAGTAAACCAACAACTGCAATAAGTGTATTACAAGGACAGAGATACTACCAATCTAACAATGGCTTACAATGATGCAAGATATAATAGGACTATATATTACAGCTACATTAACAAGTAAACCAACAACTGCAATAAGTGTATTACAAGGACAGAGATACTACCAATCTAACAATGGCTTACAATGAAGCAAGATACAATAGGACTATATATTACAGCTACATTAACCAGTAAAACCAACAACTGCAATAAGTCAGGGTTACAGATAAGGGGAGTATTGGGGTATTTACCCAATTAAAATTGTGGAAAAAGCAATTGTTTTTCACAACAAGGAGTAACATAATTTCATAAAGCAAAGAAATGTAGCAAAAAGCAAAGACATTTTGGAAACCTAATCAGAATCTGAATAATACCCAATATAACTCCCAATACCCAATAACACTTTCAAAAACCCCATTCTGGTAAATATCAAGGAGTCAATATCAAGGAGTATTACCCAATTACATCAAAACCTTATCTGTAACCCTGATAAGTATATTACAAGGACAGAGATACTACCAATCTAACAATGGCTTACAATGAAGCAAGATATAATAGGACTATACTTTACAGCTACATTAACAAGTAAACCAACAACTGCAATAAGTATATTACAAGGACAGAAATACTACCAATCTAACAATGGCTTACAATGAAGCAAGATATAATAGGACTATATATTACAGCTACATTAACAAGTAAAACCAACAACTGCAAAAAGTATATTACAAGGACAGAGAAACTACCAATCTAACAATGGCTTACAATGAAGCAAGATATAATAGGACTATATATTACAGCTACATTAACAAGTAAACCAACTGCAATAAGTATAATACAAGGACAGAGAAACTACCAATCTAACAATGGCTTACAACGAAGCAAGATATAATAGGACTATATATTACAGCTACATTAACAAGTAAACCAACAACTGCAATATAATTGTGTATTACAAGGACAGAAATACTACCAATCTAACAATGAATTACAACGAAGCCAGATATATTTAACCCTGTACTCAATGAATATGCCTTTTGACGCCTTTGACTTAGTCATTCAATGAAGAAATAAGTTCAAATTTATACAGTCAACTCATGAATATATTATTACAAATATTTTCTACATTCTACAAGATGGTAGCTTAAAGCAGGCTGAAAGTAAAGCAGAATGTGCCTTGAGGCACATTCTGCTTTACTTTCAACCTGCTTTAATTGATCACCTCTCTTCAAAACTAGAAACAGGCTATGGGGTAATGGGTTAAACCTGTACTCCATAGCCTGTTTCTAGTTTGGAAGATAGGTGACCATTTAAAGCAGGTTAAAAGTAAAACCTTAAGGCACATTCTGCTTTACTTTCAGCCTACTTTAGACTCCCATCTGCTAGTAAAAGAAAATATTTCTTATGGTTAACATTTTTGATGATTCACATTTTTTACTGCAAAAATTGAAACTACTTTGGTATTTACTTCAATGGAGGAATAAATTATAAAGGTGTTAAAATGTGTTTCTAGAAAGTTAAGTGTTAAGGCACCTAATATAGCTACTTCCACATATACAGTAAAACCTCTCTATTAGGACCACTAAAACGAAGGGTAATTGACGGTATAGAAGGCAGATGACAGCTTAAAGCAAGGCAATAGTAAAACAGAAAGCTCCTAAAGGAGCTTTCTGTTTTACTGTCACCTTACTTTAAGCTGTCACCTGTTGTAAACACCTAATAATTTACACCATTTAGTGGCCGTTATAGAGAGGTTTTACTGTAGTAATTTTGCATCTAATATTAAATGTAATGTATTATCGGATTTTTCTGACATGGCTCAGTTATTTTTAGAATAGAATAGTTTATTATAGTAATTAGGTAACAGAGTAACATCGGATATATATTCATACTTGAGATAAGCATTATTCTCGTGCAGCACGAGACCACAGCGCTAAGTTTACCAGTACATCATTCTTTCCCAGTAAACACGTTTACGCTAAAACTATTATTTCCATTGCACACAGGTAGGAGCCTGATCAGATGCTAAGTTACCCAGCGTCTAATCAGGCTCCAATCTTTTTGCCACTCAAATTTAACTCTTTCCTCCCTAAAACATTAAATGAACAATTCCTATTTCCATTTTGGTATAGTCCATTTCTGACTTTTAAGGGTTGTTTTTGTCAATGTTTGGCATTGTGACAAACAGTGAAGAACCTGATCAGAGGGCTCCTTTCGGAGCCCTCTGATCAGGGTCTTCACTGTTTGCATAGGACAAGTGTACTATTCACATGTACACTGTTTGAAAAGCACGCCTATATGCGGGACTAGGGTTCAAAGAGTTAATAGATAGGCAGACATTTTAAAAAGATGTTATTTCCTACAGTTTAGTGCATTGCATTTGGGTTTAAAAGGGAAAGAATTACCCCTTCTCTACTATACATTATATATGCACAACAAATACAGCTATCTGTATCTCTATCTGGCTGTACGGACATCAAAAAGCCCAATGATCACTAAGGCTGAAACGAGTACTCGGGTACTCGCGGGTCGGGTAGAAATTGGCGAGTACCCGGGTAAGAAATCACTACCCGTTACCGGATATGTCATTTGTTGAAGCACAATCTAGTTATTAACTTTTGAAAGTGTGTGAAATAAAAAAAGCTCGACAAACACGTTCAATAAAACATTTATTCAAACATTACAAGCAGATAAGGCTTGAATAGGCATGTATAAAACATAATAACAGACTTGTAACAAAGTTTGGGTCGCGCATTTACTGATTTTTTGTAAGCGTGTACATGGAGCTAAAACAGGAAATTATGCCGTTGAAATGAAGTGTTTAATGTGAACAATTCTATATACTTTTCAGATGTTCCCAGTATTTGATACTCGCTGCGTTTTGTAAGGCTTTCGTTAAAGAAGTTCAGTCTATTATCATCTGTTTTCACAACAAATGCCTAATGAACAAGTTTATTTACAACAAATTTGTCTACGAAATAATGCTTCCTTCGCAACCGCTTACTAACCTTCTGACCTCGAACTATTTGGTTTGCTTCTGATTAAACCCTATGATCTTATGAAGTTCATGTAAATCTTTTCTGAGAACATCCAATCAAAAACGATAAAATAATAATACCAGGTTAGCTAATTTACATGTCAATCGGATTACCTCATATTTTGTCCACGTTAACTTCAGAAAATTAGACAAGTGTGGGGCCAATTAATACGCATATCTATAACACGATGCGCAATTAGTCTGAATATTGATGGCGTAAAATTATTCCGTGTGTTCAATGATTCATCACTGGTCTGTTGGAATTATTATTACTCTTTACAAATGTAATGCATTTTAAGAGTACACCTTGAATAGTCTCGCTGAAAAAAAGGTCTGAGTTAACACATATTGAATTCTACCATATTGCAACAAGTTGTGAACAACAAAGAAACTAATTGACAAGCTGTTGATGACGTCACAGCGTCGTGTCTATTACAGACACAATCATTACCGATGTTTTATCAATCACTGAACTAAGAGTTGCATTGAATAAATTATAATGCAACATAAAACTGTCATGCCCAATGGAGTAATTAGTCTGTTATAATACAACAAGAGGACCTGACGGCCCTGATATCGCTCACCATTTGTAATGAAGCCTGATAGCTTTACCTTTGAATTTCACTTGTTTTATTCTAAATCCATTCAAGTTTGTCGACCTACTCTAGCATAGTAGAGTACATCAAAGGCAGAAAACTAGAGCCTAAACAATATTAAAATGAAGCCTTTTTCTAGCATATCAAAGTATATCAAGGGCAGGTAACTATTGCCACAATGATTAGATTTCAACAATAATTGAACTCCTTCGAGAACGTATAGCTATATACTTTGTGTACAAGTATAATCAAAATCCATGGAAAACAGTAGTTGCAAGAGTGTAAACGCTGTAAAATATGGCATTTTCAGCAATTCAAATGTAGATACCGTAACTCTTGATCTATTTGTCCGATTTCAACAATAATCACCTTTTTTCAACTCTTATGGTAATATACAATCTGGGCAAGTTTGAGAGAGCTTCGATAAATATTGTGACCTCTAGAGCGTAAACACTGTTAAATATATCATTTTCAGCTATTCAAAGGTAGATAACACTTGACCTATTGATCCGATTACAACCATTATTATACGTATCCGAAGTCTTATGGTAATATACAATCTGAGTAAGTTTGAGAAAGATTGGATAAAATGTGTGGCCTCTAGAGTGTAAACACCCTTAAATATGGCATTTTCAGCAATTCAAAGGTAGATACCTCTCGACCTATTCTTTTGATTTCAACCATAATCAAACTCATCTGAACTCTTATAGTCATATACAATCTCAGCAAGTTTGAGATAGATTGGATAAAAATTGTGAACTCTAGAATGTAAACACCGATAAATATGGCATTTTCAGCAGTTCAAAGGTAGATAACTCTTGATCTATTTGTCCGATTTCAACCAAAATCAAACTCATTCGAACTCTTATGGTCATATACAATCTGGGCAAGTTTTAGAAAGATTGGATAAATATTGTGGCCTCTAGAGTGTAAACAATGTTAAATATGGCATTTTCAGCAATTCAAAGGTAGATAACTCATGACCTATTTGTCCGATTTTAACCATAATCGAACTCATTCGAACTCTTATGGCAATATACCATCTGAGCAAGTTTGAGAAAGATTGGATAAATAGTGGTCTCTAGAGTGTAAACACTAAAATTGTTGACGCCGGACGACGCACGACAGACGCCGGACACCGGACATTCAAGGATTGCAATAGCTCACCCTGAGCTAGCTCAGGTGAGCTAAAAAGGAAAACGAAATTTTCTCAACAGATTAGATCTAGCTCTTGCTCTTTTACACAATTTGTTGATCATCAGATTCATGAAGTTACAGTATACACGTAAGTGCATTTCATATGATCAACTTCTATTCTCTATGGCATGATCGTAAGACGTGTAAACGGTCTCCAAATTTATAAACATTTGAAGGGAAAAGACTAAACGTAACCATGTGTACACTTGTAAACACCCGACCTTTTTTCAACAAACTTCAAAGGACATGTATGTCACGTTGTTATTTCCCCCAGAAAATCTACCAAAGGAGGATACTACAGTAGGTACTAACCAAGTTACCATACGTCTATAGTCTATACTATAGAGTTATATCGGCAATGCGAGTACCCGCGAGTAGTTGCAGAACGGGTACCCGGGTAGAAAATCTGGACTCGTTTCAGCCCTAATGATCACCCAATTTTCTGTAACTAATTAGAATGTTCCAATTTAAAAATAACTTGGCCAAGTCAGAAGAAAACACCAATAACTATATACACTTATAACTATATTTCAAACAACAGTATGGTCAAAGTGCAGCAAAACGAAAGTAGGATACATAATAATAATACCAAATGTAAATAGCTTGGCCAACTTGCAGGGCTCCAGATAAGAGAGACCTGAGTAAACTGAAGAAAATCAACATCTTCTCACTCATTTCAGCACCAAATCCCATTATGTTACTACTCATTAGAATAATATAATTGTCTCTCCTTCTCATCAGAAATGTCTCCAAGAGACAATTCTAATGAGTAGTGACACCATAGGTTTTGATGCAGAAATAAAGCTTTTAAATTTTGAAATACTTCTCTTATCTAGAGCCTTGGGGCTCGTTTTAAAAAACGTTGTACGACAAATATTGTCATAAGTCAGATTATAAAATTCTCAATTATTATTTATTTCTCCATCTAATCCTGTCATGTGACATCTCTTTGGAATTGTCTTGAAAAGACAATTCCAGAGATAACACAAGACAGGATAAGATGAGATATCACATATTAGATGTATTTTTATGTTTAGACTTAGGACCGATTTTGTCCTAGGACATTGCATAAAACGGGCCCTTGAACTTGGCCATGTGGTTTTCGAGAAGAAAATAAATGTTGATGGTGCACCCTGATATCAATTTAACAACACACAGGAGGGTCCTAATAGCTCGCCTGCACATCAGTACATAGCTTAATTTCACTCCTTCTACATTAACCAAATTAGATTTTACAGTAAAATAATTGTTATTACTACAGTCGAAATTCGATATCTCAAAATCGCTTAACTTAACCCATTACCCAAAATACTAATTCTAGTTTTGAAAATAGGTGATCACTTAAAACAGGTTGAAAGTAAAGCAGAATGCGCCTTAAGGCGCATTCTGCTTTACTTTCCAGCCTGTTTTATGCTACTATCTACTAGGATATAGAAACAATTTCTTATGATACATTTTTATAACTGTATAAATTGGACTTATTTTCTTTGGTGGAAGAATAAAATAGAGGCGTTAAAAGGCGTATTTATGGGGTAATGGGTTAAACTATCCGATATTTTGATACATGACATACATTACTTCATGCTCAGTTAAGTCGAACATACCCGTACTTCAAAGTTAAAAACGTGGCTTAGCCACGACATATGATTATGTTCGACATAACCGAGTTCGAGATATCGAAGTTCAGCTGTATTATGAAATACCCAGTAATCTATTTTCTAACTTTTGAAACATTGACAGTTTAGAATGATGAACTTGTATTAACCCTTTCCTCCCTGCAACTGCAAATAAACAGAGGCCCGTTTCATAAAACTTCGAAAGACAAAAGTTGTAGTACGTCAGATTATAAAAGTTTCAATTATTAATTATTTCTCCATCTAATCCTGTCTTGTGACATCTTTTTGGAATCGTCTTTTCAAGACGATTCCAAAAAGATGTCACAAGACAGGATTAGATGGAGAAATCAGAAATTAAATTAATTTTAATGTTTAGACTTACGATCGTTTTTGTCGTACAAAGTTTTATGAAACGGGCCCCAGGGCTCCAGATAAAGAGAATATAGTTCTTTTTGAAACCGAACAAATCAAACATTTTCTCACTCATTTCAGCACCGAATTCTATGGTGGAACTTCTCATTAGAATTGTCTTGTGGAGACAATTTATTGTAGTAACACCATAGGGTTGAATGCAGAAAATAGGACTTCAGTTTTTTTCAAATATTCTGACAATTTTATTGGTTTGCAATAAGTCTAGTCTATTTCTTGACTATTTAACCCATTACCCCTTAAAAACGCCTTTTTACGCCTCTATTTATTCCTCCACTGAAGAAAATAGTTCCAATTTATACAGCCAAGAATATGTACCAGAAGAAATATTTTCTATATCTTAGCAGATGGTATCTTAAAGCAGGCTGAAAGTAAAGCAGAATGTGCCTTAAGGCACATTCTGCTTTACTTTCAACCTGCTTTAAGTGGTCACCTGTTTTCAAAGCTAGAAATAGGCTAAGAGGTAATGGGTTAAGGATGTTTTTGTCAATGTATTGCAATATGGCAAACAGTACAGACCCTGATCAGAGGGCTCATTCAGGAGCCCTCTGATCTGGGTCATCATTGTTTGCATAGGACAAGTGTACTCTTGACAGGTACACTGTTTGCAAAGAATGGGTATATGTCTCAATAGGGTTCAAAGGGTTAAGGAGTACATACAACTCAAAGCTGACAAGATGCTTTTGTCTATTATACAGGCAGCAGCTTAACCCATTACCCCATAAATACACATTTTTACGCCTTTAATTTATTTCTCCACTGATGAAAATAGCTCCAAGTTATACAGTTAAAAATATGTATGATAAGAAATAGTTTCTATATTCTAGCAGATGGTACCTTAAAACAGGCTGAAAGTAAAGCAGAATGTGCTTTATGTCACATTCTGCTTTACTTTCAACCTGCTTTAAGCGGCAACATATTTTCAAAATAGGAAACAGTCTATGGGATAATGGGTTACTTAAGCAACAAGTACTTGTACCCCAAATACGGACATGATCCCCAACCCCACCAAATCGTATACCTTTGTTTAATTTTCATTACAACTGACACCTCAGTATGTAAAAAGGATATATAAGTTCATATCTTCTGTATTTCTCACCAAAACCTTGGCATCATGAATTATGATTTCTTAAAAGGTTTGTCCCATTGAGATAATTATTTTGGTTTGGTTTGTTTGTTAATGTCTGTTTCTGCCATCTATATGCTAATTTTTACACCCCTGCTCCTGTATGTTGTATGTATCCTGATGTGATCCTATAAACTACTCATCTCACTAAAAGAATTTCCACACACATCACATTGTGATATTCCTTCCCTGTATGTATTCCCATGTGGGCAACTAAACTACTCTTCTGGCTAAATGACTTTCCAAAAACATCACACTTGTAAGGTTTCTCTCCTGTATTTATTCCCATGTGGGAAACTAAACTACTCTTCTGGCTAAAAGACTTTCCAAACACATCACACGTGTAAGGATTCTATCCTGTATGTATCCTCATGTGGGCAACTAAACTACTCTTCTGGCAAAATGACTTTCAACACACATCACACTTGTAAGGTTTCTCTCCTGTATGTATCCTCATGTGGGCAACTAAACTACTCTTCTGGCTAAATGACTTTCCACACACATCACACTTGTAAGGTTCCTCTCCTGTATGTATCCTCATGTGACGCATTAAATTACTCGTCTCACTAAAAGAATTTCCACAAACATCACACTTGCGAGATTCCTTCATTGTATGTATCCCTATGTGGGCAACTAAATTACACTTCAGGGTAAATGACTTTCCACACACATCACACTTGTAAGGTTTCTCTCCTGTATGTATCCTCATGTGATGCACTAAACTATTTTTTTGACTAAATGACTTTCCACATTCAACACACTTACATAGTTTTTCTCCTGTATGTATTCTCAAGTGACAAACTAAACTATTCTTCTCACTAAATGACTTTCCACACATATCACACTTGTAAGGTTTCTCTCCGGCATGTATCCTCATGTGGGCTACTAAACTACTCTTCTGGCTAAATGACTTTCCACATACATCACACTTGTAAGGTTTCTCTCCTATATGTATCCTCATGTGGGCTACTAAACTACTCTTCTGGCTAAATGACTTTCCACACACATCACACTTGTAAGGTTTCTCTCCTGTATGTATCCTCAGGTGATCCACTAAACCACTCTTCTGGCTAAAAGACTTTCCACACACATCACACTTGCCAGATTCCTTCATTGTATGTATCCTCATGTGGGCTACTAAACTACTCTTCTGGCTAAATGACTTTCCACACACATCACACTTGTAAGGTTTCTCTCCTGTATGTATCCTCATGTGGGCTACTAAACTACTCTTCTGGCTAAATGACTTTCCACACACATCACACTTGTAAGGTTTCTCCCTTTTATGTATCCCCATGTGGGCAACTAAATTACTGTTACTGGTAAATGACTTTCCACATATATCACACTTGTAAGGCTTCTCTCCTGTATGTATCCTCATGTGGGCTACTAAACTACTCTTCTGGCTAAATGACTTTCCACATACATCACACTTGTAAGGTTTCTCCCCTTTATGCAATCTCATGTGACGCACTAAATTACATTTAATGGTAAATGACTTTTCACACACATCACACTTGTAAGGTTTCTCTCCTGTATGTATCCTCATGTGGGCTACTAAACTACTCTTCTTACTAAATGACTTTCCACACACATCACACTTGTAAGGTTTCTCTCCTGTATGTATCCTCATGTGGGCAACTATACTACTCTTCTGGCTAAATGACTTTCCACACACATCACACTTGTAATGTTTCTCCCCTTTATGTATCCCCATGTGGGCAACTAAATTACTGTTACTGGTAAATGACTTTCCACATACATCACACTTGTAAGGTTTCTCCCCTTTATGCAATCTCATGTGACGCACTAAATTACATTTAATGGTAAATGACTTTCCACATACATCACACTTGTAAGGTTTCTCTCCTGTATGTATCCTCATGTGGTCAACTAAACTACTCTTTTTACTAAATGGTGTTCCACACACATCACACTTGTAAGGTTTCTCTCCTGTATGTATCCTCATGTGGGCTACTAAACTACTCTTTCTACTAAATGGTGTTCCACACACATCACACTTGTAAGGTTTCTCTCCTGTATGTATCCTCAGGTGATCCACTAAACCACACTTTTGCCTAAATGACTTTCCACACACATCACACTTGTAAGGTTTCTCTCCTGTATGTATCTTCATGTGGGTACCTAAAGTTCTGTTATGGGTAAATAACTTTCCACACACATCACACTTGTATGCTTTATCCCCTTTATGCAATCTCAAGTGGGCAACATAATTACATTTAATGGTAAATGAATTTCCACACACATCACACTTGTAAGGTTTCTCTCCTGTATGTGTACTCATGTGGGCAACTTAAGTACCGTCACTCTCCTGGCCTAATGAGTTTCCACATACAGTACTACTGTTTGGTGTCTCCCCTGTATGCATCGTCATATGTGTTGATAAATCACCCTTCAGATACAAACACTTTTTGCTCCCATCTTCTGTATGTTTCCTTATGTGGAAAACTAAATTGTATTTTTGTTAAATGACTTTCTACACAAATCACACATGTAAGGTTTCTCTCCTATGACTTTTCAGACAAAAATACTTTCCACACACTACACATTTGTCAGGTCTTTCTTCAGTATGTATTTTAATGTGTGTCTCTTAATAATTCATCTTATGAAAGGACTCTGTACTATCATCACATGTGCAAGGTGACTTTACAATGGTCAAAAGGGTACAATGTCATATCTGAAATGGAAACAATAAAACAAAGAAAATGCATGAATACAAGGCATAGCTCTAGATAAGGGGAGTATTTCAAAAACTAAAATCTTTATTTCTGTATTAAACCCTATGGTGACACTACTCATTAGAATCGTCTCTTCCAGACGATTCTGATGAGTAGTGACACCATAGGATTTGGTGCTGAAATGAGTGAGAAAATGGAGGGAGATACAAGGTTTTCTATATGAATGAATCGATGAAGTGTAAGTATATTCCATACATGATATTTTCCTGAACTAAATTATATTAGGGAGATCTGGACATTTTAATAGGGAGGTAGGGGTGAAAAATGGGAAGCTTTTTGGCGACATTTTTCATGACTTCCACTAAGTGCTTATAGTTGTTAAGGGTTCCAGATAAGAGGGAGTAAACTGAACCAAATCCAACATTTTCTCATTCATTTTAGCACCAAATCCTATGGTGTTACTACTCATTAGAATCGTCTCTTTGAAACCATTCTAATGAGTAGTAACACCACAGGGTTTAATGCAGAAATAAAGATTTTAGTTTTTGAAATACCCCCCTTGTCTGGAACCCTGGTTGTTTATACCAAATACCTAAGCCGGCCCGTAACTTAAACCTTGTGGTTTTTTACATGAAAATTAAAGATCTTCATTTTGATTGTCATGGCAACCAGGGCCATGCATGGTTTCACATTTATAAACTAAATAACTTCAATAGGTGACCATCACATGGACACACTTGCCTTGTGTCTATAAAGATTTAATAAACTGTTTTTGTTTTGTCTATTAATCCTATATTAATTAACTCTTTCCTCCCTGAAACTTCAAATGGACAATTCCAGTTTCCATTTTAGTCCAGTCCATTTCTGACTTTTAAGGGTTGTTTTTGTCAATGTTTGGCATTATGACAAACAGTGAAGACCCTGATCAGAGGGCTCCTTTCGGAGCCCTCTGATCTGGGTTTTCACTGTTTGCACAGGACAAGTGCACTATTTACATGTACACTGTTTGAAAAGGACGCCTATATGCGGGACTAGGGTTCAAAGGGTTAATATGACATTTCAAATATTTGGTACTGTATTCCCTGTTTCATAATGTCAAAAATACTGTAATTTACTAATTTTCTTTACACTCACATTTGCAAAATCATCATCAACACTTTTATTTGCTTAAATTATGTTTATATAACATTTTAAAGACGAACTTCCCACAAAAAAATTATCAACCTATTTTTAAATTATAAAACATTTTTTGCATTGAAACAACCTTTATTAATGTTAACTTCTTTCAAAAGGACCACTGAATTCATATGCAATTTAGTGTATGGAGCCTATTTCAACAAACCTTTAGAAAATAGATGGGTTCATCGGAACAAGTGTGTCCCCTGCCAGCAAGCATCAGTATAACATTCTCTTTCCATAAAAGAAATCTCGAAATCTTCAGTAAAACATAAGAAATCTGCATGAAAAGAAAATGTTGAAAAGGGGAATAACTCTCACAAAATTGAATCTTTATTATTGATACAAGAGTTATGACCCTTGTGCACTACACTTCCACTTGTCAAGCTCTTTCCATAAATGAAATTTCATCTTAAAAGCTTCAGTAGAACAGGAGTTATGAGTTATGACACAAAAAGCGTGACAGACAGACAGACAGACAGACGTACCCACAATCTCCATTTAAGTGGCCATATCCATCTTTATTGTATCTCTTTTATGAGGCTAAAATATGTGTGGTTAGCCACATAAATGAATACTAACTTTGTTATAGAATAATCTGGAGGCTAACCCTACCCCTAACTCTATGTCCCACAACTGGCCAGGTTAATGTCACAAGAAATGGCCAGGTTAATGTTACAAGAAACTGCCAGGTTAATGTTTTTCAATTATGTGTCTAGGTTATGGACACAATATTAGCCACGTATCTATCATATTGTGGGAACGGACAGACGAATGGATGAACAGGACAGACGGAAGGACAGACTCCGGAAAAATTATCCCTAAGTGTCACCTCTGTCTACAGCAGGTGACACAAAAACTTTGTGCCTGGCACAAGTATGTTCATACAGTCAATCCAAACCAGTTTTTAACCCCTATTACCCCATTGTTTGTTTCTAGTTTTCAAGACATGTGGCAACTTAACCCTTTAAACCCCATAGTCTGTTTCTAGTTTTGAAGATAGATGACTGTTTAAAACAGGTTGAAAGTAAATCAAAATGTGCCTATTTCAGCCTGCTTTACGTTACCACCTTCTAGAATATAGGAAATATTTCTCTATGTGCATATTCACGATCGTATCAAATGGAACTAATTTCTTTGATAGAGGAATAAATAAAAGGCATAACAAGGGCCACTATGGCCCTAAATCGCTCACCTGGTAACCATGAACCCATGTACGCCGTGTGACCTAGTTTTTGACCGGGCATAACCCTCATTCTAACTTGACCTCGATTTCAATGAGAGAAACATTTTGTTCAAGTTTCATGAAGATTCAATGAATTTTGTAGTCTCTATAGAGTGTTAACGAGGTTTTTCGATGATTTGACCTTGTGACCTAGTTTTTGACCGGACATGACCCACATTCGAACTTGGCCTAGATTTCATTGAGGCAATCATATTGATGAAGTTTCATGAAGATCCAATGAAAGTTGTAGTCTCTAGAGTGTTAACAAGGTTTTTCGAAGATTTGACCTAGTGACCTAGTTTTTGACCGGACATGACCCACATTCGAACTTGGCCTAGATTTCATTGAGGCAATCATATTGATGAAGTTTCATGAAGATCCAATGAAATTTGTAGCCTCTAGAGTGTTAACAAGGTTTTTAGATAATTTGACCTAGTGACCTAGTTTTTGACCGGACATGACCCACATTCGAACTTGGCCTAGATTTCATTAAGGCAAACATTGTGACCAAGTTTCATCAAGATCCAATTAGATTTGAACCTGGTAGAGTGTTAACGAACAATTGTGGACGGACGGACGGACGGACGGACGTACGAATGAGGGGGTACTTGTGGGGACTGCGACTTGTGGGTTGCAAAAATGTCAGAAGGTGTCTTGTGTGGTGCATTTTAGTTGGCCGTCATGTGAGGATACCCATCCAACTTATGAGGTTGATCGACCATACTTGTATTAACACCAACACGTGAATTGAAAACTTTGCAAGTAATGTCCAGTCCATTTCAAGTTTTAATCGAATTTCACTAAAAAAAGACTCTTGTAACTATGTAATATATAGTTTGAAAGTACACATGTATACAACTAGTGAGGTGCACCCCACAAATAAACACATTAAAGCACAGGTCATTAATGTTATCAAAACAAACATTCTAAGCAAACTTGATGAAGATTGGATCAAAATAGTGGTCTCTAAAGTGGTACAGTGGAGAATGTGTTATTCTTTCCCAATAAACGCGTTTACTCTAAAACTATTATTTCCATTGCAAACAGTTTGGAGCCAGATCAGACGCCGGGTAACCCGGCGTCTGATCAGGCTCTAAACTGTTTGCCACCAAGATAAACATAAAATTTCAGAATTGTCCAAAAGTTGTTCTTTTCTACGTTTAAGCGCTTTGCGTTTGCGTACGTTTGCGTTTAAACGGGAAAGAATAACAGATTCTCCACTGTAACAAGATTTGACCTCTATTTAACCTAGCTTTTTACCCTATCCAACCCATATTCAAACTTGTTCAAGATATTATCAAGACAAACATTCAGAGCATGTTTGATGATGATTGGATCACAATTGTGGCCTCTAGAGTGATAACAAGAAAATTGTTGATGAACCATAGACGACGAACGACATACATTTAAGGACCCTTATAGTTTACCTCGAGCAGAGCTCAGGTGAACTAATATAAGAGGGCCAATGATGACCCTATATACTTCACCTGAGGTTTGTTAGAATTAACCCAGTGATCAACTTTCTGAACTCTGACCCAATGTCAAACATCTGTGGATATATCAAGAAATTCATTTTGAGCAGTAGGAAAACTGTGGCCTCTAGCTTGTTTACAAGCTTTTTTTAAGATTTGATCTAGTGACCTACATTTTGATCCGAGCTGACCCAATTCCAAAATCGTCCTGACACAGATGATCATTCTGAGCAAGTTTGAGGTAAATTGGGTCAACAAATGTGGCCTCTAGCTTATTCACAACCTAATTGTTGACTGACGACGTACACCGGACATCCTAAGATCCTAAAAGTTCCCCCGGAGCTGTGCTCGGGTGATCTAATGGCCATGTCATAATTTTATTAAACTTGATAGAGGACTATAAGGAGATGCTTAACACAGTACTGAACCTTATTAAATTAAATTGATAATCGCAAGCGAATTGCCATCGAATCGGACGCTTCAAAAACAAATCCTATGTTTGAATATTTTTATGCGAAATTTCCGAAGCGGTTTTGACAAAATTGGAAACGTAACAATTAACGAAGGCATATTTGCGAACATTTGTGAGATACACCATTCAAGAAAACTTACCCGAGGGTAAAGTTAGTATTTTGAATCGCAAGCGAATTGCCATCAAATTGCAAGCGAATTGCCATCGAATTGCAAGCGAATCACAAAAAATGTTAATTTAATAAGATTCAGTACTGAACCAAAACTCTAGGCTAAACAGTTTTAGAGAAGAGTTAACACGATATTTAACATTGATTTTTATTGTAGAACACCAAACAGAAAACAACAGCTTTCAGGAACTTATGCCACCATAAACATACAATTGTGTGAACTATAATTGTCTTAACATTAACTCATTACCCCATATGCTGTTTCCAGTTTTGAAGACAGGTGAACACTTAAAGCAGGTTGAAAGTAAAGCAGGAATTGCCTTAAGGCGCATTCTGCATAACTCTCAGCCTGCTTTAAGCTACCATCCGCTAGAATATAGAAACTAGTTCTTGTGATACATACATGTATTCATGACTGTATAAATTGAAAAGCGCTTCTTTGGGGGGAAGGGTTAGCTAGGAAATCAACAATAATAACTAGCAAAAGAGCATAACATCGCCATTACTATGTAAGTTCAGTTTAGGATAAATGCTATTTTCAAACATGAAAGTGCACACAATGAAGATCAACATATGCCGCTGCATTGTTCTGGCGAGGGCGAGATTTGGGGACATTCTCCCCTCTAAATAAAAAATGTTCCCGAAACAATTGTTGAGGTGAGACATTTGTCCCATTTAAAAAATTATGGGGAACTTATCCGCTATTTGATGTCCCTGGAAAATGGAAAATATCCCTCTATTGTAATTGCCAAAAGGACAAATGTCTCGAATATTTTCAATCCTCGCCAGAACACTGCAGCAGCGTCAATGATTTGTCAACTGAATCAGATCCACCCTATGTAGCTTAATAAATTCTAAACCCAATGCTCTATGTTAGATTAAGATATACAATGCTTACAGTACTTAACCTTTTGTTATCAAATAATGGGTGTTTCAGATGGTGAACACTAGGAATGTTTTTAACTTCTACAGTGCATCACTACTTTATGGTAAAACAGACAAACATTTGGAACTTAACCAATTTAGCCCTGATGACGCCTTGAGTCGTCTTTTGCAAATAAAGTATACCCTGACCAGACAGCTCCTATAGGAGTTGTCTGACAAGGGTACACTTTATTTGCTTATGCACGACCCTAGAATGAACATTATCCTCTGTGCCAATACAAAACTTATACAAGTTGTATGATTGATTTCAACATTACAGCTAATAAATCACTTGTTTGACGGCCATCAGTATTCTTGTTATTCTCATCAGCACACACACTTTCATTGCCATTTCCTGCACGTTTGTCCCCTAAATCAATTATTTGACCACCATCAGTGTTCTGGTTATTCCCATCAGCACACACAACATTTTCTGCATGTTTGTCCCCTAAATCACTTGTTTGACCGCCATCAGGGTTCTTGTTATTCTCATTAGCACACAAACTCCCATTGTCATTTCCTGCACGTTTGTCCCCTAATTCACTTGTTTGACTGCCATCAGTATTCTGGTTGTTCTCATCAGCACACAAACTTTCATTGCCATTTCCTGCATGCTTTCCCCTAAATCAATTGTTTGACCGCCATCAGTGTTCTGGTTATTTTCATCAGCACAAAACTTTTAATTGGTTGCCCAAGTGACATCTTTGAGAAAAGCTTTCAAATTATTTCTCTGCCTTTTGAGGTACTCTGGTTCAAAGTTTGTCACCTAAATTATACAAATAAACCACAACTTTTATTAACAAGAGCCCCATGGGGCATATTTTGCTCACCTGAGAATAGCTGTCATAATGGAGATAATGATTTATGTCCAGTATGGGGTCATTTTTTACTTTAGGGGCATGATTTGAACAATCTTGATAGAGGACCTGTAGATGATGCTATGTGCCAAATATCTAAGATCAGGGTACTCGGGTTTTAGACAAGAAGATTATTTCAAGTTTCCATTGAAAAGTATTTTTATCTCCTGTGACCTACATATGCAACAGACTGAAACCATTTGAACAAAATAGGTAAAGGACATTTAGAAGTGCCACCATGCCAAATATCAAAGCTCTCGCCATATTAGCTTTAGAGGAGAAGACATTTGAAAATTTCACTATATAACTTTATGTAAAACTGTGACCCCGGGTTGGGGCCAATTTGACCCCATGGGGCATAATTTGAACAAACTTGATAGAGGACCTCTAGATGATGCTATGTGCCAAATATCTAAGCTCTGACAAGATTTTTTTTTTAAGATTTCCTTATTTTTTCACTTTGGTTGCCATGGCAACCATAGTTCTACATTGTTTTTAATTCTTTGAACAAATTTGAAAGAGCTTTACCCAAGAAACATTCCTGAAAAGTTTGGTTGAAATCTGTCAAGCGGTATAGGAGGAGATGTCATTTGAAGCAATTGTTAACGATGACACACGACAATGGACACAGGGCCATCCCAATAGCTCAGCTTGAGCCTTTGGCTCAGGTGAGCTAACAAAACTGGAAACTAGAGAACGCAAATAAATTTGGTTCTTAAAAATGGGTTAGACCTTGTGGGTTAATTCTGCCTAACTTGTTGGTGAATTTGGACCAATTTGTGGGTTGTATCCCAGGTTACAAAATTTGAAAAAGAAACACAACCAACTAAAAGGCCAACTAAACTAAAAGGTAAGGTTAAGGCTAAATTATGATATAAATAAATTGTTCATAACGAGTCTGAGGACAACAAAGAGGGTCGGTGGATGCATTCTGCTGACCTTAAATGCAGATTTTGGCACTCAAACGCAACATCTAAGGTCGAGGTAAAGGACACGGGGTGAAATATTTTACATACATGGGAAAGCAATACCTCCAGGAACATACAAGTTACTAACTAAACATTTGACGAAACATAAACGCACATTTTGAAACTTAAACGCAAGGTCTAAGGTCAAGAAATATAAAAGCAATGCCCAAAGGAGCAAAGAAGTTATGGGCATTTTCAAAACTTAAACGCAAGAACACGCGGGCGCCAACGACTTAGTGATAACATTAGCTCCCTGGAACTAAAAATAAGTCATAACTTGTGGGTTACTTATTCCAAACTTGTGGGGTGTAATGAGACTAACTCATTAACTAAATAATATAAATCCTGTGTACATAAAAATATGTCAGAACTTGTGGGTTCATTTTGCCAAACTTGTGGGCGAATTCAGACAAACTTGTGGGTTGAAATATCTCAGAGGTCAGCCTCCCTGAACTTTGTCTGTTTGCTAAAAAGGTCAGAACTTGTGGGTTGATTCTTCCGAAGTTGTGGGGTGTAATGAGACGATCTTTTGAACTGAAGTACCTCAGAAGCTAAAGTTTGCATATTCATTTTGTCAGAACTTGTGAGTCAATTCTGCCAAATTTGTGGGGAAATTTGGACAAACTCATGAGTTGAAATATCTCCTTCTAAAGCAGACTCCAGAAAACAGTACTAAAAAAATCCCAATTGACAGGAAAAATTCCCAATTGCAAGTTATGAGATTTTTTGAGGAATTGCTAACGCGGGCGCCAACGACTTTGTGATAACATTAGCTCCCTGGAACTAAAAATAAGTCATAACTTGTGGTTTTCTTATTCCAAACTTGTGGGGTGTAATGAGACTAACTCATTAACTAAATAATATAAATCCTGTGTACATAAAAATATGTCAGAACTTGTGGGTTCATTTTGACAAACTTGTGAGTTCATTTTGCCAAACTTGTGGGTTGAAATATTTCAGAGGTCAGCCTCCCTGAACTTTGTCTATGTGCTAAAAAGGTCAGAACTTGTGGGTTGATTCTTCCAAAGTTGTGGGGTGTAATGAGACAAACTTTTGAACTGAAGTACCTCAGAAGCTAAAGTTTGCAAAATTATTCATTTTGTCAGAACTTGTAAGTTAATTCTGCCAAATATGTGGGAAAATTCGGACAAACTCATGAGTTGAAATATCTCCTTTTAAAGCAGACTCCAAAAAACGGTACTAAAAATTCCCAATTGACAGGAAAAATTCCAAATTGCAAAAATATGTCTATATTTTTTTTTGAGATGCTCATACCTTGACAGTTGAGTTAATCAATCTTAATTTACAGTGTCTTTCAGAGTTACAGGTATGGTTTATTTACTCCTTGATCTTTTACACTCCCTGGCAGCAATATTTTTTCTTAACTTTAAATTAATTTGCAGGAATTTGGCAAAGGTGACCATGGCAACAATAAATTTTGTGAAATTATTTTGAGATCAGGCCAGAAGTGTCTGAGAAAATTTAAAAAAAAAAAATTACAACTACCATACAGCAGGTCTATTAACGGACTAGCCTTTAGGCCTATTAACCCTTTACCTCATAGCCTGTTTCTAGTTTTGAAGACAGGTGACCACTTAAAGCAGGTTGAAAGTAAAGCAGAATGTGCCTTAAGGCACAGTCTGCTTTACTTTCAGCCTGCTTTAAGCTAAAATCTGCTAGGCTGTATAAAATATTTGTAACGGTAACTGTTCATGAGGGTATAAACTGGAACTATTTTCTTCAGCGGAGCAATAAATTTAATACGCTAAAAGTCGCTTCTATGGGGGAAAGGGTTAAGCCCACTGCCCCATAAATACGCCTTTTTACGCCATTAAATTATTCCTCCACAGAAGAACATTGTTCCAGTTTATACAGTCATGAATATGTACCATTATAAATAGTTTAATATCTAGCAAATTGTAGCTTAAAGCAGGTTTAAAGTAAAACAGAATGTGCCCTCGGGCACAATCTGCTTTACTTTCAACCTGCTTTAAGTGGTCATCTGTTTTCAAAACTAGAAACTGGCTATGGGGTAATGGGTTAATAGGTGAATGTTTACTGAGATCCCTGGCCATCTAACTGTCAATAAGTGCTACCTTTTGCACAAACTGTATTTAATAAAAAAAAAGGTATAATCAAGTCAATTATATCTCATTATTCCATTATAAAATTAGTTTCCATTCGCATATCCAATTAAGTTTTAACTTACATGACAACTAAAACTTAATTGGATATGCGAATGGAAACTAATTTTATAGCTGAATAATATGCTATCCTGATGAATTTCTTTCGTGATATATCTCATTAATTAGTTAAATATAGGTACTCACTTGAATAGCTCTTACTTGTCATCATCTGATTTCACATATGCGACCACAAGTTTGCTGCACAGCTTGACCATTTGCGCCGGCCACATCATTTGCATTCCTGGAATTTTCATCCAGACAAAGTCCTTTTCCTGTAGAAACAATAAATGTTTTCGAAACACAAGTTTAGACCTTAACATTTGACTGAGACCTTAGTGTCTGATATAGACATTGACATGACACAACTCAAAGTATGCAGATTATTGAGAGAAAATTTCTCAGCTTCAATGAAGAAAGGCATAAGCCCCCTTTTCCCAGATCGTGGCTCATTTTTCTCTTGAATAGTTAATTGTTCAATCAATATTAAAATATGGTATTTTGACCTTTGACACTGACATGTCTCCACACAGAATGGAGCTCCATGAGAGTGTTATACATGCATGCCACATATGAAGTATCTATCTTAACTAGTTGAAAAGTTATAGCCAAAGGGGTTGACCCTTTTTGACGCCTATTTGGCCCATCGTTTTAGGAAAAAGTACCAATAAATTATGGGAAATATTTCTCAAAGGACTATTTAAAAGTTGAATGACCAATATTGACCAATGAAATCGATATCATCATTATAATGATGTCACGATGACGTCGCGAAGTAGGCAAATTTGGAGTTGACGTAGTCAAACAGCAAAAAATGAGAAATTTGAGTGGTATTTTTTATTTGCTGATGGTCTTCAGGTCCAACAACCGACACGATTTTTGACACATGCAAAGATAATATAAAAAACACTTAATTATCATACATGTAAGTATTGCACGGTTGGTCTTCCGGAACATTTTCAACCGAGCCGTTGTTTTCTGAAACTTTAGCCTTTTAACATCGTCAACGCTAAGTTTGTTTACTCCCTGACGTCATGATGACATTATCAAATGCATTGGTCATTATTGATAACTCAACTTTCTAATAGTTATTTGGGCAATAATTTACATCATTTATGGGTACTTTCATTTTTTCTAAACCAATAGGCAGTATACGCCTGAAAAGGGGTCCATCCATTTTAAAACATCAGAATTTTATCAATCAAAGGGACTATTATCTTTCGTCAAGGGAGTAAAACAAGAGTTGTCTAAGGACAATACAGCTCGATCGTGGGTGCGTTCTGCTGAACCAAAACACAGATTTTGAAACATAAACCCTTAAGGGACATAAGGTATGAGCATTTTTCCAAATTACTAACGCCCTTAAATGCAGATTTTGAAACTTAAACACAAGGTCTGAGGTCAAGGTTGAATGACTGTTTCCATACCAACATACATACCCAATTAGAAAGCAATACCTCAAGGAACTTAGAAGGTATTAGCATTTTGCAAAATTTGCTAATGCCAACGCCAGTGATTGGGCGACAACACTAGCTTTTCTGGACTAAAAGTCTGGTGAGCTAAAAATAGCTTAATAAGTATCATTCATTTAAAAATCTTAACTGAACAGCCATATAATAGATGAAAAAAGCATGTTCAATTACCTGGAATTCCCTCTTTGGAACGTTTGCCATGTCATGGCAACTTGTTTGATTTTTTCTTTTACCTTTGATCTGGAATAAACAACTTGATATATTGAATTCATTCATTCATTCTCACAATGAACTCTTCATATAATATCATGTGAAGTTTCGTTCTTTCAGAGTTTTTAATTGAAACTGATTACTCGGGCAAACCAGCGATTGAAATCGGTTGATTTTAAGCAAACTTATTAAATTCAATCATAAGGTATTTTTACCTAAGAGAAAATTACATGCGCACCGGCAACAGATCTTATATTTTCTCCGCTTTGCTGTAATTCACAGGTATAAAATTCCAACTTCTTAAGCATTGTATTTATTATAATCCGACCAATAGACCAATTGTATACTTTGCATTCAGAAGAGGGCGGAGAAAACAATCGATAAAGTAGTGAAAACAGAGGCCAAAGCTCTAGCTCAAATGGGTTTATCATTGGTCATTGGTGTGTTTACATCATTGAGAGCGAAGTCGATTTTCGTTTTTAAATTGATCAGACATTTTAAGTTTAAAAAGCGGATCATTGATTTGGTCTTCATTCTTTTATGATACCAAAGTATGCGAACTCCACTTACTTCATGTCGATTAGGCATACAGTATCTGTATTCCTAGTCGCATAATTTGAAATTGACATGGTAAATTATATCAGTATTTCAAAGCTCTTAAGACTAGGCATAAAGACACTGTATGCCTATTCGACCGGAAGTAAGAGGAGTTTGCATACTGTGGATAGAACCTCTCTAATATTCAAACTCTACTGTTCAATCTGAGAATTTAAGGCATTGCAAAGAAATATTTAGTTTTGAATAAAGTAAAGTAACCAAATAATTCAAATATTGTAGACTCTGGCAAGTTGCGTATTTTAATTAAAGACCCAATGAATAATTTCTTTAAATGTAGCAAACACAAGACTATACATGCTCAACATGTCAATAACGACATAGCTTTGATGAGAAAAATGACTGTTGTGGTTTCAAACCTAAAAATGATACATGAAACTGTGGAAGTGTCTCGTAAGAACATATTTTGAGCTTTACATACAGATAATCAAGCTAAATCTTAGGGCGCTCTACAGATTCGGGACTAAGGTACTGGTAGAACCGGGGTTTAGAACTTCAGAGTATATTTTCAATGAGAAACAACATGTGCATTTCTAAGTTTTATAATTATTTCATAATGAGATGAAGACAGACATGAGAATGGCTCAAAGGTTAAGCTGGTGGCAGATAGAAAACCAATTTCTATCAATATCAGTGACCTTTAGAATCATTTATGTAACTATGTGACCTCGCTACCTTTGATCTCCTCTTCCTGCTATCTTAATCCATGTTGTTATGAACGATCAATGTTTTCTAACTTAATTTCAGTCAAAATCAATCAAAACAGTTGTTTGACTTGTGGCACGATATTCTGCTTACCGATTTCAGCCACATATCGGCTTCAATTTAATAAGAAAGCGCCGAAAATGCCATATTTTCTATCATATTTAGAAAACTTTTTGAAACCGGAAGAAAGGGTCGCCATCTTGCTTATCGCGAGATCTCACGTGGTTTCGCGTCGAGCAAGTAGTAATGGCGACCAAACTTTTCTGTCAATTTCCAGCGACAACAACAAATAAAAAAAAATAGCTGATTTCGTTGCCGATGCTCGAAAATCTTTATTTTTAACCTGAAATGAGAGCCGACAACTTTTTCTGATCGAATCTGATAAAATCTATTACTGGATTCTCAAATTGAACCAAAAATCGATCGAATAATTGAATGAATCGACGAAATTAACCCACAAATCGTGGCACGATGACATGAATACAACGAACTAACGAGAACACTGAAATCAAGTGATTAAACGAAGAGCTTGCAAAATTTCAACCACAACCTTTTTCCAAATCACTTCATGAACATACATGAACGTTACAGCGGCATCAAATACTCACTTACCTTCTATTTGAGCTTATTAAACTGTTACTATCCATGTTGTTGTAGCCTGGTTCAAAATGGCCGCTAGCATGTTATTAGACATTTGATTGGCTTCTAGGTAGGATATAAACCAATCGGCGATTAGCTAGCTATAGCCCATGCAATCACGTGGTTTACTGGTACCCTTTTCGCGGCGTAGGGGAGATATGCGCGTGAGACCGGGTTATAGATTTCTAAATAATGGAAATTTATGATCTCGGCCGTGCTGTCCGATTTGGCCGACTGTCCGAAAATTTGTGGGGTGTAAAAAAAAATCCAATACTTATGGGACAAATTGTCCAAATTTGTGAGTTTTTTGGGGTCACTTGTGGGGTGCAACCCACAAGTGGCAAATATCCTCACAAGTTCAGTCTGTACATGTAGGTATCATCACAAGTACCCTCCCATGAGAGCGGACGGACGGACGGACGGACGGACGGACGTGCCACCGAAATGGGTTAGAGGGCCTTTTCTTTTGTTATTTTCTTTTGTTTGAATAACGGGCCACGGCCCCTTATTCTATTGTTACGGAATGAACTCTATTGTCTTCTTTTGTTATGTTTACCGTTATCTGGCCAGAAAAGGCCCTCTAACCCATATCGGTTGTGCGGACGGACGGACGATGGACGGCGGACATCCAGTGATCCTAAAAGCTCACCTTGGCACTACGTGCCAGGTGAGCTAAAAAGGCATATTTATGAGATAATGGGTTAAAGCAGATTGAAGGAAAGCAGAATGTGTTTTTAAGGAACATTTTGTCTTCCTTTCAACATGCTTTAAGCTACCATATTCTAGGATATAGAATTTTAAAAATGTGTCTTATGGACAAGTTATGGTGCACATTTATGACAATTAAAGGCATAAACAAGACTGTGTTCAATAAACACATATGCCCCCAGTGGCATCCTTCGAAAAATATTCTGACTTTTTTCTAAATCCAAATTAGGTCAAGGTCAAATTGAGGTTTGGTAATTATGGGTGAATTGGTACCGTACTTTTGGAACAATTGGTGTTGTGATAATTTGGCCATTTCGTGCTAAAAGATTTTTTTTTGATTTTTTTCTATTTTGGTTCCTTTAATTTTGGCCATTCTGAGATCCAAGGGGAGAAAAATAAACACTGATATGTATTAAGGGCCCGATTCACGAAACATCGTAAACCTTCTGTACTGCATGTTTACGCACAATGGTCTGATTTGCGATAGTGTTGATGAAACGCATTTAGGTATATGGTATATAAAATCGTAAAACATCTATCGTATCGTATATACACAATACTATACGATCGTAAATATTGATGAAACGGGCCCCAAAAATCGCAACTGAAATATCTTTAGTTTATTAAATGGCTTCGAAAGTAGAACGGATGCTAAAACGGAATGATTAAATTATATATGTATTCTATGTCCCAAAATATCAGTAAGCAATTTGTATGTTTCTGAATTTTAAGGCTAATACATCCGGTAAAAATTATCGAGTTCAAAAATTGAAAATTAATGCAACAAATTAGTTCGTAAATTGTTTCAATGCGTAATGCGAATAATAAGGTTAGTGAGACTGGTTTACAGTATATCGCATTGATTGTGTTGATATTAACCTCATAAAAATAAGATCGAACACCGTCTAAGGTAAAGACGTGAACCTTTCCTGTTTCATTTTGCGGTCAAGAATGTTTGTTTTCAAGGAATTAACGCTCGTGTAAATTATAGTTTGGGATATCTGCTAACACAAACATCTTGGATAAAAGTTAATAAAGGTAAACAATAGTGTGTTTGCATATTATTCACGGTTTATTTGGCACAAATTACAGATTATCGGACTGAGGTGTGAATCGTCAGGCCTATATTTGGGGCAAGTTACATGTCTCCGTCGATACTTGACATCTGTGTTTGTCAATAATAAGGATATTTTGGGGTGTTGAATTTTCGCCATTTTTAACAGGTGGCCAAAAAGGCCAATTATTAACCACGGCCAAGTAGTCCCAATGTACGGTAAATGATGCTAGACAAAAGTAAAATCCAGTTTGGCCATTTTGTGCTAAAAGATCATTTTTGGCCGGATTGAAAATGCGGTCTATAGATTGGCGAATGCCGTCCGCCCGTCTGTCTGTCCGAGCGCACGAAAGGTCCTTTGTTGGGTAGGGAGAACAATAGATTCTATTCATTCCGTGATTACCCTATTGTTATTGTTGGGTATTTTTGTGTACTGTTGGGTACTTTTAAACAAAAAAAATACCCAACAAATGTCCAACTGTGAGAACGTCCGTCTGTCTGTCCGTCCGTCCGTCCGTCCTCACTTTGGTTGACCTTTTTGTTAGTGTCAGTTTTAGCCAAAGCTTAAGTCCTACAGCAACCAAATTTGGCATGTACAGTTATAGTGAGGTCATCATCACATGCCATGGGTAACTAGGTCACTGTGACCTAGATTTCAAGGTCCAATGACTTAGAGAATTGTTGGGAAACCTTTTCGTTTGCGTCTTGGTTTACCTTTTTGTTAGTGTCAGTTTTAGTCAAATTTAAATCTTACAGCAACCAAATTTGGCATGTACAGTTGTAGTGAGGTCATCATCACATGCCATGGGTAACTATATTATATATATATATATATACAAAGCAAAAGTGCAGACAATCCGGCCATACCGACATTGGCGGTTTCTCGTTTTATATTGGTTCGTTTAATTTTGGCCATTCTGAGATCCAAGGGGCAAAATTAAACGCCCATATGTATCAATGCCCTGTTCATGAAACATGGTAAACCTATCGTATAATTATGCACCATTGTCTGATTAACAATAGCGTTGATGAAACGCGTTTCAGTATATGGTATATAAGATCGTAAACCACCTATAGTGCCGTATCGTATATATACGATCGTAAATGTTGATGAAATGGGCCCCAAACTCGTAACTGTAATACCTTTTTGATAAAATGTCTTCGAAAGTAGAACGGATGCTAAAACGGAATGACTAAAATACGTTATGTCCGAAAATGCCATTATGTTTCTGCATTCACTTCTCAGAAAAAAATACTCACAATAGAATGAATTTTAAGGCTATTTTACATCTGGTAAAAATCCTCGAGTACGAAAATTGAAAATTAATACAACGCCAACTTAGTTTGTAAATTGTTTCGATGCATAAGGCGAATAATAAGGTCAGTCAGACTGGTTTACAGTATATCGCATTGACTGTATCGATTTTAACATGCTAACAAATCAGAACACTGTCTAAGGTAAATAGTGAACGTTTCCTGTTTCATTTTGCGTTCGAGAATGTTTGTTTTTCACGGAATTAACGCTCGTGTAAATTATAGTTTGGGATATCTGCTTACACAAACATCTTGGATAAAAGTAAATAAAGGTAAACATTTGTGTGTTTGCATATCATTTACGGTTTACCTAGCACAAATTACAGGTTAACGGACGGAGGTGTGAATCTTCAGGCCTATGTTTGGGTCGAGTTATATGTCGCTGGCGATAATTGACATTATTGTTGGTCAATAATAAGGATATTTTGGGGTGTTGAATTTTCGCCATTCGTAACAGGTTGCCAAATAGACCAATTATTAACCTGGGCCAATTATTCCCAAAGTGCGGTAGCTAATCTTAAATTTTCCAAGTCTGAATTAGGTCAAGGTCAGGATAAGGTAATTTGGGTGTATTGGTAGTGGTCCAAGGCAACACTGTATAAGTATTAAAGCATTGTAGTCAGATGTGTTGGTGCTAGAGAAAGGGTAACATCTAGTTAACTAAGAAATAGCCCATTTACCACATTCTAAGTCCATATTAGGTCAAGGTCAAAATCAGGGTTGGGTGATATTGGTGGATGGGGAATCACGGTCCAAGGCAACAACTGTATAAGTATCAAAGCATTTGAGTAAGCAGTGTTGAAGCTAGACAAACCCGTAAAATCTAGTTTACCTTGTTACGGACAGACAGAAGGAAAGACAGACAGGACAATCACTATGCCTCCACATCTTGAGAAGGTGTATTTATTGGGCAAAGGGTTAAACACTAGAGCTGAGTATCGCCCCTGAAAAATGTATCGCAATATATCATGATATTCGGGGCCATATCGCTATATTTATCATGATATTTCAATGGGATTTTCTGTATGCTATAACTAGTTAAGAATGCTATAATACCTATATGATCCAATAAAGGGTTGATTATTAAACTTGTTACTGTGATTTCATATACTTCTTGTGACCAAGAGATGAAAGATAACATAAAACAGTGTTTTGAACACGACAAAACTTCAAAAGAATCGATAAAAGCATGAACTAGAATGTAATCCCATAGAACAATAACTATCTATGTGATACAAAAGTAAGTTGTTGGCTTTCAGAAGAATGAAAGTAAAACAAATTAAAGCTTCTAAAGGAGCTTTCTACATTTCTTTCTTCCTGATTTAAGCAACCTACTGTACTATTTTTGCCAAATCAACATCAATTGTTCATCAAAATCTAAATTCCATTAATGGACTTGGTAAAGTTTGTGTAACACGACTGAGAACAGAAATTAACTTGGAAAATCTTAATTCTTTAAATGCTAAGTAAATTTCTCATCAAAAGCTATTGTCATTTACTATTGTTCTAATATTATTAAATAACTAAGTTACTTGGTACACTACATACTCAGCTTAGTGTGTTCAGAAGAACAGCTTTGAGGGGTAGTAGGAAAATGAAACATCATTTGTTTGAATTTGCTGCATACTAACACATTTGTGTACACAATTGTAACAAGAGGGCCATGGCCCACAAGTCGCTCACCTGAGAACATTGCACCTAAGCTGACTGGGCAAAACAATATCGTGATATATATAGCTATAAAAAGAGTTTTAAAGGTTTTTCCTATATAAGTCTATATAAAACTGATAAGCCTTGGGGCAGGACCAAATTTGATCAAAGGGTCATAATTTTAACAATCTTGGTAGAGGACCATAATGCAAAGTTACAGGTCAAATATAAATGATCTGGGCCTTACAGTTTCAGAGAAGAAGTTTTTTTAAAGGTTTTCCTATGAAAAACTAATAAGTCGAGGGTGGGGCCATTTTTGGCACGGGGTCATTATTTGAACAATCTTGGTAGAGGATCACAAGGCAAAGCTATGTGACAAATATTAAAGAACTGGGCCTTACAGTTTCAGAGAAGAAGAAATGTAAAGGTTTTCCTATATAAGTCTATGTAAAACTGATAAGCACCGGGGCAAGGCCAATTTTGACCCGGGGGTCATAATTTGAGCAAACTTGGTAGAGGACTATAAGGCAAAGCTACATTTCAAATATAAATGATCTGGGCCTTACAGTTTCAGAGAAGAAGATTTTTAAAGATTTTCCTATGAAAAACTGATAAGCCCAAGGGCGGGGCCATTTTTGGCCCAGGGGTCATAAGCTGAACAGTCTTGGTAGAAGACCATAAGGCAAAGCTACATGTCAAATTTGAAAGATCTGGGCCTTACAGTTTCAGATAAGAAGATTTTTAAAGATTTTCCTATATAACTCTATGTAAAACTGATAAGCCCCTGGGCGGGGCCAATTTTGACACTGGGGGTCATAATTTGAACAATCATGGAAGAGGACTATAAGGCAAAGCTATATTTCAAATATAAATGATCTGGGCCATACAGTTTCAGAGAAGAAGAATTTTAAAGGTTTTCTGAAGAAAAACTGATAAGCCCAAGGGCGGGGCCATTTTTGGCCAAGGGGTCATAATTTGAACAATCTTGGTAGAGGGCCATTAGGCAAAGCTATATGTCAAATTTTAAAGATCTAGGCCTCACAGTTTCAGAGAAGAAGATTTTTAAAGGTTTTCCTATATAACTCTATGTAAAACTGATAAGCCCGGGGCGGGGCCAATTTTGACCCGGGGGTCATAATTTGAACAATCTAGGTAGAAGATCATAAGGCAAAGCTACATGTCAAATATTAATGATCTAGGCCATACAGTTTCAGAGAAGAAGATTTTCAAAGGTTTTCCTAAGAAAAACTGATAAGCCCTGGGGCAGGGCCATTTTTGGCCCCAGGGTCAAAATTTGAACAATCTTGGTAGAATATCATTAGGTCATGATACAAACCAAACATCAAAGGTCTGTGCCTTTTGGTTTCTGAGAAGAAGATTTTTAAAGATTTTCTTATGCATTAAAAGTTGTCTATACGGTCATATTAGAAAATCTGGTCCCAAAGCAAGGGGAATAACTCTAGCCAAAATCTTTGAACAACATTTCGCTCCCCCTTGTCACTGATGCTTCTGACAAAGTTTGGTTGAAATCGGGTCAGTGGTTTCTGAGGAGATGTTGTTTGAAAGTGTGGACGGACGACGGACGACGGACGGAATGGTATCACAATAGCTCATCCTGAGCCAAAGGCTCAGGTGAGCTAAAAACAAGAGAAATATCAGTATGTGAAAAAAATATCGTGATATATATTGTGTACTTGGAATATCACGATATACAATGTACCTGAAAACCTATAAAACCTCCCAGCTCTATTAACCCATTACCCCATAAATACGCCTTTTTACGTCTTTAATTTATTCCTCCATCAAAGAAAATTGTTCCAATTTATATAGTCATGAATGCATCAAAAGAAACATTTTCTATATTTTGGCTGATAATAGCTTAAAGTAGGCTGAAAGGAAAGCAGAATGCGCCTTAAGGCGCATTCTGCTTTACTTACAACCTGCTTTAAGTGGTCACCTATTTTCAAAACTAGAAATAGGCTATGGACTAATGGGTTAAACACTGTTGGATATAGGCCAGTTGCACATGTAGGAAAGGGACAAAGTGTTAAAACAAGAGTGGATAATAGGAATTCACAATGAGCGTTAATGTAGGATAGGAATTTCTCCCCCCAGGCGAGGGTCAGAAAATTCTTGCAGGGACGAAACAAAACAATTGCAGTTGGGGTTTTTTCTGCCAAAACATGTTTATAGTAACGTCATCAGAAATAACATCATTTAGTTACCCGCATCATGCAGCGCTTGCGAATATGGACGTCACGTGTTATGGAGATAGAGAGATTCCCAATGGGGCAAATCCCTATCCTACATGCGTGGAAATTGGAAAAACCCAATCTCCCAAAGAAGTGCATCTCTACCAACACCTCCATATAAGCACCAAAAATAAGTATTCAGATATGGATAGGAATACAGGTGCCAGCTTAACCCATTACCCCAGAAATACACCTTTTTACGCCTTTCAATCAGTACTACACTGAAGATAATAGTTTGATATTATACAGAAATGAATATGTGTCATAAAAAATAGTTTCTATATTCTAGCAGATGGTAGCTTGAAGCAGGATGAAAGTAAAGCAGAATGTGCCTTTTAAGACACATTCTGCTTTACTTTCAACCTGCTTTAAGTGGTCACCTGTTTTCACAACTAGAAACAGGCTATGGGGTAATTGGTTAAAGAAAGATGAAATCTCCTCAATGAGACTTCTGCATTTCTTTTATCTTGCTTTAAGCAGTCACATGGATTATACACAGTAACTGTTGGATATAGCAGATTGCACATACTGATACGACCCTTTATTTATGCTTTTCGGTGGATTACCACGAAATAGCAGTGGATGATCACTTGGTAATCCACTGCAGTGGATTATCACCAATCGCTTTTATTATGAATTTTCCCCGTAGGGCTCCCCAAGAATCGTAGTCAATCGTATCTTATCGTTAAATTCCGGCAGTTCGATTTGTCGCGAACTACTCACCGGAAGAGCACGAATCCCAACTCGGGAGCAACGAAGTTATTCGGATGACGTCATTATACCGCCAACTGTCACGCACATGTGTTCGACATAAAACGTGGGGCTCAACACGGGATAAATAATGTACGTTCGCTTTCAATTTTTAAACAATTTCGTTTAAAAAGTGGCTTAAAAGCATAAATAAATAGAATAACTGTGTTTTTTCAGTGTAAGATCGAATTTAATCCATTTCGTGAACATCAGACTGTTATATTTTCACTCGTGGCTTCGCCACTCGTGAAAATATAACGTCTGATGTTCACTAAATGGATTAAATTTCGATCTTACACTGAAAAAAACAGTTATCCTCTATTTCATCCCTGAAACTTGAAATTGACAATTCCAGTTTATAAAATTATGGTATGTTTTTTAAATGTACAATGAATGGCAAATTATGACAAACAATGCAGACCCAGTTCAGGGGGCTCCTTTAGGATCTGATCTGAGTCGTCACTGTTTGCATAGGGCAAGCATACTCTTCACAGCACTGATTGCAAAGAATGTGTATATGCATGTCTAAAGTTTATATTAACCCATTACCCCATACATACGCCTTTTTACGCCTCTAATTTATTCATTCACAGAAGAAAATAGTTTCAATTTATACAGTTATAAACATTTACTGAAAGAAATATGTTCTATATCTTAGCAGATGGTGGCTTAAAGCAGGCTGAAAGAAAAGCAGAATGCACCCAAAGGCGCATTCTGCTTTACTTTCAACCTGTTTTAAGTACCCACCTGTCTTCAAAACAATAACAGGCTATGGGGTAATGTGTTAAAGAGTGAAAGCAGTTGGTACTTGACAAAGCACCAGATAAAGGGGAGTAAACTGAACAAATCCAACATTTTCTCACTATTCCAGCACCCAATCCTATGATGTTACTACTCATTAGAATAGTCTCTTGGAGAATGAGTAGTGACACCATAGGGTTTAAAGCAGAAATAAAGATTCTATATTTTGAAATACACCCCTTATCTGGTGCCCTGAGTCTATAGCAGGATAATGGCCATCAATGCTCTGCTAGAAACCAATAACGGAGCCCACTATGGTAATTCTTGCCTGCTGAAATAACATCATTATTCCATTAATCGGCAAGGTATTCTAACTAATAACAAATGCGCATTCATTGCCAAGCTCTTGTCAAATGTGCCTAACAGCATCATTGATTGTGAACCAATATCATTACAGTTGAACCTGTGTTAGGCAGCCATTCTTTGCAATCTGGGTTATTTTTCTACAACAATTGTCGTCTGCTACTGATCTAAAAGTAGAATTTTCACAACAAAATCAACTAATAACAAATTTGCATTCATTGCCAAGCTCTTGTCTTAACCCTTTCCCACATAGCATATCTCTAGTATTGAATATAGGTGTCCACTTAAAGCAGGTTGAAAGTAAACCAGAATGCGCTTTAAGCGCATTCTGCTTTACTTTCAGCCTGCTTTAAGCTATCATCTGCTAGAATATAGAAAATATTTTGTATTATACATATTTATGAATGTATAAATTGGAACTATTTTCTTCAAGGCAAGAATAAACTGAATGCGCTAAAAGGCGCTTCTATGGGGGAAAGGGTTAAATGAGTCTTACAGCATCATTGATTGTGAACCAATATCATTACAGTTGAATCTGTGTTACAGTGGAGAATCTGTTATTCTTTCCCGTTTAAACGCAAACGTACGCAAACACAAAGCACTAAAACATAGAAAAGAACAACTTTTGGACAATTCTGATATTTCATGTTTATTTTGGTGGCAAACAGTTTGGAGCCTGATCAGACGCCGGGTTACCCGGCGTCTGATCTGGCTCCAAACTGTTTGTACTGCAAATAATAGTTTTAGCGTAAACGCGTTTATTGGGAAAGAATAACACATTCTCCACTGTAGGCAGCCATTCTTTACATTCTGGACTATTTTTTCTACAACAATTGTCGTCTGCTACTGTTCTAGAAATAGAAATTTCAAAACAGAATCACCTAATAACAAATTCTTTGCATGCATGATAAAAAAAATTTCAACAAACAATTGCCGTCTGCTACTGTTCTAAAATTAAGCAGCCACTTTTTGAAGATGTGTGAATATCTCTAAGTATACTAGTGGCAGCACCACATTAACCTTGGCTTTGCAAACAGTTTAGATCATGATGAGATGTCGCTTAATGAATCAGGATCCAAAACTGTTTGATACCCTGACACTGACATTCAGAAAATTCTATTTTTTTAACAGTTGCAGATGATAATTTTTACAGACTAAAAATTTACCCAGCATGCAAAGAGTTAAGGACAGGTGGCTGCTCAATGCAGGAGTTAACGTCTTTACCATTGTCCTGCATTTACATATAGCAGCCACCATTATTCAAAACTGACATTTTACCGGTATCTGATTTGGCCCTCACCAATCAGATACTATACTCAGCAAAAATAATTAATACTTTTGACAGTTATTAAGATATTTCAATTTACAAATTTTAAGCAAATAAAACAAGGGAAATAACTCTGGCATGACAAATCAAAGAGTTACTTACCTTGCTTTAATGAGTTGCCCTTTTGATACTGAACAAGTATTCAAAGTTTCAAGTAAATACCTTCGATAGTTATTGAGATATTAAAATTTACAAATTTTAAGTTAATAAAAACAAGGGCAATAACTCTGGAATGATAAATCCAAGAGATACCTGCCTTGTTGAAATGAGTTGCCCTTTTGATACTGAACAACTATTCAAAGTTTCAAGTTAATATCTTTCATAGCTATTTAGATACATGTATTTCAATTTACAAATTTTAAGAAAATAAAACAAGGGCAATAACTCTGGACTGACAAATCCCAGGGTTACCTGCCTTGTCTTAATGAGTCTCTTTTGATACTGAACAAGTATTCCAAGTTTCAAATGGATACATTTGGTAGTTATTGAGAAATGACGTCAAAAACCTTATTCTAAAAAGATGCAGACGCTAACACAAAAGCAGATGACAGGGTGACGACAAAAGCTTGACTTTTCGAAAAAGTCGAGCTAAAAATCAATCCTAACAAGAGGGCCTGAAGGCCCTGATATCGCTCACCATTTACCTTTGAATTTCACCCGTTTTATTCTAAATCCATTCAAGTTTGTAGTATGTATAGCACGTAAACAACATTGGAATACGACCTACTCCAGTACAGTAGAGTACATCAAAGGCAGATAACTAGAGTCTAAACAATACTGAAATGAAGCCTTTTCTAGCCTTTCAAAGTATATCAAGGGCAGATAACTATTGCCACAATGATTAGATTTCAACAATATTTGCACTCCTTCGAGAATGTATAGCTATGTTCTTTGTGTAATCAAAATCCATTGAAAACTGTAGTTGCAAGAGTGTAAACGCTGTAAAATATTGCTTTTTCAGCAATTCAAAGGTAGATAACTCTTGATCTATTTGTCCGATTTCAACCATAATCACACTTATTGGAACTCTTATGGTCATATACAATCTGGGCATGTTTGAGAAAGCTTGGATAAATATTGTGGCCTCTAGACTGTAAACACTGTTAAATATATCATTTTCAGCAATTCAAAGGTAGCTAACTTTTGACCTATTGATCCGATTACAACCATAATTGAACTCATCCAAAGTCTTATGGTAATATACAATCTGAGCAAGTTTGAGAAAGATTGGATAACATGTGTGGCCTCTAGAGTGTAAGCACCCTTAAATATGGCATTTTCAGCAATTCAAAGGTAGATAACTCTAGACCTATTTGTCTGATTTCAACCATAATCAAACTCATCTGAACTCTTATAGTCATATACAATCTGAGCAAGTTTGAGATAGATTGGATAAAAATTGTGACCTAAAGAATGTAAACACCGTTAAATATGACATTTTCAGCAGTTCAAAGGTAGATTACTCTTTATCTATACGTCCGATTTCAACCAGAATATAACTCATTCCAACTGTTATAGTCTTCTACAATCTGAGCAAGTTTGAGAAAGATTGGATAAATATTGTGGCCTCTAGAGTATAAACACTGTTAAAAATGGCGTTTTCAGCAATTCAAAGGTAGATAACTCTTGACCTATTTGTCCAATTTCAACCATAATCAGACTCATCCGAACTCTTATAGCAATATACCATCTGAGCAAGTTTGAGAAAGATTGGCTATATATTGTGGCCTCTAACACTAAAATTGTTGACGACCCACGACGGACGCCGGACATTCAAGGATTGCAAAAGCTCTCCCTGAGCTAACTCAGGTGAGCTAAAAAGTGAAAAATTGAAAAGACTACAGTGAAAACTAGGACTGTCCATTTCTGGGAGGAAAGGGTTAATGCAGAAATAAAGATATTGTTTTTTGAAATATCTGGAGCCAGGAAAGCAGGAGGCTAACTTACAACAATACTCTGCAACTCTTTCAGGAAGGACAACAGACCGTCACACTGGTTCAGTCTCTGAAATCAAAACAAACATAAACGAAACCTGGGCCTTGTTTCATAAAACTTCGTACAACAAATGTTGTTGTAAGTCCGACTACAAAAGTCTCAATTATTATTTATTTCTCCATCTAATCCTGTCTTGTGACATCTTTTTGGAATCGTCTTGAAGAGATGTCACAAGACAGGTTTAGATGGGGGAAATCAGAAATTAAACGTATTTTAAAGTTTTGACTTACGACGGTTTTTGTCGTACGAAGTTTAATGAAACAGGCCCCTAGGCTCCAAACAAGTGAGAGTAAACTGAACAAATCCAACATTTTCTCACTCATTTCAGCACCAAATTCTATGGCATTACTACTCATTAGAATAGGCTCAAAGAGACGATTCTAATGAGAAGTGACACCATAGGGTTTAATGCAGAAATAAGAATTTAGTTTGTGAAATACTCTCCTTATCTGGAGCCCTGGAAATCACCGAATATTTGTTATAATTACAGTTAAACCTCTCTATTACGACCACTAAATGTGTGAATAATTGGATGTTTAAGCAGGTGACTGCATAAACAAAGGTGACAGTAAAACAGGTTTGCCGTCACCTTGCTTTAAGCTGTCACCTGACTTTCACACAATCAATTAGCCTTCTTTTTATTGGTTGTAATAGCTATAGAGGTTTTACTGTATTAAGCTGCACCTCTCTCATAAGAAAATATAGCTTTCTGCTTTACTTTCATCCTGCTTTAAGCACAATTAAATATTGGTAATTTGCAATTTGGGAGGAAATGGTTAACCCTCCACAGAAGCGCCTTTGAGCCCCTTAACCCTTTACCTGATAGAAGCGCCTTTTAGCGCATTTTGATTTATTCCTCCGCCAAAGAAAATAGTTCAAGATTATACCGGCATGAACATGTACAATTGGAAATATTACTTATATACTAGCAAATAGTGACTTAAAGTAGGTTGAAAGTAAAGCAGAATGCGCCTTAGGGCGCATTCTGCTTTACTTTCAACTTGCTTTAAGTGGTCACCTGCATTCAAATCTAGAAACAGGCTATAAGGTAAAGGGTTAACTATTCCTCCACATAAGAGTCACAAAGAAATATTCTATTATGGTTTTTGATTAAAGATGCCTGTTTAAAGCAAGATAATGTAAAGAAGAAGGCTCATAAAGGAGTTTCCTGCTTTACATTCACCTTGCTTTAAGCAGAAACCTGCCCTGAACACCATTACATATAAGTGATTTGAACTATTGTCTTTGGAGGAAAGAGTTCAGACCACAATAATGTGTAGAACCAAGACGTCACAGTGAAAAGGGTTACCTGTATATCATTTGGATTGGGGGGGGGGGGGGGGGTATTAACCCATTACCCCATAAATACGCCTTTTTATGCCTCTATTTTATTCATCCATTAAAGAAACTGGTTCAATTTATACAGCCTTGAATATATATCATACTAAATATTTTCAATATTCTAACTGAAGGTAGCTTAAAGCAGTCTGAAAGTAAAACAGAATGTGCCTTAAGGCACTTTTGCTTTACCTTCAACCTGCTTTAAGTAGTCAACTATCTTCAACACTCGCATTCTGCTTTACCTTTAACCTGCTTTAAGTGGTCAACTATCTTCAACATTAGAAACAGGATATGGGACAATGGGTTAAATACCGGTAACATACCTGTCTGATGATGTTTTTATGGCTGGACAAAATCTGTTGCAGCCTCCAGTCACCATTCACTTTGGCATCATTGAGGTCTCTAGAAAATGGTAACTCAACCTCTAGTCGAAACCTCTGATTCTGAAATGGCAAAGAAACTCCAAATTACGGGTATGTGTATTGCAATATACATTTTCTAAAAGCTGTGACCCTTTACTCCATAGATACATCTTTTAAGCTTTTAATCTATTCTTCCACCTCAGAAAATAGTTCAAATTTATAGTCATTAAGTGCAATAATTTCCAACAAAAGAAATGTTTTCTTTATCCTAGCAGATAGTACATGTAGTTAAATTAAAGAAGGCTGAAAATCAAGCAGAATGTGTCTTACCCATTACCGGTTAGCCTTTTTCTAAATTTGAAGACAGGTGACCACTTAAAGCAGGTTAAAAGTAAAGCAGAATGTTCCTTAGGCGCATTCTGCGATAGTTTCAGTCTGCTTTAAGCAACCATCTGTTAGAATATAGAAAATAAGTTTTATAGTTACATATTCTTGGCTGTATAATATATTTTGGAATTATTCTAATCCATGGAGGAATAAATAAAAGATGTAACAAGGTGTATTTATAGGGTTATGGGTTAAGGGTCTACACTGCTAGCTAAGAACATTTGTACTCTTCACTTGTACACCATTGGGTTACTAGGGTTCAATGGGTTAAAGAAACTGAATTCCTGGGATGTCTCAATATGTCTACAGCAGGGCTGCCATACGTTGACATGAAAAATCCTAAGATTTCCAAATTTGCATTTTTCAAGTGCGATTTGACGAATCCTACCTTCACCTCATCACCTGTTTCAAGTTTTGTTGACACATGACTACCTTAAGGCGCATTCTGCTTTACTTTCAGCCTGCTTTAAGCTACCATGTACTAGAAAAAAATTCGAAGATCAAGGAAAAATCCAGAGAAATGGCAGCCCTGCTTCAGGCAGAATGTGCATTTCCCCATTGCTCTATAGTCTAAGATACACTTTTGTAAGCCTATAACCCTTTCCCACATAGCATATCTCTAGTACTGAATATAGTTGTCCTCTTAAAGCAGGTTGAAAGTAAAGCAGAATGCGCTTTAAGCGCATTCTGCTTTACTTTCAGCCTGCTTTAAGCTATCATCTGCTAGAATATAGAAAATATTTTGTATTATACATATTTATGAATGTATAAATTGAAACTATTTTCTTCAGGGCAAGAATAAACTGAATGCGCTAAAAGGCGCTTCTATGTGGGAAAGGGTTAATTCATTACTTCACTAAAGAAACAGGGCTCTAGATAAGGATAGTTTTTCAAAAACTAAAATCTTTATTTCTGCATTAAACCCTATGGTGTTACTACTCACTGAGTAGTACTCAGTAGAATCGTCTCAAAGAGACAATTCTAAGGAGTAGTAACACCATAGGATTGGTGCTGTAATGAGTGAGAAAATATTGAATTTGTTCAGTGAACTTCCTCTTATCTGGAGCCATGAGAAAGTAGCTTGATCCACTTGTCATGAATATGCACCATGAGTAAGACTAACCATCAGTAATATTTTCCTAACATAGCAGATGGTAGCTGCTTTACTTTCAACCTGTATTAATAAAGTGGTCACTTGTCGTCAAAAACCAGAAAATGCTATGGGGTATTATGGGTTAAAGTGCATTCTACTTTACTTTCAACTTGCTTTAATTGATCAGCTGTCTTCAAAAATAACAAGAGCACCGCAAATGGTACATTATACGCCCACTGGCAAAAAAATATATAGTTTTATCAAAATCTATTCTAATTTGTAGACATTTGCTCTGAGAGCATAAACAATACTGAAATGATTATAAAGCCTTTCCTAGCATATCTGAGTACGCCAAGGGCAGATAACTCTTGACACAATGATACGATTTCAATAATAATCATCCCTTTCATGAACTTATACTTCTATGATTATACTGTGGGCAAATATAATCAAAATCAATTCAAAACCATAGTTGCTTTAGTGTGTGAACACTGTCAAATAAGCTTTTTATAGCATACTTGACTACGGACGGAATGGTATCTCAATAGCTCATCCTAAGCCTTCGGCTCAGGGTGAGCTAAAAATGAATGAACCTCAAACTCTACTCAGCTTCAGATCTTTATGCATATAACATTTGTGTGAAGTTTCATTAATATCCCACCAATAGTTTTCCAAGAAAACTCCAGACAAGCTTTTTATAGCATATTTGAGTACATCAACGAAATTTCAAAAGAACCTCAAACTTGACTCAGCTTCAGATCTTTATCATGTTTATGCATATAACATTTGTGTGAAATTTCATTAATATCCCTCCAATAATCATATTTGAAGACTACAAGGGCAGACAACTCTAACGAAAAATCGAATGAACCTCAAACTCGTCTCAGCTTCAGATCTTTATGAACATAACATTTGTGTGAAGTTTCATTAATATTCCTCCAATAGTTTTCCAAGAAAACTTCGGAAAAACAAAATGTTGAAGGATGAACAAACGTATTCATGGACGGACAGTGTCACCTTTCGAGGTAGGCGTATAGACATAGGCTTCACCCATCAGCCCATAAATACGCCTTTTAGACCTTTAATTTATTCCTCCAGTCCAATCTATATAGTCATGAAATTTTCTATATCCTATCATATGGTAGCTTAAAGCAGGCTGAAAGTAAAGCAAATCATTAATGGCGCAACATTCTGCTTTACTTTCAACCTGCCTTAACTCTTTCCTCCCTAAAACTTTAAATAGACAATTCCAATTTCCATTATAGTCTAGTCCATTTCTGACTTTTAAGGGTTGTTTTTGTCAATGTTTGACATTATGACAAACAGTGAAGACCCTGATCAGAGGGCTCCTTTCGGAGCCCTCTGATCTGGGTCTTCATTGTTTGCATAGGACAAGTGTACTCTTCACATGTACACTGTTTGAAAAGGACGCCTATATGCGGGACTAGGGTTCAAATGGTTAAGTGGTCACCTATTTTCAAAACTAGAAATAGGCTTTGGGATAATGGGACATCCTGGTCCTTCATGTAGTTCATGTAGTATCGAGGCCGGATGCATCCTTAGATGCATAAGCGTTTTCCACTTCTTTGGCCCATTTGGATGTGTTTCCTCAGATGTATTTTCTTGTTGGCTGCGGTTGGCTTATATATTCACTTCACTTATTTTAATATTGCTCCATATATTTATTTTCATTTAACGGGTTAAAATACATTTATATCTATTTTGGAACTTAAGAGCTCCTGTTTATGTACAATCTATTTACACTGGTTATATATTGTTCATATTGTAGTCGGTTTAGCATAATTGGAACCAACTATGTGTTGTAGCACTCGGCATAGAACTTATTAGGTTTATTGGTGACCCCCCCAGTGCCCATTCAACCTTGATTTGAATGTATTGAGTGTGGGTGCTTGGACTACACTGTTTGGGAGGGAGTTCCATAGATCAATGACTCTATGACTGAATACACCCCTTCTGAATTCTGTTCTTGCTCTCTGGGTTTAATGAGTTTCATGTTATTCCCTCTTGTTATATTGTCACCGCTTACTAATATTAGGTTGGCAGATGTTTTATCTAACCCATTTAATAATATATGCCTGGATTACATCTGCCCTGTCCCTCCTGTACTCCAGGGTTGAAATGCCTAGTTGCCTTAACCTCTCACTGGAGTTACAGTCAAAACGCCCCCAAGTCAAAACATCCCCAAGTCAAAATGCCCCCATTTTGGTCAAAACGCCCCCATATGCTGGTCAAAACGCCCCCATATTTTTTTCAGAACGCCCCCAAACCAAAACGAGTTGAATCTACTACATATAGGCATTCATATATGTTTTATAATAATGTAATCAAAGTTTATGACCATATTAAAGAATTTTTATCATTTATTCCCCCAAAAGATCAAACATAAAATGTATATTTATACCCGTCATATTCCTGTGTAACACATCTGTACATCACCCCCTTAAAAGATGTTGCGTGACCCTGAACTTAAAATTATTTCCAATTTATAGTATGATGTATATTTTATCACTTTGGTAATCACTTCAGCACTTCGGCAAACACATGGCGATAATTACATCTACACACATAAAGTAGATAAAGTATACGGTTGTTAAACAAGAGCTGTCGGAGAACAGCAAAGCTCGCCTAATTAAACCTTTCTTAAATAGGTAACTATCAAAAGAAAAGTGTATCAGTACATTGATATTCAAGCCACAGGGAACCTCCATTCAAAATATCAACTTCCTAATGAAAATATGTCATGTAGTATAAGTGCATTCCAACACTTACTCCTTAACTAACTTTGAAATTTCAGTCCCAAAACTCTAAGTCCACAAAAGGTGAAATTTTGATTAAATTTAAACTTTTTAAAAATAATTAACTACACAACATCAATGTTCAACCCAAGGGCACCTCCATTCCAAATATCAGCTTCCTAATACAAATATTTTGTGTAGTATTAGTGCATTACAACGCTTACCCCAGAACTTTAACCATGAGAAATCAGCCGAAAAACCTCAGTCCTCAACAGGTGAAATTTTGACTAAATTTTAACTTTTTTTTAAATTTTAACTACGTAACATCAATGTTCAACCCACAGCGCACCTTGATTCCAAATATCAGCTTCTTAATACAATTATTTCAAGTAGTATTAGAGCATCACAACACTTACCCCAAAACTTTAACCATGAGAAATCAGACGAAAAACCTAAGTCCACAAAAGGTGAAATTTTGACTAAATTTAAACTTTTTTTTAAATTTAAACTACGCAACATCAATGTTCAACCCACAGGGCACCTCCATTCCAAATATCAGCTTCCTAATACAAATATTTCATGTAGTATTAGTGTATAACAACACTTACCCCAAAACTTTAACCATGAGAAATCAGCTGAAAAACCTAAGTCCACAAAAGGTGAAATTTTGACTAAATTTAAACTTTTTTTTAAATTTTAACTACACAACATCAATGTTCAACCCACAGGGCACCTCCAATCCAAATATCAGCTTCTTAATGTAAATATTTCATGATGTATTAGTGCATTACAACATTTACCCCAAAACTTTAACCATGAAAAACCAACGCCGACGCCAGGGTGATTCCATAAGCCCCCCCATTCTCCGAATAGGCGAGCTAAAAAATGAAGTTATAAAATATAGAGATAGAATTTAAGCCTTTACCTGTTTTTATTTTTAAAGATTAGGTGACTACTTTATATTCATTTCTGTAAGAGTATATCAACATTCATTGCAGTAAATTCTCACATATTTATTAACGGCTAACAATGTCCGGGAAATTGAAATGAATTTAATCACCTTAAAAATATATGAAAATAACAATTACCGATTAATAGTCGTATAAAAAGCAAATATCAGTTCATAATTATATATTTTATATAGCATAAAAATCGTACAAAATATATATAAATGGGGGCGTTTTGACCAATTTGGAGGCGTTTTGACCATGGAGTGTTTTGACTTAGGGGCGTTTTTTACCTGCAACCCTCTCACTGTAGCTAAAATCTCTTAGATTTTTAGCTCACCTGAGCTAGCTCAGGGTGAACTTTTGCAATCCTTGAATGTCCGGCAACCGGCGTTAGTCGTCCGTCGTCAACAATTTTGGTGTTTACACTCTAGAGGCCACAATTTTTATCCAATCTTTCTGTAACTTACTCAGATTGTATATTACCATAAGAGTTCGGATGAGTTCGATTATGGTTGATATTAGACATATAGGTCAAGAGTTATTCACCTTTGAATTGCTGAAAATGCAATATTTAACAGTGTTTACACTCTAGAGGCCACAATTTAAATTCAATCTTTCCCAATCTTGCTCAGATTGTATATAACCGCAAGAGTTCGGATAATTTCAATTATGGTTGGAATTGGATTGATAGGTCAAGAGTTATCTACCTTTAAATTGCTAGAAATGCCATATTTAAGGTTGTTTACACTCTAGAGGCCACAATTTTAATCCAATCTTTCTTAAACTTCACCAGATGGTATATGACTATAAGAGTTCAGATGAGTTTGATTAGGGTTGCAACGGACCTGTAGGTCAAGAGTTATTTACCTTTGAATTGCTGAAAATGCCATATTTAAGGGTGTTTACACTCTAGAGGCCACAATTTTAATCAAATCTTTCTTCAACTTGCTCAGATTGTATATAACCGTAAGAATTCAGATGAGTTAGGTTATGGTTGGAATCGGATTTATAGGTCAAGAGTTATAAACCTTTGAATTGCTGAAAATGCCATATTTAACAGTGTTTGCACTCTAGAGGCCACAATTTTCAATGGATTTTAATTATAATTGCACACAAAGTATATAGCTATAAGTTCTTGAGGGAGTGCAATTATTGTTGACATCTGATCATTGTGGCAAGAGTTATCTGCCCTTGATTTACTTTGAAATGCTAGAAAAGGCTTCATTTCAGTATTATTTAGGCTCTAGTTATGTCTTTGATGTACTCTACTATACATACTAGAATGGGTCATATTGCAATGTTGTGTACATGCTATACTACAAATTTGAATGGATTTAGAACAAGAGGGCCATGGCCTTAAATTACCTGAGGACATTGAAGTTTGTACCTAAGTTGACTGGGCAAGACAACATTTTAATATAACTATAAATGTTATCTTCCGGACAAGAAAACATGACAAAAGTGAATTTAATTTTGTTGCCAAGCTTATGACCCTTATTCATGACACATCCTCTTATCAAGCTATTTCCATTTCCGGTAAATGATAATTATTTCACTGGCGTCAGCAGAACTGGAGTTATTTTCCTGACAATAAAATATGACAAAGGGGAAAAACAAAATATTGCTGCCCTTGTGCATGGCATTTTCCCTCATCAGTTTCTTTCCATACATAAAATTTCATTACAATAGCATCAGTAGAACTGGAGTTGTCTTCTTGACAAGAAAATATCACAAAGGAAAATAACTAAAAAAACAAGAGACCCAGAGGGTCACATTTCGCTCACCTGAGGACATTGTACCAAAGAAACTGACTGGGCAAGACAACATTTTGATATAGCTATGACCCAGGTGCCATAATTTGATCTTGGTAGAGGACCACAATGCATGTCAGATATTAATGATCTGCAGGGCCTTACGGTTTAAGAGAAGAAGATTTTTAAAGGTTTTCCTATAAAAACTGATAAGCCCCTGGGTGAGGCCAATTTTGGCCCGGGGGTCATAATTTGAACACACTTGGTAGAGAACCACAAGGTAAAGCTAAATGTCAAATATTAAGAATCTGGGCCTTACAGTTTCAGAGTAAAAGATTTTTAAGTCTATGTAAAACTGATAAACCCAGGGGCGGGGCCAAATTTGATCAAGGGGTCATAATTTGAACAATCTTGGTAGAGTACCATAGGGCAAAGCTACATGTCAAATATAAATGATCTTGGCCTTACGGTTTCAGAGAAGAAGATTTTTAAAGGTTTTCCTATGAACAAGAGGGCCATGGCCCTAAATTCGCTCACCTGAGGACATTGAAGTTTGTACCTAAGTTGACTGGGCAAGACAACATTTTAATATAGCTATAAATGGAGTTATCTTCCGGACAAGAAAACATGACAAAAGTGAATTTTGTTGCCAAGCTTATGACCCTTATCCATGACACATCCTCTTATCAAGCTATTTCCATTTCCGGTAAATGATAATTATTTCACTAGCGTCAGCAGAACTAGTTATTTTCCTGACAATAAAATATGACAAAGGGGAAAACAAAATATTGCTGCCCTTATGCACTAGGCATTTTCTCTCATCAGTTTCTTTCCATACATAAAATTTCATTACAATAGCATCAGTAGACCTGGAGTTGTCTTCTTGACAAGAAAATATGACAAAGGGAAATAACTAAAAAAAACAATGATGTCAGAGTTATGGCCTTTGCAAATGGCACTTCCTCTCATTAGGCTCTTTCCAAATAGGCAATTTCATTTTACCCATTACCCCATAGCCTGCTTCTAGTTTTGAAAATAGGTGGCCACCTAAAGCAGGTTGAAAGTAAAGCAGAATGGGTCTTAATGCACACTTTGCTTTACTTTCAAACTGCTTTAAGCTACCATCTACTAGGATATAGAAACTTATTTCACATCTTACAATTTCATGACTGTTTAACCCTTTCCCCCATAGAAGCGCCTTTTAGCACATTCAGTTTATTCTTGCTCTAAAGAAAATAGTTCCAATTTATACATTCATAAATATGTATAATACAAAATATTTTCTATATTCTAGTAGATGATAGCTTAAAGCAGGCTGAAAGTAAAGCAGAATGCGCTTAAAGCGCATTCTGCTTTACTTTCAACCTGTTTTAAGTGGACACCTACATTCAATACTAGAGATATGCTATGGGGGAAAGGGTTAAAGGGGAATTATTTTCTTAAGTGGAGGAATAAATCAAAGGCCTAAAAATGCACATTTATGGGGTAATGGGTTAACAAATGTCTGAACAAACGACTGAACCATTTCTAAACTTTAGCAGACAACATGTTCAGTTCTGTTGGCCTGATCACTGAGGTCAAATATTATGTAAGAGAACTGTAGCAGCAGCAGTCTGGGAGCTTACCCTTACCAGACTGAAATGATGTCTGCTAAATACCTTCTGTGTGTAAAAAATGTACATTTTTATTTTTTAGAAAATGTTAAGTTGGTAAATGAGTGGCAAATAGTTTGGATCCAGATTAGATGCAGCATTATGTTGCATCTGATCTGGATCCAAACTGTTTGCAAATATTGGTTATTTGCCCATAGTATATTAAGGGTAACTCAGGTAAATACAGTTCTGCCTAAATCAAAAATACTGTAAAACCTGCCTAGAGCAGCACTTAAACTGTGCAGGGTGGTGTCAAATGTGACCCTAGGGATTTCATTTTAACAAACTATAGAGAGATCCACCAGGAGATTCTACTGTACAAATATCAAAGCTTAGGGCCTAGTAGTTTTGGGCAAGAAGATTTTTTAAAGATTTTTGCTTTTTTGCTTTTTCAAGCAGAGTTTGTGCTTTTTTTCATTTTTTTTGAACCACTTCTGTAGAGAAGCATCCAAGGAACATCATGAGCAGTTTGAACTCTCCCTACAATCGGCGGGTTTCAGAGGAGATGTCGTTTGAAGTAAAAGTGAACGGACAGACGGACAGACGGACAGACAGACAGACGGACAGACGGACAGACGGACAGACGGACAGACGGACAGACGTACTACGGACGGTGAGCGGTCACAATAGCTCACCTTGAGCCTTTGGCTCAGGTGAGCTAAAAACTGATAGGCCCGAGGGCGGGGCCATTTTTGGCTCGGGGTCATAATTTGAACAATCTTGGTAGAGGACCACAAGGCAAAGCTATATGTCAAATATTAAAGATCTAGGCCATACAGTTTAAGAGAAGAAGATTTTTAAAGGTTTTCCTATATAAGTCTATGTAAAACTGATAAGCCCCGGGGCGGGGCCAATTTTTACCCAGGGGTCATAATTTGAACAACTTTGGTAGAGGACTTTAAGGCAAAGCTACATGTCAAATATAAATGATCTAGGCCTTACAGTTTCAGAGAAGAAGATTTTTAAAGGGTTTCCTATGAAAAACTGATAAGCCCGAGGGCGGGGCCATTTTTGACCCGGGGGTCATAATTTGAACAATCTTGGTAGAGGCCCACAAGGCAAAGCTATATGTCAAATATAAAAGATCTAGACCATACAGTTTCAGAGAAGAAGATTTTTAAAAGTTTTCCTATATAAGTCTATGTAAAACTGATAAGCCCTGGGGCGGGGCCAATTTTGACCGGGGGGTCATAATTTGAACAATCTTGGTAGAGGACCATAAGGCAAAGCTACATGTCAAATATTAATGATCTAGGCCATCCAGTTTCAGAGAAGAAGATTTTTAAAAGTTTTCCTAAGAAAAACTGATAAGCCCAAGGGCGGGGCCATTTTTGGTCCCAGGGTCAAAATTTGAACAACATTGGTAGAAGATCATTAGGTAATGATACATACCAAATATCAAAGGTCTTGGCCTAGCGGTTTCTGAGAAGAAGATTTTTTTAGATTTTCTTATGCATTAAAAGTTATCCATACGGTCATGTTAGAAAATCTGGCCCCACGGCAAGGGGAATAACTCTAGCCAAAATCTTTGAACACTATTTCGTTCCCCCTTGTCACTGATGCTTCTGACAAAGTTTGGTTGAAATAGGGTCAGTGGTTTCTGAGGAGATGTTGTTTGAAAATGTGGACGGACGACGGACGACGGACAAATTGCGGTCACAATAGCTCATCCTGAGCCTTTGGCTCAGGTGAGCTAACAATGATGTCAGAGTTTGCAAATGGCACTTTCTCTCATTAGGCTCTTTCCAAATAGGCAATTTCATTTTACCCATTACCCCATAGCCTGTTTCTAGTTTTGAAAATAGGTGGCCACCTAAAGCAGGTTGAAAGTAAAGCAGAATGCGTCTTAATGCACACTTTGCTTTACTTTCAAACTGCTTTAAGCTACCATCTGCTAGGATATAGAAACTTATTTTGCATCTTACATTTTCATGACTGTTTAAAGTGGAATTATTTTCTTAAGTGGAGGAATAAATCAAAGGCCTAACCAGAAATGGGTGTCAAAGCCACCTGATGCTCGCCTGTTTAAAGTTTAAGTCTAAAAAACATCTTATATCAAAAGAAAATCAATTTTCAGTTTAGAACTATTATTAAATTAATGTTGAGTCTTAGTCTAGTTATATTAAACTTTAAACAACCTGTGCAACCTTTAACCTGGTGATTTGTAGTAAAAAAAATAAGTCCAAATCGTGTCAAAAATTGACAAATATTAAAATTATTTTTAAATTTCAACTTCATAACATCAATGTTTGACCCCTAATTAACCTCCATACAAAAATTCAGCACCTTAGCACAAGTATTAAAGTATAAAACAACCCGTCCAAAAAAATTTAACCTGGTGTTTAGTAGGAAAACACCTAAGTCAAAATCGTGTCAAATATTTACAAAAATTAAAATTATTTTTAAATTTCAACTTCATAACATCAATGCTTGACAACTAATGAACCTCCATACAAAATTTAAGCACCCTAGCAAAATTATTAAGCTTTAAAACAACCCGTCCAAAAAACTTTAACCTGGTGGTTTGTAGCCGAAAAACCTAAGTCCAAAACATGTCGAAAATTGACATAAATTAAAATTATTTTTAAATTCAAACTTCATAACATCAATGTTTAACCCCAAATGAACCTCCATACAAAATTTCAGCACCCTAGCACAAATATTAAGCTTTAAAACAACCCGTCCAAAAAACTTTAACCTGGTGATTTGTAGTAGAAAAACCTAAGTCCAAAACATGTCAAAAATTGACATAAATAGAGGATATTGTATGAGTGTTCATTATTTATCATTTTTAATAAACGAGTTGACTAAAATAATATGACGCGAGCCTTGGCGAGTGTCATATTCATTTTAGTCAAAGAGTTTATATAATAATGAACACGAATGTGATATTCTATTTATCACATTACAAGTTCAAGCACCTATTAAATTGATTTTAAGCCGTAGTTTGTAGACCCTCCGCTATATAGATTTTCCGCCAAACGTTACGTTGTTTACGTTAACGTCATAGTAAATGACGTCATTTGGCACCCCGCTACATGCAGCGCTTATGGACGAGCAAGTTAGGCCGGAGCCCAAAAAACGATATTCCACTAGTGGATTACGATATTTATACAATCGCTTTATGCAACTCCCAGACCGCAAATTATGTGATAAATTAAAATTATTTTTAAATTCAAACTTCATAACATCAATGTTTAACCCCAAATGAACCTCCATACAAAATTTTATAACCCTAGCACAAATATTAAGATTTAAAACAACCCGTCCAAAAAACTTTAACATTGGCCACGCTCACGCCCACGCCCACGCTCACGCTCACGCCGGGGGGTATGACATTAGCTCTGCTGTTCTATGCACATTTATGGGGTAATGGGTTAACAAACGTCAGTATTTATGGGGGGAAAGGGTTGAATCCTGGACAAGAAAAAATGACAAGACATACAGATAACTCTGACAAAACCAATATTAAACATATGTATAAATATGGCATACGACATAATTACATAACTATCAGTGGATCACTTCCAGATCCTGTTTCTCTAAGTATGAAGCAGACTGAACCATTTCTAAACTTTAGCAGATAACATGTTCAGCTGACACCACCAGTTCTGTTTGTCAGTCACTGAGGTCAAATATGATGCAATAGTTGGGGAGTACAGTAGCATGGGAGCTGCTGGGGCTTACCCTTACCAGACTGAAATGATGTTTGCTTAAAACCTACTGTATGTGAACAAGAGCCGTATACGGCCCTAAATCGCTCACCTGGAGCCATTGATGTAAATGTAACATATCTTGGAATGCTGAGAAATTATGACAATATGATTGTGCAATTTGCTGATTGGATGATGCTGAGTGCCAAGTATTTAGGGTACTATGGTTTCAGAGAAGATTTTGTTTTTTTTTTTTTTTAAATCTATATTTAGCTACTGGGACTTAGTTATGCAACGGACCGGAAACATTTGAAAAGTATTGGTAAAGTACCTCTAGGAGTAACACCATGCCAAATATCAAAGCTCTAGCCATATTGGTTTCAGAGACGAAGAGGTGTGAAGATTTCACTATATAACTCTATGTAAATTTGTGACCCCCGGGGCGGGGTCATTTTTTACCCTAGGGACATAGTTTGAACAATCTTGGTAGAAGACCTGAAGATGATGCTTTGTGCCATATATCTAAGCTCAGCCTCAGGGTACTGAGGTTTCAGAGAAGAAGATTTTTTAAGTTTTTATTGAAAAAATCTATTTTTAGCTCCTGTGACCTAGATATGCAACGGACCTGAACCATTTGAAAAATATTGTTAAAGTACCTCTAGAAGTTACACCATGCCAAATATCAAAGCTCTAGCTATATTAGTTTCAGAGAAGAAGAGGTTTGAAAATTTCACTATATAACTCTATGTAAATTTATGACCCCCGGGGCGGGCCATTTTTGACCCCAGTAACATAATTTGAACAATCTTGATAGAGGACTTATAGATGATGCTTTGTGCCGAATACCTAAGCTCAGGGTACTGTGGTTTCAGAGAAGAAGATTTTTAAAGTTTTAATTGAAACAATCTATTTTTAGCTCCTGTGACCTAGATATGCAACGGACAGAAAACATTTGAACACTATTGGTAAAGTACCTCTAGAAGTTACACCATGCTAAATATCAAAGCTCTAGCTATATTAGTTTCAGAGAAGAAGAGGTTTGAAGATTTCACTATATAACTCTATGTAAATTTGTGACCCCCGGGGCGGGGCCATTTTTGACCCCAGGGACATAATTTGAACAATCTTGATAGAGGACCTATAAATGATGCTTTGTGCTAAATATCTAAGCTCAGGGTATTGTGGTTTCAGAGAAGAAGATTTTTTAAGTTTTTATTTAAACGATCTATTTTTAGCTCCTGTGACCTAGATATGCAACGGACCAGAAACATTTGAACAACTTTTAAAGAGGACCATATAAGGATCATTTCTACCAAGTTTGGTTAAAATCCATCCAATAGTTTAGGAGGAGATGTCATTTAAAGAAATTGTTGACGACGGACGACGAACGGACGAACGAACGACGACGGACGACGGACACATCACGATCAAAATAGCTCACCTTGGCACTTTGTGCCAGGTGAGCTAAAAATGTACAAAAAAACAATTTAGAAAAATGTTAAGTTGGTAAATTCAATGAGTGGCAAATAGTTTGGATCCAGATTACTTCAACTTCAATTCGTTACTTCCAGACGATCAGTTCAGATCATTATCGGAAGGCGCTGTCAGGGAAATAGACGGAATTAGTCTGTTAAGTGCAAAATAAAAGAATAAAAGCATGAGATAAAAGATAATTTAGACAAGTAAAAGAACAGAGGTGCAAAGTTAAAAATAAAAACAATTCATGGGTAGGCTAGAGGTTGACAGCTCCCAGTCCACTCTTGAAAGCATCCAGACTGGGGCATGATTTCAGTTGACTTGGCAGGCTGTTCCAGTATCTTATTGTACGAGGGAAGAATGAATTCATGTGATATTGTGTCCTGGAATGGGGGATTAGGTAATTCTGGTTTCTGATAAGTGTGAGGTGGCTGTGGTCTACATAGACAAGCTGGTGCTGTATTTTGTAAAGCATTATTAAAGAGGTAAGAATTCTGCGATGGGCAAGGGTGTTCCACTCAAGGGTGATCAGCATTTGGGTGACACTACTGGTGAAGTTGAAGTCATTAAGGACATACCTGGCAGCAGCTCGTTGGACCCCCTCAACCTTGTTTGTTAGGAAATTTTGCCAGGGATGCCACACCACAGCACAATATTCTAATTGGGGTCTGACATAAGTGGTATATGCTGCTTCTTTGACCTTGGCATTTTTTGTTTTGAACCTAAGTGTGTTTTTGGCTTTGGCTACAGTATTATTAATGTGATTTGTCCAGTTTAAGTCCTTATTTATCGTGATACCTAAATATTTAGCATTGTCAGTGGTTTTGAGTAACTTGTCATGTAGAGTATAGGGGAATTTGACTGTTGACCTTTTCTTTGTGATTTGTAATACTTCACATTTGTCAGGGTTGAACTCCATTGTCCAGTCGCTTTCCCAACGTTGAAGTCTGTTTAGGTCATCTTGGAGTTTATTTGAGTCATTTAGTGATCTTACTGTTAGATACACTATAGTGTCGTCAGCAAATAGTCGAGTGCGGCATTTTACACTGTCCGGTAGGTCGTTAATATATGCTAAAAATAGGCAAGGTCCCAGGACAGAACCTTGGGGAACTCCGGACAGTACCGGTAGCTCGTCAGAGGTAGTTCCTTCTACTGCCACTCTTTGGGACCTGCCATGTAAGAAAGACTTAATCCACTTTGTGACCTGGGGGTTAATGCCTAAGAGAGACAGTTTGTGGATCAGCCTAAGATGGTCAACTTTATCAAAGGCCTTAGAAAAATCCATCACTATAACGTCAGTCTGTTCTCCCTTTTCCAAAGAGTCAAAAATCTCTTGTGTAAAGCTCACAAGCTGCGTCTCACAGCTTCTTTTTGACCGGAAACCATGTTGGAGAGGGGAGAGAAGCTGATGTTTGTCAAAGTCATTATGCAGCATTATGTTACATCTGATCTGGATCCAAACTGTTTGCAAATATTGGCTATTTAGTATTTGCCCTTAGTATATTAAGGGTAACTCAGGTAAATACAGTTCTGCTTATATCAAAAATAAACTGCGTAGGGTGGTGTCAAGTGTGACCCTAGGGATTTCATTTTAACAACCTTTAGAGGGATCAACCAGGAGATACTACTGTAAAAATATCAAAGCTTAGGGCCTAGTAGTTTTTGGCAAGAAGATTTTTTAAAGTTTTTTGCTTTTTTGCTTTTTCAAGCAGAGTTTGTGATTTTTTCCTTTCATTTGAACAACTTCCGTAGAGAAGCATCCAAGGAACATCATGAGCAGTTTGAACTCTCCCTACAATCGTCGGGTTCAGAGGAGATGTCGTTTGAAGTAAATGTGAACGGACAGACGGACGGACGGACGTACGACGGACGGTGAGCGGTCACACTAGCTCACCTTGAGCCTTTGGCTCAGGTGAGCTAATAAAACAGGTGAAATTCAAAGGTAAAGCTATCAGGCTTCATTATAAAAGGTGAGCGATATCAGGGCCTTCAGGCCCTCTTGTTTAGCAGTCTTGTCCTATAACTGTATTGATTATTAGATATGGAAATACGATTCTGTGTTTAAAACAGCATTCAAAGATGACGGAACCGATACTATGACAAGCTGTCGTGTGTGTAATTAATCACTTAGTGACTTACACATATTGTAATGTAACCGTCATACAAATGTCCATCTTTGTCCTTTGAAAAAAGCTGTGGAAACTCAGACAAAATATCCATGCAATACTGTTTTCTTACTCGAAATACCCGTGAGGCGTGGACACTCTATAAAAGAGCACACTTTTGCCATAAACTGTATTGAAATGCTTTGATGTTTTCCGATGGCGCCAAATTATCTACTTTCGTTTTTGTCGGAAGTCTAAAAGCTTTCTGCGGAGCGATTGATTTCCAATAATATCCGTATTACATAGCGTTTGGAAGATCAAGATTACACGACCTTGACAGTTATCACATGATCCGCCAGTTGTCTATCGACAACTATAAATAGAACTTTCACACAAGTCTAACATAGACAAGAGAGAAAGCGTCAGAGTCGTGGGTATCATAACAAAGTGTGGTTTACAATGACTGGAAAAATGAACTCAAGTTCGGAAAACTTTCTAAAGGAAACAGAAGATAATCTTGAAGGAAAGTTGAAAAAATTGACGACAGTGAATTCTGATAGTTTTGAAGGTGACACGGCGCTCATGTCACCAGTGTTGAAACAACTAAACCAACCACTGCTGCCTCAAAATTCTTATGAAGAAACGATTGAAAAAGTGTCCGATCACTATAAAGGGGTTCTTGTGGCAATGGGTGAAGACCCTGACAGACAGGGACTTAAAAGAACCCCGGAGAGAGCGGCTAAGGCTATGATGTTCTTCACAAAGGGCTACCGAGAGCGGATCTCAGGTGAGAATTAATTGACAGGTGGTAAATAGGAACCGTGCCGCATAGGTGAATAGAGCCAGATAAGGAGAGCACTGTAATACAGCAGGGCTTCAGATAAGAGGAAGTAAACTGAACAAATCTAACCTTTTCTCACTTATGTTAGCACCAAACTCTATGATGTTATGTACTACTCTTTAGAATCGCCTCAAAAAGACGATTCTAATGAGTAGTGACACCATAGAGTTTAATGCATACATCAAGATTTAATACTCTACTCGCCTTATCTGGAGCCCTGATACAGCTCTTAAACTTTAATGGAGAGTTTCCAATTGAGTCTAGTCCAGCTTTCGACAGTTTAATAACGGTTGATATTTTTACAATCAATAACAAATTGACAAACAGTGGAGACCCTGAGCAGAAAGCTAGCTCCCTCTGATTTGGTTATACACTATTTGCATTGGGCAAGCATACTCTTCAAAGGTATTCTAGCTATTTCATTTTCAAAAGACGAGTGTGCTGTGGTTCAGCGGGTTAACCGATCATGGCTTTCTATATTTGGGTTTTGTCTTAAAATATTTAGAATTATGGCAAACTATGCAGACCCTGACCAGAGTCAACACCCACTGTTTGCAAATAAATTACATACTCGTTCCCACACAGTAAGGGTTTATACATCATGGGGCCGCTTTAATTTATTCCTCCAATGAAGAAAACAGATTCACTTTAAATAGTCATTGCTATGCTCCGAAACCCATATGGTAGCTTAAAGCAGGCTGAAAAGAAAGTAGAAAATGTCAAGGTGTTTTCTGCTTTACTTCAACCTGCTTTAAGTGGACACCTATCTTCATATCAAGAAACAGTCTACGGGGTAATCATTCGGGTAAACCCATTACCCCATAGCCTGACTCTAGTTTTGAAGACGGGTGACCACTTAAAGCAGGTTGAAAGTAAGCAGAATGCGCCTTAAGGTGCATTCTGTAATACTTTCTACCTGCTTTAAGCTACCATCTGCTAGAAAATAGATAATAATTCAAATCATACATATTCTTGACTGTAATACTTGAATTGCAAGTATTTTTCTCAATAGAGAAATAAATTGAAGGCATAAAAAAGGCGAATTTATGGTGTAAATGGGTTCAAGAATGAAAGATTTAATTTAAGATATCATAAGATGCAACAAGAGTTTTCTGCATTACTAATTTACTATTGAACAGCATTAACCCTTAAGTTACCAATAGAATAATTTTAGCATTATTAGCTTACACTTCTACTAATCTCTATCAATGTATAATCTTTTCAGTAGTACAAGTAAGCTGTGTAAAAACTATGTACTGAGAATAAATTTGAAAGATTTATTGAGTTTATAAAATCTATAGGATAAAGAAAATATTTCTTATGGTGCATATACGTAACTGTGAAAATTGGAACACATTTCTTCAATGGAGGAATACATTAAAGGCATAAAACTTGTATTCATGGAATTATGAATTAAACACATTTTCAATAACAAAGAAATGAACTGAAGATATGTGACTACTTAAAGCAGGTTGAAAGTAAAGCAGAATGTGCCTATAGGCACATTCTGCTTTACTTTCAGCCTGCTTTAAGCTAGAATCTACTAGGATATAGAAATATTTGTTATAGTACAATTCATAACTATATAAATATGAACTATTTATTCAGTGGTAGGATAAATTAAAGGCGTAAAAAGGCGTATTTATGGGGTAATGGGCTAAATTACTGCGATTTGAGGTCTGAGCAGAAAGATCTGAGAAAAATCTATATAACTAAGATTCAGTGATTATTCTTGAAAAAGTTTTTTAATGATCATATTTGTTTAATCAACCCATTACCTGATGATGGCCAGTTTCTAGAATTAAAGATAGATGACCATTTAAAGCAGGTTGAAATTAAAGCAGAATGTGCCTTAAACATTTTGCTTTTGTTTCAGCTGCATCTTTAAGCTACCAACTGCTAGAAATTACTACTAAGAATATGGCAAATATTTTTATGATACATATTCTTGACTGTAAAAAGTTGAACTATTTTCTTCAATGGAGAAATAGTTCAAAGGTGTAAAAAGGCTTATTCATGGGTTAATGTCATCGCAACGTAAAGCCACAAATCCCTTTACCTCATAACCTGTTTCTAGTTCATTATAATTTTGCCAATACTGAATAGAAGTAACAAACATAGAAAAAATTGTTCTAGATAAACACCACAAAACGCATTTCAGACGTTGTTTTTTCACAAATTTTTGCGCTCAATCCAAAAACGACGTTAGTGTTTCAAATGACAAAAAAAATCAGTGGATCCGCCGCTGAATGAAGAGTGTGTTCCCCCATTGAAGAGTGCCTAATGGAGCGTGTGCCCCCCGTTTTCCTTCCTATGTGCCTGATATAAATGAAAATGGAAATAAGTTGATTAAAATGTTCTTTCTAAGACTGTACAAATTATTGTATATCAAGCTTTATTCACATCTACATGAATATATTTATGGACTTTCTCATTTGTTTGACAATACCAAATAGTCCTTGAAAATCAAAGCTAAGTCCTTGAAAATTCCTTGAAAATTTTGTCAACTTGGCTGTATGAACCTTGTAGGTATGATATGGTAGAAACTGTTCTAGTAAGTCTCTTTAGTTCACAACTTCCAGCAATACTTCATAGGCAGTACCGTAAATGGCTAAATGCTAGTTGTAATGACATATCTGCTAAAATCACAATGACCCTTGTCTGTAAAGAAAACATTTGCATAAACAGGAATTTACTGAACACAGGATCTCACCATCCATATGTACACAAAAATCAATGGTCTGATTTTTATGAAAGACAGATGACAGCCTAAAGCAAAGCTACAGTAAAACAGAAAGTTCGTAATGGAGGGGTCACCTGTCTTAACTCTTTGAACCCTAGTCCCGCATATAGGCATGCTTTTCAAACAGTGTACATGTGAACAGTACACTTGTCCTATGCAAACAGTGAAGATCCAGATCAGAGGGCTCCGAAAGGAGCCCTCTGATCAGGGTCTTCACTGTTTGTCACAATGCCAAACATTGACAAAAACAACCCTTAAAAGTCAGAAATGGACTAGACTAAAATGGAAAATGGAATTGTCCATTTAAAGTTTCAGGGAGGAAAGAGTTAACCCAATACCTCATAGCCTGTTTCTAATATTAAAGATAGGTGACCACTTAAAGCAGGTTGTATAAAATGAAACTAATTTTTTCAAAGGAGGAATAAAATAGAGGTGTAAAAAGGCATATTTATAGGGTAATGGGTTAAAAACACCTAATATTTAACACAATTTAAACAATTCGGTGATCGTAATAGAGAGGTTTTAGTGTACAGTGTACATTTACACATGACAAAAATCAATGGTCTCTATGGTTTTTCACTTATGGGGAATGGTGACAAAGTATATTCAGAGGGGGAAAATCAACATTTTAGAAAAGATGTTGCAGTATTTTCAAATGGACTCATCCAATTTCTAATAGATAGTTAGTTAACCTTGGCTCTTGAGGTGTTTGTGTTTAAGATATTTGAGCAGGGCTCCCTATAAGGGGGGTATTTCAAAAACTAAAATCTTTATTTAAACCCTATGGTGTCACTTCTCATTAGAATCGTCTTTGATGCTGAAATGAGTGAGAAAATACTGGATTTGTTCAATTTAACTCCATCTTATCTGGAGCTCTGTGTTTGAGGCTATGACAATTAAACAGTGCAGACTTTGACCAGAGGGAGCCGTCTGATCTGGGTCTACACTGATTGCAAAAGTGAACATATCTTGTTTCAGCACTGTATGGGTCAAAACAGGTGACAGCTTAATAGCAGGCTGGAAATAAAGCAGAAATTTCCTCTTGGAACTGTCTTCATTAATTTCAGCTAGGAAATAGAAAATATTTCTTATATTGCACATCTATAACTATATCAAATGGAACTATTTTCTTCGGTGTAGGAATTAATCAAATGCGTGGAAATGTGTTGCAATGGAGTAATGGGTTCACTCTTTCAAGACCATGGACCTGTAATACACTCATTACATTCGCAAATAGTGTAAACCCAGATCATAGGGCTCCTATAGGAGCCCTTTGATCAGGGTCTATACTGTTCGCTTATTCAAAGCAGTATTTAACAAACTACCCATAATATTTAAAGCATGATTTGTTCTCATTTTGGTTATTAAAAAGATCCACAAGGGAACTTAATAACCCACAAGAGTCACCTAGTGTTGAAAAAGTAAAACAGTTGTTTGTTACAGGCAAACAAGCCATGGCACATACTTTCCAGGGAAGTGTGGTTGCTTTACCCTTTCTTGCTAAGCTGAACTTACTTAGAATTAGCCAATAGTTTAGGCCCAGATTAAACATGTATACTTAGTAACCTGGCATCTATCAGGATCCAAACTCTTTGACATTTGTACTAAGATTTCTTCAGTAAAAATTTTAAAGTTAAATTTTAAATTTAGAAAGAGATTGTGGACAAAAAAGTTTGAATCATACAGTACAGTAAAGGTGTTGTCCCTTGTGATGCTGTGTTTTACAAATTAACATATGACTGCCTTTGCAAACAGTTTGGATCCAATTGAGACTCCGCGAAAAGCGGTGTCTCATCTGAATCCAAACTGTTTGCCATTCTGACTCTAAATTTGAAAGAAAATTAGAAAATGTTAATTTTAGAATATTAGCAGCCGACAAAATATTGTTACAGACGAAAAAATTACCCAGCATGCAAAGAGTTAATTGTGAATAATGAAATGTTTATATTGATTTTTATAGAGCAGTTTCCACACAATATCTAAATTTAAAACAAACTGTGCAGACCCTGATCAGAGGGCTCCTTCAGGAGCCCTCTGATCAGGGTCTACACTGTTTGCAAATAATGTATATACTAGTGTCCTACACAGTAAGGGCTAAATCAGATCTAAGGATAAGTCATTGTATCTATTTCCAATAAATAACCAAATTGTGTGAAGACCGATTGTTTGACATACCAGCTAACGTCCATTAGCACGAGAATGGAGGTGCTGGACATAATGGCCAGTGTAGACAAATAAAACCTGGTAACTTACACCATTAAACAACACTAACTAGGATTTACAGAGAATATGATTCAGTTTAGGAATCCGTTCATTACAAAATGTTCTGTCTTCTGTGTTGACAATTACCGGTATATCCTCAAAAAATTCCCTTAACTTCTCCTTAAAAAATTAACTAGGATTAATAGGGAAATACACTTGTCCTATGCAAACAGTGCAGACCCAGATCAGGAGCCCTCTAATCAGGGTCTGCACTGTTTGTCATTTTTCAAGATATTGCAGAAAACAACCCTAGGTATTCATAAACTTTAATGGACTAGATATTAATAAAAAAATTCAAAAACTTCAAAACTACGCATTTTCTCTGGGAGATTTTGGGTTTTCCAGAAATTCCTGATTTTTCCCGAATTCCTTGCCTTTTAACTCATTTAATTAATTTATCCACTGAAAAAAATAATTCCATTATATACAGTTATGAATGTTCAATGTTAGAAATATTTTCTATATTCTAGAAGATAGTGGCTTAAAGCAGCTGAAAGTAAAGCAGAAATTGAGAATGCGCCTTAAGGCACATTCTGCTTTATTTTCAACTTGCTCTAAGTGGTCACCTGTCTTCAAAACCATTGAGTTCTTTGCATGCTGGGTAATTAGGTTTTTCGGTACTTTCTTTGACCTGGAAATAAACCAGCAATTAAACCACATAGCCTAATGTTTTACTCAGATATTGATACAATTTATTTGAACATTGATGACATATTACAAAACTAATAATTCATAATTATGTCTTTGACCTAAACTTTGCATTTATTTATGGATATTGGACCTTAAAATTGCATTTTATATGCAGTGAAAAAAAATGTCTCTTTTATCTAGATACATTAACTTTATTTGTTACTTTTTCATACTCCATTTTTCACGGTAAATCTGATCATCTTTTGTAAGTTTGTTCAATGTACAGCATTCCCTCTCTACAACGACACCCAATGGGAGACCAAAGTTGTGTGCGTTGTTCGGAGGGAGTCGTTATAGGGAGGGAAGTTGGTTTACCTTTGCAAACAGCTTGAATCCAGATCAGACGCCGTGTAACGCGGCGTCTGATCTGGATTCAAGCTGTTTGTCACTCGTCATTAAGTTTTTTCTGTAAAAATGTCCAATATGTATATTTGAGATAAACAGCAGACAACAAATTTAAGCAGACGACAATACAGCCACGAAAAAATTGCCCTATTTCGGGAACTGCGACAAGAGTTGTTGTAAAGAGGGAGTCGTTGTTGGGAGGGCCGTTGTTGAGAGGGAATACTGTACTTTATTGAACCTGATATATCACAGTTTTTTGTCTCTAAATAGCATTGTCTCTATTTCAAACACCCATTAACCCTTAGACTGCCACTCACGACTATAGCTCCATATGCAAACAGCTTGGATCCGGATGAGACGCCGAGTAACTCGGCGTCTCATCCGGATCCAAGCTGTTTGACACTCGAACAACATTTTCAGCAATTTTGAGCAACTTTCAAGCACTTTGAAACTTGAAGCAGACGAGAAATATAGCAGACGACAATTTATTTGGCGGGCTAAGGGTTAAAACTAGTAAACATGGTTTCCTACTTTTATTTAACATTATCCTTAGGCTCTAAATAGTATTTGTTAAAAACATTTGACTGTAAACTTTATATTTCTCTGTTGCAAAGTTGTGTGTGTGTAGGGGGTGGGGGTGAAGGGGGAGGGGCTTTAGAAAAAATCTGAAAACAAACAGAAGCACTATTTTTGAAGACAGCTGTTGACAACTTAAAGCAGGTTTAAAGTTATCAGAATGTGCCATAAGGCAAATTCTGCTTTACTTTCAACCTGCTTTAAGCTGTGATCTGCTACGATAAGAAAATATTTCTTAGGCTAAATACCATATTCATGACAGTTTAACCCTTTAACCAATAACCTGTTTCTAGTACTTAAAATATGTGACATATTAAAGCAGGCTGAAAGTAAAGCAGAATGTGCCCTAGGGCACATTCTGCTTTACTTTCAGCCTACTTTAAGTTACTATTTGCTAGTGTATAGAAAATATTACTTATAGTACTTATTCATGACAGTATAAAAATGGAACTATTTCTTTGGCGGATGAATAAAATGAATGCGCTAAAAGTCGCTTCTATAAGGAAAAGGGATAAAGTGGAACTTTTTAGCTAGAGCTTTTGCAATCCTTGAATGTCCGGCGTCCGGAGTCCATCATGCGTCGTGCGGCGTCAACAATTTTAGTGTTTACACTCTAGAGGTCACAATATTTATTCAATCTTTCTCAAACTTGCTCAGATGGTATATTGCCATAAGAATTCGGATGAGTTCGATTATGGCTGCAATCGGACAATTAGGTCATGAGTTATTAACCTTTGAATTGCTGAAAATGCCATATTTAACAATTTTTACACTCTAGAGACCACACTATTTACCCAATCTTTCTAAAACTTGCCCAGATTGTATATCTCCATAAGAGTTCAGATGAGTTCGATTTTGGTTGAAATCAGACAAATTGATCAAGAGTTATTTACCTTTGAACTGCTGAAAATGCCATATTTAACGGTGTTTACAGTCTAGAGTTCACAATTTTTATCAAATCTATCTCAAACTTGCTCAGATTGTATATGACCATAAGAGTTCAGATGAGTTTGATTATGGTTGAAATCAGACTAATAGGTCGAGAATTATCTACCTTTGAATTGCTGAAAATGCCATATTTAAGGGGTTTTACACTCTAGAGGCCACACATTTTATCCAATCTTTCTCAAACTTACTCAGATTGTAGATTACCATAAGACTTTGGATGAGTTCAATTATGGTTGTAATCGGACCAATAGGTCAAGAGTTATCTACCTTTGAATTGCTGAAAATGACATATTTAACAATGTTTACGCTCTAGAGGCCACACTATATATCCAAGCTCTCTCAAACTTGCCCAGATTGTATATGACCATAAAAGTTCCAAAAAGGGTAATTACGGTTGAAATCGGACAAATAGATCAAGAGTTATCTACCTTTGAATTGCTGAAAAATGCCATATTTTACAGTGTTTACACTCTTGCAAGTACAGTTTTCAGTGGATTTTCATTATACTTGTACACAAAGTATATAGCTATACGTTCTCGAAGGAGTGCAATTATTGTTGAAATCTAATAATTGTGGCAATAGTTACCTCAACTTACCTGCCCTTGATATACTTTGAAATGCTAGAAAAAGGCTTCATTTCAGTATTGTTTAGGCTCTAGTTATCTGCCTTTGATGAACTCTACTATACTAGAGTAGGTCGACAAACTTGAATGGATTTAGAATAAAAATGGTGAAATTTAAAGGTAAAGCTATCAGGTTTCATTACAAATGGTGAGCGATATCAGGGCCTTCAGGCCCTCTTGTTTCTTAAGTGAGGGAATAAATTAAAGGTGTAAAAGGCATATATATGACCTAATGCAAGGATATCCAGGATAGAGGATGGGTTGTTGGAGCTTTTTGACTAGGTTCAGATCTATTGATGCAGCTAAATCACAACAGAGATTGTGCTTAAACTCTTAAAGAGGCTCGCAACCGGATTTAGCATTAAAAATAGTAATTTGTAAATATATGTCAAATGCTTATATAAATGGGTAAGATTTAGTTTATAGGGATAATAAATTCTGTTAAAAAATGCATTTCAAAAAAGAAAAGAAAAGAAGAAGCTCTGGTGGGATTCGAACCCGTGACCCTCCATGCAGAGACAAACATGAAAAAAAAGGAAACGCCTTTACCCACGGAGCTACTGGGGCACTCTATCTATATGATAGGGAATTAACGTACTTCACTGGTAGCGATTGATAGTACATTATTCGGCTCGGGTTTATGTCTGAGCCCGTGTAGAGAAGCAACAACAACAACTATACCGTCTACTAACGCTATAGAAAAACGATGGAAAATATCTAAAAAAAAATAAGATTCGGTGACGATTCTTGAGACTTTTTTTTGGACTGATCATATTTTTTTAATGTCAGAAGCCAAATAATGCCACAAATTTGCTTTTATTTGAGTATTTTATTTTATTTTGACAAGTACACCATCTGGTTGCGAGTCCCTTTAAAGGAGCTTATAAAATCATATTCTGATATGAAACCAAACTAGTTTACCCTAGTTTCAATATTTCTTCAAACTTAGCTGCCTAAACCCAAGAGATCTACTCCCATAAAATACCCCCTTTAACGCATTTAATTTACTCGTCCACTGAAAAAAATACTTTCTTTTTATACAGTCATGAATATATACCACAAGAAATATTTTCTATATCCTAGCAGATTATAGCTTAAAGCAGGTTGAAAGTGCAGCAGAATGCGCCTTATGGCACTTTCTGCTTTACTTTCAACCTGCTTTACTGGTCACCTATCTTCAACACTAGAAACAGGCTATTGGCTAAATCATAATGGGTAAAATTGAAATTTGAAAAAAATGAAAAATATTGCATATGACATTACGGCTCTGAATGGGATAGTCATGCTATTTTTTCTCTCAACAAAAAAATGACACTGCTTAGTCCTGCAATCTAAATATGGATCGTTTGTGATGTGTGACAACCTTAACTATACAGCTTCATCAAAAGTGTTTTATTTGCTTAACAAATTGAAGTCTCTTGTCTAGAATCCTATAAATCTTTGCATGCTGGGTAATTTTTTGTCTGCAACAAATGTTGTCTGCTATTGTTCCTAAAATAGATTTTTTCTACATTTCTTTTCAAAATAGTGTCAGAGTGACAAACAGTTTGGATCCAGATGAGACGCTGCGTTACTCGGCATCTCATCTGGATCCAAACTGTTTGCACAGGTAATGACTGTGGCACATAGCATGGTAAGAGTTAAATCTAGTTATGTTATGATAAAGTGGTAAGGAAAGCCCACCTAGATCAGATTCATCTAGCTACATTTGACGTCAAGTGTGAGCCTGTCAGTTTATTCAAGAGTTTTCACCATTATCCTTCAGTTGTCGGCTGCTTTCATAATTATTGTCACATCAAAATGTCGTCTGCTTCAAATTAATCCGGAAATTAATCTTGTGTTCGTTTATTTTTATGCAGACGCTTGATCTAAATAACAAACAGTTTGGATTAAGATCAGATCTGGAGTTACTATGTATCTGATAGGGATCCAAACTGTTAACAAAAGTGTAGTAAAAGTGTTTCCTGTTTTCGAAGGGTTGACAATTTTTAACACTGAAAACCCATTGTGAAATCCTTTGCACACAGTATGAAACCAGATCAAGCTCCACTTATGTTGGGCTTAATCAGGAAACAAACTATTTGTCACTCTGATCCTGTTTCTACATTATATAAGGAAGATCTGAACAGTTTAAGCAGACGACAATTTCAGCAGACGTCAGCTGCTCAGTATTCAAAGGATTATTTCTGATACAGTAGCAGAATGACTGTTTGTATAACCTTTTACAGTTTGGCAGAAACAATATTTCTGTTGACAAAATAAGGATTGATCAGACAGATAGTATTAACCCTTATCCTCAGGTGATGTCGTCTGCTTCGAAATTGTCGACTGCAATTTTTTTTTAATTTATATTAATACATTTTAAAGTAAAGAAACCTAAAGACGAGTGTCAAACAGTTTGGATTCAGATCAGACACCGCGTAAAATCGCAAAAATCCATAAAGTCGCAACCAGCAGGCAAAGGGTTAACTCTTTGCATGCTGGGTAATTGTTGTCATCTCCAACCATTGTTGTCTGCTACTGTTCTAAAATTAGAATTTTCAAAATTTCAAATCCAGTGTCAGAATGGCAAACAGTTTGGATCCTATTTCTTCTGGATCCAAACTGTTTGCAAAGGTGGCAGCTATATTATCCGGCGCTAACGTGCAAAGAGTTCACTCTTTAAACACCATGGACCTGTTTAACCCTTTACCCCATAGCCTGCTCCTAGTTTTGAAGATAGGTGACATATTAACCCTTTACCTGATAGCCTATTTATAGTACTTAAGATAGATGACTACTTAAAGCAGGTTGAAAGTAAAGCAGAATGCGCCTTAGGGCGCATTCTGCTTTACTTTCAGCCTGCTTTAAGCTATCATGTGCTATAATATAGAAAATATTCCCTATAATACATATTCATTACTGATTAAATTGGAACTATTTTCTTCAGCGGATGAATAAATCATATCCGCTAAAAGACGCTTCTATTGGGTAAAGGGTTAAAGTAGGTTGAAAGTAAATGCCTTAACTCTTTGAGCCCTAGTCACGCATATATGCGTCATTTACAAACAGCGTAGCTGGAAGGAGTACATTATTTCCTATGCAAATAGTGTGGACCCTGACCAGAGGGCTCCTCTGATTGAAGGAGCCCTCTGATCAGGGTCTACGCTGTTTGTCATTTTGACATATATTAATCAATCCTAAAAAGTAAAAAATGGACTGGACTAAATTGAAAACTAGAATTGTCCATTTGAGGTTTCAGGGAGGAAAGGGTTAAGGTACATTCTGTTTTACTTTCAACATGATTTAAGCTATCATCTCCTAGGATATAGAAAACTATTTCTTCTGGTGCTTATTCATTTATTTGTATAAAGAGGAAATACATTATTCAGTGGAGGAATGAATGAAAGGCATAAAATTGCATATTTATGGGGTGATGGGTTAATTATCTTATAACTTTGGTCTCAGCACTATACCTACTCAGAGATTACTCATTCAATCAACCCTTTGAAATGTCATTTGGCTATACAGACCTGGTCAAACAGTGTAGTCTGACCGGGGTCTTCACTGTTTGCCATTCAGTATGCACCTTTTGGACAAGTTACTGTCTGAAAATAGTAAATTAGTAAAAATTCTAAGATACCATATTTATAGAAGTTATGCAGAGTGTCCAGAATTTTAGTGTTTTTACGGTATATCTTTTGTGTCAAAGATGTTGTCTTTTAAAATTTGTCTTCTAAAATTCAGTACTTTAAGGCCTTTCGCTACCGGAAGTCGGTCTTGCGGGCGAGCGGATATGCGTCTGGACGACACAGACTTTTTTCGTACGTGTTTATACTAGAAAATTTATATAAAGGAAATGTTGATATAAATTAGTATAATCCTTCATAGCGCAGTTAGTATAGTGGTTGACTATAGTGGTTGACTAGCAATTCAAAGGTCAAAGGTTCGAGACCCATCCGATCCAAACATTTTTTTTAGTGTCCGATTTATTGACTTGTCAATCCATAACGCAGTAATCAAGAGACATGTTATGTTTATTCTTCGTTGATTCGTACTAGTGATGTTTACGGTCCAAGTATATGTCCACTTACCTGTACGTTTTAGTTTAATGACTTACAAGTCAATTAAATCGGTATACATGTAAACGATTTGATCGAACTATAAAGCCACACCTTGAAGCTTATCAATACGCTAACCTTTTCAAGATCGATATTGCCCATTATAATTATGTTCAAACAATATAATAAACCTTGTATGCAAGTCAATGAATAAATATTAATGCATATTAATGACAAAGTTTTAATTCTAAGGTAGGTAACTGTATCTAAACAACAAATATCCCACATTTTAATAAGAAAATATTTTATTACAACAAATCCTGACTGTAATATTTTCTAAGTTTTTCAGACTGACTAGTTCATCAACCATATATTTGAATAAAATGAAAACAAATATACATTGAATGAGTCAGTTTTTTGTAATTCAATTTTTTAGCATTTTGCAAAATTTGAATAGCTGATAACATCTTTCTGAACACCTTTATTCAAAATGTTTTTAGCTTTTCTTGTAATGAATGTTGTGGACTACTTATTGGGCGAGAATTATAGTCATTAGCTTTATTCATTTTTAAGAAAAATAAAATCATCAAAATTCTAGGTTTTTGTCAGAAAAAAGACCTTAAAGACAAACCACACGATGAATTTTGCCTATATTTACACACATTGTTTCTTAGGCTATTATCATTCTTCATGACAATTTTCATAAGAATCGTATGGAAACTACGCGCATATGCGAAGTACCTTAAAGCCTTGATATATTTTTAGACATACAACAAAGGCGAACAGCAATTTGGATCCTCAGCTCAAACACCAAGTAACTTGGCATTTGAACTAGATCCAACTTGTTTGCAAATATAACTCAAGCAACATTTTACAGGATAAAGGTCATATGAAGAGATGTCGTGTTTGATGACTTCTTGGAATAGCAAATAGTTAAGCTGTAATCTAGTTGTAAAATGTCATTAGAATTCTGTCTGTGGACAAAATGAAGGCAAATAAAGACTATCGAGCTGATTGCCGATATTTCACTCTTAGCTTGCTTCACTCAGCTCTTGCTTGCATTTGCAAACAGTCTGGATCCAGATCGGATGCCGAGTAACTCGGCATCTGATCAGGATCCAGACTGTTTGTTAATCATTTTTAAGAATCATTGATTTAAATGAAATACATGTATTTATTAAATTCAAATTGTTTTTACGACATTTTTTTTTAAAGAAAGATATTGTATTAACACTTTGCATGGTAGTGATGAAACTAACTCTTTGCACTTTAGCGGTGAAACTGTGATTACCTTTGCAAACAGTCGTGATCGAGACGAAACGCCGCGCAACACAGCATCTCATCAGAATTCAAACAGTTTGCCACTCATACCATTCTTAAACAAACGAACAAAAGTAAAAATTCCAATTTTCTAGAAAAGCTTCAGACGGCAATTGCTGCAGACGACAATATTTCCAGCATTCAGTTCAAAGAATTAAAGCAGGGTAGGGGTTAAAACATTTATTTTGAGATCAATAGCGCCATATAGCTCATTGAGATTGTTTTGTTTAAGAATGAATAGAGACTTTTCACATTGGTGTGGGTGGCTACTGCTGGCATTGATTGGCACTGTGAGGGTATGATGAGACTATTGTGGAAAGATTGAAGTCTGCTGCTACACACATCCCAAATATACCACAGGATTGGTGAAACATTTCCTCCCTGAAACTTCAAATGGAGTCAGACAATTCCAGATTCCTATCAGAGCCTTCTGCATATCTTTTGTCCTGCATTAATCCATTACCCCATGAATATGCTTTTTTATGCTTCCTCCGCTGAAGAAAATAGTTCAATTTTATACAGTCATTAAAAGTATCATAGGAAATATTTTCTGTATTCTAGCACATGGTAGCTTTAACCCTTTGAGCCCTAGTCCCGCATATAGGCGTCCTTTTCAAACAGTGTACATGTGAATAGTACGCTTGATCTGTGCAAACAGTGAAGACCCTGATCAGAGGGCTCCGAAAGGTCATGATGCCAAACATTGACAAAAACAACTTTTAAAGTCAGAAATGGACTAGACTAAAATGGAAACTGGAATTGTCCATTTAAAGTTTCAGGGAGGAAAGAGTTAAGCAGGCTGAAACCTGCTTTAAGTGGTCACTTATCTTCAACACTATAAACAGGCTATGGGGAAATGGGTTAACCATTTCCTCCCTGAAACTTCTAATGGACAATTCCAGTTTTCAAATTAGTCTAGGCACATCCTGCTTTACTTTCAATCTGCTTTAAGTGGTCACATATCTTTGTTTCAGTTTGAGAATGAATAGAGACTTTTCACATTGGTGTGGGTGGCTTTTGTTGGCATTGGTATGTTGAGCGCTAGTGTGTAAAGATTGAAGTCTGCTATACACATCCGAAATATACCACAGGATTGGTTAACCCTGTATTACCCCATAACTATGCCTTTTTACACCTTTAATTTATTCCTCCAGTGGAGGCTCCACAGAAAAATACAGTCCCAATTTATACAGTGACAAATTTATATCTGAAGATATTATTTTCTATATTCTAGCAGATCGGATGGTAGCTTAATGCAGGCTGAAAGAAAAGCAGAATGCGCCTTAAGGTGCATTCTGCTTTACTTTCAACCTTCATTAAGGCCTTTCGCTACCGGAAGTCGGTCTTGCGGGCGAGCAGATATGCGTCTGGACGACACAGACTTTTTTCGTACGTGTTTATACTAGAAAATTTATATAAAGGAAATGTTGATATAAATTAGTATAATCCTTCATAGCACAGTTAGTATAGTGGTTGACTAGCAATCCAAAGGTCATAGGTTCGAGACCCATCCGATCCAAATATTTTTTTTAGTGTCTGTTTATTGACTTGTCAATCCATAACGCAGTAATCAAGAGACATGTTATGTTTATTCTTCGTTGATTAGTACCAGGGGCGTAGCTTGGCCAAAATGAAAGTGTAGGCATACCTTTTCTAGGGGGGGTCCGGGGGCATGCTCCCCCGGGAAAATTTTGAGTTCTACAACACTGGAGACGCATTTAACGAGGTTCTGGGGAGACATTTATACGAAAAATTAATGAGATGAAAAGCTTAAAAACCGGACAATTTAAATATTGCAAAGGAATATGTCTGCATATATTTTCTTGAGAAAAAAGCAAACAAAATAAAACAACCCCCACCCACCCACGTCAATCAGTATATAATGGGGTCTGATACCTACCGTATTTTTTTATTTAACAGACTCGCTACTCGCTACCTTTTCTAGGGGGTCGGGGGCATGTTCCCACGGACATTTTTTGAGATCTACAACACTGGAAACGCATTTAAGGAGGGTCTGGGGAGACATTTATATGAAGAAGTAATGAAATGAAAAGCTTAAAATAACAAACAATTGTAATTTTTTGCAAAAGAATTTGTCTGCATTATTTTCTTGAAAAAACCCAACAACAACCCAACGTCAATTAGTAGCCTATATCATAGGGTCTTATACCGTATTTTTTTCATTAACAGATTCGCTACTTGAAATTATTTGGACGTAACTTTCTTTTCGGGACAAGTTGATCATGAGGGGATGGGGTGGTTCCTAGATGGCATTTGGCTTGTTCTGAGGACGTTTTGTGCGTCCAAGACAGGTGAAATTCTGCTATAAATCTATGTAAAAAGTCGGCTGAGAAGGGTGTAAGCAGTGGCGTGTGTTTTGCATAAGGCAGTTGCATGTACAAATGAACATGCATGCCAACGGGGTGAAAAATTACTCAGGACTACCAGCGGTGACGTCAGGGTATTCTCGTCATACAGGGCAAGCATTACCGACGTCAGAATGGGTTTTGGTGACCTAGTTGTGAGCTCACAAGACTCGGGCATAATATCAAGGCTGAAACATCGGTGAAAAATTACTCAGGACTACCAGCGGTGACGTCAGGGTATTCTGGTCATACAGGGCAAGCATTACCGACGTCAGAATGGGTTTTGGTGACCTAGTTGTGACCTCAGAAGACTCGGGCATAATATCAAGAGGTGAAACATCGGTGACGTCGGTAATGAACATGCATGCCAACGGGGTGACTAGACCAATTAATAAGGGTACTCTTTCTTACTAGGGGGGTCCGGGGGTATGCGCCCCCGGGAAATTTTTATTCCTAGATAGTCTCTAGATGCGTTCTGATGTCTTTCCCGCGTTTGATAATGGAAAAATACTAACATGAATCTATGTTAAACTTATTGGGGTTCACCCCTAACCCCCCTTAGATTTCAATTTTATTTCTTTTTCTGCATTTTTAGCCTTTTTTATTTTTTGGACTTCTGAAAAAAAAGTGTAGGCACGTGCCTACTTGCCTAATAGGAAGCTACGCCAATGAGTACTAGTGATGTTTACGGTCCAAGTATATGTCCACTTACCTGTACGTTTTAGTTTAATGACTTACAAGTCAATTAAATCGGTAAACATGTAAACGATTTGATCGAACTATAAAGCCACACCTTGAAGCTTATCAATACGCTAACCTTTTCAAGATCGATATTGCCCATTATAATTATGTTCAAACAATATAATAAACCTTGTATGCAAGTCCATGAATAAATAATAATGCATTTTAATGACGAAGTTTTAATTCTAAGGTAGGTAACTGTATCTAAACAACAAATATCCCACATTTTAATAAGAAAATATGTTATTACAACAAATCCTGACTGTAATATTTTCTAATTTTTTCAGACTGACTAGTTCATCAACCATATATTTGAATAAAATGAAAACAAATATACATTGAATGAGTCAGTTTTTTGTTATTCAATTTTTTAGCATTTTGCAAATTTTAAATAGCTGATAACATCTTTCTGAACACCTTTATTCAAAATGTTTTTAGCTTTTCTTGTAATGAATGTTGTGGACTACTTATTGGGCGAGAATTATAGTCATTAGCTTTATTCATTTTTAAGAAAAATAAAATCATCAAAATTCTAGGTTTTTGTCAGAAAAAAGACCTTAAAGACAGACCACACGATAAATTTTGCCTATATTTACACACATTGTTTCTTAGGCTATTATCATTCTTCATGACAATTTTCATAAGAATCGTATGGAAACTACGCGCATATGCGAAGTACCTTAAGTGGTTATTATATGCAAATCTATGGAATAAAGGGTTAAACCTTTCCCTTATAGAAGCGACTTTTAGCGCATTCATTTTATTCATCCCCCAAAGAAAATAGTTCCATTTTATACTGTCATAAATACGTACCATAAGAAATATTTTTTATATCCTAGCAGATTGTAACTAAAAGCAGGCTGAAAGTAAAGCAGAATGCGCCCTAGGGCGCATTCTGCTTTACTTTAAGCCTGCTTTAATAGGTCACATATCTTAAATACTAGAAACAGGCTATGGGTTAAAGGGTTAACACAGGTTTTACTGTACACAGGTTCTGTCTTGACTTGAGGTGTCATTTGAGATAAACTGTTATGAAAGGAGTCTTTACAAAATAACTGAGTACATGCTCAATCAATGAAATAAAAGTGTATCTCATGTGACATTGTGTCATATATTTTGTATCACACACATTAAAGGACTAAGTTCACTAAGGGGTGAAATTGGCCCCATTTCAGATTTTACCAAAAATATCACAGTTGGATGCTGGTGGTGGATAATGAAAGAAAATAAACTTTTTTTGCTCAATAATACAGATCATGTTGCCATAGCAACCATTTTAATATACTCATCTAAAATCAAGTCTTTCATAAATTATTGAGCATATCCTTATTGGAATATGTATTTTGACAACAATATGATATAACATAATAGCCCATTTGAAAATCTCAACACTTAACCAAAAAATAAAGATAATGTTACCATAGCAACCAGCAAACTTTACTCTAGAAAAACTTGACTGTATATATATCTATTTTAAACATGTTGTATTGTTATTTAATTTTACAGTGACACCAGTACAATATGATATGTACGAAACATGACACATCAATGGCACATTATCATATTAAGAGAAACATGTGTTGCTATGGTAACCAATACAACGACCAAGCAAATGCATGGACTGTCTTTATTACAGATGACAACTTGTTTCAGGATGTCTGCGAACACTTTCAGAGAAAGCATTTTCTCGTGTGTGAGTTTTTTTACACCCCTAATTTATTCTTGCACTGAAGAAAATAAATCCTTTTATACAGTCATGAATATGAGTCATAGGCACCATTTTCTGTATCCTAGCAAATGGTAGCTTAAAGCAGACTGGAAGTAACACAGAATGCTCCTCAACCTTTTACTCCATGGATACACCTTTTTAAGCATTCAATTAATTCCTCCGCTGAAGAAAATAGTTCCATTTTATACAGTAACTGTTATAAATGTGTAACCTATAATTTCTAGCAGATGGTAGCTTAAAGTACATGTAGGCTGAAAGTAAAGTAAAAAGGGCCTTAAGTTGTCTCTTCAAAACTAGAAAAGGCTATGGGATAATGCAATACTTTTTAACCTCAAGGACTCATTATTTTACAAAATGTGCATTTGGAGCTATCATTCTTCTGATTTCTAAATCTTTTTTCTGTAAATGGTCATGTATTTTCTCAGGGCTGCCATTTCTCCAGAGTTTTCAAAATATTTGGATGGAAGATGGTAGCTTAAAGCAGACTGAAAGTATAGCAGAATGTGCCTTTAAGGCACATTCTGCTATACTTTCAACCTGCTTAACATATCACGCTTGAAATATAGAAATTTGGAAATCTTTGGATTTTTCATGATCGACTTATGGCAGCCCTGTTTTCTGATCTGAATACCCAGAAGTCGTTTAGCACAAGTTTGGCAGTATTATTGCAATGCTTTTAAGTTTAATAGTTTTAACAGCTTCCAAGTGACATCAACATCATCACTTAACACTTTCTAACACTAAATAACTCTTGTGGGTTATTAGGTTCCCTTGTGTATCATTTGAGTTACCGAAACATTAACCAATCTACTTGGAATTATGGCTAGATTAATAAATACTGGTCTAAACTAGCAAACAGTGTAGACCCTGATCAGAGGGCTCCCATAGGAGCCCTTTGATCTGGGTCTACTCTGTTTGCAAATGTAATGAGAATATTTTAAACAGGTCCATGCATGGTGTTAAAAGAGTTAAGGAATTCCAAAATTTTAAAATAAACAAAAGACATACAAGTATTTCGAGGACAAACCCATTTAAAGTCAACACAAACTGATAATAATAGTGGAAGAGTCCATTGAGCAGTGTGAGGATTAAATAAAAACAACTAGTGATTCTTGCCTCATGATTAAAGGACACATTGGATAACCTGTCCTTTAAATCCGTTGATCTAAATACTTAGGGAATAGCTTAATGAAGCACTTAAGCTCTGTAGCTGTCCTTGCAAATCACTTAAAGTGCAAATATAGTCATTCTGAGTTTAATTCTTAGCATGCTAGTAATAAAACCAAGATAATCATCATCATAAGTTTTTTATTAACCCTTTCCCTCATAGAAGCGATTTTTAGCACATTTGATTTATTCCTCCACTAAAGAAAATAGTTCGAATTTATACAGTCTTGAAAATGAACCATAAAAAATCGAAATCCTAGCAGAGATAGGTTAAAGCAGGCTGAAAGTAAAGAAGAACATGCCTAAAGCACTGGGGGCCAACTAGGTATTACGATGAAATGTTACTCTACGACAACCTATATGGGTATTATAACAAATTTGTATTGCTACGAAGGCATCTTTGTTTTCGTAGACAAACATTTCTCACTATATACACTGACTTCGTAGCAATACAAATCTGTTATAATACCTATATAGGTTGTCGTAGCTATACAGTTTGATGATAATACGTAGTTAGCCCCCCGTGTAAAGGCTGTAGTAGCTGTCATCTGCTACTGTTCTAAAATTTATGTTTAATATATACTTGGTCAGAGTGACAAACAGTCTGGATCATGATGAGGGGTCACACTTTGCAATAGGAGAACTTCGAGAAGGGTTTAAAATCTTCCCCAGTAGGGGGGGGGGGGGGGGGGGGGGGGGGGGGGGGGGGGGGGGGGGGGGGGGGGGGGGGGGTATATTGAATTTTTTAAGAACTATTCCAGAATAATTTTTAAATATTTATGAACAATTCTAGAAGCAGCTGTTTAACAGTCATTAATGTTCTGCAAAAATTCTAGAAATTTAATGTTGTTTTACTACCATTGTTCTAGAATTACAAAAGTTCTTGAACTCCTTTGTAGAATTTGTAAAGTAATTCTTGAAGCTCTAGAACAATTATAGAAGCAGCCATTAAACATTCATGAATATTCTTAAATTCTTGAACACTTTTCACTGGGGATCTTTTCCAGGAAATGTACAGGTTCTTATGTTTCAATAAAAAATTATTTTAAGATTTTTCTAATTAGAAATCTTTTAACCCTTTACTCCATGGCCTATTTCTTAGTGTTGGAGATAGGTGACCGCTTAACCCTTTCCCTGATAGAAGCGTCTTTTGGCGCCTTTAGTTTATTCCTCTGCTTAAGAAAATAGTTTCAATTTATAAAGCCATGAGTACGTATCATAAGAAATATAATCTATATTCTCGCAGATGGTAGCTTAACTCTTTACCCCATAGCCCGTTTCTTATTTTGAATATAGGTGATCACTTAAAGCAGGTTGAAAGTAAAGCTTTACTTTTAATTAAGCTACAATCTGCTAGGATATAGAAAATATTGATCATTGTGCATGTTTATTACTGTATAAATTGGAACTATTCTCTTCAGTGGAGGAATATATTGAATGCGCTAAAAGGCGCTTCTATGTGGGAAAGGGTTAAAGCAGGCTGAAAGTGAGGCAAAATGTGCCTTACTTTCAACCTGCTTTAAGTAATCACCTTTCTTCAAACTAGAAACATGTTATGGGGTAATGGGTTAAAGCAGTTTAAAGTAAAGTAGAATGTGCCTAAAGGTGCATTCTGCTTTATTTTTTATCTTGCTTTAAGCTACCATCTGCTAGAATATAGAAAATATTTCTTCTGATACATATTTATTACTATATAAAATGGAACTATTTTCTTCAATGTAGGAATGAATTAGATATATAAAAATGTGTAACTTTGGAGTAATTGGTTAATGTTATCAGAAATCTTTTAAAATCTTCTTTTGCAGGATCTGAAGGCTCAGAGCTTAGATATTGGTTGTATGACTTGTCTAGTGGTCCTTTTCCAACTGTGCTCATGTCACGGCCCTTGGGTCAAAATTGGTTGGCGAAATCTAAACCAAATGTTCCAGGTGAAAGATACAAGCTCTTGAGACCCTTGGGTTTCATTAACCCATTGCTCCATAAATACACATTTTAATGCCAGGGCTGCCATAAGTTGATTTTGAAAAATACTAAGATTTACAAATTTTCTGTTTTTCATTGTTGATTACTTAAAGCAGGTTGAAAGTAAAGCAGAATGCACCTTAAGGTGCATTCTGCTTTACTTCCAATCTGCTTTAAGCTACAATGTGCTATGATAAAAATCCAAATATTTTGGAAAAATCAGGAGAAATGGCAGCCCTGTAATGCAATTGATGTGTTCCTCCACTGGAAAATATAGGTCCGTTTTATACAGCCATGAATATGTATCAAAAGAAATACTTTCTGTATTCTAGCAGATGGTAGCTTTAGTCAAGTTGAAAGTAAAGCAGAATGCGCCTTAAGGCGCATTCAGCTTTACTTTCAACCTGCTTTACGTGGTCATCTATCTTCAATTTACTAGAAATAGGCTATGGGGTAAAGGGTTAATGTTTTGATTTTTTAAGCAGGGCTCCAGATAAGACATAGTAGATCTAAACGGAACAAATCCAACATTTTATTACTCAATTTAACCAAAACCTTTGATGTTACTACTCATTAGAATCGTCTCAAAGAGACGATTCAAATGAGTAGTAACACTATAGGGTTTAATGCTGAAATAAAGATTTTGAATTTTTGACATACTCCCCTTATCTGGAGCACTGTTTAACTCTTTGCACGCTAGGGTGGATATATCTGCCACAGTGATTGTCTTTGCAAACAGTTTGGATCCAGATGAGACGCCGCATAATGCGGCTTCTCATCAGGATCCAAACTGTTTGACACTCTGCCCATGTTTTGAAAAGAAATTTAGAAAATTCTATCTCTAGAACATCAGCAGACGACAAATGTTGCAGACGAAAAAAATTACCCAGCATGCAAAGAGTTAATTTTTTAGATGTGAGCCATAGGTCATTAGACATTGCAAATAGTGTAGACTGACTACATATCAGTGGCATTCAGTGCTACATCTGAAATCACAAATACTGGTAGTTTATTCAGTGCTATATTTTTGAAATCACAAATATGCAGTTACTGGTAGTTTAACTCTTAACCCTTAGCCTGCCAGTCACGACTATAGCTCCATATGCAAACAGCTTGGATCCGGATGAGACGCCGAGTAACTCGGCGTCTCATCCGGATCCAAGCTGTTTGACACTCGGACAACATTTTCAGCAATTTTGAGCAACTTTGAAGCACTTTGAAACTTGAAGCAGACGAGAAATATAGCAGACGACAATTTATTTGGCGGGCTAAGGGTTAAAGTTTGCATGCTGGGTATTTTTTTCGTCTGAAAATGTTGACGTCGGCTATTGTTAAATAGATTTTTCTAAATTTATTTTCAAAACATGGTCATAGTGTCAAACAGAGTGTCAAACAGTTTGGATCCTGATCTCATCTGGATCCAAACTGTTTGCAAAGGATATATCCCCAGCTAGCATGCAAAGAGTTAAATTAAGAGTTTGACTATTTTGATCAACTGCAATTCTAAAAGCTTAACCAGACATTGCATTAGTGTGATTAGCAACTCTGGGTCTACTCTTTTGCAATGTTAGAAATGATTTTCTCATAACGTGATATTATGGTATTAACCCTTTCCCTTATAGAAGCGACTTTTAGCACACTCATTTTATTCATCCGCTGAAGAAAATAGTTCCAAATTATACCGTAGTGAATATGTGTCATATTTAATACTTTCCTTATTCTAGCAGTTAATAGCTTAAAGCAGGCTGAAAGTAAAGCAGAATGCGCCTATTCTGCTTTACTTTCAACCTGCTTTAAGTAGTCACATATCTTCAATACTAGAAACAATGCTTTCAGGTAAAGGGTTAAGTTGAATATAATTTATGCATGTCTTATTTTAGAAAAAATTTACCCTTAGATCTACTATGCTACCAGTGGATATGTGCCACTGTGATTACCTTTTGCAAACAGTTTGGATCCTGATGAGATGCCACATAATGCAGCGTCTCATCAGGATCTAAACTGCTTGATACTTTGACCATCATATTCCTGCAGGAATTATGTCACATTGCTTTCAGCATCCACCTGTCAGACTGCATGAAAAGTTTCCTTTGAAACTCATAATTTGTTTATGTTTGTTTTTTCAGTTAAAAGACATCACTTCCAAGATTGAAAAAGTTTAGATAACAGTTTTCAACTAACATTTTTAACAGTATCAAACTAACCTTTTGTATGCTGAATATTTTTTCTCTAAATAATTATATTGTATTGCCCATTACCAATAAAATTGAGTTGAGTTGACTGCCTAGAATTAACTTATTCATTTGTATATTGTCGGAAATACAATCAAAGCATAAACTTGGCTCCTTGTAAGTAGCCAAGTACAGTGTTCCCTCCCTACAACAGCCCTCCAAACAATGAGTCCCTCCTTACAACAATGCTGCCACTGTTCCCTAAACAAACAATTACGGCTTCAATATCGCCATCTTAAAATAGGCTACTGTTTTTCTCAAAGTCAAGTATTGGACATTTTGACAGAAAGAAACATAATGATGAGTGACAAACAACTTGAATCCAGATAAGATTACGTGTTCTAATCTGGATTCAAGCTGTTTGCAAATGTGAGCCAATTTTCCTCCCTGTAACAACTTCTTCCCAACAACACACACAATCGTTGTCCCCCACTGGATGTTACTGTAGAGAGGGAGCCACAAGTACTCAGCAACTGCAATTGATACACATTGTTTGTACATGTCAGTAACCCACCATTACGAGTTGTTGAATTGAAACTAATTTTGTATGAGATGTTTTTTGTATACTTTCAGATGTTTTAAATGATGCAATATTTGATGAGGACCATGATGAGATGGTTATAGTAAAGGATATAGAGATGTTCTCCCTATGTGAGCACCATCTTGTACCATTTATAGGAAAAGTAAGTTAAAGTAAAGGATATAGAAATGTTCTCCCTATGTGAGCACCATCTTGCACCATTTATAGGAAAAGTAAGTTATAGTAAAGGATATAGAAATGTTCTCCCTATGTGAGCACCATCTTGTACCATTTATAGGAAAAGTAAGTTAAAGTAAAGGATATAGAAATGTTCTCCCTATGTGAGCACCATCTTGCACCATTTATAGGAAAAGTAAGTTATAGTAAAGGATATAGAAATGTTCTCCCTATGTGAGCACCGTCTTGCACCATTTATAGGAAAAGTAAGTTATAGTAAAGGATATAGAAATGTTCTCCCTATGTGAGAACCGTCTTGCACCATTTATAGGAAAAGTAAGTTAAAGTAAAGGATATAGAAATGTTCTTCCTATGTGAGCACCGTCTTGCACCATTTATAGGAAAAGTAAGTTATAGTAAAGGATATAGAAATGTTCTCCCTATGTGAGCACCATCTTGTACCATTTATAGGTAAAGTGAGTTCTTCACAATACATATAATGTACGTTCAAACCTGTGACCAGTTGGTGAAGCCCTAAAACCCAGGGAGAGAGAAAGTTTAAGAATTCCAACATTTTTACACTCATTTCAGCACCAAAGTCCATGGTGTGACTACTCATTATGATCTTCTTGAAGAGAAGATTCTAATGAGTAGTGACACCATATGGTTTAGTTCAGAAATAAAGATTTTAGTTTTATGAAATACTCCCTAAATTTATGGGGCCTTGCTTATAACCATAATCTCCTTCTGTTAGTGTATGTTTAAGCTTGCCTGGCACAAAGTCATCAGTCATGGTGAGCCATTTTCAGCGTGCTGTGTCCGTCGTCGTTTGTTGTCCGTCGTCCTTCATCCGTCATCAACAATTTCTTAAAAACGAAATCTTTCCCTAAACCACTGGGTGGATTTTTACCAAACATGGCAGGAATGAATGCCTTATATGGTCCTCTTTCAAAGTTGTTTAAAAAGTTTTTGTCTGTTGCATATCTAGGTCACAGGAGCTACAAATAGACCTTTTGAATGAAAACTTAAAAAATCTACTTGTCAAAAAACACAAGGGCCAGAGCTTAAACGAGTTTAATGGTTGATTGAAGAAATATTGAGAAAGTTTATCTTTCTGTTTTTTGCAGGTTTCAATTGGTTATTTACCTAACAAGAGAGTTTTAGGACTTAGCAAACTAGCAAGGTAAGATTGTCTAAATTATTAATACACTTGTTATTTAAATAATACACTTGTTATTTATACATGTAGAATTCTTTGTATATGTTTTATCAGATCCTATTACAGGCTTTGGCTGCTGGGTAATTTTTTCGCCTGCAACTAATTGTCGTCTGCTACTGTTCTAAAACATAACTTTTTAGAAAGTTCTTTTAAAAACTGTTTTACTATCAGCCTGCTTAAAGTAGTAACCTGTCTTCAAATAAGGAACAAGCTTATGATGGAGTAATTGGTAAAAGCAGATGATGTCATGTCAGCTAAAAGTTAAGTGGATAATCCAGGATACACCTGTCTCATCTAAACTAAAACCTTTTCCTGGAAATTTTCTGACTAAATAACTCTTTGCATGCTGGGTATTTTTTCGTCTGCAAAAAATTTCGCTGCTATCGTTCAAAAATTACAATTTTCAAAATTTATTTTAATTCCAGGATCAGAATGGCAAACAGTTTGGATCCTGATGAGACGCCGCATTATGCGGCGTCTCAGCTGGATCCAATCTGTTTGCAGAGGTAATCACTATGGCACTGGTATATCTGCCGCTAGAGTGCAAAGAGTTATTTGCCTTTACTGTGACAGTTTGGATTCAAAACAAATGCAAAGTAACTCTTATCAGGATCCAAACTGTTTTACAGTTGTATTGAAGTTTTATCAAACTAAAGGTACATAAAAGCTAAATTCAATCATGTGCCCAATTGACAACAATTATTACTATCAAGCAGATTGTACTTTAGCAGGATAAATGTTTACACGGATGCATGGATTTTCCCACTTTAATTACATGTATATATAATCCTTCCCTGTCATGTTTTTCTGTCATTTGCTTGAAACAAGTAGCTATTGAAGTAGGTTGAAAGTAAAGCAGAAATTTTCCGTAGGGAGATTTCTGCTTTACTTTCAGCCTGCTTCAAGCTGCCAGGATGTGTGGGCAAATCTCACTTATCAAGTAAGAACTTAGAAGAAAGAAAAGGCATTCTGTAAGTGAAAGGGGATTAACCCTTTGAACCCTATTCCCGCGTATAGGCGTCATTTTTAAACAGTGAACATGTGAATAGTACACTTGTCATATGCAAACAGTGAAGACCCAGATCAGAGGGCTCCAAAAGGAGCCCTCTGATCAGGGTCTTCACTGTTTGTCATAATGCCAAACATTGATAAAAACAACCCTTAAAAGTCAGAAATTGACTAGACTAAAATGGACACTGGAATTGTCCATTTAAAGTTTCAGGGAGGAAAGAGTTAACCCTTTACCCCATTACATAGCCTGTTACTTGAACTGAATATAGTATGAACATTTAAAGCAGGTTCAACTCATCAGAAACTCAGAAAGTAAAGCAGAATGTGCCTTAAGGCGAATCCTGCTTTACTTTCAGTCTTCTTCAAGCTACCATCTGCTAGAATTTACAAAATATTTCTGAAAATACAAGCGCTTTTTAACACTTTTAGTTTATTCCCCCCACTGAGGAAAATATTTACAATTTATACAATAATATTAAGCATGTACCATAAGAAATATTTTCTATATCCTAGCAGTTGGTAGCTTAAAGCAGGTTGAAAGTAAAGCAGAATGTGCATTAATGCTCATTCTGCTTTACTTTAAACCTTCTTTAAGCGATCACCTGTCTTCAAAATTAGAAACAGGCTATGGGGTAATCATAATGGGTTAGTGCAGGACCAAAGTATTGCAGAAAGGCCCCTTAGATATGTTGTTTCTTCTTATTTTTGTCCTGCCTTAAGCAGCTACTTGTAGTAAAGGATGACATCCTGGGCACTCATGTCAAAGACAGGGTTAACCCATTACCCCATAAATACACCTTTTTACACCTTTTATTCAATCCTCTACTGAAGAAAATAGTTCCAACTTATTCTGTCACAAATAAAAATCATAAGAAATATTTTTTATATTCTAGCAGATGATGGCTTAAAGAGGCTCGCAACCGGATTTAGCATTAAAAATAGTAATTTGTAAATATATGTCAAATGGTTATATAAATGGGTAAGATTTAGTTTAGGATAATAAATTCTGTTAAAAAATGCATTTGAAAAAAAGAGAAGAAGCTCTGGTGGGATTCGAACCCGTGACCCTCCATGCGGAGACAAATATGAAAAATGAAGAAGCACCTTTACTACCTCGGCTACCAACGCTCTCTATATTTATGGTAGCGAATTAACGTACTTCACTGGTAGCGATCGATAATACTTTTTTCGGCTCGGGTTTTTGTCTGAGCCCGTGTAGAGAAGCAACAACAACAACTATACCGTCAGCTGACGCTATAGAAAAACAATGGAAAATATCTAAAAAACTAAGAATCGGTGACGATTCTTGAGACTTTTTTTGGACTGATCATATATTTTTAATGTCAGAATTTTGCCAAATAATGCCACAAATTTGCTTTTATTTGAGTATTTTATTTTATTTTGACAAGTACACCATCCGGTTGCGAGTCCCTTTAAAGCAGGTTGAAAGTAAAGCAGAATGTACCTTAAGGCACATTCTGCTTTACTTTCAACCTGCTTTAAGTGGTCATCTGTGTTCAAAACTAGAAACAAGGTATGAGGTAATGGGTTACAACATTATTTGTTGTTTGATTGTTGATGTAGCAGGCCCTAGAGCATGCTGATGGTTATCAGGAAAAGAATCTGTATCTCTTGAATATTCATTGGTTATTAACCCTTAGCCTGCCACTCACGACTATAGCTCCATATGCAAACAGCTTGGATCCGGATGAGACGCCGAGTAACTCGGCGTCTCATCCGGATCCAAGCTGTTTGACACTCGGACAACATTTTCAGCAATTTTGAGCAACTTTGAAGCACTTTGAAACTTGAAGCAGACGAGAAATATAGCAGACGACAATTTATTTGGCGGGCTAAGGGTTAACCCTAATACAGTAAACTCTCTCTATTTCAACCACTTAGATAAAGCTAATTGGTTGCATGAAATAAAGGTGACAGCTTAAAGCAATGTGAAATTACCACAAAATAGAAAGTTCTGAGGGGTCTACTTTCACATTGCTTTAAACAGCCACCTGTCTGAAGTACAAAATAATCAATTTAATTTAGTGGTCATAATAGAGAGATTTTGCTGTACAACTCTAGAATATCTAAACCCTTTGTTGCCATGACATCATCTGTTTTAAACAATTTCGGTTTGGTTTTATTTCTTAACCCTTAGCCCGCCAAATAAATTGTCGTCTGCTATATTTCTCGTCTGCTTCAAGTTTCAAAGTGCTTCAAAGTTGCTCAAAATTGCTGAAAATGTTGTCCGAGTGTCAAACAGCTTGGATCCGTGTGAGACGCCGAGTTACTCGGCGTCTCATCCGGATCCAAGCTGTTTGCATATGGAGCTATAGTCGTGAGTGGCAGGCTAAGGGTTAAGTTAAATATTTTAAGTGCATTGACTTTTTTTCTTAAAGCACTATATACGTTGTAGTGAGTGAAAACATTTTGGATTCTAATCAGATACAAAGATACTCTGATCAGATCATAAACTGTTCACAAGTAACCATTGTACTCAGGGTAAGGCAGTGAAGGGATTATTATACAATGGCAGTTTGTAAATAAGATTTCATCTAGATCAGATGCAAAGTCATCAGGATCCAAACTTTTGGTCTCTCTGATCAGCTTTTTGATCACTCTTCTGGGAATTAATATTTTTAGCAATCAGTTGACTCTTTTCAACACTCAGTAACTCCTTAGGTTGTTAGGTTCCCTTGTGGATCTTTTTAGTTACAAAAACATGAAACAGTCTACTTGGAATTCTGGGTTAAGTTCAATATATACTAATTTAAATTAGCAAACAGTATAGACCCTGATCAGAGGGCCCCAATAGGAGCCCTCTGATCTGGGTCTGCACTGTATGCAAATGTATTGAGTATATTTTGAACATAACAGGTTCATGGTGTTGAAATAGTTAATTTTAGAAATTCAGCAGATGATAACTTTGAACATTTTTCAACATTCAAAGATTTAAACATTGCTTCACCATGTGGAAACAAAATTAATCAGCTGTTATGCAATCAGTAGCAGTGTAATCTCAGTTAAAACCATGAACACAAACTAAATGAAGTTTAAGATGAAGACAGTCCCAATTTAAACAAATTAACAAGCAACATTCAAAAAAGGAGAAAAAAATAAAGACAATTTAAGTGTCTTTTATTCAAATTGTTTTCCATGTTTGATTTTTCAAATGAAATTATTGTCAATCAGTCATTGAGGGACTGTTGAGTTTAACCCATAACGCCATAAATATGCCCTTTTTACGCCTTTAATCATTTCATCCACAGAAAATATATCCAACTTATACAGTCATAATATCCAGTAAAAGAAATATTTTCTTTATTTTTAAAGCAGGCTGAAAGTAAAGTAGAATGGGCCTTACAGCACTCCCTGCTTTACTTTCAATGTGCTTTAAATTATGATGTCACTTGGTTTTAAGATTAGAAACAGGCTATAGGGTAATGGGTTAACCCATTACCTCATAAATACGCCTTTTTACGACTTTAATTTATTCCTCAACTGAAGAAAATAGTTCTAACTCATACAGCCATGAATATGTATCATAAGAAATAATTTCTATATTCTAGAAGATGGTAGCTTAAAGAAGGTTGAAAGTAAAGCAGAATGCGCCTTTAGGCACATTCTGCTTTACTTTTAACCTGCTTTTAGTGGTAGCCAATCTTTAATATTAGAAACAGACTATGGAGTAATCAGGGGCGTGTCTGGGCTTACGCACTCACGCACGTGCGTAAAGTTAATTGACAAAGTCGAAAATTTAAAAACGCTAAAAATGCAATAAAAATCACCACCTTACCCGGGTGAGGCATACATAATATTTTTAAAAGTGTCTTTAGTCTACTTCAAATTATACACAACGCACATAATTCACCCTTTGATAAGGTTTCGGGTTGTCCACTACTCAGTTTACGGGAATGTAGATTTTACCTGGTAAAATTGCCCATAACAATTCGTACAATTTAAGTATTAATTAGTGGCACCTGTTTTGAATGTGCGAAACGTCCTCAGAACGCCCCAGAGACCATCTAGAAATCAACATTTTCCCAGGGGAGCATGCCCTGACGTGTGCCCCAATCGTATTTTCCTTCATACAAAGAGGGAGGTCAGGAGAGAAAACATATTTCTCGGTATTTTGATATGCATTTCAAGCACTCACTCAAAAGTGTAAATAAGTTTTAAAAATGCACGTGCATGTATGTAAAACAAGTACAATAGAAGGTAAAATCAATGGAAAGTAAACAGACAAAAGTGAAACATTAATATAGGGTAATGCAAATGCAGTTGGTAATATACAAGGCAGAGGCAGGAACGTATATATACGTTCATAGTGGAGGGGAGGAGGAGGCTAATTAACACATGTCAGAGCTGGTTAGTCAGGGAAATTTTATTTTAGTCGGGGAAAAGTCAGGGAAACATCAGGGAATTTTGCTTCACTATAATTGTGGACATACTGTTAATAAAATAGTTTAACAGTTTAATTCAAGCAAAGAATATTCTCATAGTTCTAATATTTTTTGTTTTGATATGTAACTAAAATGATGTATGTAATTTATTACATCACGCAGCCGTATGTGCATTGTGAGGGGTATTAAGAATATAAAAAAAAAAACTTTCTAAAACGATAGTTTAACTATAATTTTAGAAAGGTTTTTTATATTCTAAATACCCCTCACAATGCACGTACGGCTTTCTAAAGGAAATTTTTTTCAGGCACGCCCCTGGTAATGGGTTAAGATGAAATTATTGTCTTCATAATGATTGGCAGCTATAAGTAAACGCATGAAAAAGCATTGCAAAAGGCTCCAATAGGTTTAAATTAGTAGTTATAGTCATACATATTCATGACTGCATTAAGTGGAAATTTTTATTTATTCAGTTAACCCATTATCCCATAGCTTGTTTCTAGTTTTTGAGACAGGTGACCACTTAAAGCAGGCTGAAAGTAAAGCAGAATGTGCCTTAAGGCACATTCTGCTTTACTTTCAGCCTGCTTTAAGCTATCATCTGCTAGAGTATAGAACATATTTATTACAATAAATACCCATGACTGTATAAATTGCAATTATTGTCTTCAATGGAGTAATCGTTTAAAAGCATAAAAAGGCGTATTTATGGGGGAATAGGTTAAGGAATCAATTAAAGGCATAAAAGGGTGTATTTATGGGGTATTATTTTGAGCTAACTTGATACAATATTGACTGAGGTGTCTGTTTTCCCAATAATGTGCTAACCTCTTCACATACGTCTCATACTTTCACCAAAGAGACATATCATCAGTCACAGGATAGCTGATCACATAAAATCTCCATAGAAGTGCCTTTTAGCACATTCATTTTATCCCTCCGGAAGAAAATAGTTCCAATTTATACAGTCATGAATATGTAACATACAAAATACTTTCAGTTTTCTTTGCAGATGATAGCTTAATGCAGGCTAGAAGTAAAGCAGAATGAGCCTTAAGGCGCATTCTGCTTTACTTTCAACCTGCTTTAAGTGGCCAACTGTCTTCAAAAACTAGACACAGGCTAAATCGTTAACCTTTTTAGCTCACCTGAGCCGAAGGCTCAGGATGAGCTATTGTGATCCCATTCCGTCCATCGTCCGGTGTCTGGTGTCCGGTGTCCGTCGTACGTCCACATTTTCAAACAACATCGTCTCTGAAACCACTGACCCGATTTCAACCAAACTTTGTCAGAAGCATCAGTGACAAGGGGGAACGAAATAATGTTCAAAGTTTTTGGCTAGAGTTATTCCCCTTGCTTTGGGACCAGATTTTCTAACATGATCGTATAGACAAGTTTTAATGCATAAGAAAATCTTAAAAAAATCTTCCTCTCAGAAACCGCTAGGCCCAGACCTTTGATATTTTGTATGTATCATTACCTAATGATCTTCTACCAAGTCTGTTCAAATTTTGACCCTTGGGCCAAAAATGGCTCGCCCTGGGGCTTATCAGTTTTTCTTAGGAAAACTTTTAAAAATCTTCTTCTCTGAAACTGTATGGCCTAGATCATTAATATTTGACGTGTAGCTTTGCCTTATGGTCCTCTACCAAGATTGTTCAAATTTTTACCCCCGGGTCAAAATTGGCCCCGCCCCGGGGCTTATCAGTTTTACATAGACTTATATAGGAAAACCTTTAAAAATCTTCTTCTCTGAAACTGTAAGGCCCAGATCTTTAATATTTGACACAAATTGACAGATAGCTTTGCCTTGATGTCCTCTACCAATATTTTTCAAATTATGACCCTCGGGCCAAAAATGGCCCCGCCCTTGGGCTTATTAGTTTTTCATAGGAAAACCTTTAAAAATCTTCTCCTGAAACTGTAAGTCCCAGATCATTTATATTTGACATGTAGCTTTGCATTATAGTCCTCTACCAAGATTGTTCAAATGATGACCCCAAGGTCAAAATTGGCCCCGCCCCGGGGCTTATCAGTTTTACATAGACTTATACAGGAAAACCATTAAAAATCTTCTCCTGAAACTGTAAGGCCCATATCCTTAATATTTGACATATAGCTTTGCCTTATAGTCCTCTACCAAGATTGTTCAAATGATGACCCCAAGGTAAAATTAGCCCCGCCCCGGGGCTTATCAGTTTTACAGACTTATATAGGAAAACCTTTAAAAATCTTCTTCTCTGAAACTGTAAGGCCTAGATCTTTTATAATTGACATATAGCTTTGCCTTGTGGTCCTCTACCAAGATTGTTCAAAGTATGAACCCGGGCCAAAAATGGCCCCGCCCTTGGGCTTATTAGTTTTTCATATGAAAACCTTTAAAAATCTTCTTTTCTGAAACCGTAAGGGCCAGATCATTTATATTTAACATGCAGCTTCGCCATATGGTCCTCTACCAAGATTGCTCGAATTATGAACTCTGGATTAAATTTAGACCCGCCTTTGTCTGCTTTCCCAGTAATGTGCTAACCTCTTCACATAGGTCTCATACTTTCACCAAAGAGACACGTACATCATCAGTCACAGGATAGATGATCACATAAAATCTCTTAATCTTTGTCTTGCTAAGCGCAGCCTGACCAGCATTTAACCCATTACCCCATAGCCTCTGTCTAGTATAAAAGATAGGTGACCACTTAAAGCAGGTTGAAAGTAAGGCAGAATGCGCCTAAACCCACCAAGGTACCCAATAAATTCGCCTTTTTACGCCTTTAATTTATTTCTCCATTGAAGAAAATAGATCTGACTAATACAGTCATGGATATGTATCATAAGAAATATTTTCTATATTCTAACAGATGGCAGCTAAAAGCAGGCTGAAAGAAAAGCAGAATGCACCTTAAAGTGCATTCTGCTTTACTTTCTACCTACTTTAAGTGGTTACCTGTTTTCAAAATAAGAGAAAGGCTATGGGGTAATGGGTTAAAGCATGTTGAAAAGAAAGCAGAATGCGCCTTAAGGCACATTCAACCTGCTTTAAGCTACAATCTGCTAGGATAAAGAAAATATTGTTTATGGTAAATACTCATGACTGTATAAAGTGAAACTATTTGCCTAAGTGGATGAATAAATTAATGGAGTAAAAAAAAGGGTATTAATGGGGTAATAGGTTGAAGGAATGGTTTGGATTCCAAATTCATTGTCTTCTCTGGGTCTTGGGTGTATGTGATGCAATATATTTTTCAGTTAATGATTTACACACTTATGACAAAACCTTGATTACATTTGCAAACAGTATCTCATGAGGATCCAAACTGTTTGACACTTTGACCCTATTTGTGAGATAAGTTTTAGGAAATTCAAATTTCCTGTCCTTATCCGTCCGTCTAACTGTCCATGCGTACATTAGTTAACCAGATTTTACCATTTCTTCTAGCATCTGCTTATTAGAATACCTGAATGCTTATACAGTTATTGCCTTAATTGGATCATTCCCAATCTACCCATATCATCTCACTTTGGTTTGACCATGGCCTACTTTGGACTTATGGAACAGATTCAGAATATATTGGCAAAGATTCCACTGGGGCATAAACGTTTTTTACCTCTTTCTACACCATGGACCTGTATAAATCATTATCATTACATTTGCAAACAGTGTAGACCCAAATCAGAGGGCTCCTGTGGGAGCCCTCTGATCAGGGTCTACACTGTTTGCTAATTTAGAGCTGTATTTAGTAAACTACTCAGAATTTCAAGTAGACTGGATCATGCTTTGGTAACTTAAAAGATCCACAAGGAAACATAATAACCAACAAGAGTAACATGGTGTTATAATTAAAGGGTTTAATTTGACCATTCCGAATCCACCTATTTCATGATCTTCTTTTGTTTAAACATCTGCCTACTGATTCCACCAGGGCATAGTTAGCTTTTACAAATTACAGTTCTTACGGCAGGACAAATTTAACCCTTTGAATGTTTGCAGACTTTTTGGCTCAAGATCAGACATTGAGTAACACAGTATCTGATCTGGATGCAAACTGGTTGCAAATTTGACTTTTAAGTTGCCTGTTAGGTGATGATAGAGTAAACTCTCCAACACTAAATATGTCTTGTGGGTTATAAGGTTCCCTTGTGGATCATTTTAGTTACTAAATCTCGAACCAGTCAACTTGGAGTTATGGGTAGTTTAATTAATAAATACTGGTCTAAATTAGCAAACAGTGTAGACTCAGATCAGAGGGCTCCTGTAGGAGCCCTCTGATCTGAGTCTACACTGTTTGCAAATGTAGTAAGTATATCTTAAACAGGTCCAAAATGTTGAAAGAGTCAAGCCAACAGTGTGAAGGTTGAGAGAATTTCTTAGTAGTTCTTTACCATTTTCCATATTGATTTTCCCTGATAAAGTTTTCTCACTTCTTTTATGGCCACTCTAGAGTTACCGGTTGTTGTGACTGATAGTAATTCTTTATAAAAGGTTCCTTGTCTAAGATCTAGGTAATTAATACTGTTAACAAGATGTGGGCAGAAGGTCCTTTAAACATTTGCAGACTGTAGACAAAATTATGATAAGTTTTGCAAATAGTTTGGATGCAGGTGAGATACCGAGTAATTTGGTGTCTCTTCTGGGTCCAAAATATTTGACTGTATGAATTTTTTTACAAAATTTTTTCAAATAAAGAATAATATTTGTCTAATGATGCAGACGACATATTTTGCAGATGACTGTTACATCCTTAAGGTTATGTAGGTCACTTTTGTCCCTTTTATTCCAGATCTGAATACAGGAAATCAGTTGATTTATATATTTCTTTTCCCTTAACTTCACAGCGGAAAGTGCAAATCACCTATATCAAACTGCTTCAAACAGGTGACTTACAAAAAAAAGATGAAAGTAAAGCAGAAAGCTCCAAAAGGAGTTTTCTGCTTTACTTTCATTTTTGCTACAAGCTTAGTCCCCTTTATTTATCAATGCCATTGAATTTGAGTGTGCATTTGTTAATGTGGAGAAGCCAGAAGAGGTGTATATCATAAGCATACATATTAACAGATTAAATGTTTTCTTCCACTGAAAAAATATTTCCAATCCATACAGTCATGAATATGTTTCATTAGTAAAAACTTTCTATATCCTAGCAGATGGTAGCATAAAGCTGCTGAGGCTGAAAGTAAAGCAGACTGCACCTTCACACTCATTCTGCTTAACTTACATCCTGCTTTAACCCTTAACCCAGTAGCCTGTTTTTAGTTTTGAAGACAGGTGACCTCTAACAGTAGGTTGAAAGTAAAGCAGAATGCGCCTTAGGGTGCATTCTGCTTTACTTTCTACCTGCTTTAGGCTATTATCTGCTGGAAAATAGAAAAAATTTCTTTTGACTCTTATTTGTTACAGTACAAATTTGAATTACTTTCTTCAGTAGAGGAATACATTAAATGTGTAAAACGGTGTATTTATTGGGTAATGGGTAAGTGGTCATCTGTGTGCAAAACTAGAAACAAGCTATGGAGTAAAGGTTTATGCAGAGGATAAGGGCTCTAGAGTAGATTGTTGTGGCTGTAAGTAATTCTTTATAAAAAGGATGGTAGTCCAAGAACAGGCAATTAATTCTGTAAACAAGATGTGGGCACATAGTCCCTTAACCCTTAGCCCGCCAAATAAATTGTCGTCTGCTATATTTCTCGTCTGCTTCAAGTTTCAAAGTGCTTCAAAGTTGCTCAAAATTGCTGAAAATGTTGTCCGAGTGTCAAACAGCTTGGATCCGGATGAGACGCCGAGTTACTCGGCGTCTCATCCGGATCCAAGTTGTTTGCATATGGAGCTATAGTCGTGAGTGGCAGGCTAAGGGTTAACATAACCTTTTGTTGTAACTGTGATCGAATCAATAATTATTTTGACAAACAGTTTGGATCAAGATGAGATGTCAAGTGACTCGGCATCTGATCCGAACTGTTTGACACTCTCATGAAATTTTCAAAAAGTAAATGAAGATAATGTTTTGGTAAAAAAATGCAGATGACAATTACATTTAGTTATAGTGTGTTAAATGTTAATAGGTCATTTACAGGAAGTCTATTCAAGGTTTGGTTGTGTAATTTCCTTCATATAGACAAATAAGCACATAACACTTAAAGCAGGTTGAAAGTAAATCAGAAGGTGCCTTAAAATGCATTCTGATTTTACTTTTTTTGAGCATCTCATCTGGGTCCAAACTGTTTGCATAGTCAAACCCCATTTCACCATCTGCTTTATACAGGCCTTAGAGAAACAAAGAGAATATGACAAGCAGAATAAAGCAACAATTTTTTCTTAGCTTTGAATGACTTCTCATTTGAATTGGCTTGATGTATGGAACAAGGGATAGAAACGAACTTGGATCAATATTCAAATATTTGAATTGCTGATTTGAATATATTTGAATCTTTGATTGCAGGACTTGGAATCATGCAGCTTTCTGAATTTGTACACAGTAAACCCTCTCTATTACAACGGCTAACAAGAAGGCTGATTGGTAGTATAAAAGACAGGTGACTGCTTAAAGCAAGGTGACAGTAAAACAGAAAGCTCCTAAAGGAGCTTTCTGTCTGTTTTACTGTCACCTTGCTTTAAACAGTCATCTGTCATAAACATCTATAATTAGCACAATTCAGTGGTTGTAGTAGAGAGATTTTACTGTATATGATCAGAATATTATGTCTAAGAAAATGTCATTGCTAGATACATGTACAGTCAAACCTGTTTTAACTCTTTGAACCCTAATCCCGCATATAGGCGTCCTTTTCAAACAGTGTACATGTGAAAAGTACATGTGTCCTATGCAAACAGTGAAGACCCAGATCAGAGGGCTCCTTTCGGAGCCCTCTGATCTGGGTCTTCACTGTTTGTCATAATGCAAAACATTGACAAAAACAACCCTTAAAAGTCAGAAATGGACTATACGTAAATGGAAACTGGAATTGTCCATTTGAAGTTTCAGGGAGGAAAGAGTTAAGTGACCAGTCAATACAGTGCCCTTAACTCATTCACCCCTGTAACTTCAAATGGACAAATCCAGTTCTCAATTATGCTTAGTCAATTTTTATGCCCCCAAAGAGAAGCATATAGCTTTTGAACTGTCTGTCTGTATGTATGTCAGTCCATCTGTCTTTTTGTCATTCTGTCTGTCTGTCCATCCGTCATTCATTCCTTCCGAAAATTGTAACATTGCATGCATGTTCATATCTTTCTTATTACTGAATGGATTTATTTACACCCCTTGGGACAACAATTTTCATCTGACATTTACTGTTTTAACCTGACCCTTCAATGACATTGACCTTGAGGTTCCAACTCAACTTTGGCCATAACTTCCTTAATAATTTAGTCAGTGGATTTACTTCATACTTGGACACAACACCCCTTGGGACAACACTTTTCAGCTGACATATACTTATTTGACCTTGATCTCTCACTAACCTTGACCTTCAGAATCAAATTTGACGGAAAGCTTTATCATTGTTCATAACTTAATTCCTTATATAAACTATAATCTAATATATAAAATGATAGGTTAAAGCATCAGTTTTCGGGCATTGTAATTTTACAGTGACAGTTCTTGTTTACTGTTTAACCTAATTCCCTATAATACACAATTAGGCCTTTGATTTATTCCTCCAGTGAATGAAATACTGCCAATTTATACAATCATGTGTAGACACCATAAGAAAATAGTTTCTCTATATCCTATCTGATTATGGATTATTGTATTCTTATTACATTTGGAAACTGTGTAGACCCAGATCAGAGGGCTCCTATAGGAGCCCTCTAATCAGGGTCTTCACTGTTTGCTAATTTAAAGCAGTCATTAATTAAATTACCCAGAATTCCAAGTAGACTGGTTCTTGTTTTGGTTACTTAAAAGATCCACAAGGAAACATAGAAACCCACAAAAGTTACGTAGTGTTGAAATAGTTAGTTATAGTGTTTGACTAGTTAGAAAAGTGAAAATGTTTACATGTTGGTTTATTTTGTTTTTGTTTTCAGAATTGTAGAAATATTCAGTAGGAGATTACAAGGTAAGTTTAACATCTGTTTTGATTACTGTAAAAATCTTAAGAATTTAAGACACAGAGCACCAGATAAGGGTAGTTTTTCAAAAACTAAAATCATTATTTCAGAATTAAACCCTATGGTGTCACTACTCATTAGAATCGTCTCGAAGAGACGATTCTAATGAGTATTAACACCATAGGATTTGGTGCTGAATAAGTGAGAAAATGTTTGATTTGTTGAAATAACTACCTTATCTGGAGCCCTGAAGACACCCTGTGAAAGTGCTGTAATTATCTAAAAATAATCATAGAATTTGAATAAATTCCATTTGTCCAAAAGGTGTAATCTGAATGGTGTAGACCCTGATCAGATGGTTCCTGAGGGAGAAGTCTGATCAGGGTATAGGGAGAAGTCTGATTAGGGTCTACACTGTTGGCTCAGGCCTCTCTGTCCTAATACTTACTGTAATCCCTTCACCACACTCAGTTTACTCTTTGCATGCTAGCGGCGGATATATCTGCCACAGTGATTGCCTTTGCAAACAGTTTGGACCCAGATGAGCAATGCGTAACTGGGCATCTGCTCAGGATCCAAACTGTTTCACACTCTGATCATGCTTTGAAAAGAAAATTAGAAAATTCCATTTTTAGAACAATAGTAGACTGAAAAAAAAATCCAGCATGCATAGATTTAATTACCAGCTGGAAGCAGATGATGCACCTAATGGTGCATTCTGCTTTTCTTTCAGTCTGCTTCAAGCTACCATCTGCTGGAACTTTTTCTCATGTTCCTGGTCTTTGGAATTTATTTCTTCATGACTTAATTGCATAAAAATGCATTTCTATGGAGTAATGGGTTAAAATAGATACAGATTCATCATGTCACCATATTTATTTCAGTACAAGAGCGACTAACGAAGCAGATAGCTGTAGCTATAACAGAAGCCATCCAGCCAGCCGGGGTAGGGGTGGTGGTCGAGGCCACGTAAGTTGAAATCCAATTATTCAAACTCGCTTAACCCTTTCCCCACATTAAAATGCCTTTTAAGCCATTTGATTTATTCCTCCACTGAAGAAAATAGTTCCAATTTTTACATTCATAAACATGTACCAAAAGAAATATTTTTTGTATCCTAGCAGATTGTTGCTTAACTCTTTCCTCCCTGAAACTTTAAATGGACAATTCCAGTTTCGATTTTTGTCTAGTCCATTTCTGGCTTTTAAGAGTTGTTTTTGTCAATTTTGGCATTACTGACAAACAGTGAAGACCCTGATCAGAGGGCTCCTTTCGGAGCCCTCTGATCTGGGCCTTCACTGTTTGCACAGGACAAGATTACTATTCACATGTACACTGTTTGAAAAGACGCCTATATATGCGGGACTAGGGTTCAAAGGAATAAAGCATTTCTCAATTTACATTTTCAGTATTTTGACTGCCTTTAACTCTTTCAACACCATGGACCTGTTTAAAAAAATTAATGTACTCATTATATTTGCAAACAGTGTAGACCCAGATAAGAGGGCTCCTATAGGAACCGTCAGATCTGGGTATACACTGTTTACTAATTCAGATCACTTTTTAAAAAACTATCCAGAATTCCAAGTAGACTAGTTCATGTTTTGGTAACTAAAAAGATCCAAGAGGGAACCTAATAACCCAAAAGAGTTACGGTACTTAGTGTTGAAAGAGTTAAGCAGAGTTAGCAGACAACTAGAATGTCCAATAAAAGATTATTTTCTTTCGTACAGGCACATGTGTATGGTAATGAGAGGCGTTCAGAAACTCAACAGTCGCACCGTGACAAGCACAATGCTGGGTGTCTTCCGAGAGGACCCGAAGACTAGGGAGGAATTCCTGACCCTCACGAGAAATTCTTGACCATAGCTGAACACCAACTAATAGTCTCCATGACAATAATAACATTCCAAAGCAGAATAACCTTTATGACCCTGGCCATGTATTTTATGGCATAGAATTCGTGTTTTGACGTTTCTAGTGGCCCTCACGACTATGTCTACATTTGCAAACAGTTTGGATCCAGATCAGATGCCGAGTAACTCGGCATCTGATCAGGATCCAATCTGTTTGTTACCTTGACCATATTTCTAGAAAAATTCAGAGAAAGTGAAATTCAAAATTTTAGAAAACAACAGCTTTGAAACAGAAGACATTTCTTCAGCATTCAAAGAGTAATGGTCATACAGTCAAACCTGTAGTAAGCCACCACTGAAGTAGGTATCCTGTTGATCTTCAATGACATGTGACCGCTTAATGCAGAATAAAAATAATGCAGAAAGCTCCTATGGGAGCTTTCTGCATTACTTTAATGCTGCATTAACCTTCCGCCTGCCATAAGAGCTATTAATATATACTCAATTTTTATTGGCCACTTAATTACAGGTTTCGAATAGTTATGGTCATATTTTAAAGCCCAAAGTGAGCTAGATTATATTATGATATTATATTTGTTATCTGTCTACTATCTCTATTATTCATCATCTTCTCAGAGACATATTTGGCAAATTTTGCCAAAAATTGACCAAAAACATTTCTTTACTGATATTTTTCATACTTGTTGAAAATTAATTTGGAGTTAGAGGGTGAGGAAGATTCAGTTAACCCATTACTCCATAAATTCATAGCTTTTTATGCCATTTATTTATTCCTCCACTGAAGAAAATAGATACACTTTATACGGTCTTAAATATGTCCCATTAGAAACATTTTCCATAACCTAGTAGATGGTAGCTTAAAGCAGGCTGAAAGTAAAGCAGAATGTGCATTAAGGTACATTTCTGCTTACTTTCAACCAATTTTAAATAGTCCCCTATCTTCAAAACTAGAAGGAAATGGTTAATGAAATAAGGAGTTGTAGAGCTAATAACAGAATGTCAACATCTTCATACAGTAAAACTTCTTTTATGACCGCTTAAAACTAGGCTAATTGTTTGTATCTACAGGTGACAGCTTAAACCAAGATGACAGTAAAACAGAAAGCTCCCAAATGAGCTTTCTGTTCTACTGTCACCTTGGTTTAAACAGTCACCTGTCTTAAATATCTGATAATTAACTCATTTTAGTGGTCATAATAGAGAGGTTTTACTGTACTTTCTTCCGTAATGGAATATTGTATTCTCATACAGTCATGTAGTTTGAACTGTAATTTGGACTTGTATCTTTGAATCATTCTTACACTCTTTTTTTGCACACTTTTCTTGCCAAAGAACTGAATATTCACTGCCCCTGTCTTTGAATCAAGTTTTAACTCTTCTCTTGCTGAAAATTACACCATTAATTGAATCCTCCTGTAAAGAAAATAGTTCCAATTTATACAGTCACGAATGTACACCATTAGAAATGTTTCCTTTTTCCTAGCAGATGGGAGTCTAAACAGACTGAAAATAAAACAGAATGGTCCATAGAGAGTATTCTGCTTTACTAATAGCCTGCTTTAGAGAACCATCGGTTTTAAATATTTGGAGGAAAGTACTGGGGAGAGAATTAACAGTATAGCCTGCAGAGGCTATGTTAAGGTTTTGTCTCATAGGCTTCTCTCAATGTTCAAGGGACATAACTCTCAAATCAAAAACTGAATGTAACTGTACTGCTATGTACCTTATGAGGAATATAGCTTTAAAACTCATTATCAATACTCTGATTGGTCTCAGTGTTATTCCATGACTAAACATTCCTTTATGAATGCTTTTTTTCTAGACTATACATAATCTTTTTTACTGAAACAGTATATTTTAAAGAGTAATTGATATTCTAAAGGGTTATTTTTTTATAGAAATATTTTTATGTTTTGCTTCTATTCTTTATAAACTGTGTCTTTGCTTTGTCATTAACTCTTCAACACCTTGGACCAGTTTATAAATACTACATGTAATTACATTTACAAACAGTGTAGATCCAGAACAGAGGGCTCCCATAGGATTTTGGTCTACGCTGTTTGCTAATTTAGATCAGTATTTATTAAACTACCCAGAATTCAAAGTAGACTGGTTCATGTTTGGGTAACTAATATCATCAACAAGGGAACATTATAACCCACAAGAGTTACAAAGTGTTGAAAGAATAACTCATTTACAAGCACAATACCCGTTTACACTCAGCTCTTGTAAGGGGGGGGGGGGGGAATAAAACGAGCTGCGTTTTTTAACTGCTTTATAGTAAAATTTGGACTATATGTACATTTAATTTGTTCATTTAACTTGATGGAATAGTCAGATTGTATTAAGTAACCACTGGAAGGCAAGGAACACTGGTGGTCTTTACTCTTTAGTGTAAGTTGCAGCTTAAGTTATGTCAAAAGTTATGCAGAAACCTCTTGTAAGAGTTTTCTGCAATACTTATAATCTGTTTTTAACAGTCACAGTACGATTTTTCTTCAGTCAGTGGTCACTTAACACAAGTTTCACTATACACATGTACCTGTACAGTGCTCCCTCTCAACAACAACACCAAATGGGAGACAATGATTGTATGTCCTGTTGGGAGGGAGTTGTTATAGGGAGGGAAATCGGCCCTTACATATGCAAACTGATTGTATCCAGATTAGACGCCACATAATGTGGCGTCTGATCAGGATTCAAGCTGTTTGTTACTCGCCATTCTATTTCTTGTGACAAAAGGTCCACTCGTAATATTATGTAACTTTGAGAAACAACAGCAGAAGACAAATTGAAACAGACAATATTGCAGGAGTGAAAGTGTTAGAATAATTATCTTTTTTGGGGAACAGTAGCATGCATTGTGGTAAGGAGGGAATCGTTCCTGAGAGGGCTGTTGTAAGGAGAGAGCACTGTAATTAAATTGTAATTACAGAAGAAAGTGGGTAACTTTGTTAGATTATTTGTAATTGTAATATACATGTACTATGATGTGATCAGTAGAAAATGCATTTATATGCTAATATTGTTTTGTAATATATCTGTATATACATGTATATGTAAATGTATATGCCTATTAACCCTTAGCCTGCCACTCACGACTATAGCTCCATATGCAAACAGCTTGGATCCGGATGAGACGCCGAGTAACTCGGCGTCTCATCCGGATCCAAGCTGTTTGACACTCGGACAACATTTTCAGCAATTTTGAGCAACTTTGAAGCACTTTGAAACTTGAAGCAGACGAGAAATATAGCAGACGACAATTTATTTGGCGGCCCAAGGGTTAACAGTTTTACTGTTACCAAAAAAATCTTCTTCAATACATGTATTTTATACATGTACTGTTTATTGTACGAAATGCCAGATAGAATTTTTCTTTGCTGTCATATTGTTATATAGGCACCTGTGATATGTGCCTTCAAAAGTATCATCATTTTAACCCATTGAACCCTAATAACATGCATTCTTACATTACAAAAACTGTGAAAAGTACAGTTGGCTTGTGCAAACAATGTAGATCTGCATTGTTTGTCAACCTTAAAATAGATACACCTTTTTATGCACTTAATTCATTCCTCCACTGAAGAAAATAGTTCCATTTTATAAAGTAGTGAATATGTAACCTAGGAAATATTTCTTGTATCCAAACAGATGGTAGCTTAAAGCAGGCTGAGAGTAAAGAAAATGTGCCTTCAGGCACATTCTGCCTTACTTTCAACCTGTTTTAAGTGGTCACCAGTGGTAAAGGGAAACTTGATTTGTTCATTTGAAGTTTTAGATGTCAATAGATTAATCATTATAGGTTCTCAACCCTCAAAATTAATGAAAGTAAAGTCATGTTAATTAGGATTAGGGTTAAATTATCCACTCTTCATGTTTTCATTTTTATTGAATTTTGTTTCCGTGATATTTGCCAGTAATGTATTTATAATTTCAACTATACTAAGCCAAACTGCCAACGCAACACCTCCGAGTTCACTTCTATTTTCATATCAGAGCGGGTGTTTTAAATCGATAGAAAAGTTGACACAAAGTTATTAAATGTTTTCATTTGTGTTTTTAAATTGATGTACTGTCCTCAAAGTTGTTAATATTGGCAACGAATTTTCATTGACACTTCTGACGAAAAATAACCATCTATCCAAACGTATCACTAATTTCTGGTTAACATTCCCCATTGAAAATGCATTGGAATGAGATTTCTGAAAACTTGTTATCACAAAATTCCATATTTTTGGGACCAAATGCCAATTCATTTTGTTTTTGTTTACCAAGAGTATTGCCCATTGATCACTCTATGAATTGCAGAAGAAATCTATTCAGGATATGCACACATTACAGAATTGACCAGACTAACTTAAGACATGTTTAATATTGGAAGTAATGGGAATATCCGGGGTGTTGCGTTGGAAGTTTGGCATAGTATATATCAATCAAACCACCTGTCTGTCAACCTTTAGCATGCTATTAACAAACACAGTTTAGATCCAGCAGGGCTCTAGTTAAGACAAGAATGGCTAATTACTCTTCATAGAGTTCCAATATTGACCAGCATTTGTCTGATCTCATTAGGAGTCCTCAACCTTAATTTCATGTGTCATATTTCCCACCAACAACTACATTTGTACTTTTAATCAAAGTAAACATGATGGTAGAATGTCAAAATATAAAATGTTTTGGGGTCATGACATCACCTTGGAAACATGGTGGTATATTGCTTATATGGCAATACAATTTCTTGTAATCAAAAATCAAATTACTTCTGATTTTTAGCTCACCTGAGCCATAGGCTCAGGATGAGCTATTGTGATCCCATTCCGTCCGGTGTCCGTCGTCCGTCGTCCGTAGTCCGTCGTCCGTAGTACGTCGTACGTCGTCCGTCCACATTTTCAAACAACATCTCCTCAGATACCACTGACCCGATTTCAACCAAACTTTGTCAGAAGCATCAGTAACAAGGGGGAACGAAATGTTGTTCAAAGTTTTTGGCTAGAGTTATTCCCCTTGCTATAGGACCAGATTTTCTAGCATGACCGTATGAACAACTTGTAATGCATAAGAAAATCTTTAAAAATCTTCTTCTCTGAAACTGAAAGGCCCAGACCTTTGATATTTGGTATGTATCATGACCTAATGGTATTCTACCAAGATTGTTCAAACAATGACCCCCGGGCCAAAAATGGCCCCGCCCTGGGGCTTACCGGTATCAGTTTTTCTTAGGTAAACCTTTAAAAATCTTCTTCTCTGAAACCGTAAGGCCCAGATCATTAATATTTGACATGTAGCTTTGCTTCATGGTATTCTACCAAGATTGTTCAAATTATGACCCCCGGGCCAAAAATGGCCCCGCCCCTGGGCTTATCAGTTTTACATTGAATTACATAGGAAAACCTTAAAAATCTTCTTCTCTGAAACTGTAAGGCCCAGATCATTTATATTTGACATGTAGCTTTGCCTCATGGTCCTCTACCAAGATTGTTCAAATTATGACCCCCGGACCAAAAATGGACCAGCCCTCGGGCTTATCAGTTTTTCATAGAAAAACCTTTAAAAATCTTCTTCTCTGAAACCCTTAGTCCCAGATCATCAATATTTTACATGTAGCTTTGCCTTATGGTCCTCTACCAAGATTGTTCAAATTATGAACCCTGCATCAAGATTGGCCCCGCCCCGGGGCTTATCAGTTTTACATTGACTTATATAGGAAAACCTTTAAAAATCTTTCTTCTCTGAAACTGTAAAGCCCAGCTCATTTATATTTGACATGTAGCTTTGCCTCATGGTCCTCTACCAAGATTTTTCAAATTATGACACCTTGATCATAACTTTATTAAAATGTTGTTTTGCCCTGCAATTTCCTCAGGTGAGCGAAATGTGACCCTCTGGGTCTCTTGTTCAGGTACCTTAAAGAGATTATGTCAGCTCATTGAAGGCAAACATTATGTAAACTCCTTTTGGAGCTTTCTGCATTATTTCCGCTGTTCATTGAAAACCCCTGCCTTTAGTCATTTTGTTCCTTTCTGGTATTCTTAAGATTTGTAAAAAAAAAAAAAAAACTTTTCACATTTCAATTTTTAATAAACATGTGCAGTAAAACCTATCTACCGTGACCACTAAAAAGAAGGCTAATTGATTGTATAAAAGACAATCAAAGTGAAAGTAAAAGGAGCTTTAAGCAGTCACCTGTCTTAAAACAACAAATGATTAACCAAAATGTGTGGTCAAGATAAAGAGGTTTTTACTAGATTTTACAAGTGCTTTTGAAAAGTGTTATGTCAGTACAAGTCTATTTTGACCATCCATCCTGGTATATCTTTAAGAGTTGACAACAAGCTAGGATGTTACTACATTATTAAACAAGTTGATGACACCTTTTGGGAGACACATCAATATGTAGAAAGGTAGACATTGGATATATATCAAATTATCAATAAATCCTACTCAAAAATACACGCAAAATAATGTTCATAAGTGACAATCAAAAAATGCTAATCTTTAAACAGCTTGCAACTTAATTCCAGTCAATGTCATGTGTATTGATCTACCAGTGATTATTTGTTATTTTGTATTAAATATTTTTTAAAGTTTATATCATGCTCTATACTTTTTAATTTCATATACATGAAATTTATAATTAAAGACCAAATGGGTCCAAAATTTGCTCTAGTGGAACAATATTTGGGACCACTTGACAGAAGCTTTAAATAAGATTTGGGACCAATGTCCAGCCTGAATCTAAGTTATAAAGAGTTTGAGTTCAGTCTGAGTTCATTCTCAAGTATTTGATTGGTCAGACTAAACTCAAACGTTTTATTTCCTTGGGGCCAGGGTCAAAGGTTATACAGTTTGAACTGAGTCTGAGATCATTCTCAAGCATAGGATTGGTCAGATTTAAGTAAAACTTAAAAAGCTCAAATCTGATGAATCAGATGTTTGAGAACGATCTCAGACTCAACTCAAACTCTTTATAACCTTGGGACCTGGCATGTTCATATTCCACAAGCTAGGGTTTAGCAAACAGTTTTCTTCAGTTTTCTCTTTTGATTGTCCTCTGTCCGTCGTCGTTCGTCTGTCTGTCCGTCGTTCGTCCGTCTGTTCGTCCGTCCGTTCGTCGTCAACAATTTCTTTAAAGGACATCTTCTCCGAAACTACTTGATGAATTTTTACCAAACTTGGCCTGAATGATCCTTATATGGTCCTCTTTCAAAGTTCAAACATTTTTGGTCCGTTGCATATCTAGGTCACAGGAGCTAAAAATAGATTTTTCAATGAAAACTTAAAAAATCTTCTAGTCTGAAACCACAGTATCCTGAGCTTAGATATTTGGCACAAAGCATTGTCTTTAGGTCCTCTATCAAGATTGTTCAAATTATGTCCCTGGGGTCAAAAATGACCCCGCCCCGGGGGTCGTGATTTTACATTGAGTTATATTGAAATCTTCAAACAGCTTCTTCTCTGAAACTAATATGGCCAGAGCTTTGATATTTGGCATGGTGACACTTCTAGAAGCCCTTAACCAATATTGGTAATATGGTTCCGGTCTGTTCCATATCTAGGTCACAGGAACTAAAAATAGATTTTTTCAATGAAAACTTAAAAATCTTCTTGTCTGAAACCACAGTACCTTGAGCTTAGATATTTGGCACAAAGCATCGTCTTCATGTCCTCTATCAAGATTGTTCAAATTATGTCCCTTGGGTAAAAAATGACCCTGCCCCGGGGGTCGTAATTTTGCAAAGAATTATATAGTGAAATCTTCAGAACTTCTTTATCTCTGAAACTAATATGGCCAGAGCTTTGATATTTGGCATGGTGACATTTCTAGAAGCCTTAAACCAATATTGTAAATATGGTTCCGGTCCGTTGCATATCTAGGTCACAGAGGCTAAAAATAGATTTTTTTTAAATTGAAAACTTAATAAATCTTCTTGTCTGAAACCACAGTACCATGAGCTTAGATATTTGGCACAAAGCATCATCTACAGGTCCTCTATCAAGACTGTTCAAATTATGTCCCTTGGGTCAAAACTGCCAAGGCCCTAGGGGTCGCAGTTTTACATAGAGTTATATAGTGAAATATTCTTCTCTGAAACTATTATGGCAAGAGCTTTGATATTTAGCATAGTAACACTTTTAGATGTTCTTTACCAATATTGCTGAAATGGTTCGGGTCTGTTGCATATCTAAGTCACATTAGCTAAAAATAGATTTTTTTCGATGAAAAGTCTTCCTGTCTGAAACCACCCATGTACAAAATATTTGACAGAACACTTAATTTTCAAGTTCATCAGCAAAATTTTTGAAATTATGTCTCGGGGGTAAAAAGTGTTCCCGCGCCAGGGGTCATGTGACCCTTGTGTTGGTTTTTTCCAGGTGAGCGATATTTAGGCCCACATGGGCCTCTTGTCATTCTACATAGGATAGAGGAATTCTGCTTAGATGTAACAAAAGAGAGATTAAAATATTGCAATGAGAAAAACATGCTTTGATTAACCCATTACCCAATAAATATGCATTTTTACACCATTAATTTATTTCTACACTACAGAAAATATGCACCTTAAAGTAATAATTTCTTTAGCCTTACAGATGGTAACGGAGGTTGAAAGTGCATGTGCATTCTGCTTTACTTTCAACCTGCTTAAAGATACCATCTACAGAATACAGGAAATATTTATTACAGTAGTCATATTAATGACTGTACAAAAAGGAACTACATGTACTTTTTTTATAGCATGAAATATTAAAGGCGTATTTATGAATATCTATGGAGTCTTAGTCTCGCTTTTGCCTTTTTATTGCAGCAAAACCTAAACTATCCAGTAGAAAGAATTCCATCTTTTGTCCACTCTCTTTATACATGAAGCTCACAAGAACCAATTATAATCAAATTTTACAGTACTGATTCTGAATTATTGCCTTTTTAGCTCGCCTGTTCGTAGAACAGCAGAGCTAATGTCATACCCCCGGCGTGGGCGTGGGCGTGAGCGTGGCCAAGGTTAAAGTTTTTTGGACGGGTTGTTTTAAAGCTTAATACTTGTGCTAGGGTGCTGAAATTTTGTATGGAGGTTCATTTGGGCGTAAACATTGATTTTAGGAAATTGGAATTTAAAAATAATTAAAATTTATGTCAATTTTTTAACATGTTTTGGACTTAGGTTTTTCGACTACAAATGACCACGTTAAAGTTTTTTGGACGGGTTGTTTTAAAGCTTAATACTTGTTCTAGGGTGCTGAAATTTGAGGTTTATTTGGGGGTAAACATTGATTTTAGGAAATTGGAATTTAAAAATAATTAAAATTTATGTCAATTTTCAACATGTTTTGGACTTAGGTTTTTCGACTACAAATGACCACGTTTAAAGTTTTTTGGACGGGTTGTTTTAAAGCTTAATACTTGTTCTAGGGTGCTGAAATTTTGTATGTAGGTTCATTTGGGGGTAAACATTGATGTTATGATGTTGGAATTTAAAAATAATTTTAATTTATATCAATTTTTGACATGTTTTGGACTTAGGTTTTTCGACTACAAATTTCTAGGTTAAAGTTTTTTGGACGGGTTGTTTTAAAGTTTAATACTTGTGCTAGGCTGCTGAAATTTTATATGAAGCTTCGTTTGGGGACAAACATTGATGTTATGAAGTTGGAATTCAAAAACAATTTTAATATTTGTCAATTTTTAACATGTTTTGGACTTACCTTTTTTACTGCAATCACCAGGTTAAAGTTTTTTGGACGGGTTGTTTTAAAGTAAAATACTTGTGCTAGGGTGCTGAAATTTTGTGTGAAGCTATATTCTGGATCAAACATTGATGTTATGGAGTTCGAATTTAAAAACAATTTTAATATTAGTCAATTTGTAACATGTTTTGGACTTAGCTTTTATACTGCAATCACCAGGTTAAAGTTTTTTGGACGAGTTGTTTTAAGGTTTAATACTTGTGCTAGGATGCTGAAATGTTGTATGGAGCTTCATTTGGGAACAAACATTGAGGCTATGAAGTTGTAATTAAAAATGATTTTAATTTTTCATTTTTTGACATGTTTTGGATTCATTTAATAATTTTTCTGAACTGAAAATTGGTTTGTTTTGGATACAAGATGTTTTTAGACTTAAATTTCAAGTAGGCGAGTGTCAGGTGGCTTTGACACCCATTTCTGGTTAACCTACATTGTACTTACAGAATTCCATTCCATGCAGATCTCTGGTTGCTATGGCAATCCTGACTTTTGTTTGAAGATGTTCTTGTCAAGTATGCTGGACCTTGGTCCATGGTTATAAATTTCTGAGTTGAGACTGAGATCGTTCTCAAACATTTGATTGGTTAGATTTGAGTTTTTGTTGTCAGCAAACTCAACTCAAAAGCTTTATAACCTTGGGGCCTTGAGATTCACCCCTTTCCTCCACACAAGATTATTATGACCTATTTAGGTTTAGTCTTTGACATAGAAAAACGTTTTTTAGAAATTTTGAAGAATATCTTTAGAAAGAATAGTTACCTCTATGTTCTTTAGTTTTAAAATAAACCTTAAAATCAAGCAACCAATATCAGTCTAGCTTATCTTTAACCCTTTCCCCATAGAAGCATCATTTAGTTCATTTAATTTATTCCTCCACTGAAGAAAATAGTTCCAATCTATACAGTCATGAAAATGTATCATAAGAAGTATTTTCTTAATCCTAGCAGATGATAGCTTAAAGCAGGTTGGAAGTAAAGCAGAATGTGCCTTAAGGCACATTCTGCTTTACTCTCAACCTATTTTAAGTGGTCACTCATCTTCAAAGCTTGAAACAGGTTCTGGGGTAAAGAGTTCAGCTGTATTTTGACACAGAACACAAGTAATGCAATGCAGAAATCTCATGTAGAAACTTTCTGTATTACTTTTGTTCTGCATTAACCCTTAGCCTGCCACTCACGACTATAGCTCCATATGCAAACAGCTTGGATCCGGATGAGACGCCGAGTAACTCGGCGTCTCATCCGGATCCAAGCTGTTTGACACTCGGACAAGATTTTCAGCAATTTTGAGCAACTTTGAAGCACTTTGAAACTTAAAGCAGACGAGAAATATAGCAGACGACAATTTATTTGGCGGGCTAAGGGTTAAGCAGCCACCAGTCTCAATTTATCTTCATTTGAGTGCTTGTTTAGCCCATTACTCTGTAGTCTGTTTCTAGTTTTGAAGTAAATGACTACTTAAAGCAGGTTAAAAGTAAAGCAGAATGCACATTCTGCTTTACTGTCAGCCTGTTTTAAGCTATCAACTGCTAAAATATAGGAACTATTTCTTATGGTGCATATTCCTGGCTGTATAAAGTGGAAGCATTTTCTTAAGTGGCTTAATGAATTAAAGGTGTAAAAAGGAGTTTTTATGGGGTGATGGGTTAATGCAGATTTTACTAGTTTTAATGTGCTTTTAATGGTTCAAAGTATGTAAGAAAGATAAATATGCTTATATTTCACAACTGCATTTACCATCATAATCATACATTTGTAAAACTTTCATATCATCAACATACATGTGCCTTTCAAGTGTGACATTTTGAATGTGAGATAGGGTAACATTATATGTAAGATAATGTAACATTTTAACTATGTGAGATAAAGTAACATAATATGTGAGAATACAGTGTTACATGATAGATAGTAAAAATATATGTGAGATTGTGTATCATTAAATATGAGATATGTTACATGTGAGATAGTATAACACTATTTGTAAGATAGTATATCATCATAATGTGAGATCGGTGAACGCCAGTAAGTATCATATGTGAGATGATATAATTTTATATGCGAGAATAACACAAAACTTGTTTTAAAAATTATTTTAACCTGTCATCCAAATATACTGAAGTTGTATTTTTGAAATAAGGTGACTGCTTAGTGCTGGATGAAGGTAAAACAGAAAGCTCCTACAAGAACTTTGTGCATGACTTTTGCCCTGCTTTCAAAAATCAAAATATTTCAGCAGTTTCTCTGCTTCTTCAAAGAATATCCACTTAAATATGCATAGTAGAATGAACATCTTCATTAATGTTATGCTGTTGCATTAGAGATACTTTGTTGTTTAGAAACATCCCATCTGACTATACATGTATGTTGTTACAGAATCATCTCATCTGATCCCATTGTTGTTAGAGATTTCTCATCTCATCAGCTTAGATCAAGCTAATGGTTATACCGTCAATCTTGAATCAACTCAATTTGTCTTTATAAAGTTTCATGGGTGAATGAGTTGATACAAAGACTATTGTATTAAAACCTCTCTATTAAGACCACTGAAACATAGGTTAATTGATTGTATAAAAGACACATAAATGCTTAAAGCAAGGCGACAGTAAAATAGAATGCTCCTAGAGGCTAATTGTTTTGTTTTTTAATAAAACTCAGGTGTCTGCTTAAAGCAAGGTGACAATAAAGCAGAAAGCTCCTTAAGGAGCTTTCTGTTTTACTGTTACCTTGCTTTAAGCAGTCACCTGTTGTAAACACTTAATAATTTACACAATTTAGTGGTTGTAATAAAGAGGTTTTATTGTACATATCTAATCCTTTGTGAAATAAAAAAGAGCAGACAGTAGTTTTGTAGTAGATATTTTAGAAATTCAGGCTTTTAGTCTTATTTTTAACTACAGTGGGGAAGGCAATATTCTTTCCCAATTAACGCTTATATGCCAAAATAATTATTACGACTGCAAGTGGGTTTGAGACAATGGGCATCTTTTCAGGCTTCAAACTGTTTTCCACTTCGATAAAAAAAAGAAAAATTGTCCATATTTTTCAATAACTATTCTTTTTATACATTTTATTTTGCTGCATTTGCATTTAGTTTCAATTATCCCATTGTCTGTTTATAGTATTGAAGATAGGTAACCAGTTATAGCAGGTTGAACATAAAGCAGAATGCGTCCTAAGGCACATTCTGCTTTATGTTCAGCCTGCTTAAGCTACAATCTTCTAGCATAAATATTTCTTAACTCTTTGATCCCTAGTCCCGCATATAGGCGTGGTTTTCAAACAGTGTATAAGTAATTAGAACACATGTCCTATGCAAACAGTGAAGACCCAGATCAGAGGGTTCCGAAAGGAGCCCTCTGATCAGGGTCTTCACTGTTTGTCATAATGCCTAACATTGACAAAAACAACCCTTAAAAGTCTAAAATGGACTAGACTAAAATGGAAACTGGAATTGTCCATTTAAAGTTTCAGGGAGGAAAGAGTTAATGGAGCATACTCATGTATAATCCTGTATAAACAGAAACTATTTTCTTCAGAATAAATTAAAGGCGTTAAAAGGCGTGTTTATAGGGGAATTGGGTAAACATTTAAACAGGAAAGAATAATGTCTTCTCCACTGTATTGAAAGTAGTGTTTAGATTTTATGATCAAAGTTTTAAGAAATATTATTTTTATGTACACAATTCTAAGTCATACACTATCTAGTGATAACGTGAAGGTTTTTAATCATATACATGTTGAATATGTTGTTTTCTGTGGTTGAAATAAAACATGTTGTAAAAAGATAGTTTTTGTTCCTTTTTTCATACCAAACACCATTTTGAATAGTTAAAATTGAAAGAAGCGGCCATTCTGTGAAAAGTTATGAACCTTTTCAAACATAGGTACCGGTACTTAACCCTTAGCCTGCCAGTCACGACTTTAGCTCCATATGCAAACAGCTTGGATCCGGATGAGACGCCGAGTAACTCGGCGTCTCATCCGGATCCAAGCTGTTTGACACTCGGACACCATTTTCAGCAATTTTGAGCAACTTTGAAGCACTTTGAAACTTGAAGCAGACGAGAAATATAGCAGACGACAATTTATTTGGCGGGCTAAGGGTTAACCCTTTACTACATAGACTGTTCCTCGATTTGAAGACAGATGACCGTTTAAAGCAAGTTGAAAGTAAAGTAGAATGTTTTACCTTCAGCCTGCTTTAAACTATCATCTGCTAGGATATAGAAAATATTTCTTATTTTACATAGTCATGATTGTTTTAAGGCCTTTCGCATACGGAAGTCGGTCTTAAGGGCGAGTGGATATGCGTCTTGACGACTTGATCTTTTTCCATACGTGCTTATACTAGAAAAATTATATAAAGGAAATGTTGATACGATTTAGTATAATCCTTCATAGCTCAGTCAGTATAGTGGTTGACTAGCAATGCAAAGGTCATAGGTTCGAGACCCATCCGATCCAAAGTATTTTTTTAAGTGTCCGATTTATTGACTTGTCAATCTAAAACGCAGTGATCAAGGGACATGTTATTTTCTAGTCTTCGTTGATTAGAATTAGTGATGTTATATACGGTCCAATTATATGTCTACTTACATGTACGTTTTAGTTTAGTGACTTACAAGTCAATTAAATCGGTATACATGTATACGATTTGATCGAACTATATAAAGCCACACATTGAAGCTTATCTATACGTCAACCTTTTCAAGATCGATATTGCCCATTATTATTATGTTTAAACAAGACTGCGCGTTCAATAAACGCTTATGCCCCCAGTGGCATCCTTGACAATATATTCTGAATCTTTTCTAAGTCCAAATTAGGTCAAGGTCAAGGTCAAACTGAGCTTGGGTATTATTGTTTAGTTGGTAATGTACCAAGACAACAACTGTATAAGTATCAAAGCATTGTAGTCAGTTGTGTTGATGCTAGATGAAACGGTAAAATCTAGTTAACCAAGAAATAGCCTATTTAAAATTTTCTAAGTCCAAATTAGGTCAAGGTCAAGGTCAAAATCAAAGTTTGGTGATATTGGTGGATAGGGAATGGTCCAAGGCAACAACTGTATAAGTATCCAAGCATTTGGGTAAGCGGTGTTGATGCTAGACGAAACGGTAAAATCTACTTAACCTTGTTACGGACGTACAGGACGATTACTATATGCCCCGCATCTGTCGATGCTGGGGGCATAAAAATATAATTAACCTTGTATGCAAGTCCATGAATAAATAATAATGCATTTTAATGACAGAATTTTAATTTTAAGGTAGGTAACTGTATATCAACTTCAAATATCCCACATTTTAATAAGAAAATCTGTTATAACAACAAATCCTGACTGTAATATTTTCTAATTTTTTCAGACTAACTTTTTCATCAACCAAATATTTGAATAAAACGAAAACAAATATACATCGAATGAGTCAGTTTTTTGTAATTCAATTCTTTAGCATTTTGTTAAATTTAAATAGCTGATAACATCTTTCTGAACACCTTTATTCAAAATGTTTTTAGCTTTTCTTGTAATGAATGTTGTGGACTACTTATTGGGCGAGATTTATAGTCATTAGCTTTATTTATTTTTGAGAAAAATAAAATCATCAAAATTCCAGGTTTTTGTCAGAAAAAGATACCTTAAAGACAAACCAATCGATAAATTTTGCCTATATTTTCACACATTGTTTCTTAGGCTATTATCATTCTTCATGAAAAGTTTCATAACACCTTGTATGGAAACTAAGCGCACCTGCGAAGTACCTTAATGAAACTTGTTTTCAATGGAAAAATAATAAATTGTGTTAAAGGGTGTATCTATGGTTATCAAACAATTAGCTATTGTGCAGTTTTTGAATCACTTGAAGAGATGGATGCTCTCCGAATTATGTTTGATACAGGAATTATACTGATTGTAAATGTTGGTAAAGATTCACTCAGTTAAACCTGTGTTCTCATGGTCAATGTATACACCAAGCTATGGTTTCCTGTTTAAATTAAGGCAAAGTTATGCAGAAAACCAAGGATCTGTTGATGTGCAAGACAAGCTGATCTCAACTGAGTCTAGAATTGAAATGGTATTAAGCGAGCCTTGGCAAGCTTAATAACTTACTATTCTAGACGAGGTTGAGATCAGCTTGTCTCATACATTGACGAGTGACATTTTCTTTTTCTCACATTAAGCTATTTTTTAAAGCAACAGGCCTTTTTTGGAATCCCAGTGACGTAATCACACCTTTATAAACAATGACATAGTATAGTGACGTCATCAAATTGATCTCGCACATATTGGAGACGAGGATATTCGGGATCACTGTTCCCTATTGAAAACAGGGGTAGTTATGTGAGAAATTTCTCTGTTATGAGAGAAATTTGACTGTAAATTTTGGGCACTTCACGTCATCATTTAGAAACCATTTCTTTCAACACTAAGTAACTCTTGTAGGTTATAAGGTTCCCTTGTGGATCATTTTAGTAACCAAACCATTAACCAGTCTATATGGAATTCTGGTAGGTTAAAAAATACTGGTCTAAATTGGCAAGCAGTGTAGATACAGATCAAAGGGCTCCTATAGGAGCCTTCTAATCCGGGTCTACACTGTTTGCAAATGAAGGAGCATTTTTTAAACAGGTCAATGATATTGAAAGAGTTATGTCATCAAATTATCCTTTTAGATCTCGGAAATATGAAACTAAAAATGTTTGGGACATACTAACAAATAGACAGACCTTAAGGCACATTCAGCCTGCTTTTAACTATTATCTACATGTATATAGAAAATATTGATTATTCTTATTTGTGACAGTGTAAATTTAAACTATTTTCTACAGTAGAGGAATAGATTAAAGGCTTAAAAAGACTATTTATTGGGTTATGGGTTAACCCTTTCAACCCTCAATTTCTCTTGTGGGTATTTATAGTCCTTTTGGACTCTTATAGTACAGGGTCCCGTTTCATAAAACTTCGTACGACAAATGTTGTCGTAAGTCAGATTATAAAAGTCTCAATTATTATTTATTTCTCTATCTAATCCTGTCTTGTGACATCTTTTTGGAATCGTCTTGAAAAGACGATTCCAAAGAGATGTCACAAGACAGGATTGGGTAGAGCAATGTATTTTAAAGTTTGGACTTACGACAAAATTTGTCGTAAGAAGTTTTATGAAACGGGACCCAGGTATTTTGAACCAGTCTACTGTTGCATTTTTGGTATGACAACAAAAACAAATGAATAAATCAAACAGTGTAGACCCTGATCAGAGGGCTCCTATAGGAGCCCTCTGATCAGGGTCTACACTGTTTGCATATGTAATCGGTTATCTCTACAGAGGGCTGTAGGGTTGAAAGGGTTAATGAAGCTAACTCCAAAGTTTAAGACCAACCATGCTTACGACGGATAAGCAACAGCTTAGCCTCCCTCTCAGCGGGACAAAAATGACTCCCTCTAACCTATTCAATTTTGTGACACAGGGTACAAAACACAACAATAAAGCTAAAATGTGTTTGATGTTTAATCACAAGACTGAATGATGAAGCACTGTCACACAGAAGTACTCCCGTTTACACTGTTTGAAAATGACCACTTTATTTGTCACTAAGGTTGAATGTGTTTTAACCCTTTGCCTGCTGGTCGCGACTTTATTGATTTTTGCAAACAGTTTAGATCCAGATCAGACACCGCGTAACGCGGTGTCTGATCTGGTTCCAAACTGTTTGGCACTCTTCTTAAAATGTCTTTACTTAAAAAATGTAAAAATCTAAATTTAACAAATTTTGCAGTCGACAATTCCGAAGCAGACGACATCACCACAGGATAAGGGTTAACTATAGGCAATTTGCACAAATGTCTAATGGGGAAAGGATTCAAGACAGGTGGCAATCTGAATTTCTTCTGTCATGCATAATGCACTATATGCAGCCATCTGACTTAAAATGTTGCTATCCTTTCCAAGGCTGTTGGTTGCTGAAGAGAGATTATGGTGTATCTGTGTTGGTGAAGTGTTCCATATTCAGCCCCTTGTCTTCTAACTACCGATTTGAGGACATTATAGCTGCTACACCTGAAGGTAAACGAAACAAATATTCTTAACTCTTTCAACACTATTTTATATTAACTAGTGTGGGTTACTAGGTTCCCTTGTAGATTATTTAAAATCCCAAACATGAACCAGTCTACTTGGAACTCTGGGTATTTTGATTAATACTGGTCTGAATTGGAAAACAGTGCAGACCCTGATCAGAGGGATCCTTGCCCTCTGATCTGGGTCTACACTGTTTTCAAATGTAATGAGTATATTTTAAATAGGTTAAGGGTGTTGAAAGATTTAAGCAGCGCTTACAATTCTTTTGCAATTAACCCATTTTAGCCTACTGTATACTTATGGAGACAATGACAAACAGTGTAGACATTAACTCTTTCCTCCCTGAAACTTTAAATGGACAAATCCAGTTTCGATTTTAGTCTAGTCCATTTCTGGCTTTTAAGGGTTGTTTTTGTCAATTTTCGGAATTATGACAAACAGTGAAGACCCTGATCAGAGGGCTCCTTTCGGAGCCCTCTGATCTGGGTCTTCACTGTTTGCATAGGACATGTGTACTATTTACATGTACACTGTTTGAAAAGCACGCCTATATGCGGGACTAGGGTTCAAAGGGTTAAGTGGTGTCTCATCAGGCTCTGCAATGTTCATTATTGCATATGACGTGTTCTGCTGTATGTCAAAACATTACAGTGTCCTTAGTTTATCTATAATGAAATCTTTCAGCAAGCACATGTGTTGAGTCCATTGCAATAATTAGGCATAAATGGGATATGCTTTCCACGCCTATATCGACGTTTATGGCCCATTTTGGCTTCCGTAGAATGAAAAGTTAGGATTTGCACATCGCGTTGGAAGACTTTTCTGAAAGGCCAGATTCGGCACTTCCTATTTCTAGAATATCAAGGGTCTCCTGCAAAATGTGACCCTTTCAGGCAGCATCGAAAATGGATCCAGACACAAATTTGCAAGATTGGAAAAATGTGAATGCCAGAGGGGCTGAAACGGTCCATCTTTCTACTTTCGGTTTAAAGTGTACGCAACCTTTTTGTCAAAACCCGTTATAATAGCACTCATGCTGGAATTCAGTAACACTGACATGTCAACACAAAGCTCAAACTGAGCTCAGGATCATCTTTTTCTTTTTTTTTAAGTCATTTGGGTATTGCGTGAATGCGATTTAAATATAGCGCTTCTTAAAATAGATTGTCACTTTCAGTTTCATTTTGACACGTCAGAGTAGTTTTGAGATGTCAGAGTGTAGTGTTTATTTAGAAAATGAGCAACAAGCTAGTCCGGTAGTGTCTGTGTTATGTGTACAAAATCGGTCAGGCTTGCTAAGGATATACAATTATCCAATCCTTACAGTGTTGGAAATGAGTACAGTATAACCTCTCTATAACGGCCGCTATTTTTTGTTGATTATTGGGTGTTTAAGGCAGGTGACTGCTTAAAACAAGGTGACAGTGAAACAGAAAGCTCCTTTAGGAGCTTTCTGTTTCACTGTCACCTTGCTTTAAGCTATCACCTGTCTTTTATACTATGAATTATCCTTAGTTTTAGTGGCTGTTATAGAGAGGTTTTACTGTATATTCACTATTTGCAAACAGTATAGACCCAAATCAGCGGGCTCTTGAAAGAACCATCTGAAATATTACATTGGCAATTGGCATCAGCTATTACAGGTGGAGGAAGACCCCAGAAGCTCTTTATGCACTGTTTCAGGCACAAATCGGCAACTGGGTAGAACCACCAACCTTCTGCATGCCAGCTGGAAGGCATCCCCACATGAAAAACCCGAACAGCCAGACTGGGATTCGAACTCACAGTGGCGAAGAGCTTAGTGATGTAAGTCACAGTAACTATACCACTAGGCCACGGAGGCCCCAGATTCTGTATGAAAGCAATGCGGACCCTGATCAGACAGCTCCTTTAGGAGTTGTCTGATCAGGGTCTACACTGTTTAAGAAAAGCATCAATATATAATATTAGTAACAGATGGGTTAGGCTGCTACTTTTCTAAAAGACTACACCTAGTCACAAGCTACAAGTTTAACTCTCAAACAAAATAACAACAAACGACTGATAGATAGAATACTAACTGTCAAATGTGATTTTCTCTGTGATATTTTTAGTCTTGATGTTCTCCTCCTGGTTTGTAATGAACACATCACCATCTTTAACTACCGTCCAGCCATATTTGGTGATCCATTGCTGTACCTGTGAGTCTGTAAAATAAGCCAATCAATTATTACAAGAATACAGTAAAACCTCTCTATTACAACCATTAAATGAGCGAATAGTTTCAAACTTAGGCAGGTGGTTGCTTAACCCTTTACCCAATAACCCATTTGTAACATTAGATCTAAGGTGATCATTTAAAGCAGGTTGAAAGTAAAGCAGAATGTGCCTTAAGGCACATTCTGCTTTACTTTCAGCCTGTTTAAACTACCATTTACTAGGCTGTATAAAATATTTGTTATGGTAATTGTTCATGAGGGTTATAAACTGGAACTATTTTCTTCAGCGGAGGAACAAAATTAATACACTAAAAGTCGCTTCTATGGGGGAAAGGGTTAAAGCTCCTGTGGGAGCTTTCTGCTTTACTTTTGTCTTGCTTGAAGCTGTAACATATCTTAAAACCCATCTTTCAGACTCATTTTCAGCGGTCATTATAGGTTTTACTGTACATACATTTCATGTGTGAATCTGCAGCAGTTTGCAATACACTATTTTATACAATGCATTAGTGCTCCCTCTCTACAACAACACCCAATAAGAGACAAAGAGTGTGTGTTGTTCGGAGGGAGTCATTATAGGGAGGGTAATTTGCTTACATTTAAAAAAAGCTTGATTACAGATAAGACGCCGCCTAACGCAGCATCTGATCTGGATTCAAGCTGTTTGTAACTCATCATTATGGTTTTTATTTCTGTCTAAATATCCAATATGTGACTGAGAAAAACAGCAAACAACAATTTTAAGCAGACGATATTGCAGCAGTGAAAGCGTTGGGACATAATTGTCTTGTTTGGGGAACAGTAACAAGCGTTGTTGTAAGGAGGGAATTGTTTGGAGGGTCGTTGTAGTGAAGGAGCAATGTACATTCAACCACAAGAAGACTCGTGAATAGTGCTAAAAGCTTACATGTGTTAACCCATCACTCAAAAAACATGCCTTTTAACACCTTTACTTTATTCCTCCAGTGAACAAAATAGTTCCACTTTAAACAGTCATGATATGCACCATAAGAAATATTTTCTAAATCCTAGCAGATGGTAGCTTCAAGCAGGCTGAAAGAAAGAATTCTGCTTTAATTTTAAACTGCTTTAAGTGGTCATCAACCTTCAGCAATAAAAACAGGCTATGGGGGAATGAGACCTTTTAACCCAATGATTACACAATATACAGTAAAACTTATTTATAACGAACTCTGATAAGGCGAATTTCAGCTTATAGAGAACTATATTTCATTCCCCGGCCGATCTCTTCATTAATTCAATACAGGATATTATGCTTGGTGCGAATTTGGTAAGAGCAACTTTTCGCTTAGGGTGAACTGCTTTTCAAGTTCCTTCATCCACAAAAGGCTTTAAAATATCTTGTTAAAGCGAAGTCTCATCTTGCTCCAGTCTTCAGTCACCTATGTAAGCGCGGGATAAACACCACGACGCATAGGTGTTAAAACATACAATCAGATCTGGATGACTTGTGAATTGATCCATAATTACTATACGGTATAATTAACATGGTATAATCGTAATGCTTCGTTATCTCCATTAGTCCTGGATTCATAATGTGCGCTTGTACATGTTATAACTATGCATATTTTCTTTCAATTCTCGTGTCAACGTATTTTTTTGTCCGTGTCGAATTATAGATATGCGTAAGTTACTGGCCCCATATCTTGTCACTTTCCTACGTGTAGACGAAAAAAGATGAAGTAATTCTATTGTAGTGTCATTTACATAACCGGGTCTTATTATTTCGACTTGTTTGATGGTACATTTAAAAGAATAATTAAGAATTTGATAACTCTCAACCGCTGAAGCAGGAGATAAGTAAACTAAATCTCAATGATTTCAAAATTAGAGGTCCTTAACATTAACAACAACACAATTGAAATGAGCATATGACAGCTCACGTGTAGACACTAGTGTATTTACGTGTTTGGTATCTTAGAAATTTAAGAGACTACACGGCATATGCGCTAACAAGTAGTTCTATCGCTGCCGATTTTTCTTTTCCTTTTTTTCGCTTTTTGATGTGACATAGATCGCAAATTGTATTCCAAGATTAAATGGTAGTAGAAGGTAAATAATAACCAGTGTATGAATATAGAATGTGACCCCGTACATGTATTATGGTAACGCATTTCCATATGACACTGAATATAAAGTTCAGACGCAAACCACGTTAATAACGAATTTCGTACTTTCAATATAGCGAATAATGTTTAGAGGGAAGTAAATCCTCAATTCCCTTGGAATTGGCTATAACTGTTTTACTGTATTTGATTTCTTCAGTGAGCTTTAGACACTAGGTTCAGAATTTCTGGACTACACAGATTTTTTACAATTTTCAAGTTAACGGATTAAAACCTAGCAACAAAAAAATCCTCTACCTTAACAAACAGTGTACTAGTGATAAGTGAAGAGTACACTTGTCCTATGCAATTTGTCAAACAATGTAAACCAAGATCAGGGTCTGCACTGTCATTTTGAAATATATTGCAAAAACATCCCTTAATAGTGAAAGGGGGACTAGATCTAGTTGGAAACTGGAATTGTCCAAAACAAGGTTTAGGAGTAACAGTATATACCTGGTATTCCTCCCAGCAGCTTTGTGAGATGTTCAAATGGTATGGTCTGGTATGTAGCACCCACAACATGGCAGACAACTACAAAACAGGGACAAAATCACATTTAAAATTACATATAAACAGAGCTTCAGATGTATTTCAACAACAAAAACATTTATTTCTTTATTGAACCCTATGGTGCCACTACTCATTAGAATTGTCTAATGAGTAGTAACACCATAGAATTTGGTGCTGTATGAGTGAGAAAATGGATTTGTTCAGTTTACTTCCTCTTATTTAGAGCTCTGTATATGATATATCATTTGATAAGAAATGTTTGTTTACTTAGAAAAAATCATTCTCAAAATAATGTGTTACCCCATTTGCTTCAGGAAAAGGTTCAAATAATCGAAAACAATTCTAGAAATAAATCATACGCAGTTGAATAAACTTACTCTTAACTTGCTAAGAGCAACTTGAATGGTATTTATAAAGAACCCTTCCTCAATAGCCTGTTTCACAGAGTTAAGCTTTACCTCTTTCAACACCTTTGACCTATAATATGCTCATTACATTTGCAAACCGTGTATACCCTGATCAGAGGGCTCCTATAGGGGACCTCTGATCAGGGTCTGCACTGTTTGCTAATTTAGACCAGTATTTATTAAATTTCTCAGAATTCAAAGTAGACTAGAACCTTATAACCCACAAGAGTTACTTAGTGTTGAAAGAGTTAAGCATCCATCTGTCAGGACATAGGAAAAGTTTCATGAGCATGGTAGAAGTTTATGAGGAAGAAGTACATGTACATTCACCAACAGGAGCTTTCTGCATTATTCTTATCCTGCATTTAGCAGTCATCTTTCTTTGATAATGTATATCCTTCTTCAAAGAAAGGTTGCTTAATACATGTTTGATTGTACATGAATATTGTACTTAGCAGGCCTCATAAGACAATAAAGTTGACTTACACTTTCGTATAGAGTCTTCAAATCCTTTCACTCCTAGTGTTAAATCTGGCTCAGCTTTAATTTGAATCTGCAAACAGAATAAATAACATGCAGAATGGGGACCACAATGGAAACCAGGGAAAATACAGTTTCCCTTTTTTGTGCAATCCTTGGTATTGGTGAGCATATCATGTGCATTTTCATGTATATGCAATATTTGTTATAGTTTTCATTATATGTGTATGCATTTGTATTGCCATGTTATGCCACTATTGCCAAAATAAAATCAATCATTCTAACATATTCTAACATGACATGCGTCTTTATCACTATAGAAATAGAACAAGCTCATCGTGGTATACCTGAGACGTTGTACAACACTCTTCCCTATCCCGCTCCTCCCGGGGTTAAATGATGTGACGTGTTACGTAACAAGGGCCACTATGGCCCTAAATCGCTCACCTGGTAACCATGTAACCATGTACACCGTGTGACCTAGTTTTTGACCGGCATGACCCTCATTTTAACTTGAGCTCGATTTCAATGAGACAAACATTTTGTTCAAGTTTCATGAAGATTCAATGAATATTGTAGTCTCTAGAGTGTTAACAAGGTTTTTCGAAGATTTGACCTAGTGACCTTGTTTTTGACCGGACATGACCCACATTCGAACTTGGCCTAGATTTCATTGAGGCAATCATATTGATGAAGTTTCATCAAGATCTAATGAAATTTATAGCCTCTAGAGTGTTAACAAGGTTTTTCGATAATTTGACCTAGTGACCTAGTTTTTGACCGGACATGACCCACATTCGAACTTGACCTAGATTTCATTAAGGCAAACATTTTGATGAAGTTTCATGAAGATCCAATGAAATTTGTAGCCTCTAGAGTGTTAACAAGGTTTTTCGAAGATTTCACCTAGTGACCTAGTTTTTGACCGGACATGACCCACATTCGAACTTGGCCTAGATTTCATTGAGGCAATCATATTGATGAAGTTTCATGAAGATCCAATGAAATTTGTAGCCTCTAGAGTGTTAACAAGGTTTTTCGATAATTTGACCTAGTGACCTAGTTTTTGACCGGACATGACCCACATTCGAACTTGACCTAGATTTCATTGAGGCAAACATTGTGACCAAGTTTCATCAAGATCAAATGAGATTTGAACCTGCTAGAGTGTTCACGAACAATTGTGGACGGACGGACGGACGTTCTCACAGTTGGACATTTGTTGGGTATATTTTTTGTTTAAAAGTACCCAACAGTACACTTAAATACCCAACAATAACAATAGGGCAATCACGGAATGAATGGAATCTATTGTTCTCCCTACCCAACAAAGGACCTTTCGTGCGCTCGGACAGACAGACAGACAGACAGACAGACAGACAGACAGACGACGGACGACGGACATCCAGCGATCCTAAAAGCTCACCTTGGCACTTCGTGCCAGGTGAGCTAAAAACCATATACTTTTAACCAGTTATGTCACTGTAATATCCCCATTTTTCGGTCTTGTTTCATGTTATGTTTGTTCTATGCCAGATGGTGGATCGGTAAATGGGTATTGTGTGTGCGAATTCTCTGCTGTATGTAAATTTGCTGTTGGGTGTTAGATTCTTGTAAAAGCTGCGTTGAAAGTTATTCGGTCAAAAAACTGCATCCGCTGAGGAAATAAGTATGGGACATTTGATTTCCTTTCTAATTAATTTCTTTAAATCTGGTCATGTTAGAATCGAAATAATCTATGTTCTACTGTTGTGAACAGTATTTTACAACGACTGGTCGTTGTGATGTGCAGGAATTGACCACTCAGGCCTTCGGCCTTCGCGGCCAATTCCTGCGCATCACAACTCCCAACCGTTGTAAAATACCGTTTCACAACGGTAGAGCATAGATTATTCCTTTAATCAATTACGGCCACAAAATGTGTTAATTATTAGGTCTTTGACAGGTGACTGCTTAAAGCAATGTGATAGTAAAACAGAAAGCTCCTTGCTTTAAGCTGTCACCTGTCCTTTATGAAATCAAAACAAGACTGCGCGTTCAATAAACGCTTATGCCCCCGGTGGCATCCTTGACAATATATTCTGAATCTTTTCTAAGTCCAAATTAGGTCAAGGTCAAGGTCAAACTGAGCTTGGGTATTACTGGTGGGTTGGTAATGGTCCAAGGCAATAACTGTATAAGTATCTAAGCATTGTAGAAAGTAGTGTTGATGCTAGACGAAACGGTAAAATCTAGTTAACCAAGAAATAGCCCATTCAAAATATTCTAAGTCCAAATTAGGTCAAGGTCAATGTCAAAATCAAGGTTGGGTGTATTGGTGGATAGGGAATGGTCCAAGGCAACAACTGTATAAGTATCCAAGCATTGGAGTAAGCGGTGTTGATGCCAGACGAAACGGTAAAATCTAGTTAACCAAGAAATAGCCCATTCAAAGTATTCTAAGTCCAAATTAGGTCAAGGTCAAGGTCAAAATCAAGGTTGGGTATTATTGGTGGCTAGGGAATGGTCCAAGGCAACAACTGTATAAGTATCTAAGCATTTGAATAAGCGGTGTTGATGCTAGACGAAACGGTAAAATCTACTTAACCTGGTTACGGACGGACAGGACGATTACTATATGCTCCCGCATCTGTCGATGCCGGGGGCATAAAAACTTCGTTTTAGTGGTTGTAATTATTATACTAATACATACACATTACCAGTTGACAGTGCGATACAGAGTGATGTATTTAGCTCGAGACGTGTTTTGGCGGAAATAGCCGATCTGACGAGCGCCTTGGCGCGAGTCTGATCGGTTGTTTCCGCCAAAAACGTCTCGAGCTAAAGGCAACACTCTGTTGCGCACTGCCAGCTGGTGATGTGTTTATTATATGCCTTGAAAACAAACAAGAAACAACTAAATAGTCGTTTAAATCATTATATTTCCAAAATAAATTAGTTATTTGAAGCAGAACAAGATGTGTATGCCACAAAGAATAACGCGGCACTCTTACATGTACGTAAATGACGTCACGTCAAATCGAAAGCGACGTCAGAGTAAAATACAAAGTGGCTGATACAAGGTGGCTGATACAGACTCTTGTATTTTACTCTGCAAATACACGCGGAAACGCTCGATATCACTCGAAGGCATATAATAAAGAGATTTTATTGTATGTCTCGCATACAGAGTATTCAGCTAGTGCTATGGTTTGTGTTCACAGGAACCAATGCAATATCTTTTATTTCTATCTGATCAAGATCCAGAATGTCAAATATTTTATTGGGATTATCAAGGAAAAGTACTAGCGTTTCAAATCACCTATATCTAAGTGATATAGCACAGTTAGTAAAGTCCCTCTATCATGATCGCTCACAAGCAGAATCATATTCACTGTTCAACCAATTACCCCATATAAAATACGTCACCAGGGCTCCAGATAAGAGGTAGTTTTTTCAACAAATCCCACATTTTCTCACTATTTTTAGTACCAAATCCTATGATGTTACTACTCATTAGAATCGTCTCGAAGAGACGATTCTAATGAGTAGTGACACCATAGGGTTTAATTCAGAAATAAAGATTTTAGATTTTGAAAAACTACCCTTATCTGGTGCTCTGCGTCACACTAAGAAAATTAGTCCAAAGCTAGGAAGTCCTGGATATAAAATACATGTAAGGCATTTACAGTACCTTTCCAGATGGGAGCTTAAAGCAGGCTGAAAGTAAAGCATAATGCTCCTTGTAAAGGAGCATTCATCTTTACGTTCTACCTGATTTTAAGAATCAACTTGTTGTATAAAACTAGTAGCAGGCTATGGGGTACATTTTAACTTGTTAAGCCAGGTTACATCTAAGGGTAAGATGAAGATGAAAGTAAACTTTTATCTTAATTTATGCTGTAAATTGACTGAAGGTAAGGGCATTCTAATTGGTTTCTCTGGAGATTGGCAATTGGATTGGTATTTGTTTCAAACATTGTGATTGCACTTCAGCTAGTTAAAACTGTTTTCCTATCAAATAGACCAATCAATTACATACCCAGAAGTCCTGAAACCTGCAGGTCTCCAACATGTCGGCCAATTTCATTACATTACACACTGGCTCCTCTGTTTGCTGTTGTTGGGTTAAGGTTATTTTCACAATATTGTATTTTTAAACTCTACAGCCAAAAATGCTATTTCGAATACAATGTTCTTATATTAGTAATATCCTTATGTTACCATCAGTACCGAATCATTAGAATCGTCTCTACTAGACAACAAAATACAGTAACACCTCTCTATCAAATGATGTTAATTAATAAGTGTTTATGACAGGTGACTGCTTAAAGCAATGACAGTAAAACAGAAAACAGTGCACCAGATACTAGGCTGTTTGCAAATGATGCATATATGACATGGGTTCAAAGAGTTAAAACAGTTGAGCCAGGAATCAAGACAAACCCTATGTCTACCATTGTTCAGTATAAAGGATACTCTGACTGTGTCTATGAGACATTTACACAGGGTGAAGTCTGTATGTGGTAGGTTGGTGAGAGCTTTCAGTAGTATCTGGGCCGTAACATTGGTCTGATAATAACCGGGGTTAAACTGGTATCTGAAAAGAGATCAGAATGTTAGAGCAGTTCAATAAAGTTACTGAAAATTTTAAAGCATTTGTAAAAGGACGGCCAATTATCACTCTACTGGCATTCAAGGCAACAAATATATTATAACTAACTGCTAACCAAGCATTCTAATAGGTGGTGTTGATGCAAGCCGAAACATTAACCATTTTCCCATAGCCTGTTTGGAGTATTGAAGACAGGTGATCACTAAGTGATCACTTAAAGCAGGTTGAAAGTAAAGCAAAATGTGCCTGAAGGCACATTCTGCTTTATTTTCAGCCTGCCGTTAACCCTTTGAACCCTAGTCCCGCATATAGGCGTCCTTTTCAAACAGTATACATGTGAAAAGATCACTTGTCCTATGCAAACAGTGAATACCCAGATCAGAGGGCTCCTTTCGGAGCCCTCTGATCTGGGTCTTCACTGTTTGTCATTATCGTAATAGTGGGTTATATAAATACTAAACGCGTTGTGTCTTCAACTAATTGTAATCTAACGTTCTTCTTCCTTCAATCAATCATACATACATATATAAACAATGTGACGTCACAGACGTTAACGTCGTTACCGCGCCACGTGCACATCAGCGCTAAATTGTTATTCACAACATTCTGGGGGCCACAAAAAGTTATATTACTCAAATATGAAAAATCTTAACATTAGATAAACATAACAATTATACAGATACTCGAAATTAATCAAATAATTTAGAGTTTACCATTTGGGTAAGCAGTAGATATTTGATTAAAATCTAGTCTTAAAAGGTCTTATCACACGTTTGATCTCGCGTATCAAAAGTTTGTATATCATCAGGTAGCGGGGTGTCCCAGTCAAATTTCTGTTTCCAGATTTCTTGCATCAGGATCTTGGCTCTTACTGTCACAGGGCTCAGCAGACCCAGGGGATCGTAAATCTGGGATGAATGTTTCAGTATCAATCTCTTTGTGACGTCGTCGGAAATAGGAATATCTCTCTTTGCAAATGATAATACGTCTGTTGACGGATCCCAGCGTAAACCTAAGACTTTCGTGACGTCATCAGTGTCTATGACGTTGTCTCTTTTGGCAAAGCTGAGTAGCTTCTCACTATTGGAACTCCATGATCTGAGGTTCATACCAGCACTTGACATCAAAGTACGCGCTTCTCTATAGTACTGGACACATTCTTCATCTTCTTTGAAACTCGATATGACATTATCGACGTATAGATCTCTCCGTAGAATTTCTGAGGCCGGTACACTGGGGTTAGCTTGTAGATGCTTTAGTATGGTTGCATTGAGTATAAATGGCGATGACGTCGCACCAAACAGCACTGATCTAAATCGGTAAGTCACAAATTCACTGTAGGGGTCACGTGGATCTCGTAGCCATAGAAACCTCGTGACGTCACGATCGTCTTCGTGAAGGTTTACGTTTAAGAACGCTTTCTCTATATCAGTAGTAACCGCGTAGGTATGACGTCGAAATCTCAACAGAATAGAGGTGAGCTCATTCAGAACTGGGGGTGTTGACTGAAGACAATCATTCAAACTCGGCGAATCCGGTGTCTTTCTGCAACTGCAATCATAGACGATTCTTATTGGCGTGGTTGAGGAGTCTTTCTTTACAGGGTGATGGGGTATATAATGTACTTGCTTGTTACTGTTAAACTCTGTGTCTGGTACCTTTTCAATGAATCCACGTCGCTCTTGCTCTGCCATAATTTCGCCATATTTCTTCAGCATTTCATGATCTTTGGCGAGTCTACGAACGGTACTTTCAGTCCTTTTTAACACTATGTTGTAATTTGTTGGTAATTCTAGGTGTTCTGGTCTCCATGGTAACCTAGCAGTATATTTTCCATTTTGATGCTCAATAGATGTCTGCTGGTACTGTTGTAATTCTTGTTCTAGATTTAAGTCTGGCTCCTCTTTGGTGATTCCGAGACTTTCTAAATTCCAGAAACGTTCTAATGAGAGTTCATCGGGAATGTTTGTCGTCATAACGTTAAGAATATGTTGAGCACTTCGTCCCGGGGCAGTACTGTTAAATGGCCCGGAAAGTAGGTAGCCAAGTTTCGATTTAACTGCTGTCGGTCCACAACCTCGAATAATCTTATCTTCTATAAAGTCCCAGTAAAAGTCCGCACCGATTAACAACGATATTGGGAATTCATTGTTGTCTGATATTGGATGTGCTAATTTCAACCCCTTTAAATATGGCAGTTGTTCAGTGTAAGCTCTGTGGCTAATGTCAATTGGTGTAGCTATTTTCGGCACAATAAGTACACGTATGGGTATTTTCTGTTGTTTTTCTGTGACTACATGGACTGTCGAGGAATCGATATGTTGTACTTTTGTACTACTTCCTCCAAAAGCAGACAAACTGATGGTTTCTTTACTTTCCCGTGGTAATTCTAGTTCATTTGCTAATGTCTCTGTTATAAAACTTCTCTGAGCACCTTCATCAAATAGAATTGCTGCGGAACTATAACTTTCCTTATAGCACACATCCGTAATGGCTGTCTTTAATAAAACACCAGATCGTGACTGGCGTGCTGATGTGTACAGTACAGTTGCGTCTCTGTTAGCCTGATGAGAATCTGTATATCTTGTCTGCTGAGAATCTGTATGTGTAGATTGGCATATTGTAGTATGATGTTTTCTGCCACATCGTTGACAACGGTTTCTAGATTTGCACGAAAACACAGCATGTTTACGGAAACAGTTAAAACACAGTTTCTTTTCCTTCACAACTTTCAACTTTGACTGCACATTTGGGTATTTTTTACACTCGCTAGCAATATGGGTATCTCCACACAGTAGACATGTTAGTCTATTGTCACTTAGATTTCTGTCATTTCTTGATTCCTTTGCACCAGCAAACAACGATGCTGCAGAGCCATACAATTCAACTTCCGGTCGGTTTGACGCACCAGCTTCTTTAATATTTATTTCCTTAAATATTGCACATCGTAAATCACTCAACAGCCAGTTGTCGTCACCATGTTGTCTTGCTAGTTGTTCTCTGATTTCACCAGGTAATTTGTTAAGCACAACAGTCATAATGCAAAACATTGACAAAAACAACCCTTAAAAGTCAGAAATGGACTAGACTAAAATGGAAAATGGAATTGTTCATTTAAAGTTTCAGGGAGGAAAGAGTTAAGCTATCATTTACTAGAACATAGAAAATATTTCTTATGGTGCATATCAATAACAGTATCAATTGAAACCCTTTATATAGAAAAATTGTACAAACCATATAAACAATACTTACAATTTCAAAACACCAAGATTTGCCTCTAGGTCATATGTGTTTTCTCGAACTTGCATGTCAACATATCTTTCCAAAGTGCCCAAGTTTTCAGGATTATACCTATCAAAAAATAGAATTGGTAATACCTGTTAAATCATTATTCCATAAATACACTTTTTACACCTTTAATTTATTCCACCATTGACAAACAGAAAATTGATAGACAAACTTTAAACCATTCTGAGTGCTTTAAACCTATACAGTGCAAATCTGAAATTCTGAGCTCTACAGACAGTCATATTTTCCAAAGACAATCATAGACTGGAATCATCTGGATGAAAGGGTTGTGTGTGGGCAGTCAGTAAACAGGGGCCCGTTTCATTAAACTTCGTACGAAAAAATCAATCGTAAGTCAAAACTTTAAAATGCATTTAATTTCTTATTTCTCTATTCACTCCGGTCTTGTGACATATTTTTGGAATCGTCTTTTCAAGACGATTCCAAAAAGATGTCATAAGACTGGATTAGATGGAGAAATAAAAAAATATTGAGACTTTTATAATCTGACTTACAACAACATTTGTCGTACGAAGTTTTATGAAACGGGTCCCAGCTTCAGAACAGCTACATGTATTTAAAAGTGGGACTAATTTAGTTTCCCAGCTCTCTCCCATTGTGTGGACACTGTAACTACAGTACTGCAATGCATTCAGCAGAGCTCCAGATAAGAGGGGGAAAACTGAACAAAACCGACAATTTCTGACGTATTTCAGCACCAAATCCTATGGTGTTACTACTCATTAGAATCGTCTCTAAGACGATAAACCATAGGGTTTAATGCAGAAGTGAAGATGTTAGTTTTTGAAATACCCCCCTTATCTGGAGCCCTGCATACAAGTACAGATACAATTCACGTTATACAGTTATTTTCTATAACTTCTTATTCTTCTTCCCATTAAGTGCAGGGCCCCTCTGGAGCATCGACGCGCTGTGACTGTACAAGGTATTGTGAGGCGACGAACAAAGTGCAAATTAAAAATCCTAGCAGATGTTAGCTTAAAGCAGAATGCGCCTGAAAGCACATTCTGCTTATCTTTCAATTTACTCGAACAGCCATTTTTCCAAGACCACATCTTGACTCTCTCAGAAAATCAGGAAAGCATCCATGTGCAGTTTGTCAAACAGGAACAGGCAGGAACTCCATCTCTTGCACCACTTGCTCATGCTGGATCTACAAAAATGCAGTGGTATCAAAGGCCCACTTAGACCCGACCCACACTACAAGTGCCCACGCTGTTTGGGAACAGCTCGGCCAATCGATGGAAGGCCATTGAAGGCGGTAACAGTTGACAACGAAACACTGGAGGTTGTCTCAGACTTCTGCTACCTTGGAGACACTTTGTCATCCGGAGGTGGATGTGAGCTCGCTGCCATTACACGATGCAAATCTGCATGGAAAAAGTTTAGGGAGCTCCTACCCATCCTCACAAACAGGCAACTACCGATCGAAACCAGAGGCCGAGTTTACTCAAGCTGTGTGAGGAGTGTGATGCTCTATGGTTCAGAGACATGGGCAGCCTCAGCAAACACTCTCCGACGTCTTCAGCGCAACGACAGAGCCAAGATAAGATGGGTCAGCTTGGTTAAGCCAGATGATGACATCCCTTTTGAGACCCTCCTATCTCAGCTGAAACTGAAGGCCATTGCAGACATTCTGCAAACAGGCAGGCTGAGATGGTTTGGCCATACAGAAAGAAGTGCAAGCTGGATCTACCAGATCAAAAACATGAGCATTGAATCACAAAGAGGTCAAGGAAGACCCAAACTATCCTGGATTGACCTTGTGAAGTGTGATCGTGCATCTCTCGGGATGGACTCTACCCAACCACAGGATCGCCAGAAGTGGAGAGGAAGACTACGCTCCTCGACAGGCCTCACCCTTGTTAAAGGATTAATTGATTGGCCTGTATAAACAAAACAGGATGATGATGATGACCCTGTTTCTCATATTAAAGAACTGTTGAAACAATTAGTTAGTAATGGTTAGAAACTGCTGATGAATCCGTTACACAGTCACTGAATGGGGAATCAATACTTATTATTCATATTATCTTCAAGCTATAGATGACATAAATTGTAATCATTGAGGGTAAAAATAAAGTCTAAAACCAGCGTTCATTTATGCGACTATAAAAGCAATAATTAGGTGTTAACACCGATTTATAAATACTAACAGGATAAATAAACGGTACATTTGGTTTGAGGGACTTTTGTTTACAATTAATTTGAGGGAATTTTGCTATACTTATAACTCATAAGTACAAACCTTAGACAAATTTGGTATGGAAATGTGCAAAAATGTATTGGCTACACGATATAGTGTATTTTTAATTGTGATTTAATCATTTGCAGATCATAATTTTGTGTGTCAATGACAATGGTGTGAAAAGTAAAAGTTGCAAATGTACAGTTTCTTTATCCTGTTAGTATAAATACTGTTCAAAGAGTTAGAAGATTTGTTCACATTAAAATACACAGTCCACGTTTTCAATTGATCATAAAGTAAGTCAATCCCATTTTTTACTATTGAGGGTGGTTGTTGCAGCCCTCTGATCAGGGTCTACACATTTTGCATAGGTATATTATATTTTATAAAATGTACAGTAACATTATTTTAAATGATGAGTAAAGTCGTCTCTAGGGTTGAATGAGTTAAGCTCAGGACTGTATGTTTATCAAAACTTACAACAAAATTTGTGCAGCTAAGGATTATATAGAATTGGAAAGACTGTTGTGCGAATCAGCTTTCTAATCCACACAAGTAGTTTAAGAACGACCATCGTGCTAATTAGTGATGAAACGATTATCGTGCTATTATCCATAATCCTCGCTGAGTGTGTCACGTCGGTGACAATCGTTAGTGCTGCCGAATAATCTATGTCGCTAAGACCGCATTCCGGTCAACCATTGGGATTATCCAACATATCCACATAACAAATCATAGCTCCCCGCAGCTTTACGTCATTCATAATTTATACTCGGAGGTTGTCGGCATTTTCCGGTTAATAGCATTTATTATCAAACAAAGCTTCCACTATATAGTGAATTTCCGTAGTCAACGTTTTTTTTTAGCTCACAGCAGTTTGAAGTGATGACAATGCCACGCCCACAAAAAAGACAAATGGTCTCTGTGCCTTATGAAATTAAATGAAATCAAAATCGATAAAATTTAATTATTCCATTATCACATAGATGTATTTGTTTGAAATAGGAGTGTTATATATTTTCCCGAAATATCGCTGTGTTGGTAACTCAAAAGTTAGCGTGAATGTTTTTCTTAGCTTGTCATCTGTTTCCTTTGATCGTGCACATACATTTTGTCATCAGTTTTCGAGAATTAACGATAGCAGCCTTTTTCAACAGAAATGATATTCCACTTTAATTATGTATCCCCAACCAATACGAAAGAAAATATAGCAGTAGAAATAACAATGATAATCCGGTTTTATGATAAAAGGTGGTTTATTTTAAATATTTTAGTCATGTTGTACATCTGTGATTGGGCAAAACATAATTTTCTCTAAATTATGATAGATCTTCACCTAGCAGATAGAAATGAAGATATAAAGTCAAAAGATTTAAGAGGAAATACAAATGACATTCAGGATTACTGTACAAAAAGTATCTACATAAAGAGAGTAATAGGGACATAGTAAAACAGTGCAGACCTAGATTTAAGAGTTCTTATAAAAGCCTCGATAGCTCAATGGTAGAGCGTCCGCTTTCGAGGCGGGAGGTTGTGGGTTCGATCCCCAGCCGGGTCATACCAAAGACCATTATAAAAATGGTACTAGTAGCTCCCTTGCCTAACGCTCGGCAATGTAAGGATAGTGCTAGGAAGGTGACTGTAATGCCCAGGTAAGTATGCATGTTAATGATAGTGTTACCCAAATGCAGTTAGGGTTGGGTTGGCGATCCCTAGAGAACAGACGTGCCGATGCTAGACTAACAATGTTTTACAAGGTAGTCCACGGCCTGGTAGCCATACCCTATCCCCCATATCCGAGGCATCCTGTGAGATTAACTCACAATATGCACCCTCTTTCTTTTATGCAAATCCACACTGCCGTAAATTACTACCAGTTCTCCTTTTTCCCTGCAGTGATAGTTTAATATGTGGAATAGCCTCCCCAGTGATATTGCCATGCTCCAAGACTTGAACCAGTTCAAGCAAGGAGTATGCACACTGAACCACTGTCACTAAATTCAGTCATTGTTTTTATCTTTTAATCTGTACATTCTGGTCTTTTAATTATTAATAACATAACCTTGTCTTATATCCACTCATTCACTCCTATTACTCTTTTCACTTATTCTTACTAACTTGCACAGACGCGCAGCTGCATATAATACTCGAAAGAGGGTGCTGCAGGATATATAGATAGATAGATAGATAATGGATACCTTGTTTGTCGCAATAAAAGCTCTACAGAGCTTATGTTGATTGTTTACCATATGCGACGTTAAATAAAGCTTGCCTTGCCTTTTGCCCTCTGATCTAGTAGATCTACTGCACTGCTTGCAATTTTACAAATCAATTGTTTTGTTTATTTCTTATGGTACACTGTTCTTACAACTGTCATTAGATTATATCCCTATGTAAATATGTGGATATTGAAATCTCCGATTATTTTCCGATATTAATCGAAATGGTCGCCCGATTCAATTTGATTATCGATAGTGGTTTGAAACCGATTTTCCAACACTAGTGCTAATACACCGATTGACAGTTCCGCACTGCGCATGCGCAGCCCTAATTTCGACCAAGAGTTATCCTTCTTGATAAGGCAAGTACAATATCAACAATGGCCTATACCTGCGCTGTTCAGCAATGCTCAAATGGAGCCTATTCGGCTAAATAAATGGAAACGACATCTCTGTGATGAATATGGGTGGAAACTGACTGTTAATGCGATCCACCCTTCAGGTAATATACGTTTTACTAAAGTTTAAACGGGTTATGTACGGCGAAGATTATCGGCGGGCATATAATGGTGGGTGGGGTGTGCTTACGCTACAACTCATATCTGTAGCACGCACGTTGTTGAGCTCGATTAAAGTTTTTGTATATTATCTCTGGAAAAAAATAAAGTTCAACCAGTATCCCTTATGAACCTTATAAGAAATTTTGACAAGTCAGTCTGCAGTTGTTTTTTTTTCATACTGCAACACCCCCTCTAGGAGATTTTGTGGAGGTACGCGTCTGATTTACAGAGGATTGATGGAGATTTTTTTTAAAAGAATTCAATCTTATTATAGAAGAAGAAAAATCTGGTGACTGCTAGGTTTATATATTAAAAGATTGTAACTCCAGACTAGGTCTAACTTACTCTTGATGATTACCCTGTGATACATGAGCCTGTGTTTGTTTGGTTAAACGTACAGTCTGAGGCTGACTGGGGCTTGAATTCTGTACCTTCAAACTATCATTCGGAAGTTCTAATGACTTAGTACTGAATTATACACACAGTGCGTATAATTCTGTGGACTGATCTACTGGCCACAAATTCCTCTTGCCAAACTGTGGTAGGTTCAGTACCATGACATATGCATATATGATTTTTTTTTCAATACCAAAATTCATATGTTTAACGCCTTTAATTTCTATTTAGCTAATGGCGTATACATGTACTGTGTATAGCCTCTGTGGTTTTAACTCTGTGACTGTCTTTGTTTCATTTCAGATTATTCCCTACCAAGTTATATGAATGAGAACAACGTGAGAAATAGTAGCTGTTGATTAGGCGACAAGGTGACATAAAGCTATGGTCCCCTCCGGGAGACGATTCTAATGAGTAGTGACAGCATAGGGTTTAATGCAAACATAAAGATTTTAGTTTTTGAAATACTCCCCTAGGTTATGTGAAGCACTGGTGTGTTATTAACTGTCAACAGCACAGGGCATTTGACAACTTACCAACAGTTGACAACTCAATGCAGGATAAAAGGGAAGCAGAAAGCAGCAGTTAGGAGTTGTGTGCTTCACTTTAGTGCTGCAGTAATGCCTCGCTCACATTTGCTGCGGCTGCCGTACGGCGGCCGCACGGCTAATCATTTCTACGGCGAGTAGCAATTCCCCGGCCGCCGCAGAATTCCTACGGCCGCCGTGTGTTGCGCTCACATTTGCTGCGGCTGCCGCGCGGCGAGATTTTATTTTTGGGGTTAAAAAACCTGCGGCAACCGTACGGCCGCCACGGCCGCCGTACGGTGACCGCACGGCCGCCGTACGGCAGCCGTGGAAGTCCCACCAGATACCCTGCAACCAAAATGCTGCTCCTGCTACACAACTTGTTTTGCTACATGTTCACACAACTAATATCAGTCCAACAACACCATGGACTCAAAGGACACATATGGACAGCATTTAAGAACATTTAAATCCATTTTTAGATAATATACATGTTTAACATATATGAACAAAAGTACAAATGCACAATAGGAAAATTGACCATTGAGTTACGGCGGCCGTACGGAGACCGTACGGCAGCCGTAGAATCACTCTGCGGCTTGTGTTTCTACGGCCGCTGTAGAAAGGAAAAAATGTTATAACTCCGCGTTATAATTCTACGGCGAGCTCTACGGCCTGTGAAATATTGGGATACGCCGTGCGGCTGCCGTACGGCCGCCGTAGGATTCTCTCGATTTCACGTTTCTGCGGCCGCCGTACGGCCGCCGTAGAGCAAATGTGAGCGCACTATTAGCACCTGTGTTTTTGTAGATAAACAAATTGAGTTACTGCTTACCCCAAGTTTAATTTTGTAACACAGTAGGATTATGGCTTAGCCCATTTCCCCATAAATACGTCTTTAATTAATTTCTCTACTGAAGAAAATAGTTCCAATTTATACTGTCAAAATTAAAATCATAAGAAATATTTTCTATATTTTAGCAGATAATAGCTTAAAGCAGGCTGAAAGTAAAACAGAATGTGCCTTAATCACAGTCTGCTTTACTAACAACCTGCTTTAATTGGTCACATATCTTCAAAACTAGAAACAGGCTATGGGGTAATCATCATGGGTTAACCCATATACATGTACACCAATATTATGCCTTTATATATTCCTCCACTGAATGAAATATTTTCAATTTATACAGCAGAACCTTGAAAAATATATTCTATATCTTTTCAGATGGTAGCTTAAAGCAGGCTGGGAGTAAAGCAGAATGCATCTAAGAGCATATTCTGTGTTATTTTAAACAAGCTTTAAGTATATATATATACCGTAACTAGTCACTTATCTCTATTATATAAGTAGTAACAAGCTATAGGATAACAGGTTAGATATTCTTTGTAAATATTTGATTATATTTTATAATAATTTTTGATGCCAGTTTAATTCTTTCCTGATCAGATACTGTTTGTTTTTCTTTTTATAAAGGACAGTTAAAAACCAATGTACAGGAATAGCAATTTCTCATTCTAAGTAACTGCCTTCAGTACAATGTTTTTTTGTGCTCATGAAAATCAAACATAGTTTTCATTATTATTATTTCCAAGGAATTCTCATTGGTCTTAAATTAGTATTTGGTTTAAAGAAATAACTTACATCATCTGACTATTGGACAGGCTTAACTGGTGTTTTTGTTAGTTCTGATTTATTCATGGAATAAAAGACAAAACAAATTCACATGGATTTTTGCTTTTGTTTTCCAACTCTGTAGACATTGTAATGCAAAACTATAACAGTGAAGAGTGTTTTAACAATGCTTATAGATAGAACTGAAATAGATAATTAAAACCAAGGAAAAGACTTGGCAATCTGGATTCTTAAAATAAATAATAAAGACACCTGTTAAATGAAGACAAAAACAAAGCAGATAGCTCTTACAAGCACTTTCTACTTTGCTTTTGTTAACATTAAGCTGCTGGTCTTTCCTTCAACAGACATCTAATAGAACATAAATAACCATTCCATGAACAGACATGGTGATAGTGATGGAAATTGAAATAAGCAACTAAATGTATTTATAATCACTAATTATTATTTATTAATATACCAGTATTTATAAATTTTATATTATTACCATATTGATAATTATTTAATAATTATCAATCAATAATAATGTAAATATATTAACCCATTAATGATTATGCCATAAATGCAAGTAGATCTTCATCTAGGAAGTTCTGAACAAGAAACACAAAAGATGTTTCAAGTGTCTGTACAGATGGTAGCGGAAAGCAGATAAAAGGGCATTCTACTTTGCTTTCTACCTGCTTTCAGTTATCACCTGTGTTAAAAACTAGAAACACGCTATGGGGTAAAGGGCTAATACCATCTAAGTCCAATGACTTTCCACTCAGTAGTGTAACCTTAACATAGACAACACTATTATATATACAAACAACTGCTTAATAAATATAGGCAAAGCAGACAGCTCCAACGCAAAAGCTTTCTACATTGCTTTTGTTTGCATTAAGCTGTTGAATGCAGAATGTACATTAAGGTGCATTCTAAGAAATATATTCTAGCAGATGGCAGCCTGAAGCAGGCTGAAAGTAAAGCAGAATGCCACCTGACGGTACATTCTACTTTACCTTTGACCACCTGTCTTCAAACCTAAAAACAGGCTATGGGGTAGTGGGTTAACACAATCCACCCAGAATGAGTCACAAAGGGGGCTCAGCCAACCAGTAGAATATACAACAAGGGCCACTATGGCCCTAAATCGCTCACCTGGTAACCATGTAACCATGTACACCGTGTGACCTAGTTTTTGACCGGGCATGACCCTCATTCTAACTTGACCTTGATTTCAATGAGACAAACATTTTGTTCAAGTTTCATGAAGATTCAATGAATTTTGTAGTCTCTAGAGTGTTAACGAGGTTTTTGGATGATTTGACCTAGTGACCTAGTTTTTGACAAGACATAAGCCACATTTGAACTTGACCTATATTTCATTGAAGTAAACCTTTTCATCAAGTTTTATGAAGATCAAATGAAATTTGTAGTCTCTAGAGTGTTAATAAGGTTTTTCTATTATTCGACCTAGTGACCTAGTTTTTAACCGGACATGACCCACATTTTAACTTGACCTAGTTTTCATTGAGGCAAAAATTTCTATGAAGTTTCATGAAGATCCAATGCTAGTTGTAGTCTCTAGAGTGTTAACAAGGTTTTTCAAAGATTTGACCTAGTGACCCAGTTTTTGACCGGACATGACCAACATTCGAACTTGTCCTAGATTTTATTGAGGCAATCATATTGATGAAGTTTTATGAAGATCCAATGAAATTTGTAGCCTATAGAGTGTTAACAAGGTTTTTCGATAATTTGACCTAGTGACCTAGTTTTTGACCAGACATGACCCATATTCGAAGTTGACCTAGATTTCATTAAGGCAAACATTTTGATGAAGTTTCATGAAGATCCAATAAAATTTGTAGTCTCTAGAGTGTTAACAAGGTTTTTCGAAGATTTGACCAAGTGACCTAGTTTTTGACCGGACATGACCCACATTCGAACTTGGCCTAGATTTCATTGCGGCAATTATATTGATGAAGTTTCATGAAGATCCAATGAAATTTGTAGCCTCTAGAGTGTTAACAAGGTTTTTCGATAATTTGACCTAGTGACCTAGTTTTTGACCGGACATGACCCACATTCGAACTTGACCTAGATTTCATTTAGGCAAACATTGTGACCAAGTTTCATCAAGATCCAATGAAATTTGTAGTCTCTAGAGTGTTAACAAGTGTTAAAGAGACAATGCTTTTTGTTTCTTCTATTTTTGTGATTTTACTCTTGGGGTTAGATTCTTCTCTGCTGAAACATGTACAAATAATATCTGTTGATACCAAATATGATGGAAGCTAAGATATTGTCAGTCAACTGTCAGGGTTTAGGATCCAATGAAAAACGTCTTGACGTTTTCAACTTTCTTAAAGCAAAAAATTGCCATATCTATTGCTTACAAGATACACATTTTTACAAGTCAGAAAGAAAAGTTTATCCGAGCCCAGTGGGGATTTGACTGTATATTTAGTGCAGGAAGCTCCAACTCAAGAGGTGTTGCTATAATGTTTCACAAGGATGTAGAATACACTTTACATAGCCACAAATCATGCACAGAGGGGAATTTTATAATAGCTGACCTTACAGTTGAGAAAAATAGATTTACTTTGGTTACCGTATTTTCTCGCGTATAAGACGGGTTTTTTTCCTTCAAATTCTCGATCTGAAGTGGGGGGCTCGTCTTATAAGAGAGTCAAAGAATTTCCTAACTTTTTTCCCTATTATTTCAGGTCAAAAGAAGAATCTGAAAAGATCGTGACCAATTTTTTTACCAGAGTACATAATCATATGTTATTCTGTATTTAAAATAAAGACAGAGAATAAACATTGATAAAGTACGTTTAGTTTGCTTTTTGATTAACAACTCACCACAATTCCCCCTTAAAATTGCCGAAAATCCAGGTAAGACTGTCTATAAACTTCAAAACAATGTGTAAAGTGCCCGCCATATTTAATCAACATCCGGCGTATTCATATGGCTGACCTCAGTATATAGTGATTGAAGTCTTTCTCCTACTAGATTTACGTATTATTTGTTTTCATTAATAAAAGGAAATATAAATTACCATACAGGCCTTGGTGTTAAAGAGAGCTATTTAAATTGTCCATGCGCTTTCTTCATCAAGATTTTAGCGGCAGAACAATATGCCTCTCAGTCTGGCAATCAACGTATTACGCAACACTGATCACTGGCCCAAACCTTGTGTTGACTCTTTATATGACACGCTGGGCTGTTAACGGATTATACTCAACACACTTTGCCAGTACACAGGAATGCCTTTGATTGCTAGTTTATCTAGCTGCGACTGCTTATCAGTTGAAATTGGGCTTCGATCCGTGATTAACTCTATCCACCGTTCGAAGTTTTTTTTCAAAGTCAGGATCTACACTTAAATTTCATAATCTTTTGTACACGCACGCTATTCTTTCATTAAGGTCAGAAAGGTATTTTAAATCAGTAAATTTCATAATTAATGAGTGTAATCAAGCAGTCAAGAAAACTAGTGACATGGAAGCTAAGTCTTACTGTATAAACACTCCCGTAATTATGTCATTATTCTGTAACACTTGTACAATGCTTTTCATGAAATGAAGGCGGAGCTTATTTTGATTGACATCTTAACACTGATCCAGACGTTTGCCGAGAATGGCACTCGGTTGTAGTTACTTTTTTTTGTGTGTTTGAAATATTCGGAATCATGCCTGTATATTATTGATTGTAAATCTTAATAAGTGTTACTAATATTTAAATTAAAATCTACGAGGGTATTTTAGTATTTTAATTAAAAATATCTACGAACTTGTTCTTACTCTGAATATGCGAAGCTTTAAATGTAAATAAAGTACACCCAGAACAAAACAATGGTGGGTGTTGAAGAGCGCCGTTAGCGAGTAAAAAAATGTTTTAATTGCTGAACATTTGCAAGTAAGTAAATCTATTGAACACAGCTAGGAGAATCATAAAGTAGTCTGCCTAGAATTAATTTTACAGACCAGTTTATGGAAGCATTATTTAAGCTACGCTGTTAAATAGACATGGGTAATTCAATGGAAAAATAAAACTTCGAAGATCGTCACGGAAAAAAATTCTCGGACCGGCCACGATTTTTCCACCCGTCTTATAAGAGGGTCAAAGCAAAATCCAAGGATTGTCTCCTCAAAGTAGGGGGTGCCGTCTTATACGCGGATCGACTTATACGCGAGAAAATACGGTAATCTTTATGGCCCAAATAACGACTCCCCAGAATTCTTTGACACAATTATTACGTTATCAAGAAACTACAATAATGATAATATAATCATATGTGGAGATTTTAATGTTGTCCAAAACCCAAACTTAGATTGTTATAATTACATACATATAAACAACAAAAAATCAAATGCTAAGATACTGCAAATCAAGGAAAGTTATGATCTAGTGGATCCTTTTAGGGAAAGTTATCCTAACTTAAAACGTTATACTTGGAGGAAAAAAACTCCATTAAAACAAGCTAGATTAGACTACTTTCTGATTACCGAAATTTTTTAACATCTGTAAAAACATGTTCAATAGAACCTAGCTATCGATCTGATCATTCAATGGTTATTCTCAACCTTCATTTTTCTCAATTTCTAAAAGGTAAACCATAATGGAAACACAACAATTCATTACTCGAAGATCTAGATTACCTAAAAATAATTAATGAAAAAATATCTGATATCAAAAGGCAGTATGCACTGCCAGTGTATAATTTTGACAATATATATAACATACCAGATAAGGAGCTACAATTTTCGATAAACGATCAATTATTTCTGGATACTTTGTTGATGGAAATCAGAGGCAAATCAATTTCATATGCGAGCTATAAGAAAAAAGCAAATAACAAATTAGAAACTGAAATTACAAATAACATAAAAAAAATAGAATCAAATTTGACCCCTGAAAATCTCATTCAGCTTGAAACCCTTCAAGAAGAATTACTGAATTTACGCCAACAGAAAATGCAGGGACATTTAATTCGAGCTAGGGCTAAGACAATTGAAGGCGATGAAAAACCAAGTAGTTATTTTTGCAGTTTAGAATCCCAAAATTATGTTAGTAAGATAATTCCAAAAATCGAGAAAGCAGATGGCGCTATTATTACTGATCAAATGGATATTCTTGAGGAAACGAAAAACTTTTATCAAGCTCTTTTTTCAAGTAGGGACAACACTTTAGCAGATGTTGATTTAACAAAAGAATTGAAAAATTTAAATATGCCTACACTAACGGACAATGAAGCTGAATCGCTGGAAGGACTAATTACGTTTGAGGAAAGCTCTATTGCACTTAAGCTAATGAAAAATAACCGCAGTCCAGGATCAGATGGTTTCGGGGCAGACTTCTTTAAGGTTTTCTGGGGGAAATTAGGACATTTTGTCACAAGATCTATTAATTATGGGTATAAAAATGGGGAGTTGTCTACAACTCAGAAGGAGGGCATAATAACATGTATCCCAAAAGAAAACAAATCAAGACAATTTTTAAAAAATTATAGACCAATATCCTTGCTAAACTGTGTATATAAAATTGCTTCTAGTGCAATAGCTAATAGAATTAAATCATTTTTAAATAAACTCATTAACCAAGATCAAACTGGCTTTATTGCAGGTCGCTATCTGGGCGAAAACACTAGGCAAATATATGATGTCATGAATTATGCAGATGAATATAATATACCAGGATTAATTTTGCTAGTTGATTTTGAAAAGGCATTTGATTCTTTATCTTGGAGTTTCATTATGAAAGTTTTGAAGTTTTTTAAGTTTGGTGAGTCAATCCAATCATGGATTAAAGTATTATATAAAAATGCAAAACTTCGCATTAACCAAGGGGGAAATTTGTCAACATTCTTCACAATTGAGAGAGGCTGCAGACAGGGGGACCCTTTATCTCCGTACATCTTTATCCTCTGTGCTGAAATCCTAGCTATAAGGATCAGAAGTAATGAAAAAATAAAAGGTATTAAAATAGGTGCAGTGGAATATAAATTCTCTCAGTATGCAGATGATTGCGCAGCAATCCTAGATGGTTCCTCAACTTCATTAAATGAAACACTAAATGAACTGGCAGTTTTTGCGCGCTATTCAGGGCTTAATGTTAATTTTGACAAAACTCAGGTTGTTTGGATAGGATTAAAAAAATACAGTAGTGACACTATAAATACAAGATGGAAACTTAAATGGAGAGTTACAAGCTTTAAACTATTAGGAATTAATTTTGATGTAGACTTAGACAAAATTATTTCTATAAACTATGATGATAGAATTTCTCAATTGAAAAACATTATTAATAAGTGGAAAAGACGATGTTTAACACCATTAGGAAAAATAACAGTTATAAAAACTTTACTTTTACCTATATTCACACATTTATTTATATCAATTCCAAATCCAACTGATGATATTATTAAACAAATAAATTCATTGCTTTTTGACTTCCTCTGGGAAGGACCAGCAAAAATAAAAAAGAATGTTATTATAAAAGAATACCAGGAGGGCGGATTAAAAATGATAAACCTATTAGCTTATATTCATAGTCTTAAAATAACATGGTTAAGAAGACTTATTATCTCCCCTGGTAAATGGAGCAAGATTGTTCCTGAATTATTTGATATGACTAACATGATAAAACTTGGTGATTCATATGTACAAAAACAGAGACAAAATGTGAAAAATCCTTTTTGGCAAAACGTTTTAGACGCTTATTTGGTTCTACTTAGAAAAAACAATCCTTCAAATTGGGACCATTTTCTTTCTACACCAATATTTTTTAACAATAATATTAAGATAGGCGAACAACCTATATATTTCAAGAAATGGTGCCAAAAAGGAATTTTCCTAATCAATGACCTGATACAGGAAAATGGTAACTTTTATAGTGCAACAGACTTAAGAGAAATTTTTAATATTAAAACTAATTTTTTACAGTACTATGGAGTATTGAAGAGTTTAACTGAACTTGCAAACTTACATAATATTCAATTATCTAATCAGAAATTACAAGCTCCAATTATTCCTTATACATTCTCAGTTTTGATAAGAAGTAAAAGGGGCACAAAAGACATTTACAGTATTTTGAATAAAAATGATGATTCTGCAACAGCTAAACTGAAATGGGAAAAAAAATATCAAATAGAAAATGAAACATGGAAACAAATATTCATGTCCCCTTTTAACTCTTCGACTAAAACCTCTTTACAATGGTTCCAATTTAGAATCAACCACAATATACTACCTACCAAAAAGTACTTGTTTACCATTAATGTAATTTTAAGTCCATTTTGCCAGTTTTGTCAGGTTGAAGAAGACCTTGTTCACATGCTCTGGTCTTGCCCAAGTACACAGGAATTTTTAAAACAAGTCAAAGAATATCTCCAATCAAAAGGCATAACCTGTATCTTTGAGGGAAACATTTTATATTTAACATTAATGAGAATTACTCAGATCTTTCCTTCTTCATTCAGCTAAAACACTATATTTTTCTATCCAAATTCCACAATAAACCACTATCTGTCATTGCTTTTATGAACAAAACTAAAACACACTATCAACCAATAAAATACTTAGCCCAAAAGAATAATAGAACAGAAAATTTAATCAAATATTGGGACAAATATATGCATATTCTGGACAGTGATTAAATAGACAACAAACACAATAGCACCAAATATGTGTGATAAGGACTACTCATAAGAAAAACCCTGACAGTATACCTAAAAATGTAATATTTTGTTTAAAATTGCAAAAGCTACAATAACTCAAATAGTTTGACATGGTTTCGGCGGGGAGAGAAGTCCCGAGAGTAAAATCACTAAGAAAAAATATTTTTATACTTAAAAATATTCCATACCCCTTATTAATAGAGAGAAAGAGAGTGAGAGAAGAATGAATAGAGTAGAAATATAATCGTATTAATAGAAAATGTTTAAAGTTTCTTTAGAATGTTCAATTATATGTCTATTTGTATTATACAGTGAAGCCTCTCTGTAAGCGACCACAAAACTTGGTTAATTACTAGGGTATGCAACAGGTGACTCCTTGGAGTGGGACAACAGTAGAACAGAGAGCACCTGTAGGAGCTTTCTGTTTTGCTTTCTCCTTACTAAAGGCTGTCTTTTTACATAAATAATTGTCTCTTTTTAAATGGTCGTAACTGAGAGATTTTACTGTAATGCATGTTCTTCTTTCAAATGTTGTAAAGTATGTTGAGGGATGGCCCACCCCGACCCTCTGCATACTGATTGGACGGGGTGAATAAAAGTATAAAAAAAAAAAAAAAAAAGATCCAATGAGATTTGAACCTGCTAGAGTGTTAACGAACAATTGTGAACGGACGGACGGACGTACGTTCTCACAGTTGGACATTTGTTGGGTATATTTTTTGTTATAAAGTACCCAGCAGTACACTAAAATACCCAACAATAACAATAGGGCAATCACGGAATGAATGGAATCTATTGTTCTCACTACCCAACAAAGGACCTTTCGTGCGATCGGACAGACAGACAGACGACGGACGACGGACATCCAGCGATCCTAAAAGCTCACCTTGGCACTACGTGCCAGGTGAGCTAAAAATGCTTTGCTGCTCAATACTCCCACAGAGGGGACATCCAATTAAGGGTAATAAAACTCTTAGGCACCCTGTGTGATTTACTACAGTGAGATGCCAATCAAGCGTTTTACTGATGAACTCCACAGGGGTGTAGCCCCTGGTGAAAAAGTCATGAAACATAGTGCACCTGATTCTGGATACCAAGTCAAAAGCAGGAACAGTATTTTTTTGCAAAAGGTCTTTCTCTGGATCCAGATCTGTCAAAATAATAATAATAAAAATTTGAAATCAAAGTATTTGTTACTTTGATATTTTTTAAACCCATTGCCAAAAGATATTCTGCTTATATCCTATTGCTTTCAAGCTGATAATTATGATGAAAGTATTGCAGAAATATTCTTCAGTTGAATTCTGCTTTACTTTCATCTTGCTATAAGCTGCTATCTGTATTTAATCTACATCATAATTAATGTCATCTTTAAAAACTGGCCTTGTACAAAAATTAACAAATTATATTAAAAGGCTTAGAGCCATTTATCTGTCCCATATTATTAAATGGTTGCAATCTGAATATTAACCCGTTGACCCATAATATATACTTTTTAAACCCGTCATTTATACATCCACCGAAGCAAATCTTTCCGTTTAGCAAATTGTAGCTAAAATCTGGCTTTAAAAATAAAAGCAGAATGTGCCTGATTTACTTTCAAACTGCTTTAAGTGGTCATCTTATCTAGACTACCTTAAATTATATAACTGGCTATGGTATATATAATGGGTTAACACATTACTCCATAGCCTAGATGAAATTATTACACACTCAATATTGTCAGTTTTGAAAGGCAACAAGTGAATACAGATTAACCCATTGCTCCATAAATACGCCATTTATTCCTTCACTTGAGAAAATAGTTTAACTTTATAGCCATAAGTATGTTCCATAAAAAATATTTTCTAATATAACAGATGTAGTGTTTTAGCCAGACTCTCAAAAAGGGCAGGGGGGCACCAAAAAGGGGCAGGGGGGCACCAAAAAAGGGCAGGGTGCAAACAAAGTGCGGACCCGCAACTTTGGCGAGGGGATTGTTAACATTTCTAGGTGTCTTTTCATCATATTCGAAGTCTTATAGATCCATAAGCACTTTTAATGTATTCAGCATATAAGTCTGTAAAGATAAAGGTTATACATGTGGCAATAGAACAATGGGGAGGGTGCGGGAGGGGCGTCCCCTCCTGCGCTGCGGCGGAAATTTTTTGGACTTTAAATGATGAAATAGTGCAATTTTGCTATACAGAGATATATAATAAACATGTATGCACATGTAGTGGATTTTAGCTATACATGTACATTATACAGATGCATACAATTATTATGGAAAATCGATGAAATCAGCCAATTTTGGCAAATAGAATATTAACAGATCAAGATTTTCTTTCTTTAAATCACACATTATTAAAAAGTTACACAACTAAATTTTACCCCAGCACCTTATTAAAAAGTTACACAACTAAATTTAACCCCAGCACCTGATGATTTCCCATTACAGCTGTTGATTGAGGTTGGCATTTAAACTAGTATTCCATTCTTTTGCAACAATGTATTTTGTAAAACAGGGGTGTAAAAGCCCCAAAACGATCAATACTAGAAAATATCAATTCTCTTACTTAATTCTTTAAAAAAAAAAGAGAGCAAGAAACTAGGTTATGGGGTGTCTTTACCTTTATGCAAATAGTATAGACCCAGATCAGAGTGCCCTGGTTAAGTCCTTTGTATAGGGTGTATTATCTGTTTGTCTGATTTAAAATTATTTTGAGATTTTTCTAATATCGCACACAGTTAAACATGCACACAAACAAATAGATCTACTATAAAGTACAATAATTATTGGCATTGGATTGTTGCTGTATCCAGGCAAGTGGGTGTCTTAAGGATTTTCCTATTAATAAAATTCAGCCTTCCCTAAGAAACCACCTGTCATAAAACAGAATACAATTAATAAGACTGCATCACGGGAAAACTTAAACAGGATCTACTTAGATATGTGTTGTCACGCTGATGTTCTGTTTCAAATAGATCATTCAATATGAACTTTCCAAAATAAAAACAACAGCACAGAACCGATACTTTTAGAAATAGAAATATCCCATTCTTCGATTCTCGCGCGTATGTAGTATTTGATGGCAGAAACGGACGTTATCAAACCAACCAAACCTCTCTCGGTCGTAACTTATTTCCCGAAACTCCAGCGAAATATACACCTGTAAGATGTAATTTGTTAATTTCACGTCAATCATCAATACTGTCTTTCTAAATTGGTGTATATAACGTCTACATTCATTGGATGTTTAAAAAAAAGATGCGGGGAATTACCTTTCTTATAGCCAATAAAACGAGTAAAGACAACTTGTGTAAAAGTTCGAAGCACGGTGCGCGTTTGAATTTTCCATTTCCGAAATTTGGAAGACTGTTCGTTTCTGGTACGTGAATATTAATAAAGATTTGTATGGAAAGTATTTCCTTCTAAGAAAATTAAATTCGGTTTTAGATCTATATTCACCTAAAATGTTAGTTCGTTCAGCATTCTTTATTGGCCCTGTATCGAGCATATTTTTCCAAGATCCGACTCGCGTTTGCGTTTTAATCTGTGATTTTTTTGTTCAGTCTTCATAATAATCATATGAATGTTTAAATTTAGGGAAAAGGGTGTCGTATATTCTGTTTTTCAACGAGGCCAACATGCGTTTCGATTTAATCCGGCTTCAGTCGTACACTCTCGCTATGCGGGGTACCACACCAGGTATACATATGTGTATCGGTCGATTACACACTATAATTGTTGATTGTCTATGACACGCGCGTGTCGCATTGCACTGATTGGCAATAATGGGATTAGCGACAGTAAGTGGTATCGCTCCGGGCAGCGGGGCGGTCTATATCAAATGGATAGGGGCACAGAGTAGGGGCACTAGGGCGGATCCTTACACCGGAATAAGGGCAGAAGGGCGGATCAAAAGGGCAGAAGGGCGGGCCGCCCCGCCATTCCGCATTAGCTAAAACACTAAGATGGTCCATTAAAGTAGGCTGTAAGTTAAGCCTAAGGCACATTCTGCTCTACTTTTAATCAGTTTTAAATAGGCACTGGTCTTCAAAACTAGAAACAGGCTATGGAGTACAGAGTTAAAGAAATAAATTCATTTTGTTAAGCCATCTGTGTATCCATCAAGAACTTAATTTTGTATATAGATTAGTAGAAGTCGGCATTGAGTCAAATCAGGACGATAACTGTAAAATCTCATCATTTCCTCATACAAAAGATCATTATTTCTGTCGATCTAGATCGACTTCATATTCTATATAAATAAAGTCTAAATCTCTATATATCTAAACTGATACGGACTGAAAACTGAGAAGATTCTATATATATTTTGTAAACATTAATTCAATGTTCATACTTTTCACCAAATGATATAGATCTATTTAGATTAGATCTAGTATATTTACATGCGTATCCAAATCTCGTGACGGCCCAAAATGGCATTAAAAACGGATTGACTTTGATCTATAAAAACACTCTTAGGGCGTTTGTAGACCATAATTAAATTTTTCTAAAGTCATATCTGATTTATCTGCTATAGTTAAAGAGTTTTCTTGATGTTTACTATCAAAACTGAATTAAATCGATCGAGCGGACGATTTCATCTACATTACCGCTAGGGCCGCCATGATTTTTTACTTGACCTATCAAGGGAGATAACTCGTGCACGCGCACCGGAAGTCTGGAACTGTTTATCGGTGTATAAGCTTTCTACTCCGCACAACTGCTGTGGCGATCAGCACGACTGTCGTGCAAATAACAAACATTATTGGTATGACAGTCGTGTCGATAGCCTTGAAAGAGTGTCATCAGTGATGTCCAGTTCCATATCCAATCCATTGTCACTTTGCTAAGTGGTCCATTCCCCACCCTGTGACAATCCCAAAACATATGGCCTATGCAGGCTATGGTATTACTGAAAGTGACATGATGGATTGTGTGTCACGGTCAGTTACCTATAATTCACTAGTGTGTTCTTGGAATAAAAACAAAAAAATAAAACCTGTTACAATACTCGGTCTATTCATATTGAATAACCCCCGCTACATGTTTATATACCTGTCTATTCCTTTTAAAAGAGTCGCTACAGTTGCACGCATTGCCTCCGCCATGTTTACCACTTTCCGTTACCGGCTTTGTATGTCGTAAAATCCCCGAAAATAACACACTATTTTCTCTTCTAAAGACTTAATGTAGTGACTGAATGTCACCTGTATACCAATTTGCTGAATTAGATTGTTTTCATTTAGTTATCCGCAGTCGATTTAAGTTTATACCAAAATCAACAAGATATTACGACTACCATAGTTCGACCAGCATGATTTTTCAGACAAGAGTTAGAAACAGTGTAGATTTTAACCAAATTCGCTTCTGAAGCTTGCATTATCAAATCGGAAAGACTTATTTAAAATGGCTGTTAGAAATCCTAAGCCGATTCCAGATCCAGAGAAATTAGAAATGGCCAAAACATTCAAATCAGAAGGAAATGAGTTCCACAAATCCAAAGACTACAGGCGCGCTATTGGAAAGTACCATAGGGCTTTGTTGCAGTTAAAGGCCATTGGGCAGTCCAAAAGTTCAGGAATCAGTGCTTTATTATCTGAGGATTATATGAATGAAATGGGTCATTCAACAGATGTGTCCCCAGAAATGCAAAGTGAAGTAATGAAACTCATGTCGGACTGTTACAACAATTTAGCAGGTGAAAATCTAAACTTATATGTATGACCCTCAGTTGGGGATTTGTGGTCTAGCTTTGTAACAAAATTCGCTACACATGAGTCGCATGGTCTAGCCCCAGCTGCATAGCACAGTGGTAGAGCGTTCGCTTGCAGTGCGGGAGGTCATCATACATGTGTAACGTGTACCGGGCCAACGGTAAAGCCTGTCGGTCACCCATCCAGGTACTAACCGCACAGGACGTTGCTTAACTTCGCAACCGAGACAAACTTCGCAAACCGAGACAAACGCGTAGACAATCTGGCTATAAAAGCCGGCTTCCACAGTCAGACTGTAGAAGTGTTTATATATCGTCCATTTCCGTCACATTTCTCCCCCTTTTCTCTTGACTTCGCCCCGAAGTCACCCTGCTCACATGGCAGTCCTAAGGGCAGAGACAATGCAACATGAATCCGGGGATGATGGTGATGTCATCCCATATCCCACCGCTGCCACCAAATTTGTAACGTGTACCGGGCCAACGGTAAAGCTTGTCGGTCACCCATCCAGGTACTAACCGCACAGGACGTTGCTTAACTTCGCAACCGAGACAAATGCTTAGATAATCTGGCTATAAAAGCCGGCTTCCACAGCGGACTGTAGAAGTCTTTATATACCCTCGAATCGCCGATCGATACCTGTCCGCCAACTCACGGTTTATCGATCGATAAAAAACAGCTGAATCGCGCTCGCTCGCGTGGGACGGTTACCTGTTGTTAATTAGAACTCCATTTAAACTTTATTTTTCACCCGATTTCTGAAATATAGGACTTAAATGAGAGCGAAGATATTCAGCTTTTATTTGTTAAAATATGAAGTTTCTGTATTGAGCGAGTGTTTGTTTACGACAGGTTAAAGAGCATTTAACAAATGACCCAACAGACAATAGACCGCAGATTATTTTGCGTACTACCGTTATAAAAGTCCTAATGTCTTAAAAGAAAGTTAAATCTGTATCTTTATTTGGTATAAAAATCGTGATTTCATATTATTTTAAAACAGAGAAATCGCAAACGAGACTGAATGTGGAAGCATCAATGAAAATCGATTGACAATTTCAACTAATTAAACGTGTTAACTTGCCCGACAAGTTTGTGTAAGTTACTACCAGTAACCTTATTGTTTTGTTTGTAACATGTTATGTGAAATCTTTGATGTAATTCTTTACATAATTGATGCTATTATTTTGCTATCTATGGTGAATTGTAAAAGTTAACCAGTTGATGAAAATGAATTCTCAAGCTTAATGCAACGGACAATAAGAGCCATTTTGAAAGAGTGGGACACATTAAAATAGATGATTTTCATATCATAATTGGGCGACTAATATATAATCACCACATAAAAGTTGTTATTCTTTAAAAGAGTGGGATGTTATCATCACAAGCAAACATTTTTCAGTGAAATTACCACAAAGTCTAAGGATTTGTAATTAATTTGAGACAACACATAACAGATCTCAAAATGTCTGCAATGCTCGAAAATTGAAAAAAAAGGATCTAATTTCAAAACATGAAAAAACTAGGAAATATCCATTCAATCGGCACCAAAATTTAAATAAGAAGCATCAATATGTTCTTATTACAAAAAAATCATTCTTAAGTGAAAATCATTAATGGGATTCAGTTCTATAAAATGGGCGTTACAACACCTTACAAAATAAAACATTCGTTATAACACACACAAAAAATACGAAAAATCGTCGTTTTCACGCGTTAAACGCACCAAGAAAGACACAACCAGTCCTCACCAAATTTTAAACTAAGAAACATCAGTAACTCATTAAGTATGTGTCAAAATTTCAATAAAAAGTGACAGCAGGAAAAAATGGGCCGACATATATACACAGAGAAATCCGCCATTTTGTTCCGCTCGCTGCATACAACGGTTTTCTGACCGTATTATTTCCTTCTTATTTAACCGCTGAAAACAGTGCATATACTTATATAAACGACACAATTGAGGAAAGGGGTATTCACTGATTCGATAGCAGAATTTGGTAAATATTTAATGTCACTAAACACGTTTGATTAATTGAAATTATCAATCGATTTTAGCTGATATTTCCACATTCAGAAATGGCGCTTCAGTCTCGTTTGCGGGCGGCGCGCTGATTGGCCGAACAGGAGGCACCATACTTTGTAGGCCACCTGGATTTCCGATCCGTTCGTTCTTCATTCGTGGCCTTTCATTTTGGGAAATTCAAACGCAATTTTTTGGCCAAATTGAGAAAGTACACTGACTTTCAAGATACTTAAAAAACTAAATGAAAGTCGACATAAATACAGAAAATGGAAAGTTTCTTTAATTTAATAATTAGTTTGAACAATATTTTATTCAGAAGAAAAGGATTGGACAACAGGCAAAGCCTATGTGAGTCCTCTCCTATTAAATGATTGAAAACAAAGTTATATAACATTAACACAGGACTGGTTATTGAATAGGACACTTCTAATGTAGTTTTATCCATAGAACATGTGGCGTTTTTTGTGAGAATTGTATAATTCATTGTATATTTGGGAAATTCTTTCATCAAAATTGGGGAAAAAGAGGCATTTTGCAATTGGGAAGTCACCTGTTATCAGCCCCTGTTATAGAAGGAAAAAAGCCCTGTAGTCCCATGCTAGTAAAATCTGCAAGGTATGTAAAACAGTATTAAAACAAACTAACATTACTAATTGCCCTTAGGATGAAAGTTTAGATTTGAATCTTTACTTGTAATTCCCACAAAACTCTAAAAAAGACCCTAAAATAGAATCTTCGGGGGCATACCTAACAGACCTGCATTGCTGACAGGCAATACAATTCTTAAGAGCTCGGTCAGGGATGTAAATCCTAATCAGAAAGAACCGTCTTCAGAAGCAGATTCATGGTCGGGCGATAACACAGAAGTTGCCGGTTCGAGCCCTAAAAGCCCCCAAACTGCCCAACTTAACATTACTTAAGTTATGGTCCTTAGGATCTAGGACCTTAATTTGTTTAACTGCTATATATTGGAAATTTAATAAAAAACTGGGTTTTTTTCACCATCTGAATCCATACTATTTTACTAAAAAAGGCTTGAAATTAACAATATAAACCAAAATGGCAAACAGTGCAGATCATGATCAAGATCTACGCTGTTTGCATAAGGACAAGTGTACTCTTCACAGATATGCTGTTTGTAAATGTATACTCACCAATATATTCAACGTGTTAATTAAATGTACAAAGCAACACATAGAATAAATGTTTAAATCAAGTGGCAATTTAAAAGCAGTGACTTGTCTTCAGACAAGATGTTGATTGAAATAATATCTTTCAAATCTGTATTAACACGTTCAATGCTAGCAACAAGTATACTCATTATTTACAAACAGTACACCAGCGAATAGTTCACTTTTCCTATGCAAAAGTGTAGACCCTAATCAGAGGGCTCCTACAGGAACCTTCTGAGCAGGATGTATACTGCATGTTATTTTGCAATATTAATAGTTAAAAAAAAAGTCACTAGACTTGTTTGGAAACTAGAATTGTCCATGAAGCAGCCACCTTTCATCATATTCATGTATCCATTTGCTGGCTGCTCAAGACAGGTTTTACTGTATGCAAAGTCTTTTCATTCTTTCCATTTTGTTTTCTATCCAGCTTGCCTCTTGCAACAGGAAACTCCAAATTATGAAAAGGTGTTGGAGTATATAGTGAGAAGGTACTAGAGCTCGTTTTACTAAACTACTTACGCAAATTTTTTGCGTCAGTCAAAATTAAAATTTTTAATTTATATTTTTTATTATCACTTGCTACAAACAGCAAATATCCAGATCAGAGGACGCGCTTTTAGCGCGTCCTCTGATCTGGCTATTTGCTGTTTGCAAACGTTTATGATCGAAAAATAAGAGTAAAACGATTTTGACTTACGCAAACATTTTGCGTAAATTGTTTAGTAAAACGAGCCCCTGGAGTTAGCGCCACAAAACATCAAAGGTTATTACAGACGATCTAAAGTCTTTTAATTCTTTCCATTTTGTTTTCTATCCAGCTTGCCTCCTGCAACAGGAAAATCCAAAATATGAAAAGGTGTTGGAGTATAGTGAGAAAGTACTAGAGCTAGCCCCACAGAACATCAAAGGTTATTACAGACGGGGACTTGCATTGTATCATTTGAAAAAGTTTGAACCTGCTATTGAGTCTTTAAATCAAGCTGCTGCAATAGCTAAAGATACAGAAGGTAATTTTTTAACCCATTACACTATATACGCCTTTTTTCACATCTAAACTTTCGTTCATTGAAGAAAATAGTTCCAATTTATAAAATGATGAATATTTAACATTAGAAATAGTTTCTTTATTCTAGCAGATGGTTGTTTAAAGCAGGCTGAAAGTAAAGCAGAATGTGCCTGCTTTATATATTAAGGGTCATCTATCTTCAATACTAGAAACTGGGTATGGGGTAATGGGTTAAACAGCCAATTTTTATGCCCCCAGAATCTACGATTCGGGGGCATATAGTTTTTGTCATGTCTGTTGGTTCGTCCGTCCGTCCGCGCCACTAAAGTGGGTTAGAGGGCCAGATAACGGTAAACATAACAAAAGAAGACAATGGAGTTCATTCCGTAACAATGCACTAAGGGGCCGTGGCCCGTTATTCGAACAAAAGAAAATAACAAAAGAAAAGGCCCTCTAACCCAATTCGGTGGCACGTCCGTCCGTCCGTCTGTCCGTCCGAGCGCACGAAAGGTCCTTTGTTGGGTAGGGAGAACAATAGATTCCATTCATTCCGTGATTGCCCTATTGTTATTGTTGGGTATTTTTGTGTACTGTTGGGTACTTTTAAACAAATAAAGTACCCAATAAATGTCCAACTGTGAGAACGTCCGTCTGTCCGTCCGTCTGTCTGTGCCAAAAACCTTAACCTTGGCTATAACTCTTGCATTTTTGTACCTGGACCTTTTATACTTGGCATGTGTCTTCCCTGTATCAAGACCTTTCCATCCATACAAACCTTTTTGACCTTGTGACCTTGACCTTGACATTTGACCTACTTTTGTAAAAATCTTTAAATGGCTATAACATTTGCACCAGTAGGCCCAGGGCTTTCATATTTTGTATGTATATTTCTTTTGTCAAGACCTTTCCAACCATACCAACATATTTGACCATGTGACGTTGACCATTGACCTATTTAATCAAACTTTAACCAAAAACCTTAACCTTGGCTATAACTTTTGCATTTTTAAACCTGGGCCTTTTATAGTAAATTATACTTGGCATGTGTATTCCTCATGGCAAGACCTTTCCAACCATATAAAACTTTTTGACCTTGTGACCTTGACCTTGACATTTGACCTACTTTTGTAAAAATCTTTAAATGGCTATAACATTTGCACCAGTAGGCCCAGGGCTTTCATATTTTGTATGCATATTTCTTTTGTCAAGACCTTTCCAACCATACCAACATATTTGACCATGTGACGTTGACCATTGACCTATTTAATCAAACTTTAACCAAAAACCTTAACCTTGGCTATAACTTTTGCATTTTTAAACCTGGGCCTTTTATAGTAAATTATACTTGGCATGTGTATTCCTCATGGCAAGACCTTTCCAACCATATAAAACTTTTTGACCTTGTGACCTTGACCTTGACATTTGACCTACTTTTGTAAAAATCTTTAAATGGCTATAACATTTGCACCAGTAGGCCCAGGGCTTTCATATTTTGTATGCATATTTCTTTTGTCAAGACCTTTCCAATCATACCAACATCTTTGACCATGTGACCTTGACCTTTGACCTATTTAATCAAACTTAAACCAAAAACCTTAACATTGGCTATAACTTTTGCATTTTTAAACCTGGGCCTTTTATACTTGGCATGTGTATTCCTCATGGCAAGACCTTTCCAACCATATAAAACTTTTTGACCTTGTGACCTTGACCTTGACATTTGACCTACTTTTGTAAAAATCTTTAAATGGCTATAACATTTGCACCAGTAGGCCCAGGGCTTTCATATTTTGTATGCATATTTCTTGTGTTAAGACCTTTCCAACTATTCCAAAGTCTATGACCATGTGACCTTGACCTCAACCTTTGACCTATTTAATCAAACTTTTACCAAAAACCTTAACCTTTAGCTATTTCTTTTGCATTTTTGCACCTGGGCCTTTTATACTTGGCAGGTGTCTTCCCTGTGGCGAGACCTTTCCAACCATACAAAACTTTTTGACATTGTGACCTTGACATTTGACCTACTTTTGTTAAAATCTTTAAATGGCTATAACATTTGCCCCAGTAGGCCTACGGTTTTCATATTTTGTTTATATATTTCTTGTGTCAAGACCTTTCCAACCATACCTACGCTTTTGCCCTTGTGACCTTGACCTTTGACCGGCTTTTGTATAAATCTTTATATGCCTATAACATTTGAACCAGTAGGCCTAGAGCTTCCATACTTTGTATGTACATGTACATTGTATGTTTCTTGTGTTAACCCTTTACCTCATAGCATGTTTCTAGATTTGAAGACAGGTGATCACTTAAAGCAGGTTGAAAGTAAAGCAGAATGTGCCTTAAGGCACATTCTGCTTTACTTTCAGCCTGCTTTGAGCTAAAATCTGCTAGGCTATATAAAATATTTGTAATGGTAATTGTTCATGAGAGTATAAACTGGAACTATTTTCTTCAGCGGAAGAAAAAATTAAATACGCTAAAAGTCGCTTCTATGGGGGAAAGGGTTAAGACTTGTTCAACCATGCCAATGTTTCATTTACCATGCGACCATGACTTTTGACCTACTTTTGCAAATAAGCATTACATTACAGAACATGACGCTGGCTGGGGGCATTTGTGTTTCACAAACACATTGCTTTTCATCTGATCTTCACCAAACTTTCTGAAAATGTTTGTTGACATAAAATGGAGACCAAGTCGGATAACCAGCGGCGCCAATTTATGCTAGGTTCTTTGGAGTAATGGCCCTTGAATTCCTCAAAATGGCGCTTTTATGGCGCTCCATGACAGTTTCTGCTCTCTAACTGGTACATTTTACATTTGATAGTCTGGAATCCCCTCCCTGTATCATCGGGGGCATTCGTGTAACTGGGACACGCTCTTGTTTTGTATTAGCTCTTTACCCTAAACATTGTAGCCTGTTTCTGGTTTGTAAACATGTTACCACTTAAAGCTGGTTGAAAGTAAATCAGAATGCACCTAAGGAACATTCTGCTTTACGTTCTGCCTGCTTAAAGCTTACATCTGTTAGGATATAAGAATATTTCTTATCTTGCATTTTCATGACTGTATAAAGTGGAACTATTTTGTTATATCTGACTGATTGGGGTAGTGGACTGTATAAGAGTGGTTTACTACATGCACTCTGACAGTCTGTCTCTTTCCTTCTTCTTTCCTTCTGTAGTCTTTTTCTTCAACAAAATAGTTAAATAATTTCGTAATATTTCATCTATAAGCCATTGTTCCTGTACTGTATATTTACACTGTAGGGGGAGGGTCAGATCTAATGTTGTTATAACGTGTGACCCAACCCCAATTCCATGTATATTTGAGGGAATAAAAATATGTTTAAACTACATGAGTTATATGATTACCTCCCTTTAATACACAATATGCCATATTTTCTTGAGGTTAGGAGTAAATTAAAATGTGTGAAAATGCCTATTTTAGGCTATTTATGGGGAAGGGGGTAAGGGACCACTACCACTAATTGAAGTAGCATAGAGATCTCTATTAACAGTTGACTGATTAATTAATGCAAGGCTTAAAATAATGCATAAAGCTCATGTATGTTAGGGTAATTTTACGTTGTATTAAGTATTCAACTGTATTTAAGGCAACCCAACTTAAGTGACACAACCCTTTCCCCCATAGAAGAACCTTTTAGTGCATGTAATATTTTACTCCACTGAAGAAAATACATGTAGTTCCAATTCACACAGTCATTAACATGTACCATATAAAATGTTTTCTAAATCCTAGCAGATGGTAGCTTAAAGCAGGCTGAAAGTTATTAGGGTCATACAATTACATTTACTTTCAACCTGCTTTAAGTGGTCACTTGTCTTTAAAACTAGAAACAGGCTATTATTTTGTACTACAGAGTTGTCAGCATTTTCATTTAACCCTGATTCTGTCTAAGTTACAGGAATGGTACATAATTATTAGGGTCATACAATTACATTTACATAGTATTGGCCAATGAAGACTGATATTTAGTGAATAGTGACTCAGTATCTGATGAGAAATAAAACTGTTTGACTCTGTTGTTCTTCAAGCCCCATTTTGTTTATGCAAAAAGTAAATTAAAAGGCAACGCATGTCTTTGTAAAGGGATTTAAGGGCACAGCTAATTTTTCTCAAATGTTCTGTCTTTCAGATAAAAACCTCAAGGCGTTGCTTTCCAAGCAGCTCAAGCTGTGTCAAGATGGCCTTAAAGAACAAGACCAGCAGCTGAAGGAGGCTTACTATGGAATGTTTAATAAGAAAGAAGACAATGGCTGATGTAGGACAGAGTAGAGTAGACTGATCTTTACTCAAGCTATGTTATAGGGTTATTACAAGATAATCAACAGTTGATTTTTATCTGATTTTCTTTCAGAAAACATTTATATAATGACTAAATTTTTCAATCTAGATCAGTCTGACATACTCATCATTTCACCTGGAGCCAAACTCTTGCTTTCATTGGTGGCAACAGTTTGTCACAACTTCCTCTATAGGCCCTATAGAGGATGCAGATAATTAATGTGTCTAGAACAAAGCGCATGGTCTGTGAACATTTTGCATAAATGTAAAATTAGATTACAATATAGATCAAGCCATTACCACATTGCCTGTTTGTAGTTTTGAAGACAGGTAACCACTTAAAAAATGTGCAAAAAGGTGCTTGGTTTTTGTTTTTTTTTTGGGGGGGGGGGGGGGGGGGGGGTGTTTAACCCATTCAATGTTGAAAACTTGTATTGGAGATCTTTGCCTTTGTCATTCTGTAAATATTAACCCATTACCCCATAGCCTGTTTCTAGTAGTTGAGATGTGTGACCTTTTAAAGCAGGTTGAAAGTAAAGCAGAATGCGCCCTAGGGCGCATTCTGCTTTACTTTCAGCCTGCTTTAAGTTACTATCTGCTATGATATAGAAAAAAATTCTTATGGTACATATTCATGACAGTAAAAAATGGAACTATTTCTTTGGCGGATGAATAAAATGAATGGGCTAAAAGTCGCTTCTATAAGGGAAAGGGTTAAGAAAACTGAACCAACTTCAAAATTTTATCTGATTACATTAAGCAGATGACAGTAAGTCATTATTCCAAAGACTGTTTCTTTGGTTTGAAAGCAGGTGACCTCTTTAAGCAGGTTGAAAGTAAAGCAGAATGCACCTTATGGCACATTCTGCTTTACTTTCAGCCTGCTTTAAGCTACCATCTGCAAGGATAAAGAACTTATTCTCATGGTGCATATTTCTGACTGTTTGAATTGGAACTTTTTTTTTCAGTGGAGGAATAAAACAATTATCAAATTTGACACTTAAATTGTCTAAGATAAGTGTTTATTCTTTTGTGTAATTTATTTCAGTTGAAGTATGAAATGTATGCAAAGTGCCAATGTAACTTAATTATTTTCCCATAAGCATGATTTCAGCGGTGAAGAAAGGTATTTGCTTTAAGCAGGCTGAAAATAAAGCAGAAAGCTTCAAGGAGTTTTTGACTTTACTTGTATCCTGCTCTATGCAGACGATTGTTAGTGCAGATAATGTTTGTTATGGTTCTGTATCAAGGCATGGTGAGAAAAGATGATGAAAGGTACATGCACTTCTGTTGTGGACCATTTTCTCCATGGAAGTGTCTTTAAGATTGATGACCCCAATTGAGATCAGGCAAATGTTGGTCAATATTGGAACTCTACTGGGAGTAATCCACCATTCTCATTACTACCAAACTAAAGCATGGTTCTGAACAGGCAGGCTGTTGAAGAGAATAGCTGATGGCTGTAAGTATAGTACTGATTTTGGTCCGATCTCATTAGGTGTCATCAACCTTAATTAGAAACACCTTTTCCCCTTTTTAAGAACCATAAAAAATTCTGAAATCTGACAGGTTGATGTATAAAGCAAGCTGCTTACAGCAGGCTGAAAGTAGAGTAGTAAGCCCATAAAGCAGCTTTTTGCTTTATTTTTAGCCTGCTGTACTCTATACACTAAAAATAAGCTACAGATGAAAAGATAGAGTTGCACTCTGTGTTGTGGGGTTTCTTTTGCTTTCATTGGTGGATTAGGCACAAGAAAGACATAATTTGTTCCATAAGTATTTGCCTTCTTCAAACTTTACATGTACATTGTGTATTTAATTATTTTTTAATGTCAGCTATGCATTGTTTTTGATAGATCTACAAAGAAATGATGTTTAAGAATAATTAAATGCTTGAATATAAACATCATTCAACACATTATTGTTTTTTCCACCACTAAGAAACTATCTTTTCTATGCAAACAGTTACAGATACAAAATTCTATTTTGTTCTTCTTATATGAATTGACCCATGCTTATAAAACGGTGAATTGAGTTTGCTTGGTCAAATTTGAGCAAAGCATTTGGGATGAGTCTGAGATTGTTCTCAGGTCTTTGAGTGGTCCAATTTTTAGCAGAATGCTCAAATGTGACCAATCAAAGGCTTAAGAATGATCTCAAGCTCAACTCAAACACTCTACATTTATTGGGTCATGATATATAGCCTAATATAACAATAATAAAACTCTACTGTATATCTTTATCAGCTACAGTCCCCTGAGTTAGGTGAAAGTCATTACAGAAAGTTTTGATGAAGCTCCGAAATAAATGGATATCAACATTGAACAATATGTGTTTACTTTGAATCTTCATGTAATAGAGACTTTTTGCTTGTGTACTCTTTTTAAGAAGCCAAATTGAGTGCTATACCCGTTGGGATCATGTCGGGCAAAGGACAAGTTCATTCAGAGGTCATGATCTTACCAGTGGACACGTTCCACAAACAAATTTTGTTTTCTTTGAAAACTCAAACATTTATTAGAAAAGTTTCATAATTAACATGTCTTAGATACAAGTGCATGTACAAATATATGAGCCATGCTATCACAAAACCTGCCTTATTGCATTGCAACATTGTACAGACCGATCACCGTTGTCATCCCAGACTCTTTATCTGAGTTTGGTCTACACAGCCAAATACTGTATAAAATGCTTAAGATGCATGTGGGTGTCAAACAGTGAAACTATGGCCATGATCTACATTGTTTGAAATGCAAAAAGGCAGGTTTTGTCATGGCACAACTCATATTCATGTAGATGTTCAATTGGAACTGCGTGCAGTTTTTGGCAATAGGCTAACCTTGTCATATTTCTTTATTTAACACTAAGTAACTTTTGTGGGTTATTATGTTCACTAGTGGATCTTTTTAGTTTTCAAAATATGAACCAGTCTACTTGGAATTCTGGGTAGTTTAATAAATACTGGTCTAAATTAACAATCAGTATATACCCAGATCAGAGGGCTCCTATAGGAGCCGTCTGATTTGGGTCTACATTGTTGCAAATGTAATGAGTATATTTTAAACAGATCCACAGTGATGGATGAATTGAGAGCTTTCCTGCTGTTAAATGGTCTGCTTTGAAAAAGAGTCGTCTGCATATTTGTCAAGTTAGAATCTGAATGTATGAATTTTGAAATTGCAGAATCTAAAGAAAAAATGACAATCAGTTTGGATCATCCAGGTCAGAAGTGGAGTTAGTTGGCGTCTAATCTGTATCCAAATTGTTTCTAAATACAATATGTAGCAGTACAAAATTTCATGGTAAATAGAGTAAAACCTCTCTATTACGACCACTAAAAGGAATTCTAATTGATTGTATAAAAGACAGGTGACAGCTTAAAGCAAGGTGGCAATAAAACAGAAAGCTCCTATAGGAGCCTTCTGTTTTACTGTAATCTTGCTTTAATCCATCACCTGTCTTAAACACATAATATTTAATACAATTTAGTGGTTGTAATTGAGAGGTTTTACCATATATGATTCAATCATGGAAGGGGTGAACGGCCATGTATCAGTTTGTATTATGTGACCTCTGAACTCTCCTGGGGTTCAGGGGTTTTAACTTCCACCGGTGTTCTGGATTCTGGTGTTTCCCCAGTCAGTTTCTTTTTCCGTTCGTCAATCTTTTGCTGTAGGTATGATTCATCCGGGGCTTCCAGCATGGCGGCAAATTCTGTCAATAATCAGACACAGACACATGAAACATAATGCTAGCATCTGCATCACAAATGTTGTCAGCCACGGTATTGTGTTAAGTATTATTCTGGCGTCAGCATTTTTTTCTCAAATTTATCATTTGATGACTCTTTAGCTCATAGAACTGAGCAAAGCTCAATTTGGGCTTTTGTGATTCGTGAATGTCCGTCGTCAACAATTTTAGAGTGTACACTCTAGGAGTGCAATTATTGTTGAAATCTGACCATCATGACAAAGTTATCTGTACTTGATGTACATAGAAATGCTAGAAAAGGCTTTATTTCAGTATTGTTTACGCTCTATTACAACAGGTTAGCGATATCAGGACCTTCAATGTCCTCTTGTTATCCCCAGTGATGAGTATGCTCCATCTTTGCAAACAGTATACCACTGAAGAATTCATTTCTACTTTAAAAACTGTGCAGACCCACACCATGCATATAAGAGGAAGTCTTGCTAAACACAATCATTGTTAAGGGCACTTATCGTACAGTGGAGAATCTGTTATTCGCTAAAACTATTATTTGCAGTGCAAACAGTTCGGAGCCAGATCAGACGCCGGGTTACCCGGCGTCTGATCAGGCTCCAAACTGTTTGCCACTCAGATCAACATGAATAGTCAAAATTGTCGAAAAGTTGTCCTTTTCTATGTTTTAGTGCAATGCGTTTGCGTTTAAACGGGAAAGAATAACAGATTCTCCACTGTAGTTAACGTTGACTAGGACTAAAGAGGAAACTGCCATGGAATTATTAATTTATAGTTTCAAGTTTGAAGATAGCATCATAACCCATTCACTGCCTAAACCCCCTACCCCAGTACAATAGTTAATTGCAAACAGTTTGGACACAGACCAGACGCCGCGTCACGCGGTGTCTGATCAGGATCCAAACTGTTTCCACTCACTTCAATATTTCTTAAGTCAAAATACCTAAAAATTAAATTTGAGAAATAAAAGCAGACTACAATTGATTAAAATTAATGACGTTATGGCAGAGATGGGGATAATTGTCACCATCAATATCATAACGTTCACACCATCATTGCCGTCATCAATACAGTCTTAAACATTATTACAGATCCAGTATATATTACATGTAGATATAAGTAATTTAACCTACTTCTTTCATCGCCTGCCCATTGATATAACCGGGGGTTTTTATATGACGAAAATTACGAGTCTCAGACAGTTTAAATCCTTATTAGACACAAACTTACTCGTTGTCTGGTCAGTAACAAAACTACATGTATTTGCAAATTATTAAGGACGTTTTGAAGAGGTGGCATAAATGTGCGTCCTCATAACTGGTGCCACCTACCGTCATAACTTATCTTGCCGTCCCCGTCCGTATCAACTTTAGACAACATCTCGTCAACAATCTCATCTGTCAAGTCCTCCCCGAGATTCTCCATGACTCTCTTCAAGCCTGCAATTATCAGAGGACATTGTTATTAACATAAATATACGCTCAAAACTCCCAAGATATTCCTAAGGATTTGTTAACCCGTTCATTTTCAATGACTCTTTAAAGCGCGTTTGCAAACAAGTTTGGTCCTTATCAGACGCCGCGTCACGCGGAGTCTGATCTGGACCCAATCTGTTTGCAAACGCGCTTATCAATATTTATTAAGTCATACAAGCTAAAATCTAACTTTGAGACGTCTCTTGCAGACAACAATAATAAAGCAAAAGACAATAATGCGGTGAGGGTAAAAGTCTCCCGAATAATTTGATCATGAAAGGGTTAAAGGCAGTAAAGAAGGTAAACGTTTAAACACTTGCATTCGACACTTTATTTGATTTGCTGCATTCAATACTTTTTTTATTGGCTGCATTTAACATGTTATTTGATTGGCTGCATTTAACACGCTATTTTATTGGCTGCATTTTACACGTTATTTGAGTGGCTGCATTCAACACTTTATTTGACTGGCTGTCAAAGTGAGATTTACTGTAGGCCTACCTTTTGCAGTAATATAACCAGTATTTTCCGGATCGAATACGTCGAACGTTTCCCTGATAATGATTTCATCCGAACCAAGCCCTGTCTTCGAACACATCATCTTGGCAAACTCACCAAACTCGATGGTTCCATTTCCTGAAGATGGAGAACAATTGGCCAGTAAAGTGGATATGATATTTTGTATGGAAGTCTAAACGTAAACAAATTGCAATTAAATGTAAAAATCACAACTTTTAGAATCTACTAACGACATATCTTTATTTTAGCGGCAAACAGTTTGGAGCCTGATTAGACACGAAGCTGGCTACACAATATTTGCGATGGAAACAATTGCTTTAGTGCACCTTTTTACGCATTTCATTCATAATCTTGCACTGAAGAAAATAGTTTAATAATACACAGTCATGAATATGTACCATAAGAAAGAGTTTCCATAGCCTAGTTCATGGCATCTTTAAGCAGGTTTTAAGGCAGAATGTGCATTCTGCTTTACTTTCAACCTGCTTTAAGTGGTTACCCATTTCTAATACTAGAAACAGGCTATATAGTTAAGGCTTAAACTGTCATCTGCTATAAGATATAGAAAATATTTTTATGACACCCCCCCCCCCCCTCCCTTCCACGACGATTAGGCGGGGGATACTGTTTTACCCTATGACTGTCCATTCGTCCGTCCAACATACAGTACATACTTTGTCCGGCTAAATCCTCCTACTGTTTTCAAGCTACAACCTTATAACCTGGCAAAGTGTTTGCACATACAGTGGAGAATCTGTTATTCTTTCCCAATAAACGCGTTTACGCTAAAACTATTATTTCCATTGCAAACAGTTTGGAGCCAGATCAGACGCCGGGTAACCCGGCGTCTGATCAGGCTCCAAACTGTTTGTCACCAAGATAAACAACAATTATCAGAATTGTCCAAAAGTTGTTCTTTTCTACGTTTTTGTGCTTTGCGTTTGCGTACGTTTGCGTTTAAACGGGAAAGAATAACAGATTCTCCACTGTACACCATAGATGTGCATATGAACTTGGTTTTGATCTGCTATATAATGTTTCACCAAATTACAGTCAGTTGAACTAAGTCAATTTTTTACCGACGGGGAAATCATTATTTGTCTTATGGCAATCCCTCTGGTTCATGGTACATTATTGTTGAATGCATGACGTCGAGCTATTTTCTTCAGTAGGGGAATAAAACAAATGCGTATTATTGGAGTAATGTACATTTGTATCAAGTTTGGTAAGCGTTGAAGAATAAACATTGTGTGTACATCGGGATTATTTCTATTTTTTTAAAGTAAATATCATTTAACCCTTAGCCTGCCACTCACGACTACAGCTCCATATGCAAACAGCTTGGACCCGGATGAGACGCCGAGTAACTCGGCGTCTCATCCGGATCCAAGCTGTTTGACACTCGGACAACATTTTCAGCAAATTTGAGCAACTTTGAAGCTCTTTGAAACTTGAAGCAGACGAGAAATATAGCAGACGACAATTTATTTGGCGGGCTAAGGGTTAAAGCGTCCCTATTACAGTACATTAGTTTCAATGCCCGCGTTTCACAAATTTAAGACCACTTAAAGCAGGTTGACAGTATAAAGCAGATTTCGCTTTAAGGCTTTACTTTCAGCCTGCTTCAGGCTATTATCATCAGCTATGGCGGTATAAACTGGAACTGTTTCTTTAGTGGAGGAATAGATTAAATGCACTAAAAGACGCTTCCTCTGAAGACGGAGCATGGCTGCCTATATGGCGAGGTAATTGAAAACAGCTATGCACGTAATCCTCCAGCTTGACAGACAATAATGTCTGTACCAAGCTGTCCTGTGAGTGTTAAGCACAGGTACGCCAACAACAACAACAACAACAAAAATAATGGTTAGGTTTACCGTCTTCATCGACTTCGTTGACCATATCCTGGAGCTCGGCTTCTGTTGGATTCTGGCCTATGACTCTCATAACGGTTCCCAGCTCCAGTGTAGTAATCGTTCCATCCCCATCTGGGTCGAACAAGCCAAATGCCCGCTGATAATCTGTGTGAATATTGAATATTAATCACTTTTACAAATTGTGAAAATCTTTAGAGTGCAGATCAAGACTTTAATTACCCATGAAATCAGCTTGGATACTGGTCAGACGCCGAGTTACTCATGATCCAAAAAGCTTAACACGACATGCTACCGTTCGGCCAAAGTGCCTTAATGTTCTTTTTTGAGAAATTACAAAGCAGACGCTATAACAGCGGTGATCTAATGACATGACTTACAATGGTTGATCAGACGCCTAGTTACCAACTGGCTGCAAAATCCAAACTATTGTCCACTCAGACAACTAATGCGTAACATTTTCCAAAATCTGTCTTTTTAACCCTAACCCTAACCTGAAAAAATAGCCTTACGGACTAAGCAAACCATTCAGTATAGATAGGTAATTACTGTTATCCTGCATTTAGCAGTCACCTCCTTCTAAGACCTTTGGTCGCTACCCAGCGGCTGTTTTACCTCTCTATTAAGACGAAGTCCATTTCATATGCGTCTGCCCTCGTTTTGTTGACTTGAGAGTAAACTATCTAAATAAATACTTTTTTCAAAGACCTTCTATGTTTAAATTTATTGAACTAATGAAATCATCAAATAAGCATGTTTTGTATAATTTAGTTATATATATTAGAGAAGCTCTTAAATTAAGACATTCTTTCAATGAAAATTAACTTATGTATTCATCCTCACTATTGTCACGTGATGTTATATGTTTGTGAATTTACTATGTGACTAAGATGATGTACTTTGTACAAATCTGAATAAAATTATGTTCTGTTCTGTTCTGTTCTATTAAGACCACTTATTTGTGTTAATTAGTAGGTGTTTGCGACAGATGACTGCTAAGTTAAGCAAGATGACAGTAAAACATGAAACTCCTTTAGAAGCTTCTGTTTTACTGTCATCTTGCTTTAACTGTCACAATTCTTTTATACATGTACATGTATAATCAATTAGCCTTCGTTTTAAATAGTGCTCGTATTAGAGAGGTTTTACTGTATTAGATCTAGATACCTGCTAATTGTTCCTCTGTCAGTCCTAGAGCTTCAATCTCATCAACTTCTTCTTCGTCACTTGACTTTGACTAAACCGAAGGAAAAGGGATATCAATAAAAATGTAAAGAACAGTGGTAGATTTAAAACACACACATGCACGTGTACATTTACAGTGGAGACACTGTTATTCTTTCCCGTTTAAACGCAAACGTAAGCAAACGCAAAGCACTAAAACGTAGAAAAGAACAACTTTTGGACAATTCTGATAATTGTTGTTTATCTTGGTGGCAAACAGTTTGGAGTCTGATCAGACGCCGGGTTACCCAGCGTCTGATCTGGCTCCAAACTGTTTGCATTGCAAATAATAGTTTTAGCGTCAACGCGTTTATTGGGAAAGAATAACAGATTCTCCACTGTATCATAGGTTTAGATATTTTTCTCAGCAAACGATACATATTTAATAAAATCCCTCTTATATTACGATTTCTAAAATCAATGCTATAGCTGATCGTATGGCAGACATGCAAAAACTATTAAAAAACAGAAATCTCCTATTCACGTTGTTTTAGGCAGCTATACCTACCTTAAATATATAGTAATCACACAATTCACAGCTGTAATTGCAACAACTCATTGTCATTTAAAGGGGTCTTGATAAACAAACACGTATCATTACCATACTTGATCCTTTCACTGCCAAGCACGACGTCATTTGCAGTTGCAAACATTTTGCATCCAGATAAGGCGCCGGGAAACTCGGCGTCTGATTTGGATGCAGAATATTTGAGACTCTTCTGTTTCAACTGTAAAAAATGCCAGGAGAAGAATTTATATAAGTTTGAACCAAACTTGTTTTCTAATCCTAATATTTATATGTGAAATTGTATGTATTTTGAACTATTTTATGTCATGACTGTAAAATAAAATACTGTTTAAGCTAAAATTTGCCAGAAATTTACATTTAAATGCAGACTGGCCATTTACAAACAGTTCACCAGTGAATAGTTGAATAGTACACTCGTCTAGTAAACATGTAAAGTAAATGTCCAGATTATTATTCCCTGTTTTAACGCAAACGAAACGCAAATACATTGCAATTAAATGTAGAAAATATTTGATTTGAAACTTCTAACGATCTATTTAGAATATGAGTGGCAAATGATTTACAGCCTGAACTGACCCTAATCTGTTTGTTATAGAAATAAATGCTAGCATGAATACGTTTCGTGGACAAAAATAGCGTATTCCCCCAATCCCTCTTGTATCTGTTTTGTAAGAAATGTATTAAATACATGTAAATGTAGTAGTAAATACATCGATAGCAATTCGGATTGAAGAAAATGTAGCCAAATGAAGAAAAATACTACAAACCATGGCTAGGTTAGTCCTTGCTATTTACACAATGATCAAACGGATATAGAAATGGCTAAAGGTATTAATTCTGAACCCTTATCATGCTGTGTCCATTAAGACTTGAATCGGATTTCGATAAACAGTATTGCTCCAGATCAAACGCAGAGTGATTCTGCGTTTATTTTCAAGATCTAAATTGTGCATTTTTATATTTTTTTAAAAAAAGTTTTTTAAAAGGACATAAAATCTACATTTTAAAACAAATTCGGACAACACCTGTGTTAAGCAAACGATATTTTCAGCACGATAAAAATTAAGCGTTTTATTAGTCAATCGTAATGCACAGTGGCTAAACTTTGATTGTCCAATTTGTAGCCTGCTTTTAAATCATTTTGCTTCTTCAAATAAACCGTTTTTAGCTACTCTGAAAAGTTTCATTTTAAAAAAAAATATTAATTTGAATGCCTTAAGTATTCGATCATGATTCATAATTATTATTCTATGCCAGTCAAAATCTGATCAATATCAATAGGATTTACGGATTTCAAACAGTCAACAAAACATAGGTATGGAGGATAAGAATGACTGACCCTTATCCTGCCTAAACCCATGCTATATTGTCGTCTGCTACAAATATAAATATCGTCTGCGAAAAAAATCAAACTTTGTCATAATGCTTTTTTTTTAAATAAATAAAAATTGAATATGAGTGAACGGACAGCTTGGATCCAGATTAGACGCCGCTTTATGCGGGTCTGATCTGGATCCAAGTTGTTTGCAAATATTTGCCAATTCGCGCTTAACACGATACGGGTTAACATTGTCTGCCTTTTAAATTGTCGTCCGTAAATTTTGTTAAAACGAGAGTTTTAAATTTTTAATTAAAAAACATGTCAATCAGTTTTTAACCAGATCAGATGCCGCGTTATGCGGCGCCTGGTCTGGACCCAAACTGTTTACAAAACAAGTCGCGATTGGAAAGCAAAGGGATTTTGTCTTCATCGCTTGAATATCGTATGCTACAAAAATGTTGTCTGCTATAATTATTCAAAAGATGCGTTTAAGATTTGACTGAGTAAACAAGAAAACTATTGCAAAACAGTTGTGAATCTGATCAGACACAACGCTACTTGGCGTCTGATCTGGATCAAAACTGTTTGGGAATGTCGGTGTATTGAAGGGTTTAAGCCTTTTTATTGATGTTTGTGTACTAACCCCTTATTTTGCTAAATTATCTTCTGCTTAAAATGTCCGCGTGCGCGGAAAAAACCCAATCAAATATTCGCTTTTTTTGATCGCAGAAGCGTCAATATGAGTAGTGTTCCAAGCGTTGAAACAGTTTTGGTGAGCCAATTGGTGTCTGATATGGATCCAACCTGTTTGTAATTACTTTTCAAGTTGCGCTCAGTGTGCTTAAAGAGTAAATAAACCGGTATTGTGTACAAAGTTCTATTATGATCGATATTTAGTAACACTACAGGTTGTAAAATTCAAATAAAAAAGCATTGTTCTGTCTATATCCTTTGGCCTTTTGGAAAACTGTCGTCTGCTCATAACAGGGCTGCCATTTCTGCAGATGTTTTCGATATCTTCTGATTTTTATCCTAGCAGATGGTAGCTTAAAGCAGGTTGAAAGTAAAGCAGAATGCGCATGAATTTGCACTCTGTTTTACTTTCAATCTGCATTTAAGGCCCCTTTCAGTTTTCAGATTTTTTTTAATGTCTGAAATACAACAACGGTTGATAATGTTTGAACATCATACCTACACTTAACGAATCTTATAACTGTGCACTTATATATGGTATCATATCTCCGGCGCTAATGACCAGATCGTGCTAAAACTTTGCAGAAATCAAGAAGACATAGTTTTGATGGTTATATATATACTTTATTTAATACAAAACAAAAGATATATAAATTGGAACGAAAAATATGAGTGAGTAAAAAACGTCGGTTTCTCAAAAAGAGAGAGGGGAAGTATACAGAAACCTCAGGTGCGCTTCCCTACTCTTATTCGCTGGTTATTTTAGATACCTAGTGTAATGAACTGATCAATACATTGGGCTTCGGTTTGTGGCTCGGAGAGCCTATATCGAATCCTTAAGAAAAATATTGGTGCGAGTCTAGCTCCCCCTACAAACAAATCCTGTCATACGGGGTTTACATATGCTATCTAACGGAGCTTCAGTTGCTGGATACGTCACTATCAGATAAACCGTGCAGTAGCAGCACTAAGTTAAACTCTGGATCCTGATTCTGTACCTGTGGTGATTTAAACACCGTATTTACTCCCTTGTAATAAACATTCACCTAGTAGTCATAGCAGACGATGCATTATAAGACATGCACATTACAAAATTCTTTAGGGTCTTTAAGCGCTGCAGGTTTCTGCTTAATGCATGGCAATGGTAATGCAGACACTCCATAATTAGCTTTCTGCATTACTTTATTCTACATTAAACTAAAAGTCCGAGCCTGCAGTACTACAGTACTTAAATTATAAAGTCTTATCCGAAGGAATTGGTCGGGCGGGGGATCGATCTCACAATTTAGACAAACAAACGGTTTTAATTCAGTAACGCCTTTGTCCAGCATCGTTTATAACAGCCTGACGTCGACGTCATATCGACGTGACGCATAGTTGAACGGCTATTCAACGTCGCTCGATCAAGATATTCGTCCAACAACAAGTTGTATTGTCCTAATGTGCGACTTGATAGCGAATGCAACAGAAAGATATCGAAACAATTTCTCAACAGTTCACGATTTTCTCGTGCAAATTAAGTATTTTGTCGTTTCATGGATCACTGGGTCTTCAAACAATTTCTTTTAAATTTGATAACGATATGACATTTCAATGTCCGTCAATAGCCAACACGCAAACATTTGTGTAGAAATTCTTATAAATAACAGATATATAGCGAAAAGAAAAGTGCACAGTTAGAAGATTCGTTAAAGTCCCATTGTGTTTTCAGACCTTTTCTTAATGTCTGAAATACAATAACAGTTAATAATAATGTTTGAACATTCTAATGGGCCAAACTGATCTATGAAATGATGAAGACGGACCTAAGTCACCTAAAAGGGCGATTTAAATTCATTACAAACCGAAAATAGAACGTCTGACATAAACCTTACCACACGGCTTAGTATCACGTGATACAGCCGGAATCAACTTCACCGTGTGCAACCGTAATTACCTTCGCCCGTCCATCCATCAGTCAGTTAGACTATCACACTTTTTTGTCCGCTCTCTAACTCGAAAATTGATCTTCCACAAACTTGCTGAAAATGTTCATTGATATAAAATCAAGGTTTAGTTTGATTACTACTAAAATCGCATAAGGTGTTTTTGGGTTATTGCCTGTTAATTAATAAAAAAAATGACTGTTTCAGTCATTTTTGCACTCTAAAACAAACAGTTTTTATCGGATATTCACCAAACATGCTGAAAGTACTTATTCATATAAAACTTATGTATAGTTTGATTATTACTAAAATCGCATGTGGCATACTGGAGTTTTTGCCCTTTATTGGATCTTCACCAAACTTGCTGAAAATGTTTATTGATATAAAATCAAGGTTTAGTTTGATTACTACTAAAATCGCATAAGGTATATCTGAGTTATTGCCTGTTTATTAATAAAAAATGACTGATTCAGTCATCTTTGCACTCTAACACATTGTCAGCAAGTTTGGTGAAGATCCAATAACAAGTGTTTGTGTTAGAGAGCAGAAAATGCTGAAAGAGTCATTTTTTAATTATTCAAGGGCAATAACTCAGACATGCCTCATGCGATTTTGCTAGTTATTGAACCTGACCTACATTCTACACTAATACACATTTGTAGCAAGTTTGGTGAAGATCCAAAAAGAAGTGCTTGAGTTAGAGAGCGGATAAGGCTGAAACAGTCATTTTCAGCAAGCTCAGGATTATCCGTATTTTTTTTTAATCGCTCAACCCCCAGTGAATATTTACACGTTTTGACTGGATCTCATAGTTTAACCCTGTGCCTACTGGTCGTAACGGAATTTACAAACTGTTTGAATCTAGAAAGACGCCGCGTAACGCGGCGTCTCATCTGGGTCCAAACTGTTTGACACTCGTCTTAAGATTTGTTTAATTTAAACAATGCATAAATCTAAACTGAACAAATTTTGCAGACGACAATGTCAAAGCAGACGTCTGTGCAGCAGAATAAGGGTTAACCACTTCATTTTCAATGCTCCAGCTATCTGAACTAATCCAACATTTTCTCACTCATTTCAGCACCGAATGCTATGGTGTTACTACTGATTAAACCGTCTCTTCGAGACAATTCTAATGAGTATGACACCATTGGGTTTAAAAGCAGAAATAAAGAGTTTAGTTTTCAAAATACTCCCCTTATCTGGAGCCCTGTATTTACAGAGTTGTCCTTCTTTCCGTTCACAAGTTAGTTCTTTAATGGAAGTTATATCCATAAATTAAAAAAAACCTTAAAAAGCGAATTTCTTAGATAAAGCCGTTTTTTCTGAAAGATTCACGTCCCATGCAGTTCTAATGGGATCCCAAACAACAGTTTTATGCAGTTTTCCCAAAAACACAATGCGGCTTTAAGTGTAAATCACCAAAAAAAGGGTGATTTAAAACCATAATAAACCGAAAATATAACTTCTGACAGGCTTAGTGTCACGTGATACGGCCGGGATCAACTACACTATGTGCAAACGTATCCAGGATAATGCTATAAAATTAGCCACATTTCGACACAACGGTGGGAAAACGAAAGTAACGAGGATAAGTAGATATGCGCATTTTAGGGTCCAACTGTGAAATGGTTGCGTCCATCCATCCATCCGTCCATCCGTCAGTGTATTAGGCTGTCACACAATTGTGTCCGCTCTCTATAACTCGAATTGTTTTTATCCAATATTCGCCAAACTTGCTGCAAATGTTAATTGGTATAAAATCTAGGCCAAATTCGATAACTACCTAAATCGCATTAGGCATGTCGGAGTTGTTGCCCATGAGTTATTAAAAAATGGCTGATCAGCATTGTCCACCCTCTAACACAAAGACTTTTTATCGGACCTTCACCAATCTTGCTGAAAATGTATATTAATATAAAATCTAGGTCCAGCTTGATCACTACTAAAATCGCGTATGGCGTATGTCTGAGGTATTGCCATTGAATTTTTAACATTTTTATCGGATCTTCACTAAACTTGCTGAAAATGTTTTTGGTATAAAGTCTATATCAAGTTCGGATAACTACAAAAATCGCTTAAGGCATATCGGAGTTATTGCCCTTGAATCATTAAAAAATGACTGTTTCAACATTGTCTGCTCTCTGACACAAACAGTTTTTATTGGATCTTCACCAAATTTATAAAATGTTTATTGGTATAAAATCTAGGTCATTTCGATAATTACAAATTTCGCATTATGCGTTTTGGAGTTATTGCCCTTGAATTATTAAAACATGACTGTTTCAGCATTTTCCGCGCTCTAACACAAACACTTATCGGATCTTCACCAAACTTTATGAGAATGTTTATTGGTATAAAATCTAGGTCGAGCTTGATAACTACCCAAATCGCACAAGGGATGTTGGAGTTCTTGCCCTTGAGTTATCAAATATTGCCTGTTTCAGCCTTGTCCGCTCTCTAACTCAGCAGGGTAAGGGTAAGCCACTTCATTTACAAAGTTGTCCTTTCCGTTTACAAGGTAGACTCTTTAAATAGCGCGGCACAATTAAAAGAAAAATTCTAAAAAAGCGAATTTCTAAGATAAAACCCTTTTTGTGAAAGAATCACGTCTTATGTAGTTCAAATGGGACCCAAAACAGGTTTCCCAAAAAAATAATGCGGCTTTAATGCATTTGAATTTCGTAAAACCCTTATCGGGCTAAACGCGACTTGGCTAACATTTTGCAAACAGTTTGGATCCACATCAGATGCCGCGTCACGGACGCGGCGTTTGATCTGGAATTTAAATTGTCCGTCACTCATATTTAACTTTTCTTCTGTCAAGTTAAAACTACACGCCAATTCAGCATGATTAAGGGTTAAATGAGGCAGAATAAAAGTGTCTCTTTCCACAAATTTATGACCCAGGCCCGGTCCTCTCCTTGATCCGCGCTTTATTTATAATATGCGTCCGATCTGGGTCTACACTATTTACAACCACGGTCAATGGGTCTTTATCCCACATACAGAGGCACATGAAGTGGGATTAGGCCTATCACTTAACTCATTCATCCCTGAAACTTCGAATGGAAAAGTCCAGCCCTCAATAAAGTCGAGTCAATTTAGAGTGTTTATTACATTATATGGCAAAATGACAAACAGGGTAGACCCTGCTCAGTGGGTTCTACAATCTGGGTCTACATTGTTTGCATAGGACACGCTTACTCTTCACTAGTACATTGTCTGTTTCGTCGCTAGGTGGAGTTTGAACGACTCATGCCTCGGGCTAATTACGTGCTGATCGAACGTACACGTGCCGTTCATCAACACATCGATCTATATTTTGACATACGTAGAAAACGTATTAGACGTGAGCATCGGTGGTTCAGTGGTAGAATGCTCGCCTGCCACGCGGGCGGCCCGGGTTCGATTCCCGGCCGATGCAATTATTTTTTATATGAAAATAGTGTACACACCTCAATCTACAGACTCCTACAAGAATCTTCTTATTAAAATATGCAGTTCACCATAATGCTTCAAATTCTTATTGAAAAGGGCGACCATAACTACAAGAAGACAACAATTGACTCGACTAAAAGGTAAACTAGACTTTTCCATTTGAAAATGTCCACTTATATCCAACTTTGAGAAAAGCAACAGACGCTTTTAAACAGACGGCCATGAAAAGGTTGGACATAAATGTCTTGATAAGGGAACATCTGTATTGGTTGTTGTAATGAAGTCGTCGTTGTTGGGAGGGCCCTTGTAGGGAGGGAACACTGTATATGCAAAAAACCAGTGAACGGCTCATGTAAGGCCCGTCTCTTATTTTTAAAAATCTATTCTCTTTCTACAAAAAACACAACACCTCCGTACACTGAATACTAATACTGTGCTATTTGGCAATACTGACTTTACACACAAAGATAATTCGCTGCTCTTTAAGGAGTTTCAGAAATTTATTAAAAGAACCAAACGTTTTGGAACATAATACTTTATTTATTCCAGTATCCACAAACTATGTAGATAACAATTGGTTGGATCTGGGCTGGGTGGTCATATGTGGGGGAGGACAAATGGATTTTCCTTTCTTCTTTATACTTGAATACGGTTTTTTCCCCTTTTCTTTTTGTAAACTTATAATATTTTCTTCTGCATAACATCATAACGTACTTGCGATTGACATCAAGGGAAGGGACTTCTCTAATGTTGGTATAACTTGTGGCCCAATCCGTTTGCAATATATTATAGTCGTTTGATAATGTGTATACATACATGCTGTAAAACTGTGTACATGTTAGTCGATAAATGTATATGATATCTGCAATAAAATATGATTAAATCAAATCAAAAATCTATTGAGTTTGAGTATGTTAGGGCCCCTCTAGGATTTGGATGTGTTATGGTTTTTCGTGGTTTTAACATCGCGACGTCCAGCTAAATACAGGTGGAGGAAGAACCAAGAAGACCTTTATGTACTGTTTCAGGCACAACTCAGGGCCTCTCTACTCTCTAGACATAGTGAGATGGCTATGTCATATTCTTCATGCTTTTACAGTTACTTTCACGCCTATTCATGATATTGAGAACAATGGGGTTGGAGGGCGAGTTAGGGGGATGGGGTTCATTGTACACAATAATATACATTGGTCATCGTTGGTGATGCTCGTGCATATAAACATTAATGCTGCGAGAAGCATTGATGTTGATTTGCGGTTTACTTCGAATTTCTTATCTGCACCCAGACAGGTATGTAATGGAGTAGACTTTTTATCTTTCCTAACAATCGCGTGTATGTTAAAACTAGAACCATTATATATGATAATATCCATTACATACAGTTTGGAGCCAGACTGTGTAAATTGGCACCCAGAGAGAAAGAAATCATAATTTTATACATTTATTTCTTTGTATTTTGTATATCGCTTGCGTTTAAACGGGAAAGAATAGTGTTTTTTCAAAGTTTTACACATTTGTCAATGCCACCATGGATTAAATAATAAATACACTCCTCGCACGATGCCACAGTCAATCCATGTTTGCCAACCCAGTCGTCATAACAAATGTGCTACAAAGTTCTACTTTATACAGTCACGCATAAGTACCATAAGAAATATATTCTATACCCTAGCAGGTGGGTATTATTGCACGCAAAAAGTAAAGCAGAATGCGCAATAAAGACACATTTCATCCTACTTAGTACTTTACGAGTTGTCTCCCTTAGACTACATGTATATTTGTCCATTAGATGACGGAAATTTATATATGAGCCGTGCCATGACAAAACATGACTTATTGCATAGGAACATATACAAACTCAGCGCCGTTATCACCCCAGCCTCTGTATCTGATTTTGGTATACACTGTCAAATACTGCTATTTATAAGCATGTTGGTGTCAAACAGTGTAGATCAAGACCAGCCGCGCGGTGGCTGGCCTTGACATACACTGTTCGCAATGCAAAAAGGCAGGTTATCTCATGATATAGCTCATCTATATATTGTAGTAATGAAGAAATTAATAATTCCTGTTCTAACGAAAAGAAACGAAAACTTTAGAAAATTACCTAGATCTACAACTTCTTGACCATTTTAGCGATTTATTTTTGCCTAACGAGTAACGACAAACAGTTTGGCCTCTGATCAGGTTGCCCGGGGTCTGATCTGGCTCTCAAAGCTGTTTGCAAAGGAAATACGTTGTAATTGCGAGTTTTTAGGACAAGCGATTAAAGGAAAAGACTAAAAATGTCTCCTCTGTACTACATGTGTTGTCTGCCCATTTTCTAGGGGACATTTACTCATTAGGTCTATTAAGTCAGTTTCGAAATGACCATTTTGTTCACTTGTCCTGGCTGCTTTAAGAAGCCACATGCCTTAAACACTGAACAATGCTGGTTGGTATATTTTGTGATTAACCCTTATAATGCCGCCAAGTTATAATCATACAATTTAGACCATTTCTACTTTTGGTTCAGGTATGATGATGTTCACGGGAGTACCGTATCAAAAAATGCATGTTTATTTTCTTTGCTTCTATTTAGGGGTGTTTATTACAATGTATTGCAAAATGACAAACAATGTAGACCCTGATTAGAGGGTTCCTTAAGGGGCTCTCTGATCTGGGTCTACACTGTTTGTAAAGGACACGTTTACTATCTACTACTCGCTATATATATAGGTGGAATTAATTAACGTAAGAACTACATACGCGCGCTGATAAGTTGTTTTGACGGGTGGAGACGTCACCCATCGTTGCCTCGGGCCAATTATACGTGCCGATCGAACTTACACGTGCCCTTTAACAAATCGATCTATATTTTGACCTAGATCTACGTTGAAAATGTACTAGACGTGATCATCGGTGGTTCAGTGGTAGAATGCTCGCCTGCCACGCGGGCGGCCCGGGTTCGATTCCCGGCCGATGCAATTATTTTTCATCGCTAACAGTACGGTGGCACTAAGATGACAGATTGGAGATTGTTGGGTTTTTTTATCCCTAGAAAACAAACTTTGTTTCTAGGGTTATTTGTCTTTTAACCATAGAAAGCAAATTTGTTTTCTATAGGGTTATGTTTTTTACCCTAGAAACAAGCTTTTTTTCTATGGTCATTTTTCAACCTATAGAAAATATTTGTTTTCGGGATTTGTTTTAACCCTAGAAAACAAACTACAGTAAAACCTCGCTATTACGACCACTAAAACGAAGGCTAATTGAGTGTATAATAGACAGGTGACAGCTTAAAGCAGGGTTACAGTGAAACAGAAAGCTCCTATAGGAGCTTTCTGTTTCACTGTCACCTTGCTTTAAGCGGTCACCTATCGTAAACACCCTAATAATTAACATAATTTAGTGGTCGTAGTAGCGAGGTTTTACTGTACAAGCAATATATCGAACACAGTGTCGTCACGCACAAGTTTATTGGACAATAGCAACGTACAGTGCTCCCTCGCTACAACGACCCTCTGAACAACGATTCCCTCCTTACAACGCAACATCGTCTGCTTAGAATGGTCGTCTGCTGCTTTTTCTCAAATTTACATATAATAGTGACGAGTGACAAACACATTGAATCCAGATCAGCGGCGTCCGATCTGGATTCAAGTTGTTTACTTAAGCAGTGAAAACATCAGATATAATTGTCTTGTTTGGGCAACAGCAGCAAGCGTTGTAAGGATGGCATCGTTGTGCAAATGTGTATTTGTAGGGAGGGAGCACTGTACGTTGCTCTTGTCCAAAACAAAATTGTGTTGCTAGAGTTAAAAAAGATTAGTCTCGAAAACAAATGTTTGTTTTCTAGGGTTTAAACAAAAGTCCCGAAAACAAAAGTTCGTTTTCTAGGATTAAACAAAAGTCCCGAAAAAAAAGTTTGTTTAGGGTTAAAAAAAATAACCGTAGAAAAACAAAAGTCTGTTTTCTAGGGTTAAAAACCCCAACTCATGATGTCACCTTAGTGCCACGTTTCCAGTCATATCGCGACGTCCAGCTATTTACAGTTGAGTGAAGACACCAGAAGCTCTTTATGCACATGAAACAGGGCCTCTCTACTCGTAATTAGATGGCTCTGCCATATTCTTCATGCTTTTGCGGTTACTTTCACGCCTATCATGTTTGGGTGGAGGGCGAGTGGAGGTCTGGTGGAGAGGGGTAGGGGTCAAATGATGGTACATGTATGTGCCAGCCGGCAGGTGACCTGTTAGGTAAATTTCACAGGAGTACTGTATCAAAAAATGCATGTTTTTTTTCTTTTTGACCTATTCTCCAAAATATAACCTCTTCACTGCCGTGGCGTATTCTGCTTTGAAATAACCCTTTCACTCACAATGATGTTAATAAAGCGCATTTGCAAACAATTTTGATCCTAACTCGGAAGCTGCGTCATAGACCTCGGGCCCTGGATCAAAAGTGTTTGCCACTTGTTTTGAAATTACGTCAGACAACGATATGGCGGCGAGGAAGTAAAACCCTCACGATAACTTTGATCATGAAAGGGTTAAACAATTGTCGTATACTTTTTTTCTCGGCAAATTTAAAAATTCAGTAAATTCGTAACGAGTGTCAGACAGTTTGGATCTTAACTCTTTGAACCCTAGTCCCGCATGTAGGCGTCCTTTTCAAACAGTGTACATGTGAATAGTACATGTGTCGTATGCAAACAGTGAAGACCCAGATCAGAGGACTCCTTTCGGAGCCCTCTGATCTGGGTCTTCACTGTTTGTCACAATGCCTAACATTGACAAAAACAACCCTTAGAAGTCAGAAATGGACTAGATTAAAATCGAAACTGGAATTGTTCATTTAAAGTTTCAGGGAGGAAAGAGTTAAACAGACCTTGATCCCATCAAACCATTCTCTGTACTCGTGGTATTGCAGTGAATGGATTAAACATAGACCATGTTCATAACCGTATGTCGTACAGTGAAGAAGACGTTTTTCTGTCACAATGAACGCATTTACGCTAAAACTGTTATTTCCATTACAAACAGTTAGGAGATAGATCAGACGCCAGGTAACCCGACATCTGATAGGTCTCCAAACTGTTTGCCATTTGAATTAAAATGAGTCTCAAAAATTGGTTGTTTTCAAAATGTTGTCCCTTTCTCCGTTATCATTAACGTCAGTATTGGTATCTTCAATGTAAAACATACTCCAATGCGTTTGCGTTACGTGTATATGTGTATACACCCATACATTCAAAAACATAATTTAACAGAGAATTTCTTAGATAAAGCCTCTTTTTTTTTTTTAAAGAATCACGTCCCATGTAGTTCAAGGGGATCCCAAACAACCGTTTTGTGCAGGTTTCCCAAAAACACAATGCGGCTTAAACGAGTTCTAAATATCGACATGTATTTAAAATTAATTGTATTCAGGAATACCATAAACACATTGGTTTATCATACTATAGTGATACATACTATATGTACATCCAAAAATAAAGCAATTACGACAATAGATTCTGAATATACGAGTCACAATGAAAAGATGTCTTATGACCGCATGACTCATAAAGGAACAACAGCTCTTATATTTCCAATGTGGAAAAACAATCGAAATGTTAAATTGGTAAAAAATTATTACTTTGCAATATGTTTTCACACACTGAGAGTAGATCTATACAAATGCATGTCCATGTTAGGTTATCATACTATGAATGAAACATACGACGTAGATCTACTATATTGTATATCCAATAACGCAATTACGACGATAGTTTCTGAATATACGATTCACAATGAAAAGAGAGGTCTTATGACCGCATGACTCATAATATATTTTCAATGTGGAAAAACAATCGAAATGTTAATTTGGTAACAAATTATTAGTTCTTATTAGCAATATGATTACACACACTGACAGTATACAAAAAACATTTATAAAGCCAGTGCTCCCTCTCTACAACGACACCAAATGGGAGACACAGATTGTGTGTGTTGTTCGAAGGGAGTCGTTCAGTCGTTATAGGAAGGGGAAATTAAGACTTGGCTTACATTTGCAAACAGCTTGAATCCAGATCAGACGCCGCGTAATGCGGCGTCTGATCTGGAGTCAAGCTGTTTGTCACTCGTCATTATGTTTTTTTTCTGTAAAAATGTTCAATGTGTAAATTTGAGAAAAACAACAGACGACAATTTTTAGCAGATGATATTGCAGCAGTGAAAAGGTTTGGCATAATTGTCCTTTTTAGGGAACAACGGGTAGCGTTGTTATAAGGAGGGAATCGTTGTTCAGAAGACCGTATTGAGAAGAAGCACTGTACATATATTTGCAAATTTTGACAAGCACTCATGTTAACCTTTTCTCTGTAAAAGTATCATCTGAACAATGTTGTTGCTGCTAAGGTTTATAGTCCCGTTGTCATCAGGGTTGAGACGATGGTCAGCATCATGCCTATTGCTGTATTGACATTTTCTCTATCAAAGTATAATCTAAACAATGCTATCTACAATGATTGCCTCTTATATTACTGAGAATACCGATCGGTATGGGTCTTAAAAGGCACGATTTTGTTGGCGTCTGATCAGAATCCAAACCAGTTGTCGATGCAATCAGTTGGTGTCAGCAGTATTAATACGGCAATGCGGGTAATTAACTAGTTTGTACCTATTAAACATGTAAGAAACATAATAAACTATTTCAGTATTCAATCTTTGGGGTTTACATATTTTATTGTACCTATTAACCTATGCTGTTAATAGGCATAGTATACGCTACAGTGGAGAAAGCTTTATTCTTTAAAGCCCCCTCTCTACAACAACATCAACTTAGAGACAGATTGCGCGTGTTGTTCGGAGGGAATTGTTTCAGTGAGGGTATGTAAAGACTTGGCTTACATTTGCAAAAAGCTTGAATCAAGATCAGACGCCGCATAACGCGGCGTCTGATCTTGATTCAACCTGTTTGTTTCTCGTCATTATATACTATTATATTTCTTCTGTTACTCATCTATAGCTTTGAGCAAAAACAGCAGACGACAAATTTAGGCAGACGATATTTCAGTAGTGCGAGCGGACATAATTACCTTGTAGGGGAACAGTGGCAAGGGTCATTGTAAGGAAGAAGGCGTTGTTCCAGGGCTGTTGAAGGGAGGGAGAACTGTATATGAAACGAAACGAAACGCAATTGCTAAAACAATTAGAAAATGGTTATCTTTTGAAAATATTGACAGTTCTTTTAATTGAGTGGCAAGCAGTTTGGAACCTGATCAGACGATGGGCTACTGGCTCCAAACTGTTTGCAATGGAAATAATGTTTTAGCATAAACGCATTCATTTTGAAAGAATAGCGTCTCCTTTACTGTATAGCCCCGGTGGTTAGATTGGAATGTTGTTATTTGGTTACAGATGGTCGTTTATTATACCTTATATTATACTTAATACCTTTCATACTACCATACTATTTTATTTGGCAAATCCAATCATATACCATAAAACGCATGGCAATTCTTTTCAACCTTTAACTACAGCTGCGGCATTCCATATTTAACACGCCCATTATTTGACAATTCATTGTCATATCTAAAGTCCGGTGACAGCTAAATGCAGAATAAAAGTAAAACAGAAAGCTCCCAATGGAGCTTTCTGTTTTACTTTTATTCTGCATTTAGCTGCTGTATGAATGGAATCTTACTTTATGTGGCTTATAAATACAATGTTGACTGTACATGTATTATAATTACTTATTTCCGAACGGAAAGAGTGTTAAATTTTCATGTAAATTGAGTAGTTTTATGCTGGTAACCGTATGGCTACGAACACTATCATGGAACATTGTGTAATATGACGGAAAACGGAAATTATTTCAAGCTTGTTTTAGGCCTACATATAGTGATTGAACTTATTCGTCCGTCCGTGTCCCCGTTGCACAGAGCATATTTCCTACTCAACATCAATTATATTGATCAATTATACCAAATGTGTTGCGTGAGTACACTTTTAGAATGCTTGTTGTCCTACAATATGTCGAGGTCGTGGTGATCCTGATTTTGGCCTTTGACCTCAATTATAGACGAAACAGAAACAGCTTGTCCGGAGAATATTCCTATTCATCACCAGCTACGGATACTAAAATTGTGGATTGAGTACATCGTGTAATGGCGGAGCATACCATTACACTTTCAGGTAAATGCGGCCTTGACCTTTGACCTCTCTTACAGATAAAAAAGCTTTGTCATGTTCATGTTTTCTACGCCACATCAGCAACACACACAATTACATAAATTTGATGCGTGAGTACATCTTGGTATAGCATAATGCAGCATGCAATTTTAGGCCAATGAGACATTGACTTTGACCTTTGACCTAAATTAGATTAAAGCTTGTTTGGCATACGTCATCTACCTTGTAAGCTCAAATGGATATCATGTTAAGTTATGAGTACAGCTTTGGATGGTCCTTACTTACTTACCTCATTTATAGAAAATAAGCTCTTGTCCAATACATATGTTCTGCACTATATCGGCTACAGATGTCAACGTTATTGTGTGAGTTAGATTGGGAAAGGGGAGTGTGGCATTCAAATTGATGCCAATGTGGCCTTGACCTTTGACCTCCATTATATATATATAAAGTTTGGTTGGTACATTTTCCTCTTCTACATCAATTAGGGTATCTTATATGGTGTATAAGAACATCTTGAGATGTCTGCATGAGTACTGCATACTGCTTTCAGGTCGCCACTGTACCCTTAATCTTAACTATTTACCTTATCAATAGAAAATGCTTTTCTGGAGCATACATACTATTATTATACTACATACCATATGTATTACAAACTGTGTATGAGTACATCTTTGGAGTGCGTGATGTTTTGAACTATGTTCAGTTCACTGTTACCTTGAATGTTACCTCATGCTGCATGTAACCATGCATGAGATGAAAATAAAGTTTTGTTCTGTTCTGTTCTGTTAAGTAAACCTGTCCGGACACAATTCCCAAACCTTGTCAGTTAGTATATCTTTGGACTTCATTGTGTCGCGTACCATGTTTTAATGTCAATGTGATATTGACCTTGATATTGACATTGACCTTGACCTGAATTGAAGAAAAGAATTGTCCGGAAAATATTTCCTATACTACATCAGCTAAGGATACCAAATTAGGTGTAAGAGCACATCATGCCCGGATGTCCAAGTGTCGCGTGCAGTTTTCAGACACCCAGTCACTGTGACCTTGATCTTTGACTTTTGTTATAGGGAAAACTTGTTATGCGCATGTTGCCTATACCAAACCAACCAGGAAAAACAAAATATGTATATGACTTTATGTTGGGACGGCGCAATGCCCCTTGTCATTTGAAACTCACTGTGACCTTAACCTTTGACCTGAATTATAACTTGTCCGGATCAAGTGTCATTTACACGTCAGCTAGGGTTGCCACATTTTATGAGTGAGTACATCATGGAATGGCGTGGTGTCTCGTATCATTTAGGTTACTGTGAGATTGATATTGACCTTCCAGTCTCCAGTTTGTGTGGATCTAACGGCACTGCAACATAATACTACAGCGTCTAATCAGGATCCAAACCGTTTGACACTTATAAATGTCCTCAGTCATACTGCCTTAACTTTAACTTTAAAACGGTATTGCCGACAACAATATTGAACCAGACGACAATATGGCGGAGGAAGGGCAAAAATCTCACGATACATTTGATCATGAAAGGATTCACACGATAATAACTATTACAGTTTAAAGGGACTCGCAACCGGATGGTGTACTTGTCAAAATAAAATAAAATACTCAAATAAAAGCAAATTTGTGGCATTATTTGGCTTCTGACATTAAAAAAATATGATCAGTCCAAAAAAAGTCTCAAGAATCGTCACCGAATCTTAGATTTTTAGATATTTTCCATCGTTTTTCTATACCGACTAGTAGACGGTATAGTTGTTGTTGTTGCTTCTCTACACGGGCTCAGACATAAACACGAGCCGAATTACGACGTTGTATGCACTTTCGATCGCAACACATTGAAATACGTTAAATCGATCCGAGATAAACGGATAGTTCCGTGGTCCATTGGTCTAAGCGGTTTCCCCTATTTTGCCTTCTGTCCGCCAATGCCGGGCCCCGGGTTCGATTCCCACCAGAGACCAATAAAATTTTTTATTGAAATACATTTTTTTTAAACAGAATTTCTTATCCTAAACTAATTCTTTACCATTTATATAAGCGTTTGACACATATTTACAAATTACTATTTTTAATGCACCATCTGGTTGCGAGTCGCTTTAATGGTCGTAATAGAGGAGCGGTTGGTTACTGTATCTCCGTCGTATTCTTGTTGCTTTCCAACTAGCCAAGGAAACCAGTCATGCAGAGATATCTGATGACAAGTAGCTGCTTACTGCATGACGAAAGTAATGTAGAAAGCGCACAAAAATCTAAGGCCGGGCTACAAATTCAAACGTCTTTTCATCTACAACAGAAACAGTGTACCCTCTCTATAACAACACCTCAAATGGAAGACAAAAAATATGTGTGTTGTCCGGAGGGAGTCGTTATAGGGTGGGAAAATTGCTTACATTTGAAAACAGCTTGAATCCAGATCAGACGCCGCGTAACGCTGTTTGCCATTCACCATTATATATTTTTTCTGTCAAAAATGTCCATATGTGTCTTGAGAAAAACGGCAGACCACAGCAGATATTGCAGCTGTGAAAAGGTTGTACATAATTGTCTTGTTTAGGGTAGAGCAGCAAACCTTGTTATTTTAAACATATTTCCCCCATAAATTTGCTACACATTGTACATGAGCTAATAATTTTACAACATTGGAATGGAATTGGACCGAAAGCAAATCTTGTTGATATCATTTCCTTATGTCATGTCTTTTTACAACAAATCAAATGTAATGTAAGTAGGGAATAAACGTGAGCCTTGTTGTAAGGAGGGAATCGTTATAGGGGGCCGTTGTGGAGAGGGGGCACTGTACATAATTCTCAAGCCTCTCTAATTTTGCACAGTCTGAAAGGTTATGAATGCAACTTGAACAAAGGATTATAAAAACAACTGAAATTTACAGAAGTTCTATTATGCTCCTTCTATTCATAAGATTCAACCGGCGCTGTATGACCACTTTATGTGTCGCGGTGCCGTAAAACCCAACTCAACCAATCAATCATAATATTCAAAATAATTTAATAAGAAATAATTTGCAGACTGTTTTATTATTTTATTATTATTCACAAGCGACGTTTTGATTTGTTCATACGTAACCTCTCGATGATAAGATTATATATAGCTGTATTTTTTTTTATTGAAAGCTTTACACGGTAAAAGCCATATAGGCCCTATTACGGACAATGAAAAAGAATTTTGTGAAAGTCTGAAAGACAGGTGACAGCTAAAGGCAAGGTGAAATTAAAATAGAAAGCTCCTATATCATGTAATGGGGCTTTCTGTTTTACTTTCACCTTGTTTTAAGCAGCCGCCTGCCTTGAACATATTTTAATTACATGTAATACCGGTCAGTGGTCATAATAGAGACCGGGTGGTCGAAATAGAGTGGTTTAACTGTATCATAGCTAGTTCTTACTGTACTACTACATGGGACATAAACCCTTAGCTGAAAGCGTGGGGAAGAAGTTATTCCTTCCCGTTTATGATATGCAGGGTTGCCATTTCTCCGGATTTTTCCTAAATCTCCGGATTTTTTCCAAGTACATAGTAGCTTAAAGCAGGCTGAAAGTAAAGCAGAATGCGCCTTAATTAAGGCGCATTCTGCTTTACTTACAGCCTGCTTTAAGTAGTTGCATGTCAACAAAACAAAACAAGAAAAAGGCAAATGGGTAAAGGTACGATTCGTTTAATCGCACTTGAAAAATGCAAGTTTTGAAATCTTAGGATTTTTCATGTCAACTTATGGCAGCCCTGGATATGTAAATGAAAATGAACGCAATACCAGAAAGTGAAGAAAAAACAACCTTAAGACATACTTGATCGTTAGTTATCAGTATGAATAGAAAACTGTTTTGATCTGTGTTCTTCTTTTTAAAGCAGGTTGAAATTAAAGGGACTCGCAACCGGATGGTGTACTTGTCAAAATAAAATAAAATACTCAAATAAAAGCAAATTTGTGGCATTATTTGGCTTCTGACATAAAAAAATATGATCAGTCCAAAAAAAGTCTCAAGAATCGTCACCGAATCTTAGAATTTTAGATATTTTCCATCGTTTTTCTATACCGACTAGTAGACGGTATAGTTGTTGTTGTTGCTTCTCTACACGGGCTCAGACATAAACACGAGCCGAATTACGAAGTTGTATGCACGTTCGATCGCTACACATTGAAATACGTTAAATCGATCCGAGATAAACGGATAGTTCCGTGGTCCATTGGTCTAAGCGGTTTCCCCAATTTTGCCTTCTGTCCGCCGATGCCGGGCCCCGGGTTCGAATCCCACCAGAGACCAATATTTTTTTTGATTGAAATACATTTTTTTTAAACAGAATTTCTTATCCTAAACTAATTCTTTACCATTTATATAAGCGTTTGACACATATTTACAAATTACTATTTTTAATGCACCATCTGGTTGCGAGTCGCTTTAAAGCAGGGTGCGCTTTAAGACGCTCTCTGCTTTACTTTCAGTCTGCTTTATGTTGCCATCTGCTAGGATAAAAACAGAATATTTCGGGAAAATCAAGATTAAATACTGAGCGGTTGCCTTGGCCAACCGTACATAGGCCTATCTGAACTGACAAATATAGGCAGCACTCTACTAGATGCTTGCAGTAGTAATTGACCCATTAAGTGGCAGCTGGAAAATATTTTCCATTTACGGTCGTAATCAGTCGATCTGTCGGCGACATGTCTCAGATGCAGTAAGTCATATTTAAAGAAATAAAAGATGATAGTTCTTTAAATATATTGTGCCAGTTGTGTTCCAGCAATGATTTACTGGAATTGACATATTTGTATTAGTTGTATACATTTTCTCTCCTCATCAGCTGTTTTAGGTTCGATGATGTCATATAGGAAATATTTCAACCAATGGTGAACGCGTACTGCGATGACGTTATGCGCAAGACTGGTAAATTTGGCGTGGAGAAGGAAAAGTCGGCCATCTTGGTTGAAAAAAATATGAAAATTAGGATTGAGGAAAATTGAGCGATCTGATGACTCTGTTTGTGGATTTAAAAGTGTGATTGGGGATTAGACTAGTGCTACGGACATCACATGAATGATATACATGGAGATAAACCCTGATAGTGATCGCATTTTCATTCAACAAACGCCGAAAATTTGCCCCTCTCCAGGGCACTTGCTAGTTTCGGTACTGGTCAATCAAAATAAATCGCCGGCCGCAAGACAAGGCATCTTGTTAAGCTGATTTTGTTGAGGTTTTACAATTTATTATAAACTAGAGTTACAAACGAGGTGGTTTGTGTGGAAGTTACACGACTATCGATTGATACTGATTAACATTTTCTGAACAAATGGTTTTCGCACACCTCAGTGGCAAAAAAATTAATTAGAAATTCAAAATGTCGACTCCAACTGCTAGAGCACCACTCCAAACAGTTCATGAGTCTGTCAGCTCTGATCATAGGGTAAGTATATTGATGTATAATGAGAATTTTGTTTGGATTTCGATTTATAGGCCAGCACTGGATGACTAACCCCACCCACATTTTATCTTGCAGAAAGATGACAAATCCAATGCAAGGATTCCCTCCTCAAGATCTCGAACAGAAGAACCTCACATAGGAAAATACAGGCTCATAAAGACAATTGGAAAGGGCAATTTTGCAAAAGTAAAACTTGCAAAGCATGTCCCAACAGGAAGAGAGGTGTGTATAACCCTAATACTCTCACTGTTGTACTGATGTCAAGGTCACTCATTGTTGCCAACCTATTATGTTTGTAGTCTCATTGTTTCCTAACCTATCAGTGACCAAGTAATCACTGGACTGTAAACTTATTAACAATGTCATTAACATGTGCTGTCTTTCTTAAAGTTCAACACGAAGGTATTTTTGACACATTTTAAACACGTCTTGAAATAATTTAAGCCAAGTAGAAATTAGTTTGACTAGAATTAAGATCAATATAAGATCAATATAAAAAGATTAAGTGATCAATGCATAGAATTCAACCTACTGTAACATGTAGATTGGCAGTATATACTGCTGTGTGTGTGTGTTTACAAAGTTTTGAAAAAAACCATATTCAATGTTTTTTCTTCAAATGGAACCGGTTGACCCCAATGTACCATAACTCAAGTCAAACTCCAGTTTCATTATAATCTTGACAGACTTGAGGAAACATATATTAGATCTCGTATCTCATTACAGATGTTTCCTAACGATTTGTGCTATAGAGACATTTCATACTTTCATTCTACGACTTGCACAAACTTAAAAATTTAATTATTTAAAGCTGTCAGCTGTTGATGGAGAAATGTGCTACATTTTTTTTTCGCCGTAAACAGTTTCAATACATGTCCCAATGTGTGTGAAAGAAAAAGCCATTAACATCAGCTGTCCCTTGATAATTGTTGCTCACAAATATAATTTTGATTCTAACATTACACACATTTTGGTCACTATGAAAATCCAGGAAGTTCATCTTGGTGTATCTGATTCTGAGACGTTTTTCAACGCTCTTCCCTACCCAGCTCCTCCTGCGTTTAAATGCATGACGTGCATTCCATACCACTGTTTTTGAAAGTTCTTACGTTATTCCTATAGCCTGTAAAGACCAGTCATTTTACTATAACAGGGTTCTCCCCAGAAAAACTGGAAGAAGCTGGGGCAGGGGGAGGGTGCGGGAGGAGGTGGTGCCCCCTTCCGCATATCGAAATTTTTAAAAGTTTGAATGTATAAATGGTGTTCTCTGTGTGACTTTAAAGCAATACTTCAGTGGTGTAATAAAGATAAAGTAATAAAGAGCCTGTTAAAACTTTGTTTTTCAATTTATCAATTTTGCATTGCGACTAAATTGACTATAATTTATAAAGAAATCTTTGCTGTATTTAAAAGGTAGATACAAAAGGTACTGATATGTATACCAGAGTTCCCATTCACGCACAGATGTACGTGATTCACGTATAATTTTAAAAAATCACGCATAAAATCAATGTCCTGAATGTGCATGCACGCACAGAATTATGTTACAGATAATGCCGAAATCGGATGTAAGAAGACCATTTTTATTAACAAACTACAAAATACAAGTTAAACGTCAAAGTCCGACGAGTCAGTTTGGATTTGTTTTCATTTTCCTTATAGTGTCTGTCAGGCGCTTGACAATTCTTATCATTCTTTATACGTAAAGCGCCTGGTTCACCCGCATCCCGAATCCGATGATTTAGCGGTTTAAAATAGATTGTGGGATTTCCCGTCTCTGCCTAATAAAGTCGCTATTTTTTTAAAAATAATTTTTGTTTTTATAAGAATTCAATACTCTTTAGAGGAAGACGTGTTTGAAAAATGCTGACAAATGATTAAAAAAAAAAAAAAGTCCGGTCATAGGCAGGGCTCCAGATAATTTTTCTTCTAATCAGTACAGTACTGATCAATTTTGAAAACAATCAGTCCCCAGATTTTTTAATCAGTTCACATGGATTTTCAATTCATCGGCAGATCGCGGGTTAAATGGCCAACTTTAGAAGAAAGGAGAAACAATGCCTCAGTAATAATGCTATACAAAATTTCAAATAATCTAATAGTTGCTCAAATAGTTGTCTACATAGATCATACATCTCCATCCATCAAGAAATCTCAACTTTGTCATACCTTTCTCTTCTAGGACACAGTATCACTCAAACTCATTCTTTCCACGTACCATCAGACTTTGGAACAATCTACCGCACAGCACTAAGGCCAGTGACAGTCTCACAAACTTCACTGACAGTGCCAGCCTCAGATCTCACAACCCCTAACTGCATAAGTTGTTTTAAAACTTTTTTAACCTCAGTTTAAAACTTTTTTAACCTGTTTATAATTGACCTTTTACTTTTAGCTCTCCATTGTTTATCATTATGTTTTACTTTTTTTAACACTGTCCCCGACCTCCCTGTCATTGTCAGAAATTGACAGTAGGAGTAATAAAGTAGAAGATACATGTATGTAAATTACGATTTTCAAGAATCTTACATTTTAGCCGCTTATGCGGATTTTTTCTCCGCCGATGAATCACTTTTTTTTTCGAGTTTATATAATCGTTCATTAAACAACCACAAGTTTCATTAGGTGTTAGTTCCTTTTAAATCAGATCTGACAACCGTCGGTTTTCAACTTTCTATCGTTTATCTGACTCTTCCACGCTAAGATTTGACATTTTGTTGCGAGGTTTTCAACCAAAACACTTTTTGGAGAACTTGGATTTTATCGTCCAATATTATATCAATGAAGATATAAATGTATATATGAGTGTCACTGTGCAGTAACCTCCCTATTCTTACGGTGCGCAAGTAAAAAATTACCATACGATGAAACGAAGCTTCATTACGAGACCGCACATCAATAAAATTTGACTATGTCGTGGTTGACTACCGTTTTTTGCAAATCTCGGTATGAAAAAAACTCGGCTTTTGAATTGATACAGCGTCCCCGAGAATTTCTCGCGTACACAGTACTTCAATATTTTGAAATTAACGCGTACACGGTCAAAACGTTCGCGTATTTCACTGAGTACGCGGGCTTATCTGGAGCCCTAATAGGTCTATTTCTGGTCACTTTCGATTTCATAACAGCGACACCATTTTTTATGTGAAATTTGACAACACAGTTGAAAAACTGGACCGGTTATCAGATGTATTTTATCCCGTCTATTAACAATGTTGGGGAAAATGCCTGATTTAATGAGACACAGTCTTAGCATAGGCCTACGCATTCGTGTAGTCTGCAAATATGTCGGCTAAGTCTCAATTGACGGCCTGGTTAAGAAATAATGTGAGAGATATGTACTGTACACATTGAAACAAATGAACTACAAATTTCCAAAGATCATTCCTGGTGCGTATCCATTGTTTGAATAACGGATTGCTACTTAGTAATAGCTGCAGTACTGCACCTCTAGACCACGGTCTAAATCCGCAATAGGTTACGGTATCGCAACTAACTTTGTAATAGAAGAAACAGAAAAACGTTTCATATGCACCCTCTGAAATTTGTCTGCACCCCCAAAAATTAGCCCTAGAGGGTACATGCACCCTCAAAATTTAAAGCCTGTGGGAACCCTGGTATACCTTATATCTCAGTCAACCTCTGAAACAAATTAAATGCAGGGTTTGACAGAGAAGTAAAGAAAAACAGTTAACCTACATTCACTTGCTTTCTGATTATCACGAAGAAGCATTATAATAATTTGAAAAAGAAAATTGCAAACAGTGCAGTACTAGATCATAAGATCTCTCAAATCTGGGTCTGTACTGTTTTCCCATGTTCCTGTATACAGACATGTTTTGTAGATGTAAATCTACCATAATCCTGAATCAGAATGTCATTTGTGTTTACTCCATAATATTTTGACTTTATAACATGGCTTGTTTCAAAGGCATTTCTTTCTGCTAATTCTATCATAACCCCGAGAAAACTGATAAGATATTTGGTCTAATCAATTCACGGACATACAAACATGACCAAAATGCTTAAATAAACCGTATTTTTTCATGAAATCGGATTGTCATTCTTATATGTTTGCTTTCTTTTTGATTAGCGATATGTTTCAATTCTAATGAAATACGCTGAGCGCCATCGTAAATTCGCGAAAACTGATGACAAAATGTATGTGTACGATTGATAGAAACAATTGATGCACTGTCAACAAAAACATTTACGCTTACATATAAAGATACGTTCCTTCTTTGTTTAAATTATATCTAATGGGGATATGCGGCGACGTGTTTGATTTAAACGTGGTATTTATTTTTCATTAGGCTTATCGTATGTGGGCGTGGCATTTTTCGTCATTCACTCTAAATGGCATGAAGGGAGCTAAGAATAAATGTCGATTACGGAAAGCTAGATGAGTTATGATTAGTTATGTGTCCGCTTATCGGAATAATTCACTGCTTCTTTATAACCATGAAAGGCGAGGTGTTCAGAATCAGATTGTACAGTAAAACCTCTCTATAACGGCCACTAAAGTGTGCTAATTTATTAGTTGTTTTTGACAGGTGACTCCTTAAAGCATGGTGACAGTAAAACAGAAAGCTCCTGTAGGAGCTTTCTGTTTTACTGTCACCTTGCTTTAAGCTGTCACCTGTCATTTAAACAACCAATTAGTCCTCGTTTTAGTGGCCGTTATAGAGAGGTTTTACTGTATAGGACATGTTTAACTTATGCGCAGTAAAACAATTATAACATCCGGAAATTCCGAATGTTTATCAGTTAAAAGATTTGACATATAACAATTCAGTTGAATTCAAATTGCTTTATTTCAAATCTCAGTTGACATAAATGGTGGTCTAGTATTGATGTGCAAACACAGAGTCGAACTTATGCTGAGCAGACAGTCCCTAAAATATAGACTCTTCGATTCTCTGGGACATGCAATAGCGCCCAGGAACGATCAGAAGCAACGGTATCACGTGAGAGTCGCGTGTGAAGGGATTACAATCCTGCCTCCAGGGCGCTGATCAGAGGTACGCAGATAATTGTCTCCTGCTGTGAGGCCCCAATTACCACACTCGTTAATTAACAAACTGATAAGAATAGTTATACGACCTTTACTGGAGCGTGTTTGATAACAGCACTGGTTAGCTAGTGATGATTTTAAGGCGCTGGGGTCTCGGATTTTAAGCACTGGCAAGAGTTTAAGGCATTGAGGCAATAGAGGTCCAGAAATTAAGGCGCTGGGGTGCTCCTGCGCTTAAATGGCCTGGGGAAACCCCTGCTATAATAACCCCATTGTTCTGCCTTGTTTCATGTTATGTCTGTTCTATCCAGATGGCAGGTCAGTAAAGAATTATTGTGTGTGAGAAATTCTCTGCTGTACATAAATTGGCTGTTGGGTGTTAGATTCTTGTAAAAACTTATTCGGTCAGAAAACTGCATCCATTGATCATTGTCCTACTCGCGTGTTTGAGTTTTTGACACTTGTATTACGTAACATCTGCTAGAAAGCAGAAAATATTTTACTTTATGAATAGGAACTATTTTCTTCAGTGGAGGAATATATCAACGGCATAAAAGGCATGCAAATGGGGGTATGTTAAGTGGCATTCTGTTGTTACTTTTAGCCTGCTTTAGCCTATCATTTGCTAGAATATACAGAATCTTTCTTATAATGCATTGACTGTACAAGTGGACTAATTTTCTTCTTTTGAAGAATAAATTAAAGATGTGAAAAGGCAAATTTATGATAATGGGGTAAACAAATGGTCAAGGCTGTTAAGCAGTCACCTGCCTCAGCAGGCCTTAGAACTACCAGTATGTGCTTATAGAAAACATAGTCTTTTAAGCAAGTTCTGCTGAAAACAAACTTTATGAATCATGAATAGTTCTGTCTGGTTGCACAGAGCAAATTTATAATGAGCAATTGCATCTATACTAGATATCTATACATTTTGATGTATACTTGAACATTTTAAAAAGAATTATTCCTCTCTAGTTTCAAAATGTGTACAAGTGTTACACAAGCCCTGATACATATCTGAGTAAAAGCTTCACAGTCAGTGAGTGCACCAATATTCAAATATTAATTTGGTACTCTCACAGTTGTCGGTAACATAAAGGTTTTCACCTGTAAAAGCCATTGATCCAGGCAGTGCTGTTGGAAAATGATAACATACACACATGTATCGTGTGTTAAGCTGTACCTATGTAGTGTTTGCCTGATCATTGAAATGATAAATTTCAAGAGGCCCAACAATTGAATCACCTGTTCATGTTCTTGTGTACACGTCGTCCTATGGACAGATTGGAAGAATAATTAGTTTCTATGATTTGATCTTGTCACATATTCATCATATTGCCAATCCAGTAATTGGATTTACCCATTACCCTAAAGCCTGTTTCTAGTTTTGAAGACAGATTACCATTTAATGCAGGTTGAAAGTAAAGCAGATGTATGCGCCTTTAGGCACATTCTGATTTACTTTCAGCCTGCTTTAAAAGCCATCATCTATAAGGAATAGGATATAGAAAATATTTCTAATGGTTCATATACATAACTGTATAAATTGGAATTTGGAACAACCGGTATATTCCTCAGTGGAGTAATAAATTAAATAAATGTATCAATATGCATATTTATGGGGTATTGGGTTAAGTGGGATAAAGTTAAGAATACTAATGTAATGTCATCTACAAAAAAGTTTCATCTGCTACATAAAATTGTTATTTTGAAAATTTTAGTGTGTCAAATAGTTTGATCCTGATTAAACGCTGCATAACTCAGCTTCCCATCTGGATCCAAACCGTTTGTCAATGTAGTTACGATTTCACATTGACAAGAAGCAGGTCACTCAACTTTCTATACAGTTGATACTTACAAATGCTATGGTTTGACTTAGATGTTAGTAACTTGATGTAAACTAAAGTTAATCTGTCATTTATTAACTAGGAACATGGGAAAGCAATTACCTTAGAACAAATCAGTTTACATATAGTACCTCAATTGTCAAAATTTTTGTCTACTGTTCCCCTTAGGCATTTAGTTCATCTTGAGGTTAAGGTTTAGATATGTAGTGTTTACCCCTTTACCCCCATAGCCTGTTTCTAATTTAGAAGACCGGCGATCACTTAAAGCAGGCTGAAAGTTCAGCAGAAGGCTTAAAGGCGCATTCTGCTTTACTTCCAGCCTGTTTTAAGGTACCATCTGCTAGGGTATATAGAAAATATTTCTTATAGTTAAGTACATGTTGGGGGAAAGTGTTAAAACATTGAAGATCTACTTGCATTTGACAATTATTGCGTATTACGACAGTAGTCTGTACTCGGATTCACCACCATGTCATGAGCCAGTGTTTTCTGGTCTAATTTGTTATTTAGAATAGATCACAATCATGCCCATCGTCATCGATGTTTTGAAATTCTATATTCACAATTTTCATTTAGTGTACAAATTGAATTTTGCTTTATTCTATGAATTAATTATGAAGTAGCCATGGCAACAAATTATAGCTGATTTCCATTGTTTGGCGTGCTTCTGTTTAATATCAGACCTCGCTTGCTCTTGTTAGATTTAATGCAGACCTGGGTTTGAAGTAAATCTACATGTCTATCAATCTTTTTAACCCTTTACCCAATAACCTGTTTCTAGCTTTGAAGACATGTGACAACTAAAAAATGAAATAGTTGTGTTTTAAGGCTATGTGACACAAAATAGGTCATATACTATAGATCCGATGAATGACACTTAAGCAGTTTGAAAGTAAAGCAGAATGTGCCTTAGCCCATTACCCCATAGCTTGTTTCTAGTACTGAAGATAGGTGACCACTTAAAGCAGGTTGAAAGTAAGGAACATTCTGCTTTACATTCAATCTGCTTTAGGCTACCATCAGCTAGGATGTTCCACATTCAATACTTTATTAAATGTAACTACTTGCTTCATTGGAGGGAATGGGTTAAGGAGCCCTCTGAAATTGGTCTACACTGTTTGCTGTTTGTAAAGGATGAATAATTTTATTCAGTTCTAGCTCTGGGTGAACTATTCTCAGCATGGCTACATTAGTTTGTTATATGAAATTGGAATCTCCAGGACATAATTTTATATATCAAAGAAGATTTCTTCATTACATTTTGTCCAGCATTAAATTTTATATATCAAAGAAGATTTCTTCATTACATTTTGTCCAGCATTATGTTACTTCCTGTCTCCGGACTGCCTATCAGTTTCCTTAACATTGGTCTCTTTGATTTTAAATGTCATGGCACGAGATAAGTCGAAGTAAGCAAAATACAGTTGAACTTCGATATAGGTCGAACAAACCCGTATTTCAAAGTTTAAACGTGGCTTAGCCACGTTTTAACTTTGAAATACGAGTTTGTTCGACTTAACCAAGCATGAAATAATGCAATTTATGTGTCGGCAAATCGGATAGTTTGAATTAAGCGAGTTCGAGATATTGAAGTTCGACAATAGTAGTCCAAATTGAAATTTTCCTTTCTGTCTCCATTAACCCATTTCTTATTAAATGCACCTTTTTACGGCTTCAAATTATTCCACCTGAGGAAAATATTTCCACTTCATCATAAGTTCATACAGTCATGAATATAATTATGTATGTTTAGAAATATTTTTATATATTTTAGAAGAGGGTAGCTAAGCAGGCTGAAAGTTATGCAGAATGCGTCTTTAGGCACATTCTGTTTTACTTTCAACCTGCTTTAATATTTCTGTATACTCGGTATAAAATTCCTCAGAATATTTTAATAATGTGCAATATAAGTAGCCACTTTGGCACTCTTGCAGTGTGGGGGAGCAGAATATGTACATCATTTGCAAATGGTGTAGACCCAGCTACTCGGTATACAGGAACTCTCTGGTCAAGGCCTGCAATTGTTGCTTACTTCTTGGGCAAAGTCCTTGAAAGCTTGTGTAAACTGACCATTTGTCTGATCAATTACAGAAGAGTCCATTTGATAAATCAGGGCTGCATACCTGTAATTTTATGGAAATTAATAAGTGTGCCATAGAGTTGTAGTAATGATTCAGATGTGTAGAGTGGGTTAGATTTGCTGTATCAGCCAATGTTATCTAGTGTCAACATTTTGAAATAGCTATAACTGGCAACAGTGCCTGGTAACAACCTGCATGACTAGTTCATGTCTGCCATAACCTGGCTGCCCTCCCCACTGCTGCAACAGAGCTCCAGATAACCCTTTTCCTCATATAAGCGCCTTTTAAAACACATTTGATTTATTCATCCACTGAAGAAAATAGTTCCAATTTATAGAAAATAGTTCCAATTTATACAGTCTTGAAAATAAACCATAAGAAAAAAATTCTAAATCCTAGCAGATGATAGCTTAAAGCAGGCTGAAAGTAAAGCAAAATGTGCCTTGAGGTACATTCTGCTTTACTTTCAACCTGCTTTAAGTGGTCACATGTCTTCAAAACTAGAAACAGGCTATGGAGTAAAGGGATAAGAGGGTGGGGAAAATGAACAAAACCAACATTTTCTGACGTATTTCAGCACCAAATCCTATGGCGTCACTACTCATTAGAATCGTCTCTTCGAGACGATTCTAATGAGTAGTAACACCATGGGGTTTAATGCAGAAGTGAAGATGTAAGTTTTTGAAATACCCCCCTTATCTGGAGCCCTGCTGCAACCCTCTGTAGGCTAAGGCAGTTACCAACCCTTTAAATGATTACATGCTCATTGGACTCTACCATTAATGAGTGTTACATAACACATTTTGGCTTAGTTAGCTAGTTATAGGTCCATAGTAAGGAGTTTGCCAATAGAATATCATGTTGATTCATATGAGAGAACTGGTTGATATATCACAGTTAGGGTTTACACTATTTGTATAGCTTGTCTAAAATGTACTTTAAAGATTCCATCCAGTATTGATTTCCATGCCAACAAGAAGAGAGTCAGATAAAGGACAGGGAAATCTGGAAATAGTCCTTCCTGCTTTCTATTTCTTTGTTGTATTTGGAGGTGTAGCTCACTGTAAATTGATAGATGAAAGTTATGTTGTTGGTGGACTTGACAGTTGACCTTTTAATAATCATTGATCATTCCAAGGTACAGTCGACATGTGTAATACCTTATCATGCTATGCACTACTTGGCTAACATTTGCAAACAGATTGGATTCAGATCAGATGCTGCGTGACGTGGCATCTGATCTGGATCCAACCTGTTTGTAACTTATATTCAACTTTTCACCAGTTTAAAAAAGATTAAATTGTGACTTATTTTCTCACATGGTATGATATTTGAAGTGGGCGACATTTCAACATGATAAGGAAGAAGCTATTTAGTAATTTGATTACAAGTGGGAGAGTTAGAGACATTAAAGACAGGTTGCAGCTTAATTCAGGATGAAAGTAGGAACTTTCTGCATTACTGTCGTCGTGCATTAAGCAGTCAAGTTTAGAGATCCTCACTTAGTTTGTCAATAGCCTTTGAGCACAAGGTTAACAGTAGCTAAGTATGTTGTTAAAACAGTCTGCAGAATGTCACCTTCCATGTTTCGAGGTTGTTAATTTTGGCTGAAACTAGGTATTTACATATTTGCAGTGCTTTCATTTGTCACTTGTACCACATTCAACTCTAGCGACGAGTATACTCGTATGGGGGTAAAAATAACACTTGATCTTTGCAAAAAGTGTAGATCTTGATTAGAAGGATCCTGCAGGTGCCTTCTGATCAGGGTCTGCATTGTTTGTCATTTTCCAATATATTGTTAAAATCGGTCCTAGATAATTGAAAAAGGGCTAGACCTTATTGGAAACTGGAATTGTCCATTAAATGTTTGAGGGGTGAATGTGTTAATAATTGTCCTTGTGTCGTAGCTGTCAGTAAAACACTAACTGTGTTGTTAGCACTGCTGCAGGGGTCTTTGTGTCAAACTAGGCACATTATGATCAGCTAGACATGTTAGTGCTCATCTCATAAGTCTGACTTTCATGTTCTCAACAGCTAATGTTTAATAGCAATTGATTTATGAAAGGTTGGGATCTCTAAAGACAGACTGACTTAATTCAGAATAAAGGTAATGCAGAAAGCTTCAGCCTCCTGCTTTACCTTTATTGATTAACCCTTTCCCCTATAGTAGCGCCTTTTAGCGAATTCAATTTCCTCATCAACTGAAGAAAATAGTTCCAATTTATACAGTCATGAGTATGTATCACAAAATATATTTTCTAAATTTTAGCAAGTGGTAGCTTAAAGCAGGCTGTAAGTAAAGCAGAATGCGCCTTAAGGTGCATTCTGCTTTTCTTTCAACCTGCTTTAAGTGGTAACTTATCTGCAAAAGTAGAAACAGACTATGGGGTAAAGGGTTAATGATTACCCTTGCTTGACATTTGTATGTTAGGGAATTTACCAAATTAAAATTGTGGAAAAAACATTTGTTTTTCACAATATGGAGTAACAAAGAACAAAAAGCAAAGAACTGAAGGAAAAATGGAAAGAAACGTTTAAATATTAGGATAAGAAATTTTTTAATAACCCCTAATTACGAAAAGTGCTAATGCCCAATAAAAATTGCGAATACCCAAATAATGCATTTTCTGTAAAGTATCAAGGCGTAAAGACCAAATTGCATCAAAACCTCAACCTTTCTGTAACCCTGTGTCCTGCTGGTTTCTTGTAAATTGTAGCTCCTTCAACACTTGACTGTAAGAATGGGGTATGATGGTTAACTGTTGAAGAAGTGAAAAATATTTAAGCCAGTTGCTTTCTCCTATAGGTCGGCTCTTCTTGAATAATTGTTACCAGTGCTCCGTCTGTAGGAATGATTTAACCCAGACTTTTGACTATGTGGAAGTAGGTTTGTTTATACAGTTGCATCTAGATAACCTGTTAACCCCATGGCCTGCTTGTAGTTTTGAAAATAGTTAACCACATTTAAAGCAGACTGAAAGTAAAGCAGAATGCGCCTGAAGTTGCATTCTGCTTTACTTTCAGTCTGCTTTAAGCAACCATCTGTAGATCTGCTAGGATTATGGTGTATAATCATAACAGTATTAAGTGGAACTATTTTGTTCAGAAGAGGAATAAATTAAGGTGTTTCCATAAAGTTAAACTTTCTCTGGTCTCACACATCATCAATGATTTTTCAAAACCCAATTCCATCAACCCATCCATCCATCATTGGAGTGCATTGGCTTGAGTTTGTGGAGGGGTAGGTAAAGGCAGTCAATGGTGCTTCTCAGAGTCAGAATCTGTAGATAGCTAACACTAGTCAGATTCCATGATAGATTATATATATGATCAAATAAACAGAATGTGTATCTGTAGGCTAGACAAAACAAACCAAGGGTTGCCACTTTCAATATTTCCATTGTTAAACTAAAGGTTTAGTAGGTTGGCTGAACTTGTTTCTTTGTATCAATGGCTGCATCATGCTGGCTTGAAAATAGATTGTCATGCATTAACCTATTTCCCTGAACGGCCGTTGCCAGTCAGATCACCACTTAAAGCAGGTTGAAAGTAAAGCAGAATGCACCAAGCGCAGCAAGGCACATTCTGCTATACTTAAGCCGGCTTTATCCTAATATCTGCTAGGATATAGACAATATCTTATATGGTACCTACATGTGCATGGCTTTAAGCGGAACCACTTTCTTCAGTGGAAGAATGAATTAATTGGTAAAGCATGTCAGGATGTAGGTAAAATTTTCTATATGCCTACTTTCTATACAGGGTTTAAATAGGCGTTTCTGTGAAGAATGAGTGAAAGCTAATGGTTTCAGGATTCATGGAAAAGGCTTGAGTTCAATTGTTGCCAGTAGGAAAAGGAATAAGAAAGTATAACTTGATGAGGGAACATTTCAAACACTAAAAAACATTATTTCCTCTAAAATCTTAAATTGGGACGACTGTTTTAAAGTTGATGCTCAATTCTGATGATAAGCATTGTATTTACATAATTATGATATAATGGAGACATAGAATGTGAGTAGCTGTTAGTTTACACTCTTTTATCTTTAGACCCTGGAAGACTAACTCTCAGATAAAAGTTGATTGATTTTAATGAAATTAAAAAAGATTTTAAAGCAAATTTATAGACAGGTGTTTCGAATTAGATGCTAAAGCTTATTTGGAGTAAATAAAAAGTTAGTATGTAAGAAGATGCAGTAATTATGTTTTGTTTATTTGCAGGTGGCCATTAAAATAATAGACAAGACACAGCTGAATCCATCAAGTCTTCAAAAGGTGAGTTGTGCATTTAACCCTTTACCCTTACCACATAGCCTGTTTCTAGTTTTCAAAACAGTTGACCACTTAAAGCAGGTTGAAAGTAAAGCAGAATGCATTTTAAGGTGCATTCTGCTTTACTTTCAACCTGCTTTAAGCTACTCATGACTATAAATCGGAACCATTTTCTGCAGTGGAGCGAATAAATTGAATGCACTAATTCTATGGAGGAAACAGTTAACATTGCTAATATTAGATTATTCATTACTGTTGCAAAGAATGGCTGGAAAAGTTATCAGATCAGACAGAAAAAACTAGATACACATGACTTGTTTACTGGTTTGGATCCAATTACTGTAAACGGTATAAATTTTTGACAACTCTTCCAACCAAACCTGACAAGTCTTATTTTGATCCTCACACATAGTATCGACTTTCAACAGAGTAGAATCATTCATAGACATTCTAAACTTCAATACAGCCAAACTTGTATATAACATATACCAAATTGTGTTTAGGGATGGTAGAGGAAAGTAAAGCAGAAAACTCTTTTTGGAGCTTTATACTCTCATCTTGCCTAAAGCTGCCAGTCTGTCACCATTATTCAACAGAATCAATGAATATCAGGGCCCCAGATAAGGGGAGTATTTAAAAAACAAAAATCTTTATTTCTTGATTAAACTCCAAGTTGTCACTACTCATTAGAATCTTCTCTTCGAGATGATTCTAATGAGTAGTCACACCGTAGGATTAAGCTCAAACTGAGTGAGAAAATGTTAGATTTGTTAAATTTACTCCCTCTTATCTGGAGCCCTGAATATTCATTTGTGGCACTGATGGTGAGGAGTAGGTAGAGGCAGCACAAGACTCTAAACTTTACCCCTAGAACCCACCAAAGGGCTTTTCCTAGACTAGGCACTCAAGTTTCTTCATAGTTTCAAGCCTCTCAACATGCAGCCCAATCACATCTCTGTGTGTAGTACTGTGTACCTTTTGTCTTGTCAGACATTGCTTTTGAGAGAGCTATTCAACTTTGCTGATTAATAATTAAATTGTTAATTTAAAGTCTATTTCCATGGTACTTTGAAATGCGTGACTTGTCTCCACAAGCTAAACCTGTAAAGTGCTTCAGAATCATTCCTGCTGAAAAACCTCAAAATTAAATTATTGCATTCACGGCTCCAGATATGGGAAGTATTTTAAAAAATAAAATCTTTATGTATGCACCAAACCCTTTGCTGTGACTATTCATTAGAATCGTCTGGAAGAGACAATTCTAATGAGTAGTCACACCATAGAGTTAAGTTCAGACGTGGGGGAGAAAATAATGGAAAACTTTGGTTTAGGAATAAACTGATCTGGAGCCCTGTTATTGGATTCCATGTTTTAGCTATTTTACTCTATGTGTTATTCGGTAGGCTCACTTTCCCATAAAACTCAATTTACTCACTTACAATCTATAAATATCTCCCCAGTTTTTGTGAATTCATCATGCTATAATTAGAGCTTCCATATTACTAGCGATACATATTATCCATAATTAACCACCTCTCTACCATATTACCATCTACATGAAAGTGTCGTCAGCTTTTGTTTCTCCAATTTTGATCTATTAAGGCGTTGCACTGAAGAGGTGTTTGACTGAAGAAACATTGATGTGAGTGTCAAACAGTTTTGATCCTGATCAGATTCCAAGTTTCTTGGCATCTGATCAGGATCCAAACTGTTTGCAATGCCTGTTTATTCGGACTTGGCAGTGAATGAAGATTCTGAATACACATTGCAGTAGAGAACTCGTGCCTTTCTATACCCTTGAAGACAATTTGCCAGAGTGTTTAATATTTCAATGTTTCTAAAAGCAGCTTTGACTTGCTGGTTGTATTCTAACATGATTTGCTATTCCAGGTTTTTGAGAACCATGTATAAAGGCTTTCCCGCACTCCCTGTGCAAAAACTTAACTTGCATCAATAGTGAATACATTCATGAACGTGGAATGTTTTGTTAGATACATGTACACACAATGTGGTGGCAAAAACATGGGTGCAGAAATAAATACAAAAACTGCCTAACATTCTCTTCTAGAACCTTATTACAATCAAACTTGAATCAAGCTATTATTTATATGAAGATAAATCGATTGTCTTCAAAGAAAAAACAGCTTAATGCAGGATAGTTGTAATACATAGATATCTAGTAGGAGCTTTCTACATTACTTTCATCAATCATTTAGCAATCACTTGTCTTTTAACCCTTTCCCCCATAGAAGCGCCTTTTAGCGCATTAAGTTTATTCCTTCACTGAAGAAAATAGTTCCAATTTATACAGTCATAAATATGTATCATACAAAATATTTTCTTTATTCTAGCAGATGGTAGCTTAAAGCAGGCTGAAAGTAAAGCAGAATGCGCTTAAGGCGCATTCTGCTTTACTTTCAACCTGCTTTAACCCATTACCCCATAAATACGCCTTTTTACGCCTTTAATTAATTCCTCTAATAAAGAAAATAGTTCCAATTTATACTGTCACAAATAAAAATCATAAGAAATATTTTCTACATTCTAGCAGATAATAGCTTAAAGCAGGCTGAAAGTAAAGCAGAATGTGCCTTAAGGCACATTCTACTATACTTTCAACCTGCTTTAAGTTGTCACCAATCCTTCAAGACTAGAAACAGGCTATGGGGTAATGGGTTAAGTGGACACCTATATTCAATACTAGAAACAGGCTATGTGGGAAAGGGTTAAAGACCATACACCTTCAATAAGTGGTTGATTTACTCGAGTTTAACTGCACAGTAAAACCCATTCGATTACTGCTACTGAAATGCATAATTTATGGTATTTAGATCAGGCGACAACTTAAAAGCATGGTGAAAGTAAAGCAGAAAGCTTTCTGTTTTACTTTCATCTTGCTTTAAGCAGTCACCTGCTGAAAACATTGACCATTGGATCTCATGTTATGATGTAGTGGTTGTTATAGAGAGTTTGTACTGTATTTCATGCATCTGTTGCATTCTTCATGAAATGGTGGATTTATGGACAGTTATTGCCTTGACAAAGTACATACCTTTTATACATTGAGGGAGTAAAATATAGACAGTATTGGCTATTTACATGAGTACTCTTGACATTTAATGCCCTTTACTTTTCAGCTCTTTCGGGAAGTTAGAATAATGAAGTTGCTAGATCACCCAAATATAGGTAAGTCACTTGGCTGTACATGTGTTTCAACTGATGGTTCCATGATTTTAACCCAGGGCTCCAGTTAAGGGGAGTATTTCAAAAACTAAAATTTTTTATTTCTGCATTAAACCCTATGGTGTCTCTACTCATTAGAATTGTCTCTTCTAGACAATTCTAATGAATAGTAACACCATAGGATTTGTTGCTAAAATGAGTGAGAAAATATTTGATTTGTATCATTTACTACCTCTTATCTGGAGCCCTGTTAACCCATTACTCCACGGCCTGTTTCTAGTTTTGAAGACAGGTGACCACTTAAAGCAGATTGAAAGTCAAGTAGAATGTGCATTCTGCTTTATTTTCAGCCTGCTTTAGGCTTCTATCTACATATGGAAAACAAACTAGTGAGAAAATGTGTCAATTGGATTAAAACTATTTTTGGCGTAAATTGTATCAGTTTTATGTTTCTTCAAGTAAAAAGACTAAAAACTAATTTGAAGACCGTAATTTGTAGCAAGCATTAAATCAGCATGTAGAGTAATTAAGTATTGAACAAAAAGATTGAATGTGTTCATAGTTACATGTAGCTGCATAAAGCAGGCTGAGAGTAAAGCAGAAATTACCTAAAGAGATGGATGAATGGGTTTTATGGCACTGCGACACAAAATAGGTCATACAGTGCTGTTGAGGGGTAATGAGATAAGATGATGATGATTTCAGAAAGATGATTTCAGCTTTATCTTATTCCTCTTGAGGGGCCTCCGTGGCCTAGTGGTATAGTCACTGTGACTAACATCACTAAGCTCCTCACCGCTGTGAGTTCGAATCCCAGTAGGGTCGTTCGGAATTTTCATGTGGGGAAGCCTTCCAGCTGGCTTGCGGAAGGTCGGTGGTTCTGAAACAGTGCATAAAGGACTTCTGGGGTCTTCCTCCACCTATAATTAGCTGGACGTCGCGATATGACTGAAATACTGTTGAAAGCGACGTAAAATCAAAAACAAATCAAATCTTATTCCTCTTGAGGCAGCGCATGGGATTAACACCACCAATCTGCCTTCCTTTAAGTTCTTGGCAGAAGGGATAATCTCTGCGTAATAAACAGAAAACATTTCATATGGCAATTAAACTCCAGAACCACGACGAGGTAGGAATGTTTCTGGGGTACCTTAAGAGTGTTTACCCTTTATCCCATATTGTGGACTACTACAGAGGCTGTTTCTAGTTTTGAAGACAAAAAAAAATACTTAAAGCAGGTTGAGAGTAAAGCAGAATGTGCCTTAAAGCACATTCTGCTTTACTTTCAGCTTGCTTTAAGCTTAATTCTGCAAGAATAAAGTACATATTTCTTATGGTTCATATTCATGACTAAAATGATGAACAGTTTGTGACTGTCTAGAAGAGCAAGAATAGAAAAGAGATTACACATTTCTATGAGAAATAGATTAACCCATTACCCCATAGCCTATTTCTAATATTGAAAATAGTAGACCACTTAAAGCAGGTTGAAAGTAAAGAAGAATGCTTTACTTTCAGCCTACTTTAAGTTACCATCTACTAAAAAATAGAAAATACTTCTGATAAAAATTCATAATTGTATAATTTGGAACTATTTTCTTAGGTGGAGGAATAAATTAGAGGCGTAAAAAGGCGTATTTATGGGGTAATTGGTTTAGAGGTAATAGGACACTTGCAGAATAGAAAGGGGTAAAAAGCATTATATGGTAATAAGTGTGTATTGGCTTCTTGTGAACCTCAACATAACATGTGTGTTAAAAAGTTGCATAGTCTGATTTTTACAAAGAAAAAAGAGAGCCAGCATTGGCATTTACTTAACCAGACTTCTAAACTACTTCAAATGATTTCCACAGACCGTTTATGGTGCAAATATTAGAGAAGCTAATGTAGTTTGCATCATAAAATGAACAAAAGGTTTCTATATATTGCAAATCAACGCTATTAGAACAGAATAGCACGTCCAGCTAACTGAAATCTGTAACCAAGTCTGCCCTTGACAGTCAATCGAAGAGCTGGCAGGATTTACTGTGACCTTATATTCATCATATGCAGTGATAATTTTACCCGTGCATCCCAAGATCTATACTCATTAAATTTGACAGGGACTGGTTATTTGAAAAGTTGCGAGTCCCATGGACCCATAACTTTTATGGCCTTTATTAAACCTTTACTCCATAGTTACCCATTTTTATGCCCTTAATGAGTTTCCTCCACTGATGTGAAAAGTTCCACTTATTAGTATACAGTTGTTTCATGTGTGTTTGGGGAATAGTCAAAACTATTTCCCTAGGTATCAGGGAAGACTTTTGAACTGTTGCCCGAGGCAGATAGGCCACATTCTGCTTTACTTTCAACCTGCTTTAAGTGGTCACCTGTCTTCAAAACGATAAATAAGTCGTGGGATTTTGCGTAATTATTTAGTCACAAGGACTTAACGATCATCCCAAGGACTCGTTGTTTTAAAGAATGTGCATCCTGAGGACTCATTCATCTGATTTCTAAAAATATCACTGGATTTATGCAGTTACATTCTCTTGTCGAGATGGCTTTTCATGCTTCTAGTTAGTCTATCCTGTATTGATATTGGGCTATGAAAGAAAATTCCTATAGGTGACAGCCTATTTAACCCATTACCCCATAGCCTGTTTCTAGTTTTGAGAAAGGGTAACCATTTAAAGCAGGTTTAAAGTAAAGCAGAATGTGCCTGAAGGCACATTCTGCTTTACTTTCAGCCTACTTTAAGCTATAATCTGCTAGAATATGAAAAAAAATCTTACAATACTTAACCATGACTGAATAAATTGATACTTTTTCCTTCAGTGGAGGAATAAATTAATGGCTTAAAAAACGTATTATGGGTAATTGGTTAAGCTTTCTGAAAGTAAATCAGATTTCTCCTACACTGTAACAGCTGTCTGCTTTATTTTAACCCTTTACCATAAAGCGCTTGGGATTTTTCATGTTGGAAAGCCTTGCACTGTCTTGCGAAAGGTTGATGGTTCTACTCAGTGGCAGATTTGTGCTTGAAACAGTGCATAAAAGGCTGGGGTATTATATACAGTATGAGTATTCAGCCGGAGAATGGTTACCTTTGTTTCTTGAGTTAAAACCTGCATCCTACTGTACTACAGCCCTTTCATTTGTTTACAACATGCAGTGTGGGACTAACAGTATTTCAGCTCAAATGCAGCAGGTTAAAACTGGCTGTTCATTTATTACGAGCATCTCTAAATGAACTTTTATCACTTGTAATCAAGATTAGTTTCTTTCTCATTTTCTTCATTGAATCTCTGTAGAATACCTCCACCTAGGCTACTCCTCCAAAAAATTGCCAAAATAAATATTTGCTGATGTTATAAAAGACAGGTTGCAGCATAAAAGCAAAGCAGAAAGCTCCCACCAGACTTTAAACAGTTTGATATAAGCTGTATGTGATTTGCAATTTTGACAGTTTTCAAAAATTAATGCAAAGTCATCATAAAGAGAAGTGGTAGTGAGTTAATAAATATTGACAAAGCAGAATTAGTATAAACCATAAACATCTTGAAATAATACAAGTTGAAATACTCTCCACCTATACTTAGGAAGCAGAGCTCCAGATAAGGGGAGTATTTCAAAAACTAAAATTTTTATTTCTGAATTAAACCCTATGGTGTTACTACTCATTAGAATCGTCTCTTCGAGACGATTCTAATGAGTAGTAACCCCATAGGATTTGGTGCTGAAATGAGTGAGAAAATATTTGGTTTGTTGAAATAACTCTCTCTTATCTAGAGCCCTGATTAATGCAGTCATCATAAAGAGAAAAGGTAGTGAGTTTATAAATGTTGATAAAGCAAAATTAGTATAAACCATAAACATCTTGAAATAATACAAGTTGAAATACTCTCCACCTATACTTAGGAAGTCATCGGAAGTACTTGTATTGAAGTGGGTGTCACTGTTTAAAAAAGATCTGCTCCAGTTGGACAGACAAACAAACCATAAAGGGTCTTATCTCTGTCAAGTACTTAGTACACCCTGTCTGTAATTTTCAAATGATAACATCCAGATCAAGATGATAAAAGCAGTTGAGTACAGTCAGTCTTGTGTAAAGTGCTCAATAAAAGACAATCAGTAAATCTTCACCTTTTAACCAATTGCCTGATAAATACACCTTTTTACGCCTCTAATTCATTCCTCCACTGCAGAAAGTAGTTCAAATATTTATAGTCATGAATATGTATCATAATAGATATTTTCTATATTCCAGCAGATGCTAGCTTAAAGCAGGTTGAAAGAAAAGCAGAATGTGCCTTAGGGCACATTCTGTTTTACTTTCAACCTGCTTTAAGTGGTCACCTATCTTCAATACTAGAAAATGGCTATGGGGTAATGGGTTTAATTATAGACTGTTTCTAGTTATAAAGACAAGTGAGCAATGACTTAAAGCAGGTTGAAAGTAAAACACAATGTGCAGAAAGCACATTCTGCTTTTCTTTCAACCTGCTTTGAGCTAGGATATATAGAAAGTGTTTTTTGTGACCAGGGCATATTTCTTTACTTTATAAATTGGAACTATTTTCTTCAATGGAAGACTAAGAGACATAAAAAGGTGTATTTATGGGGTAATGGGTTAAAGCAAAGTGACTGCTTAATGCAGGATAAAATGACAAATCTCAAAGACATGTGCTTTGTTAATGAAGGATGAAAATAATGCAGAAAGCTCCTGTAGAAAATTATAAAAACAGTTGTCAGATGACGATAATTGTAGCAGGCCAAAACATAACAGTACTTAGGTGCAAACAACAGTGACAACCCAGATCTGAGGGCCCTTTCTCCTGCTAAACAGGGCTCCAAGGGGAGTATTTCAAAAACGAAAATCTTTATTTCTGCATTAAACCCTATGCTGTCACTACTCATTAAAATCGTCTCAAAGAGACGATTCTAACGAGTAGTTACACCATAGGATTTGGTTCTGGGTAAGTGAGAAAATGTTGGATTTGTTCAGTTTACTCCCTCTTATCTGGAGCCCTGGCTAAAGCTCTCCGATCAGGGTAAAATATCAGTATACAAGGTCCTGGTACTATTAGGCTATTAAAACACAGCGTTTTTTTTCCTTCTTTGAACGGGTCCGGGGAACGGACCCGTTCCCAATTGGAGACGGACCCGTCCCAATTGGACGACCGGACCCGTCCCAATCAAAAGAAATCAAATATCGGACCCGTTCCCAATCAAAATAAACATATTTCCCAATTGTCAAATTACTTTTTCCCTTTAAATCATAGCAAACCATCCATATTTCAACTTATCTTTTGCTACAATGAATGTCTCGTCAAGGAAATATACAGAAGTTTATAATTCCGTGGTCTCATGAAATGTAAACAAAGTTACGCAACTCCATTGACATTTTTGGGAGTATGTATAAAACAATACCAGTGATTACGGCCGAATATCGGAAACGGTCCGGGCGAAGATTTATACATGCCCCTTAATCGAGACTGGTTAATGTTGCGTGATCGCAAAATCCGCTGAAATTGGTAAGAGTTTACAAACCCAGTCTGACTCTGTTTAGAAAACCTACAATTAAAACAATCATGAGCCATAATTCAAAGTATTACAGAATTGTTTTGAGAAAGACGATAATGAAGAACTTGAATCTAGATCACTGCCTTAACACTCGCGAGCTTGATTGGCAGTATTCAGAGATAGATAAGATAAGATTTTGGATTTTACCAAGTCACCAACTCTGTCTCGGCCGCAACAACGTCTACTGTGAGTAACACACCCAGCGTAGATTTAGTTTTTACACCATGTTTACCATCATAAACAGTTCTAACGGTTTAGTAACTTAAATTCCCAATTTCTGCGTTGTCATAATTTCAAAACTCGTTTTTCCCAATTTGACTTGAAAAATTCCCAATCTGAGGGGTACCGGACCCGTTCCCAATTGGGTGAAAAAAAACGCTGAAACAGATAGTAGAATGTAGAAACAACTATTTACAAAAACATGGTCTTGAACTTTAGGGTCACAGTCACAACTCTGCATGCTAATGGCGGATATATGCCCAACAGTGAATACCTTTGCAAACAATTTGGATCCAAATAGGGGCGTATCATCAGGATCAAAACTGTCTGACACTCATGCTAAACCTGTTTTGAAAAGAAAATTAGAAAATTCTAATTTTTAGACCATCATCAGACAAAAACTGTTACCAAACATGCAGAGAGTTATGGGTCAATTATATGAGTATCTTGTGTATTTAGTGTAGAGGTGAAACCCTGTTGCGCGCAAACAGGCTGACTAACTCTTCTCAGCGTGAACTGAATAAGCTGGAACTTAACCCATTACCTCATAATCTGTTTCTAGTTTTGAAGACAGGTGATCACTTAAAGCAGGTTAAAAGTAAAGCAGAATGCGCTTTAAGGCGCATTCTGCTTTACTTTCAGCCTGCTTTAAGCTTCCATCTACTAGAAAATGTTTCTTATGATACATATTGATCATGTATAAATTGAAATAATTTTCTTTAGTGGAGGAATAAATTAAAAGTGTAAGAAGGCGTATTTATGGGGTATAGGGTTAAAGCGATTTCAGTGCAAGAATCAAGTTCCCTAGACCATGCAAATGGACTTGATGCTTGTTCAGGATCCACACTGTCTATTGTCCCTAAGATTGTTCATCTACATAATGTAGATAATGAAGCATTGTAAGAGTTATAGACAGAAGATGTATTTAGTGAAATATGTCAAAGGGTTTAGTTGTATTGATTATGCAAGAAATGAATGGCTTTTGTCCAAAATCATTCAGCAGTATGTTATTATAGAATGATTAAAAAGATTTTTTTCTGACCATAGCATGGTTAAATTGTTTCCTCTCATAGCCACAAATGGAAGTTTTTTCAAAAGCAGGTAACTGCTTCAAACAGGATGAAAGTAATGCAGAAGTTTCTATAAAAGTTTCATTTTACTGTACCTAAAGCTGTACATGAACCAATCCTTTCCCTCATGAAAGCATATAATTATAATATGGTATAGACTAGTAGTTCTGTGTAAAAGTCAGGTGGCTGCTTAAAGCAAGATAAAAATAAAGCTTTTAGACACATTTTGCTTTACTTTTAGCCTGCTTTAAGCTACTACCTGATATAATGTAGAAACTATTTCTTATGGCATTTATTCCTGACTGTGTATATTGGAACTATTTTCCTCAGTGGAAGAATAAATTAGAGGTATAAAAAGGTGTATTTATGGGGTAATAAGTTAATTGGTAGGAATAGGTAACATTTGTTACCAGGGTCCAAGTTTATAAAGCGTTTGAGCTGAGTGTGAGTGTGTTCTCAAGCATTTAATTGGTCAGATTTGAGCCTAGGCTCAAATCTGGCCAATCAAATGCTTGAGAACGACTTTTAACCCTTTCCCCCATAGAAGCGACTTTTAGCGTATTTGATTTATTCCTCCGCTGAAGAAACTAGTTCCAATTTAATCAGTAATGAATATCTATTATAGGTAATATGTTTTATATTCTAGCACATGATAGCTTAAAGCAGGTTGAAAGTAAAGTAGAATGCGCCTTAGGGCTTTAAGAAGTCACCTATATTCAATAATAGATATAGGCTATCAGGTAAAGGGTTAAACTCAACTGAAAAGCTTTATAACCTTGTCACCTGTCTTTAAAGGTTGCCTCTCTCTCTCATACAATGGTTGCTTAATGCAAGTGTATCATTCTGTATTATAACAAGAAAAAAAGTGGACACGGTGTATTATGCAATAAGATACCAAAAGGCTTAGACATTCATCATTCTGGATGTGAGAACATCTGTTACAACCATAAATCTATCTCAAAGACTGAGGAGTATTGGTAGGAAAATCCATATATTGTGTCAGGTCCTAAGAATAGAAAAGACATTATCGATGTTTTTAGTTATTTTGATAAAGAGTGGGTCAGACTTGCTTAAGCTCGTAAAGTAGAAGTAGAAAGAATATGGATTTTTGGGGCTCTAGTAGTCTCAGTTATCCCTTTCTTCTACTGAAGTGTGATAATTAGTTTTTACCTATTTCTCAACATCAGCACCTTAACCCATTACCTCATAAAAATGTGTTTTTATGCCTCTCATTTTTTTGCTCCAATAAAGGAATAGATTCACTTAATACAGTTAAGAATATCTACCGTATGAAATATTTTCTGTATCCTAGACTAGTAGATAGTAGCTTAAAGCAGACTGAAAGTAAAGCAGAATGCACCATAAGGTGCATTCTGCTTTACTTCCAATTTGTTTTAAGTGGCCACATGTATTCAAAACTAGAAACAGGCCTGAGATATAGGGGTAACCCTTTCTTCAAAGCCAAAAGTGCAAATTCTCTGTTTGAAATAAGAATTAATGTTTAAGACAGGATACTGCTTCAGGAGCTTTCTGCTTTACTTTGATCTTGCTTTAAGCTACCACATGTGTTCAGTAGCATTAATGAATATTAATTTGTGGATTTTGGTGCTGTTTTGCATGTTATAGCTTATAGCAGAATCAATATGAGGCAGAAAATTCTTCTGCTTTACTTTCATTTTGCTTTAAGCAACCATCTGCCTTGAATTACCAAACAACAAGCTGTAGACCTCAGAGCAATGTAACACCAAGACATAACTGTACCTCATGTATACTGTATCATTTTATGTAAGCTGATTTGCCCTGGTCTCTGTGGAGGAGAGTGTTAATTATCTTCCCTTGCTTATATATGCATGATGTGGCTCCTAATCAGTGGTCGACAGTTTACCATGATAAAAGAACTGCCTAAGCAGACATATTTCTTTCATCTGTTGTCTGAGTGAGCTAATTCTTTGCTAGATGAGATGGCCTTACTGATTGGAATATACTATGCACAATTGCTAGAAGGGCAATTGAATTCTTGCCGTTCATAGCTTTCGATAAGAGGAATATTTCAAGTACTGACTATTTAAGTCTGTATTTCTCAAGTCTGTATATCGCAACTACTTATTAGAATTGTCGCTTAACCCTTTACCCCCATAGCCTGTTTCTATTTATGAAAACAAGTGACTGCTCAAAGCAGGCTGAAGGCAAAGCAGAATGTTTCTTTAGGAACATTCTGCTTTACTGTCAGTCTGCTTAAACTAGTTTAAGCTACCATCTGCTTGGTTATAGAAAACATTTCTTACAGTACATATTCATGACTATAAAGTTTAAACTAGATTCTTCAGTGGAAGAACATAAGATTTAACTCTTTCCTCCGTAGCCTGTTTCTGGTTTTGATGACAGGTGACCACTAAAAGCAGGTTGAAAGTAAAGCAGAGTGTCTTAAGGCACATTCTGCTTTACTTCCTGCCTGCTTTAAGCAAACAGCTGCTCGGATATATAGAAACTATTTCTTATGATACATGTTCATGACTATACAAGTGTGAACTGTTTGCTTCAGTGATGGAATAAAATAAGGTGTAAAAATGCATCTCTGTGGATTACCCGAATTACCCCATAAATATGCCTTTTCGCTTTTAATCTTATTTCTCAATTGAAGAAAATATTTCTCATTTAACTCTTTCCTCCCTGAAACTTTAAATGAATAATTCCATTTTCTATTTTAGTCTAGTCCATTTCTGACTTTTAAGGGTTGTTTTTGTCACTGTTTGGCATTATGACAAACAGTGAAGACCCTGATCAGAGGGCTCCTTAGCCCTCTGATCTGGGTCTTCACTGTTTGCACAGGGCAAGTGTACTATTTACATGTACACTGTTTGAAAAGGACGCCTATAGGCGGAATCAGGGTTCAAAGGGTTAAACAGTTACGAAAATGTATAATAAGAAATATTTTCTTTATCCAAGAAGATAGTAGCTAAAGCGGGCTGAAAGTAAAGATGAATGCATCATAAGGCGCATTCTGCTTTACTTTGCACCTGCTTTAAGTGGTCATATATTTTCGAAACTAGAAACATTATACAAGCTATGGTGTAATGGATTAAAGGGTAGCTGGAGATAGAACGAAGACAATATTGGAAATGTCATCTTTTCTGAATCCCAGGAAGTGTGATGCCATTCTTTGATTAGGAAAGTTCATCACATGGAAAAAAAAGTCAACAACTCAACTCCTTGCATGCCAAAGTAATAAGCCTTGCAAACAGTTTGGATCCTGATGAGACGCCACACTATTTCGCAGCGTCTCATCAGGATCGAAACTGTTTGACACCCTGATTGAAATTTTAAAAGAAAGTTTTGATTTTTTTTTTTTTTAGAAAAGTAGCAGACGACAATTATTGCAGACAAAAAAAATAACCGGCATGCAAAGAGTAAAGGAGTCCGTCTGTATTAGACTTTCTTATTACAAGTAAAAAAGACAGTGTCATGAAACCCTTTCCTTAGTGTAAGCATCTTAACGCTTTACATGCTGGGTAATATTCTCGTCTGCCTCAATTGCTGTCTGCTACTGTTCTAAAAATAGTGTTTTCAAAATTTCTTTTTCAAAACAGGGTCAGAGTGTTGAACAGTTTGGATCCTGGTGCAATGCTGCGTCAGGATTCCAGCTGTTTGCAAAGGTTATCATGTTTTCACCGCAAACATGCTAGGAGTTAAGACGCCTTTATCCATACAGTGCCTGTATCCTGTCCTGATTGAAAAGCTTAACCAGGGATTCACCTAATGTTATTAAATAATAAATATAGAGCCTATAGCCTAAATGAAGATGAAATTAAATCAGAAAGCTTGGAAAAAGTATTTCTGCTCAACTTTCATTTTGCCTTTAAGCAGCCATATTTACAAGTAAAGAACTGATGCAGGGCTCCAGATAAAAGGGAGTAAACATTTTACACTCATTTCAGTACCAACTTCTATGGTGTGACTACTCATTAGAATCGTCTCGAAGAGATGATTCTAACTAGTAGTGACACCATAGGGTTTAATGCAGAAAAAGGGTAAGTTTTTGAAATACTCCCTTTTAGTATGGAGCCCTGACTAATGCAGGGCTCCAGATAAGAGGTAGTTTTCTGAACAATTTCAACATTTTCTCACTCATTTCAGCACCAAACCTTATGGTGTTACTACTCATTAGAATCGTCTCTTTGAGACAATTCTGATGAGTAGTGACACCATAAGGTTTAATGCAGAAATAAAGATTTTAGATTTTGAAAAACTACTCTTATCTGGAGCCCTGCTAATGTTACACCAGTTTGATATGTATGTATGAGATTTGCACTAATGGTTGTGTTGAAGAGGGTAAAATACAGAATTGTATGGCTTATGTCCAGTAGATAATATAAGTTACACAAACAATAATTGATTTGGTATGTAGACAGTTTGTGTACTTATAAACAACTTCGAGAATTGCACTTATGTTATGGAGCGTAAATATTATTACTACGGCCCGCTGCTTGTTGACATTAATGAGTTTGACATTATCACAGCAGTAGATGAATTGTGTTATATTGGCTAGAAAGAAACAGTGGAAGACGCAAAGCTTCTGCAACCCGTAACTACATTTTAGTCTGTAAAATTATTTAACAATTCAACCTGAGTGATGAGTATACTCGACATTTACTAACAGTGAACTGATGAAGAGTACACTTGTGCTATGCAAACAGTGTAGACCTTGATCAAAGTGCTTCAAAAGTAGCCCTCTGATCATAGTCTGCACTGTTTGTCATTTGTTATTTTGGTTAGTTTGCAGGTTGGATAAATAGGTTGAAAATTAATTTGCCCTGACTATGTTAAATCTATTAAACCAAAGCGAAGAGTAAACTTCATAATCTGACCTTTACCTGTACCTATGAAAAGTACTGGTACATTTGTCCTATACGTACAGTGAAGCTCAAGATCAGAGGGTAAAGATATTGCACTGTTTGTCATGTTGCAATACATTGTTAACCCATTACCTCTTAGCCTATTTCTAGCTTTGAAAACAGGTGATCACTTAAAGCAGATTGAAAGCAAAGCAGAATGTGCCTGAAGGCACATTCTGCTTTACTTTCAGCCTGCTTTAAGCTACCATCTTCTAGGATATGGAAAATATTTCTTCTGGTACATATTCTTGGCTGTATAAACTGGAGCTATTTTTTCAGTGGAGAAATCAATAAGAGGCGTAAAAAGGCGTTTTTAAGGGGTAATGGGTTAAACAAAAAAACGCTGAACAACCCTAAATAGTAAAACATAGGCTAGCCTTTGTAGGAAGCTTGATTTTAACCATGTGAAGTTTCAGGGATGACTAAGCTAATGACCCTGCCAGTTGGACAGCCATGAATGTCAAATCCTGATCTAAAAATCCTAAAAATTGGATGCCCTGTGTAACTCTCTAACTGCTGTTATTATAAAATTTGAACAACTTGCTGTTGTCAACCAGTAGTTTGTCCAGAGGTCACATGTGAGTGGAATGGCAAACAGTGTAGACCCTGGTTAGCAAAAGAGCAATCTGGTCAGGATTTACACTGTTTTCCCAGGCTGTTTTTATGTTACTGTCATGTTGTATTTAATATAGGTCAACAGACCATCCACAATTAGCTACAGTAAAATCTGTCTGTAAGTGATATAAACTACTGTTTGATGCAGGGCAAAAGTATAAAAAAAAAAATTAGCAATACTTTTTATCCTGGATTTACTTTCTGTCTGTTTATATATAAGCTATTTCTCCCAATAACATAAGTGTTTACCTCAGTTTGTTGCTTAACTTTCCTCTCTGAAACTTTAAATGGACAATTCCAGTTTCCATCTTAGTCTAGTCCATTTATGACTTTTAAGGGTTGTTTTTGTCAATGTTTGACATGACAAACAGTGAAGACCCTGATCAGAGGGCTCCTTTCGGAGCCCTCTGATCTGGGTCTTCACTGTTTGCATAGGACAAGTGTACTATTCACATGTACACTTTTTGAAAAGGACGCCTATAGGCGGGACTAGGGTTCAAATGGTTAAAGCAAACTGTGTGTAAAGCTTAGAGTTCTATCAGGGGCTTTCTGCTTTTTGTTCTGCCAGATTAAAGTAACTATAATGTGATATATATTTCTTAAATGTTCTGTATATGGCCAATGGCACTTATATGTTGCCAATTGCCAATAAAAGTTGTATAATAAGCTCAGCAAACAACATGTAAGAACTTTGAATCTTTGTTTTAATTTTATTAATACCATGAATTGTTCTATTTTCAGTAAAACTATTTGAAGTGATAGAAACAGAGAAGACACTATACCTAGTGATGGAGTATGCTAGTGGGGGTGAGTATTGAACTATAAAATCAGGGGTGTAAAATCCATGGCGAGTAACATTTTATCAGGGCAAGCAGATTTTCTGATAATTTATAACAGACACTAATGAGAATGTTCTCATGAGTAGGATGTTAGCAAACAGTGTAGATCCAGATCAGATGGCTCCTGAAGGAGCCATCTGATCTCGGTCTACACGGTTTGCTGTGCTAATTAGTATTAAAGCTTTCAAATATGTACAGCTTTTACAAGCTAGAAAACTTTGTTTTCTCACCGAAAAACTAAATCAAAGGTCATCATATTACATGTCTAATCACATAATAATTAACCCTTTCCTCCATAGCAATGCCTTTAAGCACCTTTATCTACATGTATATTTCATAAAGACACATTTTCATGCTTTCACCATGCCCTGTTAAAGAGCTGCAGAAAATAATGCCTGCAAACTGATAGATGGATGCTATATATATATAAATAAAGCTCCTTCAGGATATTTCTGCTTTACTTTCAGTCTGGCTCTGCTTTAAGCAATCACCTGTATTTAATACTAGAAAAGAGCTAGGGGTGGGAGTGTTCAACAAACATTCCACTAGTGTTTGTATTGTACTCACAATAAAGGGTTTGAAGGCATTACAAAGGAGAAAATGCAGAAGTGTTATTTTACACCCTCTTATCTGGAGACATGCACTTCCTAATTTCATAATGAATTCATGAGTTTTGATGTTGCTTTAAAATGATACAACATCAGTTTTATTGGCAGGGCTCCAGATAAGAGGGAGTAAACTGAACAAATCTTAACATTTTTTCACTCATTTCAGCACCAAACCCTATGGTGCTACTACTCGTTTGAATCGTCTCAAAGAGACGATTCAAATGAGTAGTGACACCATAGGGTTTATGCAGAAATAAAGATTTTAAATTTTGAAATACAGCCCTTATCTCGAGCCCTGTATTGGTTGAAGCAAACATATCAAATGCCTTATTGACAGTTACTCTTGCCAGCATAAAGGGATTTTAACCTATGACATTAACCCCTTTTGAATCTTTTTCCTCTGCATGACTGCCATAGGTTGCTGTTAACCCTTTCCCCCATAGAAGCGCCTTTTAGCGCATTAAGTTTATTCCTTCACTGAAGACGGAGCATGGCTGCCTATATGGCGAGGTAATTGAAAACAGCTATGCACGTAATCCTCCAGCTTGATAGACAATAATGTCTGTACCAAGCTGTCCTGTGAGTGTTATGCACAGGTACGCCAACAACAACAACAACAACTGAAGAAAATAGTTCCAATTTATACAGTCATAAATATGTATCAGACAAAATATTTTCTATATTCAAGCGGATGATAGCTTAAAGCAGGCTGAAAGTAAAGCAGAATGCGCTTAAGGCGCATTCTGCTTTACTTTCAACCTGCTTTAAGTTGATACCTATATTCAATACTAGAGACATGCTATGTGGGAAAGGGTTAAACATTCCTTGACATGATCAAGTCAAATGAATATTGATTGATGCTGCTGAATACAGATTGTAACTTTAAACAAGATGAAAGTAAAGCAGAATGGTTCTTAAAAAAATCTGATTTACTTAAGTCTTTCATATTGTTTTAATCAGTATCTTGGCACAATCACTAGGTTAAAGATGATTTGCACTTTTGACAATTTAGAAAACTGCTAAGTGTGGAACTTAGATATTTAGGATTGTCCATTTGACCTTTTCTACCAATGAGTGGGTATACAAATCATATTCATAATCTGTCAAAATTGTCCAAGCTCTTTTAGGGGTCACTTGGTTGGTAAATGACTTGTTAGGTTAGGAAAATATTTGGTGTTCAGAAATTCGATAGCATTGTATAGTGGCTCAGATCCAAATTTGTATGAACAATTCATACAGGGCTCCAGATAAGAGGGAGTAAACTGAACAAATCCAACATTTTCTCACTTATTTCATAAACAAATCCTATGGTGTTACTACTCATTAGAATCGTCTCTTCGAGACGATTCTATTGAGTAGTGACACCATAGGGTTTAATGCAGAAATAAGGATTTTAGTTTTTGAAATACTCTCTTATCTGGACCTGTTCATAAGTTCCTAATGGTCTTGGTCTTTGTTTTACCTAGCCATAACCCTTTCCTCCTCAGAAGTGCCGTAGGATGCCTTTACATCACAAATGGATATTCATTGATGCTGTTGAATACAGGCGTTGGCTGAAAGCAAGTTGAAAGTAAAGCAGAAACCCCAAAGGGGCTTTTTGCTTATTATCATATGATTCATATTGCTTTTAGCAGCAGTATCCTGCCTTATACACAGATGGATATAGCAGATTTATCTCTTCTCCATATATCTACTAATTTCCATACTTCTACCATGTCCAGGGGCTTCCGTGGCCTAGTGGTATAGTCACTGTGACTTACATCACTAAGCTCCTTACTGCTGTGAGTTCGAATCCCAATAGGGTCGTTCAGATTTTTCATTTGGGGAAGCCTTCCAGCTGGCTTGCGGAAGGTCAGTGGTTCTACCCAGTTGCCGATTTGTGCCTGAAACAGTGCATAAAAGACTTCTGGGGTCTTCCTCCACCTGTAATAAGCTGGACGTCGCGATATGACTGAAATACTGTTGAAAGCAAGGTAAAATCTAAACAAATCAAATCAAATCTACCATATCCTGCTGAAGAGATAAAGAAAAGTTTTTCTGCATCCAGGCTTTACAATTTATAAGATGCTTAACCCATTACCCAATAGCCTGTTTCTAATATTAAAGATAGGTGACCACTAAGTGACTTAAAGCAGGTTGAAAGTAAAGAATAATGCATCTTAAGGCACATTCTGCTTTACTTCCAACCTGATTTAAGCTACCATCTATAGAAAATATTTCTTATGATAAGTATTCATGTCCGTATGAAAGCATGGAAAGGAACTATTTTCATCAGTAGAGGAATAAATTTACGTCTTAAAAGGGCATTTTTATTGGGCAATGGGTTAAAATAGTTGAAGGTAAAGTAGGAAGCTCTTTGAGAAGATTATGCTTTATTTGCAGCATGCCTGAAGCAACCAGCTGTCCGGAAACACTGAAGTCATATTATTGGGGAAATGGTTAATATTCATGTAGATGATGAGATTTTGTCTGGTTTTCATGTAGAACACTGAAACCTGAAACCAGTATGACTGTCTCAAATGGAGTGATTCAGAGTTATAACGGCCATCATCCTTCTTTCGTTTCATCTTTGTTTCACATTTAGTTCCCATAGATTCTCTTGTGTCTTGAAAACTGATACAGATCATCTGTTACTGTGGACTCCTGCTTTGCTTCTGTTCTGGCCAGCTCCCCGGGGCTACAGATAAGGAGTGAACTCAGATCTTCTAACACTTTGTGTTTTAAATCTTTGCAAAACCATATGCTTTGATGACTTATTAAAATTTTCTGTTTGAGACAATTTCAGTGCATAATTACAAAATAAGATTAAGTGGAGACATAATGATTTTAGTATCCAGAAGAGTCTACTCATCTGAATATATGGTTCCCAGTGATTCGCTAATCAATTTCTCCATAGATTGTGTTCAGTATTCAAGACAAGTGGTTGCATAAATCAGGTTAAAAGTAAAGCAGAAAGCTGCTTCATGAGTTAAACTTCCAGCTGCTTTAAGCATCAACCTGTCAGTCACTGGCTCTTTACAAGGACATGTAGAAGCATGCAAAACATAGTTACATGTGCTAAAGGGTGCTTCTATTGTGGGAAATATGACCTGTTAACCCTTTGCCTGCTGATCGCGACTTTACTGAATTTTGCAAACAGTTTAGATCCAGGTCAGACGCTGCGTAACGCGGCGTCTGATCTGGATCCAAACTGTTTGACACTCGTCTTTAGGTTTCTTTACTTAAAAAAATGTATAAATCTAAAATTAATCAATTTTGCAGATGATAATTTCGAAGCAGACGATATCACCGCAGGATAAGGGTTAAGTGTTGTAGACTAGTGCTGTAAGACCCAACTCACTTATTCTTTCGTAGGAAAAGGTTAAAGAATTTCAAAGAAAATGCCTTTGTTTGAAAAATTTATTTGGACAGAATTTTTTTCAAAGAAAATGTTGATGTAGTGGTAATGTTTTAATTGTCCAATTTTATGTTATATTCTAAACATTTCAGGGGAAGTATTTGACTACTTAGTTGCACATGGAAGAATGAAAGAAAAAGAAGCTAGAGCCAAATTTAGACAGGTGAGTCATTTGTTTCTGTCTCTAACCCATTACCCCATCTGCTAGGATTAGGAATATGACTATTTCTGATGGTGCATATTAATAAATAAAACTTGGAACTTGTTGAAAAGCAGGTATTCTTCATATGATAAATCCTTAAGAAGCCTTCTTATCTGGGTCTACACTGCTTGCAAGGCTGTATATACCCAGTTGCAGCACAAGGGTTAAATCGGTAGCTGCTAAGCAAGTCAATAAGTTAGGGTTGTTTTCAATTATATAAAGATGCCTTCTTCTTTAAAACATTTTCATTACATGTTCAATGTGTTTAACCTGTGTTGCCTGCTTCAGTTTTAGGCCATTATATTTGTAACTTTGCTATTCTAGTATTAAAAAGAGGCACAGTCCGGGGACATATGCGATGTTGGAAATTCTGATTTTGTGTATTTGCCATGTGCCGTTTGAGTAATAAAATTGTGTCCCAAAAGTATTATAGATGATGTAGAGATAATTCAGATGCAAGACTATTGATTATACAGTTTATTTGAATTTGATTGGAAGAATATGGAACATTTGTATTTTGTTTGGTATTGAAAAATCAGGTGCAAACATATGGCATTTCTTCTGATGATGTATTTCTAATACAAAAATCTTTGTATTTGACCAAATCCCTGTGTTGTTACTACTCATTAGGATCGCCTATGTGAGGTTATTATAATTAGTAGTCACAGTATAAGTCTTGGATGGTTTGCCAAAAACTTGAGAAATTGTTTTTCACTGCTCCCTCAGTTCTAGAGCACTGTGGATGGTCACACAATTATTAGCAAGACATCTTAGCCCATTCAACCCTAAAAATCTCTTGTGGGTTTTTAATTTCTCTTTGAACTCTTCTAGTACAGGCATTTTGAACCAGTCTACTGTAGCATTTTTGATATGACAACAAAAAGCAATGAAAATATCGAACAGTGCAGACCCTGATCAGAGGGCTCCTATAGGAGCCCTCTTATCAGGGTCTACACTGTTTGCATATGTAATCAGTAATCTCTACCAGGGGCTTTCTTCAGTGACGATTTACATAGATTTAGAAGAGCTTGTCAGTTGGACAGCCAGAAAGTTGGACAGAAAGTATCAATCTGTGCTCACCCCGATCAGAGGGCTTTGATCAGGGTCTGCACTATTTGCGTATGTTATCAGTAATCTCTACAGAGGGCTTCTTCAGTGAAGATTTACGTAGATTTAGAAGAGCTTGTCAGTTGGACAGCCAGCAGGGTTGTCTTGCAGATGGTCATAAATAATTGATGGCTGCCAATGTGCCAGGCAAACCTGGAAACTGCTACTGATGCCAGAAGGCACGGTGTCTGAAATGAGTTGTCTTGGAGATGGTCAAATATAGCAGCATGATGATTACATATAGTATTAGCTAGTGGAAATTAAATGTCAGCACTTAGTGTGTCACATGATATTATACAGATGTGGTTGAAATGATGTTAAAGGTCTTGGGTTTGTAATTTAATGGCTGATATTGGTATGTATATTGGTGACAAGGTTCATGGTTGTTTGGAGTTCATGGGGGGTAAGGGGGGCGAAACAATAAGTCCTGAAGTGAGTGATACTGTGCTGATTAATCACTTAACCCTTATAGTGCTGAAACCAGATATATACCAGGGCTATATAAGAGGGAGTAAACTGAAGTATTCCAACATTTTCTCACTTATTTCAGTACCAAATCATATGGTGTAACTACTCATTAGAATCAACTCTTAAGAGACGATTCTAATGAATAGTCACACCATATGGTTTAAGGCAGAAATAAGGATTTTAGTTTTTGAAATACCCCTCTTATCTGGAGCCCTGATATACCATCATTTTTCAACAGTGTAGACCCAGATCAGAGGGCTCCTAATGGAGTCCTCTGATCTGGGTCTACACTGTTTTGTCATACTTTGGGACAAGCTCCTGAGTACATGTTAATTGACCTATAATCATAAAACAGAAAGTCCATATGCAAACTCATCACTGTATTGGTTAAATCTTGCCTCAGAGCAATTAATTGCATCTAGGGTAAAAAAAATCATTATTATGTCCATCAGTGGACTTAAAAAAAAAAGCGATGAAAATAGAATGGAGGGGTTTTGTCACTTGCTGAAGAAATGTATTGAACAGTCTGTTGTAAAAACTACTGGAAATCAATTTATTTGAGAGTGCTTTTACTTTAGGCTGGATTCAGTGTCTACCTGACCTTTAGAAGAAGTTTAGCCAAATTTAGAGATTTAGATTCATGGGCAAGCTCTATTTTCATATTTTCCTGAGATTTTGTCCACGACTTTAACCTTGACTATTACATGTTATAAAGACTTCATATTTAGCCTGACATGTGTACTCCACTCAGAGGAGTCCTTGAGCTCAGTTCAACTTTGGTCATATCAGACAAAGGCCAAGGTCATGTAAAGGTCAAATAGAATCTTGTTCTTGCTTGATTTTATCAGTGTGAAACAAAATTATATATTTACTCTTTGATGACAAACCTGCGTCTTCAAAAGTTGCAATTAATTAATAGAGAGGAATCTTTTAACCCATTTTATGCGGGATACACTTTTAGGTGTACCTCTAGGCAAACAGTTTTGATCTCAGATCAGGCCCCACATTGTGGGGCCTGATCTGAGATCAAAACTGTTTGCTGCTAGTTCAGTATTCTCTCAGAAACTGCAAAAATCTTTTGCAAATATTTGAGTTATACCCACTGCAGACGACATTTTAAAATGGCCGCCAAATATTACCCAGCATACAATGGGTTAAACAGGGGTATATGGTAGCTGCTTACATTATGCAGTCATACATCAGTAAATGTTGCTGCTCTTTTGTAACTAATGACACTTATGACATATGAATTTTATTTTTTATTTCAGATCATATCTGCTGTTCAATATTGCCATCAAAAGAATATAGTCCATAGAGATTTAAAAGTAAGTAAATTATATACGTGTATTATCCAATTTTTCTGACTTGGCCGAGTTATTTTTAGAACAGAATAAGTTATAATGGTTATTAGGTAACAGGGTAACATGGTAAATATATGTACACTTTCCTACTTTTATCCAATTTTTCTGACTTGGCCGAGTTATTTTTAGAACAGAATAAGTTATAATGGTTATTAGGTAACAGGGTAACATCGTAAATATATGTACACTTTCCTACTTGAGATAAGCATGATTCTCGTGCAGGACAAGACCGCTGCACTAATTTTACTGAAATGTTCTTTCTCAATAAACACATATATGCTAAAACTATTATTCCCATTGCAAACAGGTTGGAGCCAGATCAGACTCCAACCTGTTTGCCACTCAGATGAAAAAGATAGTTAGAAATTTCTAAAAGTAATTTTCTATAGTTTAGTGCATTGTGTTTGTCAAATAATGTTTCTCTACTGTACATTATGCACAATAAATACAGCTATACGTATCCCTAGCTGGCTGTAGGGAAACTCATTGAGTACGATGATAATCTCTTTTAAAGTTTTAGAATGTTCCAATCTAAAATAACTCGGCCATGTCAGAAGAAAACACTAATAAAAAGACACAAAATCTTGGTGCTATAATCATAGATAGTTCATTCAAACTCACGTAAGGCAGCCATTCTTTGAAGAAGCTTTGGTGTCTTTAAAACCAGGTGATTGCCTAACCCATTACTCCATAGCCTGATTCAAGTTTTGAAGATGGGTGACCACTTAAAGGTTTAAGGCGTATTCTGCTTTACTTTCAGCCTGCTTTAACTCTTTCCTCCCTGAAACTTAAAATGGACAATTCCAGTTTCGATTTTTGTCAAGTCCATTTCTGGCCTTTAAGACTTGTTTTTGTCCATTTTGGCATTACTGACAAACAGTAAAGGCCCTGATCAGAGCGCTCCTTTCAGAGCCCTCTGATCTGGGCCTTCACTGTTTGCACAAGACAAGTGTACTATTCACATATACACTGTTTGAAAAGACGCCTATATGCGGGACTAAAGTTCAAAGCGTTAAGCTACCATCTGCTAGAAAATAGAAACTATTTCTCATGATTCATATTCTTGAGTGTATAAATTGGAACTTTTTCTTTAGTAGCTTTCTTCTTTACTTTCATCTTGCTTTCAGCTGCCACTTTATTCCTACACTATTTTTGAATACAATGAATATTTGAACTTTTATGCAGAGGAGTAGATAGAGGTCCTCTAAAGCCCTTTTGTAGAGGGAAGAGATCAACTAAAAACAAGTTTTGTCTGAAATATGGCATAATTTTTTCACCCTAAATGACTCGCCACTATTTCCTTGTAAGTATAAAAAAGCTGTCATGTACAGCTGAGCATAAAATTTGCAAAGCAGGCAATAACAATTATTCCTGGCTGCTGCTGTTGACACATGTACAGTCGAACTTCAATATCTCGAACTTGGTTATGTCAAACATACCCCCAGTTCAATGTTAAAATGTGGCTTAGCCACATTTTAACATTAAACTAGGGGTAAGTTTGACTTAACTAAATATGAAATAATGGTATTAATGTGTTGAAATATCGGTTAGTTAGAGTTAAGTGAGTTCGAGATATCGAAGTTCGACTGTATCTTTAAACATTATACATTTTATCACTATACTAAACACTTGTGTTTCTCTTTTCCAGGCAGAAAATTTATTATTAGATGCAGATATGAATATCAAGATAGCCGATTTTGGGTTCAGTAATGAATTTGTGCCAGGGAACAAATTAGACACATTCTGTGGTAGTCCCCCATATGCAGCTCCAGAGTTATTTCAGGGTGAGTAGCTACTGTGCAGCATAGCTTGTGATAATGGGGTTCCAGATAAAGGAGAGTATTTCCAAAAAATAAAAATCTTCATGTATGCTTAAACCCCATGGTGTCACTGCTCAATAGAATCGTCTCTTTGAGTAGTCACACCATAGGTTTTGATATGACAAAGAAAATGTTGAAATAATTTCATTTACTCCCTCTTATCTGGAGGCTTGCTGAAAGGGATGCAAGTTCAAGTAAATGCTTCAATTCTTGTCATACTTTATGCTGTGACTACTCGTTAGAATCGCCTTGAAGAGACGAATCTAACGTGTAGTCTCACCAGGGCTCCAGATAAGGGGAGTTTAAACCCTTTGGTGTTACTACTCGTTAAATCGTCTTCTAATGAGTAGTAAGTGACTAACACCATAGGATTTGGTGTTGTGTGGGTGAGAAAATGTTGGATTTGTTCAGAATACTCCCTCTTATCTGGAGCTCCAGGTAAAAAGGAGTGAACTGATCAAATCCAACATTTTCTCACTCATTTCAGCACAAACCCTTTGGTGTTACTACTCATTAGAATCGTCTCAAAGAGACTATTCTAATTTGTAGTGACACCATTGGGTTTAATGCAGAAATGAAGATTCTAGTTTTTGAAATACGGTGCTACCCTTATTTGGAGCTCTTTAACAGCACACAAGATCCAGTATGATGATATATGTTGGTATCTGTTTCAATGTAAACACTGTAAATTTGCAATGACTTATATTTTTATGAAAATTTTCCAAAGAAAAATAAATTGATGTTATCTTTCAACAAGCTCTTAATAATTTAGAAGAGCAGCCATATAATTTGCCAACTGGTAATTGAAATAAACCATTATTCATAATGCTAGATATGGGGATTATTTCAATTACATGGAATTTTATATATCTCCACCGAACTACTCTGACGCTCATTAGAATAATTTTATAAGGACAATTTTAATGATGTATCATAACAGGAATTTATTGGATACATAGGGGAAATTTTGAGCAGCTGTTTTCTGTGTTCTAGAGCCCAGACTATACATTCATTCTTTTCATGCTTGTCAGGAACAGTCTTAAATGTTAGATAACTTGCAAACAGTTTGGCCCAAGATCAAACCCTACAAATGTTGGGCTTTATTTGGATCCAAAGTGAAAGTGTTTACCAGTCAGATCCAATTTCTACAAAAATGAGGTTGGAAACAGATTTATCAACCCTTTACTCTGTAGCCTGTTTCTAGTTTTCAAGACAGGTGACCATTTAAAGTAGGTTGATAGTAAAGCAGAATGTACATTAAGGTGCTCTCTGCTTTACATTCAGCCTGCTTTAAGTTACCATCTAGGATATAGAAAACATTTTGTATGTTGCATATTTATTACTCTATGTAAAGGAACTATTTTCTTCAGTGGAGGAATGAATTAAAGGTGTAAAATGCTTATCTATGGAGTAAAGGGTTAATGACAGATCTAAGCTGACAGGACAACTACACAATGTGAAATCACCTGGTGCCCGTTTAATGAAACTTCATACGACAAAAACGGTTGTAAGTCAAAACTTGAAAATACATCCAATAGCTGATTTCTCCGTTAAATTGTCTTGTGACATCTCGTTGGAATCGCCTTGAAAAGACGATTCCAAAGAGATGTCACAAGACAGGATTAGATGGCGAAATAAATTAAAATTGAGAATTGTAGAATCTAACCTACGACATTATTTGTCATATGAAGTTTCATAAAACGGGCTCCTGGCTTGCAGAGTGTTAACAATACAGTAAAAACTCGATTCTACGAACTCGCGTTAGATCGAATATACCCATATTTCAAAGTTAAAACGTGGCTAAGCCACGTTTTAACTTTGAAATACGGGTATGTCCGACTTAAACAAGATCGTCTTATCAAAATTCAACTTAAGAAATACTGGTAAGATTGCTTTAAGCGAGTTCGTAGTATTGATTTTGGACTGTACATTATTGGTTGTAGGCAAGAAGTATGATGGTCCTGAGGTAGATGTTTGGAGTTTGGGGGTCATCCTTTACACTCTAGTCAGTGGCTCACTTCCTTTTGATGGGCAAAACTTAAAGGTAAGATGGTTTCCTAATGTTTAACGAGATTTGCTTTAAATTTTTCCTGTTGTTTATGAGGATTGACCCATATCATGCTGAGCATGACTTGGCTAACATTTGCAAACAGTTTGGATTCAGATCAGACGATGCTTAAGGCAGCGTCTGATCTGGATCCAAACTGTTTGGCACTCATTTTCAATTTTACTTGAGTTTAAAAAGAATATAAATTGATTTTGACTTTTTTTCGCAGACAGTACAATCAAAGGAGATGACAATTTAGCATGATAAGGGTTAATAAATATCTAGAAAATTCTTTGAAATGGCATTGAATTGACAATTTGCGTAAAATGTCAAGGAAATGTCAGGTAATTTCAAATCATTTGAAACCAAAACACATTTTAAAAGGGATGTTCAGATATTAATAATAGATCAGAATGATGAACTTTATGACCGGAACCAGGTCAAGAAGCTTTTTCATGAGTAAAAACTACAATTATAACCAAATAGAGCTGAACATAGAAGCAGTTTAAGAACCACACACTTTAGGTTTAGGATCATTACTGAAGTACCTCATGGAAAAATCATGAAAGTGTCATGGAAATTGGCCATGTTGAAATATGTATGAATCCTAGTATGAAAAATGCACATAAAAGATATACATGTACAAACAATGATAGGCAGATTTGCAATGGAATTGAATAAATCATTGTCCTGCATAAAGCTGCTACCAGTAATGACTGAGTATTTAAGACTACTAAGACATATTTCTATGCCCTTCCACAATATTTGGGGGGCAAATTGTTTTTGAACTGTGTTCGTTTGTAAATGATACAAATGGTTCAAATTGTAGCTCAAAACAGGCTGAAAGTAAAGCAGAATGCACCTTCAGGTGCATTCTACTTTACTTTCAACTTGCCTTAAGTGGCTACATGTCTAAAACTAGAAACAGGCTTTGCGGTAATGGCTAAAAACACAGAATTTATATTTGATTTACACATTTTGCGATGCAGGAAAGTATTAAATGGCCATTAAAGCCAGTCAAACAAAAACATAACATTGTACCTAGAGTTATTACTGCTCTTTATAACAATTGAAAAGTTATTTAACACATCCATTTTCTTGTATATTTCAGGAATTACGGGAAAGGGTTTTACGGGGGAAATACAGAATACCATTTTATATGTCAACAGACTGTGAAAATTTATTAAAAAGGTTTTTAGTTTTAAATCCTATGAAAAGAGCCAGCTTAGAGGTAAGTACAGTTAGTGCATCACGTTCACTACTTCACATGAGTCAAAATTCATGGTAACATTAATACTCATTGATGTGAAGTAAACCATGTTATTACCGTTCAAAAAGAAAGCTTGATTTCAGTGTTTACTGTTAGTGTCTGCATAAAGCAAGATTGGTACAAGGCAGAAAGCATCCAAAGGAAGCTTTCTGCTTTACTTTCATCCTGCTTTAAGTTGTTGCCAGTTTATTACACCATCAATGATTTCTCTCTTTTGAAAAACCATCAATGGTTTCTCTCTTTGAAGGTAATAAAAGCTTTTCCTGTACATGTCTAAATATGTATGTTAACCCATTACACCATAGACACACCTTTTGATGTGTTAAATGATTTTCGCCACTGAAGAAAATAATTCAATTTTATATAGTAATTAATTACAACATAAATATTTTCTTTATCCCAGCAGATGGTAGCTTAAAGCAGTTTGAAAGTAAAGCATTCTGCTTTACTTTCAACCTGCTTTAAGTGGGCACCTGTCTCTAAAACTAGAAATAAGCTATGGGGTAGTGGGTTAACAAGAAATTGAATTATCATAATTAGAAGTTTTCAGAGCTCTAGATAAGGCAATCAACAGTGTAATGATTAACCTTTCGCATGCTGTGAACACATTTGTGGCAACTTGTGTAAACTGTTTTGATTCAACTGAGATGCCATGAAGCTTAGCATATCATTTGGATCCAAACCTTGTTGACTATCTGAGGTATATATTATAAGAAATAGCAGATAAATCTATGCTGGAAAACAGAGCTCCAGATAAGGGAAGTGTTTCAAAAACTAAAATTTTGATTTCTGCATTTAACCCGATGGTGCAACTACTCATTAGAATTGTCTCTTCGAGACAATTCTAATGAGTAGTAACGCTGTAGGCTTTGGTTGTGAAATAAGTTATATGTTAGATTCGTTAAACGTACTCCCTCTTTCATAGATCCCTGTGAAAAATTCAGAGGAAGTTTATACAGCATGCTGAAGGTGTCCTGCAGAAAATGGGATATAAAGTGATGGCCAATTATGTTCATTATCCTTGACGATGCTGAGTTTTCAAATGGACTTTTCTGATTAATTACCAGTTAATTTTGACTCTCAAAGAATTTGTCTTGAAAGTAAAAAAAGTATGATGCACCATGTAGGAACCCTCTGATTTGGGTCTACACTGTTTGCAACATGTGTTTATATTTGGTTTAAACATCTTAAGTTTTATGTTGTTTTGCAGGGTAATTAGACAACCTTTAATTTACTGCACAGTTGTCTGCTTCAAAATTGTTGTCTGCTTAACTTCTAGAATAAGTTAATTCTTTTGCATGCTTCAGGAAGTACTATTCAGTTTGAGAAACAGATTTGATCATTATGTGTATATTTTGAAAACTGAATACTGACAAGAGGGTGTCTAACAGAACCTTCTTAATATAGTCTTTTGCAATGTTTGTTTCTTAAAGATTGTCATGAAACAGCTATGAAAATCAACACAAACTTGTCAATTTTCAAATATAGAATAATCCATTTGAAAAACTCAGTATTGTTAGGGTTCAATACTTAATAAAGTTTACCATGGTACATTGGCGTCAAAAACTAATTTGTAGGTGTAATGGCGTATGCTGCCTTATTATGTTGATGGTCCTTGACTAACTCAGTATTAGGTATCACTATCGAAGTATGTGACAGACCTTTTTGTTCCCATCAATTTTCCTCTGAATGAACGCTACCTGCCTATGACTGTCACGGTCATTGACTGATCTTATCAGGTGTCAAAAGTTAATAGCCTCGGGCCAATGAGTTTCAAAACCTTCACATACTCATTAAATACAATAAAACTCCTCTAGTATGACCTTTAAATGAGTTAACTTTTGGTATTTAAAGCAGGTGGCTTCTTACAGCAAGATGATAGTAAAGCAGAAAGCTCCTGTAGGAGCTTTCTGCTTTACTTTCATCTTGCTTTAAGCTGTCACTTGTATTTGATATCATCAATGTCTTGTCTTTGTGGTCGTAACACAGGGGGTTTACTGTACTCGCTTTTAATGATGCAACTCGTAATTATTGCTGTCTTTATGAATCGTATGTATTAACCCATTGAACTCGAGTTCACACCTCTTTTTCAAATGTTTACCTGGGAAAAGTACACTTTTCCTTTGCAAACTGCATAGACCCAGATCAGATGGTTCCTGCAAGAATCGTCTGTTTAGGGTTTGTACTGTTTGTCATTTTGTAATATATTGCACGAACGACCCCCTAAACAGTAAAAAAAAAGATTTGAAAATTGTATTTTCCTTTTCAAGGGTCAATGAGTTAATATGCCTTACTGTTTGTTCAACATAAAACAGTCTTGCTTCAATGATGGTGCAAATGCTAAAAGAATGTTGCAGTTTAAAAAGCAGGATGAAAGTTAAGTAGTTCTGTAGAAAATTCCTAGCGGAGCTTTCTGCTGAACTTATTCTTGCTTTCAACTGATACCTGCTATAAATACCAAATGTAAGCATTTTGAGTTGTCATGATAGGGGGGGGGGGGGGGGGGGGTGGGGGGGGGTCCTTTACCGTGTTCTGTACTTTGATAATGCATAATCTATAAACTTTCCGTTTCAGAAATGTTTATGTTGTGCAAATTCTATAGACCGTATTCATTAAACAAGGGTGTACTCTGTTAATAATAGAATAGTTAATTTACTGTGCAGTAAAATTTAAATTTGAAAAATGATTGAAAGGCAGATAAGTTGGATCATCAAAAAAATAATAATAATAAAAACAAAAATTGTCAGTATAAGCAGTATTTCTGACAAGGGCATTTTGAAATTGAACGCTGCCCGAACGCAAACAATATATTAAACATTGAAGATAGACCAAAGGATTATTTATCGTTTGTCATTAAATGAATGGCTCATGCTTGAAAATAACTTCTCTAATTGTCTGGAATGGGTCAGAGAGAGTTTGGGACTGGATAGTATGGACTGGGGTAAATATATTGCACATTGATTGAGATAACTTTCTAGCAGGGGACTGGAGCTGCTGATGTTATGATCAATCAAAGGTGGCAAAAAGAAAAGCAGAAAGTTACTTTAACCCATTACCCTATAGCCTGTTTCTAGTTTTGAAGTCATGTGACCTTGTAAAGCAGGTTGAAAGTAAAGCAGAATGTACATTCTGCTTTACTTTCAGCTTGTTTTAAGCTTCCATCTGCTAGGATATAGAACATATTTCTTTGGGGCATATTCATGACTGCCTCGTAGAACTATTATCTATATTGGAGGAATAAACTAAATGCATAAACATGACGTGTATATGGAGTAATGGGTTAAGGACTGTTTGCATTGCTTTCAGTCTGTTTGAAACAGAAATGTCTAAATGTATGTAAACACATGAAAAGATGTTAATTTGAAGAATAGGTAAAGGTGAGAAAAGGCATATTTCTATGAGAGAAAAAGTGAAATTAATTTCTCTAATGGAAATTGCCAGGGCAAGTTTGGGAAGGTCATGGGGGTAGGGATAGATATAATTATTAAATCTGCTGGTTGTAGCAGGTGTTGATATTAATCTATCAATGATATGGAGCAGATTATGTTATAACCAGTCAAAAACTAGGTTAAATATGTATTTTGTGACTCTCTATCCCAATCTTAGGCTATAATGAAGGAGAAGTGGATAAATATAGGGGAGGAAGAGGAGCTGCGGCCATATTTAGAATCCGCATCAAATGTGCTAGACCATATGCGCATAGGTAACATCTATTGTACAGTTGTCCTGATCTGGTCACTGCTCGGCCGGAGATTATGTGGAAGGCTTCGTGGTGGCATAGGGGGATTGGCTAAAGGCAGTCGGAATTTATTTAGGCTTTAAATTTGCTTGTTGAATAACCATAATTTAAAAGGGAGTGGGGTAGATTCTACACAGATTTTGATAAAAAAAAAAAAAATATTTTTTAAAATTGTTTGGCAAGAAATTCAAAGATTAAATCTATAAATGCAATCAGTTTACTGAATGTTAACAGGATAAGTTATTTGTATTTTAGTTTTAAACAGTTCAACTAATGAATATGAAAGAAAAAAACTAAGTATTTATCAATTTATTTGGTATATTGATCAGTGATGAAAGAAATCTTTTGTAGAAATTCCCTTATACCATGAAGCTGCAGCATAGTCTCTGGCCTTTGTCCAAGATCCAAAGTGTTGTACTGCACTATATATTATATCTGCCCTGGGCAGCTTAGTTATTGCATTACTGTAGTAATAGGAAGAGAGTGCCTGCTTTAGCCGGGTTACAACGGGTACCAGCCCTGCTACAAACCATGGTGCAGGCTGTCTTCCTGTTTCTCTTTACTGACCGGGAACCAGGTGGTGCTACTCTAACAGCCCGTTGCTTTCCAATTCTCTGCTGAACTCTTTGCATACAAAGTACCATAAAATTTGAGCAAAAAAGTAGGGGAATTTAAAAAATATGCCAATATTTCACCGCCAAACCATATGCTGTGATTACTCATTAGAATCGTCTCTTTGAGACGATTCTAATGAGTAGTCACAACATGAGGTTTGGAAATAGAGGCATTTTAGTATTTTAACTACACCCTTTATTTGCAGATGTGAAAATGTTACTCAAATTGTGCAGAACCAGAACATAGCTAGTCATCTGTATAGAGACTGCACATTTTGCCATTATTAATACACAGTAAATTTGAAAAGTAATAAAGTTCAAAGGTTTTGCATTGTTTCATTTGAAATGAATTGTCAAAACGAACAGTATGCAAAGAGGCATTGCTTGATTATAAGCAAGTCTTTCATAGAGGGACTTATATATTTATGAATGTTTGGCTTTATATATTTGAAAACTGTATATTTTAATTTCTCTGTATGATCAATTTCTTTTTTTTCTGGCTTATTTCATGCTTCACGCTGCTGCAATTTTGGCTTTATATATATCACTAGAAATGTGATTCCAAATTAAAAAAAAGCTTTGGCTTCATAAGGAAGATTGAATTCCAACTAATGGGGATGATTAGAGACCACTGCTTCCTGCTGGTAGAGAACAAAGGTCTGTCTTATTAAATGCCTTACGACAAAAACAGTCTTAGGTTGAAACTATAGAATGCATCTAATTTAGTATTCTTCCATCTAATACTGTCTTGTCACATCTCTTTGGAATCATATTTTCAAGACGAGATGTCACAAGACAGGATTAGAGGGAGAAATAAATAATTATAATTGAGAATTTTACCGACAATATTTGTCGTACGACGTTTCATAAGACAGACCCTAGCACTTATGTTTTAGTTGTGTTGTACATAATACATGTTTTGTTTTGATCAGACGATTATGAAGGATAGATGGATCAATATGGGCTTGGAGGATAATGAATTAAAGCCATACAAGGAACCGTCAAAAGACACACTCGAAATTAAGCGGATAGGTAAACTGCCTCACGTTGGTTTTGTCACAGACTATGCAGTGTATCTGTTCTGCTGTTCTGGTTGAAAACTAGCAATATGCAGTTTCATATATTTCATGGTGGTTTGCTGCATTTTTCTTCTATTTTTTTTTCAAGATTGACTAAACAATTTATCACTTATTGCGCTTAACTCATTGAGCCCCTTGTCCTTTACAAACAGTGTACCTGTGAAGAATACACCTGCCCTGTGAAAACAGTGTAGACCCTGATCAGAGGGCTCCTGTAGGAGCCCTCTGATCAGGGTCTGCACTGTTTGCTATTATGCAATTGTTTGTTAAAAATAACAATTAATAGTAAGAAATGGACTAGATTTTATTGGACACGAGAATGGTCCATTTGAAATTTCAGGGGTGAATGAGTTGACGGCCTATATTAACCAGTATCTCAGACCTGAACTTTGCAGTCGGAGCTTGAACCTCATTATAAGTCACTAATTTCTTCACACTTTTACACTTTTAAAATGTATTAAACATTGTTTTCCAATTTACCAATCATCGTTTTATGCCCCAACTATGATACTAATTTGTCATTGCATACATTGTTGCCCCATCCCATCAGTCAAACATTTCAGTCATTTATCGGTCATTTTTCTGCGCTCTACATATAAGATTCGTTATTAATATATTTTTTTTTTCTGACCTTTTTTGAGCAATAAGATTTTAAGAAAGAATTTAAAAGTTTTCAAGACAAGTGCCTGCTAAATGCTTTAGGAGCTAGACTTTATATTTTCATGATGGGTTTTCGGATAGCGAAGAGTTTAAAAGAAATGTATTTTTTGATGGCTTGTGTAAGAATTAGTGGTCTGAGATACTGGTACAAAGTAAGCAGAAGTCTCACAGTACAAATAACATGTACCAAGATATTAATTATGGCAGAGTGTTAACATTAAGAAACCTTTCTGAGACTGTAATCTGAGAGATAATTGTTCAGTTACTAGTCATGGCTAGGATTAGTATCATAAAAGAACTGTAGCAGGATCATCCTTTAGTATAAAAATCCTGATTTTTTGTTTTTAAAAAAAACAACAATGACATAGACAGTAAAAACAAAGGACAAATGAAAGCTAAGACCTTAAAGCAGCTATCTCTCATTAAAGCTTCTTCTGGCAATATCTGAACATGGTAAAAGTGTAAAAGCATTTCAACTGTCTCTGAAGGACCATGGTCTAGTGGGAAGGCGTAAGACTGCCTATCCAGGTGTCGTGAGTTTGATCTCCGCAGTTCTTTGGATGAGACATTAAATCAACATTTGTATCAACAAAGCAAGAAAAGACAAATTACATTTAGATCTAAAATAAACAAGATACCTTATGGATTTACATGGAAACAAATTCCTATCATAGGAATTCTTTCAATGTAATTATCAAGATTATTAAAAAATATCATTAGTTTGTAAAATTAACTTTAAAATGAGTGGCAATTTAATTGTATCAGTCACATTATCATGTTGAGATTAGCAAGAGCTATTCTTGACTTGAGGGACATCGACTTACAATGTATTTTAATTGACATTCATGCCTCATATACATTTAACCTTAACTCTTAGCCTGCCACTCACGACTATAGCTCCATATGCAAACAGCTTGGATCCGGATGAGACGCGGAGTAACTCGGCGTCTCATCCGGATCCAAGCTGTTTGACACTCGGACAACATTTTCAGCAATTTTGAGCAACTTTGAAGCACTTTGAAACTTAAAGCAGACGAGAAATATAGCAGACGACAATTTATTTGGCGGGCTAAGGGTTAATGATTGTGTGAAGTGAGTGTTATCCCTTTTAATACACTGTTACGTTTAATATTATCAAGGTTTCAGATAAGAGCGAGTAAACTTAAATTTAAGCTATTGTCTGCTAGGATATAGAAACTATTTCTTATGATACACTTCGATGGTTTTATAAATTGAAACTACTTTCATCAGTGAGGAATTAACTTCTTTATCCAATAGCCTGTTTCTTGTTTTGAAGATAGATGACCACTTACAGCAGGTTAAAGTAAAGCTGAATGTGTTTTAAGGCGCATTCTGCTTTACTTACAACCTGCTTTAAGATACCAACTACTAGGATATAGAAAATATTCCTTATGGCACACATGTGACTTTATAAAATGGAACTATTTTCTCTGGTGGAGGAGTAAAATAAAGGCGTAAAAAGGTGTAATTATGGGGTAATGGGTGAAATGCTTGAAATGAGGACTCGCCTTATCTGGAGCTGATTTGCCGCCATCCAAATGATTGTTGTAACCTGTACAAGTTATTTGTTTTGAGGAGACTTGCTGTTCTGTTTTACTTAGCGAAGATGTCTGGTAGTTCATTAGCTATCATCATGTATCCTTCACTCATCACAGTACCAGGGTCCAGGGTTATAAAGAGTTTGAGTTGAGTCTGAAGTAGTTCTCAAGTATTTGATAGGTCAGATGTGAGCCTAGGCTCACATCTGACCAATCAAATGCCTGAGAACGAAAACAGACTCAACTCAGACGCTTTATAACCTTAGACCCAGTACTGCCAAATGAAATAAAGGGGCTTTAGTATATACTGGAGGGTTATGTAAACCAGCTCTATACTAATATAACAACAACCATATACAAACTGCTGTTGTAATGTAGCGACTTTTGTTTGAAAATTCTCATCATAAGTAGAAACAATAGTTTGCCTAAGTAATTTAATGGAATCAATAAAATAGGAATGAAAACTAGGTTGACTCGTATAAGCAAGCGTGGGATCAATGTTTGAAATTGATTAATCATAGCATTAGATAAAGCAAGTATTTGAAAAAACAAAGATCGTCTTATTATACTAAACTCATGTTATGTCTTGTCATAGGAATCATCTCCTAGAAAAGATTCAAACAAGTTACCATAACATTGAGTTAGGTAGCGACATGGAGAGAAAAATGTCAGATTTTAAGCTAGAATTCATGTTACATTTACTTTTCAATAAGTCACGGTTCTTTAATGTTCTGAAGTTTTTGTATGCCTGGTGCTGTTAAAACTACTTTCAGAAAGATAAAAAAACACAACATAGATAAATTCTTATAACTCTTGAAGTTGTTAAACTAACCAGTTTGTATTAGGGGTTGCCAACATTTATTATAGAAATACAGTAGACATATATACAGAACAGCTTCTTGCTCTTTGTCACATGGTATTCAAGATCATATAAAGGGATGATAGAACAGTATCTTGTATTGATCAGGTTAATGGTAAAACAATGGGCGTAACTCTGAATGCTTTAACACATCAAATACAATTGCCAAACAAGGGATGGCACCTTTGTGATGTTGAAGATTACAGACAGGCACACACCATAGCCCTTTCCTCCGTATCTTAAAGTGCAAAACACCTGTCTAGTATTTAGATGTGCTTTGGGCAGGATACTGCTTAACCATTTGAAGTTGAACCCTTATCACACATATGCCCGTTATTGCAAACAGTGGACCTCTGAAAGAGAAAATTTGTCATATGTAAACAGTGAAAACTGCACTGTTTGTCCTATTGCAATTTATTGACAAAAACAACACAAAATAGTCAAAAATTGACTAGACTCAATTGGACACTGGAATTGTCCAAATGTTTGAAGTTTCAGAGAGAAAAAGGGTTAAAGTAAGAAGGAGCTTTCTATTTTACTTTCATTTTGCTTTAAGCTGCAATCTGTATCAATTAATAATAAGTATGATAATAATAAATCAATGAATATAAAGCATCAATGAATAATCACTTTTTGTACTCATAAGAGAGGAAAGGGTAATAATGTATTGTGGTGCTTATGAGAAGGAAAGGGTAAAAAACACCATAAAATCCTTGAGTGGATGAAATATTTGGTGTTAACTATTTAACTGTATGGGCATATATAATGACACAATATTTGCATGTTTAATATATAGTAGATTAGTATTTAGAATATATTAAAATACATGGTACTTGTTTTAACTCAACAGGTTCATGGCAGTACTTGTCATGGTTCCTTTCATGATTGTATATAGGAATACTATAGGCAGTGTTCAGAAAAAAATACCATATCTTTACTTAACTCCAAGCTTTTTACCATACAGTAGCAATTACGTCTAGATTTTCCGCCAGGCATTTTCTACATTATAACATAGCTTCAGATATGGGAAGTATTTGTGGATGCTACAGTCATTGTGTCTCTAAACCTCATGTTGTTCATCCTCGTTAGAATTGTCTCTAAGAGGCGATTTGAATGAGTAATCTCAACATAGGGTTTGATGAAGACTTGCAGAAGGAACTGTTGATATTTTTTTTTCACTACCTCTGATCATCCACATAATTTCAATGCAAAGCATGTTTTTAAAATTGCATCTTCAGCCTTATTATTTGTACATATTGCATTTATGAAATTTCATCCTTTCACTTATATAACCAATACTAGCAACTGGACATAATTATGTATTTATAGGAAGATTGTGCAATACTTGAACCCTTGTTGTTTTAAAAAAGAAAAAAAAAAATCATGTAAGAAATGAATTTTAATTATTACACCTTTACACCATAGACTGATTCTAGTTTTAAAGACAGGTGACCACTTTCGGCTTGTTGAAAGTAAAGCAGAAAGCTTATTTAGGAATTACTCATTTACACTAATCCTGTTTTAATATGTCACCTGTATTTAGAATTATAAGCTGTTCCTAACATAGCTTTATAGGACTTTAAAACAAATACTTGAAATATGAAACTTTAGATTTCTAAACACCAGTAGTTACCCATTCTGTTTACATATTTTGTCGTTCGTATTTATAAGGCTTTTTGAAAGATTTTAATTCAGGCTTGAATTCCTGTGTCCAGTATATAAAATAATATGAAATAAGTATGCTTTTGTTGCTATGTGATTAGCTAATTTTAATTAACTTTTAATGTATTATTCATGACAGACTTTGTTTTGTATGAATAATTAATGTAAAACAATTAAGTGCATACCATTTTATCTTCTCCTTCATAGCCTTTTCACATTGTGTTTAAAGACAGGTGGTTTCTTACAGCAGGCTGAATGTAAAGCAGAAAGCTCCTTTTAGGAGCTTTCTGCCTTACTTTCACCCTTCTTTAAGCAGCAATCTGACAGAATGCAATGTTTCTTGTGGCTCTTTATCAAGATATGGTAGAAACATGAAAAAGGCATCTCTCAGAGAAATTGGAGACGTTAACTCTTTGAATGTACATGTAAGTGGCGATTATGTCCCACAATGAATACCTTTGCAAACAATTTGGATCCAGATGAGAGGCCGCAAAGGTGTCTGATCAGGATCCAAGCTGTTTGACACTCTGATCCTGTTTTGAAAAGAAATTTAGAAAATTCTATTTTTGGAACAGTTGCAGATGACAAAATTTACAGATGAAAAAATTACCCAGCATGCAAAGAGTCTTAAGCTGTGAAAAGGCATTACTATGAAGGGTGGGGTAAATATGAAAAACATTGCCACATTCCTGTCACATAAAAGAAGTTATTGCTTTGTGGAATTGTTATTTATGATACAGCCTTATGGCAATGTTTCTCTCCTATTTTGCATGAATCAGCAGGGCTTTAGATAAGGGGAGTATTTCAAAAACTAAAATCTTTATTTTTGCTTTAAATGCTATGGTGTTACTACTCATTAGAATCTTCTAATGAGTAGTAACACCATAGGATTTGGTATTGAAATGAGTGAGAAAATGTATTTGTTCGGTTTTCTCCCTCTTATCTTGAGCCCTGATTCAGTATGACAAGTTTGGGAGACAGAAAGTTTTATAAGAATGTTGTGTTTTTCTGTTGCAGAAATCATGGTGAATATGGGCTACAGCCGTGCTAATATAGAGGACTCAGTCACTCAACAGAAGTTCGATGATATTCAGGCCACATACCTTTTGCTGGGCAGAAGGACCACAGATGTAAGAAAAACATGAAAACTGTAAAAAAAAATAAATTCAGTTGTTATAGATTTTGATTTTAGTGACCATTGAAAATGAGGTGATTTTGTGGTCTTTTTGACTGATTGGCAGTTTAATGCAAGACGAAAAGTGATGCAGAAAGGGGAGATTTATGCATTGCTTTGTGTACTGCATTAACCCTTTGAACACAAGTCCCGCATATAGGCGTCCTTTTCAAACAGTGTACATGTGAATAGTACACTTGTTCTGTGCAAACAGTGAAGACCCAGATCAGAGGGCTCCGAAAGGAGCCCTCTGATCAGGGTCATCACTGTTTGTCATAATGCAAAACATTGACAAAAACAACCCATGAAAGTCAGAAATTGACTGGACTAAAATGGAAACTGGAATTGTCCATTTAAAGTTTCAGGGAGTAAAGAGTTCAGCAGTTCACCTGTCTTAAAGAAATCTACATTTCTTACTTCAAGTTTACTGTATTTTCATGTCCGGAGACGAAATCATGCGAGGCATATAGTATTGTTTAGTTAGTTAACCCATTACCCAATAGTGTGTTTCTTGTTTAAAGTCTAGTGACTTCTTTAAGCAGGTGGAAATTAAAGTAAAATGTGCCTTAATGTTTCACTTAAGTAGGATTGAGTTATCAATATTCAGCCAAGGAAATATGGGTCAGTTTCAGCATTAAAGTTATCAAGGTTTAGCTGTATATAAATTTATCTCTTGTTTATAGTTGGAAGGCAGTGATAGATCGGGTAGCAGCCAATCTCTCCGGCATCTCCCAACGTCTACCACCTCAAACCGACCCCAGAGTGAAAATCAGGCCAACAACAATCAGTCACCGAATAAGGTGACACGAAGTCAGTCAGCGACAAGCAGTAATACAAGAGGTCAGAGACGCTACAGTCACGGGGGCGAAAATAATGCGCATGGTAGTATGAAACGTAAGCCTGACTCACTAGCTTTGTCTGTTAAAGCCCTTTCAATGTATCCAAGAGAGATCTACTCGAAGGAAAAAATAACTAAACAAATTTTCCAATTATCACAAATAATTTTGCAAATACTCTATTTGGAATCGTTTCAATGAATAAAAATTAAATTATTGAAGTTTAATATTTAAAAAAGCAAAAAATTGGAAATTATACGAAATGCGATTGATAGACTAACAAGAATACAGTACACCCTGTTTAAATGCTCACTCCACTAATAAAAGCCCCCTCCTCCATCTCCAAACAACCTTGTACTTAAATCCTTTCCCCTGTAACTTGTCAGTTTTTAGGACATTGTTGCGTAAAGCAGGCTGAAAGTAAAGCAGAATGCTCCTTTAGGAGCATTCTGCTTTACTTTCAGCCTGCTTTTAGCATTTTGGATTGTGCATCTCCCCCAGGAGCATTTAAATGGAGGTCTATGGTAATTACAAAAATTGATTTTAAATGGATAGACTACAGCTCCAGATAGGAGGAGTATTTCAAATACTTTATGGTTAGTCACCACCAAACCACTACTTTTGTACAACTCGTTAGCAGTTGCAGCATTTGGTGAAGACTAAAAAAAGTTCCTTATTTTTGCAATTGTTAACATTTCTCATGCTAATAGTGTATATTGAGTCTTTTTTATGGAGACTTTTTGAAAACAGTATAGACTCAGATGATACTGTTCATGGTGATCAGGGTCTACACTGTTTTCTTACTAGATCTGTCTGACATGAGCCTCTTGCCTGAGGAAAAAGTTTCCTGATTTTATTTGACAGTGTTATAGTCGAGATGATAGATTTGTTATAGTGGATGCAGTTTTACATATGACTATTAATTCCTCCTTATCTGGAGCCCTGAGCGAAAAAGATTTCCTTACATATTTAATACTCGAGTAAAATTATAGATACGTAATAAATCAATTAACTTATTATTGAAATAATTAGTAAAACAATTACTATATAAAGTTTACATCCTTCAGCAGTTTATATAGCGTTATGCTTATACTGATGGCTCTCAAAGGTAATGCCATGAATAATAGATGTCTGTATATTAATCATTCCTGATTAAATTTGCGCTCGTGTGGATGATCAGCCACTGGTAACTATTTTAGTATTGAAAGGGCTTTCACCAGTAGCTTTGCTTCTTACTTTGAATTTGATATCCTTCACCTGTGCCGTTTTTGATTTTAGTGTCCGAAGATGAGTCTGTACTCTGTGAAAGAGATATGATTCACTAGAGAATGGTTTATAAGTTACAAAATTTTCAAAAGAAATCACACACATGAGTTTTTTATGTTTGATTCGTGCATGGCAGCATTTGAATTTATTTGCATGAGATGATGCATGCTGATCGCATACTAAAATTTTGGCAGTGCATTGAGAGAAGAGAGAAGCAGAGTTTTAATGTGTAGGCATCGTTTCGTTTGATACTGCCCACTTTTGACCATCAACCACCAAGCTTATTTAATCATCTGACTGTGTGACTTACTAATGAATGATTTCATATAACAACCCCATATGTATTTTTGTCACACACAATGCCCTATCTTTTTATTGATTTATCACTAGTTATATTTATTCCCATTGGTAACACTAATTGGCTTGCATCTATATAAAAATGTACCGTTAAACCTCTCTATTTCGACCACTAAATTGGTGTTAATTATCAGCAGTTTACAACAGGTGACTGCTAAACCCATTACCCTTTAGCCTGTTTCTACTTTTAAAGGCAAGTAGCCACTTACAGCAGGCTGAAATTAAAGCAGAATGGGCTTTTAGGCACATTCTGCTTTACTTTTAAGCTACCATCTACTAGGATACAGACAATATTTCTTACAGCACATATTCATGACTGTACAAAGAGGAAATATTTTATTCAGTGGAGGAACAAATTTAATGTGTAAAAGGCGTGTTTATGGGGTAATAGGTTTAAAGTAAAGTGTCGCCTTGCTTTAAGCTGTCACCTGTCTTTTATACAATCAATTATCCTTTGTTTTAGTGGTTGTAATAGAGAGGTTTTAGTGTTTTGAAATGAAGCTAACTTAGCTCACCTGAGCATGTTTTTGTCATGGTGAACTATTGTGAATGCCCTGTGTCTGTCTTCCTGCATCTTGTGTTGTTTACAGCGTTCGGCTTCATTCAAACGTCTCGTGAGCCAAGTTTCATAATTATTACAGACAGGGAGATTGCTTCAACTATTAAACTTCCATTTGTTTAACCCCATCATTAGGTTTGAATGGAAGACAATATCCACAACTGGGGATGTAGTGTAGAAAGTCAGGGCTCCAGATAAGGGGAGTATTTCGAAAACTAAAATCTTTATTTCTACTTTAAACCCTATGGTGTCACTACTCATTTGATGAGACGATTCAAATGAGTAGTAACATTATAGGATTTTGTGCTAAATTGAGTGAGAAAGTGTTGAATTTGTTCAGTTTACTCCCCCTTATCTGGAACCCTGAACTTTCTATCAATAGGCTGTGCTTACAGTTTCAGTTTGGGGCTTTGTTAAATTGTCTTGTATTTTATTTGTCAGAATGGCCAATGGTCAGAATTCAGAATTATTTAGATATTTTTCTGATAGATTCATTTATTAAACCTTCTAATGGCTTCTTTACAAAGAAAAAACCTCAAAAATATGATAGTGAAAACAAAACATATAGTATCAGTATTGCACAGGTGAGCGATACAGGGCTGTCAAGATTTCGTGTTAGGTCTTGGGATTGAGCAAGTAGTGTAGACTGCTAGCTGCTTCAATAGGAATGTTTATGTGATGCCTCTATGTATTTTGAATGAGCTGTCTCATGCTGCCCGTCATATCCAACTGTCAGTATATGTATGGATGATGGTTGAAATATAGTAGTTTGCTAAGAGAATAGAATAAGGGGCTCCAGGTAAGAGGGAGAAACTAAAGGATTATCCAATATTTCTTCTATATTACTGTACCAAACCCTATGATATGGCTTGCTCTTTAGAAGCGTCTCGAAGATAGGGTTCTAAGGAGTAAGTCATAACATAGGTGATGGGGTGTGGAATAGAAATGGGACATTGGTACTCCCCTTGTCTGGGTACTGTGAATTGGTTGACACAGGGCTCCAGATAAGAACAGATCCAACATTTTCTCCCTGATTTCAGCACCAAATCCTATAGTGTTACTACTCATTAGAATTGTCTTGAAGAGACAATTCTAATGTGTAGTGACACCATAGGGTTTAATGCAAAAATAAAGATTTTAGTTTTTGAAATACCTCCCTTATCTGGAGCTCTGTTTACACCCAAATAGATCATTTGTGTCCTCTGCAGTGCTTGGTAACAATGCACTCTTACACTGCTGACTTCCCATTCTGACAAGTCCACAGTCTTAACCCATTACGCCATAGCCTGTTTCTAGTTTAAAAGACAGGTGGCTATACTTAAAGCAGATTGAAAGTAAAGCAGAATGTGCCTTAAGTCACATTCTGCCTTACGTTGAGCCTGCTTTAAGCTACCATCTGCTATTATATAGAACTTATTTCTTTTTGAACATGTACATAACTGTATAAATTAGAACTTTTGTCTTCAATGAAGGAATAGGTGAAATGTGTAAAAGGTGTATTTATGGGGTAATGGGTTAATGTCTGTCAAGGGATTTGTTTTCAAAATAACATTTCAGGATGACAAACAGTGCAGACCCTGATCAGAGGGTTACATCAGGAGACATCCCTCTGATCTGGGTCTACACTGTTTGCAATGGAGTATATTTTGGTTTTTTCCTGCGCAGTAGTAAAGGTTAGAAGGAACTTTTTTATGTGTTGGGTGTCAAGCTGTCTATGAATTGTGCTGCAAGTAACGTGTGTTTGATTGAGCTACATTCGTGTTGGGTATTACTGTCTTAACATGTAACCAGTTCAGATATACATGTAATATTTTTGTGCATCTTGAGGCATTATACTGAAGTATACAATCTGCGATCTCATTTTTACAAAGAAATTTGCATTCTGATTTAAAATATCATGTGTTGATGGCATGCAGTAAGACTTTCCTTGAGCAACACTCATTTGCAGTTTGATTCAGGATAAAACTAATGCAGAAAGCATCTGAAAGAGCTTTCTATATTGCTTTTGTTTTACATTAAGTCATTAACCCCCTAAGTTACAAGAATACTCATCTTTTATAAACTCTTAACCTAAGAAGAGAATGGAAATAGTGTAGACTTAGGTCTGAGGGCTCTTATCTTCTTGTCAGTGTCTGCATTGTTCATCATTTTGCAATATATTGCGAAAACTGCCTTAAAATGTAAGGAAATGGACTTAGAACCTAGAATTGTTCAATAGAGTTACTAGAGTTCAAAGAGTTAAGCAGCCATCTTGCTTTAACCTGTTACCCAATGGCCTGTTTCTAGTATTGAAGATAGGACCCCATGGCCTGTTTCTAATATTGAAGATAGATGACCACTTAAAGCAGGTTGAAAAGAAAGCAGAATGCATCTTGTGGCACATTCAGCTTCACCTACAACGGCTTTGAGCTACTATCTAGAATATAGAAACGATTACATACATTACATATTCATGACTGTATAGATTGTAACTATTTTCTTCGCTTGAAATTATGTGTTAAAGACTTCGCCTGTGATGGTTGAATGCTCAAGAGTGGTTATACTGTGTTTTATTTTTGACGGAGATTCTGTTTTTGTTACGGTCTTTAAGGCGTTGGAGCTTAGATTTGCACATAACCTTTGCATTCTGTGCATACCAGATTTCTAATGCTTATTTGGGTGCATGGTACATCATGATTTTTACCAATCTTTCGCATCTTCCCTTTTCACACAATGTGGGGTCTTTACTTTTGGCAATTTCAACTTGGCTTATTATGGCATTTTGCAGCTCTTGATGTATGTTTCTGATATGAAATATAGCCATTAGCTTTGACATTGACTACATCTTTTCTTTGCTCTATTTTGACAAGTAGCTTAAGGGCATAAAAGATACATTTGTGTGTATTTTTGACAAAGAGGATAAACCCATTACGCCATAGCCTGTTTCAAGTTTTGAAGACAGGTGGCCACTTAAAGCAAGTTGAAAGTAATGCAGAATGGGCTCTATAGTGCATTCTGCTTTACATTCAGCCTGCTTTAAGCTACCATCTTGTAGATTTAAGAAAGTATTTCCTATTATACATATTTATATGACTGAATAAATTTGAACCATTTTCTTCAGTGGAGATAAAAATAAAAGGCGTAAAATAGTGTTATTGTTTTTGGAGTAATGGGTTTTTGGCATAAAAGATACGTTGTGTGTATTTTTTGAGAGAAACAGTATTAACTTTGTAGTATTTTACAATGCTCACTTTTCACATATTAACATTTTTGACTAGTCTTCTGTATATTTATGGCACCTGGTTTTTGTTATCCAAAATATTGCCAATATAACCATACAATCATTGACTTTGTAGTTCCCACTTCATATCTTAAAGAAATATTTGAGCCGTGCCTTGAGTAAATCAGCCTTATTATATTGCAAAACCTTGTAGACCAAACTGAGCCGTTGTCTCAGTTTGAATGTCTGGTCAGGGCTTACATTGGCAAACAAGTTCGGTAATGATATACTGCAAATGCTTGTGACTGTCAAACAGTGTAAATCCTGATCAGCATCAATGGCTCTTATCAGTCTGAGTGCTGTAGATAAGAGAGAGTAAACTCAAGTTTTCGAACATGTTTTCCTCCCATCTGCATCAAACCCATATGGTGTCATTACTCATTAAAATCGTCTCTTTGAGACGATTCTAGTGAGTAGTGACACCATAGGGTTTGGTGAAGACATTAAGATTTAAAATTTTGAAATATTCTTATGCAGCGGCTGGTCTAGATCACCTTCTACAGTGTTTGAAATGCAATGAGTGTGGTTTCCTCATCGCGTGGCTCATTTGTAATCATAACATTTCTTAATAGTAGACTACCTTAAAACCTGTTCTAAGCAGTCATTCATAAGGAGATCAATCAACATAAAAGTAACAGTTTAATGCAGGACATTAATTGTTGAAAATTCCTACAAGAGACATTAACTGCGTTTAGTTCTACATTAAGCAGTAACATGTCTTAACGGCTCAAGCCTTCACCTGCTATAATTGTCTGATCTGGGTCTGCACTGTTTTCAAAAAGCGTCAATATATGCCTTTAGTAGGAGAAGTATTAAGTGACTATAACAAAAGATGAAATATGGCAGTTTGATTCAGGACAAAAGTAATATAATGTAGTATTACTAATAGTGGAGAAGACTTAAGTCTTTGCAGTTTAAATGCAAACAAAACACAAACACAATGGACTGAAATGAAGAAAATTGCAGTGTTAATAAAAAATCTTTCCTCCCTGAAACTTAAAATGGACAATCTCAGTTTCCATTTTAGTCTAGTCCATTTCTGACTTTTAAAGGTTGTTTATGTCAATGTTTTGCATTATGACAAACAGTGAAGACCCAGATCAGAGGGCTCCGTAAGGAGCCCTCTGATCTGGGTATTCACTGTTTGCATAGGACAAGTGCACTTTTCACATGTATACTTTTGAAAACGACGCCTATGTGCGGGACTAGGGTTAATATGAGTGACAAACAGTTTAGAGCCTGATCAGATGCTGGGTTACCTGGTGTCTGATCTGGCTCTAAACAGCTTGCATTGGAAGTGATAGTTTTAGCATAAATACATGTACATTTATCAGGAAATAATAATGCCTTCTCCACTGTATGTCCTGCATTATGAAATTTATGTTACTTGTCTTGAGAGATCTCCAAACGTCTTTCAACTATTCATTGATTTAGCTTTGAACACAGGTTTCGCTCTACATTCATTTGCTACAGAATTAAACCTACTGTAACAGATCGTTTTCAGCTGTTTAGATATGCCATACTGTAATAGCTATGAAAATATAACATTTTCAGCAATCATTTACCTAACTATAAAAGCACTAAAAGCTTCAGATATATCAATTTCTTTGCGTGCTCCTCATAAAATTCAGTTAAATTTGCAATTTATTTTATTTTTACAACTTCAAATAATATATATGCATGAAATTAATTTTAGTATACATTTGTATGCATCAAATTAACAGGTTACTTAATATGTGAATTTTAACAATGCTTTTCATATTTGTTTATAAATATATTTGGCTGGAACGGAAAAGTTTGATGAGCAGATTGAGATAAACCAGGTTGTTCTTGACTTTTTGAAAGGATTTATAACAATTACCAAGAATAAAGTGGAGTGATTTTGACATCATTTAACTCTTTGAACCCTAGTCCCGCATATAGGCGTGCTTTTCAAACAATGTACATGTGAATAGTACACTTGTCCTATGCAAACAGTGAAGACCCTGACCAGAGGGCTCCGAAAGCCCTCTGATCAGGTTCTTCACTGTTTGTCACAATGTCAAATATTGACAAAAACAACCCTTAAAAGTCAGAAATTGACTAGACTAAAATGGAAACTGGAATTTTCCATTTAAAGTTTAAGGGAGGAAAGAGTTAATACAGGTCCACCTCACTTTATGGACACAGCAGTAAGACAGAATTGGAATCTTTAACCCTTTCAACACTAAGGAAGTCTTGTGTGTTATTAAGTTCCCTTGTGGATAATCTTAATTACCAAAATGCGAAAAAGTCTACTCGGAATTCTGAGTAGTTTAATTAATATTGCTCTAAATTAACAAACAGTGCAGACCCTGACCAGAGGGCTCCTACTGATCTGGGTCTACACTGTTTGCAAATGTAATTAGTATATTTAAAATGGGTCAATGGTGTTGAAAGAGTTAAAGCAGATGGATGCTGCATAAAGCTCCTACAGTGGAGAATCTGTTATTCTTTCCCAATAAACGCGTTTACGCTAAAACTATTATTTGCAGTGCAAACAGTTTGGAGCCGGATCAGACGCCGGGTAACCCGGCGTCTGATCAGGCTCCAAACTGTTTGCCACCAAGATAAACAAGAATTATCAGAATTGTCCAAAAGTTGTTCTTTTCTACGTTTTAGTGCTTTGCGTTTGCGTACGTTTGCGTTTAAATGGGAAAGAATAACAGATTCTCCACTGTACATTATGTCCGAACCAAACCTTAGCTTGTGACTACTCAGTGCATTCATCTCAAAGAGATCACTCTAATGGGTAGTCACATTGCAGAGTTTGGAGACAAAAGATTTAATTGTTTGAAAAATGCCCCATAATCTTGAGCGCTGTGTCTAATTTGCATATATGTAAATGAGTTAAAATTATGCATGATTATTGCATGTTTTGATGTTTTTCCCCACTCTAGGAGGGCCAGGTAGCACGAGTGCATCACAAAGCAGTTCTCATGCATCACGGAGACAGAATACAATTGACACAAGTTCAACTAAGGAATCTACCATCTCAGGGAGGAAAACACCATCAGGAAATGTGATGGAGTCGCCAAAGGTACTCTACGCTTTATTTATCCTTAACCTATAGCCTGTTTGTAGTTTTGATGACTGGAGACCACTTAAAGCAGGTTGAAAGTAAAGCAGAATGTGCCTAAAGGCACATTCTGCTTTACTTTCAACCTGCTTTAAGCTTCCATCTGCTAGCTTATAAGATATTTCTTCTGTTGTATATTCATTATTTTGTATAATGGAACTATTTGTTTTACTGAAAGAATTATGTGCATAAAAAAGCTTATATATGGAGTAAAAGGTTTTAAGATCTTTTCCTCCACAGATTCTACTTAATGGTCCACAAGTACTAAATTATACTTATTTGGGATGTATTGTATAGGTGAAAATGAAAGAAAAGGTGAATGTAAAGTGGAAGACTCCCAATGGAGTGTTTTGCTTTTCATTTATGTTTTTCAAAGCAGTTACCATGAGCACAGTTTGGCGTACAGTAAATCCTAGATGTAATCTGGACATTGTTTGGAAAAGGTCGACCACAAAACACAGGTGATTACTTAATGTGGGGAAAAATTAAGGCAAAAAAGCTTTCAAATAAAAAAAAGTAATAAAACAACATATACAGAAAATTTCACTTATTTCAATTAAAATTAATTTATAAAGATCAAAGTTATAGATCACTGAAAATGTTTATTAATGAATGACTTATTGTTGAAACAGATCAACTCAGCCAGTCCAGCTAGGGCAACTATTCCCAAGAAGCCCAGCTCAGCGTCTTCAGGAAAGAATAATGTGATCCACACAAGTATTCCACGAAGAAGTGGCACCTTTAGTCCGGGAGATTCACGTGTTCAGACAGCTGATAAACCAACCAGATCTACAAACGGCCAGGATATAAGACAGTCAGTGATGTCTCTTTGAAACTGTTTACCCATTTGTGCCAAGGATCCAATGTATGGGACATAGGCAAACAGTGTAGACTTTGATCAGACGCCACATAATGCGGCGTCTGATCAGAGTCTACACTGTTTGATGATAGGAATTTTAATATTAGGAATTTCAATATTAGGAATTTCAATATAAAAAAAAACAAAACAAAAAATGAAAATTTAGACTAGGCACCTTTTAGATCAAATAGGACTAATCCAATATATAAGCATGGAAGAATCCACTGGGCACAAATGGGTTAAGTTAACTCTTTAGATTAAACACTGGGAAATATTGTTCTATGCAATAATTGTCAATTGTTACTGTTCTTAAGTTAAACTTTTTCTAAGATTTCTTTGTAAGACAGGATCGGAGTGTCAAACAGTTTGGATCCTGATGAGATGCTAAGTTAGGTGGTGAGTTTCATTTGGATGCAGACTGTTTTGAACTCACTGTTAGTCAGTGTGCAAAGAGTTAAATCCTGTCACAAGATGTGAAACTCGTTTGACTGTCAGTCAAAAATTTTAATAAGTTTCATACATTTTCTGTCTGTCAACGCTATCAACTAGTATACATATCTTTTACAAACAGTTCACCAGTAAAAAGTACACTTGTCCTCTTCAAACAGTGTAGAGTGAGATCAGAAGGTTCCTAAAGGAGCCCTCTGATAAGGGTCTGCAATATTTGTCATTTAGTGATACAGGTATCAATATTTCTTCAGTCTAAAATACTCTAAATCTGACTTGATAAAATATTGCAGACAGTACTATGAATGCAGGGGATACTTTGGCAGTGAGATTATTAAAGCAGATGACAAAACTTGGCAGTGAAAGAAACAGTATTTTAGTTTATTTTTGAGCTTCTAGGTGACTGTTCCAATTCAAAACTGATTCAAAGGTTTATCATCATATATTTTAATTCACTATGCAATACCATTCCTTGCACTTTTGTAATTTTCTGATGGTTATTACTTTGTAGAATATCAAACATCTCAAATGCATCTGACATCGCAACTCGACCGAAAGGCCATGTCAAATCTGCTAGCACGTCCCACCCATCCAGAACCAACGAGTTTCCTCCCATTTCTGATGGGGAGAATTCAAGGCCAAAGTAAGTAGACAGCAATCTATAGGGCTTGGTTTGCCATGGGATAAATATAAAAACTAAACAAACTTGTGTGAAGCATAAATTCAAAGCTGCATATTTGGTTTAAAACTAAGCAGAGTAATACAGGATCTGTCTGCATTTCTATCGTACTACATTAAATTGCTACCTCTTATTAAGTCAATTTAACCCATTACCTCGTAAATGTGCCTTTTTTCGCTTTTAATTTACTGCTAATTTACTTACTAATTTCTCCACAATTAAGAATAGTTCAATTTCATAATGCACCTTAAAAATCCCATTATATATCCAAGCAGATGATAGCTTAAAGCAGGCTGAAAGTAATGCAGAATGTGCCTTAAGGCACATTCTGCAAGGAACATTCTGCTTTACTTTCAACCTGCTTTACGTTGTCAAGGTTATTGGGTAGTGGGTTTAATTGCCTCCTCTGTAGGATAGTGAACGTAATACACTTTCATTGACTGATTGTGGGCCGTAAAACCCCATCCATTTGTCCATCAAACCAGCATCAACTGGTTGCTTGATACAAGTTTGTCTACAGATCTACTAATGTTAAGATATTGCTTTTCATGGTGAGAGTTTTAAATAACCAACATTAATTGTGTATATTAGTTAGTAGACAGACTTATTGATGCAACAGAAATGTGAAGCTATTGAAGACCGCTCATACTTGTGTTGAAATCATTTAATGGGTCGATATTTTAACTCGAGACTCAAGAAAAGAGTGTAATCCACTAATTCCCAGCCTTTTCTCATAAATGCCTCCACCAAACCGTATGTTGTGACTACTCATTAGAACCGTTTGCAAAGCAACGACTTTATTAAGTAGTCACAACCCTCCACCAAACCCTATGATGTGACTACTTAATAAAGTCGTTGCTTTGCAGATGGTAGCTTAAAGCAGGCTTAAAGTAAAGCAGATTGTGCCTTAAGGCACATTCTGCTTTATTGACTGAACATAGGCTGTAAAACCCCATCCATTTGTCCATAAACCCAATGGTCTCTCTACTGGTCGTAACATCATAGGATTTGGAGCTGAAATGAGAGAGCAAATATTTGATTTGTTCATTTCACTCCCTCCTATTCCGTATAGGTATAGGCCTTTTCATGTTAAATACTAATAGGTAATACTTCTAAGGGCTCTTATCAGGATAGACTATCCTGATAAGAGCCATTAGAAGCTTTACCTGCACTTAGCAAGTGGATGCTTAGAGCAGGCTAAGCTTCAGTCTCTTTCAGGAACAATGTAGAGCCTGGTAACTTGTTTATTCAATGACACATTTTTCTTTCACCTGAAAACATTTCTAAATCTGATTTTGTTCAGCCCAGAAAGGTTGAAATTTCAGATGTTTTACCATATAAACAAAGAAGCAATATAATCTAATGCACATTCCTGTAAAATGTATAGATTTCTATATGTAGATGTCACATTGTATGCTGCTAAACCTAATGCTTGTCTCTAAGTTAGATTAACTCTTTCACTGTCATAGGAGACATTGCAAACAGTTTTGCTCATATCAATATTTATTAAGTCAAATGCCATAACCCATTACTCCATAAATGCACTGTTTCAAGTCTATGAATAGTTCCAATTTAGACAGTCATGAATATATGTTATAATAAATATTTTCGATATTCTAGTAGATAGTAACTTAAAGCAGGCTGAAAGTAAAGCAGACTGGGCCTTAACCCATTACCCCATAACCTGTTTCTAGTATTGAAGATGGGTGATCACTGAAAGCAGGTTTAAAGTAAATCAGAGTGCGCCCTAAGGCGCATTCTGCTTTACTTTCAACCTGCTTTAAGCTAAAATCTGTTAGAATATAGAAAATATTACTTATGAAACATATTTATGACTGTATAAATAGGAATGATTTACTTCAGTGAATGAGTAAATTTATGGCGCTAAAGGTTGTATCTTTAGGGTAATGGGTTAAATCTATCTTAGAAAAAAAATATTGTAGACAACTGTATCATTGCAGATGATGGCAGTGAACGCGTTACAGTAAAAGATAAAACAGAGCTCCAGATAAGAAGGAGTTAACTGAACAAATCCAACATTTTCTCTCTCGTATGGCACTAAATCCTATGGTGTTACTACTCATTAGAATCGTCTCTTCGAGTAGTGACACCATAGGGTTTAAAGTAGAAATAAAGATTATAGTTTTTGAAATACTTCCCTTATCTGGAGCTCTGATAATATATGCAATGAAAGAGTTAGCAACTTATTGTATAATGTACTAATTCTCTGTATTTGCTTTCTATTGTACACCAGCACTGCCCCAAGACCTTTAGTGCCTATTTCCCCCTCGACGAAGCCGAACACATCAATTCTGTATCGCAACACAGCCAGTCGTAGCACATTCCACGGAGGTCCGATTCGCGATCGTCGACAGACTAACTACAATGGTCCTGGGGGCGTGCCTATGCATTCACAGGATACCTCTGCTGTGGGCACAACTGGGAGATTTTCTATATTCAACAAACTCACATCAAAATTTAGTAGAAGGTATGCTTACTTAATAAAACAAACATATACAGGGTAGCTTGTAAGAGTGTGGCTTACTATTTTGATACGGCTTCAGGTCTACCTCCCTTATGTTAAATGAATATTCATTAAACTGCTTTGATTTATACTTGACTAATTAGTTTAGGAAAGAAATTTTGTATGGTCAAAGAAACCCAATTTCAGTTAGTCTGATCTTATTGCAAACACTACTTCTGAAATTTCAAATGATCTCTAAAGTTTTTGAAAAATGACCTGTCAACAATTTCTCTACAAGATTGTTTACTGAAATGTTTGAAATTGTTAACAAACAGTATAGAGTCCAAGGTTATAATGCGTTTGAGTTGAGTCTGACATCGTTGTTAAGCATTTGATTGGTCAGATTTGAGCATAATTAGATTTTAGACCCTTACCTTCTGGACCCCTTTAACCCAACACCAAAAGTATATTTCTAATATTGAAGGTTGTAGGACCACTTAAAGCAGGTTGAAAGTGAAGCAAAATGTACCTTAAGGCATATTCTGCTTTACTTGAATATTTCTTATGATACATAATCATGACTGTAAAAAAGTTCATCAATATTTTTCAATCAAAGAATTCTTCAATTAAATCTAAAGGCTTTCAAGTGGTCATTTTACTGGTATAGATTACATAAATTGCGCCATTGTAAGTGAATAAGCAAAAAAGTTCTGTTAGATATTGGAGCCGTATCAAAGTGGTTTATATATTCATAATTGGTTGATAGGTTAAACAGTTTTAAGCAGAAATCATACAGAATTGTCAAATGTGTGTTTGCTGTTCTATTCAAGGAAAGCAGATTGTTGTTTTAAAAAAATTTCTTTTAAGATTACAGGTAAAGGCTGACTGTTTCAAAAAGAATAAAACGTTTGATTTTGTTCTTCAAATTATTTTGGTCACTTTGGGATAAATAGGTGGACAATAATTTTACTAGCAATTATACAAGACATTTCTGTGTTGGTGGTCTGCTTGAATTGTAGCAAGCATTGTTTGTAAGTAATATTGGTGATGGTGTGTTTATATTATCATCAAAACAAAAGGATCTGATAGAGCTCTAGATAGTTGTTGTATCTTCAATAAATCCAGTGTTGTTACTACTCATTAGCATTATCTCTTTGAGTAGTCACATCATTGGAATTGGTGGGGACTCGAAGGTGATAATATTGGAATGTTTTTAGTTGACTTCAGCTGATATGGAGTCCAAATTTCAACATCTATCTTGTATCATGAATCTTTTAAAATAGAAATTTTCTAGAATACGAGAATCGTTTTAGTGTAAAAACTTTATATTATTAGACTTACCGTCATTTCCCGAGTATTGTGCGCATCCGTGTATAACACGCACCCTTATTTTCAGGGTTAAATGTCTGGAAAAAAACTTTTCCCAAGGTTTTGGTCAGCCGTCGTACGCACGATTTCTCCTGCTGAACCCAGTTGTTTTTAAATGAAGAGAGTTCCGTAGGCATATTTTAGGACCAAGAAAATCCGTTAAATATGTGATAATTACAAGTATTCTGATAGTCAGGGGTGAAATCCGCCCTTCGAAGTTCAAAAAAATAAGATGCGACTGTGTTTCAAATGCTGGAAACGAAACCAGACATATTTTTATAGGCATACTTAATTTTCATTTCTAACGTCACATTAGAACAGGAACGGAATATGTTCCTGATTAGAATCACCCCGCATTATTCTGTGTAACTTTGTAGATGCGTTTATTAGGATTAATATATATAAATACTAAACATTTATTGTATCGAATTATTTCATCACTAGCATTTATTGAATTATGAAAAAATACGGTAGAATACGATCGAGTGCCGCAAATCAAAAGAATAATCCGGAAATAGTAAATTGGATTATGTGCAGTTCGGGTCCGGAAATGGCGGTTGTTTATACAGTGACGCTTTGTTTCTACGATGCAACCAGAGCTAAGTTTACTTCCTTTTGAGCGATTTCACGCTATAATTATGAATAACAACTTGTTTATTTACTTTATTTCTCTCTCAGTTTAAAATGCCTTACCGATTTAGATTGTATTAGATACTGTACGTAACGACTAACGTGCTCCCTCGAAAGAAGCTTCAAATAATGAGGGCTTGCATTCTCAGATCGGAGACTAATTTTAATAATTTATAAGCAATCAAGTGTCATAACATCAACAGTTTACACCCGGACAATCATAACTGATTATAATTGGGGTCACTAGCGTGTCATCTCCAATAAACAGCCCTAATCCCCGGCCGCCTAGTATGGGAGGTGTCAATTAAAGCCCTGCAGCGTATTGCGCAATCTTAACACATCAGCCTACGGGCGCTAACCGTTGGTCAAGGTAGGCTTTAGAGTCTTGTTCCCCTGTATTGTACGCACCCCCAAATTGCAGAAAAAAGATTTTATGATAAAAGTGCGCACAATACATAGCTAAAGACGGTAAATTCAGAGGTATATTTTCATGCTTATGCCCTGTTAAAGGGCCGTAGAAACTGTTCTGTATCCTGACAGTTGGATGCTCGTAGACTGAAAGTAAAGCAGAAAGCTCCTTAAGGTCTGCTTTGAGCAACCACATGTATTAAACTCTGAAAAAAAAAATCCCTAAATTATGATTTCTTGAACAAATGCAACATTAACCTGCAAGGATCCTGTTTGCTTTGATGAGACTGAGCAATCTTGGCATGGGGTTACTGGACAAGAGCACAGCATTTACTGAATTATTAACATGATGTTGATAGGGGAACACTGAGCATGGTGTGATGTGCAGTCTGTGGTTGTGATGCTTTTGTTATTGTCATGTAATGTAGGCAGTCAATCTGCGTTTAGTTTTGTCAGCATTTACTCCTGCCATTTGGTTGCTGGTAAAAGTCTTTATTATTTTCGTTAAGAGGTTTATTTATTAGTTTCAAAATATTGTGTGCAGTCAATCTTGTATTAAGACAGCACTCAAAAAAGTAGTATACTGGAAACATTGTAAGGTAAGTAATTGCTTAACCCTTTACCTTATAGAAGCGCCTTTAAGCGCTTTCAGTTTAATCCTGCGCGGAAGAAAATAATTCCAATCTATACAGTCATGAATATGTATCAGAAGAAATATTTTCTTAATTCTAGCAGCTAGTACCTTAAAGCAGGCTGAAAGTAAAGCAGAATGCGCCTTAGGGCGCATTCTGCTTTACGTTCAACCTGCTTTAAGTAGTCACCTATTTTCACTACTACAAACAGGATATGGGGTAAAGGGTTAAAGCAGGGTAGAAATAATGCTTCTGCATTGTTACTATCTTGCATTAAGCAATTACTCCATAGATAAATCTTTCAATACATTTAATTTATTGCTGGACTGAAGAAAGTTATTCCAATTTATACAGTCATGAATATGTATCATAAGAAATAGTTTCTATATTATAGCTTAAAGCAGGCTGAAAGTAAAGCAGAATGTGACTTAAGGCACATTCTGCTTTACTTTCAACCAGCTTTAAGCAAGTGGTCACAAGTTGTCAATAATAGAAACAGTCTATGGAGTAAAGAGTGAGGTGACTACATGTATTAAATACTGCACATGGGTCTTTTATTGGGTAGTCGCTAAATACAAGATTGACTGTATGGTTATGATATTATTATGAATCATAGTAATAGTTATATAGGGGAAACACTTACTCGTCCTTTAAATGGTTTAAATGGATATTTGAATGTTTTAAAAGCACATTTGCTTGGATAAGCTGTGGGTAAAGGCTGCATTAGTATTGTAAACAAGATTAGGATTTTAACCAGAGCTCCAGATAGGGGAGTATTTCAAAAGCTAAAATGTTTATTTCTGCATTAAATTCTATGGTGTTACTACTCATTAGAATCGATTCAAATGAGTAGTAACACCATAGGATTTTTTGCTGAAATGAGCAAGACATTATTTGATTTGTTCAGTTAACTCCCTGTTATCTGGAGCCCTGCTTTAGATAAAAAGAAAAGAGAGTTCTTAAATTACTAAAATTTAACTGATAAATTTATATTCAGGATAACCCCTATTCTTGATTAATCCTATCCTTCATAGTAACATCTGTTGATCATTGTAGCTTTTTTCTGTGACATAAATGTACTTTTTCATGCTTCTATCCTGTCAAAAAATAATAAACCAAAGGAAAAAAATCTTTCATCCTGACAGATGACTCTTAAAGCAAGCAGAAACTTCGAACCTTTTTGTAACAACCACCTCTATGAAAGATGGACAAGTGCTATGAAGGAATGGGTTACTAAATTTTAAATACATTGAAATCAGTTTAAATAGTTAAACCATATGCTTTGTAGTACTTGGTAGAGGTTTTCCTAGGTATTGTATACTGTTTCTGTAATAAGCAGAGGTGAAACTATACTCTTAGTTTGCTGACCTTCCATGTGAACTCTGCCCTGTTTACATTGAAAATGACTTGCCGATGTGGTCGGGGTAAAACACTCAACTACGATACAGAGGGTTGTGAGTTCTATCCCAGCTGGACAAAGTCCTTTGGATGAGACTTTATAAAAACCAAGTTCTGATGTATCAGTGCTTTACAATGGGCAACAAACAAACCAAACATTGACAAAAATGGAAGGGTTGGTCCAAAAGATATATGAAACTATGGTAAACACTGTAGACTCTGATCAGAGTGCTCCTGAGAAGATCTGGGTCTACACTGTTTGCAAATGGTGTATATAACTGGTTTTCCTCGCAGCAAGGATTAATTGCCATGATTTCCAATTTAGAGTTAGAGTTTAGCATTAGCAGTACTATATTCCAGAAATAATGACACATAAATAATTTTTAAATTCTATTATAATGACATGATTTGTAGAAACTTGTTCAACATTAAGCAGGTTAAACAGTATGTTGTTTCAATGTTTATTGGTATTTTATAACTCATTCTAGGTAGATAAGAGATTAACAGCCAAAATGCATTGTAAACTTGCTGCCCATAGGGTTTTGTCAATTCAAAAGTGCAGGCCCTGACCTGAAGGCTTCGTCAGTGATCCTCTGGTCAGGGTGTACACTATTGGCAAAGGATACATACACTGAATTCCGTCATAGTAAGGAGTTCAGGGCTAAAGATAAGAGGGAGTAAACTGAACAAGTTCAACATTTTCTCACTCATTTCAGCACTATTTCCTATGGTGTTACTACTAATTAGAATTGTCTCAAAGAGACGATTCTAATGCGTAGTGGCACCATTGGGTTTAAATGCAGAAACAAAGATTGTGGTTTTTGAAATACTCCCCTTGTCTGGTGCTCTGGAGTTATAGAATTGAAATAACTTAGAATGCCAAGTGTGGCAAGTATCATGACAGAATACAGAGCTAAAGGGAATATTTCCTAAAAAATTTGTTTCTGGATTTAAACCCAATGGTGTCACTACTCATTAGAATCGTCCCTTTGAGGCAATTCTAATAAGTAGTAACACCATAGGATTTGATGTTATTATGAGTGAGAAAATGTTGGATTTGTTCAGTTTACTCCCTCTTATCTGGAGCAGTTAGGGTAGAAATAAATGTGTTTGTGATTCCATAACAATAGGTTACTGTAGGAACCAAGGCCTTTGAAATGTTGCAGATAATTGTTGCTTTACATATTATATAGAACTTTCTTTAAAGTAAAAATAAAAGTTGGTGTTGGTAGCATTTTTAACCAGTACTGAAAAGTCGTATTGTAGTAATATTCACAAATTACCTATATATATTAGATGGAAAATGAAAAACTAAACAAAAATCAGAATTTGAGAAACTAGAACATTGTCATAAATATAAATCTCATCACTCATATGTACTCTCATTATTATATTTATTTCCTTGTTAATCAGTTTAATGAAATTGAATACATTGTCTTATATTTGAGTCTGCAGACAGTTTCGGATCAATCAGTTAACCCTTTACTCCATAGATACACATTTTTACACCTTTAAATATTCCTCTGCTGAAGAAAATAGTTCCAATTTATAGTCATATATATGCACTATATACAGAGCTCCAGATAAGGAGAGTATTTCAAAAACTTAATCTTTTATTTCTGAATTAAACCCTATGGTGTTATAACTCATTAGAATAGTCTCTTTTAGACGATTCTAATGAGTAGTAACACGATAGGATTTGGTGCTGAAATAAGTGAGAATTTTCTGGAGCCCTGACCATAAGAAAGATTTCCTATATCCTGGCAGATGATAGCTAAAAACAGGCTGAAAGTTAAGCTTAACTTTCAGCTTGTTTTTAGTTTCTCACCTGTCCTGAAAACAAAGAAACAGACTATGGAGAAAAGGGTTAGGTATATAACAACAGCCTTGATTGAGTAGTCGGGGAAAATATTATTCATGTCTTGAGAAATCTCATTTTCATTAATCATTTTAATGATTTAAGTGAAATAACAACTTCTTCTTTGAACTAATACAAAACATTTCTTTCCACATTATTAGAGATGGGGGCCAAGAGGTGATGATCCGCAGGTCAGTTTTACCCCACCCACCATGCCCATTTCACTACAGGCACAGGCACACACACACACATGCACACACAGAGACACTGAGAGACAAGCGCATACACTCACACATTACACAAGTTTAAATTCATCAAACTTTGGTTCTGTGCTTTGCTCTTTAGGATGAAAAACATTGCCTCCATGCAATCACAATTATGACCTTTTCTTACATTGCTTTTAAATAATTAATTAGATGAGGTGCCAAGTAACTTTGGATATTTCTTATAATTTTACTAGAAGAAATTAAAATAGAGAACCCCTAATGAGATCGGACCAAATGTTGGTACTCTACGTACAGCGATCAGTCATTTTCATGACAAGAAAGTAAATTTACTGTCCATAGAGTGCTGATATTGACCAACATTGGCCAGATCTTATTAGGGGTCCTCAACCTTTATACAGTGGAGAATCTGTTATTCTTTCCCGTTTAAACGCAAACGTACGCAAACGCAAAACGCTAAAACGTAGAAAAGAACAACTTTTGGACAATACTGATATTTCATGTTTATCTTGGTGGCAAACAGTTTGGAGCCTGATCAGACGCCGGGTTACCCGGCGTCTGATCTGGCTCCAAACTGTTTGCACTGAAAATAATAGTTTTAGCGTAAACGCGTTTATTGGTAAAGAATAACACATTCTCCACTGTACTCTGCTTATCTGTAGCTATGCAATTACTTTATAATCATGATAGTGTAAAGATCAACATATAAACCCATCCAGGCATTGTTATTGCATTAGACATTATCAAAAAAAAAGAAAGAAAAAAGGACAAGATTTGGGCCACTACAAATTGTGCAATGCATGGATAATGTTTTATCTTAACCCTTTCCTCTTGGTAGCCATTTCTGCAGAGCATCTATATCCACTTACTGGAGTACCCAAGGCAGAGTGACTTTAGTTATTGACAATAATGGCTGTCTATCACATAGCTTCCAGAAGCCCAGTATGGGTACTTTAAATTTTTAATGTAGAGAAGTCTTTCAGCTAGCTTGCAGAAGGTCGGTGGTTAATCTACCCAGTTGCCAATTTGTGCCTGAAACAGTGCATAAAGGGCTTATAGGCGTAATCAGCTGGATGCTGCTATATGACTGAAATTTGTTAAAGCAACACAAAGTGGTAACAAATAAAAAATACATTTTTTAATAAGGAAAAAGGCTGTTTAAGGCAAAATGAAAGGGAAGCAGAAAGCTCCTGTAGGAAATTTTGAAAATTTCGATAATTGTTGCTGATGAAAAAATTACCCAGCATGCAAAGAGTTAAGGCACTTGTGTAAATGTGTGGAGGAAAGGGTTGAAGGGGCAAAGCACATGACTGACACCTGTGTGTCTCGGCAGTCTGTCCTGTTGTGTCTATAGCTATTTTAATATGGTTGGCTGTGAAAGCTGGACTCGGGAGAATGGGGCTTTTTGACATTTTGATTTTTACCTCGATGTTTACTGAAAATGTTAGCTGTAAGAAAGGTGATGGGTTTGACTTGTTGATATTAGATTTAGCTCACCCTCAGCACAAGGTGCTTATTGTCGAGCTATTGTGACCGTCATGTGTTCCGTTTAAAACATTACACTACTTTTGCATAAATTTTGTATTAACCCATTACCCCATAAATACGCCTTTAATTTACTTCTCTACTAAGGGAAATAATACCAGTTTGTACAGTTGTGACCATGTATGATAATATCTATTTTCTATATTCTAGCAGATGTTAGCTTAAAGCAAGCTGAAAGTAAAGCAGAATACACCTTAAGGCACATTCTGCTTTACTTTCTACCTGCTTTAAGTATTCACTTATTTTCAAAATTAGAAATAGGCTATGAGGTAATGGGTTAAGATGGTGCTATGGTTGATTGGCACATCCCTAGAGTTTACTTGGTTTACAGGAAATAGAAAATGGACTTTTTCTCTAGAACTTATTACATTGTATGTATAGTATTACTGAATAATCATGTAATATTATATGAACCTACTTCTGAGGATGATATAGAGCAATTTAAAAATAAGGCAGAATAAGGCTTAAGGTGCATTCTTCCTTACTTGCAGCCTGCTTTAAGCTACCATCTGCAAGAATGTAGATACTATTTCTTATGGTACATATTAATGACTGGATCTGTTTTCTTCAGTAGAGGAATACATTACAAGTCGTAAAAAGGCGTATTTATGGATAAATTAGATAAATGGAAAAGGGTCATTTGGTCAACGATTGACTATCGTATTATTACTTCTCAGGTGGGCGATACAGTGCCAACCAAGGCCAACATATATAGTCGAACTTCGATATCTCGAACTCGATTAACTCAAACTAACAGATATTTTGACACATGAGTTACATTATTTCATGTTCGGTTAAGTCTAACATACCAGTAGTTCAAAGTTAAAACATGGCTTGGCCACGTTTTAACTTTGAACTACGGGTATGTTTGACATAACCGAGTTCGAGATATCGAAGTTCGACTGTCGTTTATCAGCAGAGCTTTTATTGTCTAATATTTCTTTTGTACTTCCATTTCCACCATATTTGAAATAGCTATAGTAGTACCAAATTGTAGTTGTCAAATACTTCTGTTGCTATTGCTTCTCATAAATAGAACTTTATTCTTGTTCCCTAGAAACAGTATCTTGATTTCATACAGTTATTTTTATTTATCTATTTTTAAAAATTCACTGAATCAAATAGCTGTTGTAGATACAAATCTCAATTTTCTGTTTTAGCTAGAAGCAGGGCTCCAGTTAAAAGGAAGTGATAAGCTTGTTACCCTATAGCCTGATTAAAGTATTGATGACAGGTGACTACTTAAAATAGGTTGAAAGTAAAGCAGAATCATTCTTAAGGAGAAATCTGCTTTACCCTAAACCTGCTTGAAGCAAATATCTGGGGAAAGATATTGGAAATACAGTCAGCATTTTGCGTTCAAGACTTTTTGGTTGGGGGACTACTTTCCTAAGTGTAGGAATAGTAATATTATTGAAGGTGTAAAAAGGCATATTTGTGGAGTAATGGGTAAAACATGTCCATACTTTTTGCTTGGTCAAACTCTTTGGTACGGCTACTTATGAAAATCATCTCTTCCAGACAATTCCAAGGAGAAGACACAGAATAGGGTTCAGAACTTTTAACAAATTACCCCCATAGATACGCCTCTACCGGTAATATATTCCTCCACGGAAGAGAATAGTACCACTTTATACATTTTTAAATGTGCACCATAAGAAATATTTTCTATATCCTAGCAGATAATAGCTTAAAGCAGGCTGAAATTAAAGCAGATTGTGCCTTTTGCACATTCTGCTTTACTTTCAACCTGCTTTAAGTGGCAACCAATCATCAAAACTATAAACAGGCTATGGGGTACCAAATGAAATAGCTATACAGAATTCCGGATAATGTCAAAAACTAAAATGGTTGTTTCTGCATTAAACCTTATGGTGTCACTACTCATTAGAATAATCTCTTCGAGACAATTCTAATAAACAGTCACACCATTGGATTTGGTGCTGAAAAAAGCAAGAAATGGTTGGATTTGTTCAATTAACTCCCTCTTATCTGGAGCCCTGGCTATAAACATGTATAGAAATACAGGCACTGAAGCATTTGCAAACTCACAATAACTTTTACTTGCTAAGGAAACTACTTTTCTCATGTAACCAAGATGGACATTAATGCTTATTTTCTCCCTAATGAATAACAGGATACATGTTTGTGGGCAGTTTGGAATATACCTGTACCTTTCCCAGTCCCTATAAGGTTATGGTGTCCAGAGCCTTCTGTCAATAGTCTTCTGCTTTACAATGCAATTTCGCAAGAGTTTATCATGCTTAGGAGTTGAATATCTAGTACTGAGATGGCATTAAAATGTTACCTACTTTACAGCATAGGTCTAGATGAAGAGTGTATTTTCTAGTACTGAAATTCTTATGTCTTCACCAAACCATATGGTGTGACAACTCATTAGAATCATCTTTTTTGAGTTGATTTTAATGAGATGTCACAAAATGTGGTTTGGTATCCCATTCCCCTATAGTCTGTTTATAGTTTTGGAGACAAGGTGATCTTTTGAAGCAGGTTGAAAGAAAAGCAGAATGTGCCTTAAGGCACATTCTGCTTTACTTTCAGCCTGCTTTAAGCCCCCGTCTACAAAACTAAAGAATTTATTTCTTTCAATACATATTCATACACAAATGTAACTGTAAAAATTAAAACTATTTTCGTACGAGGATGAATAAATAAAATGCATTAAAAAGGCATATTTTTGGAGTAATGGGTTAGACAAAGGGAAGAAACGTTGAATTTTTTAGTTTGCTCCTTCTTACCTGAAGCAGAGTGTTGAAGCTAATATATATTTCTCATTCCTCCGCTTATACAAGCTCTCTGTATTGGTTTGCCCACTTATTGGGTTTGTGCACAGGCCTTCTAAACAAGGAACCTATTTTCATTATTTGTACAAACTAATTCTCTAGATGGTCTTATGTACACTAGCTGCTAGATCTTTCACATAAAGAATAGTTCTTCGACAATGCTTTCCTAGAAATATATACTCTAAAGATAATAATCTCTTCAAAGAAGCCTTATTTTACGTAAAAAAAGATGTTTATTTATATGGTTTTACAATTTACATGGTTTTACCCTTTATACCTCTGAAATTAAAGAAATAAAACAACAACACCAAAATCCCAAAACCTCAGACATATGCACACAAACCAAAAGTTATATACTTGATTACTTTAATCTAACAGTAGTAGTAATAGATTTGAAACTAAGATTTGGTATTTTACACAACTAACTTTCCATAGCTCCAGATAAGGGGTGTTTTTAAAAAAAAACCACCATGAAAACATTTAATTTCCCCTGAACCCTGTGTTGTGTCCACTCATTGGAATTGTCTCGAAGAGACGATTCTAATGAGTGGTCTCAACGTAGAGTTCAATTGAGATATAAAGAGAAAAAAAACAACATTAACCCAATAGTCTGTTTCTAATATTGAAGACAGGTGACCACTTAAAGCAAGTTGAAAGTAAAGCAGGATGTGCCAAAGGCACATGCTGCTTTACTTTCAACTTGCTTTAAGCTGCCATCTGCTAGGATATAGAAAATATTTTCTTCAGTGGAAGAATAAATTACAGGCTTAAAAGGGGATATTTATGGGATAGTGGGTAAATCTGGCCTTATCTGGAGCCTTCCACAGCACATTGTGACAGACACCCAATTCCTTTCATGGCTCACCTGTCATGGTCAGGCACATTGTTTTGGTTGCTGTTACCAGGTTTTCTCTCGTGTGGCAATGTGGATTGGCATCAACTCTGCAGACTTTTGCCTTCTTAACCCATTACACCATATTACACCTGATTATAGTTTTGATAACAAATGGCAACTTAAAGCAGGTTGAAAGTAAAGCAGAATGCGCCTAAAGGCGCATTCTGCTTTACTTTCAGCCTGCTTTAAGATACCATCTGCTTGAATATAGAAAGTAAATGTTGTAGTTCATAATCATGACTGTATAAAGTGGAACTATTTGTTTCAGCGGACCAATGAATTAAAGGCATAAAAAGATATATTTATGGGATAAAGGGTTAAGCTTTGTGAATAGGAATAAGCTCGATACGATCTGCGCTTCTGCTAATTTTCTTTCTGGGGCATTTAAATTTTTAGTGCTTAAGATGCTTTGGGTTTTAATACATTTAATGCATGGTCATAGGATCATAAACAGAACAAAACTTAATGAAAATATTCATTTAATTTCAGAATTGTTTTCTTCTTATAAAGTCATATCATACAGATAATCACTGCAATCAATAATCAATAATGTATAAGTAAAAAGATTGATTCATAAGACAAGTTTACTTAATCTAGTAACTATAAGCATATTTACAATCAATTGGCTTATTTCATATCATACAGGTAATCTGGTGATAGACAAAATGCTTTGGAAAGCGTATGCCCATTACATGTGCAGATGCCAGTTTACTATGCATTTTGGTTGTTTATTTTTCAGTATTAAACTCAACATCATGGAGTCTGTACTGTGTATTTAGAGGGTGCAGTTTGAAATATCTATGATTTTTACATACAAGACATAGAATATTTTCCCAAATTTCTTAAAAATGGGCACCATGGTAATGCATTAACTCTTTGCATGCTGGGTAATTTTTGTCGTCTGCAACCCTTGTCGTCGGCTACTGTTCTTAAATAAGAATTTTTAAAATTTTATTTTCAAAAAAAGGGTCAGAGTGTCAAACAGTTTAGATCCTGATGAGACGCCGCGTTATGCGGCGTCTCATCTGGATCCAAACTGTTTGCAAGGTTATCACTGTGGCAGATATATCAGCCGCTAGCATGCAAAGAGTTGAGTCGACTTTTCTTCATTTAAAATGGGAATAATCTAATGAAAATGTAATAAGAATAACAGAATTGCAGATAGATTAAACTAAATAAGCTTAACAGTTGAATTGTATTGAAACTGATCAATTAACCCTTAGCCCGCCAAATATATTGTCGTCTGCTATATTTCTCGTCTGCTTCAAGTTTCAAAGTGCTTTAAAGTTGCTCAAAATTGCTGAAAATGTTGTTCGAGTGTCAAACAGCTTGGATCCGGATGAGACGCCGAGTTACTCGGCGTCTCATCCGGATCCAAGCTGTTTGCATATGGAGCTATAGTCGTGAGTGGCAGGCTAAGGGTTAACCCATTACCCTATAGCCTATAGAAATATTTCCTATAGTGCATTTTCATGACTGTATACATTGGGAACTATTTTCTTCAGTGGAACAATAAATTAAAGGTTTAAAAATGTATATTTATGGGGTAATGGGTTAAGAATGACACTTGTTTATAATATTCATGAGATTTATATTAGAACTTAGAATAATGACCATTTAAAGATAGAACTTAGAATAATGACCATTTAAAGATATCCAGGCATTTAAATGAATAGATATGACAAATATTACAAATGGTATTTGTCAGTTAATTCATATTTTAGATAATTATGCATTTGCACACAAGTTGAAATAATAGTAAGAAACAAAATTAAGTTCTTTCCAGGTGCTTAACTCTTTGCATGCTAGCTGCAGATATATCTGCCACAGTGATTGCCTTTGCAAACAGTTTGGATCCAGATGAGACTCAGCATGACTCATCAGGATCCAAACAGTTTGACACTCTGACCATGTTTATTTTTAGAACAATAGCAGACGACAAATGTTGCAGACGAGAAAAATTACCCAGCATGCAAAGAGTTAAGTGTTTCTTAATTTAGTTTTTGCAGGATATCTAGGCCCAATCCTCACGATACAGTTTGGTAGTGTAACGTTAGTAACGTTAGTTGGAATTTTAGCTTTTGATATTTTTTTTTTGCTTTTAAAGGTTCTGATGACATCAGATTGTTTAGTTTTGTTGTTTGCATGTCAGTAGAGCTTGCATATCTGAATATAAATTACATGTACATTTTGTAAACAGTTTGAACATGGTTAGACACAAGGCATCATGGTGTTTGATTAGGATCCAAACTGTTTCACTTTTAATATATGTGTTTTGTTTTCTCTTCACAATCTGGTCTGTACAGGCAGCATGAAGTAAACTGAATTTGAAGGCTTCAAGGATTGCATATGATCAAGCTTTACTTAACCCATTACCCCATAGCCTGTTTCTAGAATTGAATATAGGTGACCACTTAAAGCAGGTTGAAAGTGGAGCAGAATGTGCCGTAAGGAACATTCTGCTTCGCTTTCATCCTACTTTAAGCTACCATCTGCTAGAATATAGAAAACATTGCTTATGGTACTCATACCTTGCTGTTTAATAATGATAAAACTGTTTTCTTTAGAGGATGAATTAACCCTTTGAACCCTAGTCCCACATATTGGCGTCCTTTGCAAACAGTGAACATGTAAATAGTACACTTGTCCTATGACAAACAGTGAAGACCCAGATCAGAGGGCTCCTAAGGAGCCCTCTGATCTGGGTCCTCACTGTTTGTCATAATGCCAAACATTGACAAAAACAACCCTTAAAAGTCAGAAATGGACTATACTTAATTGGAAACAGGAATTGTCTATTTAAAGTTTCAGGGAGGAAAGGGTTAATTTAATTAAAGGTGTGTTAATGGGATACTGGGTCAACCCTATCCTCCATAGCCGTTAGTGCAAATGACCTTTATCCAGCTGATATAGCATTTATAGTGATCATTCTTTGACTAAGGCATGTTGCCTCTTAAAGCAAGAAGGAAGTAAAGCAGAAAGCTCATTTTCTGCTTTGCTTCTATCTTGTTTAAAGCTACAACCTTTTATCACCTGTTCATGTTAAAAGTGCATTTAATGGGGGCAAGGTTGAGGTGTCCTAAGATTCTTACATAATTATGAAATAGGTCAACCTGCTAAATGGCACTGACATGGAGGAAATGGCTAAATGAACAAATATGGCAAACTGTTAAAACCAAGTCAGAACTCTTGGCTCTGACCTGTATCTTTACTGTTTGCTTATGCTAGTGAACATTGTTCTTACTTTAGCTGCAGATGTTTCATTTTGCTGTTATTTGTTGTGTTGGTTTGAATGTTTAAGCTTTAAATATTGTTATCTCTCCAGAAAATAAGAATATACCAATGTGGTGTCATTAACATTAATAGCAAAGAATTATTACTTCAATATATTTTTTCTTCATAATTTCTATACAGTTGCTTGCTCTGGATAAAGACAGAATTTGATATACTCAATCCATATGGCTGTTCAAAGCGCTATGTTTTAACGTCTGCTTTGAACCCCAGTCCCGCATATAGGCGTCCTTTTCAAAGAGTGTACATGTGAATAGTACACTTGTCCTGTGCAAACAGTAAAGACCCAGATCAGAGGGCTCCGAATGGAGCCCTCTGATCAGGGTCTTCACTGTTTGTCATAATGCCAAAAAATTGGCAAAAATGGACAAAAACAGCCCTTAAAATGCAGAAATGGACTAGACTCAAATCGAAACTGGAATTGTTCATTTAAAGTTTCAGGGAGGAAAGAGTTAAGATCAAACTGTAAGGATGCTTGATAAGCATTTTAAATAGTACATGAAAGAAGCATGAAAAACACTTTCGTGAATAATATATGTAAAAGTGTAAAAAGCGTTTCTTTAGGATAAAGGGTGATTAGCTATTATTGAAGTCTCTTTCCCTACAATATTTGAAAGCAAGACAGACCGTGCAGACCCTTTTAAGTCGGCTCCGGAAGGATCCCTCTGATCTGATTCTACATTGTTTGCCAAGGATTTTTATTTTTACTTGGTTCTTGATATTGAATTTATATTTTATTTGTATTTTGTTTTACATGTTGCAGGGCATACACAGTTCCACACTGTTGATTTTGGGATACATTCAGCAAATTCTGTTTCCAGAAATGTTTATTCATTTGTTTATCAATATTTTTTCAGTGCAAAACCATGCTATGCATTAAACACTCATCCTGACGTAGAGCTCTGTGTCACGTAGTTTCTGCATAATGTTTGTCTTGCATAAATCTGTTGCCTATATTGAGAACTGCCAATGGACTTTCTTTAAAATAGTGGCTAATTTTGTAGAATTCTCAATCCATTTAAATAGTTTCCAGGCAGCTTATATACTACTGTAGCTCAGAATGAGTGTTTATTTTGTGTGTGCATTTTTATGTTGAAAACGGTTTAGCTGCATAATTATACAATATGCGGTAATTTGAACTTAATATAGATATGTGATATTAGATATGAATTTTTCGTTAAACTATGAATCTTTCGTTAAACTTGCATTAAGCAGCCACTCTGTAAAGAAGCGTGGCTTAATGCAGGACAAAGATAAAGCAGAAGGCTCCTATAGGAGCCTTCTGCTTTATCTTTGTCCTGCATTAAGCTGCAACCTGCGAATATATAATCCCATTATTTAAGTGGCTGCTTAATGCAGGTTTGATGGTACCTCTTTCTTGGCAGCTTTTCAGTGTTTTATTTATTGTGTGTTTTAACAGCTGATTCCTATGATTATGTTTTATGTATAAATGGTCACATGCTCATTTTCCCCCCTGGTACTAACCTAGAGTATCGGTCCCACCACGCTCCCTGTACAATTATAGTATGTATTTGGTTGGCTCTCAGAATGTAGAGAGGCGGTTTATGGTTTGTAGCTATCTTTTTTGTACATTGTCATTATCAAACACTAACGTTTAACACTGAAAACAAACAAAACTGAAGTGTGTGTATATCTGTTCTCTAATATTCTGAATGTTATTTATATAAAATAAAATAATGGTGATATAGGATTATGTAAAAACTTACAAAAAAACAACAACAGAGGACAGGAGTATTTTGAATATTTAATTCCTGAGGTTTCCACCAAACTCTAAGTAGCAACTACTCGTGAGAATCGTTCTTTGGGACAAATATCATGGGAAGTCGCAGCATATAGAGGCTTTGTGGATATACAACCAAGTAATGCAAAAATTCTCATATATCAGTAACCTTGACTTGAAAAAAAATAATCACAAGAATTCAATTAAAAAAAAAAATTCTTGTTTAATTATAGTCCTTCATTAAGTTTAGTTGAAGACAAATCAATACATGTACCTATCTTATGAAAATAATACTTAAAGTTCTGCAAGTTTAAAATAACAAATTACGGCAACTACTTATGCACCAATGAACTTTTTATTTTCTGAATATTTTACCCACTATGTAAACTAAGCACTTGTAATATAAACAGTTGTATGTTATTTACTGCACTTCAAGTAGCCTCACTGTTGCATTATATCTATAAGGTGAGAAGGAAAGAATTAATAAATACCAAACCTTTCAATATAGCAAGTTAACCCATACACCATAGCCTGTTTCTAGTTTTAAAGACAGGTGGCCACTTAAAGCAAGTTGAAAGTAATGCAGAATGTACCCATTCTGCTTTCCTTTCAATCTGCTTTTAGCTACTATCTGCTAGAATATTGGAAATATTTCAAATGGTGCACATTCATGGCTGTTTAAGTTTCTACTATTTTCCTTGGTAGAGGATCAAGGCTCCAGATAAGGGGGATATTTCAAAAAAATCTTTATTTCTGAATTAAATCCTATGGTGTCACTACTCATTAGAATCGTCTCTTCGAGACGATTCTAATGAGTAGTAACAACATAGGATTTGATGCTGAAATGGGTGAGAAAATGTTGGAATTTGTTCAATTTTTTCCCTCTTATCTGGAGCCCAGAAATACGTTAAAAAGTATATATAAAAAAAAAAAAGTAATGGGAGTGATGGGCTATGTGATGTAAGGTTGATAATATGTATGCTAGTGAGAGAGACATTAGAACACTGTGTGGCTAGTTATTGTGGCTAAAGCAAGTTGCCCTTCCCTGCCTGTTTACACCTATCTACACAGAAATCCTGGAACTAAGGCATGAAGCGACGTAGTCAATACTGTTAGCCATTTAATGCAGAATGAAAACAAAGCCAGTCTAAAAGAATGCAGAATAAAAGCAACACTGAAAGCCTTTATATAAGAGCTTTTTGTATTGCTTTATGCATAAACGTAGCAATGTTTTTTGTAGGACCCTGCCTGTGTCTATATCACATGGCAACTTGTCACATCTTTGACTATGTACATGCTTAATGATGAACTCTTTCTTTTATCTATGGAAATTCCTGACAGCAAGATTCATCCCATCTGCAATAAAACATGAAATAAGTGTACATTAAAATCTGTATCATTCCCTTTAGATTATTTGTTAAAATTTAAATGGTTAGTAGGAATTATTGAGACTATTTAAAAACATAAGTCTTCAGATTGGATTTCTTATAATGTTTAAAGAGGGGGGTAAGGTGTGCTCTTTTTCCGGCTTTTAGCATAGATATTGATTTTTGTTTGAAGTTTAAAAAGAAATGTGTTGTACTGTTTTTGTATAGGTAGAGCAAAAATACAATACACTAGGGACTAGAAAAACAATATCCTACATGTATATCTTTAATATGCTGAACTCACAGCTCCGTCAGAAGAAAACCACTTAATGAATTTTAACTTTAAACGAATGTAGTTAAAGGCAGTGTTTAGTAGCATCTTCAATTCCAGGAGAATAGAGAGTTAATGATCAATAATCAATTGAACAGCCAGGGCTCCAGATAAGAGGGAGTTAACTGAACAAATTCAACTCTTCCTCCTTCAAGTCGGCACCAAATCCGATGGTGCTGCTACTCATTAGAATAGTCTCAAAGAGACGATTCTAATGAGTAGTTACACCATAGGGTTTAATGGAGACATAAAAATTTTAGTTTCCAAATCCAATGATGTTACTACTCATTAGAATCGTCTCGAAGAGATGATTCTAATGAGTAGTAACACCATAGGGTTAAATGCAGAAATCAATTTTTCTATTTTTTTTTTAAATACTGCCCTTATCTGAAGCCCTGTGAACTAGCTTGGTGCATGTGTTATTTTATTGCTACTGACACTTGTACTAAGACACTACTACTAAAACCCTCTATCCAGTTACTCCTCTTCTAATGACTGCCATTTATTGCATGATGTTTTTACCAATTGTAAATGTATTATGTTACATTACCGATTTTAGACCTCCAAAACACTCTTTGCTTGAATATATGGCACAAAAAGCACCTGGCATATTCTGTTAATAGCCTATATTGATCTGTGTCAAGAACAGATGTTCTTGTCTTTCAAGTTAAGACATACTAACCTATGTCAGAGTATTTTATGGACATGCCCTGTCTGATTGTAACCGTTTACTTCATTGTAAATCTTTTTTTTAAACACATTTGCCTATCCTTCATGCATCTACCTTATTTTGATAGAACCATAGGAAAATTTCCCTGTATTTTGACAAGTTGTTGTTTAAAGCAGGTTGAGAGTAAAGCAGAAAGCTCCTTCAGGAGCTTTCTAATTTACTTTCAACCTGCTTGAAACAACCACATTTCTTGAACACTGAATAAATCACAAAGGAAAGTGCTGATTTCAGCAGATTTCAAAGATTTTTGCATGTGTCTGCTTCAGCAGGTTAAGTCAGTTCAATAATAATCAGTCTCAGAAAAGAAGCTATTGGCATTCTATGGCAGATTCAGATCAATTGCACCACAGACTCTTTGAGAAGTCAATATGGTTACACACATATGGTAGACTTGATCTTTTCAAATTTACCAGTCTCTGGAGAAAGGTATTATGGTTATTCAAATGACCAGCTTTCCCTCCTGTCAAACTTACAAATCTGTAGAGTCAACTGGTTATGTATCATGACATGTTTCATCTTGACTATAATAGCCAGTCTGCCCATGTCTTTATGATTATACACAGTCTCTTGATCTTGTCAAATGCACCTGTCACTAGGAGCTGTCTATTTGGTTACACATATTACAGGTTTCATTTTGCCTTTTGTTACATGTCTCTGTAGACTAGATATCATATTTAGGCATGTTGAGGGTTCCATATTGTCAGTGTGATGATAACCATGATCTCAAGAAAAGTCCTGATTGTTATGTTTATGGCACACTCATTAGTTTCAATAATCACCAGTCTGAGATAGTCTGAGTATGCCCTTGACTGGTTAAACTTGGACAATAGTCAAATCTTGGAATGTCCCTTTGAGTACGTCTTGGCTGGTTAAATCTGGTAAATAATCTTCAGTCTTGGAAAGTCTCTATGTGTATGCCTTGATTGACTAAATTTGGTCAATAATCACCATATTGGGAAATCTCTATTAGATTGAATAAGCCCTTTGTTGGTTAAATTTGGTCAATAATCAAGATCTTTGAATGTCTCAATGAGTATGCACTTGGCTGGTTTAATCTGGTCAATAATCCCCATCTTGGAATGTCTCTATGTATATGCCCTTTATTAGTTAAATCTGGTCAGTAGTCACCATCTTGGAATGTCTCTATGTATATGCCATTTATTGGTTTAATCTGGTCAGTAGTCACCAACTTAGAATGTCTCTATGTGTTTGCATTGACTGGCAAACTTTGGTCAATAATCTCCACAATTATTGAAAAGTCTCTTTTTGATAGAGTATGCCCTTTGTTGATTAAATCTAGTAAATAATCACCATCTTGGAATGTCTCTGTGAGTGCCATTTGCCAATAATCACAAGTCTAAGACAGTCTATGAGTATGCTCTTGACTGGCTAAATTTGGTCAATAATCAAGTCAGAAGTCTATGAGACTGCCCTTGACTGGCTATATTTGATCAATAATGTCCTTTAAATTGCTGGTTACATATGGCCAATAATCACCAGTCTTGAAAAGTCCCTATGAGTATGTTCTTCATTGGTTAAATCTGGTCAATAATCACCAGTCTTGAAAAGTCCCTATTAGTATGCCCTTTGTTGTTTAAATCTGGTCAACAATCACCAGTCTTGAAAAGTCCCTATGAGTATGCTCTTTGTTGTTTAAATCTGGTCAATAATCACCAATCTTGAAAAGTCCCTATGAGTATGCCCTTTGTTGTTTAAATCTGGTCAATAATCGCCAGCCTTGAAAAAAACCTATGACTTTGCACTTTGTTGGTTAAATCTGGTCAATAATCAACAGTCTTTGTTTAAATCTGGTCAACAATCTCCAGTCTTGAAAAGTCCCTATGAGTATGCCCTTTGTTGTTTAAATCTGGTCAATGATCACCAGTCTTGAAAAGTCCCTATGAGTATGCCCTTTGTTGATTAAATCTGGTCAATAATCTCCAGCCTTGAAAAAAACCTATGAGTTTGCCCCTTTTTGTTTTAATCTGGTTAACAATCCCCAGTCTTTGTTTGAATCTGGTCAACAATCTCCAGTCTTGGAAAGTCTCTATGGGTATGTCCTTTGTTGGTTAAATCTGATCAATAATCACCAGTCTAGGACTGTCTCTGGGTATGCCCTTTGTTGGTTAAATCTGGTCAATAATCAACAGTCTTTGTATAAATTTGGTCAACAATCTCCAGTCTTTGAATGTCTCAATGAGTATGCCCTTTGTTGGTTAAATCTGGTCAATAATAATTACCAGTCTTGGACTGTCTTTATGAGTATGAATCTGGTTAATAATCTCCAGTCTTGGAATATCTTTATGAGTATGCCCTTTGTTGGTTAAATCTGGTCAATAATCAACAGTCTTTGTTTAAATCTGGTCAACAATCTCTAGTCTTGGAATGTCTCAATAAGTATGCCCTTTGTTGGTTAAATCTGGTCAATAATTACCAGTCTTGGACTGTCTTTATGAGTATGCCCATTGTTGGTTAAATCTGGTCAATAATCTTCATTTTTGGAAAGCCTCTATGAGTATGCCAATGGCTGGTTAGATCTGGTCAATTTGTACGACAGTGATTTCAGACATGCCTGTTTCTGACTAGATATGGACGATTGTAACGATTGCATTGTTTATAAGATATGATATTGACAGTCCCTTTTTCCGGTCTCATGAATGTGTATTATCTTTAGGCAAATATATTGCATGTCCAACACGTAATCAGTTATCTGTCCCTTCTCCATAATTAAAGGCAATGGTGCATTTCTTGATCATGTACTGTAAAATGTGTAAACCTGTCAGTCAAAAGAAAATGATGACAGTCTTTCAAATAGGCATCAGCAGAATACAGAACACAATTTATGCATTATTTTTGTTCTGCATTAAACAATAATCTGTGTTAAATGGCCATGCTGTTCAATTGGGTGTTGACTGAACACAGGGTTCCCAGAAACATACTATCTACACTAGATTGTAAAGTGAGCTCAATCATTAAGCCATTGAGCTGTATAAAGTCCAAAACCTGCAAGAAAGAAGCAGGTATTTTCTCTAAAGAACAGTTTCCAGATAATCTTTTTTCCTCTTTTCACAGTAAACAAATACATTTCATTGTTTATAAGCTATCCTGCAGTTAGGATTTTTAAAGAAAAGGAAAGAGCTCATCCATTTTGAGACCAGATTTGATAAGAGATTTTGCAATTTTCATTTAGCCGAAATTAAAAGAATGTTTAATTTATTGCAAAATTTAACTGACTAGGTCATGTGACAGTTGCCATTCATTATCGCATCTTTCTTTGAACTACATGTATTGACATAGACATAGATAGGAGTTTAACAAACTGAAATCTTGTTAGATGGCCTTATTTGTACTGAACTTTGTTGATATTTTTCTCTATAACTAAAAGTGCAAATCACTTTAATCAAACTGTTATAAGGCAGGTGACTGTTTCCAAAAATCCATTACACATTACTTGCTACAATGTATCATATTTTGCCGAATAAGCAGTGCCAGTTTGCACCTTACAAAGACTGCAGAAACATTGAATTAAATGCACATTGAAAACAAAACCATTGTTTAAAATTTCCTGAATTGAAGCTTGTTGTTAAATTGAAATGAGCATCGGTGAAGAGACTTGTAACACGGAAATAGTCGAGATTTAAGTTGTTACTCTTGTAGAAAAAAATGGTCTCTAATGACAATTGACTTCTAAATAGGTTAATACATAACAACAGTAAAACATTCACGCTGACCTGCATTACACTACAAACTGTCAAAAAAGACTACCAACAGATTTTTCCCCCCAATATTGATAGCATACAGTAAAACTTCTCTATTATGACCATTTAAAGAAGGCTAATTGATTGTATAAAAGACAGGTAACAGCTTAAAGTATGGTGATCATAAAACAGAAAGCTCCTAAAGGAGCTTTCTGTTTTATGTTGACCATGCTTAAGCAGCCACATGCTTTTAACTCCTGATAATTAACCCTTAGCCTGCCACTCACGACTATAGCTCCATATGCAAACAGCTTGGATACGGATGAGACGCCGAGTAACTCGGCGTCTCATCCGGATCCAAGCTGTTTGACACTCGGACAACATTTTCAGCAATTTTGAGCAACTTTGAAGCAATTTGAAACTTGAAGCAGACGAGAAATATAGCAGACGACAATTTATTTGGCGGGCTAATGGTTAACACACTTTAGTGGTCATGAGAGAGAGGTTTTACTGAACTAGTTTGGATGATTCAAAACTAAACTTGATATAGATAGAGTGTATAACAAATAATAATAATAAAAAAAAAAACATAGAAAAAATTGAAATCATAAGACATTAAACAGTAACATTTATTAAAGATGGTGTTTTAAATATGAACGAACAGGGTAGATAATGACATTGTACATAAAGTTGCTACTGTTCCGTTTCCAGGACAATCCCGCCAGGTCAGAGAGCTAGCCAATACTAATCATGTCCCCTGATTCTAATTTTCAGCAAATTGTTCCGCAGGTCCATTAATGAGGGTCAGCGAGACAGTGGCGGTATGGGAGGTGGTCACAGTTTGGGCGGCACTCCGAGCTCAGCAGGTGGTCAGGGTGACGCTGTCAAGCCTCGCTCACTCAGATTTACGTGGAGTATGAAGACGACAAGCTCTATGGATCCCAACGACATGATGAAGGAAATACGCAAAGTGTTGGATGCAAACAACTGTGATTATGAACAAAGAGAGAAGTTTCTACTATTATGTGTCCATGGGGACCCTAATACAGATAGTTTAGTGCAATGGGAGATGGAAGTGTGCAAGTTACCAAGACTGTCCCTCAATGGTGTGCGCTTCAAGCGAATATCAGGCACTTCCATAGGGTTTAAGAACATTGCTTCTAAAATTGCCAACGAGTTAAAACTTTGATAATGTGATGTTAAGGAGGTACTTTCTTGTTAATTTCTAATCATGTTCGTCATTTTTAGATACGTGTGAAACAATGAGATTTATGATGGGAGCAGTATCATGTGGAAAGAAATTATTTAATTTTTCAATCTATAGTATAGAGGGTTGATAAGGTATATAGTCCCCAGTCCCCACATAAACTTGATATGCACAGGTGAAAAGGGTGCATTTTGTTAGGAGGCAGTTTCCTAGGCCGTTGAATGCTATACTCAGAGATAACAAAAACAAACAGATCTGTGATTTTAATATCAAAGACTAGATCCAGTTTTGATGTTCTTTAGCTTGTGTGGCAGGCCATTGAGAGTGTTGTGTAAACGGCCCGAGTTTACACATTATATGTGTTCTGTGCTGCCCTGTCGAGCCAGTGAAGAGTGTAGTGTAGATCACATTATACTATCCCAGTCATTAGGCAACTGTTTGTATCAAAAGCAGGCAAAGCTATAGAAGAAAATATAGTGGTTTTGTCAGTTTACAAGATTCATCCAGAGGGCCACTGTCTAAGTGTGGTTCAGAATTATTATTGCAGTTAATATGGAGGTCTTGATTTAGCCCTTTCCTCCACAACCCGAGCTTTCGGTGCAAAATCAACCTATACCGAACTGTGTTTAAGTTATGTTGCTGCTTAAAGCAAGATGAAAGTAAAGCAGAAAGCTCCTATAGGAGCTTTCTGTTTTACTTTCATCTTGCTTTAAGCTGTCACCTGTATTGAATACAATGAACAAGTGATATTCATTCAGGCACTTACATAGAGGAGTAGATAGAGGTACTCAAATGGAGGAAAGGGTGAACTCTTAGCATGCTTGTGGTGAAATCATTAAAACCATTGCAAAACAGGTTGAATCCTGATCAGATGCCGCAAATGCTGCATCGCATAAGGATCCAAACTGTTTGACACTCTGATTCTGTTTTGAAAAGAAATTCTGAAAATTCTAATTTTAGAACAGTAGCAGACAATTGTTGCTAAAAAAGATAAAAATAAAAAAAATACCCGGCATGCAAAGAGTTTAGCTGGTCATATATTCAAGACTTCCTGCTCAGCATTCTTTGTTTGGGTTGGTTTGTAAGGGGCAATGAATTAGGAGGTAACAGTGATGTGTTTGTGACGGTTATAGTGGCATTATAAGCTTAGCATCAGTTAAGTTGTCCATTGGTTACGTGTTTCGTTGATGTACCCTAACCCCCCCCCCCCTCACCTCCCTTAAGTGTTAGATGTTTCCTCTGATAATTATATATGTGATACAAACATTGCAATCTATATTATACAGATGTTCTGTTTTTGATACTGACAAATCGTTATTACAGAAAGAAACAAATTCGAGGCAGGGTACCGTTGGTCTTAGAGTTGTCTCCCCTCCGGAGTGCGGGAGACCAGCATCATAGTTGTTTAAATTCTAGTATCCAGCTGGACCATTTATTATTTGTTTATTTTTTGTTTAATCATCATTGCATTGATTAGGTTTTACTTTCTTTGTGTAAATATTGTAAATATGGTGTAAAGTAATATATCCAGTAAATACTATTTGTATCAAGTAACTTAAGGTGGAACGCGGAGGCTGCAAGAAGCAAATCATGTACAGTGAGTGGTGCAGTAATGTTTTAAGTTTAGCCGTAAGGGTTTTTTGTGGGATTTTTCGACTCCTTCTTGTAATGAAATGAAGGGGTAAAACTGCCCCAAATCACCTTTTTTCCCCTCATATAGAACTTGCCCTTCTCATGGGTTGTCATTTGTACAGAGTTAACCCTTCTTCTACTGGATATTCATACATTAAACTCTGACCTCTGAATAAATTTATCATCTGAACTATTACATTGGCCAATAGAATAAGGAACTGGCTAATAAGGAACGGGCTAATAAACTAAGGAACCTTTTCTGCGGGAAGCATTGCAGACAGGTTCTATAAGACAACAGTGCAGACCCAGATCAGACAGCTCCTACAGGAGCTGTCTGATCAGGGTCTCCACTGTTGTTGTTGTTGTTTTCAAAAAAATGAAGTCAGTATAGGCTAACAGCAGGGGAAGGGTTAAGAGTCAATATTATGATATTCTAGTGAAGTACCAGGAGGTGTTTGTCTCTTGGTAGGTCATGAATTGCTGAACACCATAGCTCCAGGTATGGAGAGTATTATAGTATTAAAATCATTATGTTTGCATTAAACACTGTGTTGTTTCTTCTCATTAGAATTGTCTCTTTGAGAGGATTCTAATGAGTATTTACAACACGGGGTTAATTTAATGCAGAGAAAAGGATTTTAATATTAGAGGTAATAAGGTTACTCCCTCTTATCTGGAGCCCTGGTAGACCGTTCATTTTATAACATTTGCTCAGTCTAGTTTTGAAATTTTAAAGCATGAAGACAGTTCAGTAGAACTCCACTGAATAAGTTTTCTGTGTTTGAGGCAGGGGCTGCTAAACCCATAACCCCATAGCCCGTTTCTAGTTTTGAAGATAGGTGATCACTTAAAGCAGGTTGTAAGTAAAGCAGAATGTGCCTTAAAGCGCATTCTGCATTACTTTCAGCCTGTTTTAAGCTACCCTCTGCAAGGATAGAGAAAATATTTCTTATGGTACACACTCATGACTGTATCAATTGGAACTATTTTCTTCTGAATCTGTGGAGGAATAAATCAAATGCGCTACAAGTCGCTTCTATGGGGGAAAGGGTTAAAGCAAGATGAAAGTAAATCAGAAAGCTCGTACAGGAATGTTCTGCTTAACTTTCATCTTGCGTTAAGCTGTCACCTGTCTTGAAAAACTATGAAGTATTCTTTTCAGTAGTCGTAATAGAGGGAGTTTTGCAGTACTACATAAAGCTGATCTATCAGTAACACATGAAAAAGCTTCATGCCATCATAAGACTTACTGGAAGTATTTATTCATTTCCATTTATTCCTGTGGGCGAGCTCCTATGGTAACGCTATAATCATCCCCCTGTGTTGTTGCGTCTGTTGAAACATAAGATTTGTCACAAAAACCAGAAGTATACCTTGTATCATAGTCATACACACTTACTTGTTAGCATATTTGTTTTTACGTCCCAACAGTATTGTTTCATTAACCCTGTCCCCCCATAGCTAACAAGCCATCTCACCTGTATCAAACCAATACCTTAACCTATTGCCCCATAAATATTTCAAAACTAGAAACAGGCTGTGGGGTAATGGGGTAAATAGGGTACAGTTAGACATGGGTACAAAGTTATAAAGTGTTAACCTGAGATTGTTCTCAAGCATTTGATTGGTCAGATTTGAGCAAAAGCTCAAATTGGACCAATCAAATGCTTGAGAACGATTTCAAGACTCAACTCAAACACTTCCAAAAACTGAAGCCTGCCTTTACCACTGCTCAAAAGAAAGTTAACTTTCGGCCCTCAGAAGTGGTGACTGCTTAAAGCAGGATAAAAACTGAACCCTAGTCACACTAAGGCAGCTACACATGTCCTATGCCAGTAGTAGAATCATGAAAAAGTGTTATTTGAATCATGAAATAGGTACAGGTGTGAAATGATGTTACTATGAGGGGAAAGTGTTAACAAATTTGATATCTTAGGTTTGGGTTTAGGTTTTCCTTAAAACTATTCACCAGTTTCATGTACAGTTAGAATTATTTAATTCAATTATTTAGAGATGTGTAACAGGCCATGTAGAGGGCTATTTCTGTGGGCTTATTATTATTTCTGCAATCAAATAAAAATGGTGGGAAAAATGGTTTTGTAAGTTTTGCTGTAAAACAGTAAGCAGTTTGAAGTTCATAATATTTGAAAATTGTAAAATCTAATCGATTGTGAACTTTTTTAATTATGCAAAACTTGCAAAATTTTAGCTTAACAGAGATATCCCTTTAAATGGTGTGACTCCTGTTTGAAGATTTCAGTATCTCGTATGATCTTCAATTGATATATTTGTTTCTCAGTTTGGAAAAACTCATCATACTTGCGTAAAGTTGATACCGTATATAGGGCTATACTATTGTAGGAGACACATAATTATTAATATGATAAATAACCCCTTCATTGCCAAATTTCACAGCATTAACATATGCAAACAGTTAAGATCAAGACTGCACGCTGTAAAACACGGTGTCTGACCACGATGCAAACTGTTTGACATTCATATGTATGGGTTTAAGTCAAACTGCCTAAAATTTTAAACTTTAGAAAAAAAAGCAGACAATATATTTGCAAGAAGATAACATTATCCCTTTACCCCCTAGCCTGTTTCTGGTTTCGAAAAAAGATTATCACTTAAAGCAGGTTGAAAGTAAAGCAGAATGCACCTTAAGGTGCATTCTGCATTACTTTCAGCCTGCTTTAAGCCACCTTTTGCTAAGATATAGAAAGAATTTCTTTTGGTTCATGTTTATGACTGTATAAATTGGAACTGTTTTCCTCATTGGAGGAAAGAATTAAATGCACCAAAAGGCTTCTATGGGGGAAAGTGTTTAGGCAGTGAATGTGTTTGACAGGTTATATGATGTCAGAATGGCATTGAATGGGGTTAAAACAACTAATTACCTAGACTTAGGTTTTTGAAAGTGCTGGCGGAGTGTATGTTTTTATCGTGTAATAGCATTTGAACAAAGAGTTATTAAATACTGTTAAGCCAATTACTTTAACACATTGAACCCTAGCGATGAGTATACTTGTCCTTCACAAACAGTGTACCAATAGATAGTACACTTGTCCAATGCTAACAGTGTAGACTTAGATCAGAGGGGCCTCTTCTGACCAGGGTCTGTACAGTTTGTTATGTTTGGAATATATTGCTAACACCATCCTGAATAGTCAAAAGTGGACTAGACCTAATTGGAAACAGGTTGTGTCTATTAAAAACTTTCAGGTGGGAATGAGTTAAAAGTTATGCTGCCAAATGGGATTTGTATTGTTACAGTAATGACAGACATTATGGTTGAGGTGGGAAGATGCCCTATAGCCTGTTTATAGTTTTGAAGACTGTTGACCACTTAAAGCAGGTTGAAAGTAAAGCAGAATGTGCCTTAAGGCACATTCTGCTTTACTTTCAGCCTGCTTTAAGCTATCATCTGCTAGGATATGGAGAATATTTATTTTGGTAAATGTTTATAACTTTATAAATTGGAGTCCTTTTCTTCAGTGGAGGAATAAATCAAATGCGCTAAAAGGCACTTGTATTTGGGAAGGGTTAATTAAACCTAAGTACAGTGGAATATTTGTAACTTAAACTTTTCTCTGTTTCTACAGATGAATCAAACTCACTTCACTCAACGACTCCTGGAGCTTGGAATGGAATTTTTCAGTTTTCATTTAAGTCTAGTCGATTTTTCATTCATCAGGGTTGTTTTCTACAAATTTGTGACAACTTAAGAACCATGTAGACCCTGATCAGTGGGTTCCTATAGGAATAGGAACCCTCTGATCAGGGTCCACAGTGTTTGCTGCATGCAAAGGGTGTGTATATGTGTCACTAGGACTCAATGAGTTGAGTATGTTTTCTTAATAAAGACTTATTCAAGCTACTCAAATCTTTAGTCAAATCAATGTTTTAGTTTGATTAGGAGCTTCTCATAGAGTTAAAACAAGAATAAACAGTGGTTTCAATGAAACCGAAAATCTTTCATGATCAAGGTTTTATCAACTACTGACTTTCCAAAGTGACTCTTACGTTTCTTAAATAGTGACTGCCTTTAGTTTACATCTATTCTTGAGGGGGTTTCCCAAAACTACTTAAAATGCCAATCAGTGTAGACTGGACTCAAACTTGCTCTTATAGGAGCCTCTTGGTCTACAGTCTTCACTGTTTGCAAATGATGGATATATTTGTTTTTCCAACATTAAGTTACACTACCCTGGTTAATAAAATTTTTAAAGCAGAATTTGTGCTCATTTTTTAGCTGGTGTTTTGATTGTATTCTTTTTTTGGGGCTGCTATGACCAGCTTTTTGTTTAAGGCTTCTGAAATATTATACACCCAACTGTCTGTGATTGTTTCTGTCATAGATTATCATTAGCTCAGAACTAACAGGAAATTAAGTTATAGGGATTTCATGGTAGAAACTTGTGCATTATTAATGAAACTAGAATAACGTGGAGTACTATTTTCACAACAGTCGAGAGCGTATAAGGCCCATTTTGTCTCGTATTGAAGTTTTCAATACTAATTAGCAGGCAACTTTAGTGGCAAAAAAATCATTATTGTCAAGAAGCTTAGAATATGCACGTCATATCCCACAACATGAGACCGTAAAATCTTTATATTGCAACCATTCAAAAATAAGGTTTGGTCTCATTATTTTTAAGGCAGGTGGCTGCTTAAAGTACATGTTCAAGTATGTATTTGAAAGCACAAAGTTCCTAAAAGTAGCTTTCAGGTTTAATTTAATCCTTTCCCCCATAGCACGGTTTCGGTGTTCAAGACAAGTCATTACTTTAAAGCAGGCTGAAAGTAAAACAGAAAGCTCCTGATGGAGCTTTTTGCTTTATTTTCAGCATTCTTCTGTTATCTACATGTGACGTCAAGATTGTTTCTTTATGAGAACATGGTAAAAGCCTGAACAGGTATTTCTATCAGGAGTAGATTGAAGTTTTTCCAATGGGGAAGTATATTAAAGCTACTTTAAGCTCAGCCTGTTTTAACTCATTCATCCCAGAAACTTTAATTGAAAAATTTCAGTTTCCAATTAATTCTAATCCATTTATGATTTTTTTTTTAAGGTACGTTTTCTACAATATATTACAAAATGACAAGCAGTGAAGACCCTGATCAGAGGACTCCTGGAGAAGCCTCTGATCAGGGCCTTCACTGTTTGCATGGGACAAGTGTTCTCTTCACAGGTACACTGTTTGTTAATGATGAGTATACACGTTGCTAGGGTTAACTGTGTTAACACACAAAGAAACCTTCTTTTGAATGGGTGTTCTATGAGGCTTTTACACTATATCACTTCGTTTTGCACAAGCAAATTTTAGTTGTTGCCTTTTAGCAAGAAAGATGCACTTGAATATATATTTCCTGAATAGTTTGTCATGATTTATAAAGTTGAATAGTATATTTTGTATTTCCCCCCATTTCACATGCATTCATGGGACAAGTTTTGTATGTATAAACTATTTTTGGCAATTGTGATCTGAACAAAAATTGCTAGATGTAAAACACAGTTAATCCATTACCCCATAGCCTGTGTCTAGTATTTAAGATAGGTGACCACTTAAAGCAGGTTGAAAGTAAAGCAGAATGTGCCTTAAGGCACATTCTGCTTTACTTTCAACCTGCTTAAAGCTACTATCAGCTAGGAAAAAAAATAATCTTGTGCAACATATTGATAACTGTATTAAGTGGAACCATTTTGTTTGGTAGAGGAATATATTAAATGTGTAAAAAGGTGTGCTTGGGGGTAATGGGTTAACCCATTACCCCATAAAAACACCTTTTTACGCCTTTAAATCATTCCCCTACTAAAGAAAATAGTTCCAATTTATACAGTAATGAATATGTATCATAAGAAATATATTCTATATTCCAGCAGATGGTAGCTTAAAGCAGGCTGAAAGTAAAGCAGAATGCCCTTTCAGGCGCATTCTGCTTTTCTTTCAATCTGCTTTAAAAAGTTACCTGTCTTCAAAATTTGAAACATGCTATGGGGTAATGGGTTAAGATGTCCATCCTTCAAGAGAACATCTTTTCATACTAACCTCATGTACTATTCATTCGGAGGGCCTGCAGTGGACCCCACTGTTTCAGATAATTCTTGTGCATAATAGTTCTAAAGAGACTGTAAACGTTCATATCCCGATTTAGCCGTGGCATTTTATCTCTTGTTGTTGAACATGTTAGATTTAGTCATACTGTGTTTTCAGTGACAAGATTTGTTTTTATAAATCAAAATTTTTGGCTTGGGCTACTGTGCTGGGTTAAAGACTGCTTGATAATCAGATACTGACCCGTCTTGTATTTAGCAACAACTTGCTGAACAATCTGCAATCGCTAAGGACAGGTGACTTTATTACCCATTACCCCATAGCCTGATTCTAGTTTTGACAGGTGACCACTTAAAGCAGATTGAAGGCACTTTCTGCTTCAACTTCAGCTTTCTTAAAGCAATCATCTGCTAGGATATAGAAAATATTTCTTATGATACTTATTCATGACAGTATAAATTGGAATTAATAGAATTAAATGCATTAACCCTTTACCTGATAACCTATTACTAGAACTGAAGATAGGTGACTACTTAAAGCAGGTTGAAAGTAAAGCAGAATGCGCCTTAAAGCGCATTCTGCTTTACTTTCAGTCTGCTTTAAGCTATCATGTGTTAGAATACAGAAAATATTCCATATATTATATATTCATGTTTATGGAGTAATGGGTTAATGCAGGATAAAACAAATGCAGATCATTCTTTAAAAGCTTCTACATTATATTTTATCCGTGACTACATGTACTTAATACAGGATAGAAATAATGCAGAATGCTCCTATAAGAGGCGTGTGCATTAGTTTACTTCTGCATGAAGAAACCATCTGTAATGTAGAATAAAGACTACCCACAGGTTTTCTACGAAGTGGTTGTTAAATACAAGATATGGCAGTAGTTGTCCACATTGTAGTATGACAGATTGTAGAGGTGTATCAATGTCATCAGTTTCTCATTCAGAGCTTTACCAGTCGTCAATGCATATGGATGGCAAAACATTTATTTTCCCCCGTCCCGCTACATTGTTTCATTGTTTTTCGAAAAGTCATGGAATCTGCCAGTGCTTATTACGAGGAAAGTAATAACCAGTATAATGCAGGAATCTTATAGAGACAGCAGTGTTCATTTTTTAGCCATTCTTATAAAAGGAACTGGTTACATTCATGTTTCATTATAACTCTCAAATCAGATCATTTTGAAACTTTTTTAATTCTTTTTTAAAACCCTCGACTTGGAGCTGACTTAGGTCTGCAAAGCCTTTGAAATCTAGTTTTGACATGATTCTTATCAGGATCCAATCGCTTTGTTCAAATGTAAGGTGTCTACATTCAATAAATTTAACCATTTCCCTCATAACTTATTATAATTGTTTAAGACAGGTGATTGCTTAAAGCAGACTGAAAGTAAAGCAAAAATCTCCCATTTGGGAGATTTTTGCTTTACTTTCAGCCTGCTTTAAGTAAATAATCAACAAAGTTCTTTCAGTTCCAGCCTTATCTGTGACATGATGACTAGCCTGTTTCAGCTTTATAAATACCTGTCTGAATATTGACGAAGTTTCCTGATGCTCTTTATCAGAATAGGGAAGAAGTTTATAAGGGCATTGTATTGGTAAAGTTGGGAAAAGGTGTCTATATGAGTTACAAAATACAGGTTGTTAATAAGTGTCAAAATGCAGGTGGCAGCTAAGAGCAGGATGACAGTAAAGCAGAAAGCTCCTTTAGGAGCTTTCTGCTTTACTTTCATCCTGCTGTAAGTAGACTTTTAGCAGCCACCTGGCTGAAATACCAAATCTATTTTGAGTGGACGAAATATGGGGTTATCTTATAATAACATTTAAACAGTAAAAGTTTTGGCCAGACCGTATCATTTAATTAGAACTTGTAAGCATCAAAGTCAGTCCTATCACTCTCTCTCTGTGGCAGTTCTTGCATTTTGTTATGCCTTTAAACTGTATGATCTGTCTCTCTGAACACTCCATTTCAAGTTTTCCTTCTCTTTTTTTTTCCGAGAAAAGAATTTTTACATGCAATAAGTATCAGTTCCTGATCTTAGTGTCACATGATAATGCAATGAAATAAATATGTGAAACAAATGAACATATATGTGTTTGTCCTTTATAAAAGCTGCCAATGTTAGTAGCATCGTCCTCATGCGCTTGCATTTCTATGCTCCCAGCATTACATATTATGAGCTGTGCAATGAAAAAACCTGTCCTATTGAATTGCACCATTGCACAGACCAAGCACCATTGTCGTCCAAGTCTCTGTGTCTAAGTTTGGTCTTTTCTGCCAAATACTGTATATAATATAGCTAAATAAAATACTTAAGATGCATGTGGGTGCCAAACAGGGTAGATCAAGACCAGCAAAAGATGCTGCGGCTGGTCTTGATCTACACTGTTTGAAATGCAATAAAGCAGGTTTTGTCATAGCACGGGTCATATACATGTAGTGATTGTTCTGTCTGTCCATCCATCTGTGTGTATGATGTTAGCCTGCTGGTCGCAACTTTATTGATTTTTGCAAACAGTTTAGATCCAGATCAGACACCACGTAACGTGTCTGATCTGGATCAAAACTGTTTGACACTCTTCTTTAGGTTTCTTTACCTAAAAAATGTATAAATCTAAATTTAACGAACGTTGCAGACGACAATGTCGAAGCAGACAACATCACCTGAGGATAAGGGTTAACTGGATTTTACCGTTTCGTCTAGCATCAATTATACTGCTAACTAGAATGTCTGGATATGTATACAGCTCTTGTTTTGGACCCAATCACCTAACCTTGATTGACCATGACCTAACTTTGAAAATATTCAGAATATATTAACCCATAGAACCCTAGTGAGCGTTCACACATCCTTTACAAACAGTATAGATGTGAAAAATACACTTCTCCTCCCCTAATGCAAACAATGTAGACTCTTGAGAGCTCTGTATCAGTTGATCTGCATTACAGTCAAACTTCGATATATCTCGAACTCGGTTTAATCGAACATACCCGTATTTCAAAGTTAAAACGTGGCTTAACATGGGTATGTTCGACTTAACCGAGCATGAAATAATGCAGTTCATGTGTCGAAATATCGGATAGTTCGAGTTAAGCGAGTTCGAGATTTCGAATTTCGACTATTTGACAATATTGCAACATAATAAATGTAAAACAACCAAAACCCATTACCCAACAGGCTGATGCTAGAACTGGTAATGACTTAGACCGGTGACCATTTAAAGCAGGTTGAAAGTAAAGCAGAAAGAGCCTCATGGCACACTCTGCTTTACTTTCAAATGGTCATAAAACAGGGCCACTGTGTACCAAACTACCAACTAGAAATGCCTATTATGTCCCTGTATTCTGCCAGGCTGGTTTATTGTCAAGCAGTTGTTTGCCTCTTTGTATGCTGGGTAATTTTTTTGTCTGTAACAATATGTTCTAAAATGATAATTTTCTCAAATTCTTTTCAAACGGGGTCAGAGTGTCAAACAGTTTGGATCCTGATGAGACGCCGCGTTATGCGGTGTCTCATCTGGATCCAAACTGTTTGCAAAGGTAAATCACTGTTGGACATATTCACACTATCGTGCAAATGGTTAAACACTGGATTCTACTGATCAGTTGAATGGTAGGAAAGTACTAGTTAGTGTACCACAGTGTTCCCTCCCTACAACAACTACCTCCTTACAACGACCCTTTCCGCAATTCCCTACATGTGATAATTATGTCTAACTCTTTTACTCCTGCAATATCGTCTGCTTGAAATTGTTGTCTTGTTTTCTCTCACAGTTACATATAAGTGGAGATTTTGATAAGAATACATATAATGACGAGTAACAGACAGCTTGAATCCAGATCAGACGCCGCGCTACGCGGCGTCTGATCTGGATTCAAGCCGTTTGCAAATGTAAGCCAAGTCTTAATTTTCACTCTCTGTAACGACTCCCTCCCAACAACACACAATCTGTGTCTCCCATTGGGTGTCATTGTAGAGAGGGGAGTGCTGTAGTTAGTCTACAATTATAATCAACATGTGTCACAAACACAGCTTGTGGGTATTTTCTACATCCAATTTACTGGACGATGATATTTGTTGTGTAAAGTGTAAATCTACAGTCAATCTTAGATATCTCGAACTCACTTAAATCCAACATATCCATATTGTAACCCTTTACCCAATAAATACCCCTTTTTATGCCATTAATTTATTCCTCCACTGAAGAAAATATTTCCAATTTATAGTCATGAATAGTTGCCATAAAAAAAAGTTCAATATCCTATCAGATAGTAGCTTAAGCAAGCTGAAAGTAAAGCAGAATGCGCCTTAAGGCACATGCTGATTTACTTTCAATCTGCTTTAAGTGGTCAAATACATTAAATTCTAGAAATGGCTATGGGGTAATGGGTTTAAAATTAAAATGTGATACGTTCAACTTAGCCCATTACCCCATAAATCTGCGAAGAAAATGGTTCCAATTAATATCGTAAGGAATAAGCAGCTTAAGAAGTATTTTCTTTATCCTAGCAAGTGGCACCTTAAAGCAGACTGAAAGTGCATCTGCTTTAAATAGTCTCCTGTCTTCAAAACTCAAACAGGCTGTTTGGGTAATTGGTCATGTAAGCGAGGTTTTAAATAATGAAATGCATCATTGGATAAAAACAACACAAAGACTACACACTTATTATAGATTTTTAATATAATATTTGTTGTCACAAAACATGTGTAAATGACATGACACAGATATTATACAATTTGAATTCATGAAAGGAAACCATCCCAAATCTGTATTGCACCTTGAGAAATTACAGTCAAATCTCTCTATTACGACCACAAATTTGTGTTTATTATTAAGTGATTATGACAGGTGACTGCTTAAAGCAAGGTGACAGTAAAACAAAGCTTTTAAAGCAAGGTGACAGTAAAAAAAATAGAAAGCTCCTAAAGAATCTTTCTGTTTTACTGTCACCTTGCTTTAAACTGTAACCTTTCTTTTATACAAACAATTAGCCTATATTTTAGTTGTCGTAATAGAGGGTTTTTACTGTACATCTTAAATATTAATATTCAATGATTGCAACAGTACCAGCTGGTACTGGCTTTCAAAGTAAAATGGAGAAGTACACTACTCCAATCAAACATAAATATAATTTTGCTAAATAAAATGTACAGTAAAACCCCTCTATTATGATCACTGAAAATACAGTAAAACCTCGCTATTACGACCACTAAAACGAAGGCTAATTAATTGTTTAATAGACAGGTGACAGCTTAAAGCAAGGTGACAGTGAAACAGAAAGCTCCTACAGGAGCTTTCTGTTTCACTGTCACCTTGTTTTAAGCGGTCACCTACCATAAACACTCTAATAACTAACATAATTTAGTGGTCGTAATAGAGAGGTTTTACTGTAATACTAAATGATTTTACGAAAGATAGATGACAGCTTGATGCAAGGTCACAGTAAAACAGAAAGCTCCTGAAAGAGAAGCTTTATGTTTTACTTTCATCTTGCTTTAAACAGCTACTTGCCTTAAACACATGATAATTTACACAATTTAGTGTTTTTAATAGAGGGAGTTTTACTGTATGCAATTGTAATTAAAAACCAAATGCTTAATTGAACTGATGTTATACATGTAGTTCTATACTCAATTACAGGAAAGTTTGGCTGATAGAATTTAGTTTTACAGTACCATCACCCTGTACATATGTCATTTACCTCTGAAACTTTAACCCATTCCCCATTTAATACGCTTTTTTACGCCTTTAACTTATTCCACCACTGAAGAAAACATTTTCAATTCATACAGTCATGGATATTTATAGAAAGAAATATTTTCTATATTCTAGCAGATGGTAGCTTAAAGCAGGCTGAAAGTATAGTAGAATGCGCCTTAGGCACATTCTGCTTTAATTTCAACCTGCTTTAAGTGGTCATCATGTCGTCAAAACTAGAAACAGGCTATGGGGTAATGGGTTAAAAGGACAATTCCAGTTTCCAATTAAGTTCAGTCCATTTATGACAATTTAGAGCCATATTCTGCTATATATTTCCAAATGAAAAACAGTGCAGACCCTGAATCGGAGGACTCCTAAAGGAGCCCTCTGATGTGGGTCTACACTGTTTGCATTGGACAAGATTTGTGTACTCTTCAAACTCAGGTACACCATTTGTAAAAGACGAGTAAACACGTCACTTAGGTTCGAGTTATAACGGTGCAATCCTAAGAAAAAATAGGCAATAGTAAGTAAATACAGTACATTGGTAATATAGTTCACTAACCATATAAAATCCCTATCCCAACTCTAAAAGAAAGCATAATCTGTAAACAAAAGCAGGAAAACAGATCTGATCAGTTAAGATTTCTATCCTTGGACAACTTTACTTTTAGTATGCTAGAGCGACAGAACCGTCATTATAAGTACAAATAGTTTAGATCCTGATGAGATGCAGTGTAACTTGGCGTCTCATCAGGATCCAAACTGTTTGACACTAACCTTGTTTTGAATATAAATTTTGAAAATTCTAATTTAAGAACGGTCTAAGACAACAATTGTTGCAGACGAAAAATACCCAGCATGCAGAGTTAATATGGTGAAAGCTTAGAAAATGACACATGTATGAAACCCTCTTGTCATTTATTTTGTTTCTTCTTTGCTTTATAATAAATGAGATGCAAAAACAAAGTCTGGCTGTCTCTCTACCAATCTTTTTATAAATTCTTTATGACAGATCCATTACATTAATACATATTCATTTTAACAATTTGCTTTATTATCAATAAAAAAACCTAGAAATTCTTATCCCATTACCCCACAGATACCGGTATACCTTTAAACAATAAAATAGTTCCAATGTATGCAGTAATGAATATGCACTGTAAGAAATACTTTCTATATTCTAGCAGAAAGTAGCTTAAAGTAGGCTTAGAGTAAATCAGACTGTGTCCTCACACACATTCTGCTTTACTTTTAACCTGCTTGAAGTGGTCACCTGTCTTCAAAATGCAGGAACAGACAAGGGGGTAAAGCACAGGTACTTGACACATACTTTATTATCTTTTAAACCCCCCCCCCCCCTTTTTTAAAAAAAAAAAAAAAAATTTTTTTTTTTTACTATACTTCTATTATAGATACAAGGTAAACAGCGCAATTCAACACCTAGTCTTTACTATCCACTTAAACTGATGCTAAAATAGACTCGATCGCCGATATTCTCTTGTGGTATCCTCGGGAAATGATTAATTTATCAATATCTACTTTTTATTTCATCAAATTCCGTCAAATAACGCCACAGTACGTGAATTATAACGAAAATTTGTATCAAAAAGTTTTATGTCGTTCTCTTGGTACAGAATTTATTGCCCAAAATAAGGGGTAATCTAGTCGGTTTGCACATTTAACGGCCTTTACGGCTGGAACTTTCACCTAATTTCATTAGAGCAAACGCGTTTGTGTCGGAACATGACCCTCTTCACTATCAGCTATATGAAATATACATGTAATTTGGCATGAAATTGACAAGTGAAAGACTCATTTCATTGTGAATGCCATTTTGAATACCGGAATGAATTGAATGAACGGAGCGATCTCATTGGTCAAAATTAAACAGGTAAAGTTTCTTTTAATTTTGCATTCTATGTAAATCATATAAAACTGATAATATTTCATTTAAAGATGATTTATAATATTTGGTGAAAGTTCCAGTGGCATAGGCCGTTTATTGTGGACAAATAACAGATCACCCCTACATGTACATTCGTTGCTATGTACCATGAAAACGACATAAAACTTTTTTATGCTTATTTTAGTTATAATTCACATACTGTGGCGTTATTTGACGGAATTTGATGAAATAAAAAGTAGATATTGATAAATTAATCATTTCCCGAGGGTACCACAAGAGAATATCGGCGATCGAGTCTATTTTAGCATCAGTTTAAGTGGATAGTAAAGACTAGGTGTTGAATTGCGCTGTTTACCTTGTATCTATAATAGAAGTATAGTAAAAAAAAAAAAATTTCTTTTTTTTTTTTAAAAAGGGGGGGGGGGGGGGTTAATAGATAATAAAGTATGTGTCAAGTACCTATGGGGTAAAGGGTTTAAGACGATAAACGTTTATTTCATCAGTAGTAAATTATTCCAGCAAACTGAAGTTCTAACCTTATAAGCACCTGTTGTTTAACATTTGATATTCTTTACCTATTACCCCATAGCCTGTATCCATTTTTAGCTCACCTGAGCCAAAGGCTCAAGGTGAGCTATTGGGATGGCCCTGTGTCCGGCATCCGGCGTCGTCCGTCGTTAGTCGTCGTTAACAATTGCTTCAAATGACATCTCCTCCTATACCGCTTGACAGAATTCAACCAAACTTTACAGAAATCGTCCTTGGGTCAAGCTCTTTCAAATTTGTTCAAAGAATTAAAAACAATGCAGAACTCTGGTTGCCATGGCAACCAAAGTGAAAAAAAGAGGAAATCTTAAAAAATCTTCTTGTCAAAAACTGCAAGGGCCAGAGCTTAGATATTTGGCATATAGCATCATCTACAGGTCCTCTATGAAGTTTGTTCAAATAATGCCCCTGGGGTCAAAATTGGCCCCGCCCCGGGGGTCACAGTTTTACATAGAGTTATATAGTGAAATTTTCAAACGTCTTCTTCTCTGAAACTAATATGGCCAGAGCTTTGATATTTGGCATGGTGACAATTCTAGATGACCTTTACCACAATTGTTCAAATGGTTCTGGTTGGTTTCATAACTAGGTCACAGGAGCTAAAAATAGATTTTTTTCAATGAAAACTTAAAAAATCTTCTTGTCTGAAACTACAAGGGCCAGAGCTTAGATATTTGGCACATAGCATCGCCTTTAGGTCCTCTATCAAGTTTGTTCAAATTATGCCCCTGGGGTCAAAATTGGCCCCGCCCCAGGGGTCACAGTTTTACAAAGAGTTATATACTGAAATTTTCAAACGTCTTCTTCTGTGAAACTAATATGGCCAGAGCTTTGATATTTAGCATGGTGACACTTCTAGATGTCCTTTACATATTTTGTTCAAATGATTCAGGTCGGTTGCACAAGTAGGTCACAGGAGCTAAAAATACTAAGTCTTTTTTTCAATGAAAATTTAAAAAAATCTTCTTGTCTAAAACCCTAGTATCCTGATCTTAGATATTTGGCACATAGCATCATCTACAGGGCCTCTATCAAGATTGTTCAAATTATGCCCTTCGGATAAAAAATGACCCCATCCTGGACATAAGTCATTATCTCCATTTTGTCAGTGATTCTCAGGTGAGCGAAATATGCCCCATGGGGCTCTTGTTTAAGACAAGTGACCACATAAAGTAGGTAGAAAGTAAAGCAGAATGTGCCCGGGTGCATTCTACTTAACTTTCAGCCTGCTTTAAGCTACCATCTGCTAGGATTTAGGAAATAGTTTTATGGTACATGTTTATGACCGTATAGATTTGGACTATTTTCTTCAGTGGAGGAATCAGTCTTACCAAAACATCTACATTTGCAAAACAACGAAGAATGTTTCTAATATTGCATAGCAGAGCAATTGGTCCACTAGATTTGAAGAACTTCTGTAAAATAAGATTATGACAATACATGATATGTGTCAACAAAAATATAAAATATTAACACAAGGTGTTGCTTAGTAAAAGACGGAGACGTACAGTATGACAGTATATCAGTTAATAGTCTGACATTTGAACATACCGGTACAGTAAAACCTCTCTATTATGACCACTTAGAAGAAAGTTTATTGACTATATAAAAGACAGGTGACAGCTTAGAAGCAAAGTGAAAGTAAAACTTAAAGCTCCTATAGGAGCTTTCTGTTTTACTTTCACTTTGCTTTAAGCAGTCACCTGTCTTAAATATGCAAATTAAAACAATTGAGTGGTCGTAACTGAGAGGTTTTACTGTAGCAGTTAATTGGTTCTTACCTTTGAACAAGAAGTCATATATGATTTGAACATGGTAGTAGACAAGAGTCGGGTATGTGTACAAACAAGCAAGCTGCCAGACATTTGAACAAAGTAAAGAGTACCGGACATTTAAAGCACCAAACAAAAATTTGAATTTATAACATAATAGTTTCCAGTATGGTCAAAACATTTTACATACAGTAAACCCTAGGAGCAGTTTCTCAATGAACATTTGTAATCTCTGTTGATAATATAGCTTAACCCGTTACTCCATATATACGCCTGTTTATGCAATTTAATTTATTCCTCCACTGAATAAAATAGTTACACTTAAAGCAGTCATGAATAAGCATCATAAGAAATATTTTCTATATCCTAGCATATTGTAGCTTAAAGTGATCACATGTCTTCAAAACTACAAACAGGCTATAGAGTAATGGGTTAAGCTGTTTCCTTTATGTACAGCTGCCATATCTTCTTTAGTCCTACATTAAGCTACCACCATTATTATGTTTGACTATTTAGGGTTGTTTTATTATATCCCCACCACTAGTGGTGGGGGCTATATAGGAAACGCCTTGTCCTTCCGTATGTCGGTCGGTCCTTCCGTATGTCGGTCGGTCGCGTTTTTCCGGGACATTTGCCTTTTTCTTGAAAAATGTTTATGATACAATCTTCAAACTTGGTATACATTATCAATGTTATTTGGGGACACTCATTAACACGTTTCATAACTCTTGCACCAAATTTGACAGAATTATGCCCCTTTTTAACTTGATTTTTTTGTTTCTTAATTGAGAATTTTTTCTTTGAACATGCCATTTTCTTGAAAACTATTCATGATATTGTCTTCAAACTTAGTACACATTATAAGTGTTGTATTGTGAGACTTTTCATAAAGTTTAACAACTCTTGCACAAAATTTGACAGAATTATGCCACTTCATAACTTGAAATTTTGTACCTTAATATGCATTTATTCTTTGGACATGTCATTTCCTTGAAAACTATTTATGACATTGTCTTCAAACTTGGTACACATTATAAGTGTGATGTTTGCAGACTCTACTTGAAGTTACATAACTCTTGCCAACAAATGACAGAATTATGCTCCTTTTTAACTTGAAATTTTCTTCTATTTTCTTGGAACATGCCATTTTCTTGAAAACTATTCATGACATTGTCTTCAAACTTGGTACACATTATTAGTGTTGTACTGTGAGACTTTTCTTTAAGTGTGACAACTCTTCCATAAAATTTGACAGAATTATGCCCCTTTTCAACTTGAAATTTAGTTCCTTAATATGCATGTATTATTCTTTCTACATGTCATTGTGCTGTTTGTGACAGGTCAGTTTGGAGTGGAGGTACCCATAACCTTTAGTGATAGCTCTAGTTTCTCATGTATTGCAAAAGGAGCAAACTGTGCAGATTCTAATCAGAGTCTACATTATTTGTAAATATCACTAGAGTTAACTTTTTAACTTCGAAGGACATGAATACACGTTTCTAAGATTAAAGGTAAAGGCAGGAAAGGTCGGGACTGACAAGGATAGGTTGGACTGTTTCTATTTTTCTTTATCACATAAACATGCAAAATACAGAGTTCAGTAAATATCGTACAGCACACTTTGCCTATATTTTATACTTATTCTCGAATCACCAAAATATTGTACTACTACGCGGACTTAATCAGTTTAGAGAATCTAGACAAACTTAGATCACCACTAGGGATTGATACATTTCCAAGTGTCCTTAAAAAAATTCTCCTGTGCAGTCCTGCAAATTAAGGCTGTAAATCAGGCTACGTAGAGCTCTTGTATTAACAGTGACTCAGAACAAAATGTTTTTTAAATCTAGACGTTACCATAATAATGATGTCATGTTACAATAATGATGTAATTTTGAAAATGAAACTAAAAGTCATATGATCATATTTAGTCAATAAGAACAATTTGAGATTAAATATTAATTTAAAATTTGAACATGGTATCAGAAAAACCTTTCCACAACACATTTGTGTTGTTGTTCTTTATTGTAGTTTGATAGGTATTTTTATCTATGGATGAATAAAACCTAACAACACTTATGACAAATCATTTTCCTAATAGCTGAGGAAAAAGTGAAAGTAAGAGCGTTCAGATTTTTGTGTCAGTGATTGTTTATGAGATAAATAGAATATCAAATTTGTGTGTTTTCAGCATAGAATTTATTGAACTCATTGGATAAAATCTGTTGCTCGCCAAGGCTTGCAACATATAATTTTATCCAACTTGTTCAAGAAAAACACACTCATTCAATACCCTCTATGTATTTCAAAGGTTATATCTGTGCAACTTTCAAAATATTTAAGAAAACATTCAACAACATCACCACAATTTTGCTGTAACATTATCACCCATTGTACATAACAAGGACATTAAGCTTAGAAAAAATAAGATTGTGAGTAAAATATGAATACCGTAAAAATCCTAACAATTGGGACACCCTATATAACTGTTGTAATTATTCTAAAAATTGAACTGATTGCTTTTATCAACCAATAATTAGTCCAACAGGTGAACACTGAATAGCAAATAATAATGTTGACCCTGATCAGACTGCTCCTTAGGAGCAGTCTGATCAGGGTCAACACTGTTTGCTCAAGCAGGGCCCCAGATAAGGAGAGTATTTCAAAAATTAAAATCTTTATGTCTGCACCAAACCCTATGGTGTCACTACTCATTAGAATCATCTCTAAGAGACGATTCTAATGCCTAGTGACACCATAGGGTTTAGTACAGACAAAAAAGGAGAAAACATCAGAAAACTATGGGTTTACTCCCTCTTATCTGGAGCCTTTGCTCAGGCCTGTCTGACCGGATACTTAGGCCTGTATGACCCAATACATAGGCCTGTCTGTCCCAATACTTAGGGTGATTACGGTAGTTATCACAGACATGAATGGTGTTCTATTGTTACAACACTTGAACTAGCTCGACCAGTGACATTGCCAGTTCATGTTCACTCTGTCCGTCTGTCAGCTGGTTCAGGGTCTGGGTGACTAGAGTCTGTATGTCAGACTTAGGGACATCTAGGTGGATCAGCAGTTTGGCATTCTGAAATTACATCATGAAAAAGGAAACATTATTCACCCTTATATCCGCTCCTGAAACTTTAAATGGACTAATTAAGTAAAGTCAATTTTTGACAATTAAAATATTTGTTTGTCCTTTTTTTAACAATTTAACCCATCACTCCATAGTCTGTTTCTAGTTTGGAAGACAGGTGACCATTTAAAGCAGGTTGAAAAGTAGAATGTGACTTAGTTTTACTTTTATCCTGCTTTAAGCAAACACATTTTTAACCAATTACACCATAGCCTGTTTCTAGTTTTGAAGACATGTAACAACTTAAATCTGGTTGAAAGTAAAGCAGACTATGCCTTAAAGCGTATTCTGTTTTACTTTCAGCATGATTTAAGCTTCCATCTGCTAGAATATAGAAAATATTTCTTATGATACTTATTAATAACTGTATAAATTGGTACTATTTTGTTCAGTGGAGGAATAAATTAGAGGCACACAAAAAGACATACTTATGGGGGAATGGGTTAGAGGAGATCCATGTTTCTTCAAAGAATGACTGCTTAACACAAGTTTGTATCTACAAACCCCGTTCCAGACCTACCATAGATTTGAGCCATGTAGAAAGTGCCGGATTCACATTGGACATGAGATCTACCATAATCTGGCTATCCATCTGGCTAAGACGATGAGCCACTCGCTGACCAACAATAGCCAATAGCTGCGTGCCCAGAGACTCACGGTCATTCACAGTTAGTATCACCTGTCACAAAATAAGACAATATGGTATATAAGTCAGTATGAAATTTATGAAAACTTTGCAGTGGAAGAAAAAGGGTAGCTGATGATGTGATTTAACCCATTACCCAAAAGATACACCTTTTTACGCCTCTAATTTATTCCTCACATGAAGAAAATAATTCCACTTTTTACCATTATGAACTAGAGCTATCACTAAAGGTGATTGATACTCTCACTCCAAACTGACCTGTCACATACAGCACAATGACATGTAGAAAGAATAATACATGCATATTTCAAGTTGATAAGGGCATAATTCTGTCAAATTTTATGGAAGAGTTGTCACACTTAAAGAAAAGTCTCACAGTACAACACTAATAATGTGTACCAAGTTTGAAGACAATGTCATGAATAGTTTTCAAGAAAATGGCATGTTCCAAGAAAATAGAAGAAAATGTCAAGTTAAAAAGGGGCATAATTCTGTCATTTGTTGGCAAGAGTTATGTAACTTCAAGTAGAGTCTGCAAACATCACACTTATAATGTGTACCAAGTTTGAAGACAATGTCATAAATAGTTTTCAAGGAAATGACATGTCCAAAGAATAAATGCATATTAAGGTACAAAATTTCAAGTTATGAAGGGGCATAATTCTGTCAAATTTTGTGCAAGAGTTGTTAAACTTGATGAAAAGTCTCACAATACAACACTTATAATGTGTACTAAGTTTGAGGACAATATCATGAATAGTTTTCAAGAAAATGGCATGTTCAAAGAAAAAATCTCAATTAAGAGACAAAAAAAATCAAGTTAAAAAGGGGCATAATTCTGTCAAATTTGGTGCAAGAGTTATGAAACGTGTTAATGAGTGTCCCCAAATAACATTGATAATGTATACCAAGTTTGAAGATTGCATATTAAACATTTTCAAGAAAAAGGCAAATGTCCCGGATAAATGCGACGGACCGACCGAAATACGGACCGACCGACATACGGAAGGACGGACGGACAAGGCGTTTCCTATATAGCCCCCACCACTAGTGGTGGGGGTATAATAATAATAATAATTATGATAAGATTATTTTCTATATCCTAGCAGATGGTAGATTAAGACAAGCTGAACATAAAGCAGAAGGTGCGTTAACGCCTTTACCTCTTGTTGATTATAAGCCATAAATAACTTTTTTCTGTACCCTACAGGTCGATGCTAAATCCATTACTCCATAGATACATATTTCAACATATTTGGTTAATTCCACTACTGAAGAAAATAGTTCCATTTTGAACAGTCATGAATATGTATCATAAGATATAATTTCTAAATTCAAGGAGGTGGTAGCTTTCTGCTTTACTAAGTATTGATCTATCTTCAATACTAGAAACAGACAATGGAGTGAAGGGTTAAAGCAGCCTGAAAGTAAAGCAGGAAAGTCCAGAACAAGTTTTCTGCTTTACTTCCAGCCTGCTATAAGCAACCAGCTATCTTTAACAAAACAATCTATGGCATATTGGACTTGCCCAAACAAGATTTGAGCTTGGAAATTTGTCCAGCCCTGCATGCGGAAATGATTTAACCGTTTCTTTTTCACCCACCTCTTCAGCCATTTTATCAAACCCAGCAGAGTACAGCTCACACACATGATGTCTCTTTAGATTGTCAATATCGAGACCAAAGTCCTCTCCAACCTGCAGGACAAGGTCTGGCCAGTGTCCCAGGTCAGTCTGTCGGAACTTGGTCATACTGACAGACGGTGAGCTAGGCTCTGTTGTGGTGAAATACATCTCATGCATTTGTATCACAGACTGGCTCAGAACTCGCGTCAGGAACTGTGAAATATTACAAGATGTGTTTGTAAAACATGTATGCCCCTATGTTACCTTTATCTTGAAAATTTGAAATGGCCTTGACTTTAGACCTCAAAAGAAATAGGGATCATCTACCCGTCATGACTAACCTCCATACCAATATAAGAACAGTAGGTTGAAGGGATGGTGAGTTATTGAGTGAAAACCATTTGGTCTAGGGATGGACCAAACAATATGTGCAAAGCAATAGAACCCCACTTCTTTCGAAGGGGGCATAAATATTAGGGTCTTAACAATTTGTAGGAGTGTCAGTCAAATATCAGAGCTTAAAAGAAGTGGTGTATTTCAGGTTTGAACATCCTTAAATCACCTCAAAGGGAGCTTTCTACTTTACTTTAATCCTGTATTAAGTTGCCACCTATTAACAACTGGTTCAGAGATTGAAAATACAATTTTATAAGTGTCCGCTTTAGCTTAGCCACGTTTTACCTTTGAAATACAGGTATGTTCGACAAAACCCACTTCGAGATATCGAAGTTCGACTGTAGTCCTAAGACAGGGTCATGAAACATACACAATAAGCTCCCATAACAAAACATGATTACCTGTTTTCTTTGCACAGCTATTGTGGTATCTACATTCTGGTTAGGTAGCAATGGATGAGAATATAACTCCTTGAAGAATGCATGTACACCCTGAAAATAGGCAAACAAACACAAGTGTTATCTATCTATCTCAGGGCTCAAGATGAGAGGGAGTAAACTGAACAAATCCAAAATTTTCTCACTTATTTCAGCACCAAATCCTATGGTGTTACTACTTATTAGAATCGTCTCGAAGAGACGATTCTAATGAGTAGTAACACCATAGGGTTTTAATCAGAAATAAAGATTTTAGTTTTTGAAATACTCCCCTTATTTGGAGCTCTGCTATCTTTAAAACTTTACAAACAAACATTTCCCACAGAAATTATATTCTGCAGAAATTATGAACAGTGATTTAAATCAAAGGAGAGGTTTGCAATAAGGTTGCAAAATTTATTTCTTAGGTTTAAATAATCAAACTTACTTTGTGAGCAAATGAACGGCATAATGGTACCATCTAATTTAGGGATTATAAGAATGTTAAGATACAATATAACCAGACCTGGAAACAGTACATAAAATGGCCGTCAGGGGGCATTGGTCACGGATAAGTTGATGAGAAAAGTGCAGAAAAACCAGGCTGCCATACCATATGTCCCCTCTGAAGCCAGGCATACAATTAGCTAAAATAATACATGCAAGTCAAGAATAGACCCAGGTAAAAAGTAAAATATTAAACTCTTATGCTCTAAACCATATGTTATCATTTCTCATTAAAATGGCTTCAAAAGACACAATTCTAATGAGGAGTCTAAACAAAGGGCTTGGCAGAGAAATAAAGAGGGAAAACTAGAAACGGTTGACCTATCACGCTTATGAAAAGCCCAGATTCTTACCTTAGAATCAAAGAGTGAGATGACTTTGACAGACTTCATGTTGAAGGTGAGTATTGCATACATGAGCACAACCAGTTGGTGATGGAGTTTCAGCAGACCATAGTTAGTGGCCTTCTGGTCTATAGCTAGCTCCACTAGAGACACAGTCCCTGAAAACATATACATGTAGATACAGTCAAACATGTGTTATAACAGTTAACTCATTCACCCTTGAAACTTTTAATGGAAAATTCCAATTCAAAATAAGTCTAGTCCAGTTTTGGCTATTTAGGGTTGATTTTTACTATGTCCCTCGTATTTCAAAATGACAAAAAATGTGGACACTGATCAGAGGGATCCTTAAGGAGCACTCTGATCAGTGTCTATACTGTTTGCATGGGACAAGTATAATATTTACAAGTACACTTTTTGTAACAGATGAGAGAGTCTCCTGCAATATGTGACAATTTGCTGCCTTTAGCAGCATTTGTACTCTCTTAACCCTTTACCTCATAGCCTGTTTCTAGTTCTGAAGACATGTGCCCACTTCAAGCAGGCTGAAAGTAAAGCAGAATGCACCTTAAGTAGATTCTGCTTTACTTACAGCCTGTTTTAAGATATCATCTGCTAGGATATAGAAAATGTTTCTTATGGTGCATATTAACCCTTAGCCTGCCACTCACGACTATAGCTTCATATGCAAACAGCTTGGATCCGGATGAGACGCCGAGTAACTCGGCGTCTCATCCGGATCCAAGCTGTTTGACACTCGGACAGCATTTTCAGCAATTTATAGCAACTTTGAAGCACTTTGAAACTTGAAGCAGACGAGAAATATAGCAGACAACAATTTATTTGGCGGGCTAAGGGTTAATGACTGTATAAAATGCTGTTTTCCTCAATACTGTTTTCCTCATATAGGCTATATAAACACAGTTTTAGTAGTGGCTTAACCCTTTACTCTATAACCTGTTTCTAGTTAATTAAGACAGATGACCACTTAAAGCAGGTTGAAAGTAAAGCAGAATGCATATTAAGGCACAATCTGCTTTATTTTCAGCCTGATTTAAGCTACCATCTGCTAGGATATAAACAAGACTGCGCGTTCAATAAACGCTTATGCCCCCGGTGGCATCCTTGACAATATATTCTGAATCTTTTCTAAGTCCAAATTAGGTCAAGGTCAAGGTCAAACTGAGCTTGGGTATTACTGGTTGGCTGGTAATGGTCCAAAGCAATAACTGTATAAGTATCTAAGCATTGTAGTAAGTGGTGTTGATGCTAGACGAAACGGTAAAATCTAGTTAACCAAGAAATAGCCCATTCAAAATATTCTAAGTCCAAATTAGGTCAAGGTCAAGGTAAAAATCAAGGTTGGGTGATATTGGTGGATAGGGAATGGTCCAAGGCAACAACTGTATAAGTATCCAAGTATTGGAGTAAGCGGTGTTGATGCCAGACGAAACGGTAAAATCTAGTTAACCAAGAAATAGCCCATTCAAAGTATTCTAAGTCCAAATTAGGTCAAGGTCAAGGTCAAAATCAAGGTTGGGTATTATTGGTGGCTAGGGAATGGTCCAAGGCAACAACTGTATAAGTATCTAAGCATTTGAATAAGCGGTGTTGATGCTAGACGAAACGGTAAAATCTACTTAACCTGGTTACGGACGGACGGACGGACGTGCCACCGAAATGGGTTAGAGGGCCTTTTCTTTTGTTTATTTTCTTTTGTTTGAATAACGGGCCACGGCCCCTTATTCTATTGTTACGGAATGAACTCTATTGTCTTCTTTTGTTATGTTTACCGTTATCTGGCCAGAAAAGGCCCTCTAACCCATTTCGGTTGTGCGGAAGGACGGACGGACGGACAGGACGATTACTATATGCTCCCGCATCTGTCGATGCCGGGGGCATAAAAATATTACTAGTGGTACATGTTCATGACTGTATTAAATGGTAAAAGTTTCCTTCCCTTGAGAAATACATTGAATGCACTAAAAGGTGCTTCTTTCTGGGGGATTAAAACAGACTGTAGATTAAATAATAAATTCATATAAACACATACACACCTTTTGCCTTGCTCCATAGTGGCTCCACATTAAACACTGGAACTTCATTGGTCTCACAGTTCGCCTCCATCAGTATGGTGAGGAAATCTCGTACACAGTCCACAAATGTCGGGAACCTGTTCTCACTGATGCCTACTTCCTGAGCACAATAAAAGTCAATAATTTATTTACATAGAAGCACAATCATAAAAACATAACATATACAAAGCATGTATGTTTATAAATACAAAAACAGCATGCATATACGTATATGCTGTAATATTTAGATCTGTTTAAATGTTTTTAAATTCGATCTCTCAATGATTTGTTGAACTTTTGAATTGTTGGATGTTTCAATTTCTTTTCAGAGTAGTATTTTTCTAAAGTTAATAAATTGTAGTATAAAATGTTCATCAAATTCACTGTATTTGTCCTTCTTTCGCTTTTCATGTAACTTTACTGCACAACTTTACATTGACTCTGGTGGGTTTGTATCCAAAGGTTTATAAAGTATGACTATGGTGCAGGGGCCCGTTTCATAAAACTTTGTACGACAAATGTTGTCGTAAGTCAGATCATAAAAGTCTCGATTATAATTTATTTTTCCATATAATCCTGTTTTGTGACATCTTTTTGGAATCGTCTTTTCAAGACGATTCCAAAAAGATGTCACAAGACAGGATTAGATAGAGAAATAAGAAATTAAATATTTTAAAGATTTGACTTACGACAACATTTGTCGTAAGAAGTTTTATGAAACGGCCCCAGACCCTGATTAGAGGGCTTATTCATGACAATGCAAAGAATTGATATATATTGTTCCAGCTTCATAAGGGTTAAACAAGAGCATTGCATGCGAATACAAACACTTGTCTGTTTTTGAAGGATAGCGAAAAAAACAGTCAAATTAGGTCCAAGGTCAATTAGTAAAATATCTTATTATTTCTATATAGGACTTTTCGAGATTGAAGAAGTTATGGCCAATGTTAAGATTTCTGAAGAGGACAAAGATGCGGAAGGCAGAGTGACGATGATAGTTTGTTTTTTCTTAAAAAAATAATCAAGCTAAAAAAGAGATGTTTATCTTTCTTACCTTTCGACACAATCTATCTTTTGGAAACTTGCCAACCTGAAAAGGAATGTAGACAAATTACAGCACTTGAATTGTAATTCAACATCATTCCTAACAATTAGGTCAAAATTGTTTTTTATGACTAATAATACAGGGCTGCCATTTCTAAGGGTTTTTTGCCAAAATATTTTTATTACAATCCTAGCAGATAGTAGCTAAATGCAGGCTGAAAGTAAAGCAGAATGTGCCTTAAGGCTTTACTTTCAACCTGCTTTAAGTTATCACACTTGAAAAATATAAAATTTGGAAGTCTTAGGATTTTGCAAGATCAACTTATGGCAGCCATGATAGTAGCATTTCACTCAAAAATATTAGCAACATATCATGCTGGCAAAAATAAAATATCATATAGTTTAGCCCTTTCCTCCCTGAAACCTCAAATGGACAATTCTAGTTATCAATATAGTCCAGTCCATTTTTTACTTTTTATGGTTGAATTATACAATTTATGTCAAAATGACATACAGTGTAGACCCTGATCAGAGGGCTCCTTAAGGAGCCCTCTGATCAGGGTCTACACTGTTTGCATATGACAAGTGTACTCATCACTGGTACATTGTTTGCATATGACACATATACATGTGACTAGGGTTCAAAGAGTTAAATTAGAACTTTGGCCAAACACATACAGCTCCATAGCGTTAATAGTAGCAAACCTTTTCCATGAGTTGAGCAGCTGCCTGGAACTTCTTTACGATGAACATATGCCACATCATACTGGCTACACCTGGGAAAAAGACAACAAAGTTTAACCTATTTGCGCAAAGAGGATTCTTCCATGCTTATATATTGGATAAGTCTAACTTTTATCTATTATTTTAAAGGGGTGCTTGGTCTAATTTAAGTGAAGAAATGAATTAAGACGTAAAAATGTGTATCTATTGAGTAACAGGTTAAAGGGAATATACTTTTTGCATACATTTAGATGGGTTTGAAATCATTTACCTTGTCTTAGCATGGCATTTTGGACAAGTCGAAGGAAGTCCAAACCACTTCTCAGATTCTCAATTTCCTGAAAAATATTGTTCAATAACATTAAATACAAAACCAAACTACCCAAGAGTCTATTGACACAAGGTGGTTGTTGTGTCTTGACTATTCACTTACACCAGGTTTAGCCTATAACAACACTACTGGGGCCCGTTTCATAAAACTTTGTACGACAAATGTTGTCGTAAGTCAGATTATAAAAGTCTCAATTATTTTTTATTTCTCCATCTAATCCATTCTTGTGACATCTTTTTGGAATCGTCTTGAAAAGACGATTCCAAAGAGATGTCACAAGACAGGATTAGATAGAGAAATAAGAAATTAAATGTATTTAAAAGTTTTGACTTACGATCGTTTTTGTCGTTCAAAGTTTTATGAAACGGACCCCTGGAGTACTAAAAGACGTAAGACAATATTCATGTCAGACTAATACACTCTATGGAGTAAAGGATTAACCTTTTCCCCCATAGAAGCGACTTTTAGCCTATTTGATTCATTCCTCCGCTAAAGAAAATAGTGCCAGTATATACCCTGATGAACAATTACCATAACAAACATTTTTATATAGCCTAGCAGGTGGTAGTTTAAAGCAGGTTGAAAGTAAAGCAGAATGTGTCTTAAGGCACATTCTGCTTTACTTTCAACCTGCTTTAAGTGATCACCTGTATTTAATGTTATAAACAGGTTATTGGGTAAAGGATTAAAAACAATAATTCACCATCATTTGGTTTGCAGCTTACACAAAATTGAATGTACTAACACTCTTCTTTATATCCAGAACATCTGTGCTGCTTACCTCTGGTTGTTTGTTCCATAAAACAGTGTACTCCCAGCAGCTATTACAGAACAAAACATCGTTCTCCAGACTGTGCGGGAATCTCTTACGGAGAAGTTGCATCTGGTCTGGAAAATAGCAATCACAATATTGTTTGGAATCAGAATATTGTTTAACTCTTCTGTCATTAGGATATAGCAACACTTGTTTAAAAACATTTTAGACAGATCAGACAGCTTCTGAAGGAACTGTCTGATCCGGGTCTGCACTGTTATCTTATAAGATCTGTCTGACATGAGTCTGCACTCTTTCCTAGAGAAACATTTTCCTTATTAGGGGCGTTGGTCCAGTGGTGGGACGCTCCCCTAGGAAGCAAGAGGTTCCTGGTTCGAGCCCTGTCAGGATCACTGGAATTTTTCTGAGCAAAAAATTAACCCTACATTGCTCCACTTCACCAAGGTGAATTAAATGGGTACCTGAGAGGGAAAGAAGTCAATGTGCCATCACTTTAACTTACGCAGTATGTAAATGGCTGACTTGCAACTCGATGATCAAGGAGATTAGTTTAAACATATTTTATTTCCAAATTGTTCTACAGGAAAAGGGGTTGGGCCACAATCAAGGAGATAAATGTACAAGGGCCACTATGGCCCTAAATCGCTCACCTGGTACACCATGGCAAACTTGACCTATAGTGACCTAGATTCTGACTGGACATGTATACCCACAATCAACCTATAGAGCGTAAACAAGATTTTCCAATGATTTGACCTAGTGACCTAGTTTTTGACCAGACATGACCCATATTCAAACTTGACCTAGATATCAATGCGACAAACATTCTGACCAAATTTCATCAAGATCCAATGAGATTTGTAGCCTCAAGAGTGTTCACAAGGTTTTTCTATGATTTGACCTAGTGACCTAGTTTTTGACCAGACATGACCCATATTCAATCTTGACCTAGATATCAATTAAACAAACGTTCTGACCAAGTTTCATCAAGATCCAATGGGATTTGTAGCCTCAAGAGTGTTCACAAGGTTTTTCTATGATTTGACCTAGTGACCTAGTTTTTAACCACACATGACCCATATTCAAACTTGACCTAGATATCAGTTAAACAAAACTTCTGACCACGTTTCATCAAGATCCAATGAGATTTGTAGACTCTAGAGTGTTCACAAGGCTTTTCTATGATTTGACCTAGTGACCTAGTTTTTGACCGGACATGACCCACATTCAAACTTGACCTAGATATCAATAAGGCAAACATTCTGACCAAGTTTCATTAAGATCCAATGAAATTTGTAGCCTCTAGAGTGTTCACAAGGTTTTTCTATGATTTGACCTAGTGACCTAGTTTTTGACCCGACATGACCCACATTCGAACTTGACCTAGATTTCATCAAGACAAACATTGTCATCAAGTTTCATGAAGATCGGATGAAATTTGTAGCCGCTAGAGTGCTCACAACCAATTGTGGACGGACGGACAGACGACGGACGACGGACATCCAGCGATCCTAAAAGCTCACCTTGGCACTTCGTGCCAGGTGAGCTAAAAATTCAGCAGAATATTATATAAATGCAGACTTTATAAACAAACACCTTTACTTTTTACCTTTATATAATTCTGGTTTACTTTCAACGTATTTTAAGTGGTCATCTGTCATCATAACTAGATTTAGACTATGGAGTTAAAGGTTAAGTTTGAGTTCAAGAATCTACTGTACATACATGGATTACAAAGTAGTACAATTCTTACCCCAAATTATTTGTTTATTGGCTGCTTGTGGTGTTGTTTCACTGTTAGTGTCTGATGCAGTATTGGAGTCATCATTTGGGGGCTGGTATAAGTCCTCTGGCTGGAACCCAGCTCTGGCCACATGCCGTGCAACAACTTCTGTCACACAACCTGACAAAACACATAAATATGTCTGTTCAACATACATGTACATACATGTACCTAAAGAGTGGGTACATTGCTAGTAAGTTGTTACTGGTGAATCGTATAGATCATACATGTACCATGTCCAACTTGTGTTATTTTGCCACTCATGAGCAGTCCAAATAAAACATTAAACTCCTGAAACTTCAAATGGACAATCCAAGTTCTAATTAAGTCTAAATCAAATTTAATTATGAAAGAGTTTTTTTTTATAATTTACTGCAGGAGCCCTCTCTTATCTGGGTCTACATTGTTTGCATATAACAAATGTACTCTTCAAAACACACTGTTTGTAACGGATGCATATACAGTAAAACCTCTCTATTACAACCACATGAGACAAAAGTTTCCAAGTCTTAGGCAGGTGGCTGTTTAAAGCAAGATGACAGTAAAGCAGAAAGCTCCTATAGGTACATTCAGCTTTTATTTCAGCCTGCCTTAAGCTATCATCTGCTAGAATATGGTAAATATTTCTTATACATATTCAAGACTGTATAAATCGGAACTATTTTCCCCATGGGAGCCAGGCATGGGGTAATGCAAAAATGTAATTGTAATGCACTGTAATGCATTACATTTTCCAATGTAATTGAATGTAATGTGTAATGCAGGGATTTTTACATTACATGTAATTGTAATTTAATGCATTACAGTGCTCAAAATGCAAGTAATTATAAGCATTACATTGCATTACATGGCATTACTTTTGTAACAAAGATGTCAGAAAACACGGTAGATCTACTAGATTAATTTGTATTAATTGCATGGTTGAAGACTGCATGTACCAGTATTGACAAAGATACTTGTGCTTGATATGCAGTTACATGGAGCACCAACATTCACTGTGTCAAATTAAAGTTCCAACAATGATATTTAATGTGCTCAGCTAAATAGTGTATTAGATTTGCATTGGGAAAGCATAACGAAGTATAATAATTGATCAGGTCTAAACAATAGGGTTATTTTCCATCATTGAAAAAGTTAATCTGTAACATTCTTTATAAAGGTAGATCTAGATGTCTTCTATTTGGACATGTTTTCTGCTCAGTTTCTGGAAGTGACCTTTCCACAGTTTTCAGTTCTAACTTATCACACAGTGTGATCTCAGTACCAAATAGTTTTGATCTGGATGGAATGTAGAGTCAAATAATATCTGATTTCGATCCAAACTCTTCAAGTAAGGTAGGGTTTGGGCCAGATAAGGGTTACAATAGGTGTGAAAACTTAACATTGCCACCTCTAGCATGAAGTTATACAGGTGTAAGCCAAGAATGACTAAACATCCTAAAGCGTTTTTAAAGTTGTTTTTTTTCCCAAGAGATATTTATGATGCATAGAAAATATCGAAACTCATATGTTGCTCCACAGTTTAAGCTTGTCTGTCTTTCGAAGAAAAAAACCCCAAGCTATTCTCATCAGAAGAAAGCTCCTCTACAATAGATGAGCTTTCTGTTTTACACTCATCAAGAAAGTGCTTTAAACTGGCACCTGTAATCAATGCCATTATTGAATTTCAATCGTGGCTCTTAGTCTTATGTGCAGGAGTAGGTACATGTATAGGCGTTTCTTTGAAGGAAATGTTTATGGGCTAACATATCTTAAACACTATGCTTCCATACCCAGTGGTCACTGAAAAGGGGCTTTGACTTTCCGAGCTGTATACATGTATTCTTATGTTTTTAATCTATATAAATGTAGCTGACAATGAACTTGTGGATAACAACCTGTCAGTTAGATAATATATGCTTATTAGTTATTTTTAGCTCAACTATTCAAAGAATATGGAGAGCTATTACAGCCACGCTTGCATCGGCGTTGCATGTTAAGGTTTTTGACCAACCTAGAAAATGCCATCCTCTTAAAGCATACCGGTATATCACTTATGTTACATTTTAATTTTACCATACACATCTAACCTGCCCTCAATCATCAAGAAGGACAATTCTAGATGGTATTTTGGGTGAATAATCTCCCATTTGGATTTAGACATCCACATTAAGATTTTTGATCAACCTAGAAAATGCCATCCTCTTAAAGCATATATCACTGCAACTAATGTCCTTTTTTTCAATAATCGCTTTACCTCAAACATCTTACTTACCCCAGACTAGAGGCGGATAATAGATAGTATTTTGGGTGTATGATCTCCCCTTTTGGACTTAGACATCCACGTTAAGATTTTTGATCAACCTAGAAAATGCCATCCTCTTAAAGCATATATCACTGCAACTATCGTTTTAATTCAATAATCGCTTTACCTCAAACATCTTACTTGCCCCAGACTAGAGGCGGATAATTCTTGATGGTTTTTGGGTGAATTATCTCCACTTTTGAACTTAGACATCCACATTAAGGTTTTTGATCAACCTAGAAAATGCCCCCAACTTAAAGCATACATCACTACAACTACTGTTTTTATTCCATAACTGCTTTTAGTACAAAGGAGCAGATAGCCGAACTTGCTGTCTTACGGACAGCTCTTTGTTTCAGTCATACTTTTGGATTGTTATCATAGCTTCAAAACAAAATGTAATGTGTAATGTAATGCATTACTTTGCCAATGTAATTGTAATTTAATTCATTACAATTGTAAAAGTTGAGTAATTGTAATTGTAATTTAATGCACTGTTTTGGCAATGTAATTGTAATGTAATGCATTACATTCTCAAGTAATTGACCCTATGCCTGATGGGAGCCCCTTTTAGCGTATCTTATTTATTCCTTCACTTGAGAAAAAATATCCTATTTATTCAGTCATAACCATGTAGCAAAAGAAATATTTTTATATCCTAGCAGATAATAGCTTAAAGCAGGCTGAAAAAATAAAGCAGAATGTGCCTAGGCACATTTTGCTTTATTTTCAACCTGCTGTAAGTGGTCATCTGTCTTCAAAACAAGAGACTGGCTACGGAGTAATGGGTTAACTGACCTTTGCCCCCTTCCATCAAGTTAGTCACACATACACTCAGCTCTTCTGGGCTGCCTGCCCTCTTCTGGCCAAGGGGACTTAACTTGAGAAAGCAGTCGACACATACCAGGTCCTCCAGCTGCTTTGTCAGCTCATTCCAAAACTCTGTCTCTACAGGAGCTACTGGTTCACACTCCACTACCGGTGATGTATCCGAGGTCACACTCACTGTGTCAGCATCAGGATCCTTAGCTGTAAGGTCTTCATTGTCAGTCTTCTTATCCTTGCCTCGTGCACCGGCCATTTCTGTATCGACGGAGCCAGCAACTATTACAGCTAGGTATGCTGGTAGTGTGTTGGTTGCGTGTCTACAGAGATTACGCACAGACTGCCACCAGGGCGACTCGGAACCTGTATCAGCCTTTACTCGACTCTTGTCTACAAATAAAACAAAGGAGATTTAAATTACTTGAAACTAGACGCCAAAAGGTTTTCCAATCTTAACCCAAATCGAAACCCAACTCAAACTTAACCTGTGTTCTGTCATTTTGTAGTTATATACAAAATTGTAATTCAAAATGTCAATGCATAACCAAAGATATTAAGTGGAAAACATTAAGTATTAGAAATTTTCTAAATACAAGGGGCATAACTCTTGTCAAAATTATCCATCCACAACCAAATTGCAACTTGACCCGCATGTTCTTAATATGCACCTATATACTACATTTCACATCAAAATGTTAATGCATGACCAAGGTAATGAGATGAAACCTGAAATTGTTAGACGTCCAAGGGGCATAACTTGTGTCAAAACTTATTCAACCCGATCCAAATTCTAACTTGACCTGTACATTGCCATGATACAACTATATGCCAAATTTGAGTTCAAACTTCAATATGTGAACCTATGGCAGAGATATTGAACAGAAACTTAAAATTGTCTGCAATCTGTTTTAAATAGTCAGTGCACTTTAACCAGCTCTACTCACCAATATTAGTGGTTATTATCTTCAGCAGGTAGAACAGGGCTGCTATATTGTTGACTTTTCTATTGGAATCATGTAACCAGGTCCAGATCAGAAGTTTCTGAAAAATACAAATAACATGTATCACCTGACACTGAAACAAACATTCATTGTGTTAAAGACTGACAGAAAATTAAAGCAAAATGAAAGTTATGCAGAAAGCTTTATAGGAGGTTTCTGTTAAACAAATCATCCTGCTTCAAATTGCTATATGTCTTATAATGCTAAATATGAGTACAAATGTCCTGATCTGCAGACGTATTAATTGTGTCTACCATGTTTGATAATTTTGAGCAGTATTTACTTCACTACCCATAATTCCAAGTAGATTGGTTAACCCTTAGCCCGCCAAATAAATTGTCGTCTGCTATATTTCTCGTCTGCTTCAAGTTTCAAAGTGCTTCAAAGTTGCTCAAAATTGCTGAAAATGTGGTTCGAGTGTCAAACAGCTTGGATCCGGATGAGACGCTGAGTTACTCGGCGTCTCATCCGGTTCCAAGCTGTTTGCGTATGGAGCTATAGTCGTGAGTGGCAGGCTAAGGGTTAAGGTTTGTAAACAGAATGTGCCTTAAGGTCCATTCTGCTTTACTTTCAACTTGCTTTATGTAGTCACCTATTTTCAAAACTAGACACAGGCTATGGGGTACAGAGTTAACTCAAAGAAGAAACATAAATAGGCGTGTCACACTGATTGCATTTTGATCTGACGCTGAGTTACTTAGGCATTTTATCTGCAACCAAACTCTTTCCTATTACAAAGTACTAGGGTTATCATGCAACTAAACCTGCCAATCCAAGCATACTTACCCCTATATCTTCCATTGGTATTCCACTCTTCCTTAACATAGCACCTAGATCACTGGCTGAACACTGATGGCTAATACAACGCTCGAACAAAAAACTCCCTGAAACAACACACAAACACTGCAAGTACAGTCAAACTTTGATATCTTGAACTCGTTTAACTCGAACTATTCGATAGTTTGACATATAAACTGCATTTTTTTCATTTTCAGTTATTAAATCAAACATACTCATATTTCAAAGTTAAAATGTGGCTTAGCCACGTTTTAACTTTGAAATACGGGTATGTTTGACAAAACCGACTTCGATATATAGAAGTTTGACTGTACAGTCAAAACTCAAAACTTCCAACTCCCTTACCTCATTCACCCCTGAAACTTCTAATGGACTATTCCAATGTCAAATTAAGTCTAGTACATTTTTGACTACTTAGGGTTGATTTTAACAATATATCAAAATGACAAACAGTGTTGACCCTGATCAGAGGGCTCCTTAAGGAGCCCTCTGATCAGGGTATACACTGTTTGCATGGGACAAGTGTAATCCTCATAGGTACAATATTTCTAAATGAAAAGTATACTCATCGCTAGGGTTGAATGTGTTAAGTCAAGCATACCGATATTTCAAAGTTAAAACATATATTCGAGCTAAAGCGAGTTTGAGTTTCACATGTACATAACAATTTGGCAGTAAGTCTCGAAAGAAGTTCATCAGGATAGTAATATTCTTCTTAGTTTGGTTTCTAGTTACTTATCCATAATTTTGTTTACCTGTGTGACAGTTTCGGTACTCCATTGGAGCTCCTTCATCAGACTGTGACTTCAGCGGGAAAGTGACGTCACAGGGCGGGTTTACTACTGGACTGGTTACCAGTAATAAACAAAGGCCTGTATATAGGGCTGATCCCCTCGTCCCTGTTCATGACCTGTGGCTCCCCCGCCCCGCATGAACAGGGACGAGGGGGGCTATCAGATCTGAAGTCACAGTCTGATGAAGGAGCTCCAATGGAGTACCGAAACTGTCACACAGGTAAATAAAATTATGGATAAGTAACTAGAAACCAAACTAAGAATTTGGCAGTAATCAACAATCAAAGCCAGGGAGAGTCTTTCAAAAGTTAAGATCTCATTAGAGTTGTCAAGTCAGGACATTACAGTGTTTAGTTCAGAACGTTTACTGGTAGTATGGGAGAGGTTTTATTGAACATGAAGTAGCAACTTGGCACCTGATCTGGATCCAAATGTTTTGACGTCTTTAGATTATGTTTTGACATCCGTCTTTAGATTATGTTGAATTTCAAAATGCATAAATTTGAACTCTGCAGATGATACTTTCAAAGAAGTCATTATTACTTGAGGAGAATGGTTATGAATAATCATAAATTCTTTACTAGATCCATGTTAATAGTCATAAGGAGTCAATAAATCCACATTTGTTTTATTTCAATATTTTAGTAACAAAAAACCTCTTTCAAGGAAAGCAATTTCAATAAGATAACTAATCCTTGCTTACCTAGCTGTGATTTTTTCACCTCCGACAGGTCTTTGACTATTGCTATTTGGCTTCCCCTTACAGACTGTTGCCCCTCTGTCTCCAGCTTGTGTGACAGACAGACAAAACAACTGAGGAAGCCAGATATGTGCGACACCGAGTCTTCCTGGAACCTCACTCTACCACCAGGGGACTTTACCGTCCTCTCCACCACTTGAAAACGATCCATCTGACATATCATATGGTCAACTTCTGCCTCACTTATGCCAAGTAGTTTAGACAAAGTCTGTAAATGAAAAGAACAGGGCTCCAGATAAAGGCAGTATTTCAAAAACTAAAATCTTTATTTCTGCTTTATACCCTATGGTGTCACTACTCATTAGAATTGTCTCGAAGAGACAATTCTAATGAGTAGTAACAACATAAGATTTGGTGCTAAAATGAATAAGAAAATGTTGGATTTGTTAAGTTTACTCCCTCTTATCTGGAGCCCTGAAATAAACATATTCAGTGGCCATTGAAAACAAGAACAGTTGGTTTACAACGAAACTTAACACAGTATTAAGTGTTTTTTCAAAAGAATAACACTCGGTTTACAATAAAACTTAAAGAAGAAGTATATAAAGAGTTTGAGTTGAGTTTTCGACATGTGGCAACCTAAATACGGGACACAAGTAACTTAAGCAGAAAGATCCTACAGAACTCCAGAGGTCTGAAAAAACGTGTGTCAGTTACACAGATATAAGCCCAAGGGTATAAAAAGTTTGATTTGAGTCTTAGATCCATCTCAAGCATTTGATTCTTCAGATTTGAGCTCTTGTAGCTGACAGTACTGTATAAACTTACCTGTGTATCAGACTGTGTAGAGGCTGAGTCTCTATCTAGGGCATCTATCTCCTGGTAAGTGTGTATCAGTTTGTCTTGTAGCTGACAGTACTGTATAAACTCACCTGTGTATCTGATTGTGTAGAGGCTGAGTCTCTATCAAGGGCATCTATTTCCTGGTAAGTGTGTATGAGTCTGTCCTGTAGCTGACAGTACTGTATAAACTCACCTGTGTATCTGATTGTGTAGAGGCTGAGTCTCTATCAAGGGCATCTATTTCCTGGTAAGTGTGTATCAGTTTGTCTTGTAGCTGACAGTATTGTATAAACATACCTGTGTATCAGATTGTGTAGAGGCTGAGTCTCTATCAAGGGCATCTATTTCCTGGTAAGTGTGTATCAGTTTGTCTTGTAGCTGACAGTATTGTATAAACTCACCTGTGTATCTGATTGTGTAGAGGCTGAGTCTCTATCTAGAGCATCTATTTCCTGGTAAGTGTGTATCAGTTTGTCTTGTAGCTGACAGTATTGTATAAACTTACCTGTGTATCTGATTGTGTAGAGGCTGAGTCTCTATCTAGAGCATCTATTTCCTGGTAAGTGTGTATCAGTTTGTCTTGTAGCTGACAGTATTGTATAAACTTACCTGTGTATCTGATTGTGTAGAGGCTGAGTCTCTATCTAGAGCATCTATTTCCTGGTAAGTGTGTATCAGTTTGTCTTGTAGCTGACAGTTTTGTATAAACATACCTGTGTATCAGATTGTGTAGAGGCTGAGTCTCTATCTAGGGCATCTGTTTCCTGGTAAGTGTGTATCAGTTTGTCTTGTAGCTGACAGTACCTGTGTATCTGATTGTGTAGAGGCTGAGTCTCTATCTAGGGCATCTATTTCCTGGTAATTTTGTATCAGTTTGTCTTGTAGCTGACAGTATTGTATAAACTTACCTGTGTATCTGATTATGTAGAGGCTGAGTCTCTATCTAGGGCATCTATTTCCTGGTAAGTGTGTATGAGTTTGTCTTGTAGCTGACAGTATTGTATAAACTTACCTGTGTATCTGATTATGTAGAGGCTGAGTCTCTATCTAGGGCATCTATTTCCTGGTAAGTGTGTATGAGTTTGTCCTGTAGCTGACAGTATTGTATAAACTTACCTGTGTATCAGATTGTGTAGAGGCCGAGTCTCTATCTAGGGCATCTGTTTCCTGGTAAGTGTGTATCAGTTTGTCTTGTAGCTGACAGTACCTGTGTATCTGATTGTGTAGAGGCTGAGTCTCTATCTAGGGCATCTATTTCCTGGTAAGTGTGTATCAGTTTGTCTTGTAGCTGACAGTACCTGTGTATCTGATTGTGTAGAGGCTGAGTCTCTATCTAGGGCATCTGTTTCCTGGTAAGTGTGTATCAGTTTGTCTTGTAGCTGACAGTACCTGTGTATCTGATTATGTAGAGGCTGAGTCTCTATCTAGGGCATCTATTTCCTGGTAAGTGTGTATCAGTTTGTCTTGTAGCTGACAGTATTGTATAAACTTACCTGTGTATCTGATTGTGTAGAGGCTGAGTCTCTATCTAGGGCATCTATTTCCTGGTAATTTTGTATTAGTTTGTCTTGTAGCTGACAGTATTGTATAAACTTACCTGTGTATCTGATTGTGTAGAGGCTGAGTCTCTATCTAGGGCATCTATTTCCTGGTAAGTGTGTATCAGTTTGTCTTGTAGCTGACAGTATTGTATAAACTTACCTGTGTATCTGATTGTGTAGAGGCTGAGTCTCTATCTAGGGCATCTATTTCCTGGTAAGTGTGTATCAGTTTGTCTTGTAGCTGACAGTATTGTATAAACAGTCTCTTCTCTATATCCAACTTGTCTTCTCCTGTTTAACAAAGAACATTTACAGTTAACCTTTGAAAACAAAAATTTGGTTACCACAACTTTACATCTTTTATCTTAGGTATCATAAATGGGTTTTTGTTACATAGCTCAAGATAAAGGGGGTATTATAAATAATTATACTGCAGTCTGCATATGTCTATCTAACCCTATGTTGTCACGTCTCATTATTCTAACATGACTCTAAACCTACAGTATATCAACAAAGAATAGAGAGAAATGTTATCTAATCTGGGATAATGCACTTCAGGCGCGGCATTCCATCGGCTGTTCCATTTGCCCCACATGCGTAATTTATGATTTGTTTGTTTTGTTTGTTTGTTAATGTCCGTTTATGCCATCTAAGGGCTAACTGGACGCCCAAGAGAGAAAGGAGCGGATACAGAGATGTGATGTAAACGCATAGTAACTTTGACCTCAATGCTTTTCGTCTGCACAAAAGTTCGAAGTAATTTCAAAATTTCTACATCTGTAACAATGGTTCTGGCATAAAGATGTCTAGATATGATTTAATTTTCTGTTTCTGTTGAGTTTTTGCCATTTACACGTTAAACATAGAGGTGAAAGACATGTAATGTAAATATAACAGTCCAAATGGGGTAGCCACTGAACACGCTTCCAGTTTGGCATAATCTCTAGGAAAAGTATTTTTATTAAAAAAATGTTGAGTTAGAATTAAAATAACAAATACGTGGGTGTGCTTTACAGTTAGTGGTTGATATATGGGTTATTAAATCAATCGGCCTAAAGGTTCTACATCTTAACTCCTGTGATCTAATGCATGATAATGAACACCTACGCATTTTTATTTCTTTAACAAAATACAGTTAAAATGTAACATTTTCACAGTCCTAATCATCATTTCTCTGATACTATAAAAGCATGTCAACCTGAATCAGTAAAACAAACAGAAATTCATTTATTGTACAGGTATGGTAACGGAAAATTTTATAACTTCCATAAATAAATATTGAAAGTTCAGACAGACCTACCTAGGTCATCCAGTTTCTGTACACACATTTTAAGAACACTCTTCATGAACCTTGGACTAAGAAAATGGGAAGCCAGAATTCTCTCCACTCCCTGCAAACATAGTAAATAAAACAAAATACCTTGCTTCTGTTTTGAAATTACAGTCAAACTTTGATATCTCGAACTCGGTTAAATCGAACATACCCGTATTTCAAAGTTAAAACGTGGCTTAAGTTCCACCTAACCGAGCATGAAATAATGCAGTTCATGTGCTGAACTATCGGCTAGTTCCAGTTAAGCGAGTTCGAAATTTATATGTCAACCAATTACTTTTTTTTATATGTCAATCCCTTAACCATTCTGTTATAAATGTATAGTGAGACCAAGACCTGACAGCTCCTTCAGGACCTGTCAGGGTCCAAGGTTATAAAGCGTTTGAGCTGAGTCTGAGCATGTTCTCAAGCATTTGATTGGTCAGATTTGAGCCTAGGCTCAAATCTGACCAATCAAATGCTGGAAAACAACTTTAGACTCAACTGAAAAGCTTTATAACCTTGGACCCTGATCTAGAGCTGTACTGTTTTCTGATAGGATCAGTTTGACATGAGCCAACACTCTTTCTTGGGAATTGTTTCCTTACTTCTTTTATTAGTCAATGTAATATTTCAGATACCAGTGTTTTATCGCGCAATCTAACACTGGTAGGAGTTGAGATGCGTATTAATTTAATCACAAGGCCGCAGCCCAAGTTATTTACCAGTGTTCGATTGCACGATAAAACACTGGTATTAATTCATTATTTCGATTCTAACACTTCAATTTAACCACATTTTGCAATGAAGCAACGGCACTCCATTTCTTGGCGTACGCATTTTTGAAGCCAAATGATGGCACGTTAAGACTTTACAGCGTCTGAGTGTTTTATTGAGAATTCAAACACTGATACGTCCCATCTTTGTTTATATAGGGGCGTGTGCGAAGTGTGTTAGAATATGAATTAAATACTAGTATTCATATATATTCAGCAGGAGAAGGGTTAGTATAATGGAGAGTACATTTGGATTGATCCTAAATAGAGGCCAACTTACTGGATGAACTGGAACCAAAATAAAAAGATTTTGAGTTGAGTCTCAGATCCTTCTTAAGCATTTGATTGGTCAGATTTGAGCTTTTACTCTCTTAATAACCTTAGGGCCAGAACTTACCTGTTGAGCAATACTTGAAATCTTTATATTCATCAGGAGATCCCTCACCTGGGTTTCTAGTGCTTCTACAAGAATAAGAAGATAACAGAATGCTAATAAAAGCTGCTTCATGACAACACACTTATCTATTGAAAGCTAATTTTGTATGCAGGAATGTAGAAATTAAGAAAAAATAACTGATATAAAGTTCAATTCTCTAAACTTTATTTTATTGCAATAATTTAGTTCTTATATATACAGTAAAACCCTTTTTTTTTACAACCACTCAAATGAAGGCTAATAGATTTTATCTAATACAGGTGACAGCATAAAGCAAGGTGACTGCATAATGCAGGATAACAATAGTGCAGAGAGCTCCAATCTATAAGCCGCATTTGCTTAGCAGATTGGCCAAATATGGACAAGATTTAACCCATTCCCCCATAAAAACGCCTTTTTACACCTTTAATTTATTACTCTACTGAAGAAAATAGTTCCAGTTTATACTGTTATCAATAAGAATCATAAGAAATATTTTCTATAATCTAGCAGATAATAGCTTAAAGCAGGCTGAAAGTAAAGCAGAATGCGTAAACCTGCTTTAAGTGGTCACCTATCTTCAATACAAGAAAGAGGCTATGGGGTAATGGGTTAAATAGATTTGATTTGATTTGTTATGATTTTACGTCGCTTTTAACAGTATTTCAGTCTTATTGCGACATCCAGCTAAATTCAAGAGGAGGAAGACCCCAGAAGCCCTTTATGCACTGTTGCAGGCCATTAAATGGAAACTGTTGTTAACCAATTGAACTTTCAGAGGGACAATTTAGTTAATACTTACCAGATTCCTCAGAATTCTCTTTTAGCACCTGCTTTAACTTTTTCAATAAATGCATGTCCCGGACTCGTTTGTTATTTTTGTCGCTGAAAAGACAAATAATAGTAATGTAGACAGCTATATTGGATAACACTGCATAGCATGCACAAATTACCATGAAGCATACAACCAAGAGTTTCTTTGAACCAAAAAAAAGGAAATAATTTAACTCTTTACTCCATAGCCTGTTTCTAGTTTTGAAGACAGGTGATCACTTAAAGCAGGCTGAAAGTAAAGCAGAACGCACCTTGAGGTGCATGCTGCTTTACTTTCAGCCTGCTTTAAGGTACCATCTAGTCAAAACAAAGGGTTTTGGTGAATATATAAATGGAATATCATGGTGAACTATTTATTATAGATCACCCCTTTATCTTTTCCCTTGTTAAAACCAATTGCTTCTATCTATATCAATCTGTAAATCACATCCCACAATAGCATTCGGCTGTGTTATGATTTACTGTTTCTGCTACAGTATATCAGTCATTCGCGACCTTCAGCTAATTACAAGCTGTGTTTATTTCAAAATCCTAAATTTCACTTTACAATATCTACAAAGAAGGTTATTCTAGAATCTCAAAACCTCAAATAAAGAGAAGGCTTGAATTTTATCTGGCCCCAAGTTTACAAAAGCATTTGAGTTTATCATTCTCCAGCATCTGACCAATCAAATGCTTGAGAATGATCTCAGACTCAACACAAACATTATTTTTACAATGGACCCAGGGCTGCAAAAAGTATATTAGAAACATACCTTAAAGCCAGGTGAAAAGGAACCTCGACAGTTTTGATAACGCCATCCTGATCCATCAGTGCCACTTGGAATGCTTTGATCTTTATCCCTCGACTTGTCACATTGTTTAATCCCAGAATTCCATGTGATACATTGATCAATTGACAGTATTTGCTAACATTAAAAGCTGCCACTCTGGGCCCATTACCTGTCATCCATACCTAACAGGAAATAAATAAATATTACTGGAAACGTTAACTCTTCTCCCTGAAACTTTAAATGGACAATTCCACTTTCCATTTTGGCCAAGTCCATTTCTGACTTTTAAGGCTTGTTTTTGTCAATGTTTGGTATTATGACAAACAGTGAAGACCCTGATCAGAGGGCTCCTTTCGGAGCCCTCTGATCTGGGTCTTCACTGTTTGAATAGGACAAGTATACAATTCACATGTACACTGTTTGAAAAGGACGCCTATATGCGGGACTAGGGTTCAAAGGGTTAATCCATTACTCCATATAAACACATGTTTACGCATTTAATTTATTCCTCCATTGAGAAAAACATTTCTATAGTTTAGCAGATGGTAGCTTAAACTAGGCTGAAAGTAAAGCAGAATGTACCATACAAAATGTACTTTACGGCGCATTCTGCTTTACTTACAACCTGATTTGAGTCATCACATATCTTCAATACTAGAAATAGGCTATAGAGTAAAGGTTTAATTCATAAGATAATTATTAAAATTTGATACATTAGATGTAGCACACTATAAATAATACAAGTTATACTTAATACTTTCAACACTATGGATCTGTTTAAAACATACTCAATACATTTGCAAACAGTGAAATTACCTCAAGTATGCCCCGTCTTGCAGCATATATGACTAGAAACTGTGCTATCCTGCTCTGTTTGATACTTCTATGATGTTGGCCATCATCCTCCCTCACCTCAACCCAGCCAACCTGGGCATCTCGGTAACCTGTTACAATGTCAAGTAAATTACTATGTAGAAAGCACTATATTTACCCTTTACCCAATAGAAGTGCCTTATAGGGTATTTACTGACGATAATCTGTCCCATTTATACATTCGTTGACAGATACAGATACACAGATACAAGTTTTATTTAAAGTCGGGCTGTTTACAAACATATAACATAAGCTATGAATATAGTATTGGCTGACATGTACCAAAAGATTTTTTATATCCTAGCCGATGGTAGCTTAAAGCAGACTGAAAGCAAAGCAGAATGTGCCTTAAGGAGAATGTGCCTTTAGGCAAATTCTGCTTTACTTTCAACCTACTTTAAGTTGTCACCTGCCATCAAAACTAGAAACAGCCTATGAGGTAAAGGTTTAAAAACAAAAGTAACATGATAATGGATGTTTGATTTTGGCGCCTCTAATCTGAAACCTTCATCAATAACTCATTAGAAGTCCAAAAGCTAAATACCATAATACTGAAAGTATATCAGTATAAAATAAGAATCTTTCAGGATGCAAATAAATCTATTTCATTCTTAAACCAGTTTTGTTCTTAACTCTGTCCCTTATAAAAACGCTTTCTGAAAACTTTACCTATTCCTCATAGAAATATCTTTTCATGTTTTTACCCTGTCCTGATAAAGAGCCATAGAAAACAGAACCTGCATCCTGACAGGGTTACCCCATGGTCTTTTTCTAGTTTTGAAGATAAGTGACCACTTAAAGCAGGTTGAAAGTAAAGCAGAATGTGCCTTAAGGCACATTCTGGTTTACTTTCAGCCTGCTTTAAGCTATTATCTGCTAGAATATAGAAAATATTTCTTATTATTTTTATTTGTGACAGTATAAATTGGAGTTTTTTCTTCTGTAGAGGAATTAATTAAAGGTGTAAAAAGGCGTATTTATGAAGTTATGGGTTAAGAAAGGATGAGAGTAAAGCAGAAAGCTCCTATAAAAGCTTTCTGCTTTATTTTCAGCCTGCTTTAAGCAACCACCAGACTAAGATACCTAAAACAAGCCAAATGTTAATATAACACATTTTCTGTACCTTTCCACATTCTCACTGCTATGCCCCTCTCCATATCTATCAACATGACTCTGCCAAAACTGTCAGTGGTGGCTGCATAGGCATTATTTGGAGATAGAGTCACACACAGACCCTCTCGTCTGTGATCTGGCAGACCATACCTGGAAAAAATGTATATAATACATTCTATACAGTACAATCTAGATCTATAACGACTACTTAAAAGATGGCTAATTGGCTGCATAAAAGAAATCAATATAAAATATTCAGTACAGTGAAACCTAGATCTATAATGACCACATAAAAGATGGCTAATTGACTGCATAAAAGACAGGTTACAGCTTAAAGCAAGGTTAATGTAAAACAGAAAGCTCCTGTAGGAGCTTTCTGTTTTACTTTCACCTTGCTTTAAGCATTCTGCTTTACTTTAAGCCTGCTTTAAGCTATCTGTCTCTAGTACTGAAAACAAGCTATGGGGAAATGATTAACAACAGGGTTGGTCGGTAAAAACCAGGGTGGTTTTTAACCAGTTAAAACCACTCCGGTCAATACTCCCTGAAGTTAATTTAAACAAGGGCCACTATGGCCCTAAATCGCTCACCTGGTAACCATGTAACCATGTACACCGTGTGACCTAGTTTTTGACCGGGCATGACCCACATTCTAACTTGACCTCGATTTCAATGAGACAAACATTTTTTTCAAGTTTCATGAAGATTCAATGAATTTTGTAGTCTCTAGAGTGTTAACAAGGTTTTTCGATGATTTGACCTAGTGACCTAGTTTTTGACAAGACATAAGCAACATTTGAACTTGACCTATATTTCATTGAGGCAAACCTTTTCATCAAGTTTTATGAAGATCAAATGAAATTTGTAGTCTCTAGAGTGTTAATAAGGTTTTTCGAAGATTTGACCTAGTGACCTAGTTTTTGACCGGACATGACCCACATTCGAACTTGGCCTAGATTTCATTGAGGCAATCATATTGATGAAGTTTTATGAAGATCCAATGAAATTTGTAGCCTCTAGAGTGTTAACAAGGTTTTTCGATAATTTGACCTAGTGACCTAGTTTTTGACCGGACATGACCCACATTCGAACTTAACCTAGATTTCATTAAGGCAAACATTTTGATGAAGTTTCATGAAGATCCAATGAAATTTGTAGTCTCTAAAGTGTTAACAAGGTTTTTCGAAGATTTGACCTAGTGACCTAGTTTTGACCAGACATGACCCACATTCAAACTTGGCCTAGATTTCATTGAGGCAATCATATTGATGAAGTTTCATGAAGATCCAATGAAATTTGTAGCCTCTAGAGTGTTAACAAGGTTTTTCGATAATTTGACCTAGTGACCTAGTTTTTGACCGGACATGACCCACATTCGCACTTGACCTAGATTTCATTTAGGCAAACATTGTGACCAAGTTTCATCAAGATCCAATGAGATTTGAACCTGCTAGAGTGTTAACGAACAATTGTGAACTGACGGACGTTCTCACAGTTGAACATTTGTTGGGTATATTTTTTGTTTAAAAGTACCCAACAGTACACTAAAATACCCAACAATAACAATAGGGCAATCACGGAATGAATGGAATCTATTGTTCTCCCTACCCAACAAAGGACCTTTCGTGCGCTCGGACAGACAGACAGACGACGGACATCCAGCGATCCTAAAAGCTCAACTTGGCACTACGTGCCAGGTGAGCTAAAAAATATAACAGGTTCTACAACTGGTACTGATTTGTACCTCACAGGGCTCCAGATAACAGGGAGCACACTGAACAAATCTAACATTTTCTCACTCATTTCAGCAATTAATCCTATGTTGTCACTACTCATTAGAATCGCCTCGAAGAGACGATTCTGATGAGTAGTAATATCATGGGGTTTAATGCAGATACTTTTTTAAATACTCCCTTTATCTAAAGTCCTGTGTCAAGTACCTGAGAGGTAGAGGGGTAGCTGGTTCTATCTTGGGTGGCTTCTCAACATTATTTTCTGACTTGTGACGAGACCCAAAACTCAACCATCCACTGCAAAGGTACGCAAAATCAAAGAATAACAAATAGCAAGTACATATAGCCAATGTGGGTCTTTCTAAAGGCTCTATCCGCTCCGAACCTGAGGAGAAGCAATAAGCCATTGCTAAAACTATTCCTTTAAATACTCCATAGATACTGATTTTTACTCATTTAATTTATTCCTCCATTGAAGAAAACAGTTCTAATTTATAGTCATGAATAAGTATCATATGGAGTATTTTCAATATTCTAACAGAATATAGCTTCAAGCAAGCATTCTACTTTACTTTCAACCTGCTTTTAAGTGGCTACTTGTCTTCAAAACTAGATACAGGCTATGGAGTAAAGGGCTATATTAATATGATTGATAACTGAATAGGTACATGCCATTTGTCATGGTATAACCAACATTATGTTGTATAGTTTGGACACTGACCTTGCTGCTGACATGATGGCAGATTTGAGTTTACTGGCGACTGCATAGGCCACCTCTGATAGAATAGGCTGGGTACTCCCCTGAAACACAAAATGGCAAAGCCTCAAATGTGTACGAAAGAAACGACAATAAGTGAGTAAAAGATTCACATTATTTCATGATTTAAATTAACCAATGGTTGATAATTTCTCACCCATTTCTTTAATCCTTTACCTGTTTCTAGTTTTGAATACAGGTGACCACCTAGGTTGAAAGTAAAGCAGAATGTGCCTTAAGGCACATTCTGCTTTACTTTCAGCCAGCTTTAAGCTACAATCTGCTAGTTTATAGAATATATATCTTACCGTACATATTCATGATTATATAAAACGTAACTATTTCTTTGGTGCAGGAACAAATTAAGGCGTTAAAATGTGTTTCTATGGAGGTTTGGGTTAAGGTATGGTTGCTCACCTCTATGGCAAAGAAGAATGCCAGGTATGGTCCTAGCCCTGACACCAGGTAGACAGAGGCAGCTGGAGGGGTGGGGCGTATGGAACTGTTGTGAGATACCATGGAGGCAGCCATCATCTGGTCAAATGGGTTGTCAGTGTGAACCCCTGCAATAACAATTCACATACTCTAACCCTTTCCTCCCTGAAACTTGAAATGGAAATACAATAGCTCACCTTTAGCCTTCGGCTCAGGTGAGCTAAAAATCAATCCACTATGAATGTCTATCATCTGAACAATTATACTGGCTTATAAAATATGGGTAAAATCCCAAAGACATATCCTATGAGAAAACAGTGGTGACCCAGATCTGTCTGATAGCAGGTACACATGAAAAGGATTAATTCTCCTCTAACTAATAGATTTCACTGGGGTAAGAATTTAACTAAATTTCTTCTTGTCTAACAAAAGTATGGATAAATGGGTTTTATTACCATGTCCATAAAAATGATATACATGCATGGACTTTACCTGTTGTATGACAATCTACCAGGATCTCCATATCCTGTGGGGCCCACTTCTTGTATGCCAATGGTGGGGGCTGTAGACTAGTTTCACCACTAGCAGTTGCTGCAACACATAATTAAAACAACGCTTACAGACACAAGGTAATTTAACTCCTAACTCTATAAATACATGTTTCTACGCCTTTAATTTATTCCTCCACTGAAGGAAATAGTTAAAATTTATGCAGTCATGGATATGCACTATCAGAAATATTCAGGCTAAAAGTAAAGCAGAATGTGCCTCAAGGCACATTCTGCTTTACTTTCAGCCTGCTTTAAGGGCCCTGGGGTCACCTATCATCAATACTAGAAGTAGGCTATGGAGTAAAAGGCTAACAAGGCATGGTGGAAACATGAAAAGGCACCCATATGAGACTGAGTAAATGACCTTAAAGTGGAGTAAGTAAATGACCATAACCATTACCCCATAACATCGCCTTTTTATGCCTATGATTTATTCCTCCACTGGAGAAAATATTTCACATATACAGTAATGAATATGTATCATAAGATTTATCTAATATATTCTTGCAGATGGTAGCTTAAAGCAGGTTAAAAGTAAAGCAGAATGTGCCCTAAGGCGCATTCTGCTTTACTTTCAACCTGCTTTAAGTAGTCACCTATTTTCAAAACAAGAAACAGGCTATGGGGAAATGGGTTAAAGCCGCTTCTATGGTGGAAAGGGTTAATTGACAGATGACTTCATATACTGATTACAGAATACAGCCCCCTAGCTTTGTTAGATACCATACCTCTTGCCACCTGGTTCCTACAAGCTTTAAGAGCCTGGAACAAGCTAAAGCCATCAATAGTGACCAGAGCTCTCAGGAACAAAATCAGCAGCTCCTCATGCTGAAAAACAACGGAAAGTAAAGATTATCAGAAATTTAGGATGTCCACTCTGTTTCACTCTTATTTCATTACCAGGGTCCAAGGTTATAAAGCTTTTGTGTTGAGTCTGATGTCGTTCTCAAGCATTTGATTGGTCAGATTTGAGCCTAGGCTCAAATCTGACCAGTCAAATGCTGGAGAACACACTCAGACTAAACTCATGCTTTATAACCTTGGACCCTGAGCTCTAGATAGGATGAATTCTAAAAATATTTTTTATGAGCAGTGCCCCAGATAAGAAATTGCTAAATAGGGTACTTCACTCCTCTCTTTCAAATTAATAGAGTGAAATGAAAAATAATAGAGTACCTGCTGGTTTTCGTAACTCGCGTCGCTGAAATAAGCTGTTTCAAAGTGAAAAATGTGGTTTCTTTAAGTATTAATTAGCATCCATTAATCTAAAGGTATGCTGTTTATATATAGAAAAGAAATAACTATACTGAAATATTGTATTGACACTTCTGTCTTCATGTAGTGCTGGTCTTGTAAAAATCAACTGAAGACATAAACCAATGATTTATTTTAACTATTTGGTATACATGGTCGCTGCATAAACACACACTGTAACTGTAACTGATGTTTAACAGTTGAAACTGTAGCTAGTCTAACAGTTTAATACAAGCAGTTATCTAACAATTAATTTTTCAATTGTCAGCATTCATCAGTCCTTGTTGCTGCATTTAGGTTCCCTTCCACTATATTTCACTTAATTTAAGTGCAGTTTACACATTATCGTTGATTTCCACGTATATCTAACCAGGGGGAAAACGTCTAAAATGTCTCATCTTGCAAGGGAACGTTGTACGTAATGTTTAACTCTGAATCTAGTCTGATCGGGATTCTGATTTATCAACTGCCGATTGAACTACAATCAATTAATAACACTAGCTTTACTATACTGGCTGGGGAAGTCTTTGATTCAGATTGAAAATAACATAAAAAGACGGTTTTAAAAACCAGAATGAACGTTTTTCTTACCATTTCCATCGCAGTGCGACGTTTTAACAGAAACCGCGAAAACAAGTGACAATTAGTCTAATTGACCAAGTTATCGAGACGCTAAGGAGATAAAGAACAGCAAGCGTCTAGCAATGGATTGGTAAAATTATCGAAAACAAGCAATTGGAATACTTCAGCTATTTCCGCATTGCCCCTCGCAAAAAGGTGTTGGAAATCAGCCGAGAGGTAACGATTTTCGAAGAAAATGAAACTAAAGCCGTTGGCGAAATCGGCTTAGATTGTAATTGTACGCATCTACGGTAATATGTTTAGCATATTGTATAAAAGGCTTACGTAATTGATACGCACTGAATTGATTTTCAAAGCGTATTTGGCCATTTTTAATGCGTAAAATACGCCAATACGCAGTTTATCTGGGGCACTGTATGAGTGAAGTCTTCTTTATACATTAAAACTTCTCTATTACAACCACTAAAAAAAAGGCTAATTGGTTGATTGAAATACATGTTGCAGCTTAAAAGCAAGTTGACAGTAAAACAGAAAGCTCCTAAAGGAGTAAAGGATTAATATCATCCATAGCAATCCTTTTTTATGATCACTTATAAAGAAGGCTTGTTTTCTGTGTTTGAACAGTATGGCTGCTTAAAGCAGGATGAAAGTAAAGCAGAAAAAAGTCTTGTTAGAGATTTCTGCTTTAGTCTCATTCTGCTTTATGCTGTATTCTTTCTTTAACATTATCAGTGAGTAAAGCTTAAGCCTTCCCTTGCAATTGAGAGGTAAAGACTATCTAACACTGTTGCTGCTGAAATGTTTTGTCTGCTTTTACATATATACAAATTGGAATGCTTTTTTGGACTTAAGATAGTGATTATAGTGATATGAGTATCAAACAGTTTGAACCTTGATAAGACACCGTGTAATGCAGCTTCTGATCAGGATCTAATCTGTTTGCAAATGTCAGTGTTGTGGGCCTTGGCAGTGATAGGATTAACATTTATGTAGACGAACAGCTAGTGTGATGACAAAGACCAGGGGGCATTCCGACTCAGCAAGGTTTTCAAACCTTTGTTTACTGCCACTTCCGGTAGAAGCAAAGGGAAGTAACACCCATCGACTACAGTTCAGTCGCCATTGATCAAGTGAACAGTCCAGTTCACAAAACTGTCTGGGTAAATATACCTTTGTTAGCAGTGTCTCAAGAATGTTCACTATAAAATATAATACCTGCTAAATGAACCTTTTTGCAAATCAACTAAATACCTGTTCAGCTATACCGAGATAGCGAGGTGGCATGTATGTGTTACACTTCAGCCTCTGTACTGGTTCTGTGTGCAATCGCTGGGACAAAATCAAGGTGCCCGTCTATAAAACAGCAAAAAGATGCCCTTTTATCATATTTTCAAGCATAATATTTCAAGATAGAGAAAACACTTAATACCGTTGCGCGTAGAATGCACATTTTTTCTTAAAATCCTTCATCTGCAATATGGGGGTGCATATTATATAAGTGCATAGTGAAAAAGCTAGAGCCAATAGTGGTGCTTTGCCCTGCTGCCCTTTTTCCTTTGTAGTGTACCCCTCTAGCTATGATATTGATCTGTGTATAGAAATGTCTGACTTTACATACAGCTAGCGAATTTTCAGGGTTCCATATTAATATTGTCTTACCTCTGTGTAGATGCGGATATAGCCTGTTGAGAATCCCACAATGACACAGGTCCAGTCAGGAGCTCCTTGAGTGCTACGTTTCTGTGAGGCCAGGGGAAGACACAGGATGGCAGTAACTTGCTCACTGTACAAAGAAATATAAATCAGTATCAACTAACAGACTGGTATATGATTCTTTTGGAAACTCTCTGGCAGATTCTGGGTTACCATTTACTACATAGATACACTGTTATAGACACTTTATTTACTCCTTCACTGAAGAATGGTTCTATTTTATACAGTCATGATTATATGTACGCATTATAAGAAATATTTTCAATATCTTAGCAGATGATACACACTTAGTAAAGAATCTTAACCTCACAGAGCTCCAGATAAGTAATGTATTTCAATCCATAATCCTTATGCCTCCAATTAACCCTATGTTGTGGTGACTCAGTAGAATTGTTGTTTGGTCCATTCGAATGAGTACTACAGTGGAGAATCTGTTATTCTTTCCCGTTTAAACGCAAACGCAAAACACTAAAACATAGAAAAGAACAACTTTTGGACAATTCTGATAATTCTTGTTTATCTTGGTGGCAAACAGTTTGGAGCCTGATCAGACGCCGGGTTACCCGGCGTCTGATCTGGCTCCAAACTGTTTGCACTGCAAATAATAGTTTTAGCGTAAACGCGTTTATTGGGAAAGAATAACAGATTCTCCACTGTAACAATATCTGGTTTGGTGAAGATATAAAGTAGAAAAATGTTGAAAACATACTCTCATCTAGAGCCCTGACTTCAGTCAATGAAATGAAAGACAACTCACTGGGATTCTGTAGAAACAGGTCCTGACCAGACGGTGTTATAACAAATGCCATCATTCTGGTCCTTCCTCTCACAGTTGTATTTGGCTGTATTTAGAAAAAGTATGATAATTTATAGCTTTCAGATATTCAATGCATAGTGATATTTACTTTTTGAATTAAATAAAATATATCAGGAAAGTTGGCCTTTGAAAAGCATTGCTTTAAGCACTTTTCCAGTTGAAAGTAAATTTAAATCTGTTATTAAAAAAAAATGCTTCAAAAAGAGTATTCTGAAGCAAGTGGCTCCTTATACCACAAAGCTTCTATAAGAGATGTACATGTATTTCACTTTTCATCCTGCGGCGCCCATAGCTGCCTCCAGTGGTTCAATACAGTTACTATTTTTTTTATTTTTCATTATTTTAGCTTAATAGAAAGGAGATGTGGGGACAGTTTAAAGAATAAGGCAGCAACTTAATTCAAAAGTAATGCCACTAAGGACCCTTTCTGCATTTCAATAGATCTGCATTAAGCAATAACCTAGTTTTTTTATAGATCTATTCCCTATTCTTTTTCATTGTTAAAAATTTCCTATACTTGTTTAAGGGAACCTCTACCTACTCCTCCACATAAGCATCACAAATGAATATTCATTGAATTGATAGAAATGAATACAGATGACAGCTGAAATAAAGATGAAAGACAAGAGGAAAGCTCATACATGCGCTTTCTGTTTTGCCTTCATATTGCTTTACCGCATTGAACTAGCATCGACCCTTGCAACTTTTAATAGACACTTCCAGCTTCCAATTATGTCCAGCCCATTAAATTTCTGTTTTCTGTAAAGAATTTCAAAATAACAAACAGTGCAGACCCTGATCAGAGGAGCCCTCTGATATGAGTCTACACTGTTTCAGTCTGTTTGCATAAGACAAGTGTTATCTTTATCTGTAGAAGGTTTGTAAAAGACGCACAATGTAGCACTAGGGGCCAACGACTTAAGCAGTCATCTACCTCAACACAGCTGAATATTTATAAGTGAATTGCAATTCTGGCAACGGACAGTCAGACTAAAGATTAAAACAAATTAGACAGTTCAACCAACCTGTCAGTAAAACTAGTTTATCGTCTTTGGCTATAGCAATGAGATCTGCATCTGGAGACACTGACATGAAACAATCTTGAAGCCACTTATGTTGGCTCTCATGGTTGACTTCGCCCTCTGTCTTGTCAGCTGGTTCCTGTTCCTCAGTCTCCTCAAAAGCCTCATCATTCCAGTCCCAGTCTTCATCCCATCCATCGCCATATTCTGTAAGTTAAGTCATAAAAACAGAGTGGTTCATGTTTCAATATCAATTTTGATGCCATGCTGCAATGCACTGGTTACCTATATTGTAAATGGGTTTGTATACTATCAATCAGAGACCGGAAATCAATAAAGTTTTATTATGTCATGGCGTGCTATTTGTAAATCTTAGTAATGCAGAAAACTTATCATTTGTATGATAAATATTGAAGTTCTGTGAACGCGAGAAAATCTTGGGGAAACATATTTGTGTATTTCACCGAGTATGTTGGCCAATCTGAAGTCCTACCATAGTTCATAGTCACAGAAAGGTCAAAGAAACTAGAGCTCCTGGAAAAGGAGTAAACTTAAATTTCCTAGCATTTTCTCCTTTAAGGTCTGCTTGTTGCAGAGTGATTTTTCTGAATAAGACGTGATGAAAGAAGATGTGCATTCAAACCTGTATTAAGACTTGTTGTTTTCATGACAGGTGACACCTTATTGCTGAACAAAATTAATGCAGAAGCCTTCTTCTGCATTATTTTTGCTCTGCGTTATGCAATCTTATCTCTTCAATGATCACCAGGCCTCTTCATTCAGTGGTCGCTTAACACAGGTTTGACACACCATAAATTAGTCAAACCATAGGAATAGCAAGGAGCAACTTCACATGAAACTATAGTCAACTATAGTTCGGACCTTAAGTCAGACAAAATGTCAGTCGACGCATGCGCATTAAGGCCACCAAAGGAACACCGTTTGTTGAACCAATGAAAAAAAGAGGTCCACTGGTCAAATGACGTCACTATAGTCAAACCATCGGTGTTCTGTTGGATCTATAGTCACTATAGACCGGACTATAGTCCCACGTGATTTTGCTCTATGATAACGTCTGACATGACTACTTTGGTTTACATGCGTAGGATCTAGAGTAGACACAGGGATTTCAGGGTTTTTTGACTCCCCTTGAAGCCTTATAGAAACATTACCTGATTTTACTGGCTTTTCTTGAGAGGTAGATGGTTTCTCTTTTGTGACAACTGGAGCAGATCCAGGGTAAAGATATTCTCTCAAACCAGCAATGTCGTTTAATTTGCTGTGGGCGAGAAGATGGCAGGACATTTTTGTTTCGTTAATTATGTTTCATACAAACGTATGAATTATTTTGGTGATATTTACATAATTTGATTCAGATTATCTTTTAGCATACTGAAAAAGTCATTGCAAAAGGCCTATTTATTGCAAACGAAGCTGATGTTTTCTACTTGGAACTGTCAACGGAGTTATACAGGAACCGGAAATACATAATCTTTTCTCAGTAAGGCACGACTAAAACACAAACTTTACCTTATCGGATGATGCGGTACGAAAAGCGCTTGTCTAGAATCTATTTAGATCTAAAATCAAAGTACTGTAGTACTGCAGGCTCGGACTTTCAGTTTAATGTAGAACAAAAGTAACGCAGAAAGCTAATTATGGAGTTTCTGCATTACCATTGCCATGCATTAAACAGTAACCTGCAGTAATCCTAAAGAATTTTGTAATTGTGCATGTCTTATAATGCATCGTCTGCTATGACTAATAGGGAGTAAATACGGTTTTAAATCCCCACAGATACAGACTAAGGATCATGAGTTTAACATAGTGCTGTTATAGTTTCAATATCTGGATCGTGGGTTAAGAACGACAAGTCTGTGTTCTAACTATAACTATTTAATATGATTATTAGGATGTTAACTCTATGGAAGCTGGTAATATACACTCTGCATACACAGGACATACTATCTATTTATATACGACACTGAGCCAGCGTAGACTGGACATACATACACACAGGTATTAAAGAGGTTTAACAATGCTATACTACATAATAGAACATCTCCCTTTTTAAAGAAATTGAAATAAATTTTCAATATCCCTAAAATCTTAAGCAGTATACATTTTCAACATACAAAAATGATCAACATAATTGTCTTACAACAATGGTTAAACCATACACCTTTTATCACTGATAAAGAAATTAGTGTCTGGCAATTGACCGGTGTGGCCAATTAACTGTATCTGTTACTGGCTTTCAATTTTTCACTTGTTATCAAGGTGGTCCGGCTTTCTGTCACAGAAATTAAGTAATAATGAGATAATTATCAAAATATTATGCTCAAATCTAGAACTATGTCTGAATTCTGTCTGATACATATTTCAAATCATAATTACATTGATAACAATACTCTTGGTTTGACATGTCTTCCTGACCTGGTAATGTAAACTGGTGACTTCTCATTAATATTCTCAGGTGGTTTCGTCTCCACAGAGATAGGCGGCTTTTCTGATTCTGTACTGGGGGGCACAGAGGGTATGTTTTCCTCCGATTCTGCCGTCTGCTGCATTTCACACTCAGGTGTAATAGGCAAGCACTCTTTTGTCTTTAGTATGTCAAGGTTAACGTGTTAAATATTTCTCTGCCTGTATCTCCAATCCACAACAACAGATAGCTAACTTTAACTTCTTCATCTTTCTCCTTCAAAGCACCATTAAAGATGAGAGATGTGTGTTGCTTGAATTTTTTGAAAGCCTCAAGCAAGTTTCCACTTGACCAGTCCATGCTTGGAATTGGAATTCCAGTTAAATCCATATTGCTAAGTTTGACTGTTAAGCTTAAATTTCACAACAGAATAAGTTAGTAAGTCCAAACTTTAAGCAAGCACTTCTGACACCAAGTTTCAATATCTGGATCGTGGGTTAAGAACGACAAGTCTGTGTTCTAACTATAACTATTTAATATGATTATTAGGATGTTAACTCTATGGAAGCTGGTAATATACACTCTGCATACACAGGACATACTATCTATTTATATACGACACTGAGCCAGCGTAGACTGGACATACATACACACAGGTATTAAAGAGGTTTAACAATGCTATACTACATAATAGAACAGTCTGTTACACGGTTTATCTGAGAGTGACCTGTTCAGCCACTGAAGCTCTGTTTGCAGTATAAAAAGAAAGAAAGAAAGAAAGCATATGTAAACCCTGTATGACAGATTTTTTGTTGGTGGAGCTAGACTCGCATACCTTTCAGAACTTATAATTCCATAGAGGCTCGTCCGAACCAAAAACAAACGCTTTGGGGCTTTTTGATTAGGTAATAGATTTTCAAGGAAAAAGATTGTCGCCTCACTAGATTTTGTAGATTGTGTGTGTTGTTTGGAGGGAGTTGTAGGGAGGGGAAATTATAATACCATTGGGGTATATTTGCAAACAGTTTGAAGCCTCTTCAAACTGTTTGTCACTCGTCGTTATGTTTCTACTGTTAAAATATCCAATGCGTATAAAAAAACACCACAGTAGATAACAATTTTAAGCAAATTATATCGCAGCAGTGAAAGCGTTAGACATAATTAATGATCTTGTTTGGGGAACAACAGCAATCATTGTTGTAAGGAGGGAATCGTTGTTCGAAGTGCAGTTGTAGGAAAGGAGCACTGTGGGTACACATTACGTCTGCATGATATCTGCCACTGTTCTAGAATTAGAATTTTCTTTTTAAAAAGTTAAAAAAAAGAGTCAGGTGGTCAAACGATTTAGATCCAGATTTGAATCAGAGTAGTATATGTAACTGGGTGTCTCTTCATATCGATTTGGAAATTAACAATCTTTGCAAACAGTTGGGAATCCCAACTGTTTGCAAAGATACTCAATTTCCAACTCGATAAGGTGATCACTGGTCAGTGTCATTTAAATGCTAAGTAAAAAACGAAGGCTGATTTATTGTATAAAAGACAATTGACAACTTAAAAAGCAAGGTGACAGTGAAACATGAGCTATCTGTTTCACTGTCATCTTTTATTGTCACCTGTCATAAACACATACTAATTCACCCAATTAAGTCGTTGTAATAAAGGGGTTTTACTGTAGATGTAATCACGCTTTCAACGTTAGCGTAAAGTGTAAGTGACCACTGTAAAGAAGAGTTGAAACAGTTGGTGCTATTCAGTGCCGTAGCTTCCTATCTCTCTATATATAGGCACAATAGGCGCGTGTCTATACAGTCCTCTCAATTATGAAAACAAAACTATGGAATGAAATGGTTTCTGCCACGTATAGGTGGAAATTCAGAGGTCAAATGTTTGAGAAATTGAGTGTTGGGTTATACATACGCAACACATGATTTGGTCCGACATGTAAATTATAAATCGGCCAAGCCTTTCATTTAAAAGGAAATTTAATTTTATTCTTTGAAACTGCACAATATTTATACTTGCCAATCAGGGCTACCATAAGTTGCAAAAGAAATTCATAAGATTTCCAAATTTTCAATCACGATTTTAGGGATCGTACTTCTATGTATCACCAACATTATCAATGATTTACATTAACTATATCGCTGACATTATTATGCAAACACTTTAGATCTAGACCAGACGCCTCGTTATATATCTAAACTGTTTGACTCCCATATAAATGTTTCCTAGTGAAAAACGCATAAAATCCAAATTTTAAATGTGAGAGCAGAAATACAAACATTTTGGAAAAAATCCGCAGGTCCGGAGAAATTAAGAAAAATCCGAAGATTTCGGAAAAATCCGGAGAAATGACAGCTCTGGCTAATTCCACTTTCTTCCCAAATTTTGGTAACAAACCAACGCAGAAGGAATGTGTCAAGACACTTTGATTCTCCTAACGTAAACTCTCTCCACTAAAACGTAGGCCTAATTGGTTGTATAAGGCGGGTGCCTGTTTAAAGCAAATGGACAGTTAAAGAGGCTCGCAACCGGATTTAGCATTAAAAATAGTAATTTGTAAATATATGTCAAATGCTTATATAAATGGGTAAGATTTAGTTTAGGACAATAAATTCTGTTAAAAAATGCATTTCAAAAAAAGAAAAAAAGAAGCTCTGGTGGGATTCGAACCCGTGACCCTCCATGCGGAGACAAATATGAAAAATGAGGCAACGCCTTTATCCCCTCGGCTACCAGCGCTCTCTACATATATGGTAGCGAATTAACGTACTTCACTGGTAGCGATTGATACTACTTTATTCGGCTCGGGTTTATGTCTGATCCCGTGTAGAGAAGCAACAACAACAACTATACCGTCAGCTGACGCTATAGAAAAACGATGGGAAATATCTAAAACAAGAGGGCCTGAAGGCCCTGATATCGCTCACCATTTGTAATGAAGCCTGATAGCTTTACCTTTGAATTTTACCCGTAGAGCGTAAACACTGTTAAATATATCATTTTCAGCAATTCAAAGGTAGATAACTCTTGACCTATTGATAAGATTACATGCATAATCGAACTCATCCGAAGTCTTATGGTAATATACAATCTGAGTAAGTTTGAGAAAGATTGGATAAAATTTGTGGCCTCTAGAGTGTAAACATCGTTAAATATCGCATTTTCAGCAATTCAAAGGTAGAATAACTCTAGACCTATAAGTCTGATTTAAACCATAATCAAACATATCTGAACTCTTATAGTCATATACAATCTGAGCAAGTTTGAGATAGATTGGATAAAAATTGCGAACTCTAGAATGTAAACACTGTTAAATATAGCATTATCAGCAATTCAACGGTAGATAACTCTTGATCTATTTGTCCGATTTCAACCAAAATCAAACTCATCCGAACTCTTATTGTGATATACAATCTGGGCAAGTTTTAGACATATTGGATAAATACTGTTGACTCTAAAGTGCAAACATCGTTAAATATGGCATTTTTAGCAGTTCAAAGGTAGATAACTCATGACGTATTTGTCTGATTTCAACCATAATCGAACTCATCCAAGCTCTTATGGCAATATACCATCTGAGCAAGTTTGAAAAAGATTGGATAAATATCGTGGCCTTTAGAGTGTAAACACTAAAATTGTTGACGCCGGACGACGCACGACGGACGCCGGACATTCAAGGATTGCAAAAGCTCACCCTGAGCTAGCTCAGGTGAGCTAAAAACTAAGATTCGGTGACGATTCTTGAGACTATTTTTGGACTTATCATATTTTTTTAATGTCAGAAGCAGGGGCGTAGCTTGGCCGAAATTAAAGTGTAGGCATATCTTTTCTAGGGGGGTCCGGGGGTATGCTCCCCCGGGAAAATTTTGAGTTCTACAACACTGTAGACGCATTTAAGGAGGGTCTGCGGAGACATTTATACTGAAGAATTAAAGAAATGAAAAGCTTCAAACAGACAATTTTAATTTTTTGCAAAGGAATATGTCAGCATATCTTGTTGAAAAAAAAAACTCACCAAAAAACAACCCCACGTCAATTAGTATATCATAGGGTCTGATACCGTAATTTTTTCATTAACCCTTTCACCGCCAGAATCGCCTAAAGTCGAATTTGCAAACAGTTTTGATCATGATCAGACGCCGCGTTACGCGGCGTCTGATCAGGATCAACACTGTTTGACACCCATTTCGATATTTCTTATGTCATACTCTCATAATTCTAACTTTGAAATGATAATGCAGACACTAATATTGAAGCAGACGACACAATAACGGTGTAGGGGTAAAAAACTCAAAAATAATTTGGCGGTGAAAGGGTTAACATACTCGCTACTTGAAATTATTTGGATGTAACGTTCTTTTCGGGACAAATTGATAGAACACACTACAGGCCCGTATGAAATCCAAAGTAACTATACCAATTTATGAGCTCACTCTTACTAGGAGGGGATTGGATAGGGTTGATTCCTAGATAGCCTCTGGCTTGTTCTGAGGGCGTTTTTGCGCGTCCAAGACAGGTAAAATTCTGCCATAAATATATGTAAAAACTCGGCTGAAAATGAATTAAAATTTCTGTTCCAGGTTATTATAATGTAATTGTTGACAGGTTGTCTTCCATTAATCTCTAAGTTAGACTCTAACACCACCCTATTCCTATTTTATTGCATTTTTTTACTTTTTGAATTGTCGCAAGTATGAGGACAGTGTGTACGCGGCAGCGCGTGTTTTGCATAAGGCAGCTACATGTACAATTGTACATGCGTGCCAACGGGGTGATTAGACCAATTAATAAGTGTAAGCTTTCTTACTAGGGGACATTTTTATTCCTTGATAGTCTCTAGGTGCCTTCTGAGGTCTTTTCCCGCGTTTGATAATGACAAAATAGATCTACTAACATGAATCTATGTAAAAATAATTGGGGTTCACCTCTAACCTCTGACCTTAGATGTCAATTTTATTGCTTTTTCTGCATTTTTAGCCTTTTTTATTTTTTGGACTTCTGAAAAAAGTGTAGGCACGTGCCTACTTGCCTAATAGGAAGCTACGCCAATGAGAAGCCAAATAATGCCACACATTTGCTTTTATTTGAGTATTTTATTTTATTTTGACAAGTACACCATCCGGTTGCGAGTCCCTTTAAAGCTTTCTGTTTAACTGGCACTTTGCTTTAAGCTCCTTTAGGATTTACTACCACCCTGTTTTATCTGTCATAAACGGTTTTTATTGCATTTTTGTTTTTATCTTTTTATGTTTTCATATTTTGAGGACAATGTGTACGCAGCGGCAATTGCGTTTTTTTCTGAATTACAGTTAGCTATGCGCCTGCACGTCTTTAAACAGGTTTTATGTCTGTTTTATTTTGTTTTTGTTTTTTGGTGTTTTTTTTTTAAAACAGGGCTGCCATTTCTCCGGATTTGTTCCGACCTACGAACTTTCCCCCCAAATCTTCGGATTACTGCTCTTACTTCTAAAATTTGGATTTTATGCGTTTTTCACTAGGAAATATTTATGGGTGTCAAACAGTTTAGATCCAGATCAGAAGCCGCTTTGCGCGGCGTCTGATCTGGATCTAAACTGTTTGCATAATATACCACGATCAGCGTTTCGCTCAGCTACCTTGGGATATGCCTGCATACCGCTACAGCTTCTTTCCTGACTCCGTCATACTCTGGAACAACCTGTCCCAACACGCCGTGAGCCAGCCATCACTTGAAGGCTTCAAGACTGCGATTGCGGTCATCCGCTCCCTCCGGCCGTAGACATCGACATTATTTTTAACCTACTGTAAATAGAGAACTTTTTAAAAAAATCAACCTTCAGCTGCGCATGTACAAAGTTTTAACCACATCGCGAGTATGCTCTGGACAGGGCCCTGCGATTACGAGAGATGATGATGATATAATGTTAGTGTCATATGGAAGTACGATTCCTGAAAACGTGATTGAAAATTTGGAAATCTTAGGAATTTTTGGCAACTTCTTTTTTTTCTTATTATTATACCAGATTTATATAGCGCTCTTTTCACACAGGAGCTGTGCGTTCAAAAGCGCTTCACATGAAATTACAGGTGTAATGGTAGCCCTGTGTAAATGTGACAGCGAGTATGCAGACAGGGTCATAGACCACAGTTTCAGGAAAACAGACGAAGCAAGGAAAATAGTTGATAAAAATCCATGCAGGGAAAAAAAAAGAACACACATATTTGCAAAAATTCAGATTCTGAGGACTTTTGCAGAAATTGGAGAGAGAAAATATCCTAAGGCGCATTCTGCTTTACTTACAGCCTGATTTAAGTAGTCGCATGAAAACAAAACAAGAAAAAGGCTATGCGGTAAAGGTACGATTCGTAAAATCGCACTTGAAAAATGCAAATTTGGAAATCTTAGGATGTTTCATGTCAACTTATGGCAGCCATGTTAGAAGTGAATATACATTTAAAGGGACTCGCAACCGGATGGTGTACTTGTCAAAATAAAATAAAATACTAAAATAAAAGCAAATTTGTGGCATTATTTGGCTTCTGACATTAAAAAAATATGATCAGTCCAAAAAAAGTCTCAAGAATCGTCACCGAATCTTAGATTTTTAGATATTTTCCATCGTTTTTCTATACCGACTAGTAGACGGTATAGTTGTTATTGTTGCTTCTCTACACGGGCTCAGACATAAACACGAGCCGAATTACGAAGTTGTATGCACTTTCGATGGCTACACATTGAAATACGTTAAATCGATCCGAGATAAACAGATAGTTTCCGTGGTCCATTGGTCTAAGCGGTTTCCCCTATTTTGCCTTCTGTCCGCCAATGCCGGGCCCCGGGTTCGAATCCCACCAGAGACCAATATTTTTTTTTATTGAAATACATTTTTTTAAACAGAATTTGTTATCCTAAACTAATTCTTTACCATTTATATAAGCGTTTGACACATATTTACAAATTACTATTTTTAATGCACCATCTGGTTGCGAGTCGCTTTAAGTGTATATGCTAGGTTAGCTGTTTATAAATTCTATTTGTAAACCACGGAATTATACGGAATTATACAAAACGGTCAGTGTATAATTCTGTGTGTAAACACATTAACAATAATGCTACACATTTCATTTATTTTTGCGAATTCAATTGGTTCGTAACTACCCGGCAAATTCCGTCATCATACGTGAAAGCGTCAGCGTTTTATGCTTTCCATTCCACTCCCGGGATTTTTGATTTTGATGTTTATCTGATTATTTTCATTATTTATGTCAGAAATTGATGATCTCGATGTCGACCAAAGAATCAAATCAGCGGCGAAAAAATGTAAAAACTTGATCTTTTTTTTGTTTGTTTAAATGACAGGATTTGGCGGAAATCCGCCATATTTGAGAAGTTCATGCTGAGATTGAGTTACTTTCGGTTTGGCAAAACATTTGTCTATGTCAGTTGTCACAGTCATATGTCACACCCTGTCGACTTATTAGGCAGCTCTTTTAGAGGTACTACGATTTAGATGCGAGGCCATTTCCGGGCGTTGATAGAGGCCACCAAAACAATGGCAGAAAGGTGAGTCAAGTTTCAATTTTTCTTAAAAACAGTAGTTTTCTGCTTTTTTCTAGAAAACGGGGAATGTAGTTCCACGTAAAAATGTCCAGTTGATGAATTGGTTATCATCGTATGCTCCATTTATGCGATGTGACGCCCAAATTTCATTCAGCGCAAACGTTACACGATCATTTTCAAACTGAAAGTGGTCAAAACATCAACATTTATTTGCATAAAAGTGCAATGCACGAATTTATCATGCATCTAACGCATATTTAAGCTGCACACGAACACTATTGACTGTTTGGTATACTTTATGTGCATCGGAACACGCAACGTTAGATATGTGCCGACTTTCTAAAAGAGGTGCCTTGGAGGCTATGAGGTGCCTGGCGAGAGCCGAGCAACCTGCTAAGAGGATGTTTTCTGTTGAACAGATTTAGGGCTGATATTGTCAAAAGTTGCTATATTTCATCGAAACCATGACCATGACCTGTCATGATTCCAAATGAGGTTCCAAGGAATAAAACGGATAAATATAATATTAATTCAAACATGCAATGAAACGGATATAAAGAGGTCTGATTGTTAGAAAATTGGAACATGAACAATTTTCTGATTAGCAAACAAGAAACTTTTACACATAAGAATTGAAACAACAACCCTTCAACGGCTCCAAAAGCACGCACTTAAAACGTTATCTATTGTTAGTATAGCTTATATCTAGGGGGGAGCGGCTTTAGTCGCAACGAGTTGTATTAGTGAGGTTAACAAACCACGGATTTTCACGGACTCACGTATCTCGGAAATCTAAATAAAAAATGAACAAAAAACGGAAATCTATTTTAATAATTAACAAACCACGGAAATATGGTCGAAAGTTTAACAAACCATGGAAATCTGATCGTAAATTGACGTCGCGTTATTATGACAATCGCCTCTATCAATACTAGACGTTGATAATATATTTCTTTAACACCAATGTATCAAGGTGGTACCTTTTGAATGTGTGATCACCTTTTGTATTTCATTTTTTACGACTTACTCTTCAAGCACTGGCAAAACACTTTCAAAGCAGGTCCTTTATACTTTCTTGATTCGATGACTTGGTTTCTGTTCGAAAACTATTTTCTGCGCTATTGTTCATATCTATGTCACAAAATGAGTCCTCAGAATACAGATATGTTTCATCGTCTAAACAAATTGGTAGTGTTTTTTCTCTGGACTCGATGTTAGGTGTTTGTTTGTTGGTATGGCTGCACTCTTGTCAAATAATGTTTGTCTTGTTTTTGTGTTATCTGTGCTCAAATCAATTTCATTGTTTTTAGATATTGGGGACAAAAATCGAAAATGCTTTAGATCTTGTGATTATTTACTGGCACTTCTGATATCTTAAATTTTCCTTTTAATCTTCGCTGGGGGAACTACTTAGCGGACAATATTTGATTTAGCATATAAAGATTTAATTTGAGCGGTGTAGCTGTGTCTTCTATGTGCATATCTAGGGTTTTCTTCACCAGGAACAGGCTTTTTCTCCTATTACCCCGAAACACACCCATCTGAAACGAAAGGACAATGTAAGTGGTCTACTGCATGCTTCTGTCATTTTTCAGGAATTATTAGTCATTTATGTATTTTAGAAGTTGTTGTTGAATCTCATTTGTGTACAATAAAGACCATACTAGTATTTAAAGTATACTTTCGATCAATTTGATAATCAGAAAATTGTTCATTGTCCAATTTGCTAACAATCAGACCTCTTCATATCCGTTTCATTACATTGAAAGCTTTAATTATGATTATATAAAGCCGTTTTATTTTCTTGGAACCTCACTTGGGATCATGACAGGTCATAGTCATGGTTTTGATGAAATATAGCAAATTTTTGACAATATCAGCCCTAAATCTGTTCAACAGAAAATATCCTCTTAGTAGGTTGCTCGGCTCTCGCCAGGCACCTCATAGCCCCGAAGGCACCTCTTTTAGAAAATCGGCACATAATATCCAACGTTGCTTTTGTTCCGATGCACATAAAGTATACCAAACAGTCAATAGTGTTCGTGTGCAGCTTAAATATGCGTTAGATGCATGATAAATTCGTGCATTGCACTTTTATGCAAATAAATGTTGATGTTTTGACCACTTTCGGTTTGAAAATGATCGTGTAATGTTTGCGCCGATTGAAATTTGGGCGTCACATCGCATTAATGGAGCATACGATGATTACCAAACAATCAACTGGACATTTTTACGTGGAACTACATTCCCCGTTTTCTAGAAAAAAAGCAGAAAACTACTGTTTTTAAGCAAAATCGAAACTTGACTCACCTTTCTGCCATTGTTTTGGTGGCCTCTCTCAACGCCCGGAAATGGCCTCGCATCTAAATCGTAGTACCTCTAAAAGAGCTGCCTAATAAGTCGACAGGGTGTGTATGTGATATTATATCTTTGCGTGAACAAAGTTTAGTCATTTAAGTAAAGCTATACTCAAGCGTGACGAACATTCATCAAATCAACGAATAAACATGATTCCCAATAAATACTGATTCGCTACAAATACATTTCGTACCAGGCGTTTCGCACATAATACAAATATATTTTAGAACAGAACAGAACAAAACTTTATTTCATCTCAGGCATGGTTACATGCAGCATGAGGTAAAGCATATAAACAGGATTAACATAAACAATGGTATCTAGCATGGCTTATTCAGAGTCTGAGTATTTCACTATTTTGTGACGAATAAAGTAGAGCCAGACCTTATGCAAAGAATAATCGTTTATGGTCTGATTCAACAATATTCGTCTTGCGGTTGATAAAACTGTCTGATTCAACAATGTTCGTCTTGCGGTTGATAAAACCGATAGTTGGTAAATGATGGTGGGGGGTCTAAATATTATTAAATGAAATAGATACATTTTCGTAATACAGTGTTCATATAAGATTTTATGCAGACGATGAAGACCCGGATCAGTGTGTTCACAATTGAACTCGCTGGTCAAGGTCTAAACCGTCTGTCATTTTGCAATTCATCGACCAGGAGTAATCCAAGATAGTATAATAACAATATACAATAAAAAGAATTATGAAGATTTAAACTGTCCATATGCTGGATATTCAGAGAGGGAAAAGTGAATGTTATGGTTATCAGATTATTAATATTATGATTTTCTTATATATATACATAAAACATAATTTTAAGTGTCGAAAAGTAGATCTACTCGTGCAAATAGTTTGGATTCCGACAAAGCTCCACATGGGCCTATCTAGGATCCAAACTATTTGCGTGTCAGGTACAGTTTAATACTAAGTTTTATATATAACCTTGCGTTAACCCATTCCCCTATAAATACGCCATTTTACACCTTTAATCCATTCCTAGACTGAAGGAAATAGTTTTACTTTTCACAGTCAAGAATATGTGTCATAAGAAATTTATTTTTATTTTCTAGCAGATGGTAGCTCAAAGCAGGATGAAAGTAAAGCAGAATGCACCTTAAGGCGCATTTACCTTCACCTTCAAACCGCTTTAAGTAGTCACCTATATACACTACTAGAAACCGGCTATGGGGTAATGGGTTTAACAAAGCGAAAAATGTACAGTGTGTTTTTTGACGGGCAGTACTATGCTACTTCACAGCAAAGCAAACTAATTTCTGATGCGGCTGGGTGCATCAAGTATTAACAGGTAAATTAAAAATCGATTTGATAAACAACATCAACATATGTGCCACCGGATGTAATCTTGAGTCATTTTATGTTATAATGTAGAGAGTTGTCGAGTCGAGATAACGCGTGTATGTATGCGCATTGTAGGATCAATGTATTGCTATACTATCATAAAACCTTGGGACATTTTACATTCCAATTCGCGTCATAAACTGATATTGTGACGTCACAGTTAGTCGGTGACATCATGACTGCAAAGTTTGGACCCATACCAGTACATATAAATAGTACTAGTACATGTAGTCATGTGACCACCTACAAAATTACGTCATGCAACACGTCATCATGTATATATACGTTCTTGTTTATATTTTCATTAAAATATAAAACTGTTATTGTTTGGTGGTCACTATGACGTAGATTTCCCAAAATTATTTTTCCTGGCCTTGAAACTTCAACTTGACAAAGCCAGTTTCCAATCTTATTGAAAACTTCTTTTAAACGAAGTAATGACACCTTTACCCATTCCCAATAAGTATGCACTATACTGTACATGAATATTCATTCTAAATATCTCTGTTCTATAGGGTTCAAACTTCAAAGTATTTAACCCATTACTCCACAATTTGGCACAAATTAAAAATCTCATCAAAGACCATTTCAAGATAGATTCAGCTAAAATGATCGTGTTAACCCATTACCCCATAGCCTGTTCCTATTTTTGAAGCTAGGTAACCACTTAAATCAGGTTGAAAATAAAGCAGAATGTGCCTAAAGGCTAATTCTGCTTTACTTTCAATCTGCTTTAATTAAGCTATCATTTGCTAGGATATAAAAAATATTTATGTTTCATCTTCATGATTGTAGTGGAACTTGTTTGTTTAAATGAACAAATTAAAGGCATCAGAAGGTGCATTTATTTTGTAAAAAATAATTAGTTTATTGCATCCAGTATTATTTTCAGTGCGGTTAAACACCTACGAGTCCATTCTGCAGCTGACCAGTCCAACTGGAGCCTTGTCTTCAGACGACATCTCAGCTCTAAAGCTTGCTGTCTCCAAACAAATATGTGCAGGACCTGTAACAGGTACATTCACTCATTAAATCTTTGCATGCTGGGTAATATTTTCGTCTGCAACTATTGTTGTCTGCTATTATTCAAAGAGATTCTTAATTCCTTTCGAAAACATGGTCAGTGTGTCAAGCAGTTTGGATCCTGATGAGATGCTTCATTATGCGGCATCTCATCTGGATCCAAGCTGTTTGCAAAGGTAATCTATTATCACTGTGGGACATATCCGCCAATAGCATGTAAACTTGTAAAGAGTTAACCCTGATGTGTATATGCATAATTAAAAACAGTGTTACTGTGAAGAGTATGCTTGTAATATGCAAACAGTATATACCTAGATGATGCTCCCAAATGAGCATTCTGCATCTTGTTTCTAATGATCTCTGAAAACAACTTTTATATTCATATTACACTTTATATTACCCCTTTACTCCATAGCCTGTTTCTAGTATTGAATATAGGTCACCACTAAAGCAGGTTGAAAACTTTCAGCCTGTTTTAAACTACCGTCTGCTAGAATATGAGAAATGATTTCTCATAATACATTTTCTTGACTGTATAAATTTTCTTCAGTGGAGAAATAAAATAAACGAGATAAAAGGTGCTTCTATGTTGAGAAAAGGGTTAACCCTTACTATGGCTACAACTACATGTATGTACATATATAAAGTTGCAAACAGTGAAGACCTATATCAGAGGGCTCCTGAAGGAACCCTCTGATCAGAGTCTGTACTATTTGTCACAAGTTTAAATATCTTAGTACAACGCTACCCATGCAGAGTCAATGTAAACTGGTCATTATTTAGGAAATGAAGAGTCCATTTGGAAAGTCAGCATAGTAAGGGTTGAGTACATATTATATGAGATTTTCTTATTTATTACATTCAGCCCTGGAGCTTGCACAGAAGAGACCTGGAGAATCAAGACATTTGACAACAGGGTGTGCAGTCCTTGATCAGGCTCTGAGAGGCAAGTAATCTCTCTTGCTGTCTCTCTCTCTCTCTCTCCCACTATATTTCTCTCTCTCTATCTGTCTATCTATTTCTGTCTCTTTCCTTCTGTCTCTTTGTTCTTTTACATTAATCTAGTTCCAATAAAACATTCCAACTTTAGTCACAAGTATACTTGTCATTAACAAACAGTGTACCTGTGAAGAGTACAGTTGTCCTATGAAAACAGTGTAGACCTAATCAGAGGGCTTCTGAAGGAGCCTTTTGCTCAGGGTCTGCATTATTTGGCATTTTGCAATATATTGTTTAATTTTAATATCAAGCCCTTGAATAGAATGCACAACTTGTCAAGTTGAGCAGCTGAATTACTACCCCACTTAGTTCGAATCCAAACTGTCCTATCAGGCTCAGCATTAAGAGATAAGAGTTAAAGTGCCTTTTAGGCTTTTACTTTATATTTTAGAACAAGAGGACCTGAAGGCCCTGATATCGCTCACCTGTTGTACCGAAGCCTGATAGCTTTGCCTTTCTGTTTCACCCGTTTTGATCTAAATCCATTCAAATTTGTAGTATAGCATGTAAACAATTTGGAATACAACCTCATTATTCTAGTATAGTAGAATACATCAAGGGCAGATAACTAGAGCCTTAACAATACTGAAATGAAGCCTTTTCTGCATTTCAAAGTATATCAAGGGCAGATAACTATTGCCACAATGATTAGATTTCAACAATAATTGCACTCCTTCGAGAACTTATAGCTATATACTTCGTTTACAGGACTATAATCAAAATCCATTGAAAACTGTAGTTGCAAGAGTGTAAACGCTGTAAGATATGGCATTTTCAGCAATTCAAGGGCAGATAACTCTTGACCTATGGGTTCGATTTCAACCATAATTGCACTTATATGAACTCTTATGGTCATATACAATCTGAGCAAGTTTGAAAAAGACTGGATAAAAAGTGTTGCCTCTAGATTGTAAACACTGTTAAATATGGCATTTTCAGCAATTCAAAGGTTGATAACTCTTGACCTATTAGTCCGATTTCAACCATAATTGAACTCATCCGAACTCTTATGGTAATATACATTCTGAGCAAGTTTGAGAAAGATTTGGATGTATATAGTGGCCTCTAGAGTGTAAACACTGTTAAATATGGCATTTTCAGCAATTCAAAGGTTTATAACTCTTGACCTATTGGTCGGATTTCAACCATAATCAAACTCATCCAAACTCTTATGGTAATATGCAATCTGAGCAAGTTTGAGAAAGACAGGATAAATATTGTGGCCTCTAGAGTGTAAACACTGTTAAATATGGCATTTTCAGCAATTCAAAAGTTGATAAATCTGTTAAATATGGCATTTTCAGCAATTCAAAGGTTGATAAATCTTGACCTATTGGTCAGATTTCAACCATAATCGAAATCATCCGAACTCTTATGGTAATATACAATCTGAGAAAGTTTGAGAAAGATTGGATAAATATTGTGGCCTCTAGTGTGTAAACACTGTTAAATATGGCATTTTCAGCAATTCAAAGGTTGATAACCTATTGGTCGGATTTCAACCATAATGGAACTAATCCGAACTCTTATGGTAATATACAATCTGAGCAAGTTTGAGAAAGATTGGATATATATTGTGGCCTCTAGAGTGTAAACACTAAAATTGTTGACAACGGACGCCGGACATTCAAGGATTGCAAAAGCTCACCCTGAGCTAGCTCAGGTGAGCTTAAAAGTGTGAGCTGTTTAGTATGACATTACTAACATTAATTAGCAAACAGTTACAAGGTGTTTGACCATGAGTACAAACTTTTCAGCATTTGTGTATGGTGTTTCTTCTTTGGAAATGCAAACAATGAAAAACTTTTTTTTAAAAACCACAGTTGACAGTTTGTGACGAGAAAGGTTAACATTTCAGGTGGTATTTTGTGTAAGGGGATTACAGAGATAGCTGGGGAGAGTGCCAGTGGAAAGACCCAGTTTGCCCTCCAGTTAAGTCTTACAGCACAACTTCCAGTCAAGAATGGAGGCCTTGATTCTGGTAATTAGCCTAGAAGCCTACACTATACCAGGGCTCCAGATAAGAGGGAGTTTTTCGAACAAATCCAACACTTTCTCACTCATTTTAGCACCAAATCCTATGGTGTTACTACTCATTAGAATCGTCTCGAAGAGACGATTCTAATGAGTAGTAACACCATAGAGTTTTATACAGAAATAAAGATTTTAGTGTTTGAAAAACTCTATTTGTCTGGAGCCCTGCTATACAACTATACTCAAGCCTGCTATATTCAGGTTGAGGATTCTGAAGTGTCCCTATTTATATTGTACGAGTTCCAGGTATTATTAAGTTTACAGTGAAAAATGTGAAATACAGCATTCTCTCTCTACATCGGCCCTCTCAACAACGACTCCCTCCTTATAATGACCCTTGTCGCAGTTCCCTAAATGGGACAATTTTTGCCCAACCCTTTTACTGCTGCAATATCGTAGATGTTTAAAGTTGTTGTCTGCTGTTTTCCTCAAAGTTTCACTATATTGGACATTTTGACAGAAAAAAACTTATTGATGAGTGACAAACAGCTTGAATTTAGGTCAGACGCCGGGTTACGTGGCGTCTGACCTAATTTCAAGCTGTTTGCAGCTATAAACCATTTTCCCGAACACAATGTCTGTCTCTCACTGGGTGTCGTTGTAGAAAGGAAGGGCTGTAGTTATTTTTTCTGCTATGGTAGCTTTGGGTCAGTCACTGCATGTTGTTTAGTAATGGTGGCTTGCTGTATTGAATGTTACAGTGGAGATGATTAACCCTTTACCCCATAGAAGTGCATTTTAGTGCATTCAGTTTATTCCTCCACTAAATAAATAGTTCCGCTTTATACAGTCATTAATATTTATATATATTATAATAATCAGCGAACAAAGGGTTAAATAAAATTCCTGTAAATACCCGTTTCATATTGCTCTATTTAATTATTTTTTTCAGGCACCATTTATATATGTACAGAAGATGCATTTCCCAGCAAACGTCTGTATCAGATGATCCAGAATTTTTCTAGTTGCCATGGAAACAAACTGTGTACAAGTGGAAGTCTAGGTGACAAAATCTTCATAGAACATGTATCAGATTTTGTAAGTATTCCAGTTTATGAGACAACATATAACACACTAAATACATAAATTTTGTCCGGAGCTTAAACTTTATTTTCTTCACAACAGAACTGTTATTTTATTTTGCAGTATCTGTAGTTGTGCACCCGCGATTGCAGTTTTGATTTGTCATTTCCTTCTTGAATTATCTCCCTTTTCTTAATTTTTAAGATATAAAATTAAATCCTGAACTCTGTCATGTCTCAATATAACTTTTTTAAATTTTGAAGTATTTTTTAACACCATCTGAGTTTGTGCACCTGTGTTTATGGTGGTTTTGATTTGTTACTTCCTTTTTAGCTCACCAGAGCACAAAGTGCTCAAGGTGAGCTATTGTGATACCGCTCTGTCTGGCGTCCGTCTGTCAACAATTGCAAACGACTTCTCTGAAACCAATAGCCCCAGTGTAACCAAACTTGGTCAAATACATGCTGTTGGTTTGAGCTTCAAAAGTTGTTCAAATACAGTGGGTGGGGCCAATGGCCTTGTTGCCATGGCAACCGTGCACAATATCTAGAAAAATCTTCTTCTCCAAAATCAATGGTCCAATTTCAATTTGGTTTTCACCAAAATGTTTCTCAATGGATAGACTTCAAAAGTTGTTCAAAGAATTTTGATCCGTCAAAAAACATGGCTGCCAGAGGGCGTGGTCATTTTCGGTGTTCGGAAATTTCGAAATAAAAGTTGAAAACATTCTAGAAGTCATAATTTTGGCTATATCTTTATGAAATTTTGTCAGTGTCATGTACTTGATAAAGTTTAGGTCAGACTGGAATAAAGGTCATGTCGGATCATAAAGTAGGTCAGTAGGTCAAATCACAGAAAAAGCATTTTGCCACTCCAAAGGCCATTGTTTTGCCCAATCTTCTTAAAACTTGCTTAGAATGATTATCTTGACAAAAGCTAAGCTTTGTGTGAATATGGGTTACATAAGGTTAAAAAGTAGGTCAGTAGGTCAAAACATAGAAAAAGCTTCTAAACACTGTAGGAGCCAAATTTTTAGCTAAAATTTCATAAAACTTGCTCAGAATGACCACCTTAAACAAAACTAGGCAATGTAGTAATATGGATTACTGGGGGTCAAAAAGTGGGTCAGTAGGTCAAATCATAGGAAAAGCTTCAAAGTACCGGTACTTTAGGGCACATATTTTTTGCCCTAATTTTCATGAAACTTCTTCAAGTTGATCATCTTGACAAAATCTAGGTCAGTTTTGAATATGGGTAATGCTTGAATAAAAAGTAGGTCAGTAGGTCAAATCATAATAAATCCTTCTGGACACTTTAGGGGCCTATATTTAAGCCCCAAATTCACGAGACTTGCTCAAAAGAATCATCTAGATAAAATCTAGGTAATGTATGAATATGAGTTATGACAGGTCAAAAAGTCTGTCATTAGGTCAAATCTTAGAAACCCTCTAGTTCATATGGAGTAAGCACATCAACATTATCCTGACACACTTGCTTCTTGTGACAAGGTGCTAGTTGAGATATTCATCACCTTTAATGATAAATCTATTTAAATCTGGGAACTTTGTACCCTGGTGAGTGCCTTAGAGCCCATTGGGCTCTTGTTTAATTATCTCCCTTTTCGTGAAATTTAATCCTGTGATTATGTTTTTAATTCGTCCATGTGCTGGTTGGGGAATAAATCAGCCTGAAAATCAGCCTGCCAAATACTATGAAGTCAGAAAACTTGGAGTTTCTGCATTTTGGATGAGACTTTATAAACCGAGGTCCGATGTATCAGTGCTTTACTCTGGGCATCTCTTAAGAACCAAAGAACTCTGTTGATTATAACAGGAGGGCATCATGTCCGGGTTTTCTGTATCCACTCCCCTCTCTCTGGGGTGCCCTATTAGCCCATTGATGGTAGAAACTGACAATAACAAACAAATTAAATAAAAGTTAATTCTTACTTTCTTATTTCTTCAATAAACTCCAATGTTGCTTCATCTCATTAGAAGAGACGATTTAGTCTGAGATCGTTCTCAAGCATTTCATTGGTCAGATTTGAGCAAAAAGCTCAAATTTGACCAATCAAATGCTTGAGAACAATCTCAGAATCCATTCACACCCTTTATAACCTTGGACCCAGTAATGACATCAAGGTATGACTCTCTCGACCCGCCGAGACGTGCACGACGGAGAGGCACAGGGATCTAGTCCATGGCTAAGCGTGGCAGGCTTAGCCAATGGCTGGATCCCTGACCAACATCGGCGGGTGTGGCCCTAAGAAGCACCTTTTTTGAAAGATTGCATCAACCAAGGAGATGTCTTTGTCGTTTTTACCTCTACAACCTGGGAGCCAGCACTTCGGACGAAATTTGTCATCGTTGGACCTCGACTTCAAAATTTTTCAACTTTGGGAACCATCGCAAGATGTCAGAAGCAGCCACTTTAGATGTCACCGTATTATTCTCTGCCGGCTGAAGAGACGTCCACACCATAATGGCAGTCAACTGTTCGCAGTAGAAGACATGGCCGGAGGGACGTTAATACTTCGCAGCAACAACACAAAAACGACATCAAGGTAATTTATATCATGCTTTGTTACAGGATGGGTTAATGGACTGTATCAACAAGAAAGTCAAGCTACTACTCACCTCTGGACGTATCAAACTGATTGTTGTGGATTCCGTGGCTGCCCACTTCCGTAGTGACTATGAGAGCAGCGAGATGTACAAGAGGTCTAAACATATCAGTGCCATGGCCGCCGCCCTGCAGAAACTGAGTCTTCAGTATAATGCTCCAGTTGTGTGCATCAACCAGGTACAGAAATTGTTATACATTTGTATAAATATTTAAAAAAAACATTGCTTAACCGAAAACGGAATAAATATTCCTCAACTGAACAAACAAAAAAAATACTTCCTATATCCTAGCATGTGGTAGCTTAAAGCAGGCTGAAAGTAAAGCAGACTGTGCCTTACGGCGCATTCTTCTTTATATTCAAGCTGCTTTAAATAGGCCACCTTAAATAAGTCACCTTTCAACCTGCTTTCAATAGGTCACCTGTCTTCAAACTAGAAACAGGCTATAGGGTAATGGGTTAACAGTAATGGTAATTTAGAATCACTTTATACAGTTGATATTCTATGGCTCAAACTTGTCAGGACATCAAAAAATTTCAACCGATCTGCAGTTTGAGATACCGGTATGTGATATTCTCATTTTTGTTTAAATAAAATTTTCCATTAAATTTATAATAATACTGATGCACATGTACTTTGATGATTTGGAATAGGAATTCCAGATTATTTTGAAAACTAAAATCTTTATGCCATCTCAAAACCCTATAGTGTGACTACTCATTAGAATTGTCTCGAAGAGATGATTCTGACTAGTGACACCGTAGGGTTTAGTTGAAACATAAGAGAGGTTGCTGACAATATTTACTTTACTCCCACTTATCTGGTGCCATATTTTGTCTCCACCAAACCTTATATTTTGACTACTTATTGAAATCTTCTCTAACAGAAAGTTACACGGAGTATTAACAGCATACATTTTGTTTTTCACATTTTTAATTTAAAACAGTCAGTATGTCCAGTACCATTAAAAGTCAGTGTTGGTTTATTGTGGTCATTATTTCTAATGTAGAGTAAAATCTCTCTATAACGACCACTTAAAAGAAGGCTTATTGATTTTTTTAAAGACAGGTTACAACTTAAAGAAATGTGAAAATAAAACAGAAAGCTCCTAAAGGAGCATTCTGTTTTACTTTCACCTTGCTTTCAGCAGTCATCTGCCTTAAACGAAGGATAATTAACACAATTTAGTGATCTTTGTATGTAGAGATTTTACTTTAGCTATACATGTATTTCCATGAAGGTTACCAGCTCTATGAAGCAGGATAGCTCAGACCTGGTACCAGCCCTTGGACTGACCTGGTCTAACCATGTGACCACACGCATCATGTTGTCCCGTACACAGCAGACTCTCAACATACAGCAGGGTACCGTGCATGGAATTCTAGAAACCGTAGTGCGTGAGATGGAGATTATCTTTGCTCCTCATCTTCCAACCATGACTATTCCCTACGTGATTGACCATGAAGGAATGAAAGGTTTCAAATGAAGACTATTTAACCCAGTACTCCATATTGTGTCCTAGTTTTGAAGACCGATGACCACTTAAAGTAGGTTGAAAGTAAAGCATAATGTGCCAAAAGGCACATTCTGCTTTACTTTCAGCCTGCATTAAGCTGCCAGAATATACAAAAAAAAAGTGTTATGATACACATTGATGACTGTCTCAATTGGAATTATTTTCTTCACTGGAGGAATAAATAAAAGTGTAACGAGAGCACCGCAAGCGGTAAATTAAACGCCCACTGGCAAAGAAATATGTAGTTTTATTAAAATTTATTCTAATTGGTAGACTTTTAGAGCTCTGAGAGCATAAACAATACAGAAATAAAGCCTTTTCTAGCATATCTGAGTACACCAAGGGCAGATAACTTGACACAATAATCCGATTTCAATAATAATCAACCCTTTCATGAACTTATACAATGTACTTCTATAATTATGCTGTGGGCAACCATAATCAAAATCCATTCAGAACTGTAGTTGCTAAATGTGTTAACACTGCCAAATAAGCCTTTTATAGAACATTTTGAGTACACCAAGGGCAGATAACTTTGTAACTAAATATCAAATAAATTTCAAACTTAAATCAGCTTCAGATCTTGATGCATATAACCTTTTTTATGAAGTTTCATTTATATCCTTCAAATAGTTTTCCAAGAAAACTCTGGACAAGCATTTTATAGCATATTTGAGTACATCAAGGGCAGATAACTCTGTAACGAAAATTCAAATGAACCTCAAACTCGACTCAGCTTTAGATCTTGATGCATATAATGTAACATTTGTGTGAAGTTTCATTAATACCCCTATAATGGTTTTTCAGAAAAACTCCAGACAAACAAAATGTTGACGGACGAACGGACGGACGTGCTACCGAAGTGGGTTAGAGGGCCTTTTCTTTTGTTATTTTCTTTTGTTCGAATAACGGGCCACGGCCCTTAGTGTATTGTTACGGAATGAACTCTATTGTCTTCTTTAGTTATGTTTACCGTTATCTGGCCCTCTAACCCACTTTAGTGGCGCGGACGGACGGACAGAGCCACGCCAATATACAACCACCTTTAGAGGTGGGCGTATAAAAATGTGTATCTATGGAGTAAAAGGTTAATACAATACTGTTACTCTATACATGTAGGAACATGCTTGTAAATAAGAATTGGGACTTTTACAAGCAAGTGACTGCTTACTACAGTGTAGGAAGCTCCTGAAGGAGCTTTCTGCATTACTTGTGTGCTGCATTAAGCTTTCATGTGTCTAATTCAAACAATTAATTATATCATAAGAAATCATGTGGTACTGTATCTCAAACTCACGCAATCCATCTGAAGAAGTAAAACCTGTCTATCGTAACCACCAAAGTGTGTGAAATTTTGACAGAAGAAACATAAAGATGAGTTACTAACAGTTTGGACCCAGATCAGACACCAGATTACGTGGGTTCAAATTGCTTGCAGGTGTACTCTTAGGGTATTAATCTCCCCCCATAACAGCTCCCTCCGAACAACACACAATATTTGTCTCCCATTGGTTGTTGCTGTAGATAGGGAGCACTGAATGTTTATATAGGGCATAAAGTTTTAATCAAAGCATTTATTTATTTTGTGAAGAATATATCAGTGATCTCTGCAAACAAATTTGTAATCTTGCTTTGTATAAATAAACAACAAAAGAAACATATATTCAAATATTTTGTATTTATTTGACTTCTCAACAAAAACAATGACTTCAAAAACAAAGTTTTGTATTTGCAATGATAATGCTCTCATGGTAAAAAAAATCACCCTGTGTAACAAAAACATGATACAGCAGGGCTCCGGATAAGAGGGAGTAAAATGCACAAATCCAACATTTTCTCACTTATTTAAGCATCAAATCCTATGGTGTTACTACTCATTAGAATCGTCTCGTAATGAGTAGTGACACCATCGGGTTTAAAGCAGAAATAAAGATTTTGGTTTTTGAAATACCCCCCTTATCAGGAGCTCTGGATATAGTTGAACTGTGATATTTTATTTGCATCCTGTTGCAAGCTGCCACCTGTGTTTAACCCTTTCCCTGATAGAAGCGCCTTATAGCGTGTTTAGTAAATTCTTCCGCTGAAGAAAATAGTTCCAATTTATAAAACCATGAGTACAAATCATTAGAAATATATTCTATATTCTAGCAGATGGTAGCTTAAAGCAGGCTGAAAGTGAAGCAGAATGCGCCTTACGGCGCATTCTGCTTTACTTTCAACCTGCTTTAAGACTTCACCTATCTTCAAAACTAGAAACATGCTATGGGGTAAAGGGTTAACACAATCAATGAGTCTCTTTAACCCATTAATTTTAGTCAAAAATGGACTTAACTTAATTTGAAATTGGAATTGTCCATTAAAAGTGTCAGGGGTGAATGAGTTAATTAGTGTTTGAGACTAGTTACACACTTTTAAATGCAGCTCATACATTGATTCACCTTCACATATGATTATCAATAAAACTTTTATCATGCATTATAATCATCTGAACGTATTTCAAATTAAATTTTCAACTTTTCATGCTATTTCACATGTCAGAAGAAATTCGAATATACATAACAAACAAACTGAATCTAACTAACTCCTAAATGCCATCATGTTGTGCTCAGTATACTATTGATCTAGTATGACTTAACAAATTCCTCATGCTTTTTCACGACTATACCTACAGTGGAGAATCTGTTATTCTTTCCCGTTTAAACGCAAACGCACGCAAACGCAAAACACTAAAACGTAGAAAAGTACAACTTTTTGACAATTCTGATAATTCATGTTTATCTTGGTGGCAAACAGTTTGGAGCCTGATCAGACACCGGGTTACCCGGCGTCTGATCTGGCTCCAAACTGTTTGCAGTGCAAATAATAGTTTTAGCGTAAACGCGTTTATTGGGAAAGAATAACGTTTTCTCCACTGTACCACTCTGTGCTGATAAAGCGCAACAGGAAACTTTGTATGCACTCTAAAAGGTTGTTGTTTAAACATGATAGAAAGAAAACAGGTCAAAGACAATAGAAAGAAAAGTAGGTTTAAAGAGCAGTTGGCAAAAGCCCTTTCATTCTATCAATTTACATATAAAAAGTAAAATGGATTGCATAGCAAACACAGAATGTAATACAAAAGTATAAAAGCAAAACATATTTTCATATAACAATCTCTTATTATTCTGACCTTAAATTGCTATAATACTATAATACATTAGTAAACATTGCATTAACCCTTTACTCCATAGCCTGTTTCTAGTTTTGAAGACCGGTAACCACTTAACCCTTTGAACCCTAGTCCCGCATTTAGGCGTCCTTTTCAAACAGTATACATGTGAAAAGTGCACTTGTCCTATGCAAACAGTGAATATCCAGATCAGAGGGCTCCTTTTGGAGCCCTCTGATCTGGGTCTTCACTGTTTGTCATAATGCAAAACCTTGACAAAAACAACCCTTAAAAGTCAGAAATGGACTATACGTAAATGGAAACTGGAAATGTCCATTTGAAGTTTCACGGAGGAAAGAGTTAAAGCAGGTTGAAAGTAAAGCCTTATGGCATATTCTGCTTTACTTTCAGCCTGCTTTAAGTTTAATATCATCTGGTAGGATTTAGAGAATAATTTGAATGGTACATTTTCATGATAGTATAAACTGAAACTATAAATTAAATGGGCTAACAGGTGTTTCTATGGGAAAAAGTGTTAACACAAGTATGGCTATAATAAAAACATATGTAAAATAAACAAGTGGCAATTCATGGCAAAGAAATAGAGCCAAAACCTGTGTTTGAAGAGACCACTAGTTGAAGACGGGCAACTGCTTAATGCAGAACAAAAGTACAGCAGAAAGTTTCTGATTTACATTTGTCCTTCATTAAGTTGCCATTAGTAGTCTAGGCTACTAATTAACAATGACATGTTTGGTGGTAAATTACTCCCTTTCTAAGTTAGTTGAGCGAAATACAAGCATGGTGAATTACATTTGGTCTGTCATTTAATTTCAGTAAATAACGTATCATCTGTGTTTTAATAAAATTCATCTTATGGCATAAAAAAATGTTTAATAAAAATTGCAGTAGCTTAAGTTCAAACACATTAAACTCTAGTGATGAGTTAACTCATCATTTACTAACAGTATACCTGTGATGAGTACTTTTGTTTCAATAGTCTAGCAGATAGTGTTTTAAAGTAGGCTGAAAGTAAACCAAAAAGTGCCTTAACTCTTTGAACCATAGTCAGGCATATATGCGTCATTTCCAAACAGTGTACATGTGAATAGTACATTTGTCCTATGCAAACAGTGAAGACCCAGACCAGAGGGCCCCGAAAGGAGCCCTCTGATCAGGGTCTTCACTGTTTGTCATAATACCAAACATTGACAAAAACAACCCTTAAAAGTCAGAAATGGACTAAACTAAAATGGAAACTGGAATTGTCCATTTAAAGTTTCAGGGAGGAAAGAGTTAAGGCACATTCTGCTTTCCTTTCAACCTGCTTTAAATGGTCACCTGTCTTCAAGACTAGAAACAGGATAATGGTAAATGGGTTAAGCGTCATGTTTCCATGTACCAGTCCTGGTTACAAAAGACACCCTTCTCACATTATGCATAGCAACCAACCCAAATCAAGGTTTCTCATATTACTATCCCTATTTTCTATAGCGAACAACGATGACGAATATCCTTATCTCCAACATGTGTAAGATCACTTTGATGACGTCACTATTTATAACGGCGTTTTGACGTCACCGGAGTTCCCAAAGAAATGCATATTGCTTAAAAAATAGTTTAAATGGTTGGTAATGTGAGAAAAAGAATCTGTCACTCGTCCATGATTAAGACAAGTTGATCTCAAACTCGTCTAGAATAGAAAAGTTAGTAAGCTCGCCAAGGCTAGCTTAATAACATTTCAATTCTAGACTCGTTTGAGATCAGCTTGTCTTATACATCGACTCATGACAGATCCTATATATCTCTGAAGATTAGCACATTGTTGATACCCTATAATTATATTGTTTATATCCTATATATTATCTATCTAAACTATTTATCCCCAGCCAGTGGCCATCACTTCCAAACATCTATCACATGGAGCTTTGGCTTTCTTGGCGGTATATCTTCGACATCTATCACATAGAAACTTGTCTGTGTCCGACAGCATCAATAGGTACTTCTCCGGTGACTGGTAGCCATCTGCAGTTAACAACATTAGACTATTAGTACATGTATGGGCTCCAGATAAGAGGAGTATTTCAAAAACTAAAACTTTCATGTCTGTTTTAAACCCTATGGTGTCACTACTCATTAAAAGTAACACCATAGGATTGCTGACATGAGCGAGAAAATGTTTGATTTTGTCTGTTTACTCCTTCTTATCTGGAGCTCTGCTAGTACTTGAACAAGAGACCCATGATGGCTCTAAAAGGCTCACCTGGTAGCTCATTAATTAAAATTAAGATTAAGGTGACATCAACATTGGACAAGACTTGGTGTTTTCAGAAAAGAAGACTTGTAAGCGTTTACTGTCATATAACATGATTATTAAGCCAATCAGGGAGATTATTGCAAGAAATCTGGTGGAGGGTCACCAGTCCTTGGTCAATATCATTTTACAGGTCCATAAAAACATGTATTGATCTCAGAATAGGTAAATAATTGTATACTATACCTTTCATGTGTACATTACAAATGCCATTTACAGTGAGGACATCCTCTAGAGTGACGTCTATAGGCTGGTCAGTAAGACTAACACTGGCTGTCTGGAATATCTCACACAAGGCCGACTGTACAGACATAGGCTCGGGCTGAAGCTCCTGAAAACGGTACACAAATATAAAAGAGACTACGGAACTAAGATCAAAGCAATACAGAAATACCTATGTCTATATCGACGGAATACTAAATGCTGTAAACAAGCACCTCACACTTAAATTTATCAACACTGTGGACCTATTTAAAATTAACTCGTAACAATTGCAAACAGTGTAGACCGAGATCTGGGTCTACAGTGTTTGCTCATTTAAACCAGTATTTATTAAACTACCAAGAATTCCAAGTAGACTAGTTCATGTTTTGGTAACTAAAATGATCCACAAGGGAGCCTAATACCCCACAAAAGTCACTTAGTGTTGGAGGAGTTCAGCTAACAATAAACCTGTGTTCAGGGACCGTTCACTGAAGATATATGAATGTCTTCTAAGACATGATATCTCTTAACCCTTTGTCTGATGGTCGCGACTTTGCTGATTTTTGGAAACAGTTTGGATCAAGATCAGACACCACGTAATGCGGCGTCTGATCTAGATCCAAATTGTTTGACACCCATCTTTACGTTTCTTTACTTAAACAAGAGGCCCATGCGGGCCTAAATATCGCTCACCTGGAAAACCCAACACAAGTGTCCCATGACCCCTCGGGAGGGATCATTTTTTACCCCAGAGACATAATTTCAAATATCTTGCTGACGAACTTGAAAATTAAGTGTTCTGTCAAATATTTGTACATGGGTGGTTTCAGACAGGAAGACTTCATTGAAAAAAATCTATTTTTAGCTAATGTGACCCAGATATGCAACAGACCCAACCCATTTCAGCAATATTGGTAAAGAACATCTAAAAGTGTCACTTCATAATGCTAAATATCAAAGCTCTTGCCATAATAGTTTCAGAGAAGAATATTTCACTATTTAACTCTATGTAAAACTGCAACCCCTAGGGCCTTGGCAGTTTTAACCCCAGGGACATAATTTGAACAACCTTGATAGAGGACCTGGAGAAGATGCTTTGTGCCAAATATCTAAGCTCAAGGTACTGTAGTTTCAGACAAGAAGATTTTTTAAGTTTCATTGAAAAAATCTATTTTTAGCTCCTGTGACCTAGATATGCAATGGACAGGAACCATATTTACAATATTGGTTAAGGGCTTCTATAAGTGTCACCATGTCAAATATCAAAGCTCTGGCCATATTAGTTTCAGAGATAAAGATGTTTGAAGATTTCACTATATAACTCTTATGTAAAATTAAGTCCCCCGGGCGGGGTCATTTTTTTCCCCAGGGACATAATTTGAACAATCTTGATAGAGGACCAAAAGACGATGCTTTGTGCCAAATATCTAAGCTCAGGGTACTGTGGTTTCAGACAAGAAGATTTTTTAAGTTTTCATTGAAACGATCTAATTTTAGCTCCTGTGACCTAGATTTGCAACGGACCGGAAATGTTTGAACTTCTTTGAAAGAGGACCATATAAGGATCGTTCAGGCCAAGTTTGGTAAAAATCTGTCCAGTAGTTTTCGATGTCGTTTAAAGAAATTGTTGACGACGAACGAACGGACTGACGAACAAACGACGACGGACAAAGGACAATCAAAATAGCTCACCTTGGCACTATGTGCCAGGTGAGCTAAAAATGTATAAATCTAGATTTAACAAATTTTGCAGGCAACAATTTCGAAACAGACAATTTTCTCCTAAGCATAATATAAACTTCATTGAATGAAGGACAAAAGAAATGCAGAATTCTGACGAGTGGATGTTTAACCTCTCCCTAATAGTAGCACCTTTTAGCACATTGAATTTGTTCCTCCTATGAAGAAAATACATGTAGTTCCAATTTTTACAGTAATGTACATGTTTCATGAGAAATATTATCTATATTCTAGCAGATGGTAGCTTAAAGCAGGCTGAAAGTCAAGCAGAATACACCTGATGGCACATTCTGCTTTACTTCCAACCTGCATTAAGTAGTGATCTGTCTTCAAAACTAGAAATGGACCATGGGGTAAAGGATTAAAACAGAGTGATAAGAAAACAGATATCTCCTGCTTCAGGAGAATTCTACTTTACATCTGTCTTAACCCATTACCCCATAAATACGCCCTTTTTACGCCTATAATTTATTCCTCCATTGAAGGAAAATAGCTCCCTTTTATACAGTCATGCATATGTATCATAAGAAATATTTTTACATCCTAGCAGAAAATAGCCTAAAGCAGGCTGAAAGTAAAGTAGAATGCGCCTCAAGGCGCATTCTGCTTTACTTTCAACCTGCTTTAAGTGGTCACCTAATTTCAAAACTAAAAACAGGCCATGGTGTAATAGGTTAAATTCTATTAACAGGCTTTGAAGGAAAGGGTTATAGGGCAGCATTAGGTGTCTGGTCTCAACGCCCCATCGCATCAACGCCCCACTACATCAACGTACCATTTGTGGATCCAACGTGCCATTTTTAAAAAATTATATATATCACTCGTATTTGACAATTATTAATTGATGCAAACGTGAAATAGTGATTTAAATGAGTAACTGGGATTAAATGAAATATTTTTTGCTTACATACTGTGTACATACGATGTTCCTATGTGAGTATTATCCTCCGTTAGTCGGGGTTGTTTTATCCACTTATAGCATCGCATTAATCTTCGTATTTCATAGAAGATAAGTTTCCTTTCGCTAATGCCACACCCAAGTAGCTACCATTTTTCACTGTGTATATGTTTCATGTCTACGATTACACTCTTTGAAATGTCGGCATACATGAAAGGGAAAAGTTGCAGACGAGAGGCGTAACAAATACACGTGTCAAGTCTAATATGCCACTGACTGTGTATTCGGCACGCGCTGATAATCGCATAGCATATTTTTCGCGAGGGTGTGAACATCGGCACGCTTTGATAAATTGTTCAAATGTTTGCGACTTTCTTAACGTTTCTTAACGTTTTTTAAATGTCTGATTGATTCACACAGAAACCAACTTCCAACTTGTTTCATTTATTTAGCAAACGTTCAATTCCAATTCGAAATTGCCATTATAAAAAAAAAGATATTGATATCATAATAGATCATAATTAGACAGCAAATTATTGGTTTATATATGACACTTGAATGAAATTAACGATTTACCTTATAATTATACTCCCATGAAAAGTGTTTTGTTTTCGCCAAGTTTATTTTTTATCTTCAGCATTTTTCGTAAAATTCCAGAAAATCATTCACAGATCACTGCGTGTAAACTCATTACATACACACAAACATCGTAACTCGAAGATTTAGAAACGTTATCCATTTGTAAATTTCACATCTGGACCCTAATAGGAAAGTTTCATGCTCCCAAAAGGTGTATTTCAATTGGATAATTATTAGTAAAATCCGCTGTCAATCACTTTTAGAAAACAACAAACTCTACTTGTGAGTTGAATATGTTGAGCGGGGAAGCGAAGTCTGCTAACTTTGAAGATTTGATCAAAGAGTTTTTAACGTGTTCATGCTGAATTGTCGTCTTTTTTAAACATATTGTCTGATAAGCTGAAAACTAGTTTTCATGCATTTGAAAAAGAAGAAAAGTTGAAATGAGTGACAAATAGTTTGGATCCAGATCTGGAAACAACCTGTTTGCAATTATTAGACAAGTCGCACTTTAAAACATGATGAGGGTTAAATATTTTACCCGTAAACCAACTTAAAGACAACAACTCATTTTACCACCAAATCCTATGGAGACTATTCTAATGAGTAGTGACACGATAGGGTTTAATTGAGAAATAAAGATTTTAGTTTTTGAAAAAAACCCTTATCTGGAGCCCTGAACAACTGTATAAGTATCTAGGGATTTGAGTAAGTGGTATTGATGCTGGAGGAAACGGTAAAGTCTACTTAACGGACGGTCACACGGACTTGACAACGCTATACGCATTCGCATTTATAGATACCGGGGGCATCAAATAGTGCAGATTCTGATCAAAGAACTCGTGAAGGATTCATCTGAGCAGTGTACACTGTTTACTTAACAAAATAGATAAGGCTAAATGGTCTGGGTACAGCGGTAGTTTAATAGGCCAGGTTTGCATGGGTGCATAACTATTACAATTTTTTTAAATAACATTTAAACAGTGTGTTCTGATAATTTGACTGGTGATTCTTCTCATCAGGTGGTCCCTTTTTAAAAACAAAAAAAATCGCCCTCTGCGCGGCAACATCAAAGACTTTGAAGTGGAGCCGACTGCCGAAAATAAAGTCTGCAGAAACAGATGAAACAGTACATGTCATCAGAAAGCGGTTAACCTGTAAGAAGCTGTGTCGTTATAACTTCAAAAGACCTGGTCCTGTCAATCACCCGTCCCTTACGTGTTTGTGTGCATGAGTCGAATCAGTTTTGTTACAGATAATATTGACTGGACTATTGATTTGTTAGGTAATTATAGTGGAGAACATATTATTCTTTCCAAATAAACGCATTTTTGCTAAAACTTATTATTGAAATTGCAAACATTTTGGAGAGTAACCCGGCGTCTGATCAGGCTCCTTAATGTTTGCCACTCAAATTAAAATAAATATTCAGAATTGACCACTAGTTGTCATTTCCTACATTTTATTGCAATTGCATTTCGTTTGCGTTTAAACGTGAAAGAATAACGTCTTCTTCACTGTATGTGTAAGTTTTACTGATATTACGATTTCTTTGAAATTACATGTGTTTTCGAACCTGCGACTAATTTCAGTCAAGTTTCAAAAAGATGCCTTTGTGGACTGTTAAAATCGGTGTCAATATAAAAGTACCAAGTTAAATTTCATAAATGAGATTTTTCGAATTTTAACGGCAGATTGAGAATTTAGTTTTAAGTGTAGCCGCATTTAATCCAATAAAAGAATCATTTTGAATGGGATTTTTGTTTTAACACCAATTTGTAGGTTTTTTACCCCTTTCCCAAATGAGCCTTTTAACGCCTCTGCAAACAGAGCAGACATAGGTCAGGGCCTACTATACCTGTCTATAGAGTTATCATAGATCAGAGTTCAGTTGTCACAACTGTTTAGCAAAAACGATTGTTAATTAATATAACAGAGTGGAAATTTAGTTAATTAGTCAGTGGGTGGAGTCTGGAAAGAATATTCACAAGGGAACGAGCTTATATTATGTACATATTAAATGATGATTTCGGCTTTTATTTTCGTATGTCCGGGATACTCGGCACTTTTATATGGTCGTCAATGTTCGACCATAGTTCATACTATAAATTTTAATTGATATAATAAGTTTCAAGACTATATCTTAAACCTATTTTAAATATTGTATTCGGTATCGGAGTGTCGAAAAAAGTCCAAAAATAGAATTAATGCATAACCCCTATTTTAAATGGGGAACTCGGGGCGTTTTTCGTAGGTTTATACATTCAGCCCTAACGACGAGTATACTCGTCATTAACAAATAATGTACCTATGAAGAGTACACATGTCATACGAATACAGTGAGGAACCTGATCAGAGGGCTCCTCTGCCCAATGTCTGCTCGTATGTCAGTTTGCAATATATTGTCTTATTCAATCCTAAATAGTCATTAATGGACAAAACTTAGCTGGAAACTGGAATTGTCCATTCAGGGATGAATAGGTTAAGGAAGGTGGGTATTTTCAAATCATCGGCGATTCACGGTAAACCAAGAAAAGCCACCTTTTTTAACAGGGGTGTCGACACAGTTATTTAAACAATATGTATATGCCTTTAAATACGATATTAGTACATCAAATTTATTTTAGTTGGTGTTTACGAAGGTTAGGTAGGATCGGCATTTTTCATATCGTCGCCGATTTTTGGACAATAAAAGTATCTTTTTGAGCGGGAATTCATATATGACTTATAAACTGGTGCACAGATACCTTTAGATACGCTATATTACAACATAAAACCCTTTTCCTGTGGTGTTCTCTGCATTTCGAGTCGCCCGTCGATGAAAACAAAGAAATTGAATTCTGCTAAATATGACGCCTGCTTAAATCAATATATCCTCTATATGTGACTTTATTAATATCCAATTTACAAACAGTTTGGAATATATGATGAGAATTGAGTTGGTCTCTAATCTGGATGAAACTGTTTGAAAAGGTTATCAGGAGATTAGCTTTAGCTGCCGTCACGGCCGTCGGAGTGTACTATTTGCAATTTTTTCTACGATCGGGTGTTCATTTTTGTAATAACAGATATCCTAAATCAATCAGATTATATATCGTGAATAATCTCAAAAACAATAAATTATACAAAAATAGTATAAATAAAACTGATTTTCTATAATTTTTATAAAGTGGGACGTTCCATCCATATAATTGGGACGTTCCGTCTGGTACGTTGAGGTATTGGGACGTTGAGACCAGTGTCTGGTCTCAACGCCCCATCGCATCAACGCCCCACTACATCAACGTACCATTTGTGGATCCAACGTGCCATTTTTAAAAAATTATATATATCACTCGTATTTGACAATTATTAATTGATGCAAACGTGAAATAGTGATTTAAATGAGTAACTGGGATTAAATGAAATATTTTTTGCTTACATACTGTGTACATACGATGTTCCTATGTGAGTATTATCCTCCGTTAGTCGGGGTTGTTTTATCCACTTATAGCATCGCATTAATCTTCGTATTTCATAGAAGATAAGTTTCCTTTCGCTAATGCCACACCCAAGTAGCTACCATTTTTCACTGTGTATATGTTTCATGTCTACGATTACACTCTTTGAAATGTCGGCATACATGAAAGGGAAAAGTTGCAGACGAGAGGTGTAACAAATACACGTGTCAAGTCTAATATGCCACTGACTGTGTATTCGGCACGCGCTGATAATCGCATAGCATATTTTTCGCGAGGGTGTGAACATCGGCACGCTTTGATAAATTGTTCAAATGTTTGCGACTTTCTTAACGTTTCTTAACGTTTTTAAATGTCTGATTGATTCACACAGAAACCAACTTCCAACTTGTTTCATTTATTTAGCAAACGTTCAATTCCAATTCGAAATTGCCATTATAAAAAAAAAGATATTGATATCATAATAGATCATAATTAGACAGCAAATTATTGGTTTATATATGACACTTGAATGAAATTAACGATTTACCTTATAATTATACTCCCATGAAAAGTGTTTTGTTTTCGCCAAGTTTATTTTTTATCTTCAGCATTTTTCGTAAAATTCCAGAAAATCATTCACAGATCACTGCGTGTAAACTCATTACATACACACAAACATCGTAACTCGAAGATTTAGAAACGTTATCCATTTGTAAATTTCACATCTGGACCCTAATAGGAAAGTTTCATGCTCCCAAAAGGTGTATTTCAATTGGATAATTATTAGTAAAATCCGCTGTCAATCACTTTTAGAAAACAACAAACTCTACTTGTGAGTTGAATATGTTGAGCGGGGAAGCGAAGTCTGCTAACTTTGAAGATTTGATCAAAGAGTTTTTAACGTGTTCATGCTGAATTGTCGTCTTTTTTAAACATATTGTCTGATAAGCTGAAAACTAGTTTTCATGCATTTGAAAAAGAAGAAAAGTTGAAATGAGTGACAAATAGTTTGGATCCAGATCTGGAAACAACCTGTTTGCAATTATTAGACAAGTCGCACTTTAAAACATGATGAGGGTTAAATATTTTACCCGTAAACCAACTTAAAGACAACAACTCATTTTACCACCAAATCCTATGGAGACTATTCTAATGAGTAGTGACACGATAGGGTTTAATTGAGAAATAAAGATTTTAGTTTTTGAAAAAAACCCTTATCTGGAGCCCTGAACAACTGTATAAGTATCTAGGGATTTGAGTAAGTGGTATTGATGCTGGAGGAAACGGTAAAGTCTACTTAACGGACGGTCACACGGACTTGACAACGCTATACGCATTCGCATTTATAGATACCGGGGGCATCAAATAGTGCAGATTCTGATCAAAGAACTCGTGAAGGATTCATCTGAGCAGTGTACACTGTTTACTTAACAAAATAGATAAGGCTAAATGGTCTGGGTACAGCGGTAGTTTAATAGGCCAGGTTTGCATGGGTGCATAACTATTACAATTTTTTTAAATAACATTTAAACAGTGTGTTCTGATAATTTGACTGGTGATTCTTCTCATCAGGTGGTCCCTTTTTAAAAACAAAAAAAATCGCCCTCTGCGCGGCAACATCAAAGACTTTGAAGTGGAGCCGACTGCCGAAAATAAAGTCTGCAGAAACAGATGAAACAGTACATGTCATCAGAAAGCGGTTAACCTGTAAGAAGCTGTGTCGTTATAACTTCAAAAGACCTGGTCCTGTCAATCACCCGTCCCTTACGTGTTTTTGTGCATGAGTCGAATCAGTTTTGTTACAGATAATATTGACTGGACTATTGATTTGTTAGGTAATTATAGTGGAGAACATATTATTCTTTCCAAATAAACGCATTTTTGCTAAAACTTATTATTGAAATTGCAAACATTTTGGAGAGTAACCCGGCGTCTGATCAGGCTCCTTAATGTTTGCCACTCAAATTAAAATAAATATTCAGAATTGACCACTAGTTGTCATTTCCTACATTTTATTGCAATTGCATTTCGTTTGCGTTTAAACGTGAAAGAATAACGTCTTCTTCACTGTATGTGTAAGTTTTACTGATATTACGATTTCTTTGAAATTACATGTGTTTTCGAACCTGCGACTAATTTCAGTCAAGTTTCAAAAAGATGCCTTTGTGGACTGTTAAAATCGGTGTCAATATAAAAGTACCAAGTTAAATTTCATAAATGAGATTTTTCGAATTTTAACGGCAGATTGAGAATTTAGTTTTAAGTGTAGCCGCATTTAATCCAATAAAAGAATCATTTTGAATGGGATTTTTGTTTTAACACCAATTTGTAGGTTTTTTACCCCTTTCCCAAATGAGCCTTTTAACGCCTCTGCAAACAGAGCAGACATAGGTCAGGGCCTACTATACCTGTCTATAGAGTTATCATAGATCAGAGTTCAGTTGTCACAACTGTTTAGCAAAAACGATTGTTAATTAATATAACAGAGTGGAAATTTAGTTAATTAGTCAGTGGGTGGAGTCTGGAAAGAATATTCACAAGGGAACGAGCTTATATTATGTACATATTAAATGATGATTTCGGCTTTTATTTTCGTATGTCCGGGATACTCGGCACTTTTATATGGTCGTCAATGTTCGACCATAGTTCATACTATAAATTTTAATTGATATAATAAGTTTCAAGACTATATCTTAAACCTATTTTAAATATTGTATTCGGTATCGGAGTGTCGAAAAAAGTCCAAAAATAGAATTAATGCATAACCCCTATTTTAAATGGGGAACTCGGGGCGTTTTTCGTAGGTTTATACATTCAGCCCTAACGACGAGTATACTCGTCATTAACAAATAATGTACCTATGAAGAGTACACATGTCATACGAATACAGTGAGGAACCTGATCAGAGGGCTCCTCTGCCCAATGTCTGCTCGTATGTCAGTTTGCAATATATTGTCTTATTCAATCCTAAATAGTCATTAATGGACAAAACTTAGCTGGAAACTGGAATTGTCCATTCAGGGATGAATAGGTTAAGGAAGGTGGGTATTTTCAAATCATCGGCGATTCACGGTAAACCAAGAAAAGCCACCTTTTTTAACAGGGGTGTCGACACAGTTATTTAAACAATATGTATATGCCTTTAAATACGATATTAGTACATCAAATTTATTTTAGTTGGTGTTTACGAAGGTTAGGTAGGATCGGCATTTTTCATATCGTCGCCGATTTTTGGACAATAAAAGTATCTTTTTGAGCGGGAATTCATATATGACTTATAAACTGGTGCACAGATACCTTTAGATACGCTATATTACAACATAAAACCCTTTTCCTGTGGTGTTCTCTGCATTTCGAGTCGCCCGTCGATGAAAACAAAGAAATTGAATTCTGCTAAATATGACGCCTGCTTAAATCAATATATCCTCTATATGTGACTTTATTAATATCCAATTTACAAACAGTTTGGAATATATGATGAGAATTGAGTTGGTCTCTAATCTGGATGAAACTGTTTGAAAAGGTTATCAGGAGATTAGCTTTAGCTGCCGTCACGGCCGTCGGAGTGTACTATTTGCAATTTTTTCTACGATCGGGTGTTCATTTTTGTAATAACAGATATCCTAAATCAATCAGATTATATATCGTGAATAATCTCAAAAACAATAAATTATACAAAAATAGTATAAATAAAACTGATTTTCTATAATTTTTATAAAGTGGGACGTTCCATCCATATAATTGGGACGTTCCGTCTGGTACGTTGAGGTATTGGGACGTTGAGACCATAAACCAAACAGTACACACCTTGAGTTTAGAGTGCAGTGCGCTACTGGAGTATATCACGAGATCAAACTCTATGGAAGGCTCAGAGGATATGATATCTCTAACATGGTCCTGTATGTCCATCACTGGTCCAAACACATACTCTATCTCATCATTCTTCCAGTCTTCTGGCAATGTGTACCAGCCAGACTTGAACAAACTGTCAACACCTTGGAGAATAGGAACATTAATCATTATTATACCAGACAGCTTTGGTCGATAAACTATTTTGTTTGTAGTAATTGTAATAGTTAATCTATCTACCCTGTTTAGTACAATTATCATCAGTTTATCATTTAAACAGGAAACAAACTTACAAAAGCCACTGAAATTTGCTTGAAGCAGACCGACTAAATACCACATAAACCCAACTTTGTGTCTGGATACCACATATACATAGCTTGTCTGAATACCACATATACCAACTTTTATGTCTTATTACCACATAATATCCATCTTTATGTCTGAATGCTATACATGTATTTACCTAACTTTAAGTCTGAATACCACATATACCTACCTTTATGTCTGAATACCATATATACATATCTTTATGTCTGATTATCATATATACCCACCTTTATGTTTGAATACCATAAAATACCAACTCTTATGTATGCATACCACATATAGCCACCTTTATGTCTGAATACATATACCCACCTTTATGTCTGAATGCTATATTTACCTACCTTTATGTCTGAATACCACATATACCAACCTTTATGTCTGAATACTATATATACCCATCTTTATGTCTGAAAACCACATATACCCACCTTTATGTCTGAATGCTATATTTACCTACCTTTATGTCTGAATACCACATATACCTACCTTTATACCTGAATACTATAATACCAACCTTTATGTCTGAATACCACATACACTCAACTTTATGTCTGAAAACCACATATACGGTACTCAACTTTATGTCTGAAAACCACATATACTCACCTTTATGTCTGGTTGGAGGGTAATGTTGATACAACTCTTCAGCTAAATGAGGCACAATAGGGGCAAGTGATCTGACAACAGTATCTAGAAGGTAAAACTGGGTGGTTAAGGCTGACTGGCGTAGGAGGCCATCACTGTGAGAGCAGTAACACCTGTAGGTAGAATTCCATGGAATTAGATGTCTTGCTCCTGTGATGAAATCTATAGTACATATACTACCAGGGATTTCCCCAGGATTTTCTGAAGGCATGTTGAATTTGGGGCACAGGGGGAGGGTGCGGGAGGGCTCTCCCTCCCACGCTGCGGCGAAATTTTTTGCTCTTTAATCAATGAAATGGTGCATTTTTGGCAATACATATATGTAGTGTATACTATAGTGTGTTTATATGGAAATGGCTGAAATAAGTATTATTCTGTTTCCTAGATCTTTTGTGTGTAGGGCTTTTGTTTTTAAGTTCAGCACCAATATTTAAGTTACAATTCATAACTAAAGTTTACTATAATACATGTACCTGCTGATCTCCCAGTACAGTTGCTGACTGCAGCTTGCATTAACTAGTTTTCCATTATTTTGCAACAAAGTATTACATTGTAAAACCTTACAAGTTGTTAAAGCACAAAAATGATAAATAGCTGAAACACATTAATTCACTTATTTTATACATAATTACATAAAAAAATATCCAGAAACTAGGATGTGGAAACTATGAATGTATGGACTTATGGAAAAAGTGTAGACCCAGTCTGGTCTCCTGTGCGAGTCCTCTAATCAGTGTCAGTACCATTTACAAGATTGTAAAGTGTTTGGAAAAAAATACTATTGACAGAAACCACAAACAACATGTAGTCTCTTGACCAAAATGGAAAAGTCTTTTTAACAAAACAGTATTTGAAAGTTTAAAGCATGTGAAATGCACACACATTTTCAATTTTCTCTGCTATACATACTACACTACTGTCACACTCAATCAGATACTACACACAAATACTAGAAATGCTCACTTTTTTTCTTCAAATAAATAAATTCTGAAACAGAAACGCAGAAACAAGTAGGTAGGGCTTGTGTTGCAAACAGTAGATCCAGAACAGGAAGCCCCTTACTAGGGAAAAACTGGTTGTCTTACTTATGCTTTTCGAAAGACATTCATAAGTCTCATAAACTTAATCAAAGAATTTATTTGAAACGGTTAAACATTAACTTGCCACACACAGTCAAACATACACACAAACACCTACCCTTATTTAGAATTAAGTACAGTGCATGAACAATGTGATTTAAATGTATCATGTTTAAACTCTTATTCCTTATAGCCATTTGAGATACGTTTTTATGCCTTTACTGTTCCCTTGAGGTTAAAGAAAAGAAATAGTTTTTGTACTCTATCGAAGATAGATCGAGCTACGGTAATATAATGGAGGTAAAAAAAATAATTTTTATATGTCAAGAACCTGTGGGTTAAGAGCATAGAAAATTTCACTGCATCCCGGCAAGTGGGTGTCAAATGGAGGATTCATTTTTACTTTAAGTCTGCTCTAAACATCCATCCATCAGAAAACAAATCAGTTTTAACTCTGTGAAGAATTAATTAGACTGTTTGACTTTGTCATGAGATAAATCCAAGTCTACTTGAATATTTGTTGTCACGATTGTTTTCTGTTTCAATATTTAATCTCCAAGTATTCAATTTCAATTTCTATTTACCGAAAATACCAGAAAGCTATTTTTTAGAGATTTATCGTTTCCCGCGTGTATGTGTTGCTTTTGTTCTTCTCTTGTAACTTTTTTCCCGAAACTCCCACGAAAAACTTCTTCCGCGTCGATAGCCATTGCATACGAATTTATAAGTGCTAATTTTAAACATCGCAATTTATGTTAATTTCCTGTCATTCTAAATGGAAGTTTATAATGTCTAATCTAATTGGATGTTTTCAAAAAATGACGCTGGGAATTACCTAGCAATTACATGTACAAGTAAAGACATGTGACAAAGTTCGAAGCATGCCGCGCATTTGGATTTCATTTCGGAAATTTGGAATACTGTTTGCGTCTGTTACGTGATTATTAATACCAGAGACCATACATATACCATGTATGTATGGTCTCTGTTAATACGGAGTTGTGAGGAAATCAATTCTAAAAGGTAATTTATATTCATTTAAAACATTCGTTTGTTCAGTATTTGCGAAGAATTTTCTTATTTAACAGGCCCCGTATCGAGGATATTTTTCCGAGGCGACACGCGATTTCGCGTCTCATTATTCGCGGCGAATTTTCAGTCCACCGTTAATCATATTCTGAATGTTAAATTCGGCAAAAGGAATGTCCGAGATTCCGGTTTCGGCTAGTATTTATTTTTCTTTCAGCGTTGTTCGCTCGTAGCTTATTTTCCGAAAATCATTCAAGTCGCTGTTTGTAAAGTTAGCCATGTTGTAGAATCTACTCGCATCAAAACCAGATCTAGCGGTTTTAGAAACGTCAATCAAAAGTTAATCTCGCTCAAAATGGAACGAGTCCCTGTCAATCACAGTTTAGAAAAGGAAATTCGGCTCCTGATTGGTTGATGAAGCTAAGCACACGCCCGACATGCGTGACGGCGTTTGGCATATGAAATAATTACTCAAATACACAACACAGAGCCGTGATTATTAAGGCTAGTCGCTCAACAGATTAAGACATGTCGGCCAGATCAAAGCATGTCGCGAAGAGACCGCCGGGAAGGAAGGCATGTCGCCCGCGACAGGCGAAAACGGCCTGGGGAAATCCCTGACTACCGGTTTTGCACATTTCAGAAAAAGTGAAAATTGAACTAAGGATTGGATTAAAATTGTGGTCTCTAGAGTGTAAACACTAAAACTGTTGACGAAGCACACTGGACATTCAACATGATTCAAGCATAACAAAAGCTCACCTTGAGCAAGCTCAGGAGAGCTAAAAATCAGGTGGCACCTTAACGCAGCTATATCCTACGTATATGTATGTCTAAGCCCATATTAACATCTTGCATATTGACATAAAGTCTTACCTATCCTTTATAATGGGTGAATAGAATTTGGAAATCTCCTCATTACAAAATTTCTCCACTGTGTGTAAGACTCTTGTAAACTGGTATTTCTCGTACATATCTGGTATCTGAAAGACATAAACAGGATTGACACTTTTTCTCACCTCTTAAAGTCATAATATTGCTCTCAAATTACCAGAATCAAGCATTTTTCTAACATGAAATTTATGGCATTGTCGCAATCATTACATATAATAATAAGTAATACTTGGTGATTTTTGAGGCCGTATTGCTTACAAACCCATGAAATTTGTGGAAACACGAGTTTTAAATCCAGTTTGTTTTATAATTAGAATAAAGACGAACGTTTACAGATATACACGTCTATGAGGTCATAGCTATTTTTAGTGGGAACAATTTGCTCTTTCAATCAAAGAGAGACAACTCATACAATTTTCCGCTAAATATCACATAAACTGATGACGGCACACACTTGACCTTCAGAAAATTCTCAGGATCCAGTACGAAAATCTCTTTTATTTTGCTAGACATCTCAATAAGAAATCGGCACATTTATGTATGATTCTTCATAAAATGGAGGCATATGTCAGACATGTTACAGCTGATTTCGCTTAGTTTTAATAAACAGAAAATATACATATAAAGGAAATTTCGCATTTTTAACATAAATTTGGGCAGTATTCTTGCCTTTAATATCAACCAAGTTCATTGTTATTTGATTTAACCCTTTCCCCCATAGGGTGTTTCTAGTTTTGAAGACAGGTGGCCACTTAAAGCAGGTTGAAAGTAAAGCAGAATGTGCCTTAGGGCGCATTCTGCTTTACTTACAGTCTGCTATTAGCTACCAGCTGCTAGCATATAGAGCATTTTTCTTGTAGTGCATAATTCATAACTATATAAATTGAAACTACATCCTTCAGGGAAGGGAGAGATTAGAAGTGTAAACAAGAGCCACATGCGGCCCTAAATCGCTCACCTGAGTAACTATTGTGTTATACTTGATGCATAATGAAGTTTGTCATTGCATGTATGTGGACTGTTGCATGAAACTGTAACAACTTGGAATTAGGTTTTCCTGTAGAAGTATATGTAAAACTGATAAGCCCCGGGGCGGGGCCATTTTTGACCCTGGGGTCATGATTTGAACCATCTTGGTAGAGGACCATAAGACAAAGCTAGATGCCAAATATATAAGTTATGGGCCTTACGGTTTCAGAAGAAGATTTTTAAAGGTTTTACTTACAAGTCTTTGTAAAACTTATAAGCCCCGGGGCGGGGCCATTTCTTATCCGGGGGTCATGATTTGAACAATCTTGGTAGAGGACCATAAGGCAAAGCTAGATGCCAAATATAAAAGGTCTGGGTCTTAGGGTTTCAGAGAAGAAGAGTTATAAAGGCTTATTTCTATATAAGTCTATGTAAAACTGATAAGCCCCCGGGCATGGCCATTTTTGACCCTGGGGTCATGATTTGAACAATCTTGGTAGAGGACCATAAGGCAAAGCTAGATGCCAAATATAAAAGGTCTGGGCCTTACGGTTTCAGAGTAATAGATTTTTGAAGGTTTTCCTATATAAGTCTATGTAAAACTGATAAGCCCCGGGGCGGGGCCATTTTTGACCCTGGGGTCATGATTTAAACACTATTGTTAGAGGATCATAAGATAAAGCTAGATGCCAAATATAAATTGTCTGGGCCTTACGGTTTCAGAGAGGAAGATTTTTAAAGGTTTTCCTATATAAGTCTATGTAAAACTGATAAGCCCCGGGGCGGGGCCATTTTTGACCCTGGGGTCATGATTTGAACATTCTTAGTAGAGGTCCATAAGGCAAAGCTAGATGCCAAATATAAAAGGTCTAGGCCATACTACAGTTTTAGAGAATAAGAGTTTTAAAGGATTTCCTATGAAAAACTGATAAGCCCCGGAGCGGGGTCATTATTTGAACAATCTTGCTAAAGGTTAACAACATGATGCTACATGTGAAATTTGCTTATCCTAGGACTTATAGTTATTGACAAGATGTTTAAAGTTTTGACTTTAGTTGTTAATATTATGTAAATACGGAAAATGACCACGCCCTCTGGTGGCCATGTTTTTTGACGGATCAAAATTCTTTGAACAATTTTGAAAGTATATTAATTGAGAAACATTTTGGTGCAAACCAAATTGAAATCGGACCAGTCGTTCTTGAGAAGAAGATTTTTTTTAGATTTTGTGCATGGTTGCCATGGCAACAAGACTGATTACCCCACCCACTTTTTTTGAAATGTTTTTGAAGCTCACAACTATAGTATGTATCTGACCAAGTTTGGTTAAAATTGTGCTATTGGTTTCAGAGAAGAAGTTATTTGAAACAAATTGTGAACAGACGACACCGACACGGACACCGACGTAAGACGGACGGCGACCGATCACAATAGCTCACCTTGAGCACTTTGTGCTCAGGTGAGCTAAAAAGCGTATTTATGGGGTAATGGTTTAAGCAATATTGCGATTTAATCCTTATCCTACCATAATTCTACCACTACAAAACTCAGAATATGACTCTAAAGATGCTCCCAAGTCCCAGGAATGCCTTTTTACACTTTTAATTTATGCCTTCACTGAAGAAAATAGTTCTAATGTATAGTCATAAATATGCACCATAAGAAATAGTTTGCATCCTAGAAGATGGTAGCTTAAAGCACGCTGAAAGAAAAGCAGAAGGCGCATTGAGGCACATTCTGTTTCCTTTCAACCTGCTTTAGTTGTCAACTATCTTCAAAACTATTTAAGGTGTAGAAGTTGTGAGCACTTTTAGAAACTAAAATGCACAGTTTGAAACTTAAATGCAGTCTGAGGTCAAGGTCACAGAGGTCAAACTTTTCCCATGTATGGAAAGGTGTTCTCCCAATTTAGGTAAAGGGTAAACTTAAACTTACAAGTAAATTTAAACAAAAAGTCTGAGGTCAAGATCAAGGTCACAAGGGTAAAACTTTTCACATGGATGGAATGGTCTTTTCTCAGAGCATCTCTGATGCAAGTATACAATCTATATGTCAAGGGGAATAGCTATTGTAAACATTTCTTAAAACCTTAACTCTTTCCTCCCTAAAGCTTCAAATGGACAATTCCAGTTTCCATTTAAGTCCAGTCCATTTCTGACTTTTGATGGTTGTTTTTGTCAATGTTTGGCATTATGACAAACAGTGAAGACCCTGATCAGAGGGCTCCTAGGAGCCCTCTGATCTGGGTCTTCACTGTTGACATAGGGCAAGTGTACTATTCACATGTACACTGTTTGCAAAGGACGCCAATATGCGGGACTAGGGTTCAAAGGGTTAAACAGTCTTTTAAACCAATTTATGCAGTCTTGAATATGAATGGTAAGAAATGTATTGTATATCCTACCCAATGGTAACTTACAGAAGGCTGTAATGAAAGAAGAATGCGTCTTTAGGTGCATTCTGCTTTACTTTCAACCTGGGTTACTTGTCTTTAACTCTTTCCTCCCTGAAACTTTAAATGGAAAATTACAGTTTCCATTTTAGTCTAGTCTGACTTTTAAGGATTGTTTTTGTCAATATTTGGCATTGTGACAAACAGTGAAGAACCTGATCAGAGGGCTCCTTTCGGAGCCCTCTGATCAGGGTCTTCACTGTTTGCATAGGACAAGTGTACTATTCACATGTACTCTGTTTGAAAAGCACGCCTATATGCGGGACTAGGGTTCAAAGAGTTAAAGAAAGATGCTATGGGGTAATGGATTATGAGATCTACCTTAGTAAACACTGTGTAGAGTTTATGTAACATGTATTTGTCTTGAGGTAAAATGTCTTCATAATCCACCAATTGTTCACTGCACCTCACACTTATATTGCCCAGCAGAAATCTCAAAGTTTTCCGGAGCTGAAAAAAAGCAAAGCAAATGCTAGTCAGAGCAACAGATAAGGGTAGTTTTTCAAAACATAAAATCTTTATTTCGTAGTAACACCATAGGATTTGGTGCTGAAATGAGTGATAAAATGTTTGCTTTGTTGAAATAACTACCTCTTATCTGGAGCCCTGGCCAGTACTGTTTCAAACTTCTATCAACAAAATACATGTACAAATCAAGCACACATCAACTATGTGAACATTTACATCAGGGCTCTAGATAAGAGGGAGTAAACTCAAGAAATCCAACATTTTTAACTCATTTAAGCACCAAATCCTATGGTGTAACTACTCCTTAGAATTGTCTCGAAGAGACAATTCTAATGAGTACATGTAGTAACACCACAGGGTTTAATGCGGAAATAAATAGTTTAGTTTTTGAGCTACTGTCAGAGATTTTCAAATCATTATCAATGCATGTTAAATCTTTCAACACCATGGACCCGTTTAAAATATACTAATTACATTTGCCAACAGTGTAGACCTAGATTAGAGGGCTCCTACAGGAGCCCTCTGATCAGAGTCTACAGTGTTTGCTAATTTACAGCAGCATTCATTTAAATACCCAGAGTTCCAAGGAGACTGGTTCATGCTTTGGTAACTAAAATGATCCACAAGGGAACCAAATAACCCACAAGAGTTACTTAGTGTAAAAAGAGCCTAAGGGTGCATCCAGCTTTATTTTCAGGCTGCTTTAAGCTACCATTTGCTAGGATATAAAAACTATTTCTTTTAAGGTACCATCTGCAAGGATATAGAAACTATTTGTTATGGTGCATAATCATGACTGTATGAAATTAATAGAACCATTTTCTTCTGTGTACGATTAAGTTGAAGGCATAAAAATTAGTGTCTATGGAAGAAAGGGTTATGGGAATGAAGCCGTTGACCATGTTAGTTGCATTTCGAATAAGACTATCTCACCTCTCGGACAGAGGTATCCCGAAATCTAGGGGGTGCAAGATAACCTTATCTGTCCGGACAGACAAGCCGAACTACCTTATGATTGGTTGTTATTGCCGTTGTTATGATGTCGTCATGACGTCGTCATGCACGCATTAGCGCATTAAAATACAACTCGCCACTGTATAGCAAGTTAAATGCATTTTTAGGGTTGACGAGGTGAGAAAATAAATCTAACACCACAGTTGAGTGTCAGATGAATATCCCACCCTCGTCTGAAGATATTTTTGGAACACTCGGCGAAGCCTCGTGTTCCAAAAATATCTTCAAAACTCTGGTGGGATATTCTTATCTGACACTCACAGTGGTGTTAGATTCACTATATATCACATGAGTCCAATTTGCAACCTTACCTCAAACATTTCTTCCATTACCCTGTTTAGTTTGGTTGGTCCTATAGTAGAGTGTGTCTGTAGACTAGTCTGGGCAGCCCACCAGCGAAGTACATCTGCTCCATAAGCAGGCTCTGTCTTATCCTGAAAATCAGGATCACATATCCATTGTATTTGCAACTTGAATGTTAGCATACTTTGACAAATATGTTATTTAGCAGCTTACGTTATATACGGTATACTTTGAAGTACAGGAAAACCTCTCTTTTACTACGACTAAAATGAATGCTATTTCTCTGTTTAAAAGACTGGTGACAGCTTAAAGCAAACTGATAGTTAAACAGAAAGCTCCTTAAGGAGCTTTCTATTTTACCGTAACCTTGCTTTAAGCTAGCCTCCTCTTTTATAAATAAATTAGCCTTTGCCTTAGTGGTCGTAATAGAGAAGTTTTACTGTATAAAAATAAAGTTCCAAAGTCTAGGCTGCAGAAAAACTCAACATACCTTCCCCCCATTTATCACAGTATTTGGGTCCACCACATTACCCAGGGATTTGGACATTTTCTTCCCATCTTCATCCATGGTCATACCATGCACAACCAACTGCCTGAAAGTAAATTAGCATATGTACCACATATAGCATTACAACATTAACATCAAAACCTTACGTTCGGCAGCTATGTTTTAAGCCCATTCAAAGGAATTCTGCTTTACTTTCATCAATCTGCTTTAAGTGGTCATCTGTCTTAAGTGCTAGATACAGGCTATAGGGTAGTGGGTTTAAGATCTTTATGCTTTACTCTCAGCCTGTTTTATGAAACCACTTGTCAGGATGTAGGAGTTTTTTAGGGCTGCCCTAAATTGACATGAAAAATCCTAAGATTTCAAAATTTGCATTTTTCAAGTGCGATTTAACGAATGGTACCTTAACCCTATAGCCTTGTTTTGTTGACATGATACCACTTAAAGCAGGCTGTAAGTAAAGCAGAATGCGCCTTAGGGTGCATTCTGCTTTACTTTCAGCCTGCTTTAAGCTACCATGAACTGGGGGGAAAATCCGGAGATTTAGGAAAAATCCGGAGAAATGGCAGCCCTGAGTTTCCCTTGGCTCTTATAAGACAAAGAAGTGTAGCCCTAAACCCATTACTCCATAGATATGTTTTTAATGTCTTTAATTTATACCACCACTATTAAATGAAAATGGTTACACTTTATACAGAAATGAATATGCACCATAAGAAATATTCTAGATATCCTCGCTAGAATGTGGTAGCTTAAAGCAGACTGAATGTAAAGCAGAATGTGCTTTAAGGCACAGTCTGCTTTACTTACAACCTGCTTTAACTCATTACCCCATACATACACCTTTTTACGCCTTTAATTTATTATACTCCACAACAGAAAATAGTTCCATTTCATACAAACATGAATATGTACCATAAGAATATTCTAATAGATTGTAGCTTAAAGCAGAGACAGTGTATAGCCAGAGATACACGGCTCCCTTATTTTCCTTCTTTCCCCATATAACAGGTGTCCGTTGAGAGGCAGTGACGTATGTCGATGCGGTCACGTGACCAGCACAGGTAATGACAGCGTCGCGATAATGGGAAAAAAAATACACGTATCGACCAGTTGACTTATAAATATTGACTTAATTTCGTTTTTATACGATATTTTGTGATTCTAATCGAGTGAAACCAAAATATGAGTTGTGGATTAAACCGAGAAAGTGTATTCATGGATCAACGGAAGATATGTTGCTGGTAAGTTCCAAAAAAATGAAGATCGATTCAATATCGTCTTGCCGTAAACGCTTAAAACTTCAGTATGGACATTCAAACATGAATAAGAATGGATTATCCATGTAGTTCAAACTCAGATACAGTTATGGTGAAATTTTCATGTCAATCAGTCAATCAGTCAACGCATTTTGCTATAAATTAAATTTTAATGAAGCCACCCTCTGGTGCTTCGATTGAAGATCGATGCAATGTCGTCTTACCGTAAACGCTTAAACTTCAGTTTGAACATTCAAACATGAATAAGAATGGGTTGTCCATGTAGCCCATATTAAGATACAGTTATGGCGAAATTTTCATGTCAATTTGTCCACGAATTTTGCTATAAATTAAATTTTAATGAGGCCACCCACTGGTGCTTCGATTGAAGATCGATGCAATATCGTCTTGCCGTAAACGCTTAAACATCAGTTTGAACATTCAAACAATAATAAGAATGGGTTGTCCATGTAGCTTATATTAAGATACAGTTATGGCGAAATTTTCATGTCAATCTGTCCACGCATTTTGCTATAAATTAAATTATAATGAGGCCACCCATGGGTCCATTCACACCTTCGTGCAAACTGCCGTCACATTCAATCGGCATTTCCAAACACTAATTAACGTGTGTGCGATGCGCAGAGAGGTTAATTGATGCTCGGACTTTATTCTTATTATTCTTTTGTGTTAAACTTCGAAATAGAGGCTTCTTTAAAGAACGTTTGTATTGTAAAATAACTGTAGACCGTATTAACGAAGCAACTGAATGTAATTCCAAATATCGACTTTTTTCCCGATCGTCGCTAACGCTTATATAACTTGCGAGGACCTGTTCTCGCGAAATCTCGCTCAACGGTCTCGTATGTATAAATCATTGGAGCCGTGTATCTCTGGCTATACACTGTCTCTGCTTAAAGCAGGCTGAAAGTAAAGCAGAATGTGCCTTGAGGCACATTCTGCTTTACTTTCAACCTGCTTTAAGTTGTTACCCATATTCAAAACTAGAAATGTTTTATGGGGTAATGGCTTAAGAAAACCTTCTTTATAAAATGTTTGTTTTGCAATCGATTGACTGCACATGTATCGTCAATTCTCGTATTCTCGTGGTTTCTCATAATCTCGTGTCTTACAAAAACAGATTAAATGGACACTCCTGACATCCAGAAATATATCAACTCTTTTCCTCGGATAAATTTATGTTGGAAAATGTTGTAAGGACCAATAAAATATCAATTGGGTTAGAATTATCTTTTTTCGAAATTTCACATGTAAAACGTGTTGGATATTGTAATTCATTTAATACTAGTGCATAGTTAAAAATAAATAAACAAACAAAAATTGATGCCACAGACGCAGAAATTGTCCATATGATAGATTTAAAGTGACTCTAAAAACACTTAGCTGCACTGAAGAGTTAACCCCCTCCATAGCAACAAACGTTGACAACCAATCAGAAGACACGAGAATACGAGAAATATTTGACTGATTCAGATCATGCAGGGAGGTGTATTCAAACGAAGATATGACCTAGATATGATTTTATTATTATTATTTTTATGGATGTTATACTTTATTGGGAGTTTCAACTGCTTTTTAAGGCCTTTCGCTACCGGAAGTCGGTCTTGCGGGCGAGCGGATATGCGTCTGGACGACACAGACTTTTTTCGTACGTGTTTATACTAGAAAATTTATATAAAGGAAATGTTGATATAAATTAGTATAATCCTTCATAGCGCAGTTAGTATAGTGGTTGACTATAGTGGTTGACTAGCAATCCAAAGGTCATAGGTTCGAGACCCATCCGATCCAAATATTTTTTTTTAGTGTCCGATTTATTGACTTGTCAATCCATAACGCAGTAATCAAGAGACATGTTATGTTTAGTCTTCGTTGATTAGTACTAGTGATGTTTACGGTCCAAGTATATGTCCACTTACCTGTACGTTTTAGTTTAATGTCAATTAAATCGGTATACATGTAAACGATTTGATCGAACTATAAAGCCACACCTTGAAGCTTATCAATACGCTAACCTTTTCAAGATCGATATTGCCCATTATAATTATGTTCAAACAATATAATAAACCTTGTATGCAAGTCCATGAATAAATAATAATGCATTTTAATGACAAAGTTTTAATTCTAAGGTAGGTAACTGTATCTAAACAACAAATATCCCACATTTTAATAAGAAAATATGTTATTACAACAAATCCTGACTGTAATATTTTCTAATTTTTTCAGACTGACTAGTTCATCAACCATATATTTGAATAAAATGAAAACAAATATACATTGAATGAGTCAGTTTTTTGTAATTCAATTTTTTAGCATTTTGCAAAATTTAAATAGCTGATAACATCTTTCTGAACACCTTTATTCAAAATGTTTTTAGCTTTTCTTGTAATGAATGGTGTTGACTACTTATTGGGCGAGAATTATAGTCATTAGCTTTATTCATTTTTAAGAAAAATAAAATCATCAAAATTCTAGGTTTTTGTCAGAAAAGAGACCTTAAAGACAAACCACACGATAAATTTTGCCTATATTTACACACATTGTTTCTTAGGCTATTATCATTCTTCATGACAATTTTCATAACAATCGTATGGAAACTACGCGCATATGCGAAGTACCTTAAGCCACAAAGAATAATTCTTAAAAGCAATGTATGTGCTTTATATATATTCTATTATTGGCTTAGCCACACGAGAATAGGAGACAACAGTATACAATGATAGGCTTTACCTACTTATATGGTGCCCTGCATTGCATGGCAACTGAGGTGAGCAGTGATGACTGGAACCAGCCTCTGAACTGATCAGTACCTTCCATGTAAACATCGGCTTGGCACCTCTCCCCTGTTTGACAAAAAACACAAATGTCGTCAGAATGAGATGTCATCACCAGGGGCCCGTTTTACTAAACAACTTACGCAAAAATTTTGCGTACCGTAAGTCAAAATCGTTTTACTCTTATTTTTCTATCATAAACGTTTGCAAACAGCAAAAAAGCCAGATCAGAGGACGCGCTTAAAGCGCGTTCTCTGATCTGGCTATTTGCTGTTTGTAGCAAGTGATAATAAAAAATATAAATTAGAATTTAAAATTTTGACTTACGCAAAAATTTTGCATAAGTAGTTTAGTAAAACGGGCCCCAGAACTCCAGATAAGGCGAGTATTTCAAAAACTTCAATCTTTATTTCTGAATTAAACCCTATGGTTTCGAGGCGATTCTAATGAGTAGTAACACCATAGAATTTGGTGCTTAAATGAGTGAGAAAATGTTGGATTTGTTCGGGGTTTACTCTTTCTTATCTGGAGCCCTGTTGTTTTGAATGGTAAACGGCCTTTTGCCCCTCCGGCCTTTTGCCCCTTTCTCAAAAACAGCAACACGGAACTTTGCCCCTCCCTTCCTGATTTTATGTACACAAGACTTTTGCCCCTTCCCGTTATTTCATACACGGAATTTTGCCCCATCCATAGCGGAATTTAGCCCCTTCTGTATCGAAATGTCAAATATTGCCCATTCCATATTGAAATGTTGATTTATATAGTATTATTGTCTTTTAAATTTCCAATTTCTTACATTTGAATTAAGATTGTGGTAATCCTTTCCTGATTTTGTGTTGAGGTGAACGTAAAACTTATGTAATCATCATTATCGCTATCACGCTTTATTCTCGCGTGAAAGTTATGCAAACATAATTTTCCATTCACGCTTTATTGGTATACCCGAGAGTCTCTATTGTAAAAGATAAAAGGACAATTTCACCGACAGTCACACAACGTAAACATTTTAATCCTTATTATTGCAAACAGTTCACATTTTAAGGTAGTTATCACTCTTTAATTAGCAATCAACACCTATATACAGTAAAACCTCTCTATTACGGCCACTAAAGAGAAGGCTAATTGTCTGTATAAAAGACAGGGTACAGCTTAAAGCAATGTGAAAGTGAAACAGAAAGCTCCTGTAGGAGCTTTCTGTTTCACTTTCATATTGCTTTAAGCAGTCACCTATTTTAAATGACTAATATTTGACACAATTTAATGGTCGTAATAGAGAGGTTCTACTGTATGTAGTTCACATCAAAGCAGCGACTACTGCAATGATTCGATTTCAGTTAAAGTTGATTGATAATAAGGATTGGTAATAAAGTTGTTTGCTAATTACTTTGTCTGTTTGACCAAAATGACGAGATGAAAAGGAAAAAATATTCTGTCCGTGCCAAAATAGGGAAGGGGCAAAAGTCCGTCCTTTCAAAAAACTGAAAGGGGCAAAAGTCTGTGTTGGAAGGGGCAAAAGTCCGTGTTGCAATTTTTGACGAAGAGGCAAAAGGCCGGAGGGGCAAAGTTCCGGTATTCTTGTGAATACATATATGACGAGTGTAGGATAATTCCCCACCAGGATAATTCCCCACTGGGACAATTACCCACCAGACAATTCCCCACGAGGACAATTACCCACGAGCACAAGCCCCCGCCAATTTTACACGGGTGGACACGAGCCCCCCATCTGTTTTGCGGGGGCGGACATGAGCCCCAGTCAGTTTGCGCGGGCAGACATAAGCCCCAACCCTACCCTATGAGAAGGGGTCTATGACAAAACGTCGACAGACAAAACGCCGACAGGACAAAATGCCGATGCGACATAACACCAATACGACAAAACAATGACTTGTCGTGTCGATCTTTTGTCGCATTTTTACAGGCAAGTATATTTTACAGGTATTCTTCCTGTAATTTTGAAGCTTTTCGTTGAGTTTTTATAAATATTTGGTAATTACTTTTGGTTAAAGTAATGAATCTTACCTCATTTAGTTCATTAAGTTCAAAGGCAAGTACCACACTATAAAATATGTTGTTAACCTTATTTGATTGACGGACATGAGCCCCCCAGGACACGAGCCCCCCTGCCGATTTTGCGCGGGCGGACACGAGCCCCCCGCCTGTTGTGCGCATGCGGACATGAGCCCCTGACCTACTGTATAATAAGATACATGTTTTATTGTGTAAATTTGTAGATTTAAAACTTCAAAACGTGTTTTAAAGTGTTATTTTGTCATTATTGCACTTTATATAAATTATCAAGCTTTTAACCCCAAATGTTTGAGAACTTTGATATGTTTGAGAATTATGAGACACAAACAACACCTTTTACTTACGATTATAAGGACAATAGATTAAATCAATCTATCAAACTTACACGTTTGATTGGCGGTGTGTCTTCAGTAAAAAGAGTCAATTAAACAATTAATTCAATGTATCATCAAAGTGTTACTGACAGTTTGATTCGTTAATAGGCGACGATTATCTTATTTTGTCACTATTGTGTAATCAAGTTGACAATATAAATGATTAGATATATCATCATTATCTTTTTCCTACGCGGTATCATGATTAAAATGAAACAATTAATAATTGGCAAATTATTACTAACAAGCAAGGCAATATTTACAGCCGAAGAAAAACTTTATTTTTTGCTACAAATATTAACAAAACATTAGTTAGTTATCTGTCCGACCAGGGGGGCTTATGTCCGCCCCCAAAAAACAGGCGGGGGGCTCGTGTCCGCCCGCGCAAAATCTGCTGGGGGGCTCGTGCCCGGGGGGGCTCATGTCCGCTTACCCCTTATTTACAAGACAGATGTCTTGGTTTTTTAATTGCCCTGACTTAAATGCACACTGTTCTCTTAGTTGTATTCACTTGTGCAAGAAACTGTGTATGAATATTCATTAGACTATGCTATTTCAAGAACGCATGATGTTTAAAACCAATAGAAATGTTATAATAGTACAAATCCATTTATTCCATGAACAAGAGCCGCATGCGGCCCTAAATCGCTCACCTGGTACCCATTGTTACGGTCATGGCAATGAACCAGTAATGGTAAAGCCATCATTGGTAAATTCATCCCCATCCTCTGGCGGCCATGTTTGAGCTAGGAAGATTATTTGAAGAAAAACTGGCAAAGGGTCACCCATGAATCATTATTTGTATAAAAATATTCTTAAATCAGACCAATAGTTTCAGAGAAAAAGATTTTTAAAGATTTTCTATACAGAAATATTAGGAAAACTTGCCCCACCCACTGGCAGCCATGATTTTAAAGATAACAAAATGGTTTTAAGAAATCTGATAGAGGGTCACCAATGGCACATTTGTGTAAAATTATTTTCAATTTGGACCAGTAGTTTCACAGAAGAAGATTTTTAAAGTTTTTACTATACAGTAACATAAGGAAAATGTGCCCCACCCACCGGCAGTCATGTTTTTTTAGATATCAAAATTATTTTAAGAAATCTGGTAGAGGGTCACCCATGGATCATTTGTGTGAAATTACTTTCAAATCGGACCAGCGATTTCAGACAAGAAGATTTTTAAAGTTTTCACTATATAGCCATATAAGGAAAATCTGCCCCACCCACTAGCGGCCATGTTTTTTAAGATAGGAAAATTATTTTAAGAAATCTGATAGAGGGTCACCATTGGCACATTTGTGTAAAATTATTTTCAATTTGGACCAGTAGTTTTTGACAAGAATATTTTTAAAGTTTTTTCAACTGGTTGCCATGGCAACCACAATGGCAACCACAATTTCAATTGGATGACCTATATTTGAAGCAATCTGAGAGAGTATCCTACAAGAAATTGGCCCAGTGGTTTCCAAGAAGAAGATCTTTAAAGAAAAAGTTTGACGACGGACGGACGTTCTCACAGTTGGACATTTGTTGGGTATTTTTTTTGTTTAAAAGTACCCAACAGTACACAAAAATATGTAACCCAACAAGCACCTTAGAGCTGATATCCCCTGCCGCAGCGATTGTCCAGAAGAAAGTGGCAAACTTTAATGTGGGAGGAAGGGGCAAATGGTGATCACCTGTCTTAAGTGTCTTTAAAGATCAACATTCAAAAGCTTTTTACAAAGTTTTATCAAATCCATTCAATTTTGTACATGTTAAAGCCTAAACAATACAAAAAATAAAGCCGTTTGTAGCATTATAAATCTAAGTATGACAGGGGCAGGTAACTCTTGATTCAAATTCAACAGTAATTAAACACTTTCAAGAACTTATAATTGTGTGCAAGTATTATTAAAAAAAATTCAGAACTGTAGAATTTACTAGAGTGTAAACACATTTTCAACTCTTCAAGGGTAGAGTATTCTTGACTAATTTGCACATTTTCGACAATAATTGAACTCATTCTATAAATAATAGCAATATATGATTTAATTTTTTTTTTTCAAAATCCATTCACATTTGTACACAATAGCATGTAAACAATAAAGCCATGTTGAGCATTGCTAAGTACATAAAGGGCAGATAACTCTTGCCACAAAGTATCCTTTTTTGACAATAATTGCAACCCTTATATTTATATACATCGTGTGTAAGTTAAATCAAAATCCATTAAAGACTGTAGTTTCTAGATGGTAAAAACTGTTAAATATGGTTTTTCGACTCATCAAGGGCAGATAACTGTTGACTAGTTTCTCCGTTTTCAAAAATGATAACAATTATTTGAAAACTAATAGCCATACATAGTTTAAGATTTTTTTTATCAAAATCCATGTATATTTATAGATACTAGGATGTAAACAATATTAAAATAAAGCATTTTCTAGCATTTCTAAGTACATCAAGGGCAGATAACTCTTGCCACAAGTATCCTTTTTTGACAATAATAGCACACCTACAATAACTTTTACTTATAGACATTGTGTGCAAGTATCATTTAAATCCATTCATAATTGTAGTTGCCAGAGAGTAAAAACAGTTAAATATGGCATTTTTTACTTATCAAGGGCAGATAACTCATGACTCATTTCTCCGTTTTCAACAATAATCAAATTCATTTGAAAACTAATAGCCATACATAATTCAAGAAAGTTTTTTCAAAATCCATGCATATTTATAGGCTCTAGTATGTAAAAAATATCAAAATAAAGCATTTTTAAGTACTTCAAGGGCAGATAACTCTTGTCACAAGTATCCTTTTTTTTACAATAATTGCACACCTGCAAGAACTTGTACTTATAGACATTGTGTGCAAGTATAAACAAAATATGTTGAATACTGTAGTTGCTAGAGTGTAAAAACTGTTAAATATGGCATTTTTAACACAAAAAGGGCAGATAACTCATAAATTCCTATAATTTTCTGAAAAAAAATTGATTTCCCACCGTGCTCCTATGATGACAAATAAGTATACCAAGTTTCATCCAAATCTGTTTATCGGTTTCGGAGATACAGTTGCGGACGGAAAACGTGACGGGCGCACGGACGGACATTTTTAACACAAAAAGGGCAGATAACTCATAAATTCCTAAAATTTTCTGAAAAAAAATTGATTTCCCACGGTGCTCCTATGATGACAAATAAGTATACCAAGTTTCATCCAAATCTGTTTATCGATTTCGGAGATACAGTTGCGGACGGAAAACGTGACGCACGCACGCACGCACGGACAGCCGGACGGACGGACCTAAAACAGTATCCCTCTGCCTTTTGGCAGGGGATAACAATAACAATAGGGCAATCACGGAATGAATGGAATCTATTGTTCTCCCTACCCAACAAAGGACCTTTCGTGCGCTCGGATGGACTGACGGACGGACGAACAGACATGATAAAACTATATGCCCCCGAATCATAGATTCTGGGGGCATAAAAAAGTCTACGAACCCTTGTATGTACCATTTACAATTTTCTATAACCTGTTTTACTTTCAATTGGCTTTGATTAAGTGGTTATCTCTCACCAAACACTAGAAACTGGCTGTGGGGTAATTGGTTAATTGGGGAAACTAATAATGATGATAACTTAATTATCAGTCAGTTTGACATCCTACCTTCTCATATGATAAAACAAACAACCTTTATTTAATTGGTTTAAAAATCTAATCACAAACAAAGGCACAATCTTGTTACAATACAAAGATGACTAAAGTTTCAAAACAATTATCATTTTCTCATCCCTTGGAGGAAGTAGAAATCATCCTGAATTAGTAAATTGACATTCTACCTCAGGGACTTTAGATACATTTATAATAACTGTCCAAGTTTCCATCTCAAGACATTATTCTGAGCTTGGATTGTTAAAACAGCCAACATTCATATCAACATAAGAAGTTTGTCTCTTTGAGGAGGTAAGATAGTACTTTATCTTTAACCCTTTACCCCATAGCCTGTTTCCAGTTTTGAAGACATGTGGCCACTTAAAGCAGGTTGAAAGTAAAGCAGGATGCACCTTAAGGTGTGTTCTGCTTTACTTTCTGCATGCTTTAAACTACTGTCTGCTAGGATATAGGAAATATTTCTTATAGTAAATGTTCATGATCTGTTTTCTTCAGTGAAGGAATAAATCAAATGCGCTAAAATGCGCTTCTGTGGAGAGGGGGATTTATATTGGCTCTTTTCACACAGGCGTTGTGCATTCAAAAGCGCTAACATTTAAAGCAGGTTGGAAGTAAAGCAGAATGTGCCTTGATTTTAACATCCCATAAAAATTCATCATTATAGTGCTTTTGAATGCACAACCCCTGTGTGAAAAGAGCCTATATAAATCTGTAACGCGTTCAAGTACCGTATCGGCAAACAGCAACGTTTAATGATGCAAACAACCATTATAGTATGACACCTAAAGTTCTCAAATACTCTGTAATAATAACTCATTGCGCCTCCATGTTTATTAACTTTTCAAGGGTACGAACGAACTATTTACAAATCCGAATAACACACGCAAAAGTGTACTAATCAACTGAAATACATCAATTTTACCGCATATAAAAATAAAATTTAGCTGCTTAGATGTTAGCTGCTTTGTTTGATACATTAAGTATCCGATAAATCTAGGTTTATTGATGAGAAATTAACTCGGGATTGTTCGGTCATTTTTTTGTAAACTAAATTTGTCGCTATTTTGTTTTCCTTGTTGGCGATGGCTAACTACCTCTGAGACCGTTAGTGCCTTTGGCAATCAATATCGTGCAAACAGGTCGTTTAAGTTAAATTGTTACGTTTTCTGATGCAATCGATACGGTAGCTGAACGCGCTACAGGTATAGTAACATTATATAACTTGTTTTCAAAACTAGAAAGAGGCTATATGGGGTAATGGGTTAATGCTGTCATTTTGTATTTCAGGTTTGATGTACCGTATAAGTGGTTTTTTACGCGAGACGCAAATTTAGCGATTCAACCCTAAATGAATTTTTAGCGTATTAATTTTTCGCGCAAACGTTTATTGAAAATCTATTTTTCGCGGTTATGATATTTAAGCATATTTTATTTTACCGTTTGGGTTTTATCTTGTCAATAAATCCGCATACGTACGTGGCGCATTCAAAACTAAGGGAAGTAACTATTTAAACATTCACGGCGACGGATATCTATCTTCCCTTCATAAAGTGCCGGTATATGGCGCACTTGTTTACAATATGATCGGATGCAATTTCCGTCTTCCCTCCGTAATGAACTGAAGCGGCAGAAAGTCACCACTGGGTACAAATGAGACGCCGGGTAAATCAATGTCTCTCAAGTATCCAAAACTTTTCACACTCGATTTACCTGTATATACGTGTTGACAATGGAGAACGTTGCCTTTTAATTGCAAGCAGACGAGGTGTCATTTACGAGTGAGTAACATAGGTCAAACTGTAAAAGCGATTAACCCTTTGTCTGCCTATCACAACTTGATTGGCATTGGCAAACAGTTTGAGTAAAGATAAGGCACCAAAAAACACGACAAATCTGGATCCAAATTGTTTGACATCCGTCTTTAGATATCTTTCATAAAACATGCATTAAATTGAACGTGGGTATAGGCCTGGTCCGGAATAAGAGCACGGGAACGAAGAAATTGTGCTTTTGGTTGTTTTTTTTTTTTACGACAAACTGCCTCGAGCGGACTTTGCTGCAGAAAATGAAATAGGCCTAGAGAAAGGTAGGAATATTTGGCGGATTAGATTTACGCGAGTTTGATGCACACGCGAAAATAGCGAAAATTTCCTTCTCGCGAAAAAAACCACTTATACGGTATGTGGAAAGTCATCCAGCAGGACAAGTAGTTCAGGCTATTACATGAGACTAAATACAGGAGTGAGACCAGTAGCGCGTTCAAGTACCGTATCAGCGAACAGTAGCGTTTACCGATGCAAACAACCCATATAGTATGACATATAACGTTCACCAATACTCTTCAATAATAACTCAATGCGCCCCCATTTTTATTAACTTTTCAAGGGTACGAACGATTTGTGTACGAATCTATATAACACAAGCAAAAGTGCACTAATCAACTGAAATGCATCAATTTTACCGCATATAAAAATAAGATTTAGCTGCTCAGATGTAAGCTGCTTTGTTTGATGTATTAAGTATCGGAAAATGTTGGTTTATTGATGAGAAATTAAATCGAGACTGTTCGCTGGTTTTATCAAATTCATTTCGTCGCCATTTTGTTTTCCTTTGTTGGCGATGGCTAACTACCTCTGAGGCCGTTCGCAATCGGTAACAACCAAACGGTCGTTAAAGGTAAATTGTTACCGTTTTCTGTTGCAATCGATGCAATCGATACGGTACTTGAACGCGCTACAGCTAGTACTTGTGATCTGTACAAATACTCAAGAATAGAGAAATCACTGTGATAGATAATTTAATCAGAACAACAGTAGTTCAGGCTATAACATGAGGCTACATACACGAGTGAGACCTTGTACTTGTGATCTGTACAAATACTCAAGAATAGAGTAATCACTGTGATAGATCATTTAATCAGAACAACAGTAGTTCAGGCTATTAAATGAGGCTACATACAGGAGCGAGACCTTGTACTTTCAACCTGCTTTAAGAAGCAACTTGTTTTCATAACTAGAAAGAGGCTATGGGGTAATGGGTTAATGCTGTCATTTTGTATTTCAGGTTTGATGTATGTTGAAAGTCATCCAGCAGAACAAGTAGTTCAGGCTATTACATGAGGCTACATACACGAGTGAGACCTTGTACTTGTGATCTGTACAAATACTCAAGAATAGAGTAATCACTGTGATAGATCATTTAATCAGAACAACAGTAGTTCAGGCTATTAAATGAGGCTACATACAGGAGCGAGACCTTGTACTTTCAACCTGCTTTAAGAAGCAACTTGATTTCAAAACTAGAAAGAGGCTATGGGGTAATGGGTTAATGCTGTCATTTTGTATTTCAGGTTTGATGTATGTTGAAAGTCATCCAGCAGAACAAGTAGTTCAGGCTATTACATGAGGCTACATACACGAGTGAGACCTTGTACTTGTGATCTGTACAAATACTCAAGAATAGAGTAATCACTGTGATAGATCATTTAATCAGAACAACAGTATAATGAAACACATGATGGCTTATATAGGAGAGAAAATTTATGAATAAGTACCATCTATTTTCTAGCACATTTTGCTTCAAACAGACTGAAAGTAAAGCAGAATGTGCCTTAAGGCACATTCTGCTTTACTTTCAACCTGCTTTAAGAAGCAACTTGTTTTCATAACTAGAAAGAGGCTATGGGGTAATGGGTTAATGCTGTCATTTTGTATTTCAGGTTTGATGTATGTGGAAAGTCATCCAGCAGAACAGGTAGTTCAGGCTATAACACGAGACTACATACAGGAGTGAGACCTTGTACTTGAGATGTGTATGAAAACTCAGAATAGTGTAACTCATCTGATAGATACTTTGATCAGAACAACAGTATAATGAAACACAAGATGGCTTATACAGGAGAGAAAACATACAAGTGTGACCTGTGTGAAAAGTCTTTCAATAAAAAAAGCCATTTAGTGGCACACATGAGGATACATACAGGAGAGACACCTTACAAATGTGACTTGTGTGAAAAGTCGTTTAACCACATAGGCAATTTAGCAAGTCACATGAGGATACATACAGGAGAGACACCATACAAGTGTGACCTGTGTGAAAAGTCATTTAACCAAAGAGGCAATTTAGCAAGTCACATGAGGATACATACAGGAGAGACACCTTACAAGTGTGACCTGAGTGAAAAGTCATTTAACCACAGAGGCAATTTAGCAAGACATATGAGGATACATACAGGAGAGACACCATACAAGTGTGACCTGTGTGAAAAGTCATTTAACCAAAGAGGCAATTTAGCAAGTCACATGAGGATACATACAGGAGAGACACCTTACAAGTGTGACCTGTGTGAAAAGTCATTTAACCAGAGAAGCATTTTAGCCAGGCACATTATTAAACATACAGGAGAGACACCTTACAAGTGTGACCTGTGTGAAAAGTCATTCAATCTAAAAGGCAATTTAGCAAGACACATAAGGATACATACAGGAGAGACACCTTACAAATGTGACTTGTGTGAAAAGTCGTTTAACCACATAGGCAATTTAGCAAGTCACATGAGGATACATACAGGAGAGACACCTTACAAGTGTGACCTGAGTGAAAAGTCATTTAACCACAGAGGCAATTTAGCAAGACATATGAGGATACATACAGGAGAGACAACTTACAAGTGTGACCTGTGTGAAAAGTCATTTAACCAGAGAAGCAATTTAGCAAGTCACATGAGGATACATACAGGAGAGACACCTTACAAGTGTGACCTGTGTGAAAAGTCATTTAACCAAAGAGGCAATTTAGCAAGTCACATGAGGATACATACAGGAGAGACACCTTACAAGTGTGACCAGTGTGAAAAGTCATTTAACCAGAGAAGCATTTTAGCCAGTCACATTATTAAACATACAGGAGAGACACCTTACAAGTGTGACCTGTGTGAAAAGTCATTCAATATAAAAGGCAATTTAGCAAGACACATAAGGATACATACAGGAGAGACACCTTACAAATGTAACTTGTGTGAAAAGTCATTTTATGAAAAAGCCATTTGGCACAACACATTAGGATACATACAGGAGAGACACCTTACAAATGTGACTTGTGTGAAAAGTCATTTAACGACAGAAGCAGTTTAGCAAGACATATACGGATACATACAGGAGAGACACCTTACAAGTGTGACATCTGTCAAAAGTCATTTAACCAGAGAAGCCATTTAGAAAGACACATGAGGATACATACAGGAGAGACACCTTACAATTGTGACCTGTGTGAAAAGTCGTTTAACCGAAAAGGCAATTTAGCAAGTCACATGAGGATACATACAGGAGAGACACCTTACAAGTGTGACCTGTGTGAAAAGTCATTTAACCACAGAGGCAATTTAGCAAGACATATGAGGATACATACAGGAGAGACACCTTACAAGTGTGACATCTGTGAAAAGTCATTTAACGACAGAAGCACTTTAGCAAGACACATGAAGATACATACAGGAGAGACACCTTACAATTGTGACTTGTGTGAAAAGTCATTTTTCCGAAAAAGTCATTTAGCAAGACACATAAGGATACATACAGGAGAGACACCTTAAATTTGTGGCATTTGTGAAAAGTCATTTAACCGAAAAAGCAATTTGGCACAACACACAAGGATACAAAGAAGAGAGACACCTTACAAGTGTGACTTGTGTTAAAAGTCATTTCACCAAAAATGCATTTTAGCAAAACATATGAGGATACATAGAGGAGAGACACCTTACATACCGGATAGAGGCCTCAAGTATGACCACCGTGAAAAATTATTTTCTCAAATTTTTTTTTAGTTTAGACATGTTATGATACAAACAGGACAGAGATCATAAGAGAGCACTACAAGTGAGGATATATAGAGAAAACAATACAAGTGTGATCTTTGTGAATTGTCATATAACCAATTACTCCATGAATATGTTTTTAACGTCTCTCATTATTTATGTATACCAAGAAAAGTAGTCCTTCACTAGGAATTTCTGAAAATGAATCTTTGATGGCAATTCAACATTTTCAAGTATATTTCAAGATATAAGCTGCATTCTGCTTTATTTCCAACCTGCTGTCGTAAACCTGGTTTTGGTCTGCATTGTTGTTTATACTCTATTATATACTATGGTAGATTATTGGTCTACATGGTTGTCCATTTAGTTTTATATAGATTCTATGTTTGGGTCTACACTGTTGTGTGCAGTTTAAATTGCTGAGTTGGAGCATTAACCTTTAAAGTGCTAATAAGTTAAGGTATTTTGAACAAGACCTTCTGCATGGTTGATGAGAGACCAGGTAATAAGCAGTTTGCATTTTGGATCCAGATCTGAGTAGGTGAGTTCTGTAGAATTGAATCTAAACTGTGAACTGATACTGTAACTTCTCAGGCACTTTAAGGATTAATCTTTATGTATATTACTTTATGTATGTTCAATATATTGTTTTACTTATTACCTCCAATAAAGTAACATTAAAGTGCTTTAGGCATTTATTGTGTACTCAGTGACCTGGTGTGGACTGACCCATGTGTATTTAATGAGTCAGCCTCTCACTTAGCACTGCTTTAACTAGTATATTGTGTATTTACTTAAAGCCTTTGCTCAGGATCCACACTTTGGATGCAGGTCAAAAGCTTATGTAGAGCCAGAATTTGGAGATTGAGTTTCAAGATATTCAGTTAATAACATCAGTTGCCATGCCTATAGATAAGGATTGTGTATTGGAACATTAGCCCTGGTGATTAGAGCTGACCTACTTTCTATTTATAGACCACCCCTATTTACCTGGGCTATGTCTTTGTAAATCTCTATTTAAACACAGTTTGCATAGAAAAGCATAGTAATATGACGGCCACTTTACTAACTTAGTTTGTTAAGGGGCTAGTTCAGAATCATCGTCTGACGGTCAAAACACTAACTCCGGCTAGCTCAGAATCATAGTCTGACGGCCACTTTACTAACTTAGTTTGTTAAGGGGCTAGTTCAGAATCATCGTCTGACGGTCAAAACACTAACTCCGGCTAGCTCAGAATCATAGTCTGACGGCCACTTTACTAACTTAGTTTGTTAAGGGGCTAGTTCAGAATCATCGTCTGACGGTCAAAACACTAACACCGGCTAGCTCAGAATCATAGTCTGACGGCCACTTTACTAACTTAGTTTGTTAAGGGGCTAGTTCAGAATCATCGTCTGATGGCCAAAACACTAATCCCGGCTAGCTCAGAATCATAGTCTGACGGCCACTTTACTAACTTAGTTTGTTAAGGGGCTAGCTCAGAGTCATAGTCTGACGGCCACCAATTTAACAATCAGTAACCGCTATTCAGTCACATTATTAACAGCCAATTACAGTTTTCTGCAAAGTAAAGTTAATTATTAGTTAAAAACTTACTATAAGGTGTAAATTTTAAGTGCTGTAATGAAGTAAAATTTAGAAGTATAATTATTCTGGTCGAAATTTAAGTATCAAAGAAATTGGATCTAGTGGAGTATTTTCTAGAACATTCAGGGTGTGAAATAATGGAATTAAGATCAAGATCAGATCCACCTGACAAGGTCAAATATGTTGCTGAAGTACGATTAAAGACGGAAAAGTGTTTTAGCCGGGCACGGACGCAGGTCAGTGCTACCACCAACCATTGGAAAAGGGATTATGAAACCCGCATTAGTGAAAATAACTTTAAACGAGGCGACCTAGTATACAAACAAGAGGGCCATGGCCCACAAGTCGCTCACCTGAGAACATTGTACCTAAGCTGACTGGGCAAGACAATACTGTGATATACATAGCTATAAAAAGAGTTTTAAAGCGACTCCCAACCAGATGGTGCATTAAAAATAGTAATTTGTAAATATGTGTCAAACGCTTATATAAATGGTAAAGAATTAGTTCAGGATAAGAAATTCTGTTTAAAACAAATGTATTTCAATAAAAAAAAATATTGGTCTCTGGTGGGATTCGAACCCGGGGCCCGGCATTGGCGGACAGAAGGCAAAATAGGGGAAACCGCTTAGACCAATGGACCACGGAACTATCCGTTTATCTCGGATCGATTTAACGTATTTCAATGTGTAGCGATCGAAAGTGCATACAACTTCGTAATTCGGCTCGTGTTTATGTCTGAGCCTGTGTAGAGAAGCAACAACAACAACTATACCGTCTACTAGTCGGTATAGAAAAACGATGGAAAATATCTAAAAATCTAAGATTCGGTGACGATTCTTGAGACTTTTTTTGGACTGATCATATTTTTTTACTGTCAGAAGCCAAATAATGCCACAAATTTGCTTTTATTTGAGTATTTTATTTTATTTTGACAAGTTCACCATCCGGTTGCGAGTCCCTTTAAAGGTTTTCCTATATAAGTCTATATAAAACTGATAAGCCCCGGGGCAGGGCCAATTTTGACACGGTGTCATAATTTGAACAATCTTGGTAGAGGACTATAAGGTTAAGCTACATTTCAATTACAAATGATCTGGGCCTTACAGTTTCAGAAGAAGATTTTCAAAGGTTTTCCTATGAAAAACTGATAAGCCCAAGGGCAAGGCCAGTTTTGGCTCAGGGGTCATAATTTGATCAATCTTGGAAGAGGACCATAAGGCAAAGCTATTTATCAATGCTGAAAGATCTGGACCTTAAAATTTCAGAGAAGAAGATTTTTAAAGATTTTGCTATATAACTCTATTTAAAACTGATAAGCCCGGGGCGGGGCCAATTTTGACCCTAGGGTAATAATTTGAACAATCTAGGTAGAGGACCATAAGGCAAAGCTACATGTCAAATATTAATGATGTAGGCCATACAGTTTCAGAGAAGAAGATTTTCAAAGGTTTTCCAAGAAAAACTGACAAGCCCAAGGGCAAGGCCAGTTTTGGCCCAGGGTCATAATTTGAACAATCTTAGTAGAGGACCATAAGGCAAAGCTAAATGTCAAAGCTGGAAGATCTGGGCCTTAAAGTTTCAGAGAAGAAGATTTTTAAAGATTTTCCTATATAACTCTATGTAAAACTGATAAGCCCCGGGGGAAGCCAATTTTGACCCTGGGGTCATAATTTGAACAAGCTAGGTAGAGGACCATAAGGCAAAGCTACATGTCAAATATTAATGATCTAGGCCATACAGTTTCAGAGGATAAGATTTTCAAAGATTTTCCGATATAACTCTATGTAAAACTGATAAGCCCCGGGGCGGGGCCAATTTTGACCCGGGGGTCATAATTTGAACAAGCTAGGTAGAGGACCATAAGGCAAAGCTACATGTCAAATATTAATGATCTAGGCCATACAGTTTCAGAGGAGAAGATTTTCAAAGATTTTCCTAAGAAAAACTGATAAGCCCAAGGGCGGGGCCAAAAAGGGTCAAAGTTTTAATAATCTTGGTAGAAGATCATTAGGTTATGATACATACCAAATATGAAAGGTCTGGGCCTTTTGGTTTCAGAGAAGAAGATTTTTAAAGATTTTCTTATGCATTAAAAGTTGTCTATACGGTCATGTTAGAAAATCAAGTCCCAAAGCAAGGGGAATAACTCTAGCCAAAAACTTTGAACAAGATTTCGTTCCCCCTTGTCACTGATGCTTCTGATAAAGTTTGGTTGAAATCGGGTCAGTGGTTTCTGAGGAGATGTTGTTTAACAAGAGGGCCATGGCCCTTAATTCGCTCACCTGAGGTCATTGTGCCTTAGCTTAATAGGCAAGACAACATTTTAATATAGCTGTAAATGGAATTATCTTCCAGACAAAAAAAACCATGACAAATTGGAATAACTTAAAAAAATATTGTTGGCAGAGTTATGGCCCTTATCCATGACACTTATCAAGCTACATGTATTTCCATGATTATTTATTGCACACTCTGCTTTACTTTCAACCTGCTTTAAGTTATCATCTACTAAGATATAGATACTATTTCTTATATCTTACATGTTTATGACTGTATAAAGTGGAATTATTTTCTTTAGAGGAGGAATAAATTAAAGGCATAAAAAGGCATATGTATGGGGTAATGGGTTAACATCACTAGAACTGGAGTTATCTCAAAGACAAGAAAATATGACACTGGGAAATATCTCAAAAATGACATTGACCTTTGTAGGACATGACCCAAGTTATAAAGTTTCTAACTTTAACAAAGTTATGGCTAAGATTAAAGTTGTGGACTGACAGACAAACAAATAGACAAACAGACTAAAAAAGCAGACAGACAAAAACAATATGCCCCCAACTGCAGGGCATAAAAATATAGCAGACAACACAATATGCAACCTCATCAGCTGACCAGCTGACCTGAGTTCAGTTATGTAACTCTGCCAGTAGGAAATTTGGCTAGGGTCTAACTCTTATAATGCTGAATTGCTGTCTGCTATACATATTTTGAATGTGAATTATGACCTAGATATTTAACCGACCAGAACCATTCGAACAAACTAGGTAAAGGACATTTAGAAGTGTCACCATGCCAAATATCAAAGCTCTGGCCATATTAGTTTCAGTGGAGAAGACGTTTGAAATTTTCACTATATAACTCTATGTAAAACTGTGACCCCCGGGGCGGGGCCAATTTTGACCCCAGGGGCATAATTTGAACAAACTTGATAGAGGACCTGTAGATAATGTTATGTGCCAAATATCTAAGCTCTGGCCCTTGTAGTTTCAGACAAGAAGATTTTTTAAGATTTCCTTATTTTTTCACTTTGGTTGCCATAGCAACCAGAGTTCTATATTGTTTTCAATTCTTTGAACAAATTTGAAAGAGCTTGACCCAAGGAACATTCCTGTAAAGTTTGGTTGAAATCTGTTCAGCCGTTTAGGAGAAGATGTCATTTGAAGCAATTGTTAACGACGACGGACGACGCACGACGACGGACGACGGACACAGGGCCATCCCAATAGCTCACCTTGAGCCTTTGGCTCAGGTGAGCTAAAAATGTGGACGGACGACGGACGAAGAGCGGTCACAATAGCTCATCCTGAGCCGAAGGCTCAGGTGAGCTAAAAACAGCCTCTTGGAAGAAAACTAGATAAGTTTTGGGATGAACCATTTGTTACTGCCAAGTGTGTTTCACCTTCAGTGTCCTCAGTGGGCAAAGAATGGACAGGTGAACTTTAAAGTTATCTGAAGTTTATTGCTGTATTAATTTATGATAAGCAACTAATTATACACAGGGAAGAATAAACCTTAAGACCGACTGCTGAGAGGAGACAACTAAGTTCCAACCGGAACTCGTGGACCTCCTATATCTGCTTCTGTAACCAGAATTGGATACAATGCCGATTTCCTGGATGACCTGTGATTTTAACCATTCCACTCGATATTTTTTAGTGATTCCACTGGATTTATAACCAATCATCATTACTATGTGCCAATAGTCATTCCACTGGATATATTTATTTCATAACAAGACTTAGTGCCTTACCATTTTGGATTTAACAAGTGATTGCAATTGGATTACCATACTAGTGATTTCATATTGGATATAACATACTACGCGAACATTCAACCTCTTTTTCAGCAGAGTATATTTAGTCGCATATTGTGAACATTCGCGAACATTCAATCTCTTTTTCAGTTAGATATAATATATGAAGCGACATAATAAAATCGGACATTGACATTCCATTCCATAGCCAGTCAGAGCCATTCCGAGACGTCAACATCTTAGATTTAGATTTAAGACTGTTACTTTAATATTATATTGTTCCTAGGAGTATTCATAGCCATTCCTGTTATTATAATATATTTGAACTTTAAAAGGTTGTGTCATATATTATACTTAAGATTTATATTTACAAACTATCTATAATGGATCAAGTAAGACAAGATCTGATCTCAGAGTTGCTTAAATGCAAATTTGAGTGGTCATTTCTTGCTGTGGCTTGATATGCTTTATAGTTTGATAAAGGTATATTGTTTGTTAAAGAGAATATGAAACCTTGCATTATTTTACGACTTCTGTTTGTTATAAGGGCTTCTGTGTGATAGGTCCTTGTGTTAAAGGCTTCAGTGTGAAAGGCCGTTTGTTATTAAGGCCTCTGTGTGACAGGCCGGTTGTTGTTTAGGCTTCTGTGTGATAGGCCGTTTGATATGGGTAGTGCCCATATCGTGTATTATACTCGTTATAGTGTCTGTCTTAAATTTACAAGTTGAACACTTACTTGTATCTGACTTTCACTGAGTTTGCTGTGTGCTTTTTACTAGGGAATTTAGGCTTAGCTGTCTCGGTGCTATTTACAGAGTATTTATGCATTATATTCATAGCAAAGCCAACAGTTATTTGCTGTATGGTGCATAAATTCACTGGGTGCCATTTGGTTAGATTGTCAGTTTTAAGGTTGGGACACTTGGTTCTTTTGATATACTTAAATTCATGCCTCCAAAAGTTAGGTGTGTCTGTATATCAAGCTTGTGAGTGTTGTACTCTGATTAAATTGATAAGTTGAACACTTACTTATCTCTTCATTGTGCAAGTTTGAAACATAGATTGGTAACTTCCTTGTTAGGAACCCAAGAGAATACCTTTTTATTTATGCTTTTCGGTGGATTACCACGAAATAGCAGTGGATGATCACTTGGTAATCCACTGCAGTGGATTATCACCAATCGCTTTTATTATGAATTTTCCCCGTAGGGCTCCCCAAGAATCGTAGTCAATCGTGTCTTATCGTTAAATTCCGGCAGTCCGATTTGTCGCGAACTACTCACCGGAAGAGCACGAATCCAAACTTGGGAGCAACGAAGTCATTCGGATGACGTCAAATCAACAAATAAGTGACGTCATTATACCGCCAACTGTCACGCACATGTGTTTGACATAAAACGTGGGACTCAACATGGGATAAATAATGTACGTTCGCTTTCAATTTTTAAACAATTTCGTTTAAAAAGTGGCTTAAAAGCATAAATAAATAGAATAACTGTGTTTTTTCAGTGTAAGATCGAATTTAATCCATTGAGTGAACATCAGACTGTTATATTTTCACTCGTGGCTTCGCCACTCGTGAAAATATAACGTCTGATGTTCACTCAATGGATTAAATTTAGATCTTACACTGAAAAAAACAGTTACCCTCTATATCTTACTGTTTATCATTCAAGTTGAAGCAATGGTGAATATTGAGATATTCATTTTAGTACATTCAGTGAGATGACAGTGAAGTGAGTTTAAATATATATTTTACATACCGGTGATGTCTGGTCATAGCGTTTATTAAGTGCTTATCATTGGTTAATAAGGTGCATTAACATGACATACTAGTCAGGAGAAAGTAATTTTACTTTGACAGAGTTTATTTGACTCATATTTGAGCAAAATATGAACTATTGTGCCATTCATGGTACAACGTTTGTGATTAGCTACTCAGGCAGTGTTTGCATATGATTCAGTTTCATGTAAAGGTGTTCAGAAATATACATGTGTGTGTTTGATATTTTTGTACTATTTGAGTACATGGAAAAGTTTAGTGAACTTTTCATATTCTAACCTTAAAATCTAGTCATATATAGAATTTGGTATTTGCCTTAGTTACTTATCATGAGATGTATATACAGTAATTTAGTTGGTTTTATACTTTTCATTTTATATTTCTGTTGGTAGAAGATATACTTTTATGATTGTTATCATGACATGAATAGTTACCCGTGAACTATTCAGTAGCACAGGATAAACATTGGTTTTTGCGGAGTAAAATTTCCTAATTTTAGATCATTAAGATCAATACATGCAAAAGTTGTATGCTTTTGAGGACAAATTTCTGTGACCTTTTTTATCCAGTGCAAGACTGTTACTTGTGATATAGATGTTCTTGTTTTTATTGTTGATCATTACAAGTTTGCAGTATAACATCATATGCCTGTCCAAAACCTTATTTACATTGAGAATTTAGAGGAATTCATTCCGAGGGCGGAATGGGAATGCATTTCCCTAAATGCATTCTTCCCGAAGGGGGAGCTGTGTCGTAAACCTGGGTTTTGGTCTGCATTGTTGTTTATACTATATTATATACTATGGTAGATTATTGGTCTACATGGTTGTCCATTTAGTTTTATATAGATTCTATGTTTGGGTCTACACTGTTGTGTGCAGTTTAAATTGCTGAGTTGGAGCATTAACCTTTAAAGTGCTAATAAGTTAAGGTATTTTGAACAAGACCTTCTGTATGGTTGATGAGAGACCAGGTAATAAGCAGTTTGCATTTTGGATCCAGATCTGAGTAGGTGAGTTCTGTAGAATTGAATCTAAACTGTGAACTGATACTGTAACTTCTCAGGCACTTTAAGGATTAATCTTTATGTATATTACTTTATGTATGTTCAATATATTGTTTTACTTATTACCTCCAATAAAGTAACATTAAAGTGCTTTAGGCATTTATTGTGTACTCAGTGACCTGGTGTGGACTGACCCATGTGTATTTAATGAGTCAGCCTCTCACTTAGCACTGCTTTAACTAGTATATTGTGTATTTACTTAAAGCCTTTGCTCAGGATCCACACTTTGGATGCAGGTCAAAAGCTTATGTAGAGCCAGAATTTGGAGATTGAGTTTCAAGATATTCAGTTAATAACATCAGTTGCCATGCCTATAGATAAGGATTGTGTATTGGAACATTAGCCCTGGTGATTAGAGCTGACCTACTTTCTATTTATAGACCACCCATATTTACCTGGGCTATGTCTTTGTAAATCTCTATTTAAACACAGTTTGCATAGAAAAGCATAGAAATATGATGCATTTAAGTCTTTCAAAGCTTTATGGTAAAGCAGGATGGCTGGCATTATGTATTAATGCCAGGATCCAGCTTCTAAGGTTTGTTTACATAACATTCCTTTTGGCCCCTTATCCCTAGATCAGATAAGAATAGCATCATGTTAATTACAATGCTTTTGTTTATATTTTAAGTTGAGTGACCTGTATCATTGAATTTCTTATTTTGTGAACTACATTTTCATTTGTTAATCCTTGAAGATAAGTTGTTAAACTTTACTATAATTAGGCAAAACTTGTCTAGAAGGTGACCACCTAGCCTCAGGGAGCCATCTTGAGTTTGGGCTATAGCCTCTAGGTCAATCTTTTACATCAAAGTTTAAGACTTTAAACTAAGAGTTTGCAGACATATTTTATATCACAAGATAGGGAATTTTATGAACTTTAATTTGGTATAAGTTTTATATTATGACAATATTGCATTTTGTGGTATTTGCCATTTGTTTACATTTAGCCCCTCAGTGGGAGGAGCTAAAATCATGTTTGTTGACTCATAGCCAATCAGAATGCAGGGAGTTTCTTGGCTCTGGGCCAGCAGCCAGAAGGTATAAATACTGGCTGCTGAGCCTGACTCGGGAGAGAATGCTCCCCCGACCATGGGTAAGATCTCTTAAGAGAGTACCCCGGGAAAGAGACGTAAAAACGAATAAAGAAAGAAAGACTCGGGAGAGAGCTCTCTCGCTCCAGCCGAGGTGTGCACGTCACGGGAGAGGCACGGGGGTTCAGTCCATGACTAAGTGTGGCAGACTTAGTCAGTGGCTGAACCCTTGACCAACATCGGCTGGTGTGGCCCTAAAAAGCGCCGTTTGGAAGAGTCTCAGAGTCGTCGTCGTTTTCCTTCCTCCACACCATGGGATCCAGAGAATAACTAAAGATCAACATCGATGGATTCCACCCTCCGACGGAAACAACTTTAGGCCACCATCATCTGATGTCAAAGAACAGCTACTTTTGGACTTCCACTTTCTACGCCTTGCTAGCTGAGGGGAAAACGTGATCACCCATAATAGTTTAGTCGAGAGACGAAGATAACTCGGGAGAGACGTTAAAACGAATCATCATCATCGACTTGGGAGAGATCTCAGGAATTACTTTTGGAACACTTTGTATCTGTATGTTTAGGCTTAGAGAGATCTTGTGGAAATTAATTGGATTAATTACAAAATTAAAGCTGTGACTTTTACTATTTGGCTACTTTTCTGAAATTGTGCTGAAGTAAGCTATTAACATTAATTATTTGCAACTTGGCTGGAAATTTCTTCTTCAATACTACAATTCTGAGTGGCTAGCAGTCAGTTGCAGTGTTTTGTGTACATTAAGTTAGTTAATTAGTTTGAACAGTTTCTGTAGTTTCTAATAAATAGTAAAGTTGAACCATCACCACCGTATTTGTTCTTCATTCATCCTGACAAGAGAGTTAGAAGAACAGAGTAACAAGAGCCCCATGGGGCATATTCGCTCACCTGAGAATAATTGGAAAAATGGAGATATTGATTTATGTCCAGGACTGACCTAGATATGCAACAGACCGGAACAATTTGAATAAAATATGTAAAGTATATTTAAAAGTGTCACCAAACAGAATATAAAAGCTCTGGCCTTATTAGAGTCAGAGGAAGATGTTTGAAATTTTCTTTATATAACTCTATGTAAAACAGTGACCCCCGGGGCGGGGCCGATTTTGACCCTAGGGGCATAATTTGAAGAAACTTAATAGAGGACCTGTAGGCGATGATATGTGCCATATATCTAAGCTCTGGCCCTTGTAGTTTGAGACAAGAAGCTTTTTTAAGTTTTCATTGTAAAAAATCTATTTTTAGCTCCTGTGACCTAGTTATGCAACGGACCAAAACCATTTGTACAATTTTGGTATAAGATATCTAGAAGTGTCACTATGCCAAATATCAAAGCTCTGGCCATATTAGTTTTAGAGAAGAAGAAGTATGAAAATTTCACTATATAACTCTATGTAAAACCGTGACCCCCGGGGCGGGGCCAATTTTGACCCCAGGGGCATAATTTGAACAAACTTGATACAGGACCTGTAGGCGATTCTATGTGCCAAATATCTAAGCTCTGGCCCTTGTAGTTTCAGACAAGAAGATTTTTTAAGTTTTCATTGAAACAATCTATTTTTAGCTCCTGTGACCTAGTTATGCAACCAACCACAACCATTTGAACAATTTTGGTAAAGGACATCTAGAAGTGTCACCATGCCAAATATCAAAGCTCTGGCCACATTGGTTTCAGAGAAGAAGCCGTTTGAAAATTTCACTATATAACTCTATGTAAAACTGTGACCCCAGGGGCGGGGCCAATTTTGACCCCAGGGGCATAATTTGAACAAACTTGATAGAGGACCTGTAGATGATGCTATGTGCCAAATATCTAAGCTCTGGCCTTTGCAGTTTTTGACAAGAAGATTTTTTAAGATTTCCTTAATTTTTCACTTTGGTTGCCATGGCAACCAGAGTTCTGCATTGTTTTTAATTCTTTGAACAATTTTGAAAGAGCTTGACCCAAGGAACATTTCTGTAAAGTTTGGTCGAATTCTGTCAAGCGGTATAGGAGGAGATGTCATTTGAAGCAATTGTTAACGACGACGGACGACGCACAACGCACGACGGACGACGACGGACGACGGACACAGGGCCATCCCAATAGCTCACCTTGAGCCTTTGGCTCAGGTGAGCTAATGATCCGGAGCCTGAAGTGTTATATTATAGTGATATAATATAATAATAATTTAAATAATGTAAAACGCGAGAAGACGTTTCCGCGACACTGCTTTAAGTGGCCACCTGATTCAAAACTAAAAACAGACTATAGGAGTTAATTTGAAAAGCCATTAAGTAGTACACATGAGAAAACATACAGGAGAAAAACCATACAACTGTGTCACTGTGTGATTAATATTTTAATCAGAATAACCATTTTACCCATTATCCCATAAATACACATTTTTTACGCCTTTAATTTATTCTTCCACACAAGAAAATACTTCCATTTAATACAGTCAGGATTATGCACCATAATAAATATTTTGAATTTCTATATCCTAAAAGATTATACCGGTAGCTTAAAGCAGGTTGAAAGTAAAGCAGAATGCGCCTTATGGCGCATTCTGCTTCACTTTCAACCTGCTTTAAGTGGTCACCTATCTTTAATTTTAGAAACAGGCTATGGGGTAACGGGTTAATGAAACAACTTGATGTGCTATAGGTTATAATAAATGGGTTAATGAAACATATGGTGTTACATACAACGTGATCACATAATGTCCGCTGTGAATTGTTTTTAAAAAGTACCTGACTAATCCGGCCTTCATAAATCTGCTGTGTTTACAAATATTAAGAAAAAATGTGAAAATTTGTCAAAATAAAAAATTATGGTTTTTGTTGTTGTTGTTGTATTTTTTAAAAAAAAAATTTAAACAAAGTGTTCTATTCTCATGAAAATATTGTATCTTTTTAATAACAAATGTAAGTCAACCATGCTGATGAAAGGGTTAATTAATCTTTAACTCTTTACATGCCAATGTCTAAACCATGATTACCATAATATACTTCCAGTTAAGTAAAGCTACAGAAGTTACAGCTACCAACTTTAAAATACAGGAGATGCAGGGGCGACATGATCGACACCTACAAAATCACAACCGAGAACTATGACCCAGAGGTTGTAGGATTTTTAAAAATGAGTAAAGACCACACTACAAGGACTACAGAAAGAGGAAACTCAAGTATTCTCTATGCACAAAGACTAGATTAGATCTTAGAAAATACAATTTCACTTTGAGAATCATTAAAATGTGGAACAGTTTACCAGACTATGTCATAAAGGCTAGAACAGTCAATTCTTTTAAATATCGTCTTGACAACCATTGGAGGAACTGGTAAATCCTACACAACTATAAGAGCGACTTTATATTTAACAACCGAACCGGAAGTAAAGTCAATACAAGTGAAAACTCAGAGTCTGACGAAGAGGACCCTTAGAGGACCAGTGTTGGAAAACAACAATAAGGGACAATAAGTAACAAGAAGTAAATGCATCCCTTCTAACAAATGCCTCCTCCAAATATCAGACAAAAGATAATTAAAATCACTAAATTAAACTAAAACTGTTGAACTTTATCTCTTTTAACGCTAAGTAATGTTTTGTCTGCTACATTAAATTTTGTTGTCCATATATTTCTAAATTTAGCATCTTAAAAAAGCTATTTTACAAAGGAGTCAGACAATTTGGATCCTGATGAGACGTCCCATAACACAAACTGTTTGCTAGCGTTCAGTACATAGAGGATTTTGAATGAGTGTGATTTCAGTCGTGAATTTATTGATTTATTTATTGGATACTCATCATAGGGTGTTACACAGGAAATTTCACTTTAAATACTCAAACCTTACACGGAAAAGGTCTTAAGGCTATGAATACGTTAATTTCTAATTTGAAAAAATATGAAGCCCTCCGCTCTTAGGAAAACGATTCGTAATAGGTGTTATGGGAGCGCGACAAAACGTCGACAGACAAAACGCCGACACGACATATCATCGACAAGACAAAACGCCGACGTGACAAAATATCGACAACAAAGATCGACAAAAAGACCGACAAACATCGACAAAGTTTATTTACCTGAAACTCATCTTTGAATATACATGTACATTTTAGGGGTTACGCGTAATCACTTGGCGTTTTAGGTAATTGATGAAATGTCACATTTTTCATGGAATAAATAGATTTGTTCTATCATAACATTTCTATTGGTTTTAAACATCATGCTTTCTTGAAATATCATGGTCTAATGAATATTCCTACAAAGCTTCTTGCACAAGTGAATAAAACTAAGTTAACAGTGTGCATTTAAGTCAGGGCAATTAAAAAACCCCAAGACATCTGTCTTGTTAATAAGGTTAACAACATATTTTATAGCGGGGTACTTGCCTTTGAACTAAATGAACTAAACCAAACGTAATTACCAAATATTTATAAAAACTCAACGAAAAGCTTCAAAATTAAAGAAAGAATACCTGTAAAATATACTTACCTGTAAAATGCGACAAAAGGTCGACACGACAAGTCGTTGTTTTGTCGTATCGGTGTTATGTCGCGTCGGCGTTTTGTCCTGTCGGCATTTTGTCGTGTCGGCGTTTTGTCTGTCGACGTTTTGTCATAGACCCGGTGTTATTGGGTTTTATTCATCCGTAGATAAAAACATGTATTAAACTAAAATAAAGACTTCTCTGATACCATATTCAAATTTTAAATTAATAATTAAATTAAATTTGTTCTTATTGACTAAAAATGGTCATTCGACATTAAAATTACTTCATTATAGCAACAGGACATCATTATCAGTGTAACATCTTAATTTGAAAAACAGTCTGAGTCACTTTTCTCACACAGAGCCTGATTTGCAGCCTGAGTTTGCGGGACACTTGGAAATGTTTCAATACCTGGTGGTGATATAAGTTTGTCTAGATTCTCTTAACTGATTTACAGTCGGCGTAGTAGTACAGTATTTTGGTGATTCGAAAATTAGTATAAAATATATGCCCAGTGGGCCGTACGGTTTTTACGGACCTCTATCTTTTGCACGTTTATGTGATAAAACAAGTTTAACACTGAAACAATGGTTAAATTTTTAGATCTATCTAATAATAATGATAATAATCCTCACCCCCATTGGGCTTTCAAATGGACTTATACAGTGCCTTTGTCAACAGTTTGGATTCAGATAAAACAAAAATCTTAATTTAGAACAGAGGATTAAAGTTGTTGCAAGACGAAAATCAATATTTATTGGTTAAGAGAGTTGAACAATTTAGTTTTAGCTAACCCTTTACTCCTAAATACCCCTTTTTACACCACTGAAGATAGAAGCTCTAGTTCTATTTTATACAGTCATGATATATACCATAAGAAATATTTCCTATAGCCTAGAAGATTGTAGCTTAAATCAGGCTGAAAGTTACTTTCAACCTGCTTTAAGAGGTCATTTGTCTTCATAACCAGAAACATGCTATGGGTAAATGGGTTAAGTGATTGTCTGTCTTAAGCAGGCTATGGGGTAATTGGTTAATCAGTCTTTCAGTCATCCCTATTGCGCTCAATTTCTGCTTTGAAACGTTAGCTGGCTGAAAATGTCCTTGACCTCAAATGCCGAGCCAAAACGGACATAAGCAGAAAAGTCACTGTCTATGAATGATGTCTACATGGTTTCTTTCCATAAATAATTACTAGTAAAAAGATGTCAACACAACTATCAGCCCATAAATATTCCTTTTTACTCCTTTAATTTACCCATCCAATAAAGAAAATATTTCAAATTTATACAGTCATCATTATGTACCATAATCACAATTTTCTATAACCTGCTTTACTTTCAACTTGCTTTGATTAACCCTTAGCCTGCCACTCACGACTATAGCTCCATATGCAAACAGCTTGGATCCGGATGAGACGCCGAGTAACTCGGCGTCTCATCCGGATCCAAGCTGTTTGACACTCAGACAACATTTTCAGCAATTTTGAGCAACTTTGAAGCACTTTGAAACTTGAAGCAGACGAGAAATATAGCAGACGACAATTTATTTGGCGGGCTAAGGGTTAAGTGGTCACCTGTCTTCAAAAACTAGAAACAGGCTATGGGGTAATGGGATAATTGGGGAAACTAATAATGATGATAACTTAATTATCAGTCAGTTTGACATCCTACCTTCTCATATGATAAAACAAACAACCTTTATTTAATTGGTCAATCTAATCACAAACAAAGCCAAATATTGGGGAAACTAATAATGATGATAACTTAATTATCAGTCAGTTTGACATCCTACCTTCTCATATGATAAAACAAACAACCTTTATTTAATTGGTCAATCTAATCACAAACAAAGCCAAATATTGGGGAAACTAATAATGATGATAACTTAATTATCAGTCAGTTTGACATCCTACCTTCTCATATGATAAAACAAACAACCTTTATTTAATTGGTAAATCTAATCACAAACAAAGCCAAATATTGGGGAAACTAATAATGATGATAACTTAATTATCAGTCAGTTTGACATTCTACCTTCTCATATTGATAAAACAAAGAACCTTTATTTAATTGGTAAATCTAATCACAAACAAAGCCACAATTTTCACAATTTTGTTACAATACAAAGATGACTAAATTTACAAAACAATTATCATGTTCTCATCCCTTGGAGGAAGTAAAAATCATTCTTAACTAGAAAATTGACATTCTGCCTCAGGGACTTCAGAAACATGTATAATAACTGTCCAAGTTTCTATCTCCAGACATTATTCTGAGCTTGAATTGTTCAAACAGCCAACATTTATATCAACACCAGAAGTTTGTCTCTTTGAGGAGGTAAGCTACCTTATATTTAACCCTTTACCCCATGGCCTGTTTCTAGTTTTCAAGACAAATGTCCACTTAAAGCAGGTTGAAAGAAAAGCAGGAAGTACCTTATGGTGTTTTCTGCTTCGTACTTTCGACATGCTTTAACTTGTTTAAGCTACTGTCTGCTAGGATATAGGACATATTCCTTACGGTAAATGATCATGACTGTATAAATTGAATCTATTTTCTTCAGTGAAGGAATGAATCAAATGCGCTAAAAGTTGCTTATATGGGGGGGGGAAGGATTTTTTCAAAAGGATGTGAAATTAAAAAGACCTTTTCGACCTTCTTATTAGGGTGGGATGGGGAGGATAGAATCCAGCCACTGCCACCAGTGCAGAGTGGTCAGACTCATCCAAACTGCGTCATTTACACACAAAGGCTATTCACAACATACACAATACATTGTAATACACATTCAAGCTATATGACAAATATTGTGTTGTAGTGCTGTAAAACAATATCAAACCAAATCAGCTCATTTTTTTCAAGACTTGTAATTTGGAATGTCACCATTGTAAGGGTTTAATTACCATTGGTGCTTTATAGGCACATAAGTTGTACAACAGCAAACAAATAACAAGATCTGAGTTTTTTAATCCATTACCCCATAAATATGCCGTTTTATGCCTTTAATTTTATTCATACACTAAGGAAAATAGTTCCTCTTCATGAAGTTATGAAAATGTACATGTACCATACAAATATTTTCTATTTTCTAGCAGATTTTTCTTAAAGCAGGCACATTCTGCTTTACTTTCAACCTGCTTTAAGTAGCAACTTGATTTCAAAACTAGAAAGAGGCTATGGGGTAATGGGTTAATGCTGTCATTTTGTATTTCAGGTTTGATGTATGTTGAAAGTCATCCAGCAGAACAGGTAGTTCAGGCTATAACACGAGACTACATACAGGAGTGAGACCTTGTACTTGTGATCTGTACAAATACTCAAGAATAGAGAAATCACTGTGATAGATCATTTAATCAGAACAACAGTAGTTCAGGCTATTAAATGAGGCTACATACAGGAGTGAGACCTTGTACTTGTGATCTGTACAAATACTCAAGAATAGAGAAATCACTGTGATAGATCATTTAATCAGAACAACAGTAGTTCAGGCTATAACACGAGGCTACATACAGGAGTGAGACCTTGTACTTGTGATCTGTACAAATACTCAAGAATAGAGTAATCACTGTGATAGATCATTTAATCAGAACAACAGTAGTTCAGGCTATTAAATGAGGCTACATACAGGAGCGAGACCTTGTACTTGTGATCTGTACAAATACTCAAGAATAGAGTAATCACTGTGATAGATCATTTAATCAGAACAACAGAAGTTCAGGCTATAACACGAGACTACATACAGGAGCGAGACCTTGTACTTGTAAATACTCAATAATAGTGTAATTGTTGTGATAGATAATTTAATCAGAACAATAGTATAATGAAACGTGAGATGGCTTATATAGGAGAGACAACATACAAGTGTGACCTGTGTGAAAAGTCTTTCAACCAAAAAAGTTGTTTAGTGGCACACATAAGAATACATACAGGAGAGACACCTTACAAATGTGACCTATGTGAAAAGTCGTTTAACCAAAAAAGCAATTTAGCAAGACACATGAGGATACATACAGGAGAGACACCTTATAAGTGTGACTTGTGTAAAAAGTCATTTGATCAAAAAAGCCATTTGGCACAACACACAAGAGTACATACAGGAGAGACACCTTACAAGTGTGACTTGTGTGAAAAGTCATTTTCTGAAAAAAAATATTTGGCACAACACACAAGGGTACATACAGGAGAGTCATCTTACAAGTGTGACTTGTGTGAAAAGGCGTTTTACGACAGAAGCAGTTTAGCAAGACACATGAGGATACATACAGGAGAGACACCTTACACGTGTGACATCTGTGAAAAGTCGTTTAACCAGAGAAGCATTTTAGTAAGACACATGATTATACACACAGGAGAGATACCTTACAAGTGTGACCTCTGTGAAAAGTCATTTAACCGAAAAGACAGTTTAGTGACACACAAGAGAATACATACAGGAGAGAGACCTTACAACTGTGACTTGTGTGAAAAGTCATTTAACCACAGAAGCAAGTTAGCAAGACACATGATTATACACACAGGAGAGACACCTTACAAGTGTGACCACTGTGAAAAGTCGTTTAACCAGAGAAGCATTTTAGCAAGTCACATGAGGGGGTACATACAGGAGAGACACATTACAAGTGTGATTTGTGTAAAAAGTAATTTAACTCAAGGGAAATTACTCTAACCAGAAACTTTGAACAACATTTCGCTCCCCCTTGTCACTAATGCTTCTGACAAAATTTTTAGCTCACCTGGCACAAAGTGCAAAGGTGAGCTATTCTGACCGTCCTGTGCCCGTCGTCGTTCGTTCGTCCATCATCAACAATTTCTTTAAACACCATCTCCTCCTAAACTACTTGATGGAATATAACCAAACTTAACAGGAATGATCCTTATATATAACGCCTTTTTACGCCTCTATTTATTCCTCCACTGAAGAAAATAGTTCCAATTTATACAGCCAAGAATATGTATCAGAAGAAATATTTTCTTTATCCTTGCAGATGGTAGCTTAAAGCACATTCTGCTTTACTTTCAACCTGCTTTAAATGGTCACCTGTTTTCAAAGCTAGAAATAGGCTAAGAGGTAATGGGATAGTCCTCTTTGAAAGTTGTTCAAATAGTTCTGATCTTACATAGAGTTATATAGTGTAATCTTCAAACATCTCCTTCTCTGAAACTAATATGGCCAGAGCTTTGATATTTGGCATGGTAACACTTCTAGAGGTACCTCACCAAAATTGTTCAAATGGTTCCGGTCCATTGCATATCTAGTTCATAGGAGCTAAAAATAGAATTTTTTCAATTAAAACTTCAAAAATCTTCTTGTCTGGAACGACAGTAATCTGAGCTTAGATGTTTGGCAGAAAGCATCAACTACTGGTCTTCTATCGTAATTGTTCGAATTATGTCCCTGGGGTCAAAAAATGACCGCGCTCCTGGGGTCAAAAATTTACAAAGAGTTATATAGTGAAACTTCAAACATCTTCTCTGAAACTAATATGGCCAGAGCTTTGATACTTGGTATGGTAAAACTTTGAGAGGTACTTTACCAATATTGTTCAAGTGATTTCGGTCAGTTGCATATATGTATCTAGGTCACAAGAGATAAAAATAGATTTTTTCAGTCAAACCTTAAAAATTCTTCTTGTCATACACCACAGTACCCTGAGCTTAGATATTTGGAACACAGCAGCATCTACTCAGCAATTGGCACAGTCATATTGTCACAACTTCTCAGTTTTCCAAGATATGTCACATTTACATCAAAGGTTCCAGGTGAGCGATTTAGGCCGTATACAGCTCTTGTTTTAAATCTAAGTGTTCCATTCTTATGGAAATAGTTCATACATGTAAGTCAACTATGGTGATGAAAGGGTTGATTAATCTTTAACTCTTTACTTGCCAATGTCTAAACCATGATTACGGTACCATATACTTCCAATTAATTTTATTCCATGCATCTCATTTCAATTAGACCTCCAAATATTAGACAAAAGATAAATCAAAATCACTAAATTAAACTAAACTGTTGAATTTAACTCTATTAACAATAATTAATGTTTCGTCTGCTACATTAACTTTTGTTGTCCATACATTTCTAAATTTAGAATCTTAAAAAAAATACTTTTACAAAGGGGTCAGACAATTTGGCCCGATAACACAAACTGTTTGCTAGCGTGCAGTGCAAAGAGTTGAATGCTGAAACTATGATTAAAATTTTGGACCTATCATCGTCCCCCTTGGACTTTAAAATGGACTTTTACATATACAGTGCCTTTGTCAACAGTTTGGATTCAGATAAAACAAGTATTCTTAATTTAGAACAGAGGAAGAAAATTGTTGCAAGACGAAAATCAATATTTATTGGTTCAGAGAACTGAAGGTTTTAGTTAACCCTTTACCCCATACTACCACTTTTTTACGCCTTAATTTATTCCTCCACTAGTTTTATTTTATACAGACATGAATATATACCTGCTCAAACCTGCTCTAACGACCACCTCCACTAGGCGACCACCTGGTCTAAGCGACCATGTTTGAGACTGCCTGACGAGTTTTCTTATATATTTCACCTGTTTTCAACAACCCCCTCTCTAACAGGGACAGCGGCCAGGGACTGCTGCTTTTTGGCCCAAAATTTAAGGACCACCTGTCCCAAGACTGGCCCTTTAATTGTCACACCTACGAATTGTTGCTCAAACTTCACGCCTGAGCGCGTGTTCTGAAACATTGATTAGACAAAGCAGTGTTTGTTTACACCAGTAGCTAACCCTTTACATGATTCAAGAATATTGTCCGCTGATTTTCTCATCCAAGTTATTTTCCAAAGTGCTCAGATGTTCTAAATCTTTATTGGAATAAAAATTGTAAGTATCGGTTCCAGTGCTACGCCCAGCAAATCTGTGTCTCATCCAGCCTCGAATCCGTTCGATATTCAAATATCGCACGCAAATACCGAAAAAGCGTTTTAGTTCAGTAGCCACCCCTTGGTGATTAACGGCTCAGTAGAATTAGTCCAAGTAAAACGCTTGGAGTGAAGTTATCAATATTCAGTTATGCTAAACAGCAAACAACACTTACAGCCAATCAGACAACGTAAAATGAAAATCTAATTAATATTTATAGAAAGTGTTATCGAAACATCGAATGGGTACCCTGCAGTTTTCATGCTGAGTAAACCCGAAGTTGACCTGTTACGCTTTAATTAGGCAATAAACAAAACAATGATCGTGTCTAGTGTAACTGGCCTGTGTTAGAACTTAATATTTTTCGGATTTCAAGCCCTTATCAGGCTTACAACAAACTGCTTGAAAAATCGAAAAACCTCTACAGCCATGACCAGTGTCATATCATATTTTGACCCAGGGGTATAATGACCTGCGGGTCAAACAAACTTAAATTAGTTTGACACGTGGGTCAAAATACCGCAGGTAGATAGCCATGGTATTTTGACCCCCCCCTTTAATCCAGATGAACCTCTTCTCAAAACCCATTCTCCCATAAATACCCATTACCCAATAGCTTATTTTCAATTTTGAAGACAGGTGACTACTTAAAGCAGGTTGAAAATAAAGCAGAATGCGCCTTAAGGCACATTCTGTTTTATTTTCAGCCTGCCTTAAGCTATCATCTGCTAGGATATAGAAAATATTCCTTAGGGTACATTTTCTTGACCATATGAATTTAATTTTTTCTTAAGTGAAGGAATAATAAAAGGTCTAAAAAGGCATATTTATAGGGTAATGGGTTAAATGATTAAAAATATGTTTACTCCTTTACTCCATAGATATGCCGTTTTACGCATTAATTCATTTACACATTAATTCATTCCTTCACTGAAGAAAATAGTTCCAATTTATACAGTCATGAAAATGCATCACAAGAATGATTTTTTATCCCAGCAGATGGTAGCTTAATGCAGGCTGTTTAAGTGGTCAACTGTTTTCAAAACAAGACACAGGCTATCAAGTAAAGGGTTAAGGAAAGAGATTTGTATTAACATACAAACAGAGGATATCTAATTGTGCATCTCAATCTTGGCATGATGATATTAACCCTTAGCCCGCCAAATAAATTGTCGTCTGCTATATTTCTCGCCTGCTTCAAGTTTCAAAGTGCTTCAAAGTTGCTCAAAATTGCTGAAAATGTTGTCCGAGTGTCAAACAGCTTGGATCCGGATGAGACGCAGAGTTACTCGGCGTCTCATCCGGATCCAAGCTGTTTGCATATGGAGCTATAGTCGTGAGTGGCAGGCTAAGGGTTAATACATTATCAAGATGTGACACCTACAGACATTTCAAATCTTTATTATATCCTGAAAAATTCTTAAAACTTGATATCTCTTTTAAACTGAAACAGTCTCTAGCTTGATTTCGCTGATTTTCACATAGATTAAACATTGAACTTTGTCGTCACTTCAATATTGATAGTGAGGATCAAGTAAGCTTATTTTGTGTCTTATGTTTTGATATTTTGGTAGTAGAAAATAAATATCATGTATTGTATGTTTCAGGGGTGTAAAATTCCACTCGCCATGGCGAGTAACTTTTTATGAGGGTGAGCAGATTTTCTGATAATTTATAACAGAAACTAATGACCCAAATGTCATTATTACCCAGCAGGGCGTTGTTGAGTTGTTGAGAGGGAAAACTGTATATGATAATTTACACATACCTAACACAGCTGCCCATGAAGAACCACTGTCAAACCAGATGTCCAAGATATCCTGTCCCCTTGTGTAGTCAGCACTGGTACCAAGATCATGCTGAAAACAGAACATACAACTCTGTAAGAACAAAGTCATATAAGTCAAACTTCGATATCTCGAACTCGCTTAACTCGAACTATCCGATAGTTCATGCTCGGTTAAGTCGAAAATACCCATATTTCAAAGTTAAAACGTGGCTAAGCCACGTTTTAACTTTGAAATACGGGTATGTTTGATTTAACCAAGTTCGAGATATCGAAGTTCGACTGTACAGTAAAACTAGGGCTGTGTAGCGACAGTTATTTCCTTCACGATTCTTATCATGATATTTCATTTTAACAACGATACGTATCATGATATGTATTCCCTGTGAGAATAAAAGGTGATATGTATTGCAATATTTAATTCGTGATACAATACGTATCATGATACAGACCTTTAAATATAAACACAACAGTTGTTAGTTTGCAACCACCCTGATTGTTTTAAATCAAATATACATAATCATGTTAACAACTATACGTATTGTAAAAAGTATGATGTTGGAAAAGGTATCTTCTCTTCAAAAAGTATATTATTAGACCGTCATGTCAGTCACTTTGAAATTGATGTCTGCAAAACATTCAAACCCATTTTTCTCTTGTTAGAAGGCAAACAGTTTTGATTCTAATGGGACACTTTGTTATTAAGTGTTTATCTTATAGATGCATCACAGGGCTGATAAATGACATCTGCAGGTAAGTACATCACAATGCATTGATGAATTGTTACACCACTAAGTAAAACCTCTCTATTATGACCACTAAATTGCTGTGTGTTTAAGGCACAGGTACTTGACACATACTTTATTATCTATTAACACCCCCACCCCCCCTTTTTAAAAAAATAAATATTTTTTTTATTTTTTTTACTATACTTCTATTATAGATACAAGGTAAACAGCGCAATTCAACACCTAGTCTTTACTATCGACTTAAGCTGATGCTAAAATAAACTAGATCGCCGATATTCTCTTGTGGTACCCTCGGGAAATGATTAATTTATCAATATCTACTTTTTATTTCATCAAATTCCGTCAAATAACGCCACAGTACGTGAATTATAATGAAAATAAGCATCAAAAAGTTTTGACACAAGTATATGAGTGACTAGGTTTCAGAGGATTAACCCTTTCCCTTTTAGGAGCTCAATCTTAGAGCCCTCTGATCAGGGTCTGCACTGTTTGTCATTTTGCAACTTGTTGATAAAATTAACCCTAAATATTCCATAAATGAAATTGGAATTGTCTTTAAATGTTTCAGAAATGATTGAGATAAAAAAAAAAGGTGCTATTAGCTTCCTCACTGGGTCATGTCAATATGACTGTAGAGTAACTACTGGGGCCCGTTTCATAAAACTTTGTATGACAAATGTTGTCATAAGTCAGGCTATAAAAGTCTCAATTATTATTTATTTCTCTGTCTAATCATGTCTTGTGACATATTTATTATTATTTATTTCTCCGTCTAATCATGTCTTGTGACATATTTTTGGAATCATCTTTTCAAGAGATGTCACAAGACAGGATTTGATAGAGAAATCAGAAATGAAATGTATTTTAAAGTTTTGACTTACGATCACTTTTGTCGAACAAAGTTTTATGAAAAGGGACCCTGGTTCTCTGGTATCAGGATCAAGTAACAGATTATGGGTTAAAATCCCAGCATATGTACCGGTATATGGCATGTGGAGGAACCAGATCACCCGCAACAGTTACTAGGTCTGAGTGCCCCTCACTAGGGTATCTTGATATGACCCCAAATTTAAAGAGACACTAAACAACAACAACAATGATAAATTATTTAACCCATTACACCATAGCCTGTTTCTAGCTTTAAAGACAGGTGAACACTTAACCCTTTCCCCCATAGAAGCGCCTTTAAGCGAATATGATTTATTCCTCCGCTGAAGAAAATTGTTCCAATTTAATCAGTCATGAATATATATTGTAGGGAATATTTTCTATATTCTAGCACATGATAGCTTAAAGCAGACTGATAGTTAAGCAGGATGCGCCTTAAGGCGCATTCTGCTTTACTTTCAACCTGCTTTAAGTAGTCACCTATCTTCAATACTATAAAAAGGCTATCAGGTAAAGGGTTAAAGCAGGTTGAAAGTAAAGCAGAATGCACATTAGGGCGCATTATGTTTACTTTCAGCCCGCTTTAAGCTACCATCTTCTACGATATAGAAAATATATCTTAGGATAAATGTTCATGACTGCAAAAAAAAATATGTTTGAAGATTTCACTATATAACTCTATGTAAAATAGGTTACCCCGGGGCGGGGCCAATTTTGACCTCAGGGGCAAAATTTGAACAACTTTGATAAGGGACATGTAGACTATGTTATGTGCAAAATATCTATGCTAAGTGTATTATGGTTTCAGACAAGAAGATTTTTGAAGTTTTCATTGAAAAAATCTATTTTTAGCTCCAGTGACCAATTTAACAATATATGTGAAGGACCCCTGGAAGTTGCATCATGCCAAATTATTAAAGATCTTGCAATATTGGTTTCAGAGAAAAAAGATGTTTGAACATTTCACTATATAACTCTATGTAAAACACTGACCCCCGGGGCAAAATTTGAATAATCTTGATAGAGGACCTATAGATGATGACATGTGCCAAGTATCTAAACTCTGGCTGCATCTTTTAAATTTTTTAAGATTTAATTATTTGTTCACTTTGGTTGCCATGGGAACCAGAGTTCTGCATTGTTTCAAATTCTTTGAACAACTTTGAAAGTTTCAAAGAGCTTGACCCAAGGAATATTCCTGTGAAGTTTGGTTGCAATCAGGCAAGTGGTTTTGAAGAAGAAGATGTTTGAGAAATTGTTGACGCACAACAACGAACATTGACTGATCACAAAAGCTCACCTTGAGCACTTTGTGCTCAGGTGAGCTAAAAATGAAACAATTTACTTCAGTGGAGGAAAAAATCAAAGGCTTAACCCATAACCCCATAGCCTGATTCTAGTTTTGAAAATAGGTAACCACTTAAAGCAGGTTGAAAGTAAATCAGAATGCGCCATAAGGCGCATTCTGCTTTACTTTCAGCCTGCTTTAAGCTATAATCTGCTAGAATATAGAAACATGATCTTACAATACTTATACATGACTGTATAAATTTGAACTGTTTTTTTCAGTGGAGGAATAAATTAAAGGCATAAAAAAGCGTATTTATGGGGTAATGGGTTAAAGGAGTTTTTATGAGGTACTGGGTCAAACCAACATTTATATATGCCCACCTTCTGTAGAAGTTGTGTAGGTAAGAGTTCCTCATCATCCATGGACCACCAGCAGTCAGAGCCGTGCTGAGCTATCAAACTTCTCACATGCTCAAAAATCCATCTGAAAATCAACCACAACACACATCATTAACCCGTTCCTCCACAGTTTTATATGAAAATCACCTACAGCTGAACTTCCGATTTCTCTCACCCCGGTTACACCGAGCCATCGGTGATAGATCGGTTGTTTTTTTCGCCAAACTAGGGAGGGGACCGATGAGAACCGATTTACTACCGATATCACCTATTGGCCACCTGTTTTCCACCTATCAATCGCTATTGGGTAAAGATGAGTTTCGTCGGCGAAAAATCACCGCTTAAAATTCTCGATCGGTGAAAATATTTTACAAATTACCGATTGACAACCTGTCTACTACCGATATCACTGACGAGTCACCGATAAACCACCGATAAAATACCGATGAACTGATACTTACCACCGATGAAAAAAGATGAGAATTAAAACGCAGGATCTCCTCGGTTTTCATCGGTTGTTAATGGCAGTTCAATCGGTGATCAATTGGTGATCAATCGGTTGCCGCCAGCATTTCATCGGTGTTTTATCGGTATTCGTCGATTATTGATAGGTTGTTTGGCGCTTTTAATCGGTGGCCCATAGGAGTTCATGACTTGCCAATCGGTGGCCAATCGGAGGCGGGGAGGCGTTTCACCGATTGAACAATTATTTATCACCGATACCCGGTCACACAGAAAGCCTGAAATTAAATCACTTATGACAACCGATCAAAACAGCAAATAATTCGACCGATTGGGTACCGATTTAAGCCCGACCGTCTGTGTAACCGGGGTGTCACACAACTACCCCTGTTTTCTAAAGCGAACAATGATGACGAATATCCTTATCTCCAACATGTGTAAGATCACTTTGATGACGTCACTATAACGTCACTATTTATAACGGCGTTTTGACGTCACCGGGGTTCCAAAAAAATGCATATAGCTTTAAAAATAGCTTAAATCGTTGGTAATATGAGAAAAAGAATCTGTCACTCGTTGATGTTTAAGACAAGTTGATCTCAAACTCGTCTAGACTCGTTTGTCTTAAACATCGACTCATGACAGATCCTATATATCTCGAACTCGTTTAACTCAAACTATCCAATAATTAGACATATGAGCTGCATTATTTCATGCTCGGTTAAGTCGAACATACCCATATTTCAAAGTTAAAACGTGGCTTAGTCACGTTTTATCTTTGAAATAGGGGTATGTTCGACAAAACCGACTTCGAGATATCAAAGTTCCACTGTATATCTAACTGTGCTGGATCCAGGTGGCTGCTTAATTGATTCATCCCTGAAACTTCCAAATACAAGTACAGTTAACATGGGTGACAAATGCCCCCAAAGTGTTTGACATGGAAATGCATTTTGGCAGAAAAACAATAAAGGTGTAACATGAAATTTTGATAGTGTCACTCCGCCATCCCAAGATGTACTCACACACCAAAGTTGGAATCCCTAGCTGGTAAGGTATAGGAGATATACTCTGGACAAGCTTTATGTTGAATTGAGGTCAAAGGTAAGGTCACAGTGACCTGAAAGTGCTACGCTACACTTTGTCATCCCAAGATGTATTCATACCCCAAATTTGGACTCCCTAGCTGGTAAGGTATAGGAGAAATGCTCTGGAAAAGCTTTTGTACACACATCCACACTCACACACGGTGCGATTATTATATGCCGTCAAAGCCTAGCTTTGGGGGCATAAAAATTCAGTTTCCAATTAATGGCATTTAGGATATTTTCACCCATTTCTAGTAGAGTGTTGAAGTCAGAAAAGGATAGTCACAGATCAACCTAATTTCTAGCTATGGTAATGTGACTTGGTTGGTTCAAAAAATGGTTTCCATTTTGAACAGTCATGAATGTGCACCATAAGAAATCATTTTCTTCTTCCTAGCAGATGGTAGCTTAAAGCAAACTGAAAGGCTTGAGACGCATTCTGCCTTACTTACAATCTGCTTTAAGTGGTCACGTCTTTAAAACTAGGAACAGGCTATGGAGTAAAGGGTTAACCCTTTACCCCATAGCCTGTTTCTAGTTTTGAAAATAGGTGAATACTTAAAGCAGACTGAAAGTAAAGCAGAATGAGCCTAAGGCTCATTCTACTTTACTTTCAGCCTGCTTTAAGCTACCACTAATATAACTAGAATAAAGAAATTATTCCTTAAGATACATATTCATGAATATATAAGTTGGAACTATTTTCTTCAGCAGAGGATTAATCTGAATGTGCTAAAAGGCGCCTCTATGGGGGAAAGGGTTAAAGTTCATCTACCTGTCTTACCTATTGAGAAGAGGTTCCCCGGTAGTTTTGTTGTAGAACACTGGTATAGGCACACCCCAGACTCTCTGCCTAGATATACACCAGTAGGTCCTCTCTCCTAGCTGATGTACCATGCCTATCTCAGAACTGGCAGGTGTAATAACCACATCTTTTAATGCATACTGAAGTATTAAAGTAAACACAGCTTGATATGTAATTTACAATTACTATTCATTTTTTCATGCTTCGGAGCAGTGACATTACAGTCAGACTTTGGTTAGGCAGTCAATGTTTACTCTAGCATGTACAATGTAGATCTCTAAAGACAATTAACTGCTCAACTCCAACCCCTCCCACTCCCCCAAATCAGTGATTTTTTTACCTGCGAGTCCCGAGTCCTAGACTCATTAAAATCTTGTGGGAGTCATAAATTTAAAATCTGTGAGTCCATTTTGGTAATAAAGATATAGCTGGGACTCATAGTTTTGAAAGCCAGGGAGTCCTGGGGGCTCATAGTTTTGAATTTGTAAAAAATCACTGCAAATAGAAGTGCCCTTTAATAGCACATTCAGCTTATTCTGAAGAAAATAGTTCCAATATATACGGTCATGAATGTGTATCATAAGGAATAGTTTCTTTATTCTAGCAGGTGGTAGCTTAAAACAGGCTGATAGTAAAGTCACCTACATAATATTTTTTCAAAACTTAACACAGGCTATGTGGTAAAGGGTTTATGCAGAACAAACAAAGGTTAAGCAAAATTATAAACCTCCTACACACTTTTAATAAAAGTTTGTCTATCAATTTTGAGATACATACATATACAATGTCAGGGCTGCCATATCCCCGAATTTTTCCTAAATCTTAGGATTTTTTTCTGGTACATGGTACAAATGTAGTTTAAAGCAGACTGAAAGTAAAGCAGAATGCGCCTTAAGGCTCATTCTGCTTTACTTCCAGCCTGCTTTAAGTAGTCACATGTCAACAAAACTAGGAACAGGCTATGTGGTAAAGGTACGATTCGTAAAATCGCACTTGAAAATGCAAATTTGGAAATCTTAGGAATTTTCATGCCAACTTATGGCAACCCTGCAATGTAGTTCTAAGGGGATGCTATATTGAGACTCTCTTTCAAATGACAGGAACGCCAATGAAGAGAGGTGAATGTCGGAGACTATTTTTGCTAACAGTTGTATCAAAGTCAGATGCAAATTACTCAAATGGTATTACTTGTAAGTATAGGAATGAAATAGTAAAATTTAGAATTATAGCAGACAGCCGCTTACGTAAATGAGATTTATGCAGCTTTCTAAATCTGAACATAAAGACAAAACTTACTAGAGCTTTTTCCATCAGGTTCTGTGTATCTATAAACCATTGTCTGCTGGAACGAATAATGACAGGTCTCTTTGTCCTCCAGTCATAGGGGTAGCTGTGTGTGAACTCTTCCTTATGTAGCAAAGCATCTCCCAGTAGAGAAAGTACTGCAATACGATACAGGGGCCCGTTTCATAAAACTTCGTACAACAGAAACGGTTGTATGTCAAAACTTTAAGATATATTTAATTTCTGATTTCTCTATCTAATCCTGTCTTGTGACATCTCTTTGGAATTGTCTTTTCAAGACAATTCCAAAGAGATGTACAAAGTTTTAAGAAACGGGCCCCAGAGGTTTATTAGCATACAACTCAAAGAGTCTCATGGATATGGTAAATAGTGTAAACCAAGATAAGCTTCTACAAAGAAACAACTATTCAAATACACTAAAGATAAGCATGTATGTCAATGCAAGATTTAAGTAATGCAGACAATACCTGGTGGACTTTTGTATTGCATAAATTGATAACTAGCCTAAAAATCAATACTCTTTCTTATTGGTTTAAAAAAAGTTTAAACTTTATTTATTTTACATCGATTATGAAACAAGTTCTAACAACTTAGGCAAATCACTTTTGATGGTGCGGATAATGACGTATTTGGTCATTTCTGTGGGAGGAAACTGGAGTGCCAGGAGAAAACCCATGTGTTCGGACGAGCGACCAATGTACCCTCTCATATACTGCCCCGACCCGGGATCGAACTCGAGACCGCATTGGTGAGAAGCGGGTGCGCTATCCGAACACCCATCTTATTGGTATGCCATTAACACTTTATGAAATATACAAGGAATTTCCAGTAGCTTTTCAAATGGGATCTTTAAACAGGCTTTACATGATACAAAATAATCTGCTTTAATTTCAATCAAGCGTTAACCCTTTCCCCCATAGAAGCGCGTTTTAGCACATTATATTTATTCCTACACTGAAGAAAATTGTTCCAATTTATACGGTCATGGATATGTATCATAAGGAACATTTTCTTTATTTTAGTAAGTAGAAGCTTATGTAGCAAGTTGAAAGTAAAGCAGAATGCGCCCTAAGGCGCATTCTGCTTTACTTTCAACCTGCTTTAAGTAGTCACCTATTATCAAAGCTAAAAACATGCTATGGTGTAAAGGGTTAAGTAGCAACCTAGAAACAGGCTATGGGGTAGAGGGTTATAGCAGCATTTGATAATTATGCCAACCCTTATAATGAATAAACAGTGTAGCTCCTAATCAGATAAAGTGATCTATCTGCATTATTCTGGACCAAAGAAAACTTTAGCGATGAGCAAATTCAAATAACCTGTTACCTTTTAGAGTGGCCCTAAGTTTGAAACAATGATGAAAGTCATTCAAAACAAAAACCATAGTTTAAATGATGGCATACAAACATTTAATAAAATAGAAAGTTCTACAGACCATCTATGAACCGTAACTCTTTACTCCATAGCCTGCTTTTAGTTCTGAAGAAAGGTCACAACCTAAAGCAGGTTGAAAGTAAAGTAGAATGCAACTTAAGCTACAATCTGTTAGAATATAGAAAATATTTCTTATAATGTACATTCGTAACTGAATTAATTGGAATAATTTTCTTCAGTGGAGGAATAAATTAATGGTGTTAAAATGCATATCTATGGAATAAAGGCTAAAAGGCAATCATTATTGCGCCTAACTCACAGTAGGTGCATTTTCAAAAGGGTCATAATAAATCTGTTTCCCTGACTTTGCTAAGTTTTTTTTTTTTACTCTACTACTCTTACTGGTGTTTATTACCTATAGGTTCAGTTTCTGTTCCAATGGATTTTCCCTTCAGATTGGAACCAGCTTCATCTTTATATGAGCATAAATCATCTACCAGTGTTTTCTAAAACAGAAAAGAAAGTAAGACAATATAGTATATGCTTATGATGCTAAAGATGTAAAGTTTCACACACATATGCCAGATAAGCCTTTTTGGTAAATTTCATGTACAGTAAAACCTTTGTAAAGCAGCAAAAGGAAATTAATTTTGATTTTAGTGCAGCACAAAAGGAATTAAACAGCTCCTATAGTAGCTTTCTGCATTACGTTTGCCAGTCCTAATTGTTTTTAACCCAATACCCCATAGCTGGTCTTGAAAATAGGTGCCATTATAAAGTAGATTCCATCTTGAGGCTATGACCTGTTTTTAAAACCATAAACAAGTACACTTGTTCTGTGAAAATACCGATTTTCAGTCTACTGTAAAACCTCTCTATTAGGATTACTACCGTAAAACAAATGCTAATTAATTGAATAAAATACAGGTGACAGCTTAAGGCAAGGTGACAGTAAAACAGAAAGCTCCTAAAGGAGCTTTCTGTTTTACTGTCACCTTGCTTTAAGCAGTCTCATGTCATAAGCAACTAATAATTAACACAATTTTAGTGGTCGTAATGGAGAGGTTTTACTATGCTGAACAACTCACAACTTGAATGCCATATTTCTTGGCCAGCTGGAAGTCCTCATGCCCATGTGCTGGGGCAGTATGGACTAAACCTGTCCCCTTCCTTGCTTTGACATGGTTACCATGGAGAAAAGGGAGTTCATGTCCGTATATAGGGTGTAGGTAGGTCATATCTGAAAGTTCTGCACCTACAAGAATTGTACACTTTACAAATACAGTAAATTGTGGCCTGATCAACAAATAGAGAGATAGTGAGTGAGTACCTTTAATTAAATACCAAACATACAAATACAGTATATAAGAGCTGATACTATGATGCATTCTGCTTTACTTTCAGTCTGCTTTAAGAGGACACCTACAGTCAATACTAGAAATAGGCTATGGGGTCATGGGTTAAGAAAGCACAAATGTGCTTAAGCTTCCCCAAGGGTCTTACTTAAAAAGGTCACTTAACCCATTTATGCCTGGATACTTGCTGGAAGATTTAATTGTAGATATACAAGGGTCATCTAAAGACACTGCAGTGTTTGTCCATACGGCAAAATATAGCAAACAGTGCAGACCCTGATAAGACACAGTGTCTCATCAGGGTCTGCACTGCTTGCAAATATCCACTTTAATAAACACTAGGCAGGGGCGTAGCCAGCGATACGCACGTACGCACGTGCGTAACATCAGTTTGAAAAATGAAAAATCAAACATGGCCAAAAATGGCATAAAAACCGAAGGCTAAGGGGGTTAGACCTTAAAGTCTAAAATGAAGATTTCAAACACACTTCAGAGCCCACCATTTCAGTTCTAATTTCAATTTTTCTCCCCGGGGGAGAACCCCCGGACCCCCCTTCCAGCATTGATCAATTTCAAGTTTTAGACCAATAACTTAGTAACTACAAAGATGGCAGCTCAAAACCTACGGTGCTACATGTAATCTGCTACATGTATCTCTCATGCGTCTAAACATTGAGTCAAACAGTTATATAATGTTATGTCTTATATAACGAACCATTGAAGAAAATTGTATGGATCACATAGTTCGTATTTAGTGCCCAAAATCCCCCACCAACAATTTTTCATAGTTCATATACATGTGGATCGTACGTACAATGTATACCTAAATCGTCTAAAAGTCGAAAGTTCTTGGAAATATATAGGTTAGTCACATTATTCGTATTCAGTGTCCAAAATCCCTACAAACACACTTCAGAACTCACCGTTTCAGTTCTTATTTCGATTTTTTCTCCCGGGGGATGACCACCGGACCCCACTTTCATCGGTCAAGTTCAAGTTTCAGAAAATAAAGAACTTAGTTACTAGAAAGTTGACAGCCTGAAAAACTTCTACAGTGCTCGTGAGTCTTAAAGTCAAATAGTTCTAGCAGTGGAAAAATTAGTCACAAAATAAGGTTGTGTATAATAAAACAGAGCCTTTAAAGCAATTGTATGGTTCACGTTGATCGTATTCAGTGTCCCTATTCCCCCCAAAAACACTTTAGAGCTCACCATTTCAGTTCTTGTTTCCATTTTTCTCCCCGGGGGAGGACCCCCGGACCCCCACTTGCATTTTTCAAGTTCGAGTTTTGGAAACTCAGGATCTTAACAACTACAAATTTAAATCAGCATCATGAAAAAAATACGGTGCTTCATGCACCTCTCGTGCGGCAAAGTCAAATTATTATAGCGGAAAAAATGTTAATCACTAAATTTTTTGTTATGTTATAACGGAGCTTTTCCTCTGAAGACGGAGCATGACTGCCTATATGGCGAGGTAATTGAAAACGGCTATGCACGTAATCCTCCAGCTTGACAGACAATAATGTCTGTACCAAGCTGTCCTGTTAGTGTTAAGCACAGGTACGCCAACAACAACAACATAACGGAGCTTTGAACACAATTGTATGGTTCACGTTGATCGTATTCAGTGCTCCAGATCCCTCTAAACACACTTCAGAGCTCACCATTTCAGTTCTTATTTCCATTTTTCTCCCGGGGGAGGACCCCCGAACCCCCACTTGCATTTTTCAAGTTCGAGTTTCGGAAACTCAGGATCTCAACAACTACAAATTTAAGTCGACATCATAGAAGACTACAGTGCTTCTTGTATATATCACTCGTGCGGCTAAAAGTCAAATTATTTTAGCAGAAAAAAACGCTAATCACAAAATTGAATTAGATGGACACATTTGTATAGTTCTCATAGATCGTATTCAGTGCTCCAAATCCCTCTAAACACACTTCAGAGCTCACCATTTTACTTCTAATTTACCTTTTTCCCGGACCCCCACCAGCAGGAGGGGGTATCCCCCTCCCCCTGATGTGCGTAACATTCGTTCAAGCCTGGCTACGCCGCTGCTAGGTTTAAACAGGTAAATACAAGATGATTGTAATTTAAACTGTTGAATTTAATCGTTGTTCTATATGTGCCCTGGATAATGAAGCCTTATCCTACATCAATGAGGAGCTAAGTGAATGTCAGTCATAATGACTACAGCGCTCCCTCTCTACAACTGCCCTCTCAATAACAACTCCCTCCATACAACGATCCTTGCAGCAGTTCCAACAAGAGCACCGCAGTGCGGCAAAATACGCCCGTCACGGCCGGCGGGTGTCAAAGTCGTCCAGGCTCAGGCCGACTGGAAAAAGTCGCCCGGAGTGTAGGCCCGACTATCGATCTCAAAAAGACTATGCTGTAGTATTGGGATAGCTCAAGTACTATCCCGATAGTATTGCGATAGTCAAGAAAAAAGTTCTAGGTTTTTTAAAAAATGCCCATTTTTGACAATAAAGGGGGCATAACTCTGCTAAAAATAGTCGCCAACGTCTGAAATTTAACAGGAACCAAAATTCACAGGTGCCTTCCCTGTATGATGAGAAAGCTAAATATGAAATTTGGTTACAATAGACAAAATGTAAGTAAATTTATTATCAGGAAACAATATATTGTTAAAAAAATTGTGTGAATGGGCATAACTCTAAAAATACAGAGTCAAACCAAAAACCCGTAATATATATTAAGTCACTTCATTCATTGTATCACCATATCAAATTTGAAATCAATGGAATCAAAAATAAAAAAGTTCTGTTTTTTTTTTTAAAAATGCCCATTTTTGACAATAAAGGGGCATAACTCTGCTAAAAATAGTCGCCAACATCTGAAACGCAAACTCGTACGAACTATTGTGGTATGGAATATTTGTAAGAAGTTTAATCAAAATCGGTCAATAAATGAAGGTGAGAGAGCGCTAAGAAGAAAAGTTAATGGACGAAGTGTGGCTTATTTTAAATGTTAAGGATGTAAAGGGGCATAACTCATAGAAAAATAATTTAACAGGAACCAAAATTCACAGGTGCCTTCCCTGCATGATGAGAAAGATAAATATGAAATTTGGTTACAATAGACAAAATGTAAGTAAAATTATTATCAGGAAACAATATATTGTTAAAAAAATTGTGTAAAGGGGCATAACTCTAAAAATAAGACGTCAAACCAAAAACCCGTAATATATGTTAAGTAACTTCATTCATTGTATCACCATATCAAATTTGAAATAAATTGAATAATTAAAAAAAAAGTTCTTTTTTTTTTTAAAAATGCCCATTTTTGACAATAAAGGGGCATAACTCTGCTAAAAATAGCCGCCAACGTCTGAAACGGGAACTCATCCGAGCTATTGTGGTATGGAATATTTGTAGGAAGTTTAATCAAAATCGGTAAATAAATGAAGGTGAGAGAGCGCTAAGAAGAAAAGTTAACGGACGAAGTGTGGCTTATTTTAGATTATAAGAATGTTAAGGGGCATAACTCATAGAAAAATAATTTAACAGGAACCAAAATTCACAGGTGCCTTCCCTGCATGATGAGAAAGATAAATATGAAATTTGGTTACAATAGACAAAATGTAAGTAAAATTATTATCAGGAAACAATATATTGTTAAAAAAATTGTGTAAAGGGGCATAACTCTGAAAATAAGACGTCAAACCAAAAACCCGTAATATATGTTAAGTAACTTCATTCATTGTATCACCATATCAAATTTGAAATAAATTGAATAATTAAAAAAAAAGTTCTGTTTTTTTTACAAAATGCCCATTTTTGACAATAAAGGGGCACAACTCTGCTAAAAATAGCCGCCAACGTCTGAAACGCGAACTCGTCCGAGCTATTGTGGTATGGAATATTTGTAGGAAGTTTAATCAAAATCGGTAAATAAATGAAGGTGAGAGAGCGCTAACAAGAAAAGTTAACGGACGGACGTACGGACGGACGGACGGACGTACGGACGTACAGCGCTGGGTATACCATTATACGACCGTCGATGACGGGCGTATAAAAACTGGACAATAATGTCCAACGCTTTTACTGCTGCAATATTGTCTGCTTAAACTTGTCGTCTGTTGTTTTTCTCAATGTTTCAATTAGGACATTTTGATAAAAAAAAACAACTAAATGACGAGTGAAAAACAGCTTGAATCCAGATCAGACGCCGCTTTACGCGGCGTCTGATCTGAATTCAAGCTGTTTGCGAATGTAAACCAATTTCCCTCCTTAAAATTCCCTCCGACCAACGAGCACAATTTGTGTCTCCCACTGGGTGTCATTGTACAGAGGGAATACTGTATAACCCTGGACCACCAAGAAACACCCCCTCCCTCCAACCACATATTGTATTGGGACTTTTACATACATATTTTTGGATTACTCATACCTGATAAAGAGGTTATAAACCGGAGATTCTTGCTCATGATCCCTTTTAATTTTTCACAGAAACTTTCCTCACATATGTAGAGATCTGAATTTGTGTCATCTTCTAAAATGAAGTAACTGAAATAAGATATGAGTCTCCAATTAGTTTAACCCTTTCCTCCCTGAAACTTTAAATAAACAATTCCAGTTTCCATTTTAGTCTAGTCCATTTCTGACCTTTAAGGGTTGTTTTGTCAATGTTTGGCATTATGACAAACAGTGAAGACCATGATCAGAGGGCTCCTTTCGGAGCCCTCTGATCTGGGTCTTCTCTGTTTGCATAGGACAAGTGTACTATTCACATGTACACTGTTTGAAAAGCACGCCTATATGCGGGACTAGGGTTCAAAGGGTTAACAAATGTATACCCAGTGGATTCTTCCATGCTTATATATTGAATGAATCCTTTTGATCTAAGGGGTGCCTGGTCTAAAGTTTCATTTTTGTTTTATTAAAATACATATCAGCGAACAGTGTAGACCCTGATCAGGTTGGTGCGCGATGTTAAGGTTTGGTCACAGATGTGCAGGAGATTGTAACAGCCCCGTCACTGTTCAGCGCTGGCTGGCAAATCTTGGACAAAACCTTAACATCTCTCACCAACATGAGCAGTAGTGGTCAGTGCATGACAGACCGTCATATAGATGATGAAGCCTGCAGTAATTGGATAAAAGCTTCGAGGTACGAGTTTTCAATAATTTGAGTGTGAAATTAAAGTTTTAAAATTCATATAATGAACACTAATACCACATAGGTAAACTTCCATCAAAACAGAGAGGTGATATTATCATGTCTCCTACATGACAGTAGGGCTGCCATTTCTCTGCTTTTTCCCCGAAATCTTTTAATTGTTATCCCAGCAGATGGTAGCTTAAAGCAGGTCGAAAGTAAAGCCGAATGTGCTTTAAGGCACATTCTGCTTTACTTTCAACCTGCTTTAAGTAATCACCCTTGAACAATTGATAATTTTGAAATCTTAGGATTTCGCAAGATCAACTTATGGCAGCCCTGTGACAGTTTTACCTGATGTCATTATTGAAGCAGATGGCCTGGTTTGCTGGCAATGTCCAGGGGGTTGTTGTCCATATCACAGCATACAGTGATCCCTTGTTACCTAAGAATTTTAAACAAAGAGTACTTTCTCTTCAAAACTAGTCAAACACGTGTTATCCTATTACTCAATAATTATGTCTTCCTTTTTCTATTTTTTGCCTCCACTAAAGAAATAAGTTCCAATTTATATGATCAACTATGCAACATATGAAATATATTCTATATCATAGCAGATGGTAGCTTAAAGCCTGCTGATAGTAAAAAAGAATACACCTTAAGGAGCATTCTGCTTTACAGCCTGCTTTAAGCAACTATCGGCCTTCAATATTGAAAATGAATTATGGGGGAAAAGGGTTCAATAAATTAAAAAGAATACTGGTATGTTTAAGCCAGATTCTGTATACCATATACATTCTGTAACTAACAAGTTTATTCTATGCACAGGGACTGATGGTGACAGCGTTACCAAACTGGCCTTGCTGCTATTTATTGTCATGTCTATTACAAAAGGATATTAAGTTTACCCATCACTGACTCATAATTTTGTAGCTTAATCCTTACTGCCCATTAACCAATGATGTTAGCCGTCACTTCTATTGTCCTGTCTCATGTCATGTACAGTAAACTTGGTTCTATATCAGATGATGCATTTGTAAATATGCATTCTGTGTGTGACATACCCTACTGTATTTCTCTTTTATCATTTTGACATGCAGAATTATACTGATTAAGTGCTTTACTTTCAGCAAACACTGAAAAAAGATATGAAGGAAAGGAACAAATGTCTTTTTTACTGTTGTGCACATATTAACACATATTAACAAAATGCTTACTCAAATAATGTTCCAGTGTTTTTGATGGCTTTGAAACGCGGCATCTGACATAGACAGAGGTACTGACATGTTCCGGGTTATACTCTAGTTCAGATTCTGCCAACGCTGTCCTGAAACAGATAATTGAAGGCATTAAAAATAGGATAAAGCATTACCTCAGGTTATTATAAATCCAATGCAGGTATTGTTCTTATTTCTTAACTCAGTGACCCATAGCCTGTTTTTAGCACTAAAAAAAGTGGCCACTTTAACTCTTTCCTCCCTGAAACTTTAAATCGAAAATTCCAATTTCCATTTTAGTCAAGTCCATTTATGACTTTTAAGGGTTGTTTTTGTCAATGTTTGGCATAATGACAAACAGTGAAGACCCTGATCAGAGGGCTCCTTTCGGAGCCCTCTGATCTGGGTCTTCACTGTTTGCACAGGAAAATTGTAAAACTCACATGTATACTGTTTGAAAATGACGCCTATATGCGGGACTAGGGTTCAAAGGGTTAAGAAGGTTGAAAGTAAAGCAGAATGGGCCTTGAGGCGCATACATGCTTCCCAACTTTGTTTTACTCTGAAGAGGGGTTTTCTTGATTTCTAGGAGGGATATTTGGGGTATCAAGAGGGAGATTTTCACGCCGCGGCATATTTCAGTAATTTTGTTATACTACATGGTACTGCATGTATCCAGTGATGTAATTGAATGAAATATCAAAGCTTTTTTTTACTCATTCATGACTTCTGAAACTTTAAATTTACTATTCCTGTTTCCAATCAAGTCAATTTTTGACTATTAATGGTAGTTTTTCATGACATATGAACTTACTCAATTTATTACATGTACATGTAGTACTGTTTCGACCTCTCTATGGATCTTGTCAGGCAAATATGAGTACATGTATTTACTATTTAGTCACTATTAAGTTAATAACATCCTATATACTGCCAGTCTTTTTCTCCCAACTATTTTCAATTCTTTTTCCATTTTGTGAAGTTCCTGGTGAAGTCAAGTCTCTGTGATATTCAATTATTTTCTCATTATGTGAAGTCAATTTTTCTTCTATCAGTCCCTTCAATTTTTTGTTTGTTTTTGGTATGAAATTTTAAAAACAAAAGTCCGACACAAAACACAGTTCATGTGAATATCCTACAAAATTGTAATACAACTTTCATTTTGTCTGTTTAGTGACAAAAAAAATAAACTCATAGATAACACTCGCAAGTATCTGTGCCTGTGGTCGAATTTTATACCTGTGATCCATTTTTTGCATTAATGTAACATATGCTTTTGGAACAAAAGGGGAGAAAAGTCGGGAAACAACTTTGACTCTCGTATGAACCTCGCCAGTAAAAAGGTCGTTTCTCAACACATGGAGTGAACAAATATATGTCAATGTCAATATTTACCCTATCTACATGTATCAGTGAAATAAGTGTCATGCTATGCAGAATGGCAATTGTCAGTTACATAACAAAAGTCCCATGGGGCATATTTCGCTCACCTGAGAAAATAGCTGAAAAAATGGCGATAATAATTTAGGTCCAGGACTGACCTAGATATGCAACAGACCCGAACAATTTGAACAAATTATGTAAAGTATATTTAAAAGTGTCACCATACCGAATATCAAAGCTCTGGCCATATTAGTGTCAGAGAAGAAGACGTTTGAAATTTTCTCTATATAACTCTATGTAAAACTGTGACCCCAGGGGCGGGGCCAATTTTGACCCCAGGTGCATAATTTGAACAAACTTGATAGAGGACCTGTAGGCGATGGTATGCGCAAAATATCTAAGCTCTGGCCCTTGTAGTTTCAGAAAAGAAGATTTTTTAAGTTTTCATTGAAAAAAATCTATTTTTAGCTCCTGTGACCTAGTTATGCAACCGACCAGAACCGTTTGAACAATTTTGGTATAGGACATCTAGAAGTGTCACCATACCAAATATCAAAGCTCTGGCCATATTAGTTCCAGAGAAGAAGACGTTTGAAAATTTCATTTTATAACTCTATGTAAAACTGTGACCCCCCGGGCGGGGCCAATTTCGACCCCAGGGGCATAATTTGAACAAACTAGATAGAGGACCTGTAGGCGATGCTATGTGCCAAATATCTAAGCTCTGGCCCTTGTAGTTTCAGACAAGAAGATTTTTTAAGTTTTCAATGAAAAAAATCTATTTTTAGCTCCTGTGACCTAGTTATGCAACTGACCAGAACCATTTGAACAATTTTCGTATAGGACATCTAGAAGTGTCACCATGCCAAATATCAATGCTCTGGCCACATTAGTTTCAGAGAAGAAGACGTTTGAAAATTTCACTATATAACTCTATGTAAATCTGTGACCACCGGGGCGGGGCCAATTTTGACCCCAGGGGCATATTTTGAACAAACTTGATAGAGGACCTGTAGATGATGCTATATGCCAAATATGTAAGCTCTGGCCCTTCCAGTTTTTGACAAGAAGATTTTTTAAGAATTCCTTATTTTTTCACTTTGGTTGCCATGGCAACCAGAGTTCTGCATTGTTTTTAATTCTTTGAACAAATTTGAAAGAGCTTGACCCAAGGAACATTTCTGTAAAGTTTGGTTGAATTCTGTCAAGCTGTATAGGAGGAGATGTCATTTGAAGCAATTGTTAACGACGACGCACGACTAACGACCAACGACTAACGACTAACGACTAACGACGGACGACGACGGACGCCGGACACAGGGCCATCCCAATAGCTCACCTTGAGCCTTTGGCTCAGGTGAGCTAAAAAACGCCAAAACAAACTGTAGGCGCATGGAATTATACCGACGAAAGTCTACTTTCATTTTCAACGGAAGAGCGTCCTTGGTTTTAGATCAATAATTCGTATCTTGACTATCCTCGGATGTTATCGTTGAGTTAATTGACTGGTTTCACATAATTGCTTTATAAGCCTCATTCTGATAAAGTGTGATAAAGTGACAAATAGGGAAACTGTTCAAAAGATATCTGCTTCGAAAAAGCAGAAAGTAATTGATCAAGCGAAACTGCTCTCCGCAATGGCCACGGCATCACTTTACAAACGGGTATTCCCCAATTATTAAAGCTTTGTCGCCGTGTTAACCCCCTTATCATTAATCTCAAATAGCCAGTCCCTTTCTAATGTGTCAGAAATAGACCGCCCGCTGCTGGAATACACACGCACTGACCCATGACACGAGTGAATGGTTCCGCTGTACAGTAGGACCTGTAAACAGCGACGTTTACAGATGTCCGTTTCTTGTTCTAACGAATGGAATGATATTTTGACAGAAATTCAAGCAGTCAAATTTCAATTTTTCAAAAGATCTACACCCTATTCAGGATTTTTCCAAATCGGGCTTTAGTCAAATAATTGGGGTGGTCGGGTTTTAACTTCAGAATCGGGAGACTCCCGACAAGATCGGGGGGAAGCATGCGCATAATGCTTTTCTTTTCAATCTGCTTAAAGCTATAATCTGGTAGGATAAAGAAAATATTTCTTATGGTATATACTCATGACTGCATAAAGTGAAATGATTTTCTTAAGGGTGTATCAATGTCATAAGCGATTTTTTCAAAGTATTAAACTTTTTTTCTATCATTGTTATTTTGAAAGAGCTATTTATGATGAATGAAAAAATCGAGAAAAAAATATATGGTGGTGTCCTTTTATTTGAGCTACAGCGATTTGAAAAAAGGTATGTCAAATTTGGACTTTTTCTCTCAAATTGTACCCATTCAGAGTACAAGTTTCAGTAAAAATCTATTTCAAAACAAAACAAACATGGTAATTTGGGTTTTCATTATTTATTTCATGTCTATGGTTGTATTTTCACATATAGAAACTAAATTTAGACAAAGAAGGCACTAGGTTTGAACAATATGGATCCTCAAATATCACAAATATGCTTTTTATAGGGCATGGTTTTATTATATTTTTTATTTTATGAAAAAAAAGTAAAAAAGTTTGAAAATGAAATAGTTCTAGTATTAGACTTTTTCTTATATTCTACCAAATGAAAGCCAATGCTAAGGCAGTTCAAACTTTGAAAAGAAATTGAAAGGTCAGTGTTGAAAATTTTGAGTTATTAAAGTAAAAAGAGTTATCTCCCCTTACAAAATTTACAAAAAAGTACCATATCGATGATATTTAGAGCTTTATAAATTTCACATTTTGTGCCTTTTTTTTCTTAAATTAGTTTTTGTATGAAGAAATACTTCAATAGACAGGAAATAAATAACACAAAACCAAATTATCATATTTGTTTTCATTTAAAATGGATTTTATTGAAGCGGGCTGTTTGAAAAGGACAAAATAAGAGGAATTGGGTGGGGTAAATTTTACATGGCCATGGAGCCAACTGTTGTTCACCAAAATGTACACATTTTCTATTTTTTCATTCATCTTAAATAGCTCTTCAATACAAAACCATCATAGAGTGTTTTCATATACTTTGAAAATTTCTTAAAGTCATGACATTGATGCACCCTTAAGTGATGGAATAAATAAAAGGTGTAAAAAGGCGTATTTGTAGGGTAATGGGTTACCTCATTGACCGTTGAAACATCATATGGACAATTTCATTCTGATCAAGTCTGGTCCATTTTGGACTGTTTATGGTTGTTTTTAACAATGTAATGCAAAATTACAAACAGTGCAGACCCTGATCAAAGGGCTCCTGTAGGAGCCCTCTGATTACAGTGGAGAATGTATTATTCTTTCCCAATAAACGCGTTTACTCTAAAACTATTACTTGCAGTGCAAACAGTTTGGAGCCAGATCAGACGCCGGGAAACCCGGCGTCTGATCAGGCTCCAAACTGTTTGCCACCAAGATAAACATGAATGATCAGAATTGTCCAAAAGTTGCAATTTTTCTACGTTTTAGTGCTTTGCGTTTGCGTACGTTTGCGTTTAAACGGGAAAGAATAACAGATTCTCCACTGTAGGTTCTTCACTACTTGCGTAAGACAAGCATACTCTTCAGTAGTAAATTGTTTGTAAACAGACTATCTACTCCCTGTTAGAGATTAATGGGTTAATAATACTTTCTGCCACAGTTTGAAAGGTATCTGTTAACTTCTTAGAATGAATTATTTGAAACCTGTACAGACCATAAAGAATCTTGCACTTTTAGGTCTCAACGAGTTTGGTATAATCAGATAAGCAGATAAATAATAATATTCTTTAGCAAAATAATACATTAATCATATGGCAAAGCCCTGGATGCACTGTTTTTCTGCATAACTTTCAGCCTGCTTTAAGTTACCACCTGCTAGGATAAAGCAGACATTTTAACACTGAATATTCATGACTGTAAGGCACAGAAATCTCCAGCTATTTCAAGTTGATGCAAAGGGAACTCACTGTGATGATGGCGACCAATATACAGGCATGATATCCATGTACACAAGACCCTGGAAATAAACAATATGGAAAACAGCTCAATTTTCTTTCTAACATTATTGATATATACTGAAAAGTAAGGTCAACCTAGTCCACCACAAAAAAAAATAGCATCTTATTGCCTATTCCTCCACACCCAGCTCAGAGGGCTCCCTAGGATCTACACTGTTTAATGTTTGAATTATACTTAAATATTTCTAGAACAAAACCAAAGCACTCAATGTAAATCAGTCATCAATCAGAAAACAGAGGAGTCCATTTAAAAGTTCACCATTGTAATGATTAGTTCTTTTGACACCATGGACCTGTTTCAAAATACTCATTACATTTGCAAACAGTGTAGACCCAGATTAGAGGGCTCCTATAGGAGCCCTCTGATCTGGGTCTACATTGTTTGCTAATTTAGACCAGTATTTATTCAACTACCCAGAATTCCAAGTAGGCTGGTTCATATTTTGGTAAAAAGTAAAAAGATCCACAAGGGAACATAATAACCCACAAGAGTTACTACGTGTTGAAAGAGTTAAGTAGATTTGAGATCTTTACCTTTTCAAACATTTTGTAGAAGACGTCAAGCTGTTTGGCCTGGTACTCCTTTGTGAAGGTATAGTAACACTGGTTGTCCCAATCTGCCATCACTCCCCATCTCTTAAAGCTATCCTTTTGCACTTTTAACGATTTTTCTGCAAACTTCTTGGCTAGATGGCGGAATAGAAACAGAGAAGATATGAAACTTTTAATACTTAAACTGGTACAGTAAAACCTCTCTATTATGACAACTTAATTGTGTTAATTGTTAGGCTTTTATGACAAGTGACTGCTTAAAGCAAGGTGACAGTAAAAAGGAAAGCTCCTTCAGGAGCTTTCTTTTCTTCTGTCACCTTGCTTTAAGCCATAACCTGTTTTTTTACAATCAATTAGCCTTCGTTTAAGGTCATAATAGAGAGGTTTTACTGAACACTGTTTTATTATAGCACAAGAACATTTACATGCAATGGCTTCGTTTTCTAAAACATACTAAAGCATTACAACCTAATTTCACTATTAGCTCAGAACAACATCACAAAGTATTATGACAAAAACTTCTTCCAAAATTACGTCAAAATTTGAAATTGCACAAATGTTTTAATGACTGCATGTACCGTATATTATTGCAAATATGTTTGCCGAAAGAGTTATCTACATCACTTTTAGTTCTGCAGTGTCTATAAAGTGCTCAATCGTTAAATGAATCGTATAGAAAACAAAAAAGTCCTCTGCAAGAACTTTTTAACATTGATTTTGATAAATCTACCACTTTTCACTATTGTTCATTCGATAGTTTGAGTACATGTACATTTGGGGCAAAAAAATTGTTTGCAGGCACGAGTTATTTTTTCAAAATTAATAAACCGATAGTTTCACATTCTAAGTTTATGAATCCATTTGCACACTTCAAAATATTTTTTACATCTATTGCAAATACATGTATGTTCTATCAATCAGCAGTTTTCAGAGCTCCAGATAAGCAGGAGTAAACTAAATGAATTCAACATTTTCACCTTCATGTCACAGTCAGCACCAAATCCTATGGTGTAACTACTCATTAAAATCGTCTTGAAGTGATGATTCTAATGAGTAGTAACACCATAGGGTTTAATGCAGAAATTAAGATTTCAGTTTTTAAAATGCTCCCCTTATATAGAACTCTCAGTTTTCAATGACCAACCTTTGCTTCTTATTTGTAGTGGTGTGAGTTTCTTGTGATTCCCTTCCTTCAGTGCTTTAAGTTCTATTGGCAAACCGTGGCAGTCCCAACCTGGCACATAGTGTACCCGTTTCCCTCGTAGCACATGATATCTGTTTGTTATGTCCTTCAAAATCTGTAGATTTATGAGAATTAGAACATTAAGTAACAACTATCGGTACTAAATAAAAGTTAAAATGATTACTTTATTCATGGCTGCTTGACTGTTGTATTGATATAGTTTTTGGACTATGAAAACTTAAAACCCTTTTTCCTATAAAAAATAAGGAAATAAAATATGTCTTAACTAAAGTAAACACGAGAAACCACCAATGTCGGTATGGCCGGATTGTCTGCACTTTGGCTTTGTATATATATATATAATATAGTTACCCATGGCATGTGATGATGACCTCACTACAACTGTACATGCCAAATTTGGTTGCTGTAGGACTTAAACTTTGACTAAAACTGACACTAACAAAAAGGTAAACCAAGACGCAAACGAAAAGGTTAACCAAGAATTCTCTAAGTCATTGGACCTTGAAATCTAGGTCACAGTGACCTAGTAATCCAGGGCATGTGATGATGACCTCACTACAACTGTACATGCCAAATTTGGTTGCTGTAGGACTTAAACTTTGACTAAAACTGACACTAACAAAAAGGTCAACCAAAGTGAGGACGGACGGACGGACAGACAGACAGACAGATGGACGGACGGCATTCGCCAATCTATAGACCGCATTTTCAATCCGGCCAAAAAATACATCTTTTTACGCCTTTAATTTATTTCTTCGCTAAAATAAACAATAGGGCCTGAAGGCCCTGATATTGCTCACCATTTGTAATGAAGCCTCAAGCCTGATAGCTTTACCTTTGAATTTCACCCGTTTTATTCTAAATCCATTCAAGTTTGTCGACCTACTGTAGTATAGTAGAGTACATCAAAGGCAAATAACAATGGACCTAAACAATACTGAAATGAAGCCTTTTTCTAGCATTTCAAAGTATATCAAGGGCAGGTAACTATTGCAACAATGATAACATTTCAACAATAATTGCACTCCTTCGAGAACTCATAGCTATATCCTTTGTGTACAAGTACATGTATAATCAAAATCCATTGAAAACTGTAGTTGCAAGAGTGTAAACGCTGTTAGATATGGCATTTTCAGCAATTCAAAGGTAGATAACTCTTGACCTATTGATCAGATTACAACCATAATTAAACTCATCTGAAGTTTTATGGTAATATACAATCTGAGTAAGTTTGAGAAAGATTGGATAAAATTTGTGGCCTCTAGAGTGTAAACATTGTTAAATATGGCATTTTCAGCAAATCAAAGGTAGATAACTCTCGACTTATGAGTCTGATTTCAACCATAATCAAACTCATCTGAACTCTTATAGTCATATACAATCTGAGCAAGTTTGAAATAGATTGGATAAAAATTGTGAACTCTAGAATGTAAACACTGTTAAATATGACATAATCGGCAATTCAAAGGTAGATAACTCTTTCAACCACAATCGAACTCTTCCGAATTCTTATGGTAATATACAATCTGGACAAGTTTTAGAAAGATTGGATAAATACTGTGGCCTTTAGAGTGTAAACACTGTTAAATATAGCATTTTCAGCAGTTCAAAGGTAGATAACTCATGACCTATTTGTCAGATTTCAACCATAATCGAACTCATCCGAGCTCTTATGGCAAGATACCATCTGAGCAAGTTTGAGAAAGATTGGATAAATATTGTGGCCTCTAGAGTGTAAACACTAAAATTGTTGACGCCGGACATTCAAGGATTGCAAAAGCTCACCCTGAGCTAGCTCAGGTGAGCTAATTAGCTTCATACAGTCAAATAAATATTCCCTCAATCCATTCAGCTTTACTTTGAGCTTGTTTGAAGCAACCTCTGTCTTTCTTAAATATTGAAAACAAGTTAAGGGGGAAAGGGTTAAAACACTAACCTATCCTTGGACCAAATAAAATGATCTTGCCATATGTGTCTGACTATAGCATATTATTTTTTATAAAGTGGGACAAATAATACTGCATCTAAAAAAAATCTTTTCTACATGTGCATAATCCAACATCTTTAATCCTTTACCCCATAAATACATAGCTGTTTACGCCTTTCATTTATTTTTCCAATGCATAAAAATATCCACTTTATATAGTCATGAATATGTACCATAAGCAATAGTTTCTATATTCTAACAGATGGTAGCTTAAAACAGGCTGAAAGTAAAGCAGAATGCACCATAAGGTGCATTCTACTTTACTTTCAACCTGCTTTAAGTGGTCACCTTTCTTCAAAACTAGAAACAGGCTATAAAGTAAAGGGTTCAGCATTGAGTTATTTATAGATTATTATTATACAGAACATGTTTTTACCTTATTAATAGAATGTCCTACATGGGGTTTGCCATTTGCATAAGGAGGTCCATCATGAAGAATAAACTCTTTGCCATTGTTATTTTCCTGTTGCCATTTATACAAGCCTTTGAACACACTGGTCTGGAATATTCAAATACCCGGTACATAAAACATGTGTTAATACAGTCAGGGAATTCATTTGTCATCCTTAGATTCATAAGTTCAGGTGTATTATTGGCAGTTAGAAGGATGAAACATTGAGATACACTAGGAATATATTGACATTAAAACATGGTGAATATTGATTCGTGTCCATCAAATCCCAGATCTGAAACTTGGTAATGACCAAGTGGATACTAAAACATTTCTGCTATAGACACTTACCCCAAAGATGATTTTTGTTCATGCATAAGGTGTTTCCAATACCTTTCCAGATGGTAGCTAAAACAGATTGAAAGTAAGGAGCATTCTGCTTTACTCTCAGTCTGTTGTAAGCAACCATCTGTCTTAAATACTGAAAACAAAACCTCCTTGAAAAGAATATAAGCTTACCCATCTTAAGACAGTTTTTTTTTCAGTAATTGGCTTGTTTACTATAATTTTGTCAGTGATTGGTACTGGGCAGCCAATTAATTGTGATTGTAATTTGTCCCTGGCCATTTAAATTTCCAAGGAAATTATAATTTTTTGAGAAATAGGCAAATCAAAACGAAATAGTGTACACTGTATTGACTATTTGTGGGAAATCCAGATATTTTTCGTAAATATTAGACTAGAGTGACAGCCTCTTTGTAACTCTGGAGTGTTGCTATGAAACATGAACAGAGACAGAGTCAAGTAATCAACGAGTGAGAGTCAATTTATTTACTTAATATAATTTCGCTTTCAGGGTTATTAAAATCACTCTTTTTGATTTCCGTCTCAGGGACGTAACGGACTTGGTTATTTTCCGTCCCTGGCATTTCCGTTGCGTAATTAGATATGACATGGAGAAATTACAGATGGAGAAGAAACTTATACTCAAATCTGCATTTTCCCGAAAATGCTGTCGTTGATTACCTGAATGCGAGATAACGCTTAATCGATCGATAATTCAACTACACAGATACGCCTAAAGCGGGCTATCGCATTTTTTATCGTGTTGAATGGTTAACTACTGTTAGTTTAAGTTACATACGAGAAACCGCCAAGGTCGGTATGGCCGGATTGTCTGCACTTTTGCTTTGTATATATATATATATATATAGACGGAAAATGTAAAATATTCCGGCAAATGCCGGACCGGCAAAAGTATATATAATTGTAAAGGTAAAAATGACTAAACACACCTTCTATTTTTTCTTTTTTATTACCATACGCGTTTCGCCTCTCGGCTCATCAGTGATTGTAATATATTTGTTGCTATGACGTGGCGTCAATGGTAACGCTACGTCATAAATGTGACGTCATAAACGTGACGTCATAACGTCATTTTAGTGGAACGTCATTGAAGTTCTTTTGATCAATTCTATGCATTTAATTTAGGTTGGAAACAGTTTATAAAATATTTTTCTTTTGCTAACCTGACCGAAATATTTTCTGAATTCATTTTAAAGAACGGGAACATTTGAAACTTGGGAATTTCTTTACAACATATGTCTAAATGTGCACTTAAAGGTATCTGCCGGGTGGATGGGTCCCTTATTTGCTGGGCATGTATTGTTCTTCTTGTTCTTAATTTGTCGCCTGTCTGGCCTATATAATATTCGTTACATCCATTGCATGTTATGACATATAAGACGTTTCTTACATCACAGGACATATTGGCATTTACTTTAAATATCTTACCATTAAAATTGTATGAATTATTTTCGATGATGTGTTGGCACAAGCTGCAGTTTGGCCTACCACATCGTGTTACTTTGTATGAAAATTGTTTTGTGTCTGTGAATTTTGCCCTTGTTAGAATTCTTTTTAAATTTGGTAGTTGTCTTTTGCTCTTAATAATGTTTGTTTTGGAAATTATATTATTCATGGTTTCGTCTGATTGTAGTATATGGAAATTATTTTTCAAAATCGGGAACATTTCAGTATTAGTTGGATTGTGTGTCGAGACGAAAGGAATGCTTTCTTTCTCAGTTTTGTTATTTACCTTTAAAAGTGTATCTCTTGAAAGTCTTGTAGCTTTTTTTATTCCATCTTTAATTAATTGTTTGGGGTAATTTCGTGACAAAAGAGATTCTTCTAATTCCTGCAATCTTGTATATTTCATACCTTCATTAGATACAATTGTCGAAATTCTACGGGCAAGGTTATACGGAATGCTTACTTTAGTATGTTTAGGATGACAGGAGTGAAAGTTAAGGTACTGTTTAGAGTCTGTCTCTTTGAAGTAAATGTCAGTGGTTATTTGTGTTTCATTTTTTAATATGAGTATATCCAGGAAGGGAAGCTCTTGGTTATTTACTTCAATTGTAAATTGAATATCTGGATGGAGGTTATTTATCAGATTGTGAAATGTTTTAAGTTCTTCTTTAGATTTTGTCCAAAACACAAAGCAGTCATCTAAAAATCTTTTCCATGCGTTTTTTATGTATGTTGCAAAGTCTTCGTTGAATATATTTTCAACTTGTGAATACAATTTTTGCTCTAGATATCCTAGTACTAGCGTTGCATATGTCGGTGCAAATTTTGTTCCCATTGCTGTACCTTTGACCTGGTTATAAAAAGTTTCATTAAATATAAAGTTGTTATTTTCAAGTATTATTTTGATTCCTTCCATGATGAAAGCCTTATTAAATCTCCTATGAATGAGGTCTGGATATTTATTCAACCAGTAATGTATAGCTTCTAAACCTAATTTATGTGAAATGTTAGTATATAAACTTGTGACATCGAAGGAAACCATTAAAGTATTTGCAGGAACTGATTTTGGAATATATATATATATATATATAATATAGTTACCCATGGCATGTGATGATGACGTAACATTTGGTTGCTGTAGGACTTAAACTTTGACTAAAACTGACACTAACAAAAAGGTAAACCAAGACGCAAACGAAAAGGTTAACCAAGAATTCTCTACGTCATTGGACCTTGAAATCTAGGTCACAGTGACCTAGTTACCCATGGCATGTGAAGATGACCTCACTACAACTGTACGTGCCAAATTTGGTTACTGTAGGACTTAAACTTTGACTAAAACTGACACTAACAAAAAGGTAAACCAAGACGCAAACGAAAAGGTTAACCAAGAATTCTCTAAGTCAATGGACCCTGAAATCTAGGTCACAGTGACCTTGTTACCCACAGCATGTGATGATGACCTCACTATAACTGTACATGCCAAATTTGGTTGCTGTAGGACCTAAGCTTTGGCTAAAAATGACACTAACAAAAAGGTCAACCAAAGTGAGGACGGACGGACAGACAGACAGACGGACGGCATTCGCCAATCTATAGACCGCATTTTCAATCCGGCCAAAAATCCTTAATTTTCACCGGATTTTCATTATAATGGTCTTAAAAGAAGGCTAAGATATTTATCTTTCACTTGTAAAAATAACAGATTTTATTTTTTAAATTGATAAGTTTTATGGCGAGTTAAAGAGTGGTTACCAAATGAATATGCCGATAAAAGGGAGCAAGCGCTCGCGCATAAATATATCACGCCCCGTTACAAAACCTTTCATAAAACCCTCAATTTTCGGCCGATTTTCATAACAATGGTCTTAAAGGAAAGCTTAGATATTTTTCTTTCAGTTGTGGAAATGCAAGTGTTTATTTTTAAAATTGACAAATTTTATGGCGAGTTAAAGAGCGATTGCCAAAAACTTGAATTTAATCCATAATTTTTGTCCGATATATATAATTATATATATATATTTTTTAATTTTTTTAAAAAAGGTCTTGATATAAAGCCGTGACACTTATCTTTCGTTTGTAAAGATACCAGGGGTTTTCTTGAAGCGAATAAAGTAATGATGACCTACAACGGTTGCTGGCTAATGAAATGACTATAGACCAACTCGCGTAAGAAAAGAATTCCTTCCGTACAAAAACTTAAGCAAACTTCTAAACTTCTAAAAATGTGTTCATGCATTGTTACAATGTTCTACATGGAGCAAAAATTTCCTTGGAGGCAAAAATTAAAAAAGATCCATTTGTAAAGAGACATTGAAAGGAGTGCGCATCAAACGGCCAAAATCCAAAACGGTCAAAGTTGTAACTGTATTATTATATCGTATGAGATCATTATTATTATTGAAAGGAAAATTAGAATTATTACAATATTGCTTGAAAAAAGGAATTTAGGGTTAGTTTTACAACCAGACTAAAATATACATACATGTGTATTATCCGTCCCATTTCTATGAAAGAGGTAACCGTAACAGTTTGCATTATCGTAAGAAATTAATTGCAAACATGATAACATGAGATCTACGTTTCTTTCTGCTTTACTTATGTCCTATATCACGGAGTAAATTATAAAGCAGTCAATGCCTTAAGCAATCTGTTTTAGTGACTGCTTAACTCTTTGCCTGCTGATCGCGATTTCACTTTTTTTTTTTTTTTTGCAAACAACTTGGATCAAGATCAGATGCCGCGTAACACAGCGTCTGATCTGGATCCAGACTGTTTGAAACTCGTCTTTAGCTTTATTTACTTACAAAATGTACAAATCTAAATTTTAAAAAAATGCAGTCGACAATTTTGAGCGATAAAAACAAAAGTGTGAAAAAACTTGCTACTTAACTTAATACATATCAATAAATCAAATTAAGATAATAGACGTTTATTTAAGAATAAAATCATCAAGTAAATGTGGTTAAATAATAAACTAGGTCTATTCATCTGTAAACTACATGTCTACCATATTACACATCACAAAGGAATGTGACACATTACGTAACCGTACACAGAACCCGCACCAATAAGCAGGACATTTATAAGCGTCATAAAACTCTCCCAGCATGAAGACCATGCTTCTTGAACATGCCGATTATCTATGAAGTGCATGTTAGGGAACTGGATACCATGGGGTTGCCACTTTAATAAAACAAGAGGCCCATGCGGGCCTAAATATAGCTCACCTGGAAAAACCAACACAAGTGTCTCATGACCCCTAGGGTGGGATCATTTTTTACCCCAGAGACATAATTTCAAATATCTTGCTGATGAACTTGAAAATTAAGTGTTCTGTCAAATATTTGTACATGGGTTGTTTCAGACAGGAAGACTTCATTGAAAAAAATCTATTTTTAGCTAATGTGACCCAGATATGCAACAGACTCAACCCATTTCAGCAATATTGGTAAAGAACATCTAAAAGTGTCACTTCATAATGCTAAATATCAAAGCTCTTGCCATAATAGTTTCAGAGAAGAATATTTCACTATATAACTCTATGTAAAACTGCGACCCCTAGGGCCTTGGCAGTTTTAACCCAAGGGGCATAATTTGAACAATCTTGATAGAGGACCTGTAGATGATGCTTTATGCCAAATATCTAAGCTAAAGGTACTGTGGTTCCAGACAAGAAGATTTTTCAAGTTTTCACTGAAAAAATCTATTTTTAGCTCCTGTGACCTAGATATGCAACAGACCGGAACCAAATTTACAATATTGGTTAAGGGCTTCTAGAATGTCACCATGTCAAATATCAAAGCTCTGGCCATGTTAGTTTCAGAGATAAAGATGTTTGAAGATTTCACTAAATAACTCTATGTAAAATTACGACCCCTGGGGCGGGGTCATTTTTTACCTTAGGGATATAATTTGAACAATCTTGATAGAATACCTGAAGACAATGCTTTGTGCCAAATATCTAAGCTCATGGGTACTGTGGTTTCAGACAAGAAGATTTTTTAAGTTTTCATTGAAATGATCTATTTTTAGCTCCTGTGACCTAGATATGTAACGGACCGGAAATGTTTGAACAACTTTGAAAGAGGACCATATAAGGATCATTCCTGCCAAGTTTGGTATAAATCCATCCAGTGGTTTCAGAGGAGATGTTGTTCAAAGAAATTGTTGACAACGAACGACGCACGCATACGACGACGGACACAGGACAATCAAAATAGCTCACCTTGGCAATACATGCCAGGTGAGCTAAAAAAAACAATGCTACCCGTGCGTGTAACTTGAACATGAGTTTTTGACTTCTGTAACCGCATGATGTTTATATATTATACAAATCACAAAAAATAATGATAATAGAATTGAATTGAAAAAAACAACAAAAAAAACAAGAGCCTCATGGGGCATATGTCGCTCACCTGAGAATAGCTGTACATCAAAATGGAGATAATGATTTATGTCCAGGACAGGAAGGGGTCATTTTTTACCAGAGGGGCATAATTTGAACAATATTGTAAGAGGACCTGTAGATGATGCTATGTGCCAAATATCTAAGATCAGGGTTTTAGACAAGAAGATTTTTGTAAGTTTCCATAGAAAAAAATCTATGTTTAGCTCCTGTGACCTACATATGCAACAGACTGAAACCAGTTGAACAAAATAGGTAAAGGATATCTAGAAGTGTGACCATGCTGAATATCAAAGCTCTGGCCATATTAGTTTCAGAGAAGAAGACGTTTTGAAAATTTCACTATATAACTCTATGTAAAACTGTGACCCCCAGGGCGGGGCCAATTTTGACCCAAGGGGCATAATTTGAACAAACTTGATAGAGAACCCGTAGATGATGCTGTGTGCCAAATATCTAAGCCAAAGCTCTGGCCATATTAGTTTCAGAGAAGAAGCCGTTTTGAAAATTTCACTATATAACTCTATGTAAAACTGTGACCCCGGGGCGGGGCCAATTTTGACGCCAGGGGCATAATTTGAACAAACTTGATAGAGGACCTGTAGGCGATGCTATGTGCCAAATATCTAAGCTCTGACCCTTGTAGTTTCAGACAAGAAGATTTTTTAAGGTTTCATAGAAAAAAAATCTATTTTTAGCTCCTGTGACCTAGTTATGCAACGGACCAGAACCATTTGAACAATTTTGGTATAGGACATCTAGAAGTGTCACCATGCCAAATATCAAGGCTCTGGCCATACTGGTTTCAGAGAAGAAGACGTTTGAAAATTTCACTATATAACTCTATGTAAAACTGTGACCCCCGGGCGGGGCCAATTTTGACCCCAGGGGCATAATTTGAACAAACTTGATAGAGGACCTGTTGATGATGCTGTGTGCCAAATATCTAAGCTCTGACCCTTGCAGTTTTTGACAAGAAGATTTTTTAAGATTTCCTTATTTTTTCTCTTTGGTTGCCATGGCAACCAGACTTCTGCCTTGTATTTAATTCTTTGAACAAATTTGAAAGAGCTTGACCCAAGGAACATTTCTGTAAAGTTTGGTTGAATTCTGTCAAGCGGTATAGGAGGATATGTCATTTGAAGCAATTGTTAACGACGATGGACGACGGACGACGCATGACGCCGGACACAGGGCCATCCCAATAGCTCAACTTGAGTCTTTGGCTTAGGTGAGCTAAAAACCAACATCAATGCACCTGGTTTGGTTGATGACTGGATTAACCCTCTCATTACTGAACACCAGTAACATGATGACTATTGCAATTGAAAACAGTTGTAATCCAGACCAGGCTGCAAAAATGTCGGATTCATAGAGTATGTCTCTTGAAATATATTTTACCCCTTTTTCAAATTAAGCTCTCTATGACACATTTTACCTTTTCTTCGCATGAGGATCATCAGAGAGAGAGAGACAGACAGACATTCATACAGAAAGATGGAGACAGAAAAGAAGAAGCGAGAGACTGACAGACAGAGATATGCCGGTTATTTAAAAAGCTACCATCAATTTCATGCTCGTAAATTAGGTGTGAAAACATAATTGCAATATAAAAGTAAGGTCGGCCAAATGACTTTAGGGAGGTCGGCCATGTGCCACTGCGCTAATAATTTATAAATTATCGCCTCAAATTTTGTGCAATTTTTTAACTTATGGTCTAATAAAGCATCTGTATTAAAACTATAACAAACAGATCACATAAAATGCATTTCTATAGACATCCAAATTCGTGGGTAAACAGAAAATACGTATTTTTCTCATTTTCCCAACCACACTAAACTATCAATTTAAAAATTATCGCCTCAAATTTTGTATAAGACATCAATTCATGGTCTAATAAAACATCTGTATTAAAATTTATAACGAAAATATCACATTTAAAGCATTTCTATTAACATCAAACTTCGTAGGCAAACGGAAAATACGTTTTTCTCTCATTTAAATTCTTAAGAAAATGAGTCATTTTCACAACCTCACTAAACTAACAATTTATAAACTATCACCTCAAATTTTTTATTAGGACTGACACCATGGTCTAATAAAACATCTGTATTAAAATTTATAACGAAAAGATAACATTAAAAGCATTTCTATTAACATCAAACTTCGTAGGAAAACGGAAAATACATTTTTCTCTCATTTAAATTTTTAAGAAAATGAGTCATTTTCACAACCTCACTTAACTAACAATTGATAAACTATCGCCTCAAATTTTGTATTAGGACTGACATCATGGTCTAATAAAACATCTGTATTAAAATTTATAACGAAAAGATAACTTTAAAAGCATTTCTATTAACATCAAACTTCGAAAACGGAAAATATGTTTTTCTCTCATTTTTAAATTTTTAAGAAAATGAGTCATTTTCACAACCTCACTAAACTAACAATTGATAAACTATCGCCTCAAATTTTGTATTAGGACTGACATCATGGTCTAATAAAACATCTGTATTAAAATTTATAACAAAAAGATAACATTAAAAGCTTTCCTATTAACATCAAACCTTTGTGGCTACGTTGTTTTCTAGCCGCCATATTGGCCGATTTTCAACGACACAATAAATCGCGGCCAGACATGTAATTTCTCCATGGATATGATTACGCCGCAAATAAGAACACTGCAATGCAACCAGTACGAGTGTCAGACATTTCGGTAAAATGACCAGTTTGGTAAATTGATTTCATATAGCGAATAATATTCTATACCCACTACAACATGGATTTCGCAGCAAAAGGTCCTGCGAAACCCAGCTTCTAGAGTGTATATATGACCTCTCTAAAAATCTTGAAGATGGAAAACAAACTGATCTCTTAATACTTGATTTCTCAAAAGCCTTTGACAAAGTCTCCGATTCTCTCCTTCTCCACAAGTTAAGCCACTATGGCATTAAAGGTACAACCCTATCTTGGATTAGGGCATTTCTAACAGGTAGAACTCAGGTCGTTGCGGTTGAAAGCGAGGAATCCGACACGGAGGCTGTTGACTCCGGTGTTCCACAAGGCTCAGTACTCGGTACTTGTTAGATCTGGATCCATACGTACTAAAACAACCGTGAAAACATGACTCAAACATCGCTTTTTTCTGTCACTTTTTTGTTTTGAATAGAACTATATTTTTGCTTTAACTCTTGTTCGACCGATGCTTGTTGGCAAGTGACATTTGATCTGAGGAACATCACTCCTTGCTAAAATAAAGAAACTGAAAAAGGGATTTTGGATCCAGACCAGATTCAAAAGGGGCCTGATCTGGATCCAAATTCTTTTGGATACAGTAGCGATTCAAGTCGCAACCAGCAGGTAAAAGGTTAAAATCCTTATTCTGTTTGCTTTACCTCCTGAATACTCTCTTCCCTTGCTGCAACATTTCTCATCGATAACGGAAATTGGGTCTTAGGGAGGTTCAGAGTGTCAGAGTATTTCTTTTGGCGACTGTCAGATGATTTTCGTCTGATAAAATTCGTGACATACTTTGAACGCACCATTGGAAAACATAGTCTGTTTGCTAACAACTTCTCCATAATTTATTTGATCCAATGCTTTACTTAAAACAACATTTTATCACAAAAATCGGCACGTTACTGTGCAAACATTTCTTCTTCTCAAGGGCGCAGCCATTTTGATGGATAGGTATAAAAAGCGGCGAGGAAATCCGGTTTTACACTAAACGGGTTTTAGGCCTAACCCGCAAGCTCGGAACCAATCGGGAACAACTTCCCAACAATTACTTCCCTTGAATACTCTTTAGAAATATGATATCCCTTAGAAATCGGACAAACAATTTCAGAGTTTCTTTCGATGGCCAGAGATTTATGTGATTGAAAAAATGACATGATTTAGAGAATTCAGGTATATTTTATACGTTCATAATAATGTTTCATAGAAATTCTTTTTCTCTTGCACTTAAATGCTGAGACATTCTTTACACACCTTACCACAATATTTGCTGCACAGCCACAGGTGCTAGATACCAAATATGTTTATATTTTACCCTTTCATTTATATTTTTTCTGTGTTTTCCTCTGCCCTCATATTTTGTTTCCAATGTTTAAGACAGGTTGTTGCGTAAAGCAAACATAAGGCTCCAACAGGAGCTAGCTGTGCTACTTTTAGCTCGCTTACAATAACTAAATCGGGAAGGGCTAAAGTAAAACGGTGGTTTGTTACACGGTTACACCTGTTTGTTATACAGCTTTATAGAAAATCAGAAAGTCCTATAAGCATGAAATGGCATCGCTTCAATGTTTCATTTAAGACATGTAGTATTCACGCATTTCTTAGAAAGAGTTCACGATCTGCTGATATGAGTGATTTCATCCTACCTTTTGAAGTACGAGCCTGTCTAGTGTGTGATTATCTTTAGTGGTTTGCCGATTTACCAGTTAACCATAGAACAAAACAGTTGTATTCAGGGCTCGACATAAACCCACGTCAGACAGACATTCACTAGTTGAAGTTCGGTCCGGACATAAAGAAATTTCTGGCCGTAGCCCGACTGGTCGTAGGCATTATTCTGATTTTTGATTAAAGTGTAGGGGTGAGAGAATGCATTCAGACCAGCAAATTAGAATTTAGATACACTAGTTCAATTCATGATAATTGACGAGTGCAAACTCTTGAAAAAACAAGTAAACACTGATTGTTTATATTAGTCATGTTTTCCATACAGTACGCATGCACTACGGGCACCGTACCTCGGACGTCATCAATAGTAAAGTGGTAAAAATTCTTCCTGTTTCTTTTCCGCCACTACGCGCCAAATAAAAGGTGAATCTCAATACCAGTCTGGAGATTTTCCTTTCCATTACGGCATGACATAAAAAAAATCAAATTTCATAAACGCATTTCAGATCATAAAATTTAGGAAATACGTGTTTAGTATTCGAAAAAAAAGAAAGCTGATGCTGTATTTTACAACTGATTTTGCAGATAATAATGAAGTGAATTCATTTAACGACATAGTGACTCATTTACGTTTCGTTTTCCCTTTTAACAGTAAAACCCCAATGTTCATAAAATGTTGCTCGGTTTAATAATCAAATAGGGGATGTTTCGGAAGGATCTTTAGGGAAAGGCACAAAAGGAAGAACTACAAGACAAGACAATAGTTTATTGATACTTTCAGGCCTCCAGCCTATAGTACAAAGTATTTACAATATACATTTATACAAGCAGTGATAGTGTGAAAGTGGCTTTGTAACCATTATTAACCATTAAACCCACACTTATGTTTATGCATACAGTGGAATGTATAAATATACAAACTGTTAAATGCACTCAATGTGTATACATGCATGTGTATACATGTGTACACATATATACATATACATATACATACATACATACCTATCATTCTTTAACTATAATACATAGCAAGAAAGTATTTGGTGGTTGAATGTCCTCTAACGAAACGAAACAAGAGGAGCCTTCTAGGCACTGATGCCATAACAACCAAGGTGTTTGCACATGTATATGTAAACGCCTGCACATAAAGTTCCGTACATGCACCCATGCACAAACACATATACCACAACTTTGGTGTCCGTACATATACAATTAATATTAACTTTACATTTATTAACACTTCAAACCCTCAATGTGTATAGTATACATATATATATATACATACACTCATGTATACACATATGTATATACACATATGTACAACCCCGTGTTTATGTCCATACATACCTTGCAGGGATTTCCCCAGGATTTCTTGAAGGCATGTTGAATTTGAGACATAGTGGGAGGGTGCGGGAGGGCTCTCCCTCCCGCGCTGCGACGAAATTTTTTGCTCTTTAATCAATGAAATAGTGCATTTTTGGCAATACATATATGTAGTGTATACTATAGTGTGTTTATATGGAAATGGTTGAAAGAAGTACTATTCTGTTTCCTAGATCTTTTTGTTTTCAAGTTCAGCACCAATATTTAAGTTACAACTCATAACTGAAGTTTACTATAATACATGTACCTGCTGATCTCCCAGTACAGTTGCTGACTGCAGCTTGCATTAACTAGTATTCCATTAATTTGCAACAAAGCATTACATTGTAAAACCTTACAATTTGTTAAAGCACAAAAATGATAAATACATGTAGCTGAAACACATTAATTCACTTATTTTATACATAATTACATAAAAAAAAATATCCAGAAACTAGGATGTGGAAACTATGAATGCCTGGACCTATGGAAAAAGTGTAGACCCAGTCTGATCTCCTTGGTGAGTCCTCTGATCAGTGTTAGTGCCATTTACAAGATTGTAAAGTCTTTGGAAAAACTACTATTGACAGAAACCACAAACAACATGTAGTCTCTTGACCAAAATGGAAAAGTCTTTTGAAAAAATCAGTATTTGAAAGTTTAAAGCATGTACACACATTTTCAATTTTCTCTGCTATACATACTACACTACTGTCACACTCAATCAGATAATACACACAGAAATGCTCACTTTTGTTTTCAAATAAATAAATTCTGAAGCAGAAATGCAGAAACAAGTAGGTAGGGCTTGTGCTGCAAACAGTAGATCCAGAACAGGAAGCCCCTGGCCAGGGAAAACTGGTTGTCTTACTTATGTTTTTGGAAAAACATTCATAACTTCATAAGTCTCATAAACTTAATCAAATAATTTATTTGAAACGGTTAAACATTAACTTGCCACACACAGTCAAACATACACACAAAACACCTACCCTTATTTAGAATTAAGTACAGTGCATGGTGATTTAAATGTATCATACTTAAACTCTCATTCCTCATAGCCATTTGAGATACGTTTTCATGCCTTTACTGTTCCCTTGAGGTTAAAGAAAAGAAATTGTTTTTGTACTCTATCGAAGATAGATCTAGATACGGTAATATAATGGAGGTTTAGTAAAAAAAAAAAAAAAAAAAATAATATTATTATTTTTTTTATGTGTCAAGAACCTGTGGGTTAAGCGCATAGAAAATTTCCCTGCATCCCGGCAAGTGGATGTCAAATGGAGGATTCATTTTTACTTTAAGCCTGCTCTAAACATCCATCCATCATAAAAACAGAAAACAAATTTTAACTCTGTGAAGAATTAAACTGTTTGACTTTGTCATGAGATACCGTAAATCCAAGTCTACTTGAATATTTGTTGTCACGATTGTTTTCTGTTTCAATATTTAATCTCCAAGTATTCAATTTCAATTTCTATTTACCAAAATACCAGAAAGCTATTTTAAGAGATTCATCGTTTCCCGCGTGTATGTGTTGTTCTTCTCTTGTAACTTATTTCCCGAAACTCCCACGAAAAAGTCTTGCACATCGATAGCCATTGCATACGAATAAGTGCTAATTTTAAACGTCGCAATTTATGTTAATTTCCTGTCATTCTAAATGGACGTTTATAACGTCTAATCTAATTGGATGTTTTCAAAAAATGACGCTGGGAATTACCTAGTCTAGATCTATTTGATAACCAGTTACAAGTAAAGACATGTGACAAAGTTCGAAGCATGCCGCGCATTTGGATTTCATTTCGGAAGATTGGAATACTGTTTGCGTCTGTTACGTGATTATTAATACGGAGTTGTGAGGAAATAAATTCTAAAAGGTAATTTATAGTCATTTAAAACATTCATTTGTTCTGTATTTGCGGAGAATTTCCTTATTTAACAGGCCCCGTATCGAGAATATTTTTCCGAGGCGAGACGCGATTTCACGTCTCATTATATTCGCGGCGAATTTTCAGTCCACCGTTAATAATCTTATGAATGTTAAATTCGGGAAAAGGAATGTCCGAGATTCCGGTTTCGGCTAGTATTTATTTTTCTTTCAGCGTTGTTCGTAGCTTGTTTTCCGAAAATCATTCAAGTCGCTGTTTGTAAAGTTAGCCATGTTGTAGAATCTACTCGCACTAGCGGTTTTAGAAACGTCAATCAAAAGTTAATCTCGCTCAAAATAGAACGAGTCCCTGTCAATCACTGTAAACGGAATAAGGAAATTCGGCTCCTGATTGGTTGATGAAGCTAAGCACACGCCCGACGCGCGTGACGGCGTTTGGCATATGAAATAATTACTGGAATACACAACACAGAGCCCTGATTAAGGCTAGTCGCTCTGCAGATTAAGACATGTCGGCCAGATCAAAGCATGTCGCGAAGAGACCGCCTGGGAGGAAGGCATGTCGCCTGCGACAGGCGAAAACGGCCTGGGGAAATCCCTGAATAATATTTTACACAGCGGTCTTAAAAGATTTTCGAGATATAAGGTGTGTAAAGTGGAGAAAAAAATAGCCTAAATCAAAGTATTAGACATTTCTTTCCCCTAATATAGATATTCAGATGGGTAATTAGTTAATTACAATTTTAAAGATTCAAAGAACTCTCCAATTGGAGACTGGTAACAGAGTCAAATGCGTTTCGGGAAAAATCATAAATGTCCTTGATACAGAGCATAATAAAATTGGTAAAGTTCTCCAAAAATAATATATAGGCGAATATTTTACATGGATGCAAATCTGAAAATAACTTCTTTGACTTGGATTTACCACAAATCCTTATGATAATCAAGTTGTAAGTTACTGATGAACTTCGGAAATGCAAATATCAATATGAATTTACAGAATAAAGATTATGTTTGATAAGTTATATACCATTGAATTCCAAAAGATAAGATAGAAGATGATCCCTGATTGTCTTAATGTAAAGCAGAATATGCTTTAAATTACATTCTGCTTTACTTTCAACATGCTCTAAGTGGTCATCTGTCTTCAAAACTAGAAACAGGTTATGGGGGTAAAGTGTTAATAATGAGAAAGGTTTCAGTGAAATTGTTAACTCAATGATATCTTTGTTAGTTTTCAATATTCTTATTTTCAGTATTGTTTGACTCCAAAGATGTCTGCATCAGATGATGAGTCTGTTATTTCGCCCCCACCCTTCACTCCACCTCCAGTCGCCCCACTTCCACCGCCTCCACCTTTTTCACGTACGGCGATGGGCTCCAACAGTAATGGAATACAGAGAGAAGTGTCCTACACTAACTTCACTGCTGATCCAGTCGGGGATGGACAGCGGGCATACAAATACGCTTGTGGGCTAATTCCGTATGTATAAAACACTGGTCTGAAAAATTAGTTTAACCTATTACTCCATAAATACACCTTTTTACGCCTATAATTTATTTTTCCACTGAAGAAAATAGTTCTTATTTTATACAGTTGTGAATATTAAACATTATACATAATTTCTATATTCCAGCAGCTGATAGCTTACAGCAGGCTGAAAGTATAGCAGAATGTGCCTTAAGGCACATTCTGCTTTACTTTCAACCTGCTTTAAGTGGTCACCTGTCTTCAAAACAAGAAAAATACCATGGGGTAATGGGTTAACCCTTTTCTCAACAGAAGCACCTCTAACCCGTTACCCAACAAACATGTATTTTTACGCCTCTATCTTTAATACTCTTCCACTGAAGAAAATAGTTTCAATTAATACAACTTCAAAAAAGCAAAAAAGGAGGTAGGCTCCAACAGCAATGAAAAACAGAGAGAAGTGTCCTACACAAACTTCAATGCTGATCCAGTCGGGGATGGACAGCGGGCATACAAATATGCTTGTGGGCTGATTCCGTATGTATAAAAAACTGGTCTGAAAAACTAGTTTAACCCTTTCCCCAAATAGAAGTGCCTTTAAGGGCATTTGATGTATTCCTCCACTATTGTTCCAATTTAGACGGTCATTAATGTACCAAAAGAAACAATTTCTACATAAATATCAAAGGAAATGATAGCTTAAAGCAGGCTGAAGGTAACCTGCTTTTTTACCAACTATAAGAATTAAGCTAGAAGTTGAGCGTCAGCAGTAAAATTGTAGTGAAATGGACATGAATATAAATATTTGAAGGCGATAACAGCATCAACAATCAAAATATGATCTTTATGTTTTCTCGGATTTTCTCCACAGAAATGCATTTAAATCCCTTTACTCTATTATAATTCATCTAACCTTATATTGTTAAAATATTTTTATAAAACTATTTTTATTATTTTATTTTAGGGACAGCCTTGAGAATTATACATGTGTATCATACCAGAGAATGGTTGAACCAATTATTCAGAGTGGACCACAGTAAGTATTCTGTTTTTCTACCTGCACTGGTAGTGGGGTCTTTATAGAGTCACTTTGTCCATCCCTCTGTCTGTCAGTTGGTCTGTCAGAGCTCATTAGCCTAACGTTTGGCTAAAAAATCTAGTCACATAAGCGAAAAACATAAATCTGATCATTCTCTTGTGACACTAACTTGATTAATCTGGGTATTAGTGGGAATAGAGTTAGGGTTAGCCTCTAGATCGTATTATTCAAAAGTTAGAGCAAAAAGAAAATGTATGTTAAATGAATAGCCACACAATAGAAAACAGAAAATAGCCATACTGATACAAGTAGTAGCTAGTCCGCCAGTGGTCTGTCTGGAAATTGTCTGAGGCATATCTTCAATATTATATCATCTACAAATACCAAACCTGGTGTGTGGTTATACATGCACAGGGATCCAGATATGGGAAGTATTTCAAAAATTAAAACCTTTATTTCTGCATTAAACCCTATGGTGTCACTACTTATTAGAATCGTCTCAAAGAGACGATTCTAATGAGTAGTAACACCATAGGATTTGGTTCAGTATGAGTGAGAAAATGTTGGATTTGTTCATATTACTCCCTCTTATCTGAAACCCTGCATGCATCTTGAAATAATCAAGTGAAACATATCACTGTCAGGTCACTTTGATTGTGACCTCTGACCTTGATTGTTGCAAACCCTTGTCCAGAACATATCTTTGGAGAAACCAAGGTCTTTCATTTTTAATGTGGAGTACACACTTCATTATTCTGGCATACGAGGGGCATTTTTAAGCAGTGGTAACTCATGATTAACTCTTTGAACCCTAGTCCCGCATATAGGCGTGCTTTTCAAACAGTGTACATGTGAATAGTACACATGTCCTATGCAAACAGTGAAGACCCAGATCAGAGGGCTCCGAAAGGAGCCCTCTGATCAGGGTCTTCACTGTTTGTCATAATTCCAAAAATTGACAAAAACAACCCTTAAAAGTCAGAAATGGACTAGACTAAAATCGAAACTGGATTTGTCCATTTAAAGTTTCAGGGAGGAAAGAGTTAATAAGTTCAATATAATAAGGGCAAAATGTATGTGTAATACCGGTATGTCATTTTAACCCATTACCCCATAAATACACATTTTTACGCCATTTATTTATTCATTCACTGAAGAAAATAGCTCCAATTTATACACTGTAACAGTCATGAATATATGTCATTAGAAATATTTTGTTTATCATAGCATATACCCCCGGTAGTAGCTTAAAGCAGGCTTAAGGCGCATTCTGCTTCACTTTCAACCTGCTTTAACTCTTTCCTCCGTAAAACTTTAAATGGACAATTCCAGTTTCCATTTTAGTCTAGTCCATTTCTGACTTTTAAGGGTTGTTTTTGTCAATGTTGGCATTATGACAAACAGTGAAGACCCTGATCAGAGGGCTCCTTTCGGAGCCCTCTGATCTGGGTCTTCACTGTTTTCATAGGAGAAGTGTACAATTCACATGTATACTGTTTGATAAGGACGCCTATATGCGGGACTAGGGTTCAAAGGGTTAAATAGTCACCGTCTTCGAAACTGAAAACAAGCTTGGGTATGGGGTAATGGGTGAAAGAACAATTCTTTGCCATCACTTCATATGGATCTCTGGCCTAGTGAAGTGTACCATTGTCCTTTACAAACAGTGTACCGGTGAAGAGAACTTTTTTTCTGTGTTAACAGTGTATACCCTCTTGACGGGCTCTTAACTCATTACCCCATAGCCTGTTTTTAGTTTTGAAAATAGGTGACTACTTGAAGCAGGTTGAAAGTAAAGCAGAATGCGCCACATGGCGCATTCTGCTTTACTTTCAGCCTGCTTTAAGCTATTACCTGCTAGAATAAGGAAAGTATTAAATATGACACATATTCATTACGGTATATATTGGAACTATTTTCTTCAGCGGATGAGTATAATTGCATGTGCTAAAAGTCGCTTCTATAAGGGAAAGGGTTAAAGAAGCTCTCTGATAAAGGTCTGCACTGTTTGTCATTTTGAAACAAATCTTGTAATTCTTGAGGTACATGTATATGACAGGCTTTAGCACATGGATTGTCACATGGATTGTCGGCAGTGTTAATTATAATTAATCTAATTATGTAAATGTGTTGGGTTTTAAATTATGTATGACTATTGGTGGTTAGATAGGGCATCATCACCAAATCTTATTACATTCATTAACTCTTTGCATGCTGGGTAATATTTTCGTCTGCAACAATTGCAGTCTGTAACTGTTCTAAAAATAGAATTCTCAAAATATCTTTTTAAAGCTTACAGTGTCAAACAGTTTGGATTCTGATGAGATGCCACGTTATGCGGCGTCTCAACAGGGTCCAAATTGTTTGCACAGATAATCTGCTGCTAACATGTGAAGAATTAACTACAGTCAAACTTATGTTAAATTGACAGAAGCATGAATGCCTAAAGATAGGTGACTGTTTAACAAGGAAAATGTAAAGCAGATAGTTTCTGCTTTACTTTTGCCCTGTTTTAAGCAGTTACCTGTACAAATGTAAGATGTATATTGTGTCTGTATATTTTGTCTTCTTTTAAGTGACTGCTTAGTATAATTTTGTCTGTATATTAAACAGTTATATTATTGACTTTGGGTCAATTGAATGTCATAATACAGTCAAACCTATGTTAAGAGACCACTGACTGAAGATGCAGGGTGGTCTTCTAAGAGTGTTGAATGCTAAATAAATGCAGGGCAAAACTAATTCAGAAGACTCCTATAGGACCCTTCTTCAATATGTTTGCCCTGCATTTAGCAGCCACCTGTCTTGAACGCTACAAATAAATCACTTTTTTAGTGATCACTTGCTAATTAAGGGGGCAGTACACAATAGATTGCCAATTTCAGCTGAGCTACACACCCCGAGTCACACTTTCCCTGCAATTCTGTCCTTTGTAAACACACCTGAAACAAATAAAGGCCTTAATTCCTGACACAAGTCCATAAGCATGGGAAAAAGCTATAAAATTTCCAAGTAAACACATATTCACTCTAAAAATTGAATAAATTTTCAATTTGTTTTGGTCTCCAAAATTCATTAAAAAAGTGGCCGAAAAACACAACTTTCCCAAGGGAAAATGCATACTGCCCGACATCTTTTTGGACTTATGCAATCTGCTCTCCTGATTCCCCCAACCCACTGCTCTCAGCAAAAAACAGAAAAACGATACGCCTACCGATAAACTTTTCCAAAGTTAATATGTGTTTGACCCTACCCAAATTCTCGCCTTTTTTCTTACCCATTTGAGCAGAGTGCTTTAGTTTCGAATTTTCTACCTAAATCAGCACCAAACACTTGCAAAGGTCATGACCTTGGTACTGATTTGCTTAAAAACATGTCTGACAGTTGGATTTTCATGCATAATATTCTTCAGTATTTTTATTTATACTCTGAAACACCTTTAAAGTCAGTGTATACCCTAGATTAAGGATTTTGACCGGGGCCAATTTGCATATTTCCCTACCTTATTGTGTACTGACTCCTAAAGGGTTTGATTGTACATGTTCAAGACAATTTATGCTGATAGATTTTATTCAGTCTTTAGAAACAAATTTGTCTTCTTTTAAGGGGGTAGGTGCACCTTGGTAAAGTAAATACCAAATTCTTCAAACTTTGCATACTGATAGTAAAATTAGTTTCTATGACAAAACTGGTGAAAAAAGTGGGGGTACCGGACCTTTCTTTTTCACAATTTGAGATTTTTCAAGGCTACCCCCCTAAAATTGAAGCTTCATAAAAACTCCTACTTTTTTGTACTACGGTTTTTCAATCTTTATTTAAACAATCTATTTGTACCAAAAGTATCCTAATTTATATTACCATAGTAAGAATATACCCTGAAAATAATGTTTTTTCAAGATCCAAAATAAAAATATTTGATTTCACCAGAAAGGAGTAAAATTTACCCCACCCACTTTTTAGCTCACCTGGCACGAAGTGCCAAGGTGAGCTTTTAGGATCGCTGGATGTCCGTCGTCCGTTGTCCGTCTGTCCGTCCGTCCGTTCACAATTGGTTGTGAACACGCTTGCGGCTACAAATTTAATCTGATCTTCATGAAACTTCATAACAATGTTTGTCTTGATAAAATCTAGGTCAAGTTCGAATGTGGGTCATGTCCGGTCAAAAACTAGGTCACTAGGTCAAATTAAAGAAAAACCTTGTGAACACTCTAGCGGCTACAAATTTCATCTGATCTTTATGAAACTTCATTACAATGTTTATCTTGATAAAATCTAGGTCAAGTTCGAATGTGGGTCATGTCCGGTCAAAAACTAGGTCACTAGGTCAAATTATAGAAAAACCTTGTGAACACTCTAGCGGCTACAAATTGCATCCGATCTTTACGAAACTTCATAACAATGTTTGTCTTGGTAAAATCTAGGCCAAGTTCGAATGTGGGTCATGTCCGGTCAAAAACTAGGTCACTAGGTCAAATTATAGAAAAACCTTGTGAACACTCTAGTGGCTACAAATTTCATCTGATCTTCATGAAACTTCATGACAATGTTTGTCTTGATCAAATCTAGGTCAAGTTTGAATGTGGGTCATGTCTGTTCAAAAACTAGGTCACGAGGTCAAATTAAAGAAAAACCTTGTGAACACTCTAGCGGCTACAAATTGCATCTGATCTTCATGAAACTTGTTGACAATGTTTGTCATGATTAAATCTAGGTCAAGTTCGAATGTGGGTCATGTCTGGTCAAAAACTAGGTCACTAGGTCAAATCATAGAAAAACCTTGTGAACACTCTCGAGGCAACAAATCTCATTTGATTGTAATGCAATTTGTTCAGAATGTTTGCCTAATTAATATCTAGGTCAAATTCGAATATGAGTCATGTCAGGTCAAAAACTAGGTCACTAGGTCAAATCATTGGAAAATCTTGTTACCACTCTAGAGGCTACAAATCTCATTAGATCTGAATGAAATATTGTCAGAATGTTTGCCTACATCAAATCTAGGTCAAAATCAAATGTTTATTGTGTCTGGTCAAAAATTATCATGACAGGTCATAATCTAGGTCACTATAGGTCAAGTTTTACATGGTGTTCCAGGTGAGCGATTTAGGGCCATGGTGGCCCTTGTTTTATAATGGGAGAATAAGGCACTGTGAAAATTGCCCTACAAATTGTAGCAAACTAAATACCAAATTTTTTATTTGTTGTTTTTAGCCTTGCAAACAAAAAGTTTTAGTGAAATAGCAAATAAAAACACTGGGTCCCGTATCTTTTAAAAAAGATATAGATCATTTTATCTAAAAAATCCATTTTTTCTCATTTTTAGCTCACCTGGCACGAAGTGCCAAGGTGAGCTTTTAGGATCGCTGGATGTCCGTCGTCCGTCGTCTGTCTGTCTGTCCGTCCGTTCACAATTGGTTGTGAACACCCTTGCGGCTACAAAATTCATCTGATCTTCATGAAACTTCATAACAATGTTTGTCTTGATAAAATCTAGGTCAAGTTCGAATGTGGGTCATGTCCGGTCAAAAACTAGGTCACTAGGTCAAATTATAGAAAAACCTTGTGATCACTCTGGCGGCTACAAATTTCATCCGATCTTTATGAAACTTCATAACAATGTTTGTCTTGGTAAAATCTAGGTCAAGTTCGAATGAGGGTCATGTCTGGTCAAAAACTAGGTCACTATGTCAAATTATAGAAAAACCTTGTGAACACTCTAGCGGCTACAAATTTCATCCGCTCTTTATGAAACTTCATAACAATGTTTGTCTGGGTAAAATCTAGGTCAAGTTCGAATGTGGGTCATGTCCGGTCAAAAACTAGGTCACTAGGTCAAATTATAGAAAAACCTTGTGAACTCTCTAGTGGCTGCAAATTTCATCTGATCTTCATGAAACTTCATGACAATGTTTGTCTTGATGATATCTAGGTCAAGTTCGAATGTGGGCCATGTCCGGTCAAAAACTAGGTCACTAATTCAAATTAAAGAAAAACCTTGTGAACACTCTAGCGGCTACAAATTGCATCTGATCTTCATGAAACTTGTTGACAATGTTTGTCTTGATGAAATCTAGGTCAAGATCGAATGTGGGTCATGTCCGGTCAAAAACTAGGTCACTAGGTCAAATCATAGAAAAACCTTGTGAACACACTACAGGCAACAAATCTCATTTGATTATAATGAAATTTGGTCAGAATGTTTGCCTAATTAATATCTAGGTCATATTCGAATATGAGTCATGTCAGGTCAAAAACTAGGTCACTAGGTCAAATCATTGGAAAATCTTGTTACCACTCTAGAGGCTACAAATCTCATCCGATCTTCATGACACGTGGTCAGAATGTTTGCCTCCTTGATATCTAGGTCAAGTTTGAATGTGGGTTATGTCCGGTCAAAAACTAGGTCACTAGGTCAAATTATAGAAAAAACCTTGTGAATACTCTAGAGGCTACAAATCTCATTAGATCTGAATGAAATATTGTCAGAATGTTTGCCTACATCTAATCTAGGTCAAAATCAAATGTGTATTGTGTCTGGTCAAAAACTAGGTCACTAGGTCAAATCATAGAAAAATCTTGTTTACACTCTAGAGGTTGATTGTGGGTCATGTCAGGTCATAATCTAGGTCACTATAGGTCAAGTTTTATATGGTGTTCCAGGTGAGCGATTTAGGGCCATGGTGGCCCTTGTTTCAATTTTTTGTGTACTTTTACCAAACATTTTTTTTTTTAAAAAAAATTTCATTTTATCTATTGAGTTATCTATAATTTATACTAAAACTGTACTACCATGAAAATTTCATGCTTATATTCTGAGAAATTGAAATGAAATCGGATGTAACAAAATACAACCTACCTATGAAAACAGTGTATGCTGTTAACTACGAATAGGACATAAAACTTAAAAAGTCCCTTCTGGAACGAAAATCCAATTTTTTCCCGGGAAAATAGTGTTTTATTACTGTATGCATTCACCAAAAATGAGTTCTTACCATTTTTTTGAAAAAGTGTTCGTAAAATTTTTCGGAAATTTCATAATGCTCAAAAAGACAGGCCGACATCCTTAATACCACTTAACCCTCATTATCTTCAATCTTTTGGATCATTCATGAAAACACATTTTTCATGCCTTTTTGCACATTGGACCTTTTTCATATACATGTAGATCTAATATTTCCACCCTTTACTCCGTAGCCTGTTTCTAGTTTTGAAGACAAGAAGATTAGTGACAGTTAAAGCAGGTAGATAGTAAAGCAGAATGAAGCTTTAGCTTTACTTTAAGCCTCCTTTCTTCTTTAACCCTTTGAACCCTAGTCCCGCTTATCGGTGTCCTTTTCAAACAGTATACATGTGAAAAGTGTACTTGTCCTATGCAAACAGTGACAAAAACAACCCTTAAAAGTCAGAAATAAACTAAATTAAAATGGAAACTGGGATTGTCCATTTGAAGTTTTAGGGAGGAAAGAGTTAAGCTTTCAATTGCTAGGATGAAGAAAATATTTCATACAATGCATATTAACCCTTTACTCAATCTACCTGGGGGTATATGTCTTTTAACATATTTAATTGTTTCCTCCACAGCAGAAAATAGTTAACTTTATACAGTCATTAATATGTTCTATAAGAAATTTTGTCTATATCCTAGCAGATTGTAGCTTACAGCAGACTGATAGTAAAGCAGAATGTGCCTTAAGGCACATTCTGCTTTACTTTCCATCTGCTTTAAGTGGTCACTTATCTTTTTAGCTCACCTGAGCTAGCTCAGGGTGAGCTTTTGCAATACTTGAATGTCCGTTGTGCGTCGTTCGTCGTCAACAATTTTAGTGTTTACACTCTAGAGGCCACAATATTTATCCAATCTTTCTCAAACTTGCTCAGGTTGTATATTACTATAAGAGTTCGGATGAGTTCGATTATGGTTGAAATCAGACTAATAGGTCAAGAGTAATCTACCTTTGAATTGCTGAAAATGCCATATTTAAGGGTGTTTACACTCAAGAGGCCACAATTTTTATCAAATCTATCTCAAACTTGCTCAGATTGTATATGACCATAAGAGTTCAGATGAGTTCGATTATGGTTGAAATCTGATCAATAGGTTGAGAGTAATCTACCTTTGAACTGCTGAAAATGCCATATTTAATAGTGTTTACACTCTAGAGGCCACAGTTTTTATCCAATCTATCTCAAACATGTTCAGATTGTATATAACCATAGAGTTAAGATGAGTTGGATTTTGGTTGAATTCAGACTAATAGGTTGAGAGTTATCTACCTTTGAAATGCTGAAATTGTCATATTTAAGGGTGTTTACTCTCCAGGGGTCACAATTTTTATCCAATCTATCTCAAACTTGCTCAGATTGTATATGACCATGAGAGTTTGATTGAGTTCGATTATGATTGAAATCGGACGAATAGGTTGAGAGTTATCTACCTTTGAATTGCTGAAAATGTCATATTTAAGGGTGTTTACACTCTAGAGGCCACCATTTTTATCTAATCTCTTTCAAACTTGCTCAGATTGTATATGACCATAAGAGTTCAAATAAGTGTGATTATGGTTGAAATCAGACCTATAGGTCAAGAGTTGTCTGCCCTTGAATTGCTGAAAATGCCATATCGAACAGCGTTTACACTTTTGCAACTACAGTTTTGAATGGATTTTAATTTTACTTGCACACAAAGTATATACCTATAAGTTCTCAAAGAAGTGAAATTATTGTTGAAATCAATCATTTTAGCAATAGTTATTTGCCCTTGATATACTTTGAAATGCTAGAAAAGGCTTCCTTTCAGTATTGTTTAGGCTCTAGTTATCTGCCCTTGATGTAGTCTACCATACTAGTATTATGAGGTTGTATTCCAAAATTGTTTACATGCTTTACTACAAATTTGAATGGATTTAAATTAAAACTGATGAAACAGTAAGATAAAGCTATCAAGCTTCAGTACAACATGTGAGCGATATCAGGGCCATCAGGCCCTCTTGTATACTAGAAACAGGCTATGGAGTAATGGGTTAACATTTACTTTCAGCCAGGAATACATTAAAGGCATTTAAGGAATATTTATAGAATAAATGTGTTAAGCGTTAACCCGTTACCCTATAAATACGCCTTTTTATGTCTTTTATTTATTCTTCCACTGTAGGAAATAGTTCCATTTTATACAGTCAAGAACATGTAGCAAAAGAAATATTTTCTATTTTCTATCAGATGATGGCTTAAAGCAGTCTGAAAGTAAAGCAGAATGCGCCCTAAGGCACATTCTGCTTTACTTTCAACCTGCTTTAAGTAGACTAGTCACCTGTTTTCAAAAACTAGAAACATGCTATTGGGTAATTGGTTTAGTGGATATTGTGTGTTTGTTATTGCAGGTGTGGGATTGTGGCGCTGGCAATGGCTAACTCCATCATGCAGAAAGGGGTGACAGTTGACAAGCTCACTGAAACCAGCGTGAATAAAGGCTACACGAAGCAGGGAGAGATCTTCTCTTGTAAGTTACCATGTTCACCAGGGCATAGATCTGACGACTTGCTTATACATGTAGGAACTTTCAACAGTACCTGCATATAGACTATTTCTAGCATTGAAATATATGTCCACTTTGAGCAGGTTGAAAGTAAAGCAGAATGCGCCTTAAGGTACATTCTGCTTTACTTTCAACCTACTTTAAGCTACAATTTGTTTGGATAAAGAAAATGTTTCTTGTGGAACATATTCATGACAGTTTCAGTGGAGAAATAAATCCAATGCATTTAAGTGAGTATCAATGTAGTAAAGGGTTAACCCTTTACCCCATAGCCGGTTTCTTGTTTTGAAATAGGTGACTACTTAAAGCAGGTTGAAAGTAAAGCAGAATGCGCCATATGGCGCATTCTGCTTTACTTTCAGCCTGCTTTAAGCTATTAACTGCTAGAATAAGGAAAATATTGAATATGACACATATTCATTACAGTATATATTGGAACTATTTTCTTCAGCGGATGAATAAAATACAAGTGCTAAAAGTCGCTTCTATAAGGGAAAGGGTTAAGCTGTCTCATGTGCACTGTGCATCTGAAGTCAGCTCTTCACACACCTCATTCAGTAGAACTAGTGAAGGTTCAATTTTCCTATGCAAATTGTGTAGACCCTGACCAGAAGCTCCTACATGTTTGTCATTATGTCATTTATTGTAAAAAATGTAACCACAAATAGTCTTGATTGACATGCAGGTTCAGGGGTAATATCCACATCAGTGGGCCCCGTTCCAGACAGCTGGCTTGCTGCACACATGGCAGTTCTTAAACCTGATCTCCAAGTGTCTTCTCTCGAGGGTTGGTTGCAGGGAGGTTCCAACCTCTGTATAATCCCTCTCTGTCAACTGTTTGGATGTATTCTTGGGCCTTCTAGGTCCACGTACAGCAACTTGGGTGTCATGGATGAGGTTCAGGTCATCCAGGCCAAGCTGTTCAAGGAGCTTGTTCCACCTGGTGGTTGCAATGTCCTGTTGCTTGATATTGCAGATCTTTCTGACTATCACACAATCAATTCGTGGGAGGGTTGGCTTGGACAGTGGCCATGTCTCGCTTGCGTTCAACTGTATAAAGGGCAGGATACTGCTCAAAGCATGATAAAGTAAAGCAGAAAGCTCCTTTAGACTATTGAAGTTCTATAAATATGCACTCAGTCTCTGTCAAATGAAGAATATCAAATTATCTGTTTCATTTTGCTTTGTTTGTAGCCCAAAACCTGGAGACCTTGTCAGCAGAGTCGTATGGTTGTAAGACGAGCGTGTTGGACATTCGAGATGTGGGGGGAAAGTGGGAGTTCCTCAACTGTCTGGCCAGAGGGGACCTGCTTCTGGTGCCCTATGACCCTGATAAAAATTATGTTCCTATTCTGAAAAAGGGCCACAAAGCCCACTGGGCATTAGTGACGGGTAAGTTCTCAGCTTCCTTCAAATGTCCTGATCTTATTGATGACTAGTCAGAGTATAGATGTTTCATGACCTGAAATTTGTTATGAAGGCATTTAAATGTTAACAGTACATGTACGATATCTCTTGTATACATGCATACAGAAAAAAACCTGTATTACAACAACTAAATCATAAACAAGGTTCAGTTGTTGATGCTTAACCCTTTGAACCCTAGTCCCGCATATAGGCGTCCCTTTCAAACAGTGTACATGTGAATAGTACACTTGTCCTATGCAAACAGTGAAGACCCAGATCAGAGGGCTCCGAAAGGAGCCCTCTGATCAGGGTCTTCACTGTTTGTCATAATGCCAAACATTGACAAAAACAACCCTTAAAAGTTAGAAATGGACTAGACTAAATTGGAAACTGGAATTGTTTATTTAAAGTTTCAGGGAGGAAAGAGTTAAAGCAAGATGAAAGTGAAGCAGAAGGCTCCTATAAGAGTTTCCTGTTTTACTTTCATTGCTTTTAGTGGTCTTTAACCCATTGCCCCATACCACGTTTCTAGTTTTGAACAAAGATGACCACTTAAAGCAAGCTGAAAGTAAAGCAGAATGCGCCTTCAAGTCACCATCTGCTAGAAAATATTAAGAAAATATTTCTTATGGTACATATTCGTGGCTGTATAAATTGGAACTATTTGCTTCAGTAGATGAATAGATTAAAGGTGTAAAAAGGCGTATTTCTGGGTTAAACAATAAATGCCTGTAACTTACATGTAGTTGGATACAGTGCTTTGCACATTTGGCTATGAAGGATAGGGTTAAACAACAGAAAAGTGACAAGTTCTAGAAAATTCCCAAGTTTTTAAATGTCTTTAGACGTCTCATTAAATCTTTATTTGCTTATTTCTTATATTTAATATCAACACATGTGTTAACATTTTATCCTTTCAATCGCCTATTTCAGGATTCTTTGCTGCAATACCAGATGAAAACATTCTGGACAGATTTCATCGTTCCAATATCAAAAATGACTCTGGCATGTTAAATCTCTTTCATTGTGATACAGCCCCTCTCCCTCCAAACACCTCACGAGTACTTCCAGAACAACCTAACGTCACACCTCGAGCCCTGTCAGCCACGATCCCTACTAGAAACCCTGTCTCCGTCCAAAACAGGGCTATGTCTGCTCGCGTATTACCATGTGAACCTAAACTCAATACATCCCAACAAAAGCCTAGAGACAATGCTAAACTAACACACTCTGTTGGAAAGTTGTCACATGATGAAATGGAGTCAAAAGCTGTGTCACATGCCGCAGGCCCTGCCGGGCCTCAGAAAAATCCACTAGAAGCTGCTTCTTATATTCTAGTTTATGCTAAGCAGGGAAAGAGTCAGCATACTGGCATTTGGAATGCTAAGACCCTGGTGGAGAGCTGCTGCAATTTGATAGAGATTGATCCAGAGAGAGCAGAGGATGGGGACACTTATGCTTTTCCAGAGAAAGGAATTTCCGAGGAATTGTGTGGAAAAGTTGTAGTGCTCCATTTGAAAAATTAAGAAATCAATGAAAATTAATGGTTACAGTCAAACTTGTCTTAGGTGGTCACTGTTTGAAAAAGCATTGATGTACAGTATCACCCTTCTATTATGACCACTAGAAAAGGGGCTAATTGATTGTATAAAAGACTGTGATAGGTGATGCTTAACCCGTTACCCTATAGGACAGCTTAAAGTAGGTTGAAAGTAAAGCAGAATGTGCCTTAAGGCACATTCTGCTTTTCTTTCAGCCTGCTATAAGCTACCACCTGCTAGAATAAAGAAAATATTCCTTAGGATACATATTTATGACTTTAAATTGTAGCTATTTTCTTCACCGGAGGAATAATCTGAATGCACTAAAAACACTTCTATGGGGGAAAGGATTAAACAAGGTGAAAGTAAAACAGAAACTGTCACGTGTCTTAACTCTTTGAACCCTAGTCCCGCATATAGGCGTCCTTTTCAAACAGTGTACATGTTAATAGTTCACTTGTCCTATACAAACAGTGAAGACCCAGATCAGAGGGCTCCGAAAGGAGCCCTCTGATCAGGGTCTTCACTGTTTGTCATAATGCCAAACATTGACAAAAACAACCCTTAAAAGTCAGAAATGGACTAGACTAAAAGGGAAACTGGGATTGTCCATTTAAAGTGTTAGGGAGGAAAGAGTTAAACACCTAATAATTACACACTCTAGTGGTCATAATAGAGAGGTGTTACTGTACATTTGCTTTGCTTTTACAATGCTAAGGGGCAAATGTTTTTTAATTATGAATGAATAGTGTAGACCTTGTCAGAGAGATTCTTAAGGAGCCTTCTAATCTGGGTCTACACTGCTTGCAAATGATGTGACTTCTAGGTACCAACATTGTAAGGGTTACTGCAGGACACAAGTAAAGCTTTTATGAGTGGCTGCTTTTCACAAGTTTGATTGTAAACAGAGAGTTAAACTAAGAAACTGTACAGTCAGTACAAAAGTAATAGCTTTATTAGGCAGATTATTGATCCAAGTTGACTTTTCCAAAGGCACGTTCCCAAATCCTTGTTTCTGTTTAGAGAGGAATCCATTAGATTCAGATCAGGGGTACTACATGTATATGTAAATGCCAGTGATCAATTGCTGAAGTATCTGCATTGCGCAACAAGAGCCTAAGTAGTAAAATTTTCAAAATGAAAATTATAAAATTTCGCTCTCATGAATATAGGTATGAAAGAGTATTTAGGACTCCAGAGAAAAATGAATCGGAAAACTCCTAAAGTTTCCCAGAATTTCTCCTTAATGTTATCTCGAATCCCTAAGGTGTGACTACTCAAAAAATTGTTTGGGAAGATTCTATCGAGTAGTCACACCGTAACGTGAGAGAATTTGGAATTTTACCCCTTATATCTGGAGCTACAGATTTTGCGTTCATAACCATCAGTTTAAAATGTCTTTACCCTTTACTCCATAGCCTGTTTCTAGTATTGTGAGTGGGTGACTTCTTAAAGCAAGTTGAAAGTGAAGTAGAATGTGCCCTAAGGCACATTCTGCTTTACTTTCAGCCTGCTTTAAGCTACAATCTGCTAGGATTTAGAACATATTTCTTAAAAAAACTTATCCTAGACTGTATGAATTGGAACTTCAATTTACTTCAACAGAGGAGTATATTAACACATTCAACCCTAGTGACAGGTATACTAGTCATTTACATACAGTGTACATGTGAGGGATAACACTTGTCCCATGCAAACAGTGTAGTCCCTGATCAGAGGGCTCCTTAAGGAGCCCTCTGATCAGGGTCTACACTGTTTATCATTTGAAATATATTGTTAAAATTAATCCTTAATAGTCAAAAATGGACTATATATATATTGGAATTGGAATTGTCCATTAAAAGTTTCAGGGGTGAAGAAGTTAAGGCGTTAAGATGTGTATCTATGGGGTAATGGGTTAATTCAGTTTCAATCATCACTATTATGATGATGGCCTATCATAGCAATATTTGTCACATTATTACCTCATTTAATTTAACTTTGTACAGTTAAACCTCTCTCCAGAGCATCAAACCAGTATTAAACTATTACTCCATAAATACTTGCTTTTAGGCATTTAAAATAGTTCAACTTAACCCATTACCCCATAGCCTGTTTCTAGTATTGAAGATAGGTTATGACTTAAAGCAGGTTGAAAGTGAAGCAGAATGCGCCTTAAGGCGCATTCTGCTTTACTTTCAGCCTGCTTTAAGTTACCATCTGCTTAAATATAAAAACTATTGCTTATAATACATAAATTATTCAGGACTGTACATTCTTTAGTCAAGGAATAGAGTGAAGGCGTTAAATGGTGTTTTATGGGGTAATGGGTTAATAAAGTCATGAACATGCACAATAAGAAATATTTTCTCTATCCTAGGAGATGGTAGCTTAAGGCGGAGGAATAAATTTGAGGTGTAAAAAGTCATCGTTATAGAGTAATGGGTTAGGTGCAACTGAAGAGAGATTTGACTGTAGAAGCTATTTGGTCTTGATTTTCAGGGATTTTTAAGAATATATATAAACCTTAAATATATTTAAATTTGAAAATCCTAAGCATTAGACGATTGTGTTTGGATTAGATTTGAGTCCAAATGATTTGGTACTTACCAGAGTTCTAAAAGGCTAAAAAATTTGATAAAAAAAATCTGAAAATAACATTTCTTGGAAGTCAAATTGAGCCTCTAGAATTTTTGTTTTGTCTTATCGATTGTCGTATCAATAAGCATAGAAAATGTTGAAATGTCGAGAAGTATGAAGGGTAAATTTATTAAACATAAATTCTAAAAGAGCTTTAAACAGTCAGTAGTTATTTTTCATGCAGTATTTTTATACACTTTCTTAGGTATAATAAAATAAATTGATGTAGTATTTACAGGTAATAATGTTATGTTAGTATTAGTTAGCATGTTTTAAGGTAAACGTTTTCTTCCTATTGTAGGATATATTCTTTTTATAGAAACCGTTCTCATGATCTCTCTGATCAGGGACTTTACTGTTTCAAATGTCTTGATAGACTATGAATAAGAATACATTAAAACCTCTCTATTACGACCACTAAAATGAATGCTTATTGATTTTATAAAAGACAGGTAAAAGCTTAAAGCAAGGTGACAGTTAAACAGAAAGCTCCTAAAGGAGCTTTCTGTTTTACTGTCACCTTGCTTTAAGCATCAAACCTGTCTGATACACCTAAAAATAAACAAAATTTAGTAGTGTCAATAGAGAGGTTTTACTGTACTCTTCATGGGTGCATACCTTAGGTTGTAACAATAAATGATGTGCATGCTTGTTGCTAGGGTTCATTTGGTTGATGCTAGTCAAGTCACATATATAGTATAGAATCAGATTAAAGGTGATCCTAACATCTTTTTTTCTCTCAGCCAAACCCCATGATATGACTCTTTAACCCATTAAACAATAGCCTATTTCTAATATTGAAGATAGGTGACCACTTAAAACAGGTTGAAAGTAAAGCAGAATGCGCCTTAAGGCGCATTCTGCTTTACTTTCAGCCTGCTTTAAGCCATCTTCTGCTGTGATATAGAAATATATCTTATGACACATATTTATGACGGTATAAATTTGAACTAATTTCTTCAGTGGAATAATAAATAAAATGCGTAAAAATGATGGGGTAAAGGGTTAAGACAATTCTGATGAGTAGCCATATCATAGGTTTTAGTGCAGACATTTTTGAGAAAAGGTTAGTTAGCTGACTCTAATCTGGCACCCTGATAACGTAATAAATCCAGCATTACGGTATTAGATTACTCCTGCTAAAATCTTATTTCAGTCAGTATACATGTGAAATTTATTCCTATCTATTGTATGTTCTACCCAAGATTAAGATATTATATCACTTATTTGTGATAACCTCACCAAAGAATTCCAGAATATATTGCTTCAGTAAAAGTTAAGTACATGTATTTCAAATACTAAACCCATCATTTCTCCACCAAATCATATGTGGTGTAACACCTGTCTCAAACAATAGATACACTGTAGTAATGATGTTAATTCTATATTCTTTTGATTTTGCACTGCTAGCTTCGGAGGAAAGGGTCATGTTACCTACAATTTGTAAAATGCAGTTGTTAAATAAAATTAGCTGGAATAAACCAAAGAAATAGAATTTATGCACTTGTGCACAACTGCTCAACTTTTCCAAGCAGCATTTAGAAACTTGTTTCATATCCGTCCTAACCTGTAAACAAACTTGTATTTGCATTTTCATGTGAAAGCTGTGTTGTAAACCAGTAAAACCTCTCTATTATGACCACTTAATTGAGTTAATTGGTAGGTATTTCAGACAGGTGACTGCTTAAAGTAAGGTGACAGTAAAACAGAAAGCTCCATAAGGAGCTTTCTGTTTTACTGTTACCTTGCTTTAAGCTGTCACCTATCTTCGATCGGCGCCATATGACCATTTCATGTGTCGCGGTGCCGTAAAACCCAACTCAATCAAAACCTATCTTTGATACAATCTACTAGCCTTGTTTTTAGTGGTCGTAATAGAGAGGTTGTACTGTAGTTCATGGTTGGAAATTATGTTGAAGATTATATTTGTTTGAAACAATTAAGTCAAAGATTTGCTACCATAGTATCAGACCTGTTATATTCGTTATTGCGACATTATAGTATAGAAGCTTTATTTTGAATTTTACAAGCAGTTGAGGTATACAGTAATCCCCTCTATTACAACTTCTAAATGAGATTATTATTTTCAGTGTTTAACTCTTTCCTCCCTGAAACTTTAAATGGAAAATTCCAGTTTCCATTTTTGTCTAGTCCATTTCTGGCTTTGAAGGGTTGTTTTTGTCCATTTTTGACATTATGACAAACAGTGAAGACCCTGATCAGAGGGCTCCTTTCGGAGCCCTCTGATCTGGGTCTTCACTGTTTGCACAGGACAAGTGTACTATTCACATGTACACTGTTTGAAAAGGACGCCTATATGCGGGACTAGGGTTCAAAGGGTTAAGACAGGTGGTCACTTACAGCAAGATGATAATATAGCAGAAAGCTCCTTCAGGAGATCTTCTTTACTTTGCTTTACCTTTATCTTACTTTAAGCTGCCACTAGTCTTTCATACTACCATCAAATAGTCTTCTCTTTAGTGGTCAGAATAGAGTTTTTACTTCAGTTTGATTGCTATTTAAATGCAAAATGTTTGAATCCCCGATTCCTTAGATATTGATTTAAAGGAATTTGGCAATAGTATTTTGAACAGTAAATGAAACTGTTATGCACTTTTATGTTTTGTGTGTTGATAACGATTTTGAGCTCAGCATTTAATATATTTGTTTTTGATTTCAGAGCGATGTAGGTTTATAATATCATGTTTAGTTATTTCTTAGCTAATACTGCAAAAAGCAGTTTGTGAGTACAGGTGGCAGCTTAATGCAGTACAAAAATAAAGTATAAAGCTCTGTTGGAGCTTTCTGCTTTACCTTTACTCTGCCTTAAGGGCTTACCTGTCTTTACCCAGTGGTTAAGAAGGAAAAGTAACTTATTATATATGTTATAGATCAGAGAATTAGATATAAGAAATTCATGAATGATACTAATGTTTGTCCAAGATGATGAAAAAACAATTATTGTACTTGTTTTCCCACAGCTGTAGATTTAAGCCTTTACCCTATAGCCTGTTTCCAGTTTTACAGACAGGTAACCACTTAAAGCAGGTTGAAATTAAAGCAGAATGCCTTAAGGTGCATTCTGCTTTACTTTCAACATGCTTTAAGCTACCATCTACTAGAATATAGAAATTATTTCTTATGATACATATTCATGTCTGTTTAAATTATTATTAAAACTATTTCCTCTGATGGAGGAAGAAATTAAAAAAGAGTAAAAAGGTGTATTTATAGGTTAATGGGTTAAACCCATCTCATATTGCGTAGATCAGTCAGTAACAAACACGTGTGGTGCTACAGATACAAAATTCTAAAATTAGATATATTATTTATATATTTTCATACAAATTGGTAATTCATTGGATATTTAGGCTTTCATCATAGTTAAATGTGTGATGTAAATTATTTTTTGTTTGTTTAATAACTAATAACAGTTTATACGTTTCATTTCAGTGTCTTTTTCTTGACCTTGGGAATAAGCGATAATATAACACCATACTAGATTTGTATATTTTAAACTCTCTATTACGAACACTAAAACGAAGGATAATTGATTGTATAAAAGACAGATGACAGCTTAAAGCAAGGTGACAGTAAATCAGAAAGCTCCCATAGGAGCTTTCTGATTTACTGTCACCTTGCATTAAGCCGACACCTATCATAAACACCGAATAGTCAATACAATTTAGTGGTTGTAATAGAGAGATTTGACTGTATATGTATTGAAGGTTCGGCAAGTGTTGTGTTCTTGTTCAAATTCTTATATAGGAGATGGTTTATGTCATAGGTATTTATTAGTGTTGTTATTATATTCTATGAAATCTATGTTGTGATATATACAGATATATATTTATATTTCAGAAGAAGAAATAACTTTGATTATTCTTCAAATTTAGATAGATAAGGAATTTGCTTGTTCTGTATGTGTGACCGAAATTGAAGTACAGTTAACTGGTGTTAAGCAATTGATAGAAAAGAAATGAATTTGCTCTCTCTTAACCCTTAGCCTGCCACTCACGACTATAGCTCCATATGCAAACAGCTTGGATCCGGATGAGACGCCGAGTAACTCGGCGTCTCATCCGGATCCAAGCTGTTTGACACTCGGACAACATTTTCAGCAATTTTGAGCAACTTAGAAGCACTTTGAAACTTGAAGCAGACGAGAAATATAGCAGACAACAATTTATTTGGCGGGCTAAGGGTTAAATACTGGTGAAAGCTTAACTCGTCACTCCTAAAACCTTAAACATTTTACCCTTTGGACAAGTATACTTGTTATTTACAAGCAGTGTACCTATGAAGAGTACACTTGGCCTATGCATACAACTTGTATACCTTGATCAGAGAGCTCCTAAAAGAGTCCTTTGATTAGTGTATGCTCTCTGATCAGGCTCTACAAGTCCATTTTCCGTAAATGTTGATACTGGCTTAGAGGAGTATTACACTGAACTTGGAACTTGAACTGTTTGCATAAGACAAGTGTACTCCTCACATGTTCACTGTTTGTAAAGGATCGGTACTCTTGTCACTAGGTTCACTGGGTTAATGCAGGAAGAAAGTAAGACAGAAAGTTCCTATTGAAGCATTCTGCTATACTTTTGTCCTACATTAAGCTGCAGTCTGAATCTATCCTTTGTCCTACAAAACTTGTCTTTCATTAAAGCCTGTCTCACACAGAACACACGGCTTATACGGTTGGCCACCCGTGTAAACCGTACATACAACCGAAACAACCGTGGCCTTATCCGAGTTACACTCGGGCCATTCGAGTGTATCCGTGAAAGCCGTGTATGATTTTTAAAACTTTTAAAAAAACTGGCACGGGTGCCATGTCCGTGTATGATCGTATTAGCGATCGTACAAGACCGTGTGAGACCGTATATACAACCGCACATGAAGTCCACTCCCACGAGTGAGCTCAACCGTGTCAATATCGTATATAAATCGTATGGAGCATAACTCGAACAAAAGTCGGTGGGACCGTATGTAAACCCTGTAAATGTCCAGTTAATCCAGTAAAAGTCGTGTTTAATCGTACTAGGCCGTAACAGACCGTACTTGGAACGTACAACAATCGTATGAAAATCGTTTTCAAATCGTGTTCAAACCGTGACAAACCTTGCTTGACGAGTATATCCGTGCTTTGTTCGTACATACTCGTGCTACATTCGTACCAGTCAACCCCGTGTATAACCGAGTATACCGTATTGGAACCGTGTGCCCAACCGTGTTCTGTGTGAGACAGGCTTAAGCAATCGCCTGTCTTAAGACTTAAGAGAGATCCAATACAAAGAATGCAAGTTTGTACTAGTCTGTTTCTTACTTTATCTATTGATAGAGTTTTGCTATGCTGGTTAAAAATTATCAGAAAACAACAGTCTAGTGATCAAGCTATTCAAAAGCTATCGGTAAACATTCATTTGAATAGTTATATTTGCTGCATCATGACCAAACAAATTTCTGAACATTGCAAACAGTATACATGTATCTTAACCCTTAGCCTGCCACTCACGACTATAGCTCCATATGCAAACAGCTTGGATCCGGATGAGACGCCGAGTAACTCGGCGCCTCATCTGGATCCAAGCTGTTTGACACTTGGACAACATTTTCAGCAATTTTGAGCAACTTTGAAACTTGAAGCAGACGAGAAATATAGCAGACAACAATTTATTTGGCGGGCTAAGGGTTAAAAATTCTAAAATTTGGGACGCCCTGTATAACTGTTGTTACTATTCTAAAATTTAAAACAATCATAAAGTCGTTTGTCCAAAAACTGAATAGCAAATAGTGCGACCCTGATCAGACCGCTTGAAGGAGCAGTCTGATCAGGGACTCTAATGTTCCTCAGGCCTGTCTGTCCTAAATACTTAGGGTCATTATGGTACTCCTAGTTTCACAGTGAGTAATCAAGGTTTACCCTCCTTAGTACTCTGTTCGTGATGGTGAAATACTTTTGTTGTTATGTAGCTCATATTTGGTCTAATTTCATGAAAAGTTTATAATTAATCTCAAATTAGTTTTATAAACGGTTTACTGCTGATTTACATTTTATATTTTTTTTTAAAATTTGTTTTTTGAAAAGAATCAAATCAAATCAAGCTTAGCTACAGATATAACTCTACATTTTTATACGCTGTTGTTTAGTGGACAGTATATACTATTAAAAGTAATACTTTAACCCTATACTCCATAGCCTGCTTGAATTTTTGAAAATGGGTGACCACTTAAAGCAGGTTGAAAGTAAAGCAGAATGTGCCTTCAGGCACATTCTGCTTTACTTTCAGCCTGCTTGAAAGCTATCATCTGCTAGGATATATAAAATATGTTGTTGCATATTCAGGACTGTTTAAATTGGAACTATTTTCTTTAGTGTATGAATGAATTAATGTGTTAAAAGACGTATCAATGGAGTAAAGGGTTAAGTAGCCTTTGAACTAGTCTGTAGAAGGTCAATATTATATATATTTTATTTGAAATAGTCCTCAGAATATACGATTGACAATAGAAGGATTTTTCCAAGATTTTATCTGTAGTCATTTGATACTGTCAACCCATTAGGTTGATGGAGTAAATAAAGCAGAGTATTTATTTCGAAATTATATTTTGTGTTTGTTTTCTTGTGTTTTGGAAAAATCAGATTTGTTTTTGTAAGTGGTGCTTTTTGTTCCTATATATATATTATAGTATTAGTCTTGTGACATTATATTTATCTTTGTTTTTGTTTTTCACCGGATAACATTTTTGTTATTATGTTTTGATTTTTATTTGTTTGTATCTCAGACATTTCTATTGACAGGCTAAACTTTTATACCTACAGTTGAACTTCAATAAAACCCATTACTCCATAAATACACTTTTTATGCCTCTAGTTTTATCTATACTTAGGAAAATAGTCCTCACCTAGGAAGTCCTGCACGTAAAGCACATAAGGAATTTCTAGTATATTTTCAGATGGTAGCTTAAAGCAGGTTGAAAGTAAAGCAGAATACTCCATAAGGAGCATTCTGCTTTACTTTCAACCAAATGGTCACCTGCCTTAAAAAATGGAAATAGGCTATGGGGTAACGGGTTAAGCAAGTTAAGTTATTGAAGTTTAACTGTAATTCTGTTTATGTAGAACAGTTGTTTTCAGGATTTACATCGTTTGTCTCTGTAGATAGTATTTTCTATTTGTTGTATTTGAAGTCAATCTGATAATAATTTCAACCTGCATTAAAGTGGTAACCTGTTTTCAAATGAGAGCTTAAAGCAGATTCCTTTAGGAGTATTCTACTGTACTATCAATATGCTTTAACCCTTTACCTGATAGCCTATTTCTAGTACTTAAGATAGGTGACTACTTAAAGCAGGTTGAAAGTAAAGTAGAATGCGCCTTTGGGCGCATTCTGCTTTACTTTCAGCCTGCTTTAAGCTATCATGTGCTATAACATAGAAAATATTCCCTATAATACATATTCATTACTGATTAAATTAGAACTATTTTCTTCAGCGGAGGAATAAATAATATTCGCTAAAAGTCGCTTCTATGAGGGAAAGGGTTAAGTCGTAACCTGTTTTCAAACTAGAAACAGGCTATGAGGTAATGGGTTGTGAAATCTAACATTGTAATATTGAGAAAAAAGTCAGGACCATAATATTATTCAAATGGCACAGTTTTTACTATGGTAAAATGTATGATTCTAGCAGCATTAAAACAACATATGTTGAGTAATTTAACTCTTACTATGCTAGCAGTGAAACAAGGATGATATTTGCAAACACTTTGGATCCTGATGAGACGCCGCATTATGCGGCGTCTCATCAGGATCCAAATTGTTTGACACTCTGACCTTTTATTGTATAGAAATTTTTAAATTTTATTTTAAGATGACAACTGTTAGGGATTTAAAAGTAACCCAGAATGCAAAGAGTTTGAAATAATTTAATTCATCTTTGAAAATAACACTAAACTTTCCATTCATGTTGTGCTCGCGGTCGGTTTATGGTATATAAATTGGATTTACCTAATATTAATTGTTGTATTTCATGTACATGTAGGTCTATGGGAAATGTTGTTTTTTGAAAGACTTCAGTTTCGAGATGAAATTGTTTACTATAAAAGATTGTCAAAGTATATGTAGCATGTAAACATACCGATAGTTGTTAACTTTAAATATCTGGACTGGGAACTTGTAGCATTTGTGTTGCTATATGTTGTTTGAATTAACAATGAACTGATTTTTACAATGAAACCTTGCTTTTGGAACCACTCAAAATATGTAAGGAACTCTCTGATCTGGGTCTACACTGTTTGCAATGAACAAGTGTACTCTTCAGAAGTACACAGGTTGTAGTGGACACATATAAAGTATGTGTCTTTAGGGTTCAGTGGGTTAAAACCATCAATGAGTGGACTTTGGGGTGGTTTTTTAACCCATTACTCCATAGATACACATTTTTATGCATTAAATTTATTTCTCCACCTTAGAAAACAGTTCCAAGTTATACAGTCAGGAACATGCAGCATAAGAATTTATTATATCCTAGCTAATGGTAGCTTAAAGCAAACTGAAAGTAAAGCAGAATGTGCCTTAAAGCACATTCTGCTTCACTTTCAACCTGCTTTAAGTGGTTACCTGTCTTCAAAACTAGAAACGGGCTATGGAGTAAAGGGTTAAAAAGAAAAAAATATCTTAAAAATGAAACAAAGTGAACAGAAACAAAGTAATATGATAAGTTTTACAGCTATTTGTTAAATCTGGTGGTCTCGTTGTCTATATTGGTCTCAAGTCTATAATGTCTCCCTGTGCTATCAATCGCCTAGCCTCAACAAGATTCAACAAACTTGTGTTCAGGACTCACCTGTCCCACCATATAGAATTATTCACTTACAGTATCACCCAGAGAATTATCACCCTCTATCTAAATCAGCGTCCTGTTTATTACATGTTTTTTTCACCCTTTCCTCCATAGCCAATCTCCTACATACAGCTTCGTTTAATGCAAGTCACTGCTTGAAGCAAGATGGAAGTAAAGCAGAAAGCTCCTATAGGAGCTTTCTGCTTTACTTCCATTCTGCTTTAAGATTCCACACACTGTGCTCCCTGTACAGCAACACACATTGGTAGTCAAAGATTTTAAGAATTGTTTGAAGGGAGGGAATTTTAAATTTGGGCAACAGTTGCAAGCATTGTTGTAAGGAGTGAATCATTGTTCAGAGGGAGCAATGTTGTAGGGAGGGAGCACTGTATATTTAACAGTTTTCAATGAATATATCATAATACTGATGACTTGCGGAGCTTATTTGGAGGAGTAGGTAGAGGGTCTCTAAGGCACATCTGTGGAGGAAAGGTCCTATCCAGTTGGAATTTTTACATTACTCTGTCTCTCCTGTGATTTCACATCAGTTTTTGGATGATTTGTAAACAGTATTAATTTATAACATGATTGGTGTCACAAGGAAAAGTCCTATTGGACATTGCAAATAGCATAGACCCAGATTAGCTACCAAGTTTTAACTCATTCAACCCAGAAACTTTTAATTGACAATTCCAATAAAGTTTAGTCAAGTTTTCAACTCTTTGGGGGTCATCTTCACAATAAAATGTATATTGCTAAATGATAAACAGTGCAGACCCTGATCAGAAGGCTCCTGCAAGAACCCTCTGATTTGTGTCTACACTGTTTGCCAAGCTTAAGTGTACTCTACACAATCACACTGTTAGCCCTTTCCCCAATACTAGCGGCTTTTAGCGCATTTTATTTATTGCTGAAGAAAATAGTTCCAATTTGTACAGTCATGAACATGTACGATAAGAAATATTTTATAATTCCTAGCAGAGGGTAGCTTAAAGCAGGCTGAAAGTAAAGCAGAATGCGCCTTAAGGCGCATTCTGCTATACTTTCAACCTGCTTTAATTGGTTACATGTCTTCAAAACAAGAAACATGCTATTGGGTAAAGGGTTAACAAAGGTATACTCATGTCTAATGTTGAATGGGCTACCATTCTAGTTGTGAATCAATAGCATTGTGTTTACTACTGTAAAATGTGCAGTCTCTGGTTTGATTCTGTGTATCCAATACCACCTCTTATCTGGGTCTTTCCTGTCTGCAATGTCATTTTCTTGTGACACAGTAACATTTTAAAAGCTTGCCATGTTCCTTCAGTAGTTTTAATTATCTGACTTTAAAAAGGTATATTCTATTTTCAGCCCGAATGACCGTTCAGCCGACTGTACTTTTCATAGTTTTGAACAAACGGTCACATATTCAATGTTTGCAGAAGTGTTTTAATACCATACAAGGGACCTAGTTCCACCTGTAGTAGGAAAACTTTACTGTAACAACCTCAGTATTTTTAAAAGGCATGAACATTCCAAGTTATTTCTTATTTTTGTTAAACAGTAGAACCTCTCTATTATGACTACTAAAAAGAAGGCTAATTGTCCACATAAAGGACAGGTGACAGCTTAAAGCAATGTGAAAGTGCAACAGAAAGCTCCTGTAGGAGCTTTCTGTTTCTTTTTCACATTGCTTTTAGCAGTCACCCGTCTTAAATGACTAATATTTGACACAACTTAGTGGTCGTAATAGAGAGGTTCTACTGTATTTGAATGAGTGATATATCAGGTTTCCAAAGCATAGTTGGCAATATGTCCTTTGAATAAAATTATTATTGTCAGGATTATGACACTGATCTACTTTGAAAAGTATTGGTATGCACACATTTATCTATTTTTGTCTCACTTCAGAATTGTGATCTAGAACCCTAAGTCCTTATAGCATTGTAGAATTTTTCCTTTGTACAAAAGTATATGTTTATTTACAATCTGTGGTATAACTAATAAAAGAATGGGAAAAATAGTTTTGTCTCGTTCATACTCTCTCCTGGACTCAGTACAGAGTTTGTTCCAGAAATGCATTTCCGACCAACTCAATTCCAACTATTCCAACCCTTTACCCCATAGATAACACATTTTTAGGCCTTGAATTTATTCCTCCACTGAAGAAAAATAAATGTACCGGTAGTTCCAGTTTATACAATCATGAATATGTATAAGAAATGTTTCCATTATTCCAATAGATAGCACTTAAAGCATGCGGATGAATGTGCCTTAAGGCACATTCTGCTTTACTTTCTTTCTGCTTTAAGTTGTCACCTATCTTCAAAACAGGCTGTGAAGTACAGGGTTAACCCTCTGCAGAAGCCCCACGGTACCCATTTTTTAAAACAAATCTACCAAGCTGTGATTATGTGAACCTCTTTTCGTATAGACTAAAGTCTAATAGATTGGACAGTAGTCACTATCAATAAAGTTCTGTTGTTGCAGCTAACCTAAACCCTGTTCTGATAAATAGAACCTTCCTGCTTTATTTTCATCTTGTTTTAAGTTGCCATATGTAGTCATAAATGAATACATGTATTCATTTTTGACACTCATGCAGAGGTGAAACTTGAGGCGCTCAGTGCTCTAAGGCACTTCTTTTGATAAAAGGGTTAACTCCTTCCTCCCTGAAACTTTAAATGGACAATTCCAGTTTCCATTTAAGTCTAGCCCATTTCTGACTTTTAAGGGTTGTTTTTGTCAATGTTTGGCATTTAGACGAGGGCTCCTTTTGAAGCCCTCTGATCTGGGTCTTCACTGTTTGCATAGGACAAGTGTACTATTCTCATGACCACTGTTTGAAAAGGATGCATATATGCGGGACTAGGGTTAATCCATTACTCCATAGATATTCATTTGAACACATTTAATATATTCTTACACTGAAGAAGATAGCTCCAGTTTATAGTCATGTATGTGCATCATAAGAAATGTTTTCTTTATCCTAGAAGATGGTATCTTAAAGCAGGCTGAAAGTAAAGCAGAATGTGCCTTAACCCTTTATTCCATAAGCTATATCTAGTTTTGAAGATAGGTGACCATTAATGCAGGTTGAAAGTAAAGCAGAATGCCCCTTGAGGCACATTCTGCTTTATTTTAAGCCTGCTTTAAACTTCTGTCTGCTTTGGTTAAGAAAAAACTTCTTATGGTGCACATTCATCACTGTATTAATTGGAATTATTTTTTCAGTGGAAGAATAAATTCAAGGGATTCAAATTAATGCACATTTGGCTTACTTCCAACCTGCTTAAGTGGTCACTTGTTTATAAAACTATAAATATACTATGGGGTAATGGATCAAGAGATGTAGTTGTATATACAAAACAGAAGACTTCCAACAATTCAAAGCTTTTATTCCTGGAAGAAAAATCTTTGAACAACCATATTACATCACAAAACTAATAGTGCAAAGAGAAATAAAATAATTCTCATTTGGTTGTGAAATGTGGCACATTGTAAGATTGCATATATTGATATATACACAAGTATACCATTTAACCCATTACTCCACAAATGTGCCTTTTTATGTCTTTAACCCATTCCTCCATAAATACTCCTTTTTACACATATAATTCATTTATCCACTGTAGAAAATAGTTCCCTTTTAAACAGTCATGAAAATGTATCATGAAATATTTTCTATATCCTAGCAGATAATAGTTTAAAGCAGGCTGAAAGTAAAGCAGAATGTGCTCTAAGGCACATTCTGCCTTAGCTACTTTCAACCTGCTTTAAGTAGTAACTTGTTTTCAAACTAGAAACAGGCTATGGGGTAATGGGTTAATTTATTCCTCCACTAAAGAAATAGTTCCACTTTATATAATCATGAATATGTACCATAGGAAATATTTCCTATATCCTAGTACATGTAGATAGCTGGCTGAATTTAAAGCAGAATGTACTTTAAGGTGCATTCTGCTTTACTTTCAGCCAGCATTAAGTAGTCACCAGTCCTCAAAACTGAAACAGGTTTGGGGTAATGGGTTAGCTTGCCTTGCTTTTCCATTAGGGATCATTTACTTATGTACAGTTTATACAAAGTTTTTAACAAATTCAATGTGTAAGTTTTAATTTCAAGATTCCGTTAAATTTAGATTTTGTTTTATGAAAAAAATGTAAATTATTTAAATAAAAGTCTGAAAAAGTTATTTCTACATAATAACCTATAGCTGCTCAAATCGGACTGGAATTTAAAACAGAGCTCCTCTATTAACCCTTTCGGCGCTGAAGTCACATAAAGTGGACTTTGCAAACAGTTGGATCCTGATCAGAACCCGCATTACACGGGGCCTGCTCAGGATCCAAAATGTTGGAAACTTGCATTGAAATTTCTTGGTCATACTACCTTAACCCTTAGCCCGCCAAATAAATTGTCGTCTGCTATATTTCTCGTCTGCTTCAAGTTTCAAAGTGCTTCAAAGTTGCTCATAATTGCTGAAAATGTTGTCCGAGTGTCAAACAGTTTGGATCAGGATGAGACGCCGAGTTACTCGGCGTCTCATCCGGATCCAAGCTGTTTGCATATGGAGCTATAGTCGTGACTGGCAGGCTAAGGGTTAAGTGTAACTTAGACAACAAAATTGAAGCAGATAACAATATAGCGGTGAAGGGGTAAAATTATCACAATTAATATGGTGCAGAAAGGGTTAATGGCATGTGCCCATGTTTTACACATTGAAAACAAGCCTCAAGAGGAAGGGTTAACCCATTCACCCCTGAAAATTTGAGTCTAGTCCATTTTGGACCATTTAGGGTTGATTTTAACTATATATTTCAAAATGCCAAACAGTGTAGACCCTGATCAGAGGGCTCCCTAAGGAGCCCTCTGATTAGGGTCTACACTGTTTGCATGGGACAAGTGTAATTTTTCACAGGTATGTTTGTAAATGATGAGTATAATAAGTTAAAGAGTGATACAAGGCATTAATAAACAAGATGTGTTGTGAAGTACTATGCCCCCTGATGTGACCATGACCTAAATGACCTTGACCTTTGACTGACATGATCCAACAACTTGTACTGAGCTTCTCTAGCTAAGTACACATGACAAATATGATGTTTCCATCACATGTAATTCTAAAGGTACAGTCATGGTAAAATTTATGGTTAGACAGACAGACAAGAGTAAAAACAATATGCCCAGGAAAAAGTCACGAAAAGTGACTTTCTATAAATGCAAAGTTTGCATACCACTAGCTAAGGGTTTCTCCCCAAAACGTTTTAATTGTTGCAAACAGTCCAACCCTCATTAGAGATCTTTATTCCTGAAGTCTGGATCTACAGTGTTTGCAGAGAGTTACAGTTACAACTCGATAATTCCAACTTGCTTAACCCATAACCTGTTTCTAGTTTGTAGTAAGGTGACCATTTATAAGCAGGCTGAAAGAAAAGTAGAATGTGCCTCAAGGCACATTCTGCTTTTCTTTCAGTCTGCTTTAAGCTAACATCTACTAAAATATAGAAAATATTTTTTATCCTACATATTTATGACTGTAAAAATTTCAACTATTTTCTCCAGTGGAGGAATAAATTAAAGGCATAAATTTATGGGGTAATGGGTTAAGTCAAACTAACCAGTACATGTATTTCAAAGATAAAACATGACTTAGCTATGTTTCAACTTTGAAATACACTTAAGATCAACTAAAGTGAGATCGATTTATTGAAATTCAACTTCTGAAATACTTGTTAGTTTTAACTTGTACCGCTTTTCAACTGCACTCAGTTTCCACCACTGAAAGGGTCAATCCAAAACTGCTTGTTGTGGCTAAAATGGTACACAAACAGCTACATACAAATATTTTATTTCATTAACATAATTATAACATGTTACAGAATATGGAGAGAAATTTCTCTGCCCTCTTTGGCTATGTTCATCATGAAAACATTCTTAACACAGAGTCAAGGATTGGACAGTCTCATAGAAAGGGATCTTTACAAAGTATGCATGGTGACTGCACTTGAATTTAAGAATGGTCTTTAACACTTTACTCCATAGATAAGCATATTAAGAGATTTACCTGTACGCCATTAACTTATTCAAACCCTGAAAAAAATGGTGCAAATTTATACATACCGGTATATATAGTTATGAATATGTATTGCAAGAAATACATGTATGTTCTATATTCTAACAGGGTAGGTAAAAGCAGGCTGTAAGAAAAGCAGAATGTGCCTTTAAATCAACTTGCTTTAAGTTGCCACCTGTCTTCAAACAGCATACATGATATTGGCTATGGAGTAAATGGTTATTATGATTAACACTTGAAAATCCAGTCTGATAATTTATTAAATTTCTAAAGACAAGTGACTGGTTGCTGCAAGACAAAAGTACATGTAATGCAAATTGCTCCTAAAGTTTTCATCCTGCATTAATCCATCACTCCATAAATAGTAAAGGCTTCCCCACATAAATCCCTAAGTTCCTTCACCTTGATAGAAACCCAAAGTGGTGAGGAGCTTTAACCCTTTCCCTTATAGAAGCGACCTTTAGCGCATTCATTTTATGCATCCGCCAAAGAAAATAGTTCCATTTTATACTGTCATGAATATGTACCATAAGAAATATTTTCTATATCCTTGCAGATAGTAACTTAAAGCAGGCTGAAAGTAAAGCAGAATGCACCCTAGGGCGCATTCTGCTTTACTTTAAACCTGCTTTAATAGGTCACATATCTTAACTACTAGAAACAGGCTATGGGGTAATGGGTTAAGAAGTGATTGTCAGTCACAGTGACTATAAGCACTCTGCCACTGCAAACAGTCAGAGCCCAAATATACAGTGGTCAAGTGTTAAAAGTCTAAGAAGACCTCATTTTACTCAGACACACAAAAATTGCTAAGATTCAGACAGCAACTGGAATATCTGAAAACAGACAATTTGGATATGGTGCAATATAAATTCTGTACATCATGTAATATTGAGTCTTAATGAAAACTTCCTTAATTCCAACTTAACCCATTACCTCTTAACCTATTTCTAGCTTTAAAAACAGGTGACCACTTAAAGCAGGTTGAAAGTAAAGCAGAATGTGCCTTAAGGCACATTCTGCTTTACTTTCAGCCTGCTTTAAGCTACCATCTTCTAGGATACGGAAAATATTTCTTCTGGTACATATTCTTGGCTGTATAAACTGGAACTTTTTTCTTCAGTGGAGGAATAAATGAGAGGTGTAAAAAGGCGTTTTTAAGGGGTAATGGGTTAACTCTATTTCAAAGAAAAAACATAGGGTAAGCAATGTTTAACTTTGAAATACAGACCAAGTCTGACTAAAACAATTTTTAATTTATTGAAACTTGTTTGTGACATTTGGACAGAAATGATTGGAAAATAGAATTTATCTGAGAAAAGAAAGAATATTTGTACATGAATTTTAATACACTCTTCTCTTAAATGCTGACAGTATTCAATTTTAACATCAGTTGAACTGAGTATGGATCCACTTGAATATAGCATTTGCATTCAAGCTGAAATCATACAATATTGAAAAGGTACTGAACAATCTGAATATCTGGCAAAAATATTTCTTGTTAATGTTACATGATAAGATATTTAATATAATTTATTCATTTTCAAAGCAAAAAGTCAAATTCAAAATTTTAATTTGAAAGTTTTACCAATTTTAATTAAAAAATCTACAAACTATTCTTTTCATAAAGAAAATAGATCAAATGTATTTTTGAATTAACAGAATACTTCTTGTTGTAAGTTTAGGAAATTCATTAAGTAGCAATCCCCCCCATCCCCAAGGTTATCCCTGTTTATTAGAAAATCTATAAAATTGCTACATGCTTATGAAATCCGAATATTTAGTCAAAATTAATAACCCATCCCAGAACGAAAAGGCATGACAATCTGCAAGTCGGGGGACTGCTAAATGCAGGAGAAGAGTAATGCAGAAAGCTCCTGCAGGAGCTTTCTGCATTACTTTTTCCTGCATTAAGCTGTCACCTACACTTACGATGTCAACTATCTTCATTGCTGCGGATGACGAGTACAAGTTTTGACTAGTTATCAGTGCTCCAGATAAGGGGAGAATTTCAAAAACTAAATCTTTATGTCTGCTCTAAATCCTATGGCGCTACTACTCATTAGAAACGTCTCTTTGACATGATTCTAATGTATAGGTACACCATAGAAGCTGGTGCTGACTAAACAGAGAAAATGTTGGATTTGTTTAGTTTAACCTTCTCATCTGGAGCTCTATTTAAACACGGTGGCTAAACTACTTCCATCTGGCCTTTGCCATCATTTGGTGTTTTAATTGACCCCTCATTGTCGTTCCCTTGCATGAGAGTATTGCCATCCTCTGCTGGTCTCGGAATGTCTTCTAAATTAATAGACTCTCCTATGTCTGCAGTAGTTATATCAGCAGAAAAGTCTTCCCTAGGTTCATCCGCGGCCTGGGCCTCTTTCACGACCTGCGTCATTCCTGCCATTTCTAACATCTTACTAGCAATACTAACTTTCTCACTATCCTTAGAGCCCACAAATTCTTCTTCAACCTCATCTTCCATTGGCTCCCACACTTTCTCTCTCTTCTCCACTTTTTCTCCCCTTGACTTACGCTTAGGTTTACTGCCATGTCCTCGAGATTTCTCTTCTTCACTATGTTCTCTCTTCCTATCTGACCTACTTTTACCTGATCTGTGTCGTTCTCTTTCCCTGCTTCTGGATTTATCCGACCGACTGCGGATTCTTCTGTGGTCTTTATCTCTTTGTCGGTCTCTCTCCCTCTCTTTTCTTCCACCACTGGTGTCTCTGTCTTTCTCTCTTTTCTTCTCCTCCTTTGATCGATCCCGACTTCTCTCCAGACTTCTCTCGCGATACTCCCTCCCTTTTCTACCCTCCCCAGACTTGTCCCTAAATTGTCTGTCTCTGTCTCGCTGTTCTCTTTCTCTATCCCTTCTTTCTCTCTCCTCCTCCAACTCATCCTTATTAGTGAGATGCTCATCTCTTTCTTTCTTCATTCTCAAGTGTCTCTCTCTCTCCTCGTTCTCTTTATCATCAGTATGCCCCTCCCCCTCTGACTCTCCCTCCATCTCTTCTCCCACCTCCCCGTGATCATCTCCCTCCTCTATACCCACATCCTGAACCTGGTTCATCATCTCCGCTATCTCTTCTTCCATCTTTTTCCTACGCATTTCTATCATGCCTGAAATTTGAAGAGTACATGCAATTGGACCCCGATAACTCAAACTCACATTAACCCATACATATGCCTTTTTAATTCCTCTACTGAAATAAATAAAGTCCAACTCGAAACTTTAAACTCCCATGAATGGATTGTACTAGTATGACATCAGTTGAATTTCTATAAGTCGATCTCCCTTATGTCCAACATACCTGTATTTCAAAGTTAAAACTTGGCTAGGGAACGTTTTAACTTTGAAATATGAATATGTTCAAACTAGCATGATTTCAAAGTATCAATTTTTTCAACTGTAGTTCCAATTTAACAGTCATGGATATGGATATGCACCATAAGAAATATACTCTATATCCAAGCAGGTGGTATGCACCATAAGAAATATACTCTATATCCAAGCAGATGGTAGCTTCAAACAGGCTAAAAGGTTTAACATGTACAGTTAAACCTCGATGTATCGAACTTCAAGGGACTGTGAAAAAAACTTCGAAACATCGGGGCTTCGAATCATAAATGGGTTGTGATTTGAGTATTGAATTTCAATGCATATCAGATCTATAAGAACTATCGCTCCCGGCGTGTAATGTTTTCACGTCTATGTGTACTTTTTGGCATATTGAAATAAAACATAAATCCGACGTGTGTTCTTTATCATTTATAAAAACAACGGCATAAATAACAAAATACATTACATGTGTACAAAGGTAGGAGAATTCATAGTTATACGCATTAAAACTTAGAAAAAAACTACATGTATCTTACTTTCAACTTCGATGCTGTCAATTACACCAAGATGCGAAACTACGGCGGAAAAGCCGAAAATCGTACTATGTACAGTGTAACTGTCAATCAATTTAGCTTCTAGATTGAAATAAACATTTGATTAAATAATAATGATTTTAAAGATTAATTTTCGACTTCGAGGTTGTCAAGATTGCAGGTGCATAAATACAAACATACAGTCATATCGTTATCGATATCTTAACAGAGTTGTCGTTCGTTTTGAGATGGGTCTGCCCAGCTATCCCCACGGATTAGTTACCGGGTCTTTCACCGGACAGACCATGATCGGAGCGCATCTGCCATGTTGTGGCTCTGATAATAGAATGCCGACCACTGGTTTATCAGCATTATTAAACTTCTCACAAAGTTTGGCTTGTTTCGTTAATTGTCGGTCCAAAACAGTCCTTGCGGTTTATTTACTCATTTGGATAAATTGGTGTCATCAAGCCTTTAAATATGGCGGCGTTGTCAATATCATTAACGAAAACTGTGAAACAATTAAATGACAAACTTACCAAATTATTACTGATAACACAGATTGTGCATGCAGAATTAAAAGAGCACCCCAGCGTGTTTTCACGCGAAGGTGTGAAAAATTAGCGTCAGTCTAGCGAGTCATGTAATCCGTTGATCCATGTTAGTTGACAGCATTTCTCCATGTTGACAGGTAATCGATGTTCGATACATTTGTGGTATTTTATGTTGGATTTATATGAAAAGGACTGGAAAAAAACTTCGATACAACGGGGAATTCGATACACATAACTTCGATTCATGGATGTGTTTTTACAAGGAATATATAGTGGAAAAGATCGGGACTTCAAAAAAACTTCGACACAAAGGGGTATTCGATTTATCGAAGTTCGATACATAGAGGTTTAACTGTACTTTCAACCTTAAGTCGTCACATATTTTCAATACTAGAAATAGGCTATGAGGTGAAGAGTTAAATTTTGCCTTTCAACTAAAGAAGAAACAATAATGCAGACAACTAACAGTTTTAAAACAGACAATACTATGGTGATAAAATATTTCATTTAACCCTTTGAACCCTAATCCCGCATATAGGCGTCCTTTTCAAACAGTATACATGTGAATAGTACACTTGTCCTGTGCAAACAGTGAAGACCCAGATCAGAGGGCTCCGAAAGGAGCCCTCTGATCAGGGTCATCACTGTTTGTTATAAGGCCAAACATTGATAAAAACAACCCATAAAAGTCTGAAATAGACTAACTGGAATTGTCCATTTAAAGTTTCAGGGAGGAAAGAGTTAAGGTTGTATTTTACTATATATTTCAATACTGACAAACAGGGTAAGCCCTGATCAGAGGGATCCTATAGATGCCCTCTGATCTTGTCTACCCTGTTTGCAGGAAAAGTGTACTCTTCACAGGTACTCTTTTTGAACAAGATGGATATAATTGACACGATGGGTGAATTGTTTAAATCAATGGTTTAACTAATCCTTAACCCTTTCCCCCAAAGAAGCGCCTTTTAGCGCATTTAAATTTAATCCTCCACTGAAGAAAATAAATCCAATTTGTGCAGTCATAAACATGTATTGTTCGACAATATTGACCTGACGTTGAACTTTATGCATGAATAAATTGTAAAAAGATGACGCAGTATAAATCAATATTCGATAGCCTACGTACATCTTCGGGTTGTTTCGGCTGATTACGTAAATCTTGTTACAGTTGTGATCCTCAGTGGATCAACACTCCACATTGAGCAAGTTCAAAAGATTATTGTTGATAAACTATTATTCCCGAGTCTCCTAGTATAATCGCATCTACTAAAACGCATCATGTTGCGCTTTCGAGTGGGCTTTAATCCAGCTGAGATCATCGATGTTCTCACCTGCGACTCTTGCCAATATATGCCTAATTTACAACCCCCAGATGTAACTAATCTGCAATAGGTGTGTCGTTAGAGCAAGGGATTTGTAACACCGAGGTTCCGGGTTCGAATCCCGATAGAGGGGAAATATTTTTATTTTATAAAATGTTATTTTATAGACCAAACAGACGCTATGACATAATGTTTTTAAAAAAACCAAAAGAATCGTGTTCCAATCGAAATAGATGTTGTATGATTACTTAAAAGAAACAGCATAAATTGATAAAAAAAATGTGAAAAATGTACGAGTATTGCATGGGATTCGAACCACTGACTGTACGGAAAAATAATCTATAGTCATCTTCCTTACCACTTGCGCTAAATACCTGTCGATATTTGTGCAACCGGGCAATGCTATATTTTCTCGGTGCCGATGTGGTTACAATGTGCGTTCTCGTATAAATGATAACGAAGTGTTCCGAAGCTATATTTAGAAATGCAACAAAGTGTGTAATTATGCTAATAGAGGTCACCAACGTCAGGTCAATATTGTCGAACAATATCATAAGAAATATTTTCTATATTCTAGCAGATGGTAGCTTAAAGCAGGATGAAAATAAAGCAGAATGCACCTTAAGACGCATTCAGCTTCACTTTCAACCTGCTTTAAGTGGTTACTGCATTCAAAACTAAAAACAGGCTATGGGATAAAGGGTAAAAGACTTCTTGTAATCTGTTGTCAGGAAGGGCTTGGTATTCTAGCTCAAACTAAACATAATCAGAAGTAAACTGTTTACCTGTAATTGCTTCACTAGTTTCTGCAAGTTTGGCCTCTGTGTCTGACGTGAGTATTTTAGGCAGATAAAACAAACAGGGTTTTGCCTTTGTGATTATGAAGTTCTCTAGCTTTCGCGTTTCTTTCTCCCAGTCTTCATGCTGAAACATGTAATACCAGAAACTCTCAATTTGGTGTCTCAATGAGTATACAGTTGAAACTCAATACTTCGAACTTGCGTTAGTTCGAATATACCCATATTTCAAAGTTAAAACGTGGCTTAGCCACGTTTTAACTTTGAAATACGGGTATGTTTGACTTAGGCAAGATCGAGTTATCGGAATTAAACTTATGAAGTACTGGTAAGGTTGATTTAAGCGTGTTCGAAGTATCGAGATTCGACTGTACTAGATAATGTACATGTTATATATTCACATATCAAAAACACTTATAATGGTTCTTCTGTATTACTCTGTATAACTTCAGTATTAACCCATTACTCCATAGATGCACATATTTACGCATTTAATTTATTCATACCTTCAATAAATCAATTTATGCAGTCACGAATATGTACATACAAAGGACCAGGGTAATTTTCTTTAACTGGAAATTGGAATTGTCCTTTAAAAGTTTCAGGGGTAAATGAGTTAACATCAGTCTACAGATATATCAACTGCTGAATTTCAGTTGAGAAATTTTCTACACAGTAAAACCTTTATGACAACTGCTAAAAAGAAGGCTAATTGCTTGCATAAAAGGCAAGTGAAAGCTTAAAACAAGGTGTCAGAATGTAACCGAGGGGGTTTCCTGTTATACAGCCACCTTCCTATAACCATTCACCTACCTTAAACACCTGATAATTAACCCTTAGCCTGCCAGTCACGACTATAGCTCCATATGCAAACAGCTTGGATCCGGATGAGACGCCGAGTAACTCGGCGTCTCATCCTGATCCAAGCTGTTTGACACTCGGACAACATTTTCAGCAATTTTGAGCAACTTTGAAACACTTTGAAGCTTCAAGCAGACGAGAAATATAGCAGACGACAATTTATTTGGCGGGCTAAGGGTTAACACAAGGGATCATAATAGAGAAGTTTCACAGTACAGAATATAAAACTCACATTCTGAGCCATTTCCATTTTTTGTTCCAGTAGCCTGATTCTGAACTGCTTCTGTCTCCTCTCTAGAAACAGTTGTCTTCTTTCTTTGATTATTTCTTCCTTCTCCTGTTTGAATTTTTCTTCAAGCTTTTTCTCAATTTTCTGCCTTTGTTCTTCCTAAAATACAATTCACATGTTAAACATAAATATAATTTTTTCATGAGGACTGTTTCAAGTTTAACACCTCTTATGAACGAATGACTTTTTGTAAATACATGTAGTTTGTATCCGAATGAGATTCCCAAACTTATTCTATGTTCATTCGCAGGATGAAAAAGTTTATTGAAGACATACAAACAGAAAATTGTTCAAGACGGTCACTTGTAAAAGGCAAAGTTAGATTCAAATCAAACTTTTTTCTTCACCCATTACTCCATAAATATGCATTTTATGCCTTTAATTTATTCCTCGACTGAAGAAGATGGTTCTACTTTATACAATCATAAACATGCACCATAAGAAATATCTTCTATATCCTAGCAGACAGTAGCTTGAAGCAGGCTGAAAGAAAAGCAGGAGGCACATTCTGCTTGACTTTCAACCTGCTTTAAGTGGTCACCTATCTCCAATACTAGAAACAGATTTATATAATAGGAGAATTGAGTAAATTATAACCTATTGATTTTGGTGGTGTTTATACTGTCAGAACAGATACTAACCTTTTCTTTAGAGACTGCAGCGTCATCTTTGAATTTTTGTAATGTACCCAACAGCAGGCCAAACATTCTTCGATTTCTGTTTAAAAAAATATCAAAGATCACAATCAATTCCTTCTTTCACAAAAAATACAAAAAAAGAAACATTTTCTAAAATACAAATGTAATAAATATTTTACTTTTTACAGTACTAAAAACAAATATATTTATTTTCTCATATGCAATAAGTATTGCCCATTTGTGACTATTTATGGTTGTTTTTTTTTACAATTTATTGCAAACTGACAAATCCTTTAGGGATTCTCTGTTCTTGGTCTACACTGTTTGTAAAGGCAAAGTGTAATATTTAACAAAATACTGTTTGTAAAGGACAAATATACTTATCACCGGGTCTCAACGGCTTAATACAGATGTTTCATAAAGGACAAAAGTATTGCAAGAACTTCTGTTAACAGAGAATTGAATTAAAGTCTACAGAGTACTAACTTTTTAATATTCTGCTCTTTGCAATTAGCTATTTACAAATGTATTTTTTGGATAGTTTTAAAGTTAAAAATGTTTCTGTGAAGTTGTGCATAGTATTTGTGACAACTCGGAAAAGTGATCTCCTGTTATTTGCTTAAGCTTCACTGTCAGAGATATATAGTAAATACAGAGAAGACTCTGTTATTTCCCAATAAACTTCTCTATGCTAAACCTATTATTTCCATTGCAAACAGTTTGGAGCCAGATCAAACAGCAGGTAACACGATGTCTGATCAGGCCTCAGATCAATTGTTTGCCACTCACCAAAGGGGCCAGTTTTAACCAATCAAATACCACCTTACAAATTATGCGCGATTCATTGCAAAAGGCGACTTGGTCGGAATGGAGCATATCACGTGTGAAACCGAGTTGATTTCTTGGACAATATTCCTAACCTGGGCGAGTTATTGACGTGGACAGTGTTACTTTGGTGTGTTTTGTATGGACATATCGACAATTTCACGTGAAACCGCTTTGATCCCAAAAAAATCTGCGTCCTCACATGTAAACACCAGTGGACAAGGTTATAGACAGCGACAGAATTTCCGAATATTTTACGAGTTAGAGGCCGTGTGTACTGTGTGTTTCATCTTCGAATGGGATAAATAAGGTATCGTTGGAGAGAAAAATGTCTTGACTGTAAAATAGTGCAGAGTTATTGGCAATAAACCCTTTAATTGTGTAGCAGCGCCGTGTAATTTGCGATAGGTGTTTAGATGTCGTTGGTGTCCTTTCTTTTCTATATAGTATAGAGATTTTTTTTTTGGATTTTTTTTTGGTGACTGGCCCCTGTGCCACTCACATTAAAAACAACTTACTTACTTAGAAAAGCAATTTTTTACATTTTATTGCATAACATTTAGTTTCCATAGAAATAGGAAGAAAATTGTGTCTTCTCTACTGAAAAACAAATGTCCCAGTCAAACAATGTCTCAGGGCTGCCATAAGTTGACATAAAAAATCCTAAGATTTCCAAGTTTGCATTTTTCAAGTGGGATTTTACGAATCGTACCTTTACCCCATAGCCTTTTTCTTGTTTTGTTGACATTCGACTACTTAAAGCAGGCTGTAAGTAAAGCAGAATGCGCCTTACGGCGCATTCTGCTTTACTTTCAGCCTGCTTTAAGCTACCATGAACTTGGAAAAAATCCGGAGATTTAGGAAAAATCCGGAGAAATGGCAGCCCTGATGTCTGCATACCTAGCTTGTCCTTTCCTGTCTTTTGACTGTTCCTCAATAGAATTTTGGCGACTTCTCTCATCCCTAGAGGTGGCAATGACAGATGATTGGAGAGCGGGCTGCAAGGATTGAAACTGCATACAATACTGTGTTTTTCAGCCATTCTTTAACCCATTACCACATAACCTGTTTCTAGTTTTGAAGACAGGTGACCACTTAAAGCAGGTTTAATGTAAAGAGGAATGCGCCTTAAGCCATATTCTGCTTTACTTTCAGCCTGCTTTAAGCTGTTTTCTTAAGTAGAGGAATAAATTAAAGGTGTAAAAAGGCATATTGATGTGTTAATGGGTTAAATAAGCAGGACTCTCTAAACAGTTTACTGCTTAATCCTTTGAAGGCTTTCTTCCATCAGTCTAAATAACCTATATCATCAAAATGGTTGAACCTAATACTCCATTGCCTGATGAAAGTTTTGAAGACTGGTGACCACTTAAAGCAGGTTGAAAGCAAAGCAGAATGCACTTTTTGGCACATTCTGCTTTACTTTCAGCCAGCTTTAAGCTATCGTCTTCTTGGATAAGGGAAATATTTCTAATTTTGCACATGCAATACTGTATAAATTTAACATTGAGGATTGCATTAAAAGGTGAATCTATGGAGTAAAGGGTTTAAAAGGCATGTTGCTGATTTAAGTAAGATGATAGTAAAGAAACCTTAACCCTTAGCCTGCCACTCACAACTATAGCTCCATATGCAAACAGCTTGGATCCGGATGAGACGCCGAGTAACTCGGCGTCTCATCCGGATCCAAGCTGTTTGACACTCGGACAACATTTTCACCAATTTTGAGCAACTTTGAAGCACTTTGAAACTTGAAGCAGACGAGAAATATAGCAGACGACAATTTATTTGGCGGGCTAAGGGTTAATTTGCTGTAAACGGCTATATGTATATGTATTCTATAACAACTCTATTCAATACTTTCTGCCATAGACAAATGAACTTTTCCTACAGCTTGAAAGATGGCTACTTAACCCTTTGAGCCCTAGTCCCGCATATAGGCGTCCTCTTCAAACAGTGTACATGTGCATAGTACACTTGTCCTGTGCAAACAGTGAAGACCCAGATCAGAGGGCTCCGAAAGGAGCCCTCTGATCAGGGTCTTCACTGTTTGTCATAATGCCAAACATTGACAAAAACAACCCCTAAAAGTCAGAAATGGACTAGACTAAAATAGAAACTGAAATTGTCCATTTAAAGTTTCAGAGAGGAAAGAGTTAAGGCAAACTGAGTACAACAGAAAACTCCTTCTCTACCTTTCCACTTTATTCTCCAATTGTTTTAAGCTCCCAATGTTCCAAAACATTGAAATATCTGTCTTCAACATAGTTGTAATTTTGTCTTCTGAAAGGGCCCTGCCAGTGTTCCCTAATTTACATGTCAAGACAACAGTGGCTTACCCTGTTCGGAAAATCATCTTCGTCCCCGCTGTCTCGTCCTCTTCCTCCCCTCCGATTCCGTCCTGGCATTGGTCCTAGTCTAAAAATTAATCAGATAAAATTTAACACTTAATTTATACCCTAATAAATGTAAGCCATTTAACCCTTTAAACCATATTTATGCATTTTAATACATTCAATTTATTCCTCCACTGTAGAAAATAGTTCCAATTTATACAGTCATTAATATGTATCATAAGACATATTTTCTATATTCCAGCAAATGGTAGCTTAATCCAGGGTGAAAGTAAAGAAGAATGCGCCTTAAGGCGTATTCTGCTATACTTTCAATCTGCTTTAAGTAGTCACCTGTCTTCAAACTTAGAAACATGCTACATGGAGTAAAGGGTTAAGGAGAATGAAACCCGATGACATTGAATTACTGCTCTTAGAAAACGTTTAGAATAATAGAAAAGTATGAAATTGTTCCATCTGCATCAACTCTCCTTTGTACTAGATACAGGTTATGGAGTACCGTCTTTGGCCGTGTAAAATGCGCAGCCATGTATTATACGCACCTGGTTTTTCAGGGTCATATCTCCAGAAAAAAACTTTTCCCATAATTAAGAGGCATCTGTGTTTCAAATAAATGTGTTCCAAATTTAGCGTGTGCTTGTTATTTTTACTCGGAAGCAAGCATGTGTATGGGCACGCTCTATTATTCAAATGCGTAGCGTCGTATTATTCTGTGAACATTGTTCGTACATTTTTTATTTCGATAATAATGTAGATATTTGATATTTTAGTAACTTTGATAATTTCAAACGAACGCTTATTGAAATATAAAAAAATTAGAAATCACAAGGAACATTTCCGAAATCGCGACGCAAAATAAACGTTGAATTGGTACTCGATTGTTCATATCGGTTCTTTAGTTTATGCGTAGGTAGGGCCGATTAGCGAGTGGATAAATACAGTAACGCTTTATTTCAGCGATACGATAAAAAAACTAGCAACTCTTGAGTAATCTCTCTAAATATGTTGATGGTCCTGAAAAGGACCGTTGGTTTGCGTTTGGTATTACGCTTAAAGATCTGAGTCGTCGAAGCCCTCAAATTCTTCGTCGTCGCTTTCAAAGAGGTCGGCGATCTCCTGTGCTGACAGCTGTGGAGCTGTATCGTCATAGAAGTCAGTTGTACACTCCTCCGTCGAATCTTCCGAGCATGCAGCATCCCGGGATTCCCCTGTCCACAAAATATCGTCCTCTGTCCCATCAAGTGCATTTGATATGCAACATTTCTTGAACGAGTGGACGATAATCTTTGGGTCGATCTCGTCCCAGGCTTCAACAATCCACTGGCAGATCTCTTCCAGGCCAGCCTTCCTCATTCGCCCCCCAGCCGTGAATGTATGGTCATCTCCGCTGTACCAATCGTTCCACTTCCTTTGAAGAATTTGCTTCATTGGTCTGTTGATGGAGACGTCAAGTGGTTGCAGCATTGATGTCATGCCCCCAGGAATAATGACCAGATTGGTCTTGCAGTCTGTCAGCTGGCTTTTGGCTTTCTCCGACTTGTGGCAGCGGAAGGCATCCAACACAAGCAAGCTGCGGTTGATGCTTGCTCCTGGTCGTCTGTCCCACACTTTTCTTATCCAGTCAGACACCAGAGCATCATCCATCCATCCCTTGTCTTGGACTCTCACTAGCATGCCTTTGGGTGGGTTAAAGTCTTTAGGGAGCGTCTTCCTCTTAAACACAACATATGGGGGTAGCTTCCCTCCATCTGCTGTACAGGCCAGCATCACGGTGAACCTGTTTTTCTCATTCCCCGTCGTATTGATGCTGACGCTCTTCTCTCCTTTTTTGTTGACGGTCGTCCCGGCTGGAAGGTCGAATGTTAGCGGCGTCTGGTCTGCATTTCCTATGTGGGCAAAGTCGTAGTCATTCTTCTGTCTCAGGCTAATGACATAGCGCTGAAATTCTGCCAGCTTGTCCTCGAAATCCTCTGGCAGCTTCTGGGCAATGTGTGTCCTGCGTCGTATGGACAGGTCAAAACGTCTCAGGAACTTGTAGACCCAGCTGACACTCCCTCTAAACTCCGTGTTGCCCATCTTCCTGGCTATCGTCTTAGCTTGCAGACGTATTTCCAGGGTTGACACAGCAATGCCCTGCTTTCTCCTGTCTGCCACCCATTCCACCACTTTGGACTCGACCTCTGGGTGATGTGATTGAGAACCACGAAGAGCCTTCTTTGACTTGGGCATTTTCTTAAGTCTGTCCTTCTGTCTTCTCCATGCCCTGACGTTGCTCTCGTTCACGCCATATTCTCTTCCTGCGGAACGATTCCCATGGGCTTCTGCATAGGCGATGGCAGCCAGCTTCTCTTTCGCCGTGTAGGCTACACGGGATTTGCCCATTATTCTGCTATTAGTGAGAGAATAAATCTTTCAAACAGAATAAATCTTTCAAACGTTTAGTCTTGAAAAAGACTGTTTTATAACTCTTTGAGAGTCTTGAAAAAGACTGTTGGTTAGTCTTGAAAAAGACTGTTTGTAACTCTTTGAGAGTCTTGAAAAAGACTGTTGGTTAGTCTTGAAAAAGACTGTTTGTAACTCTATGAGATCTGGAATGACTGTAGGTTCTTCGCTGCTGGGCAGGTAAGGCAAGATGATATCCTTTGAATATTTGGTCGAGTATTTAAACACATTTCTATTCTATGTCAAAAGTTGCTCAATTTCTAAAAAGAATATCTACTAATTGGCAGATTGAGTATTTTGCGCATTTCACGTGTACAGACTAGGGCTCATCTACAAAAAACACAATATCTACTAATTGGCAGATTGAGTATTTTGCGCATTTCACGTGTGCAGACTCGGGCTCATCTCCAATATACAACCCCTATCAGAATATTTTCCGTGATTCAAGTGTCAAATACACGTGTCATCTCCAATTAACAGCCCCTACCCCCTACCCTCTAGGAGACGAAGCCATTTAGCACATTGCGTAATCTTAACACTTACGCTTAGCGAGGGTGTGTTTGATGTGCCGACAGCGTAGAGTAATTTTTACGAATGTGTGTATTGTACGGGCACCTTGGACTGTCAATAATGAAACTGAAACTGGACAAGCGGTCTGCTTTTATTAATTCTAATAATTCAATTCTTAAGTTACACTTTAAAATTAAACTTAACATTTACAAAATAACAGTTTCCCTGAATGTTCACATGTAGTCTGGGCGTTGGCTACTTCTTTCTTTGTTCATATCAGATTTATCTATTTTCGCGGCAAACACCGCGTTTTTTAGTCTAACGACGCTATCAATTTTGGCTGATTTTTTTGGGGGAAAATGTTAGTTCCAGTGTATAATACGCACCCCCATATTCTAAATTATGGATTTTAAGAAAAAAGTGCGCATAATACACGGCCAAAGACGGTAAAAGTTAAAGCTGTTGCCTGTCATGAAAACAACACATATATCATATTTTTAGTGCTTGCTTAACACAGGTTTGACTTTATCAATGAACACTAACCTGGCAAAGGCTCCTCCTTGTGGGTTCCTCCTCTTCCCCGGGCTGGTGTCATCCTGGATGATCCCTCTCCTGTGTCAAAATAACAAACTTATGAATCAACTATGTAATTACTTTTCAGTTGGTCAAAGGAAGACATGTAAGGATGAAACAACAGTGAATTGGATTTCAGAATGGATGGGAAAAGTCAGCCACAAATAAAAATTATTCAGATATTTTTTAACCCATTACTCCATAGATATGCATTTTTATCCCTTTAGTTTATTCCTCCACTGAAGAAAATAGTTTAACTTATACAGTCATCAATATGCAGTTATGAACCACAATTATGATTTCTATATCCTAGCAGATGGTACATGTAGCTTAAAGCAGGCTAAGAGTAAAGCACTTTAGACGCATCCTGCTTTATTAAGTGATCACCTATTTTCAAAACTAGAAACAGGCTATGAGGTTATGGGTTAAAGCAAGTTTAAAGTTAGGTAAAAAGCTCATATACTAGCTACCAGAAGTATACCACCAGTAAATCTTCATTACAGGGCCAATACCTGGACAAGGTAGACAATGCATCCTAAAGTACTTATGCAGAGGAAACGGTAAACAAACATAACTTTAGGCATTTAGGCAAAGAATGAGAATAATTAAATTGCAAACGATGTCCCAGTTCAGAGGGTTCCTAAACTAGCCCACTGACAAGGGTCTGCACTATTTGTCATATTTTTGGGACAAGCCCCTAAGGGTCAATGTAAAGTAGAAAAATTCATTAATTTTGTTTTAGCAATTTTAGGGTCACTTTTTGCTACCGTTACCCGTAATATATGATGTGCACATAATCGTACCTGGCTAGGTTGAATAAACGACCTTCAACTCCTGGTGTCCTGCCACCTCTGTCTTGGTTTCCCAATGCAACACGTCTCTGGGGTGTCCTACAAAATATAAACAAATTACTCAGCAAGAGATAATATCATAATAACTAATAGCATGTCTTTCAAGTTTGTCCTGTCACAATTTTGTAATTATTGCTTCTTTTTACCACTGGAAGTTTCCTCTTATCTGGAGCCCTGGTAAAAAAATGTGTGTAGCTGTTTTCCCTTGTGTTTACTTTCGTTGTTCAATGTTACGTTGAGTTATAATTATAATGCTAATGTTTCTCACTATCCGTCGGACTTATGCATATGTAAATAAAAGTTGGCGTTGAAGGAAAGTAACTGTGTCACAGTAAATGACAAATGTCCTTAAAGCAGTGTTCTGCCGAGGCCGCGTATCTGCAACATTGTTTCTTAAAAATCACGATTGTCGCTTTTATTTTCGTCCCGGGACGACAATTGTCGCGGTCGAAATGTCTGGGGCCGAATATTGACGGGCGTGAAATTCTCATGAGTCAGCGATTTTGACGGTGCCTGCATCAAATTTACTCGACTGGTTCTATAATTATTACGGAAATAAATAGTATGTGACATAGCAATGGATAAACCAGTCATATTATAAAGCGTGTCTGTCGTCAAGCGCAGGAAATTTAAAAATGGTGTCTCCCGTGAAGAACAAGAAGGCCCTGATATCGCTCACCTCTTGTACTGAAGTCTGATAGTTTTACCTTTCTGTTACATCCATTTTAATCTAAATCCATTCAAATTTGTAGTATAGCATGTAAACAATTTTGTAATACAATCTCATAATTCTAGTATAGTAGAGTACATCAGGGGCTGATAACTGGAGCCTAAACAATACTGAAATGAAGCCTTTTCTAGCATTTCAAAGTATATCAAGGGCAGATAACTATTGTCACAATTACTAGATTTCAACAATAATTGCACTGCTTCGAGAACTTATAGCTATATACTTTGTGTGCAAGTATAATCAAAATCCATTGTAAACTGTACATAGTCACGGTTAGAAATGGCATTTTCAGCTATTCAAGGGCAGATAACTCTTGACCTATTAGTATAATTTCAACCATAATCACACTTATTCGAACTCTTATGGTAATATACAATCTGAGGAAGTTTGAAAAAGACTGGATCAAAATTGTGGGCGCTAGAGTGTAAAAAACGTTAAATATGGTGTTTTCAGCAATTCAAAGGTAGATAACTCCTGACCTATTCATCCCATTTTAACCATAATCAAACGCATCTGCACTCTTATGGACATATACAATATGAGCAAGTTTTAGAAAGATTGGATAAATATTGTGGCCACTAGAGTGTAAACACCCTTAAATATGGCATTTTCAGCAATTCAAAGGTAGATAACTCACGACCTATTAGTCTGCTTTTAACCATAATCAAACTGATCCGAACTCTTATGGTCATACACAATCTGAGCAAGTCTGAGAAAGATTGGATTCAAATAGTGGCCTCTAGAGTGTAAACACTGTTAAATATAGCATTTTCAGCAATTCAAAGTTATATAACTCTTGATCTATTAGTCCGATTTCAACCATAATTAAACTCGTCCGAGCTCTTATGGTAATATACAATCTGGGCAAGTTTAAAAAAGATTGATTAAATATTGTGGCCTCTAGAGTGTAAACACTGTTAAATATGGGATTTTCAGCAATTCAAAGGTATATTATTACTGACCTATTGGTCAGATTACAACCATAATCAAACTCATTTGAACTCTTATAGTAATATAAAATCTGAGCAAGTCTGAGAAAGATTGAATGAATAGTGTGGTCTCTAGAGTGTAAACACTGTTAAATATGGCATTTTCAGCAATTCAAAGGTAGATAACTCCTGACCTTTACGTCAGATTTCAACCATAATTGAACTCATCCAAACTCTTATGGTAATATACAATCTGAGCAAGTTTGAGAAAGATTGGATACATATTGTGGCCTCTAGAGTGTAAACACTAAAATTGTTGACGACGGACGCCGCACGACTGACATTCAAGTATTGCAAAAGCTCACCCTGAGCTAGCTCAGGTGAGCTAAAAATCCGGAGGAATGGCAGCCCTGTTGCTTACACAAATCTCTCACCTGTCACCATCTTACTGAACTTGGATATACACATACCGACCATAAATTAAATCATAAAACATTAATAATTGAAGTTTGCTGAAGATTTTTTGCTTTTGTTGCAGGCAATTCTTGACAAATGCAATGCTTAAATAATCCTGGTACACAGAAATATATCAGGATACCAAATGACTATCCGGACATTCGGGTGCTATCCGAATGCTAGTTGACATCCGTGTATTTTGAGCAAATTCTGCAAACTGATCGGTGGTTTTGGTATTATACTTTTGAATTTTTTGACAACCTCAGTTTATTCGCCTTGCCTTAATGTGATCCTTACCGCTCTTTACTGTATTGTATGTGCACTGAAAGTTATTGATAATATATATGGATTCATGAATTGAAATATTCTGAGAAAGAAACACTGAAAGGACAGTGCAAGCAATGCCAAGTTAGCGGATATCGACGATTATATGCTAGATTTGTTCTTTGCCTTTGTATCGTTGGATCCCTTCCTGTTAGTTTCTTTATATTTTCGTCTACATCTTTCAGGCTTTCTTTCGCTCTTTCCAATTCATTCTGCAGCGCGTTCACGCCACGCACCGTTTCGGCCATTTTGAGACCGTTACAGCCTGTTCGATTGGTATGTGGGGAGCAACAACGCTGCAAAGAACATGTTCTTGAAAAGAATAACCGTGCGGCAATATTCACGGAATACGGAAAAGACACGAACCATTGACAATCACGGATTTTCACGGAAATCACCGACATTTTTTTGTATGATTATCTTATTTCTATTTTTCATCAACATATTACAACAAATATGCATTTTTTTTTACTGCTATTAAAATGAATAACACCAAAACGGCTCTCCTATATAACTTATATAAAATGCGTCATTTCCAAGGTCCAAAAAATACAATTTTTATTCCAAACACAGGTGCTACCCTATATTTCCCACAAAGATACACCCTTGCACTAGTGAAAAATGCAGAGAAAGCAGGGGGTCATGTGGCATATAAGAAAAATCTCTTGGCTTCAGTGACATGACTGGTGTTTTGCTACATTTTGAAATAGGCACCGGCTAAAACAGGGACATGTCACTTCAGCTCACATAATTTCTCCAAAACCCCATCTATTATGACAGAAAGTCTTTGTATCTATTCTCTAGCACCCATGTGTTAAATAAAAAGCTCAAAATAGTAAATATTTCTTGACAAAAAGCTATTCTGAGGCAAAAAGTTTGGCACTATTTCTTTGCCGGGCTTCTTTCGACTACACCATGAAGCACTTCCGGTCTATTTGGTGGCCCTATACCTTAATAAGTTCTGTAGCTGACTCACTAAAAAAAAAAATCTGTGATTTTCGTGATTTTCCGTAAAAGTCCGTGATTTCAACCAACCGGCTCAAGTTTTCGGTGATTTGTACAAGAATTTCCGTGATTTAAACATGGATTTCCATACTACTACAGTACCACTGTCACTGACACTAGTACTGACACTACGTACCATTACTACTTAGTTTAGTAAAACTACTTCTAACACTACAGCTGGAACTACTTACACTCCTACTTGTACTAGATCGACTGCTGCTGATAGGCCTATTACTGTTACTACCTACTCTAGTAAACTACTTCTTACACAACAGCTTGTACTACTGCTGCTGATACTCCTACTGATACTACTGTTATTACTTACTCTAGTATAGCTACTTATAACTATTACTTACATTACATCTTGTACTACTTACACTACAACATATACTACGTACTGTTGCTGATACTACTAGCTGTTACTACCTACTCTGGTATAAATACTACTTACACTTCATCTTGTACTACTTACACTACAACATGTACTACTGCTGCTGATAATACTACTGGCACTACTGGTACTACTTACTTAAGAAAAACTACTTCTTACACTACATCTTGTATTTTTTTACACTTCTACATGTACTAATGCTGCTGCTACTTCTAATGACGCTTCTGTTACTACTTATTCTAGTATTTCTATTAATTACACCACAACATGTACTTTTTACACTAATACACGTACTACTACTGCTGACACTTATGTTACTACTTATTCTATTATAACTACTACTTACACTGCAGCTTGTATTCCTGCTGCTGATACTACTACTGACACTTCTGTTTTTACTTACTCTGGTAAAACTACTACTCACACTGCAGCTTGTACTTGTTGTCTTGCTACCTGTACTACTGCTACTGATACTTCTACTGACACTTACTCTATTGTAACTACATGTACTGCTTACACTATTACATGTACTACTGCTGCTGATGATAATACTACTGATACTACTATTTCTACTTACAGTAGTATAACTACTACTTACACCGCAACATATACTACTACTGCTGCTGACACTACTACTGACACTACTGTTACTACTTACTCTAATATAACTACTACTGACACTACAACTTATACTACTTACACTACTAAATGTACTACTGCTGCTGACACTACTTCTGACACCACTGTTACTACTTACTCTAATATAACTACTACTGACACTACAGCTTATACTACTTACACTACTAAATGTACTACTGCTGCTGACACTACTACTGACACTACTGTTACTACTTACTCTAATATAACTACTACTGACACTATAGCTTATACTACTTACACTACTACATATACTACTGCTGCTCACACTTCTACTGACACTACTGTTACTACTTACTCTAATACAACTACTACTGACACTACAGCTTATACTACTTACACTACTACATATACTACTTCTGCTGCTGACACTTCTACTGACACTAATGTTACTACTTACTCTAATATAACTACTACTCACACTACAGCTTATACTACTTACACTACTACATATACTACTACTGCTGCTGCCACTTCTACTGACACTACTGTTACTACTTACTCTAATATAACTACTACTGACATTACAGCTTATACTACTTACACTACTAAATGTCTACTGCTGCTGACACTACTGTTACTACTTACTCTAATATAACTACTACTGACACTTCAGCTTGTATTACTTACACTACTACATGTACTTCTGCTGCTGATACTACTTCTGACACTACTGTTACTACTTACTCTTATATAACTACTACTGACACTATAGCTTGTATTACTTACACTACTAAATGTACTACTGCTGCTGACACTTCTGTTACAACCTACTCTTGTATAAATACTACTTACACTTCATCTTGTACTACTTACACTACAACTTGTACTACTGCTGCAAGCCCCTTGCTTCTGGCGTTCAAGCCCGCGGCCTTAGCCAATACAATGACAAGCGGGGCTTCTAGAAAATAATAAGACATTTCGTAAAAAATAACTCTTGCTCAACCTGCTCCCCCCCTATTTGTGAAACATTACCTAATGGTCAAGAACTTTGGTTTACAACAAATGAAGAAAAGGCAGAATGTTTAAATAAGTATTTCACGTCAATCTCAAATGTTGATGATAATAATGTAAATATTCCCTTATTTCATGAAAAAACTCTTAATAGACTTTCAGTATTTAACATTAATCAAAATGAAATAGAAGACATTATTTTAAACTTAAATGTGAACAAAGCAAGTGGACCTGACAGCATAAGTCATAAAATGTTGAAAAACTGTGCTATATCTATTTCAATTCCTTTAACTATATTATTTAATAGATCTATACAGGAAGGAATCTTTCCAGATGCTTGAAAAATTGCCCAAGTAACTCCCATTTTTAAAAAAGGAGACAAATCAACACCCTCAAATTATAGACCTGTATCACTATTAAGCTGTTGTGGAAAAATCCTTGAAAGAATAGTTTTTAAACATATGTACAATTTTCTCTTAGACAATAATTTGCTTTATAAATACCAGTCAGGGGTTTTACCAAATCACTCTACTACATATCAACTTGTTGATATATATCACCATATCTGTCAAAGCTTTGAGCATAATCAATATTCTTGTATGTTTTTTTGTGATATTTCAAAGGCCTTTGACAGAGTATGGCATAAGGGTTTACTTTTTAAATTAAGTGAAAATGGTATAAATCTTAACTTAATGACATGGATTACAAGTTATTTAAATAATAGACAGCAAAAAGTTACAATACTGTATTACAATCTGCTGAATCAAAACTAATGCCAGTTAATGCCGGTGTCCTTCAAGGTTCAGTTTTAGGACCGTTACTTTTTCTCATTTATGTAAATGACATAACTGATTCATTACTTAGTTTAACAAGATTATATGCTGATGACAGTTCTCTTAATTACTCTGCAAGTACCCTAGACGATATTGAAGGTATTATTAATCATGACTTAAATAACATATCAGAATGGGAAAGTCAATGGCTAGTTAATTTTAACCCAAATAAAACAGAAGCTATTCTATTTACTCTTAAAAGACAATCTGCTTTACCTAGACTACTCTTAGATAACACTGAAATAAACTTTGTCGACCACCATAAACACTTAGGGATGACACTCAGTAAAAATGGACAGTGGGCTAACCACATAGATAATACCATAGAGTCAGCTTCTAAAGTGATCAATATAATGCATAAGGTACAATTTGTTTTATCAAGATCTGCTCTAAATCAAATATACTTGTCATATGTACGACCAATTTTTGAATATTCTTCAATTGTATGGAATGGCTGCCCTGATATACATACTAACACTTTAGAAAAATTGCAGAATGAAGCTGCACGTATCGTCACAGGGCTGACACGATCAGTTTCCCTTGAAAATCTCTACGCTGAATGTGGCTGGGAGTCTTTGTTCAAGAGGCGAGAAAACCAAAAACTATTTTTCATGTACAAAGTCTCATATGACACTGTCCCACAGTATATAAGTGATATAACTCCTCCACTAGTGGGTGAACTATCAAATTATCCCTTAAGAAACCGTGAAAATTATGAAATGTTACCAGCTAGAACTTCCATTTTTCAGAAATCTTGTATTCCTTCTTCCGTAGTGCCCTGGAACTCTCTTGGCTCTGATCTCAGGCAGGTCCTTACATTCTCTTCTTTTAAAAGCAATATAGTGTCTAGATCAAAGCCAGGGAGAGTTCCGGGGGTACTATCTGGTCGGTAATAGACATTTATCAGTATTGCATGCACGATTAAGGAACAGGTGTAGTAATTTGATTGATCACCTTTTTCTAAATCACTTAAAACAAGACAGGTTCTGCTCTTGTGAAAATGAAATTGAAAATGTTGATCATAACTTTTTTAAATGCCCCAATTATATCAACGTACGACATACCCTACTCCAGAGCACAAGCCCGTTTAATCCGATTAATAGTAATATACTTCTCAATGGAAGTGATAACCTAACTTTTGAGCAAAACTGCTTGATTTTTGGAGCTGTACAAGCGTTTATAAAAGAAACCAAACGTTTTAACACTTGATCAGTTCTTTCCCCTCTATTTTGGTTCGTTTCTGTAACTGAGCTTTGATACATATATAATTAATATGTCCTAGTTTGACTATGACAAGAGTTATATTGTCCAATTCATATATGCAGCGGGGATCCAGATGGGGAGAGTATTTTGAAAAACTACATTTTTATTTATGCACTAGACGCGATGGTATCACTACTCATTAGAATCGTCTCGAAGAGACGATTCTAGTGGGTGGTGGCAGCATATTAATCCGTGCTGAAATGAGCGAGAAAGGAAGGCTAGATTTGTTCAATTTACTCCCTCTTATCTGGAGCACTAATGCAGTGTGAAACCTTATGAAGCGATTCCAATGTCTAAGTGGGACGTATCTCAAAAGTTGTTATCCCAAAATGTACAAAGTTGCCCCCTTAGATGTTTTACTAGTTGCTCATCTATATATGTGTATGTTAAAAAAAGTTCAGCCTAAATGCAGAAGCATAGAACCTTACTTATTTGGAAAATGACGTGGGATTGAAGTAATGCATAAAGCCCTTCTAGAAGCTGTCTGCATTACTTTTACCCTACATTGATATGATTGTAATCTAAGTTGATTATTCTTATCAAGATTATGTGGTGACACCTGTAAACAAGCAACCTCTCTCTTTCTCTATCTCTTTCTATCTTTCTCTTTTCCTCCCCCCCTCTCTCTCTCTCTCTCTCTCCCTCTCCAATAGTGATTGTATTATTTGTAAAACTGATGGGGAAGGGCCGATTCTAAGTTGGTAGAACTTGTGGCCCAACCCCTTTTCCTGTACAACAATTTGGAAATAAAATATGTTTAAACTAAAAAAACTAAACTAAACTGCTGCTGATACTACTGTTACTACTTACTCGAATATAAATACTACTGACACTTCAGCTTGTACTACTTACACTACTACATATACTACTACTGCTGACACTTCTACTGACACTACTGTTACTACTTACTCTAATATAACTACTTCTGACACTACAGCTTGTATTACTTACACTACTACATGTACTACTGCTGCTGACACTTCTACTGACACTACTGTTACTACCTACTATTGTATAAATACTACTGACACTTCATCTTGTACTACTTACACTACAACATGTACTACGTACTGCTGCTGATACTACTGTTACAACCTACTCTTGTATAAATACTACTGACACTTCATCTTGTACTACTTACACTACTACATGTACTTCTGCTGCTGAAACTACTACTGACACCACTGTTACTACTTACTCTAATATAACTACTTCTGATACTACAGCTTGTATTACTTACACTACTACATGTACTTCTGCGGCTGAAACTACTACTGACACTACTATTACAACTTACACCAGTATTATACTATTAATACTACAACTTGTACTACTTACACTACTACATGCACTTCTGCTGTTGACACTACTTCTGACACTATTGTTTCTACTTACTCTGATATAACTTCTACTGACACTACCACTTATACTACTTACACTACTACACGCACTTCTGCTGCTGACACTTCTACTGACACTAAACTTACTACTTACACTGGTATAACTTCAACTGACACTACAGCTTGTACTATTTACACTACTAGATACAATTCTGCTGCTGGCACTTCTACTGACACGAATATTACTACTTACACTAGTATTACTACTACTGACACTTCAGCTTGTATTGCTTACACTACTACATGTACTACTGCTGCTGACACTACTACTGACACTACTGTTACTACTAACTCTAACATAACTACTACTGACAGTACAGCTTGTACAACTTACACTACTATATGTACTACTGCTGCTGACGCTACTACTGACACTACTGTTACTACTTACTCTAATATAACTACTTCTGACACTACAGCTTGTATTACTTACACTACTACATGTACTACTGCTGCTGACACTTCTACTGACACTACTGTTACTACCTACTCTTGTATAAATACTACTGACACTTCATCTTGTACTACTTACACTACAACATGTACTACGTACTGCTGCTGATACTACTGTTACAGCCTACTCTTGTATAAATACTACTGACACTTCATCATGTACTACTTACACTACTACATGTACTTCTGCCGCTGAAACTACTACTGACACTACTGTTACTACTTACTCTAATATAACTACTTCTGATACTACAGCTTGTATTACTTACACTACTACATGTACTTCTGCGGCTGAAACTACTACTGACACTAGTATTACAACTTACACCAGTATTATACTATTAATACTACAACTTGTACTACTTACACTACTACATGCACGTCTGCTGTTGACACTACTTCTGACACTATTGTTTCTACTTACTCTGATATAACTTCTACTGACACTACCACTTATACTACTTACACTACTACACGCACTTCTGCTGCTGACACTTCTACTGACACTAAAATTACTACTTACACTGGTATAACTTCAACTGACACTACAGCTTGTACTATTTACACTACTAGATACAATTCTGCTGCTGGCACTTCTACTGACACGAATATTACTACTTACACTAGTATTACTACTACTGACACTTCAGCTTGTATTGCTTACACTACTACATGTACTACTGCTGCTGACACTACTACTGACACTACTGTTACTACTAACTCTAATATAACTACTACTGACAGTACAGCTTGTACAGCTTACACTACTATATGTACTACTGCTGCTGACACTACTACTGACACTACTGTTACTACTTACTCTAATATAACTACTAATCACACTACCGCTTGTATTACTTACACTACTACATTTACTACTACTGCTGTTGACACTTCTACTGACACTACTGTTACTACTTACTCTAATATAACTACTACTGACACTATAGCTTATACTACTTACACTACTACATATACTACTACTGCTGCTGAAACTACTACTGACACTTCTGCTACTTCTTACTCTTAATATAACTACTACTGACATTACAGCTTGTATTACCTACAGTTCTACATGCGCTTCTACTTCTACTTGTACCACTTCTACTGCTTTTGACATTACTACTAACGCTACTACATGTACTACTTACGCTACCATAAATTACGCACTAACGCTGCGAGTATAACTACTACTGCTCCTATCAGGTCCGGGCAGAACAGGGGGGTAGGGGGGGGGGGGGGGGGTTACCGTGCCCCCAATAATTTTGCCAATAATAGTTACCAAGCAAATATTTTTATTTGTACTAAAATAACGCTTTTCAGACGATATTTTTACGCAAATTTTAACGCACAACCAAACAAAAAACAACAAAAACAAAACAATACCGTTAACAAAGACCCCCCCCCCCCCCCAATGAAGAGTGGCCAATGTAGTGAAATAGTGTATACACCCCCCCCCCCCATTTTGCTTCCTACGGGCCTGCCTATTACTTCTTGTACTACTGCTGCTTCTGCAGTAGTGTTTATTGTTTATAGTAGAAACTTACTGTAGTAGCACTTGGCATAAGTAGCAGTGGTAGAAACGTAAGTAGTAGTAGCAATATCAGTAATAGTAGCAGCAGCAGTAACAGTGGTGGTGGTGGTAGTAGTAGTAGAGAGATTTAGCATAGTGTAGACATTTTTTTTAAGAGTTGCCTCTCTTGGATGTAAGTTGGTCGTTTTGTAAAGCGACCATGTACATGTTATAATACTACTCACAAGTACTAATGTAAGTGTTTTACGGCACCAACCGTGGACTATGATCAGACGCCCATTTACTAATGAGCTGACGATGATGACGATGATCGACAGTGTTTATAACTTCCTAGGCAGTTTCATTTTCATATCCGGTGTCTAAAGCAGACGGCAAGCGCTTCTTTCAGCAACAAGGCGGTAAATTAACTGTTTTGCATATTCCGTAGGGACTAGTCATTTTCACTTTCAGCAAATGATGATGGGTTGTCTCTATTCAGCCAAGTGTAAAGTAAGTTGAATGTGCAAACACTATCGTGCTAGAACAGACCCCGAGTTACTCAGAATTTGGAATATTCCTGTTTAGATTGGATTCTGATTAGAATTAAAAAAAAATTGAATGTGAAAATGTGCAGACGACACTTTTGAAGCAGACGGTAAGCTATAATAGGATAAGGGATAACCTTAATAGGACCAGAGAATGTGGAGTATATATGTTAATGTGTATTGTTAAGCACGTTTACTGTGTACAGAGTATATGTGGAGGTACATTTTGGAAAGTATTGAAGAAACTAACTACTGTTAACCCTTTCATTGTCAATGACGCCAAAATACGCATTTGCAAACATGTTTTGAAACGAGTGTCAAACAGTTTGGATCCTGATCAGGGTCCAAACTGTTTGACACTCGTTTCGAAATTTCGTCAGTAAGTTTGTGTTTAAATCTATTGCAGACAACATTATTGCAGACACTACTATTTAAGCACACGGCAATATAGCGGTGAAGGGGTAAAAAACACGTTATAAATTTGACAATTTAAGAGTTAGGCTAAGATGCAAACAGTAGATGAGTGAATTTACGTGTAAGAAAATCAGACGGAAACTAGTTTCTTTTGAACAGTTCTCTTTTATGTCTCCACCAAACTCTATATTGTCATTACTCATTAGAATCGTCTTTTCATGACGATTCATCATTTTCGAAGTAGTAAGTACTCACAATCTAGGATTAGGTGCTAATATAGAGACCGGAAGTAGATACACGCCTCTTATATGGAGCTGAACAAGAAATTCAAAGGTAAACGAAATTTATTGTATTTATTACCTATGTACACGCATTTATCATAGTTATATGTAGATTTTATTACTTTCATGCATACAAATTAGATCTATACACCATGTATCAGGTGGCGGAGGCATATAACCATATCGTTATATCGAATCTACTTAAAATGTCGTCTGCTTCAATACTGTTTCAAGACAATATGACTGAAGAAACGCAATACGAGAGTTAAAGTTGTTTTTGGTTTCTAATCAGGTGCCTATAGTAAATTGGAGTTTGATCAGAATAAAATCTGTTTGCAGTGTCGAATGCAGTCGCCAAATGGAGGTGAAATGGTTAATTAGGGCTATCAGAACAATTAACTTTCCCTGTCGATATTTATCGTCTGCTTGAGCCCTCTTTCCGCCAAAATACCATCTGCATTGATAATGTCGTCTTCAATATTGTTTAAATAAGATATATATTTTTTATGAATAAAGACATATCGATACGAGTGTGAAACGTTTTGGATCCTGATCAGACGCTGCGTTACGCGGCGTCTGATCAGGATCCAAACAGTTTCAAAGTGGCCTTTTGACACCATTGGCAGTGAAATAGTTAGGACCAGTCTCTTGTTTGCTGTACATAGGGAAACAGCTGGCCAGTCAGAAAGTCAATTCAGATTAAGTTGACATGTATATCAATGCAGACTGTCATCTATATGCATTAATACGTACAGTGGAGAAAACGTTATCCTTTTACCCAGTAAACGCGTTTACGCAAAAAACTGTTATTTCCAGTGCAAACAGTTTGGTAACCCGGCGTCTGATCAGGCTCCAAACTATTTGCCACTCAGATAAAAATGAAAAGTCAGAATTGTCAAAAAGGATGTCTTTTTCTACATTTTAGTGTTTTGGTATTCATAATTAGTTTTGGGTATACAATGTTTGTTTTGGGTATTTAAAATTAGTTTTGGGTAAATAAAATTAGTTTTGGGTAATTGATGTAAGTTTTGGGTATTCAAGCTAGTTTTGGGTATAAAATGTTTGTTTTGAGTATTTGAATTTGTTTTGGGTATTTAAAATTAGTTTTGGGTATATAAAGTTAGTGTTGGGTAATCTATGTTAGTTTTGGGTATGCACAATTAGTTTTGGTTATTAAAAGGTAGTTTTGGGTAAATAATGTTAGTTTTGGGTATTTAAAATTAGTTTTGCGTATACAGTGTTTGTTTTGGGTATTTAAAATTTGTTTTGGGTCTAAATTTAGTTTTGGGTATTTAAAGTTAGTTTTGGGTAATTAATGTTAGTTTTGGGTATTCAAAATTAGTTTTGGGTATACAATGTTTGTTTTGGGTATTTAAAATTAGTTTTGGGTATATAAAGTTAGTTTTGGGTAATTGATGTAAGTTTTGGGTATTCAAAACTAGTTTTGGGTATAAAATGTTTGTTTTGGGTATTTGAATTTGTTTTGGGTATTTAAAATTAGTTTTGGGTATATAAAGTTAGTGTTGGGTAATCTATGTTAGTTTTGGGTATGCAAAATTAGTTTTGGGTATTAAAAGTTAGTTTTGGGTAAATAATGTTAGTTTTGGTATTTAAAATTAGTTTTGGGTATACAGTGTTTGTTTTGGGTATTTAAAATTAGTTTTGGGTAAATAATGTTAGTTTTGGGTATTTAAAATTAGTTTTGGGTAATTGATGTAAGTTTTGGGTATTCAAAACTAGTTTTGGGTATAAAATGTTTGTTTTGGGTATTTGAATTCGTTTTGGGTATTTAAAATTAGTTTTGGGTATATAAAGTTAGTGTTGGGTAATCTATGTTAGTTTTGGGTATGCAAAATTAGTTTTGGGTATTAAAAGTTAGTTTTGGGTAAATAATGTTAGTTTTGGGTATTTGAAATTAGTTTTGGGTATACAGTGTTTGTTTTGGGTATTTAAAATTAGTTTTGGGTATATAAAGTTAGTTTTGGGTATATAAAGTTAGTTTTGGGTAATTGGTGTAAGTTTTGGGTATTCAAAACTAGTTTTGGGTATAAAATGTTTGTTTTGGGTTTTTGAATTCGTTTTGGGTATTTAAAATTAGTTTTGGGTATATAAAGTTAGTGTTGGGTAATCTATGTTAGTTTTGGGTATGCAAAATTAGTTTTGGTTATTAAAAGTTAGTTTTGGGTAAATAATGTAAGTTTTGGGTATTTAAAATTAGTTTTGGGTATATAAAGTTAGTTTTGGGTAATTGATGTAAGTTTTGGGTATTCAAAAATTAGTTTTGGGTATACAATGTTTGTTTTGGGTATTCAAAATTAGTTTTGGGTATATAAAGTTAGTGTTGGGTAATCTATGTTAGTTTTGGGTATGCAAAATTAGTTTTGGGTCTTAAATTTAGTTTTGGGTATTCAAAATTAGTTTTGGGTATAAAATGTTTGTTTTGGGTATTCAAAATTAGTTTTGGGTGTTTAAAGTTAGTTTTGGGTATTAAAAATTAGTTTAGGGTATTTAAAATTAGTTTTGGGGCTTTTAAAATTAATTTCGGTTTAGGGTATTTAGATTTATTTTGGGTAATTAATGTTAGTTTAGAGAGAAAGAAAGAAAGACAGACAGAGACGCACATAAAGAGAGACAGAAACACACAGCGAGACAGAGAGAGTCAGATCGAAAGAGAGAGAGAGAGGGATATAGTGAGAGAGGGGGATATACAGACATACAAACAGACAGAAACAGACAAGACAGAGAGACAGACATACAGAGGGGCAGACAAAGAAAGAGAGAAAAACAGAGATAGACAGACTTAGACAGAAAATGGAGAGAGACACACAAACAGAGAGAGAGAGAGTGACAGAGAGAGATAAAGCGACAGTCAGAGGCAGACAAAGAGAGAAAGAGAGATACAGAAACAGAAATACACACAGAGAGAGAAACAAAGATAAAGAGACATACAGAGACATACAGAGAAACAAACATACATGCAGAGAGAGAGAGAAACAGAATGACAGACAGGCAGCGCTAGAGACAGATAGAGAGACAAAGGCAGAGAGACAGAAATCAGAGAAACACATAGAGAGACAGAGAGACAGACAGCCAAACAGAGACGGAGACAGACAGAGCCAAGAGAGACAACAGAGGGAGAAAGAGAGACACAGACAGAGAGACAGAGACAGAAACAGAGAGACAGAGAGAGACACACACACACATAGCGACAGAGAAAGAGGTTGAGAGAGAGAGGAGAGAGAGAGAGAGAGTCAGAGACAGAGACAGATAGAGACACAGAAATAAAGAGACATAAATAAAGAGACACGCAGAGAGAGACATACATTGACAGACATTCAGGCAGACATAGAGAGACAGAAAGACAGAGAAACACATAGAGAGACACATAGACATCGAACAAGAGGGAGACAAAGTGAGAGAAACAGATAGAGAGTCGTTATCGGGTTATTGTAGCGTCGTAGGTTATTTAATTTTAGTGTTCGGTAGTTGGTATTGTTATCGGGTGGTTTGAACAGTTATGGGGTATTTACTGTTAGTGTTCAGTATTTAGCGTTTTAACAGACAAAATTGTTCGAATTGAGACCGGTACTGTTGGAATAAAGAAAAGTAAAGCGAGTTGTTCGAATCGTCTCTTTTTATTTTGCCACCATGAACGTGACATCTTTGGTTTTATGAAATACGAATCGGATAATAAAGATGGTTGGTAAGATTTCTCTAGTAGTCCAGTGTTTACATCACAGGTAAGGACACACAAACATTGTTTTGCCTTCTCCGCACGGGTTCGATTCCCGACCGAGCTTAAATATTTTGCTTTCTTAACATTATTAATATATATATATACATGAAGTTACGATGAAAATTAAAAGATTCCAAATAAAAAGAAATCAAAAGAAAATTATTGAAAATATGAAATTATTAAATTAGTATTGTCTAATATTAGAGATGAGCAATTAAATAACTTTATAGTATGTACCAGAGAATGTACAAAGAAACAGTGACTGAGAGAGAGAATGTGAGAAACAGAGACAGGGACAGACAGAGATACAGAGAGACAGAGACAGACAGAGACACAGAGAGACAGACAGAGAGAGACAGAAACATAGTGAAAGAGAGAGACAGACAGACGGATACAGACACAGAGAGAGAGACAGAAACAGAGACATACAGACAGAGTGACAGAGAGAGAGACAGAGAGAAAGAGACAGCAATAGAAACAGAGAGACAGAGACAGACAGGAACAGACAGGAACAGAAACAGAGACATACAGACAGACATACAGACATAGAGACAGACAGAGAGTGCCAGACAAAGACAGACACAGACATACAGAGACAGAGGCAGAGAGAGAGACAGCAACACACAGAAAGAGCCAGAGACAGAGACAAAGAGAGACATAGAGACATAGACAAATATAGAGAGAGACATAAACATAGAGAGACATAGACAGAGACAACGTGAGGCAGAGACAGAGACAGAGCGAGACAGAGAGAGACACAGACAGATACAGACACAGACAGAGATAGAGAGAGAGAGAGACAGGGAGACATAAATATAGAGAGAAGCAGAGAGAGAGAGACAGAGATAGAGAGAGAGATGGAGGAAGAGACAGAGACAGAGAAAAGGACAGAGACAAACAGAGACAGAGACAGAAACAGAGGAAGACAGACACAGAGAGACAGAGATAGAGAGAGGCTGAAACAGAGGGAGATAGAGACAGAGAAAGAGACAGAGACAGAGATAAACAGAGACATATACAGATACAGAGGGAGGAGAAGAGAGACAGACAGACAGAGAAAGAGAGAGAGAGAGACAAAGAGAGACAGAGATAGAGAGACAGACATAAACAGAGGGACAGAGAGAGAGAGAGAGAGAAAGAGACAGAGAGCGCGAGAGAGAGAGAGACAGAGACAGAGACGGAGAGACAGAAATAGATACAGAGGGAGAAGAAGAGAGAGATACAGACAGAGAAAGAGAGAGAGAGACATAGAGAGACAGAGACTGAGAGACAGAGATAGAGAGACAGACATAGACAGAGGGACAGAGGGAGAGAGAAAGAGACAGACATCCAGACAGAGAGCGAGAGAGAGAGAGACAGAGACAGAGACGGAGAGACAGAAATAGAGACAGAGATAGACAGACAAACATAGATATATACTGAGTCAGAGGGAGACACAGAGAGAGACAGGGAGAGACAGGGAGAGAGAGAGAGAGAGACAGACAGACAGGGAGACACACAGATAAAGACAGACAGACAGTCAGAGAGAGAGAAAGAGAGAGAGGGAGAGAAAGAGAGACAGAGAGAGAGAGACACACACACACAGACATTGAGACACACAGAGAAAGACAGATAGACAGACAGTCAGAGAGAGAGAGATGGAGAGAAATAGAGATATATAGACAGACAGAAAAACAGACAGATACAGACAGAAATACAGACAGACAGACATACAGCCAGACACAGAGAGAGACAGTGAGAGATAGAGAGAGACAGAGAGAGGCAGAAAGACGGAGACAGACAGAGACAGACAAACAGAAAGAGAGACAGATAGAGATACAGAGAGAGTAAGACAGAGATAAGAATAGAGAAAGAGAGAGAAAGAGAAAGAGAGGGGACATACATACAGACAGAGAGTGAAAGAGATCGAAAGATCGACAAAGAGAGAGACAGAGACAGAGAGACAAAGATAGAGAGACAGACGGACAGGCAGATATACAGAGAAAGGGGATAGACAGACAGACATAGAGACAGACAGACAAAGACAGACAGACAGAGAGTGACAGAGACAGACAGACAGAGCCAGAGACATAAAGAGACAGGCACAGAGACACAGAGACAGACATAGACAGACAGAAAGAGACAGAGACAGATGCAAAGTGAGACAGAAAGAGAAACGGAAATAGACAGAGACAGAGCTAGACATCGTGAGGCAGAGGCAGAGACAGAGCGAGACAGAGAAAGGCAAAGACAGAGATAAACAGAGACATATAGAGACATAGCCACAGACAGACAGAGCCAGAAACAGAAACAGAGGGAGACAGACACGGAGCGACAGAGTCAGAGAGATATAGACAGATACAAACAGAGACATACACAGAGACAGGAAATGAGGAATACAGACAGAGAGATTGAGAGAGAGACAGAGAAAGATAGAGGGACAGAGAAAGACAGAGAGACAGAGACAGGGAGAGTCAGAGATAGAGGGAGACAGAGAAGAGAGACATAGAGAAAGAGACAGAGAAAGAGATAGAGACAAACAAAGACACTTAGAGACATATCCAGAGACATACGAGACAGAGACAGAAACAGAGGGATACATACACAGAGAGACAGAGAAAGAGAGACAGAGACACAGAGAGATACATACAGAGACAGAGACAAACAGAGACATATACACAGGCAGAGAGAGAGGAAGAGAGAGAGGGCGTGAGAGAGAGACAGAGAGAGATAGACAGAGAGAGAGAGAGAGAGAGAGACAGACAGACAGAGACAGAGACCGACAGAGAGAGAGATAGAAAGAGACAGACAGACAGAGATAAACAGATACAGAGAGACAGAGACAGAGGGAAACAGACAGAGACAAATACAGAGAGAGACAGACAGAGACAGACAGAGAGAGGGACAGAAACAGAGATATACCTGGAGAGACAGATACAGAGAGAGACAGGGACAGATAGATAGAGAGAGAGAGAAATAGAAAGAGACAGATACATACAGAGTGAGACATATAGACAGAGACTGAGAGAGACATAGAGACAGAAATAGAAACTGAGAAACAGAGAGAGACAGATACATACATGAACAGAAACATAGGGAGAGAGACAGAGAGGGAGACACAGAGAGACATAGACAGATAGAGATGGAGGGACAGAGAGAGAGACAGCCAGCCAGACAACCAGACAGACAGAGAGAGAGACAGACAGACATACAGAGACAGACAGATAGACAGACTGAGACAGAGAGAGACAGAGAGAGAGAGACAGAAATAGAGAGAGAGACAAAAAGATAGAGGGAGAAAGAGATAAAGAGAGAAAAAGAGAGAGAGAGAGAGAGACATAAAGAGACGGAAAGAGACAGACAGTCAGAGAAAAAAGAAGGAGAGAGGGAGAAAGAGAGAGAAAAAGAAAGAGAGACAGACAGAAAGACAGAGAGAGAGACAAACACAGAGAGAGAAAGACACAGAGAGACAGAAAGTGACAGAGACAGAGAGATACATACAGAGACAGACAGAAAGAGAGACAGAAACAGAGTGATAGATAGAGATAGGCAGAGAGAGACAGAGAAAGACATAAAGAGAGACAGACAGAGACGGAGAGAGAGAGAGAGAAAGAGAGAGAGAGACATACAGAGTGAGACAGATGGATAGAGAATGAGAGTGACACAGAGACAGAGACAGAAATAGGAACCGAGAAACAGAGAAAGACAGAGACATACATGAACAGAAATAGAGAGGGAGAGAGAGAGACAGAGAGACAGACAGAGAGAGAGTGACAGAGACAGAGACAGACATGAGCAGAAATAGAGAGAGGGAATGAAAGAGATGAAGAGAGAGATAGAGAGAAAGAGAGAGAAAGAGAGAGACAGACAGACAGACAGAGAAGAGAGAGATATAGACAGATACAGAGAAAGAGACAGAGACAAAAAAAGACAATTAGAGACATAGCCAGAGACAAACTAAGACAGAAACAAAAACTGAGGGAGAAAGACACAGAGAGAAAGAGATAGAGACAGAGACAGAGACAAACAGAGACATACACAGATGCAGAAAGAGAGGAATAGAGAGAGAAAGATATATAGATATGGAGAGAGAGAGATAGAGAGAGACAGAGTGGGACAGAGAAAGAGACAGATAGAGAGAGATAAAGAAAGAAAGAAAAAGAGACAGACAGACAGACAGAAAGAAATACAGAGAGTGAGACAAACAGAGAGAGACACACACAGAGAGACAGAAAATGGCAGAGACAGATAAAGAGATACAGAGACAGACAGAGACAGACAGAAAGAGAGACAGAACAGAGAGATAGATAGAGAGAAAGAGATGCAGAGAGAGACAGAGAGAGAGGCATAGAAAGACAGATAGACAGAGAAAGAGAAAGATAGGCAGAGAGAGAGACAGAAACAGAGAGACAGACATACAGACAGAGAGAGAGAGATACAGGGTGAGGCGGATGGAAAGAGACTGAGAGAGACACAGAGACAGAGATGGGAACCGAGAAACAGAGAGAGACAGAGACAGGCATGAACAGAAAGAAAGAGAGATAGAGAGAGAGAGAGAGACGGACAGACATACATACAGACAGACAGAGACACAGAGAGAGACACAGAGAGAGACAGAGATAGACTGACATGAAGAGAAAGAGAGAGAGAGAGAGACACACATACAGAGACAGACAGAGAGTCAGTAAAACAGACAGAGACATATACAGACAGAGAAAGAGGCAGAGAGAGACAGAGACAGACAGAAATAGACAGAAATAGACAGAAAGAGACAGAGACAAAGGCAGAGAGAGACAAAGACAAATATAGAGATAGACATAGACAGAGACAGACAAAGTCAGAGTGAGATAGAGAGAGACAGAGACATAGACAACAAGAGGCAGGGACATAGACAGAGCCAGACAGAGTTAGACAAAGACAGAGCCAGAGAGAGACAGAGATAGATAGATAGAATAGATAGATAGATAGATAGATAGATAGATAGATAGATAGATAGATAGATAGATAGATAGATAGATAGATAGATAGATAGATAGATATATAGATAGATAGATAGATAGATAGATAGAGAGAGAGATAGATAGAGAGAGAGAGAGAGAGGCAGACATACATACATTCATACATACAGACAAAGAGATAGAGAAAGAAAAGAGAGATGGAGATAGAGAGGGATATACACACAGACAAACAGACATAAAGAAGACAGAGAGAGAGAGAGAAACAGAGAGACAGGGACAGACAAAGAGAGAGAGAGAATAGGGAGATAGAAAGACATAGACGGGAAAATGGAGAGAGAGACACAAACACAGAGACAGAGACAGAGAGAGATAGAGATAGAGCGACAGTCAGAGACAGACAAAGAGAGAAACAGAGATACAGAAACAGAAATACATGTACAGAGAAAGCGTGAGAAACAAAGATAAAGAGACAGAGAGAGACATAGAGAGAAACAAACATACATGCAGACATAGAGAGAGAGAAAAAGAGAGACAGAATGACAGACAGGCAGCGCTAGAGAAATACAGAGAGTCAGAGGCAGAGAGACAGAGATAAAAGAAACACATAGAGAGACAGAGAGACAGACAACCAAACAGAGACAGACAGAGTCAAGGTGATAGTCAAAGAAAGACAGAGATACAACAGAGAGAGACAGAGAGAGATAGAGACACATACAGAAACAAATAGAGAGACAGACACAGAGAGAAACAGATAGTAAGACACACACAGAGCGACAGAGAAAGAGGTGGCGAGAGAGAGATTCATAGACATAGACAAATAGAGACACAGAAATAAAGAGACAGAAATAGAGAGATACTCAGAGAGACAGAGGGACATCGAACCAGAGGCAGAAAAAAGTGAGAGAGACATATAGAGACACAGACATGAAGACAAACATACAGACATAGACAGAGAGATAGATAGCGCAGTTAGTAGTTAGAGTCGTTATCGGGTAGTTGTAGCGTCGTATGGTACTTAACTTTAGTGTTCGGTAGTTGGTTCTGTTATCGGGTGGTTTGTAGAGTTATGGGGTATTTACTGTTAGTGTTCAGTATCTAGCGTTTAAACAGACCAAATTGTTCGAATTGAGACCGGTTCTGTTGGAATAAAGAAAAGTAAAGCGAGTTGTTCGAATCGTCTCCTTTTTTTTGCAAGAAAAATACAAATCATAAAGATTTCATAACATCTCCAAGTAGCTATATTTCCAGACGGCTACCATGAAGGTGATATCTATGGTTTTATGAAATACTAATCGGATAAAAAAGAGGTCTGATAAGATTTCTCGAGTAGCCCAGTGGTCACATCACAGGTAATGACACACACACACACACATTGTTTTGCCTTCTCCGCACGGGTTCGATTCCCGACCGAGCTTAAATATTTTTCTTTCTTAACATTATTTTTTATATATAATTTTTTATATATAATTTTTTATATATTTTCATATTTTCAATACTCTTCTCTTGATTCCTTTTTATTTGGAATCTTTTAATTTTCATCGTTAATACATGTATATACAGTAGAACCTCTCTATTACGACCACTAAATTGTGTCCAAATATGAGCCGTTTAAGACAGGTGACTGCATAAAGCAATGTAAAAGTGAAACAGAAAGCTCCTACAGGAGCTTTCTGTTTCACTTTCACATTGCTTTAAGCTGTCACCTGACTTTTATACAGACAATTAGCCTCCTTGTTAGTGGTCGTAATAGAGAGGTTCTGCTGTATATATATTCATGTATTTACGATAAAAATATAAAATAAAAAGGAATCAAAAGAAAAGTATTGACAATATGAAATAATTAAATTAGTATTGTCTTATATTAGAGAAGAGCAATTAAATAACTTTATAGTACATACCTGTTTGTATAGGCGTCTGACATCCATTAAAGAAAACATTTTCTCAGGCCAAATCAAGGGAACATAGAAAATATTCGATATTTTTCAGATAATTTATCTGTCAAATACTGCGCTTAAAATGTTGCCATTGAGGGTCACAAGGGAGATTGGTTGTTTGTTTGTTCTAATTTTGGTACCTTCTTGAACTAGTCTTGTTTAGTATGTGTGCATGATGTGCGCAGATATGCTGTGAAATGTTTTCTCATTAAATAATTTCCAATCACCATAATATTATATCTATTAAACGATTTACATTATACACAAGTAAATTCTTTTTTTAAGAAAGAGAGAGAGATAGAGAGAGAGAGAGAGAGAGAGAGAGAGAGAGAGAGAGAGAGAGGAGCGGATACAGAGAACACGGGCGCGATGCCCTACTCTTATTGTCGAAAGAGTTCTCTGGTTCTTTTAGATGCCAAGTGTAAAGCACTCAGACATCGGACTTCGGTTTAAAAAGTCTCATCCAAAGGTCTTGGTCCTGCAGGAGATCTAACTCACAACCCTGGTACTAATGCAACATGCTGTTTGATTAATTTGTACTTGTATGGTGGATCTAAAGGCATAGTCTTTGGCCGAAAGCTTCGGTTTGAAAGATGGTTTGGTCATACTGAATGCTGCATTATTTAAATAAATGTCGGTTTTTTCTGCGATTCATGCGCGGATCCCGAGGGAGGAGGAGGGGGTCCGGCGGTCCGTAGTGATTTGTGTACTGTAAATATACCGTCCCCAAATTTGGATCCCCCCCCCCCCCTTCTGAGATTGGTTGGACCCCTCTGAAAATAGCTGATAGCTACAAAAATCGATCACTTAAAATAAAGGTCATCAACATTTTGGACCCTCTTCCTGAGAGAAATCTATTTGATAACATGCGCCGATCCAGACTATTTTTAAGGGGGGATTTCTGTTGACCTTTTTGTTATCAACTTTAATCAATGCGTTTTCGTTGTTTTCGTACTTAATTACAGGGTTTGTGACAAATTCAGAGGGACCCAACCGATCTCGGGGTGGGGTGAGGCTATCATTGAAAATGTTAATGTTACTGTACAAAAAAAACACCCTGATCCCAACCCCCTCTGGATCCGTGTTTGGATATTGAAATTCGATTATTACTATTCTGCTTTTCAGACGACAATTTTGTGAAATAAACGAATCAAAGCATAAAAGTCGATCCCGGTATCAAACATTTTTTAAGCATAGGGAAGGGGAATAACAAAAGCGATAGTTTTACACACATTGCCTGTTCGACAACCTTTCTTATTTATCGATTGAAACGTTGACGTTATAAACTTAACGTCAGATTCTTAGACTGGGACATCGCATGTAGACAAAGAAAAAAGTCCATATTTTTCGCAAAACATGAGCGATTCTATTGAAGTAAACATTTGTAAAAACTTAAGAAAAAACGTATTTTTTCCTTTTTACTGAAAAAACTTGGTTAATAAATTCATTTATAAGAAAAAACCTGGAACTAAGACAAAAAGTTGGTTGTCTGATTTTCAGCGAGTTTGGGACAATGCATGTAGACAAAGAAAATCCTCAATAACTTTTGCAACTTTTGGAATAAATTTAAATCAAATATATTTTTTAAAATAAGACAAAAAAAAGTATTTTTTTCACGAATTTTCAATGTCTTTTACATAAAATTAAATAAATAAGAATGAATGAATTGAAAACAGTACTTAAGTTTTTTACGTCCAAATTTTGACAGTGTTACACTTTTTTGTCCAATTTGCAACTTTGATTTCATACAGATTTATCGATTGAAATTCAGTAAATATTCTTGACGTCACAGCATTAATACAGACAATACTTTGGCGGAAAATGTGGTGGGAGTCAGACGTCTCGTTTGGCAGATTTGACGGTTTTACTAAAAGTGCATCTTCAACCGTGTTACATGTTACATGCAATTTTTTCGGCGAAAAAATGTTAACGTCTATCAAAAGCCAAATTAAAGTCTCTAGATATTATTCAAATTGGCGTGACCAGGTAGGGTATTGTCCCTGCTTTAAAAAATATATATAGTTTGTGCTACAAGTTTCTTCAAATAATACAATCGGTGATGGTTTCCGCCCAAAGCCAGCGTGAATCTGAAAGTTTCTCAATGTTATGACGTCGTGTCACGGTATTTGTCCGTGTAGACTTGGCTCAGATACAGAACCTGGGATGACAACGGTGCATGGTCTGTATAATGTTGCACTGTAATAAGGTTGGTTTTGTCATGTCACGGCTCATACAAAATTACAGTGGAGAATCTGTTATTCTTTCCCGTTTAAACGCAAACGTACGCAAACGCAAAGCACTAAAACGTAGAAAAGAACAACTTTTGGACAATTCTGATAATTCTTGTATATCTTGGAGGCAAACAGTTTAGAGCCTGATCAGACGCCGGGTTACCCGGCGTCTGATCTGGCTCCAAACTGTTTGCACTGCAAATAATAGTTTTAGCGTAAACGCGTTTATTGGGAAAGAATAACACATTCTCCACTGTATATTGAATATTAATTCTAGTAAGCACATAGGGAGAGTTCATTGCAATATCCCGGCATAAAGAAGTGAAAGTCTGTTCTGTTTAACCGTATTGAATAGCATTACCCACTTATTTCAACATTTAAATTGTATTACATGTACAAATGTATATATATCTTAGGTTTAAATCCTTTCACAGCCGGTGTCGACAACACTTACAATTACAAACAGTTTGGATCCTGATAATAACGCAAAAAACAAAAAATTTAAAGTAAAAACAAACGACAAATATAAGCAGACGATAATATGGCAGCAACTGTGTTAGGCGGGTTTTTACGTCATGACAGCAGCGAAAGGATTAACCCTTTGCCTGCTGGTCGCGACTTTATTGATTTTTGCAAACAGTTTAGATCCAGATCAGACGCCGCGTAACGCGGCGTCTGATCTGGATCCAAACTGTTTGACACTCTTCTTTAGGTTTCTTTACTTACAAAAATGTATAAATTGAAATTAACAAACTTTGCAGACGACAATTTAGAAGCAGACGAGAATACCGCAGGATAAGGGTTAAATGCGTTTTCTGTAACACTTCTGAAGGTCAACCTAAAGGAATCTCGGCGCCTCCCATAAGTTCTGGATCCGTCTTACGAAACGTCGTACGACAAATATTGTCGTAAGTAAGATTCTAAAATTTATTATCTATTTCTCCATCTAATCTTGTCTTGTGACATCTTTTTGGAATCGTCTTGAAACACACCAAAAACAGACTTTAGATGTATTTTAAAGGTTTGACTTACGACCGCTTTTTTTTTGTCGTACGACGTTTCGTAAATACCGTTTAAAACGAAACGAATAGGCGCTGCAGTGAAATGCAGAAAATGACAACTTTTACCCGGCGTCTGATCAAGCTCTAAACTGTCTGCAATAAACATAAGACAGAAAACAAAATTGATGCATACGACACTATGGCGGTGAAGGGGGTAAAAGCCTCACGATAAATTTGGCAGCGGAACGGCTAATGATAATAACAGCTTGTTGACGTGCAGTAACATTTATTAGCATCTCTGAGCGGCACTGGTACAGTAGCAGAATGTATATTATTTTTCCGTTAGGCATACAGTGGAAAAAACGTTCTTCTTTCCCAGTAAATGCGTTTACGCTAAAACATTTATTTCCAGCGCAAACAGTTTGGAGCCTGATCAGACGCCGGGTAACCCGGCGTCTGATCAGGCTCCAAACTGTTTGTCACTCAGATAAAACTGAAAAGACAGAATTGTCAAAAAGATGTCCTTTTTTACATTTTTGTGTTTTGCGTTTGCGTTTCGTTTGCGCTTAAACGGGAAAGAAAATGAGACGTTTACTCCACTGTAACACGAAACAATAGGCAAACGAAATGAAGCACTTGAAACACTTGACAGCTTCATGAGAGAAAAAATATAGGATGTAAATCTTCTTGTCAAACAATATAAGAAGCTTGATCCGATACCGAATAATTTTGTGACAGTTCTTCGCCAAATTGTATATAATTGGCATGAGTCTTTTGGGTAGGAAGACTTGTGTTGGGAGAGAAAATAGTTCCACCGCATGTACGGTATGGATTCAATCAATTTTATAGTCGCGTAGCGGTTTTCATTTGGCAAAAAAAGTAAGGCATTGGTAATTGGAATTGGTCCAACAGCATTTCAGTTAGGGAAGCAAACAGAGAGTATAGAAAAGACAGTTATACGAGCACATAATGTTAACCCATTACCCCATAACATGTTTTATTATTGAATTTGAAGATCGCTTAAAGCTGGCTGAAAGAAAAGCAGAGTCCGCCCAAAGGCGCATTCTGCTTTACTTTCAGCCCCCTTTAAGCTAAAGCTTTCGAGTTAAATGATGTACTGTTTACAGTGTAGAATAAGTAAGATGCGATGGAAGGGCAACAGTGTAGACCAAATTGAGCCATCGCATGCTAAAATATCATTTCTTACACTGAAGATCGAGATGAGCCACTGTTTTGGATGAGCGTTTCAAACAGTGTAAATCACATATTGGCTTACATTTACACTGTTCGCAATTATCAGAGATCCTCGTGACAAGACTGGACATAAGGATTTATGAAACCGTTCAGTGTTAGAGGATAAGTCGGAATCAACGAACTGATTTGCAAGTTAGTTTTTTCAGACTTAAGTTGACCCCCTACCCCCCCCCCCCCCCACCCCGCCAACAACAACAAATAACACACAAAAAAAAACCCCTAGCAATAACAACAACAACAATCCCCCAACCCCCCAAAAACAACAACAACAAGAAAATAAAAACAAAAACAAAAAACGACAACATCGACAACAAAACAACAATATAACAATAAAAAAAGATAACCCTGCCCCCAGGAATAAATCACATTGGAACACTTTTAGCTATTTCTCATAGAAATGTATATTTATTTTTCTACCATAACCACAACAAACGTTTTCTGCACTCTGCATGTTTAAAGCAGACTGAAAGTAAAGCAGACACCTCCGATAGCAGCTGTCTGCTAAAATACTTTCAGTCTGCTTCAAGCAATAATCTCTTTTAAATACTGGAAATAAATTATGGAGTAAAGGTTACGCAGACCTTTCCTTTGAGACAAACACATCGTATCTCCTTCTCAGTGCAGGGCTGTCATCTTGAAAAATCCTAATATTTTCCAATTTTTCTATATTTCCAGCGCGACTACTTTCAGCCTGCTTTAAGCTACCATATGCTAGGATAAAATATCCAGAGAAATGACAGCCCTGTATTTGTTCTGTCGATTCTGAACTATTGATGATTGTCCGTTCAACATACGCTGCCATCGATGCCCCCTCTGTCTTACCGTAGCGCTGTTACAGAGCCTTTAAAAAGTTATTGAACAAATCCATCACTAGCGCTGGAATATACAATTTTTTATTGTAAAAGAAGAATGTGAAGTGCCCGTTCAATAGTTTCAAATCAATACACGGCTTTGGCTGAAACACATGCCTGCTGACTCAAACCGTATAATGCTGCTTTAATGCATGTGCTGCTGGACGCGTATCTGCAACATGAGCGGATCCAAGATGGGGCTGGGGAGTCCAGGGGGCATTCACCCCCCCCCCCCCCCCCCATGGGGGAACCCTACAAAAAGGAAAGAAAAGAAAACACTGAACTTTTTATTCCGACAATTTGAGATTTTGGTTAGGTCATACCCTGTACATAAAATGAATGGATCCGCGCATATGCAGATCCGTATACATATTCTAAGAAAATGTACTTAAACCCCTGCATGCTTTGCGACATCACAAAATATTTTTGTCTGATGTTCGATACTGGCGGATGCTTACAGCAGGATGAAAGTAAAGTAAACAACTCATGCCAGAGCTCCTGCTTTACTTTCACCCTGCTTTAAGCTGTCATCAGTATTTAACTCTTTGCATGCATGCTAGCGGCAGATATAGATACAGTGGAGAATCTGTTATTCTTTCCCGTTTAAACGCAAACGTACGCAAACGCAAAGCACTAAAACGTAGAAAAGTACAACTTTTGGACAATTCTGATAATTCATGTTCATCGTGGTGGCAAACAGTTTGGAGCCTGATCAGACGCCGGGTTACCCGGCGTCTGATCTGGCTCCAAACTGTTTGCACTGCAAATAATAGTTTAAGCGTACACGCATTTATTGGGAAAGAATAACACATTCTCCACTGTAGATATATGCCACAGTGAGTACCATTGCAAGCAGTTTTGATTTCTTATGAGACGCCGCGTAACTCGGCATCTCATCAGCATCCAAACTGTTTGACACTCTGACACTGTTTTGAAAGGAAATTTAGAAAATTATGTTTTCAGAACACAGCTGCAGAAGACAATTTTAGCAGACGAAAAAATTACCCGGCATGCAAATAGTTGAAACACCGATTCTGATTTTCTCAAGTGTTCGTAATACAGGGGCTTTCTGTACTAATGCTATTTAACGGACACATAAAAGTCATGAGGGCATACATCAACACTAAGAGAGTCCTGACATTTATTTGACACCCTGTTGCAGGTAAGAGGGGTGAACTTAATGTTTCCAAATACAGTAACACGCCTCTATTACGACCACTAAATTGTGTTAATTATTAAGTGTTTACGACAGGAAACTGCTTAAAGCAAGGATAAAGTAAAATAGAAAGCTCCTTAAGGAGCGTTCTGTTTTACTGTCAAATTGCTTTAAGCTGCCTCCTGTCTTTTATACAATCACTTAAGCCTTCGTTTTACTAGTCGTAATAGAGAGGGTTAACTGTATGTTCTCTTTGATTTCGGCACCAACGCCCATGGTTTGGCTACTCTTTAGAATCGCTTCTAAGAGTTTTTTCAATCATAATTAATTTACCTTTGTAAATGCCCCCTTATTACAATACTAGCAGCTCGGAACTTTTGTATTTTGCTATATTAATACCTTAAAATAACACGTAAACTGGGATTATGACGTAATAAGCTAATAACACATGTAACACAGTCGCTGCCATATTATCGTCAGCTTTTAATTTTTGTTTGATTTTACTTTTAAAATTTGAAATTTAATGTGCTTTTTTACATTAAAAACATAGATATGAGTGGCAAACAATTTGGATCCTGATCAGACGCCGCGTTACGCGGCGTCTGATCAGGATCCAAACTGTTTGTCAAGACTGACCAGTGTTATCGACCTTTGCAGTTTAAGGGATATGTAAAAGTCACCATGCGTGACAGACAATATTTGGCTTTATTAATTGGACTACTGAAAGTATGTATTTGCCGTACTTAATATTAGATAATAGGTCCCTGTACTTAAGCGCGGTTATATCGAATAACACTGAGTTTATATAGCTAAGGAGCCCTATTACAAACTTTTATTTGGCATTCTAAAAGTAAAAGACGGAGTGAACATTCCGATAGCTTGCAGCGACTAGAGACCAGCAGAAATCGACCGGAACACGTGGAAGCGATATTGAGTTGTGTCTTGAAGAGACAAATAGCGAGCGGCATGTGAGCAGTGATAAACCTGATCATCATCATCGTGCAGTTGTATTGATTCCCTGGCTTCTATCTAATAGCAAGATAAGAGCCGGGAGAAAGTCCGCTCCGAACAGATAAGGATAAATTCCGCAACATAGTTTTGTTAATATCCGGTGCAGGAAAAAACGTGGTTCAATTTACTTGAATAATATATTATATGACCTAGATAGAGACTTGAAAGTTTGTCTGCGACACGCTAAACGGCGAATACCTAATGGCTAGAAGGACTACCTAATGTATTAACTGTTCGTGAGAAATAAGCGTTGAGTGTTTTTTAATTTTATAATACTTGAAAGAAGTGTTGGTAAATAGGATGGCTACGAATTTCAAACTGACATTTGGGATGGTAGTGAAGGCAGCAGAGACTTGTGTATGTTTCAAACAGGACGGACAGAGATTTGAGCAGCCTTATACAGTGAAGTTAAATACTGGGACTGATTACCAAATGAAGTTCATGCTACGACCAGCCCTCCATATAGAGTAAGTTACACACATTAAAGTACCGCTATTACAGAGTTCAAGGCTATTAAGAGTCTTAGTTGAGTCTCAGATCGTTCTCAAGTATTTGATTGGTCAGACTTGAGCTTTTGCTCAAATTTGACCAATCAAATGCTTTAGAACGATCTGAGACTTAACTCAAACTGTTTATAATCTTTGGACCAGGCTGTCAGAATATTGAAAGAATGCTAACATGTTTTTATTGTTATTTCATGTACATATATATTAAACCATATGATGTGACTACTCATTAGAATCGTCTCTGCGAGACGATTCAAATGAGTAGTAACAACATATAGGATTCGGCCCTGAAGTTGACAATATTCTACTGTTTGATATAATCTTTTCATGTAGAGCAATGATTAAATATACATTTTTATAAGAAAAAGTCAGCTAGTGCTTAAATTAGTGACTTAGTTTTGATTTGTCCTTTTCCTAATGACAAGTTCAGTTTTTGAATGCAGATGGTTGCTTAAAACAGGCTGAAAGTATAGCAGAATGCTCTTTCGTGACATTTTAGGGAACATATGCACGGAATATACATATTTATAATAATTTTAGAAAAAGAAAAGAAACAAACATACAAGTCCAACAAAAACATAAAAATAGATTAACAGATACATTGTAAGTACAACCATTGGGGTTAGTTTTGAAAACGTACGACTATCTTTGATGTGCAATTTGTGGACGAAATCAATAGCACTTTTAAATCTCTCCTACAGTGGAGAATCTGTTATTCTTTCCCGTTTAAACGCAAACGTACGCAAACGCAAAACACTAAAACGTAGAAAAGTACAACTTTTTGACAATTCTGATAATTCATGTTTATCTTGGTGGCAAACAGTTTGGAGCCTGATCAGACGCCGGGTTACCCGGCGTCTGATCTGGCTTCAAACTGTTTGCACTGCAAATAATAGTTTTAGCGTAAACGCGTTTATTGGGAAAGAATAACAGATTCTCCACTGTACCAGCGAAAACTTGAATTGCCATGATGCAATCCCATGACGTTTTATTGATTAAAAGTTTAAATGTACAATTTCTAAATTTAAACTGGAATTGATAGCTTTTATCACAACAATATTGATTTGCACGTGAACAGTTGAACACTTTGCATGCTGGGTAATTTTTCGTCTGCAACAATTGTCGTTTGCTACTTTTCTTATAATAGAATTTTCTAATTTTATTTTCAAAACAGGGTCTAGTTGTCAAACAGTTTCGATCCTGATGAGACGCCAGGCGGCGTCTCATCTGGATCAAAACTGTTAGCAAAGGTAACCACTGTGGCAGACATATTCGCCGCTAGCAGTAAGAGTTTAAGTATAACAGCTATTGTAATTGGATTCAACAAAGATGGTACAGCAACTAGCCAGAAGGAGAATCAGTGATGTAAAGAGATATTTGGACATCGACTTCGTATTTTAAGCTAAAAAGAAGAAGAGAGTAAAGAAGAAAGCTACTACAGTGCTCCCTTTCTACAAGGAAACTCGTTAAAACGTCCCCTCCTTACAACGACCCTTGTAGCTGTTCCCCAATCAAAAACAATTATGTCTAACGCTTGCACTTCTGCAATATTGTCGTCTGCTGTTTTTCTCAAGGTTACACATTAGTGGACATTTTGACAGAAGAAATAAGTATAATGAAGAGTGACAAACAGCTTGAATCCAGATCAGACGCCGCTTTACGCGGCGTCTGATCTGGATTCAAGCTGTTTGCAAATGTAAACCTAGTCTTATTCTCCCCACACCCCATGTTACAACCCCTACACACAATCTAAATCTCCCAATATGTGTTGCTGTGGAGAGGTAGCACTGTAAAGGAGCTTTCTGCTTTGATTTCATATTTTCCTTAGAAGCAACCCTCCGCAAACACTGTACCAACCCGTTTTTGATTGGCCGCAATCGCGGGTACTTTCAAGTTGAAATGTTGTCAATAAATTTGTCAATGTTGGTGAACATTTTAAGGCAAATCTTCTGAATTTAAACTGGAATTAATAGTGACATGTCGCCTGCACTATCGATTTGGAAGCACGTGATTAAAATTCTCACAGCTATTGTAATTAGTTTCAGCACAAGCGATGATGCAAACCGCCATACTTGTAATCAATGATGTTTAGAAGAATCAGTACGGGGTATCTACTATGAACATATAAATTAGCTTAAAGCATGAAGAACGTAAAGCAGAACGTTCCGTCGTCATGCTTTCAATAACCATATCTTTAAAAGCTGACAGCAAACAAATTTTGTAAACTCTTTATCCCCTGAAACTTCCATTGGACAAATCAAGTTTACAATATAGGCTGGTCCATTTCAAGTAGACTATTTAAGTTTTTTTTAAAAAATATATTTCAAAACGACAAACAGTGACGTTCCTGATTAGAGGGCTCCTGCAGGAGTCCTCTAATCAGGGACTTCACTGTTTGCATATGGCAAGTGTACTCTTCACAGGTACACTTTTGATAAAGAACACATATATGCGTCACTAGGGCCCAATGAGTTAGGACGTGAATAGCGGATACTTTTGGCAGGTACTGACTAGATTAGAATGTTTAAATGTAGATTAAAAAGGGTATGAATTAAAACAAGAATTGATAGTGTCTATTGTCGCACACTCGATTTGAACGCAAATATTTTAAAGTTCAGTAAAACCCCTCTATTACGATCACTAAATTGCGTTGATTATCAGATTTTTTTCGACAGGCGACTACTTAAAGCAGTTTGAAAGTAAAACAGAAAGCTCCTTTAGGATCTTTCTGTTTTACTGTCGCCTTACTTTAAGCTGTCACCTGACTTTTAAACAATCAATTAATCTTCTTTTTAGTGTTCATTATAGAATGTTATTTCGGTAGAAACCAGCTTGGTCAGAATTTTGTCTAGAAATCTGTCATTTTGGTTGAAAAATGTATCAAAATAATACATCAATGTATAATAGTACACTGGCGCCACAAACAATTCATTTCAGAACGACCACGGTAGAGCTCGCCGTGAAGCCGTTAAGCCCACGGAAATTGAACGTGCTTATCAGATATATCAGACCCTCATTTCCTTGTTTTTCTTTCTTTCAGCAAACTAATGATAAATGGGGATATCTATAAATTGAATCAGGTTCAGAGCAACAAAGACAACAGAGATAGTGTGAACTACGTCACAGATTTTACAACAACCGGATATGATCTCAGCAAAAGCGGAAACAGGAAAGAACTCCTGATTGTCCTCGAGGTATTTGTTTTATTTGGTTTCAGATTAATCATTGAGATATGCTTAACTTGTTTTTCTGTGAAATTCTCTTCATGCTTCTACATCCTGTCCTATAGCAGGAAACATTTCCTACTTCCCGATAAAGAAGGTGATAGTGATATAGTTAGACCTATAATGATATCAATGATATAGATTTAATGATTATAATGATGATGAAGATAATAATGATAATAATAGTAATACTAATAAGTTATAATGATATAAATGATTACAGTGGAGAAGACGTTATTCTTTCCCGTTTAAACGCCTACGAAGAGCAAACGCATTGTACTAAACTATAGAAAATGACAACTTTTTGATAATCCTGACTATTAATTTTAAAATGAGTGACAAACAGTTTGGAGCATGATCAGACGCCGGGTTACCCGGCGTCTGATCTGGCTCCAAACTCTTTGCAAGTTTTAGCGTAAACTCGCTTATTTAGAAGAATAACGTCTTCTCCACTGTTTCATGATGATGAAGATGATGATACTAATAATAGTAATAAGAATACGTTATAGTAATACAAATGATTATCGACTTAACTGGCATCAGCAAACAGTTTGGATCCTGAACAGACACGCAAGTAGTCAGTTAACCATACAATTGAATTGAATTTAATTGAACTGACAAAAAGTCATTGCTTATGCTTTAAACCGTCACCTGTCTTTTATACTTTCAATTAGACTTCGTTTTAGTGGCAGTAAAGAGAGATTTTACTGTAATTATATTTGTATTTATGAAACTATATTTTGTTTTCAGTTGGAGAACGGTGTCTACATGAAAATCTCTCTACAGTGCAAATTGTATAAAGCCGGTGACACCAGTCATGCGCAGTGGGGACAAACATTAAACGCCATAGACTATGATTGTGAAATAAGCAAGGGACAGAACTATGTAAAAACTCTCAAAGAAAAGTACTTGTGATGATTATTTAGCTAGATGTAGATCATGCAATTAGTGTTCACATATTTAAACAGGAAACGAATAAAGAAATAATTAGTGCAATACAAATACATCAAACTTCGATATCTCGAACTCTTTTAAGTTGAAACATATCCGTATTTCAAAGTTAAAACGTGACGAAGTCAGTCACGTTTTAACTTTGAAATAAGCATATGTTCGACTTCGGCGAGGGCGAACTAATGACATTGAACTGTACAAATACGTGGAAAATCGAGTTAAGCGAGTTCGAGATAACAAATTTCGACTGTAGATAAAAAGTGGATGTGAAGAGAAAAATGAAATATAATATAAGACGAAATGAATGATGACCCAGTTCGCAGTACACGACTTAGTGTCAGGTTGAGGAATTATAGTCAAACATGTGATAAACGACCACATAGAAGTCTCTTATAGTTCTACGAAAGAATGTTTGTGTACGCCATATTTACTGTATGTATGGTATTTGTTAATATATACTTTGTATGTACACAGATGAGAGTTAAATAAAGATATAAACTAAAACTAGAAAGACGATAATGGAAGTCTTTACAACAATTGAATGGCAGCTTAATGCGGAAAAAGGAAAAAAGAAAGCTCCTATAGGAGTTTCTGCATTTCGTGTGTATGTTAAACCATTACACGTCGTAAGATATCTACATGTACATTGAAGACGTTCTTCTTGCCCAATATTTCAAGAGACTCAAAATAAACCCTATTTGTTTGAGTCGGCTTACAGCCTCCTTCATGTGGTTAGAACCAAAACGATCAGAGGCTCTTGTGATACAGAAGTCAAGGAACAGCTACACACATATATCATGACGATGATACATTTGTACTTTATGTAAAATAAAATTGATCACACCTCTTTATTATAAACAGTTTGGATCCAGATCAGACGTCTGACTACGAAAATAACATCATGTTCAGAGTTCTTATTAATTTCACTACCAAACGGCACCAAAAGACGAATTGCAAACAGTTTGGATCCTGATCAGACGCCACTCAACGCGGCGTCTGATCAGGATCTAGAAATTTTGACACTCGTATCGACATTTTTCAGTCAAAACTCATTATCCCCTGAAACTTCCAATGGGCAACCCCAGTTTACAATAAAGGCTGGTCCATTTTAGACTATTCACGGCTGTTTTTTTTTCTAATAAATTGCAAAATGACAAACAGTAAAGTCCCTGATAAGAGGAATCCTGCAGGAGCCCTCTGATCAGGGACTTCACTGTTTGCATACGACAAATGTACTCTTCACAGGTACTCATTTAGCAAAGGACGCATATATGCGTCACTAGGGCTAAATTAGTTAAGCAGCAACATGCCTTAGAACACCCACAATCTTTTACAACTTGTTGGTCGCCCAAGAGAGGTGACACTGCATTGACATAGTTTCTGAACTCAGATGCTATTACATTATGAATAACAATGCACTCCAGTATTTTGAGCGCTTTGATTCAATAGAAATTGAACATCAGGTCGAATATTAAGCAGAGCCAAGTATGAAAGGGTTTGAATAATGGCGCTATTCTAGAGGAGAGTAACAATACTTGGGTCTCTTCTCAGGGGAACAGCCAGGGAATACAGTTCAACATGTCTTGAGCGATACACAAGTTCAGTAGAGAAAAAAAAATTCTTTCCCGTTTAACGGCAAACGAAAAGCAATCGCTACGCACTTAAAGGTAAAAGAAACCAACAACTTTTTGACAGTTCTGTCTTTTCATGTAAGTCTGAGCGGCAAATAGTTTGGAGTCTGATCAGACGCCGGGTTATCCGGCGTCTGGTCTGGCTCCAAACTGTATGCTATGGAAATAATAGTTGTAGCGTAAACGCATTTATAGGGAAAGAATAACGTTTTCTCCATTGAAAAGAGAACCGTTTTTTTAAAGGCAAGTGACTGCTTATTACAGGGAAAACATAATGTAAATAGCTCCTGATGGAGCTTTCAGCATGACATAGCTTTCTACATTACCGGTATGTTTGCTATGTGTTACTCTGCTACTGATAAACGTACTTAACCCATTTATACCCAGTGGATTCTTCCATGTTTATATATTGGATTAGTTCATTTTTTATCAAAGGGATGCCTGGTCAAAATTTTCTTTTTCAGTTTGTTTTATATTGAAATTCCTATCCGCAAACAGTGTAGACTCTGATCAGACGCCGTATAATGTGGCGTCTGATCAGAGTCTACACTGTTTGCCTATGTCACATATATGGGATCGTGGGCACAAATGGGTAATTTATAGAGAATATTTGGTGACTAGCTTTGAATGAGAAATGTTATCTGGCAAGGCGGATGAATATATCAGGTGAGCCGCAGGCGAACCTGATATTTTCAGAAGCCGAGCCAGATAACATTTCTCATTCAAAGATAGGAACCAAATATTCTATTTATCCTTGTCACAATAGTAAAATAAATAGAGAATGCTTTTTTTTAAAGCTAGAGTCATTTTTGGTCCAGATAAGATTCTCACTAAAGAACTACGTTATTCTAGGAAAGCGCGCTATTATATAGATGACGTCAGTGACGTCACATCCTAGTTACGTTGAAAAGAAATAAAAGAACCTTTAAAAATCTAGTGTTTTTCACTCAGGAAATCTAAAAGGTGGACACTTATAGAAGTATGTCAGCAAGCGACTAGTGGCGCGTACTCTATAACGCTTTGATTGCATCGAATAGTTCGAATAAACGTCGTTACACGTCGGTATTCTGTTGAAAGAGTTTTAGAATACCTTTCCTAACAGCGGGAAAAATAAGCGTCTCGGTGAAAAAAGTAGTTCGGGCTACAGGTCATGTGACCACTTGACATAATAACATCGGTCATGTGACCACATAGCATAATAAAGCAAAGTTTATCTGTCACCCCTTTATCCGTCAGGAAAACAGGCACGTGACAGGATAAAATGTATTTCATGCAAGGTTCCTTGATAAAAGTTGAAATTAGATATCGTCGTCATGTCAAGAGCCGTAAGAAAATGGCTACATTTTGAAAAAAAAAGGTTTTACTTTATTCTAATCTTAGTGGTTAACAGGTTGGAGTCTGAACAGACGTAGGGTTAGCTGGCGTCTGGTAATCTCGTGTCTGATATTGCTCCAAACATTTGGGAACTTCAATAAAATATGTACAGTGAAACCCCTCTAAATCGGACATGTGTGGGGACAACAGATAATTCCAGTTTAGAGGCGTTTCCAGTTTAGAGGGGGTTTCAACCATTTACCAAATAGCTTGTTTCTAGTATGGAAGATATCTGACCACTTAAAGCAGGTTGAAAGTAGAGCAGAATGCGCCTTAAGGCGCATTCTGCTTTACTTTCAACCTGCTTAAAGCTATAATCTGCGAGAATGCATAAACAAATTTCTTCAGTGTAGGAATAAACCAAAGACGTAAAAAGGCGTATTGATGGTGTAATGGGTAAAAATAAAGACGGGTTGGAAACGGGGCCAACGTTTTTGTCCGGTTTAGAGAGAATTCCACTGTAATAGAACTGTTATAAAATTGCACTCTACATTGCCTTTTGCAAACAGTTTGAGAACTTGGGCCCGTCTTACGAAACGTCTTACGACAAAACGGTCGTAAGTCAAAACTTTAAAATACAACTAGTTATCTTTTCTTGTGAAAGACGATTCCAAAGAGAAGCCACAAGATAGGATTAGATGGAAAACTAAATAAAAATTGATAATTTTAGAATCTGATTTACGACGGCCCCTGATCAGGATCAAAACTGCTAAGCACTCGTGCCAATGTTTCTTCGGTCAAATTGCTTTAAACCTATACCGAGAAAATGCCCATGTCTGATACGATAATCAGAAATCCTTATTCAAGACAAAGTCATTGAAGCAAGAATATTGTGGCGATGATGTCGTCAGTGACACTACAAGTTGTATATTGCATATTTATAAGGACAATTATATGTATAGCATTGACGTCGACATTAATTCCTTGACTGCCAGATTTTTTCCATAGCCTGTTGCTTCGTTTTAAAGATTGGTGATCACTTAAAGCAGATTGAAAGTAAAGCAGAATGCACCATACCACTTCCTCACATAGGCACCCTTTAGCGCTTTAAATATATGTTTTTTGAAATATATTACTAGGCCAAACTGCCGAGTTCCCTTCTATTTTCATATCAGAGTGGGTGTTTTAAATCGATGGAAAAGTTGACACAAAATTATTATATGTTTTTATTTGTGTTTTTAAATTGATGTACTGTCCTCAAAGTTGTTAATATTGGCAACGAATTTTCAATGACTCTTCTGGCGAATAGTTACCATCTATCCAAACGTATCGCTAATTTCTGGTTAACATCCCCCATTGAAAATGCATTGAAATGAGATTACTGAAAACTTGTTATCACAAAGTTCCATATTTTTGGGACCAAATGCCAATTGAGTTTGTTTTTGTTTACCAAGAGTATTGTCCATTGATCTCTCTATGAATTGCAGAAGAAATATTTTCAAGATATGCACACATTAGAGAATTGACCAGACTAACTTAAGACATGTTTAACATTGGAAGTAATGGGAATATCCGGGGTGCTGAGTTGGAAGTTTGGCATAGTATGTATATTGCAAAATCACTAACAGTACAGTCCCTGATCAGAGGACTCATTTAGCAGCCCTCTGATCATGGTCTACACTGTTTGCTCTGGAAAACGTGTACACCGTTTTTTGTATAGGACGAGTATACTCGTCGCTAGGATTGAATGTGTCAAGTTTATCCCTATTTACGGTCAATGAAAATATACAGTGGAAACTCGATACTTCGAACTCGCTTAAATCAATCTAACCAGTATTTCGTAAGTTGAATTTTGATAAGTTGATCTCGCTTAAGTCGAACATACCCGTATTTCAAAGTTAAAACGTGGCTATGCCACGTTTTAACTTTGAAATATGGGTATTTTCGAACTAACGCGATTTCGTAGAATCGAGTTTTTACTATAATAAGCAATGGTATTACTGACAGGTTACAGCTTAAAACAAGATGAAAGTAACGCAGTAAACTTTCAAAGGGACTTTTGAACAAAGCTGACCAATCAAACGTTAGAGAACGATGTCAGACTAATGTCAAACGCTAAATATAACCTTTTGACCTAATTATGAACTGTTTTGAAGAATGAAGCGGTATGGCATTTAATGACATGATGTACACACTTAAAAGTAAATCCTAATAATGTTCTGGTTTGGCTTTATTGTATTCAGTAATGAAGATTTTACATGGAGATCAACTTCCGATTGAACAATATTTACTGAAGTTAGGGATTCCCTTAGTTTTCTCTCATATCTTCTTGTGACTGCTGAAGACAGATGGCTGCCTAAAACAGGCTTAATATACATGTAAAACTGAAATATCCTGTTTTTGAAGAATGAAGTCGTGTGGTATTTAATGACATGATGTACACACTTAAAAGTAAAGCATAATAATGTTCTGGTTTCGCTTTATTGTATTTAATGAAGAATTTATATGGAGAACAACTTATTTACAACAATAGTTACTGAATATCTTCTTGTCACCGCTGAAGACAGACGTCTGCTTGAAGCAGGCTTAACCCTTTGAACCCTAGTCCCGCATATAGGCGTGCTTTTCAAACAGTGAACATGTGAATAGTACACATGTCCTATGCAAACAGTGAAGACCCAGATCAGAGGGCTCCGAAAGGAGCCCTCTGATCAGGGTCTTCACTGTTTGTCATAATTCCAAAAAATGACAAAAACAACCCTTAAAAGTCAGAAATGGACTAGACTAAAATCGAAACTGGATTTGTCCATTTAAAGTTTCAGGGAGGAAAGAGTTAATATACACGTAAAACAACAATGTCCTCATGGAGATTCTGCTCTACTTTCGGCAGACTTTAAGCAGATACCTACCACTTCCAGGAGTTGTGCAAGCTTTCTTATTGTTTATTATACAGGTCATGATATAAAATAATAAAAAACTACGTTCTTTGAGAGGAGAAAATGCTGGAAATGCGTTTAAAGGAAATGTACATGTAGAAAAGAAAGGATTTATCTATCGTTCGTAAAAGAAGAAATTGCGTTCTTAATGCAGCTAAATGCGAGACCAAAGTATTGTGCAGCAACAAGCCTCTACTCTAATAGGAGCTTTATGTTTTACTTTACTTTCGTCCTGTATATAGCGGCTGTCTGAAGAGTCAGTCAATGGTTCTCACCGCTTGACATAAGCTTAGCTGTATGTATTGAAGTGTTACAGTGGTGTATGACGTTATTCTTTCCCAATAAACGCGTTAACGCAACAACTATTATTTCCATTGCAAACAATTTGACGCCAGATAAGACGCCGGGTTATCCGGCGTCTGATCAGGCTCCAAATTGTTTGCCATTTAAATTGAAATGAATTGTCAGAATTGTTAACAAGTTAGCATTTTCCACATTTAATTGCAATGCTTTTGCGTTTCGTTTGCGTTTTAACGAGAAAAATAACATATTCTCCACTGTATATAGGCAATCTTCTATTAAGCGTCCACTTAGTCAGTTAATATGGATACCTCTTAAGACAGGTGACTGCATAGTGCATGATTGAAATACTACAGAAAATTCATATACATGTACTTGGTTTCCATATTATTTTGAACCTGTTTTATTAATGATCACGTACATATAGTTTTAAGTGTTACTCACTCGTGCCGGTTAATAAAAAATTGGCACTAATGTAAATTTATTAGTAGCACATGTTTGAAGTAAAACGAAAACTATGTTCTAATTTGGTTATATTGCATTTACGAGACTCTAACATGAACAATAACTTCCGATTGATAGTTATTTGTTAAAACTTGAAATTGTATTGAATCAAGTCACGATCAATAAAAGGCATCGCAAACTGAGTCCGAAAATTGTTTTGCATTTACTCTCGGATCCTGGCAATTGGACAGTCCGACGTACAGTGGAGAAAACGTTATATTGGCCCGCTTAAACGCAAACGGCAAAATCACAATCAGGGGTCCATTAGTTACACACCCGTAAATACTGACTGTTGCTGTTAACAATTGTAATTTTGTATTTAGATGATACCTACTGGTTCATTGTCAATGCCCAAAATTAATGAAACCATAGGTATAATCATGTTGTGAGAAAAACAATTTTTGTGTCCATTTTTAGCCATTTTTCGATGTTATGCTGTTTCACTTGAAAAATAAGTAAGTTTGAATAGTGTTTCATAGAGAGACTTTTAAAAGAGTGTATCATCAATGTCATGAATTTAAGAAATTTTCAAAATATATGAAAACACTTTATGATGGTTTTGTATTGAAGAGCTATTTAAGATGAGTGGAAAAATAGAAAAAGTGTACATTTTGGTGAACAACAGTTGGCTCTACGGCCATGTAAAATTTACCCCACCCACTTTCTCTTATTTTGTCCTTTTCAAACAGCCCGCTTCAATTAAATCCATTTTAAATGAAAACAAATATGATAATTTGGTTTTGTGTTATCTATTTCCTATCTATGGTAGTATTTCTTCATACAAAAACTAATTTAAGAGAAAACAGGCACCAAATGTGAAATTTATAGTAGTTTATTAGTAGTAGTTTATTTCTTCCTCCATACATGGAGATCTATAACATATATACAGGTAACAATGAGAGAAATTTAAACATATACATGTATGTGATAAAACCTTTGCTATTCAAGCAGTATTACATTTGAATCAATATTCAAATTAGATGTGCATATAATGGTATTTCTCTACAATTAATGCAGCTACACAGTAACAGTTCAGCTCTGTTCTGACATAGACCTTGATATTCAAATAGTATCACTGCCTGTAATATTAGCACATTTACAACGTAGATATACAATGGGGAAGACGCCATTCAGTCCCGTTTTAACGAAAACGAAGCATAAACGCATGAGCCTACAATCTAGAAAATTAACACTTTAATAATCCCGAATATTCATTTTACATGAGCGTCAACCAGTTGAAAGTCTGATTAGAAACCGGGTTACCAGGCGTCTGAGCAGGCTACAAACTTTTGCAATTAAAATTTAACGTTCAAGCGCTTATTGGAAAGAATACCGTCTTCTCCAATGTATGACTATACAAATAATACACTATATATATCACCACTGATCATATCAATTGATAACTGCGTTCATCTATAATCTATTCTTATACTGCATGCATTTATAAATACCAGATTTATAACGTGCGCATCATTAGCAAAATAACAGACGCCCGTGTATACCCTCCTTCAAAGCGAGCGAAGGGGAAGTAATACGGGTATCCATGATTCACAACAACAACCACAAAGCATACATTCATCTATGACAGAGCTTCAGACAAAGGGAGTTAACAAAAGTTTGCAAACATGTACTTGGATGTCTGTAGCTAACCCAATGGGGTGACGACCTATCAGAACCTTCACAAAAAAAATAATTCTAATGAGCCGTCACGGCATAAGAACGTTAGTACTTTATGATATTCACCTTTATCTGTAGATCTGCTATAAGGAATGAAACAATATGCACCCATGTATACTCTCCAGCGAAACGAAAATGGAAATGTAATACAGGTACGCCTGAAAGATTTAAGGATATGGTACTAAGTCATTCAAAAACTGTATTTAACAGCTTTGATCCAGACCAAGCGCCACAATGTTAACTTGTCCCCTATAACTCTAAACGCCTTTAAGCGCAGTTAAATTTATTCGTACACTGTAGAAAATAGTTCCAATTTATATACAGCCATAAACACATACCAACAGAATGTTTCTATAACCTAGCAGATAATAGCTTAAAGCAGACTGAGAGTAAAGCAGAGTGCGCTTTAATGGGCATTCTATTTGACCCCAATCGTTTTAAGCGCTACCCTGTCTTTAAATCTAGACCTAGGCCATTGGATAAAGGGTTAAGATAATAGCTTAACCGTTGGAACGCCGAGCTACTCGGATCTGTGTCTTACAGCGACATAACAAACGAGACACTGTTATTTTGTGCTACAATAAGTACAGTAACACCTCATAAAGCCGGAAGTTGACATACGACGCTTGAGTACGTTAAGAATAATTATTATGAAAAGGTCAAAACTTGACAGAACGCAAATGCAGACGCGCTCCGACTCGCACAGGCTTTTGAAACAAGACCATGGCTCAATTTCCAGCTTAATGAGAATAACTGAAATACTAACATGCTGGCGTTCAATCACGGAGCATACACTTAAGGATTGCCTGCAATCCATAACAGTTACTGTACTTTCCGTTATAAAGTATCATGACTACTGTTTTCAGAATATAGGCACATTGCTCACGGGCAGAGAAGCGCATCAAATAGGTAAACTCTTTTACACCCTTAAACCCAATCACAGCGTTCCACAGCGCTTGCACCGTACTAAAATTCTTCTCACAGAAGCACAGTAGATGCACTATGATATTAGTGCACAAGCGGTTGCATTTCCTGCATGTCCATAATTGCTGACCAGATATAAATAAGGCTATTCCAGATACTACCTGCCTACATATGTTAATTGTATATGGTGAGTCCCTAGCCAGTTCCCATATACCTGAAATGCCTTTGTCTTTTACTATTTCACAGTTAGCCAGGCTACCCAGTGGCTGAAGCAATTCACATACTGTCCGCGCTTTCCACGGACGTTCTATATGGTTGTAAATAGTCTGTTTCCATGAGTATTTAGATGGAAATTGTCCGTGCTCTATATATTGCTCTAACACTTGTTCAATATTATATGTACGTAATAAACGGTAAATGTCTGGTATGAAACCGCGCGACTGTCTGTCCAGGTTAATATAGCGGATGAGACGCTCTATAAACACTCTCTTTGATAGATAGGTGCATGGTAAGCGGCATAACTGTCCAAAGAAAAGCAGTTTTCTCTTGTCAATCATTACTTCTATCGGTGGCACGTCCAACATAACAAGAGCGAGGTTGGTGTGGCAAAATTTACTGAGGCCTTGCATGTTCTTTATACACACACGATGGGCCCTTTCAAGGAGAAGAATGTCACTTTTCGCATACGTGTCCCAAGTTACACAGCCGAATAACGCTTTCGGCAAGACTGCACTGAGGTAAATAGTCTTAAGAAGTGTTGGTGTCAACGTCTTAGAATTAAGTCCGTTATGTAATATATTTAAGTACGTTCCGCGCAACTTCACACTAGCATCATATATCAGAGCGCTACAGGAAAGAGATTTATCACAATTAATACCCAAGTGTACATAAGAGTCTGTTTCTCTGACAATTTCGTTTCCCAGTCTGTATGTACGCTTTGGCGGATTAGAGACATCGTTGAATACCATAACATCACATTTATTTGCATTATAGAAGTACCGCCATTTGCATGAATATTGCCAACATATATCTAACATCCTGTCGATGCCTTGTTTCGAGAAGGACAGCAGTTTCATGTCGTCTGCTACAGTTGGAGACGACATCTTCATGCCATAGACGCATAGCCCCAGTTCGCTGGCTTCGAGCTCCTTAATAAGTCCATCAATAAATACAAGGTACATGGCCGGCGAGCTCTTTCCTCCTTGCTTCGTACCTTGCATCACCGGAAATTCCCCTGAACGTAAACCACAAAATTTCACTCGACACCTTGCGTCGTTGTATACTGCCTTAAATGCAACCATTGTGTTTCCGTCAATATTAAGTTCACTTAATCTATAAAACAGACCGTCGTGCCATACGTGGTCAAAGGCCTGTCGTCCGTCCAAGTAACACACAAACACTTTAGACGATTGTTCTCTGGCGTAATGTAGTGTTTCCCGTAAGACGAATGACGTCATGGAACAACCCAACTGTTTCTGAAAGCCACCCTGCTGAATGCTTAATTGTCCATGAATCTGTTGATGACAGCGATCTAGCAGAACCATTTCAAACAATTTCAAAATAACCGAGGATAATGTAATGGCGCGATAGTTGTCCGGGTTGTCCTTTGCCTTTTTACCTCCCTTATGTAAAGTTATTATCTCGCCGATTTTCATATCTGAAGGTATATGTCCACGCCGAAGCATACATGTAAATATATTAGCAAGGGGTCGCTTAATTACATCAACAGTAAATATCATATGTTCGTAGCAAACGCCATCAATCCCACCAGCTTTCCCCTTCGGCAATGATCGTATGCACTTCTCGACAAAGTCTTGAGACACCGTAACTGTTCCATTCACCGTTATACTGTTAAAGTAGTCCGTTACCGCTGAGCGCACATGTTGCTCCCACGATTCATCAAAATGCGGAGAATTCGATGGGCTATATAGGCTGCAAAAGTATTTCCCCCACTGTTCTGATAATTGCTCTCTTTCCCTGTAGACGACCTCGCCAAATTTAATCCCTGCTCCTAGCGAAGATTTATTCTTGCCTTTGCGCGACTTCAGCATTTTCCAGAAAAGAGCACTATCTATCTGTGCAGCTTCCTCAAGTTTCTCATCTAATGAGGAGAGATACTTTAATACACACTGTCTATGTGCTCGCCTAAAAGAAGCTTTTCTGTCTTTGTAAAGTCTGTACTGTTTATCGTTAGGGTCACGTGGTCTGCCTGCACGACACCAAGCTGCACGGGATTTCTTCATATCAACGTGCAGGAGATTAAGCTCTTCGCACCAATATGGCTTAAGGTGAGGCCTATACCTTTTCTTTGGTAATGTGCGTTGTGCACATGTAACTAGTGATTCACACATCTTACTGTACGCAGCATCAATATCAGAACTATTCAAAGAGTTTGTAGAAATGCTTTGCAAGCCCGCATCATTTAAAAGCAACGTGCAAAACTGATCTACAGACTCCATGTCAGCTTTTTTCCAATTAATCGGCTCAAATGCATTCTGCGTAACATCTACATGTACCACACTAAGGGGACTACTAAAGTCTACGCAACACCAAATAGGTCTGTGTCTTGAGACATTCAAACAATGATCACTTGCTACTTCACAGTGCAATACTCTGTATACTACATCCATTGGAATAAATACATAGTCAATAACTGACGTACTACTGTTATCATAAGACACAAAGGTATTACTTGCACCACAACATAAATCTGTCACATTCAAAGCACATAGGTTACAATCGTTAATAAATTTCAATAACCCTTTATCACGACCATGCATTTGACTACGAGTGATATTAGCATTCATATCACCCATAAAAATTCAGGTACCCTTTTCAGAGTAAGTGTTGAATAAATCATATATCATAAACAAATACTCTTGGTAAATACTAACGCTATGGTTGACACAAGGTAAATACACTTGAAATACATATACATAATGACCGTTAATTTGCAGCTGAACACCTACTATGCGTTCATCGTCTATATCTAACGGTACAATATGCTGCGATAACCGTCTATGCCACATAATTGCCACGCCCCCTTTACCATGTCCCCTGGCTATAGGACTCTTACTACACATACCAAAATAGTCATAGTCACTGTTTATAGAGTCTAGGAAAAACAAATTATGTGGCAAAAGCCAATGCTCTGATATCCCACAAATATCAATATTACCTTCACTTAATATGTCACATAGATACGACGCACTCGACATAATACCTGTCACATTCCACGTGAGAAAATTCAACGTGTTAACTTGCATTATCAAACTTATGTATCACTAAGCACCCAAACTTCTCTATACAGTCTAATCAATATCACTTGTCAGTGCCTGATACCCGTTCCTACTAGCAAATGTATCTCTTTGCATCCTACTGTCACCAGTCAAGCGTGAAGCTGGCTGTGTGTTGTGGGATGCTCGGAGTCTTGGGGGCAGTTCAGGGCGCCTTGGTCCCAAGCTAGATCGACCCCTTGACACCCATGGCCTGCAGCTAATGTAACTTGGCCAGAATCCCTTCTCAAGAACACGACCAGAATACTCATCCGCCATTACGTTAAGTCTAAGTACAACTCTCGACGGATCACTCCTACAAGGAAACACACGAATATTTGAAACAGTAGGTCCTTTAGCCTGAATAACCTTTGTTAAGGTGTCAATATCCAATTTGCGGCTCAGTCCATTTACACAGAAATGCCGCGTGTGTCTACGTTTCTGCAGTGTGAAGCCATCCTCATCATATGGAGAACAACTTATTTACAACAATAGTTACTGAATATCTTCTTGTCACCGCTGAAGACAGACGTCTGCTTGAAGCAGGCTTAACCCTTTGAACCCTAGTCCCGCATATAGGCGTGCTTTTCAAACAGTGAACATGTGAATAGTACACATGTCCTATGCAAACAGAGAAGACCCAGATCAGAGGGCTCCGAAAGGAGCCCTCTGATCAGGGTCTTCACTGTTTGTCATAATTCCAAAAAATGACAAAAACAACCCTTAAAGTCAGAAATGGACTAGACTAAAATCGAAACTGGATTTGTCCATTTAAAGTTTCAGGGAGGAAAGAGTTAATATACACGTAAAACAACAATGTCCTCATGGAGATTCTGCTCTACTTTCGGCAGACTTTAAGCAGATACCTACCACTTCCAGGAGTTGTGCAAGCTTTCTTATTGTTTATTATACAGGTCATGATATAAAATAATAAAAAACTACGTTCTTTGAGAGGAGAAAATGCTGGAAATGCGTTTAAAGGAAATGTACATGTAGAAAAGAAAGGATTTATCTATCGTTCGTAAAAGAAGAAATTGCGTTCTTAATGCAGCTAAATGCGAGACCAAAGTATTGTGCAGCAACAAGCCTCTACTCTAATAGGAGCTTTATGTTTTACTTTACTTTCGTCCTGTATATAGCGGCTGTCTGAAGAGTCAGTCAATGGTTCTCACCGCTTGACATAAGCTTAGCTGTATGTATTGAAGTGTTACAGTGGTGTATGACGTTATTCTTTCCCAATAAACGCGTTAACGCAACAACTATTATTTCCATTGCAAACAATTTGACGCCAGATAAGACGCCGGGTTATCCGGCGTCTGATCAGGCTCCAAATTGTTTGCCATTTAAATTGAAATGAATTGTCAGAATTGTTAACAAGTTAGCATTTTCCACATTTAATTGCAATGCTTTTGCGTTTCGTTTGCGTTTTAACGAGAAAAATAACATATTCTCCACTGTATATAGGCAATCTTCTATTAAGCGTCCACTTAGTCAGTTAATATGGATACCTCTTAAGACAGGTGACTGCATAGTGCATGATTGAAATACTACAGAAAATTCATATACATGTACTTGGTTTCCATATTATTTTGAACCTGTTTTATTAATGATCACGTACATATAGTTTTAAGTGTTACTCACTCGTGCCGGTTAATAAAAAATTGGCACTAATGTAAATTTATTAGTAGCACATGTTTGAAGTAAAACGAAAACTATGTTCTAATTTGGTTATATTGCATTTACGAGACTCTAACATGAACAATAACTTCCGATTGATAGTTATTTGTTAAAACTTGAAATTGTATTGAATCAAGTCACGATCAATAAAAGGCATCGCAAACTGAGTCCGAAAATTGTTTTGCATTTACTCTCGGATCCTGGCAATTGGACAGTCCGACGTACAGTGGAGAAAACGTTATATTGGCCCGCTTAAACGCAAACGGCAAAATCACAATCAGGGGTCCATTAGTTACACACCCGTAAATACTGACTGTTGCTGTTAACAATTGTAATTTTGTATTTAGATGATATCTACTGGTTCATTGTCAATGCCCAAAATTAATGAAACCATAGGTATAATCATGTTGTGAGAAAAACAATTTTTGTGTCCATTTTTAGCCATTTTTCGATGTTATGCTGTTTCACTTGAAAAATAAGTAAGTTTGAATAGTGTTTCATAGAGAGACTTTTAAAAGAGTGTATCATCAATGTCATGAATTTAAGAAATTTTCAAAATATATGAAAACACTTTATGATGGTTTTGTATTGAAGAGCTATTTAAGATGAGTGGAAAAATAGAAAAAGTGTACATTTTGGTGAACAACAGTTGGCTCTACGGCCATGTAAAATTTACCCCACCCACTTTCTCTTATTTTGTCCTTTTCAAACAGCCCGCTTCAATTAAATCCATTTTAAATGAAAACAAATATGATAATTTGGTTTTGTGTTATCTATTTCCTATCTATGGTAGTATTTCTTCATACAAAAACTAATTTAAGAGAAAACAGGCACCAAATGTGAAATTTATAAAGCTCTAAATATCATCGATATGGTTCTTTTTTTGTAAATTTTGTAAGGGGAGACAACTCTTTTTACTTAAATAACTCAACACTGACCTTTCAATTTCTTTTCATATTTTGAACTGCCTTAGCATTGACTTTCATTTGGTAGAATATAAGAAAAAGTTTAATACTGGAACTAGATCTATTTCATTTTCAAACTTTTTTACTTTTTTTTCATAAAATAAAAAATCTAATAAAATCATGCCCTATAAAAAGCATATTTTTGATATTCGAGGATCCATATTGTACAAACCTAGTGCCTGCTTTGTCTAAATTTGGTTTCTATATGTGAAAATACCACCATAGACATGCAATAAATAATGAAAACCAAAATTACCATGTTTGATTTGTTTTGAAATAGATTTTACTGAAGCTTTGAATAAGCTCCAAATTTGACATACCTTTTTCAAATCGCTGTAGCTAAAAAAAAGGACACCACCATATATTCCCCCCCCCCCCCGATTTTTTCATTCATCATAAATAGCTCTTCCAAAAAAACAATGATAGAAAAAAGTTTGATATTTTGAAAAAATCGCTTATAGGTTGGATACACCCTTAAGCCAGATATTTACTCTTTCTGCTGCTGGTTCAATTATAACGATACGCTTGGTACTGTCAAAATAATGCTGGGTTAAACTAAATGATCCCTTTGTTATGTGTTTTTGTTTTTCAACCCCCTATTGCTTTTAAACATTTCTGTACCAAAAATAGTATGAAGAAAAAAGCTAAAAATAAGTTTATTTTTATCCTATGATTTGACTTTGACATCCACAAATTTGTTTAGTACGTTCCATACTCCAGAAATAATGCCAATTAGTTGAAGTTCCCGAAATAAATTCAGCCAAATTTCTGTAGAGTCTGTGACACATATCCTGTACTGGCGTCTGCTTTACAAGGATAAATCTTTAAATTCTATACATTATGTAAAGGGCCTACTCTACTAGACTCAGATTATTCAGGTTATAGATCTTTGTCAATATGATAAGATGCAATATTTTTAAAAAAGAAGTGAAAACGAGAGTCTGTGACACATGTAGAGTCTGTGACACTTAATACTAGTGATTCATTTTTAGCAGCTTTCTGTTATTAGAATGTTTTCTACACCTTTTAACATAAGTACTGTATCACAAATAATGAAATCAAAAGTTATGACACCAGTTTGTGCTGATGATATCATAAATTTTATGTTGATGATGTCATCAGTTCCTGCCATTTACATTATCCTTCTGCTGCTGCTTTAATCATCAAAATAGATAATCTACAAAGTTCACGTGGCCTGTATCATTATAAAATTTAGAATATTGAGTATTTTATGCAGATCTTAGTAATTCATGCCTATTAATTTTTGTCGCAGACACTACAGAAAAACTGATAAAAATAACATTAAGCACTTTAAGAAAATAAACAAAATCCAGAAAAATGGTGTACAGTATGAGACAAAAGTCAATGCTAGATGCTGAAAGTTCTTCATCTTCCCCCAAAAATGACTTGGTTTCAAAATCAGAGCTGTTTGAAAAAGTTTGATTTTTTTACAATATGAAACACTTCTGGACCTCTGATTGTGATTTTGCCGAAACGAAACGCAAACGCAAAACACTAAGATATAGAAAATAACAATATTTTTTTTCTTATATCTGAGTGTCAAACAGTTTGGAGCCTGATCAGACGCCCGATTACCAGGCGTTTGATCTGGCTTCAAACTGTTTGCAATGGAAATATTAGTTTTAGTGTAAACGCGTTTACTGGGAAAGAACGTTTTCTCCACTGTAACATGTTTCTTATCATAATATAGAATTAATACAATACTAGCTAGAATTTTACAATTCATGAAAGAATAAAAAACATTTTATTGTTATAAGATTTTGAAATACATGTACAGCGTGTCCTCCCTATAACGACCCTCTGAACAACGATTCCCTCCTTACAACAATGTTAGGCGTCGTTTCTTAAACAAGTCATTTATGTCTAACGCTTTGATTAGTGTAATATCGTCAGCTTAAAACTGTCGTTTGCTGTTTGTTCTCAAAGTTGTGTATTTAACATTTTGACAGAAGAAACATACATATGATTGACAAACAGTTTGAACCCAGACCATACACCGAGTTACTCTGCGTCTGATCTGGATTCAAGCGGTTTGCAAATGTAAGTCAAGTCATGTTCAGCACCTTTAGGGTATTAACTCTCCCTGTCTATAACAACTCCATCCGGACAACACGCAACCTCCGTGTCTTCCATTTGGTGTTGTTGTAGAGAAAGAGCACTGTAGCCATTTTCCATAATTCTTCACCCGATGGTTTTGGCAAACAGTCTGTCCCAACTCAGACATCGAATACGAGTAACAAGGCATCTGGCCAGGATCTAAACTGTTCAAAGTTCCTTTTCAGATTTTTTAATACAACATTTATATTAACCTTTTTGTGCTCACGATCCCATATATGGGACACAGACAAACAGTGTAGACTCTGATAAGACGCCGCATTATGCGGCAACAGTGTAGGCTCTGATCAGACACCGCATTATGCGGCGTCTGATCAGAGTCTACACTGTTTGCTGATAGGAATTTCAATATAAAACAAAACGAAAATGAAAATTTTGACCAGGCATCCCTTTGATAAAAAATGAACTAATCCCATATATAAAACATGGAAGAATCACTGGGCGTAAATGGGTTAACAGTACCCGCATGAGTACACTTGCGGCGCCAGATTTGTCTCCAAACTGTTCGTTAAATCATTTTAAAACATATCACCAATGTTTGTCAACCTGTCATTTTCTAAATTTGGTTGCATTGCGTTTATATCAAGTTTCGTTTAAACTGGAAATAATAACGCCTAGCCTACCACACTTAATGACTCGATTATTGTATGTACATGTATAGATAAATGACTGCCCCACCGCCATGACATCATCAGTTTTAAAAAGTAGGCGTCTGGTTTTATTTATCAAGTTTTTTTTTCATTTTAGGTATTTTGACTTAACCCCTTCACTGCCTTAGCCCGAGTACGCCAGTAAGTTGGAAAAACAGTTTGTATCCTGACAGACGCCGCGTCACGCGGCGTCTGATCAGGATACAAACTGTTTTACACTAGATCTAATTTCAATATTTCATAAGTCAAAATAACTAAATATTTAATTTTAAAAATAAAAGCAGACGACAATTGTTTAAAATTGATGACGTTATGGCAGTGATTGGGTTAAGAAATAATTATTGAAATCAGGATTTTGGTTTAAACATATGATTTCACTACAATATATATACACATTATACAGGGGATCGGACTACAAGTTTTTACAACATTATATAATAAGCTTTAATTAGCTGGACGTCGCGATATAACTGAAATACCATTTAAGTAAAAAAAAAAAATACTGTTAAATCCATACTAAAGGACAAGTGTCCTTCATATATTCTTAACTCTGTGTTAGACAATACCAGCGTCTTATCCTACAAATATTTATGCAGTTAGGTCTTTCTATCGGACAATATTTCTTGGCAATTACGCTATTAAGAACATGGGGAATATTTTACGCACGCCACGGTAATAGTAAATTATATATAACGTACACACGAGGAGCCTTTAACTCTGTTACTGTCATATTGTCGTCTGTCTGAAATTGTAGTCTGCATTCTTTCATTAAATTGAAATATTTGCCAGTTTGATAGAAACAATCATTAAAATGGGCATCAAATAGTGATAACCATGATCAGACGTCGAGTTATTCAGCGTCTGATCTGGATCCAAACTACTTGCAAGTGCAATATTAGACGCCATTGGCAGTGAAAGAGCTAACCCATACACTGCCTTACCCCGAAAAGACTAGATTTGCAAACGTTTGGATTCTGATCAGACGCCGCGTAACGCGGCGTCTGATCAGAATTCAAACTGTTTGACACTCATTCTAATATATTTCAAATCAAAACATCCAAAATTTAAATTTGAGAAACAAAAGCAGACGACAATTGTTTAAAGTTGATGACGTCATGGCAGTGAAAGAGTTAATCGCAGAAGCCTGGCAGAGGAAATCAATAACTGTTTTCAGTTCCCAATAAGTCAATAATAACGATAGGCTGGAAGACAGAGCAAAGTCTGTATGGACTAACGATAAGGCAAGAAAACACCACTCTATGTTCCAATATTGTTAAACACCTCCTGATGAGGCCAATAAAAAGTAGGCTTGTTTTGGTTTGTTATAAGACAGGTGGTTGTCTAAAGCCGGATGAAAATAAACACTTTTAATATTACCATGCAATAGAATTTGTTTTTGTGTTTTTGATGTGGTTGCTTTAAGCAGGACAAAAGTAAATCAGAAAGCTCATAGAGGAGCTTTCTGTTTTACTTTCATTCTCCTTTAAACTGGCATATGTCGTTAACAACATCAGTGGATTTTTACTGTAAAAGTAGTTGAAATAAATATGTCTTGCTGGATTGCCATAGATATAGAACGCATCTAATACAGTGGAGAATCTGTTATTCTTTCCCGATAAACGCGTTTACGCTAAAACTATTTTTTCTTTTACAAACAGTTTGGAGCCAGATCAGACGCCGGTGCTCCAAACTGTTTGCCACCAAGATAAACATGAAATATCAGAATTGTCCAAAAGTTGTTCTTTTCTACGTTTTAGCGCTAAATGCGTTTGCGTACGTTTGCGTTTAAACGGGAACGAATAACAGATTCTCCACTGTAGCTCTTTCAGAAATCCAAAATATCGTAACTGCAGATTGCCACTATATTGAGCTCCTTGGTTAATGAATAAATACCCAATACCGAACTTGGCGGCTGCTTCAGGACTGAAATTTAGCCATTTATTGCAGCTCTACAATCCAAGTGACATTCTACAGGACTAAAGTTTAGCATATCTTTACTATCGTACTATATTCTTTCGCTAATTGAAATTTAACCCTTTCACTATACCAGTGACACCAACAACGCTTTTTGACACTCGTTTCGAAATGTTCCCAGTCACACTGCCTTAAATCTAACTTTGAAACGATATTGCAGACACCAATTATGGAACCAGACGACATTATGGCTGTGAAGGGGAGGGGTAACAATTTGACAATAAATTTGACCATGAAAGGGTTAAATCTTATTCATATACACATTATCTTCTATAAACCAGAACATGGGCAACAATAACTAATTTCAAGGTTTTATAGTCTTCAATACTTATTTCCCTTTGGCGCTATTGTGTGTTAAGAAAACAGGCTTGCAAAACCAATACAGTGAAGCCCCTCTAAACCGGACACGTTTGGGAACAACATAAACGTCCGGTTAATAGGGGTTTCCGGTTTAGAGGGGTTTTAACCCAACGCTTGTTCCTAGTACGGAAAATAGCTGTTCACTTAAAGCAGGTTGAAAGTAAAGCAGAATGCGCCTTAAGGCGCATTCTGCTTTACTTTTAACTTGCTTTAAGCTATCATCTGCTAGAGTATAGAAAATGTTTCTGATGATACATATTCATGAATGTATTTTCTTCAGTGTAGGAATAAATCAAAGGTGTAAAATGCATATTTATGGTGTAATGGGTTAGAATAAAGAAGTGTTGGAAACGGGACCAAAGTTTTTGTCCGGTTTAGAGAGAATTCCGGTATTTAAAGGTTCCGGTTTATAGGGGCTTCACTGTACCATGGACACAGAAAACCAACACCTGTGCTGTTTTCGAGACTTATGTCTATAACCCCCTTCACTGCCATGACGTCATCTGCGCTTAACAATGCTCGTCTACTTTTTTCTCAAATTTTAGGTATTTTGACTTAAGAAATGTTGAAATGATTGTCAAAATGTTCTGGAAACAATGTTGTTCTTGAGAAGGCAGTGAAGGGGTTAGAAAACTCAATTTTTTATCTGAAAAAAGTCTCTACAACGAAACCCAATGGGAGACAAAAAGTGTGTGCGTTGTTCGGACGTTGTAGGGAGGGAGCACTGTATTAGGACGTTAAAAAAACAAACACTATATAATATTCTAACTTGTTAGCAAATACATATCAATTTATTTTTGGTTTTGTTTGAAATGAAAATTTCTCATGTATATCTACGCGTACTTCATGAGGAAATATGATGCTTTGAACATCGACAGACTGCATTGGAACAACAGCGGTCACTTAATTTTTATCATGCTGAATTGTCGTCTGTTTCAAATTTATTTTTTCAAATTTAAGAAACTATGAATATGCGAGGAAAACAGTTTGCATTACACGGCGTCTGATCTGGATCGAAACTGTTTGCTGATTTTGACATTTAACCCATTTGTGTCTAGCGTCCTGTAGAAGGGACATAGGCAAACAGTCTGGACTCTGATCAGACGCCGCATTGTGTAGCGCCTAATCAGAGTCTGCACTGTTTGTTTATAGGAATTTCAATATAAACAAAAAACGAAACATGTCAGGAACTAAACTTGTTGACACTTGTATAGAAGTTTCATTAGTTTGAATGCAAAACGATAACATACGAGAATAAAGTTTATGGCAAAAGTAATGATTTTGATAGTTCAAAGGCCTGCTATGAGACAATTCACTTAACCCATTACCCCATAGCGTGTTTCTAGTTTGGAAAAAAAGGTGACTACTTAAAGCAGGTTGAAAATAAAGCAGAATGTGCCATAAGGCACATTCTGCTTTACTTTCAGCCTGCTTTAAGCCACCATCTGCTAGAGAATAGAAAATATTTCTTATGACACTTAACCATGACTGTATAAAATGGAATTAATTTCTTCAGTGGAGAAATAATTTAAAGGCGTAAAAAGACGTAAAAATGCGTATTTATGGGGCAATGGGTTAACCTTTATTCTACTAAGTGCAGCGTTTGCAAACTGTCTGGAAATGATTTAATCTTTTACTGTCATTTAGGCAATGCCCTTTATTTGCAAGCATATTTGACCCAAAGTTGCGTCTGACCAGGTTTTAACCCATTACTTTGTACTCATTACTCAATAATACGCCCTTTTACACATTTAAATCATTCCACCACTGAAAATAGTCCCACACGGCCACAGTCATGAATAAGCACCATAAGAAATATTCTTATATCCCAGCAGATGATAGCTCAAATCAGGCTGAAAGTAAAGCAGAACGGGTGAAAATTGAAAGACAAAACATTGTTTTACCAAAGAATAACATATCTAAGAACATTACAATGTAGAATACAATAGATTTGAAAATTTTGGTGAATTCTCAGAAATTTCACATTTTGATAATTTCCTCGGGTTTCGCCTACAGGACCTTAACAAGTGTAAACATTTTAGAATCTGTAAAGTACATGTAAACATTTGTCCAAAATATCTCCAAATTTGGAAGAAATCGAACAAAAATGTTGGAAGTTATGTGATGAGAAGTGATAGGGTTTATGTATTGGTACCTATGGAGATTTTACCCTTGGTGCTTAGCAAACTTTGAGAAATATATATGTTGGGTATCGTAATTTGATCTAGTTCAAATATCAAAACATGATAAAGTGTTTCTGAATGAAAATGAAAAGGTGTGCATCTCATCTACTTAAAAGGATTTTCTTAATACACGTATAAGAAGTCATAAACAGTTTTATAACTGAAATGTCCTTAGTTAATTGCCCAATAAAGTTTACTCCAATACTTACTAACATGTTGAAGGCCAAATACATTTTCATCTTCCTATTTAATCACGATGTTACCCTTTCACACATTGAACCCTAGCGACGAGTATACTCGTCATTTACAAATAGTACATCTGTGAAGAGTACACTTTTCCTATGCAAACAGTGTATACCCTGATCAAAGGGCTCCTACAAGAGCCCATTGATCAGGGTCTTCACTGTTTGTCATTTTGCGCAATATGTTTATAGTTTAAATTAACCCTTTATATGTAAAAATGGAAATGACTTAAAATGGAACATAAAAATTTAAATTTTCATTTGAAGTCTCAGGGTGAATGGGTGAACTGGTTGGTTGGTGTTGTTGAATTTAGCACCCCACACAAAGGTATAGTATCGAAATGGTTAACTTACATTACGAACTTGAAATTACAAGGCACATTGAATATCTACATTGAAGTACATTCCTACTTTGATATGGAGTTTTAATAGTTAGAAAATACAAAACTCTTGTGAAACAAATAACGGAAATGAAAACGAAGAAATATCATTTAGTCATATCACTGCCACATGGGGAGAAGACGTTATAATTCCCCATTTAAAAACAAACGAAACGCAAACGCAAATTCGATAAAAGGTAGAACATGATTTTTTTAAAACAACAACATCCTCGATTTATTTTAATCTGAGTGGCAAACAGTTTGAAGCCTATATCACTAAAAAGGTATAATGGGCATTGCTTGCAAAAAATTGCAGCTAGGTCGCACTCCGAGTAATCCGACCTAGCTGCACTCTTTTTTTGCAATAACCATTACACTTTTTAGTGGGATAGAATGACTATATCTCCACTATATGATTTATTCTACTAATAAAAATACCGTCAGCATTTATATCTCTTGTTAATGTTAGCACAATCGTGTTGGTAAAGACATTAATTCACTCAATGCCATGATGTCATTAGATTTAAACAATTGTCGTCTGCTTTTATTTCTAAAGATTAATTTTTAGGTATTTGGACTTTTGAAATATTGAAATGAGTGTCGAACAGTTTGCCGCAACGCGGCGTCTGATCACGATCAAAATTGTGTGCAAATAACCTTTGTACTCGGGGTAAGGCAGTGCAAGGGTTAATATTGTATATATCTACTTGTAAATCTCTTTAGGGTAATATAAAAAAGCGATAAAAAATCAAGTAAGATTTCCAAACGACTGTACTATTTCAATTAAACACACTGGCGGAAATACCTCATACTTGTTTATAACGAAACTATTGTTTTTCTTAACAACCCACTGACAGTCAGTGATTAAAATCAAGACTAACATATTTCATCCAACTCGTTCAATAAATTCAATACTGAATACAATAGCTATATGATATACAGGGCTGCCATTTCTCCGGATTTTTCCTAAATCTCCGGATTTTTTCCGAGTTCATGGTAGCTTAAAGCAGGCTGAAAGTAAAGCAGAATGCGCCATAAGGCGCATTCTGCTTTACTTATAGCCTGCTTTAAGTAGTCGCATGTCAATAAAACAAGAAAAGGCTATTGGGTTAAGGTACGATTCGTAAATTCGCACTTGAAAAATGCAAATTTGGAAATCTTAGGATTTTTCATGTTAACTTATGGCAGCCCTGGATATATTTCAGTGCGTAGTGCCTGAATCCTTTCACTGTCAATATGACGTAACATACATTCTAACACTATCACTCTAAGAGTTAACTCTTTCCCTGCAAGATTAATTGTGAGAGTTTTACCCCTTCACCGTTTCACTGTCGTCGGCTTCAATTTAATTGTCTGTAATATCTTGTCAAAGTTAAATTAACAGCAGTATGACTGAATAAATTTCAGAAAGAATGTCAAACATTGTTGATCCGCGTTACGTGACGTCTGATCAGGATCCAAACTGTTTGCAAATGCGCGTTTTTGCGTCGTTGAGAGTGAAATGGTTAAATAAAAAAATATTTGTTACATTGTACATGAAGTAGGAATAGTACGGTACTGGAAATGTACAACCTTATATATATTCCGGACAATTTCCTGACAGACATTTCCAAACACATACCATATTGTGAACATTTTAGCCATCAACATGCACTTAATGTTGGTTTGTATGATTTGTACTTGGACAGTTTTGGTCTTACTCGCTCTAAGTGACCATACTGAAACTAACGAGCTAGTGAACTTGACATATATTAACAACCAAGAAGTTCGGAAACTGGTTCGTAAACATCTGGAAACATGTGGCTATGATCAGGCGTGTAACCCGAATTTGTCCAACCAAACATCACAGTCAGAAACTTCGAAGTTATGTGGAAGATGCCACTGTAGCGACGACTGTTTTGTTTCAAATACATGTTGCCCTGATTTATATGAAACACTATACACGGCTGAAGATTCTGAAAATATAAACAGTGATAAAAGACAGTGCGTGTTTGCTATGGTTTCCTCTCGTAATTTTGTAACACCGAACTCTTTGCGACGACTTATAACGAAATGCCCAGATGACACTCCTGAACAAAGCTCAATTTTTCGTAAATGTCATTCGGATTACTTTTCGCTTTGGGAAGAAGGTAACCAAGAGTATGCAATACCAGTCACAGACAGATCAAACAGCAGCCAGCACTACAAGAATATGTTTTGTGCAATGTGTCACGGTCTTTCGAAGTCCAACGTTACGCTATGGCAGGTATATATTTCGCCAAACTCATGGACATCTCTGTTTGTGATGATCAATGACAGACGTTCATATTTGACACAATTGCGACATGCGCTCCTAAAAGCTGAATTATATCTTATTTTCAATCCGCCAGACATTATTCCACAGACAGAGGTAAACTGTATTATTGAGCGTTGTAACGAGACTGGTTTATGGCAAAAACATGACAGTTTTACAGAGCGAGCATGTCGAACGTACAATAACGGGTTCCTGGACAACATCTTTGCTAACCTATTTTGTGCGCTATGTAATGGTTTCAATTACCATCTTGGCTCACCATGGGTACAAACAGTTCCTACGTACTATTCAGCAACTATAAATATCAATGACTTCTTTGAACCGGAGGAGTCCATGCAGAACACAAAAACAAGCGATGAGAAAAGATGTGGAAAGAATTCCATATACGATCCTTTTCATGTAAGTAATAAAAACGTTTTAGCTTAATCTGAAAATGTATTTGTCTGGAGCCAATTATTTTCAATGTGCTTTAGATAGATATTCTACTAGTTCTAATTTTATCTCACGCGTTGGAGACTCTGTTTATTTAAAACACACATTTAAAATGAATTTAACCCTCGAGCTCTAGCTACGAAATAACCAATCCCTTGTAAACAGTGTACACCTAGATCAGTGATGAGTTCAGTAAAGAAATCGATGGCCGTCGCTCACCATCGGTTGCGAGTTGGCTACCGGTCTGAAATACATACAGTGGAGAGAACGTAATTCTTTCGTTCAAACGCAAACGCATAGCAATGAAATATAGAAAATGACAACCTTTTGGCAATGCCAACTACCAGTTATAATCTGAGTGGCAAACAGTTTGGAACCTGATCAGACGCCGGGTTACCCGGCGTCTGATCTGACTCCAAATTGTTTGCAATGAAAATAATAGTTTAAGCGTAACCGGGGTTATTTGGAAAGAAAATGTTCTGTGCTGTACTCTGCACGCTGCACACGGGGCACAACCTAAACAGCAAACTGTGGTAATTGAACACGCTACACAACTTTGCTGTCTGCGTTAACCGTTTTATCGACCTGATATTTTCTGTTTTACTTCTGTTGTCTGTAGATCTATTGTTAAAAATATAAATTAGGAAAGCATAATATATGAGTGAGTGAGTTTTATTGTAGGACATTGCGACACTGAATATTGAATGGGCTGACCAGAACTCAAACTGGTTGACACTAAGATTAAGTGAACTATCGTTTTCATTTTTCTACTTTTAATGTGTTTCTTTTGCGTGTAACTTCGTCTGAACGGAAGGAACACCACCATTTCAGTCAACCGTTTATCTCTTAGTATGTTTCTTGTTTTGAAGACAGGTGACTACTTAAAGCAGATTGAAAGTAAAGTTTAATGTGCCTTAACGCTCTGCCTCACTTCCAGTCTGTTTTAAGATTCCATCTGCTAGAATGTAGAAACTATTTCTTATAGTACATATCCATGACGGTATAAATTTGAACGGTTTCTTCAGCGAAAGAATGAATGAAATGCTTAAAATGAGTTTCTATGGAGTAAAGGGTTAACTCTTTCCTCCCTGAAACTTTAAATGGACAATCCCAGTTTCCATTTTAGTTTAGTTCATTTCTGACTTTTAAGGGTTGTTTTTGTCAATGTTTGGCATTGTGACAAACAGTGAAGACCCTGATCAGAGGGCTCCTTTCGGAGCCCTCTGATCTGGGCCTTCAATGTTTGCATAGGACAAGTGTACTATTCACATGTACACTGTTTGAAAAGGACGCCGATAGGCGGGACTAGGGTTCAAAGGGTTAAACAATAAGTTGTTGCGGTTAAATGCAGGACGATGTAATGCATAATCACTTGTACAATCGCGTGCCATATTAACGTCCTACAAGGCAATTTAAGTGACACAATTTGTCAACAATTGTATTCTATCATCGCTATTTCTTCAGAACGAACTCGTAAGTGTATGTCAATCATAACTTAGAATTATCAATAATTACCTTATGAGAATATGACGTCCAAATGTACAGTTTACTTCCTCCACGTTCTGTTGCTTAGCAACAGCGACAAAATAATAGATATTTCAGCGATACTTGTGGTAAAGCGGTCGCCACGGAAACATATGTTTGGATATTTTAAGATTTCCATGCACATATCTGTATCTACGAGTATATATAGCAAATACATCTACGGTGGCATATGTTTCAGTGTGAAATTGTAAGTCTAAACACGTTTTGGGATAATATTTTTGCACTGCAACGCAAAATTTGAAAATATTCAAAATATGTTTGATCTTTTCAATTTGGGAGTATTTCCAGTTTTGTTGCCTTAGCAACAGGACGTAATTATATTGGAGAACAATTCACACTCAGTTCGGAGGAGACGTACTTGTAAGCCATAAATATAGGCTTTAAACATGGACAATACCAACACTGTGAATATTATAGTCTGAATTTATCACAGTTATTCCCACATTTTTGGGTATTCAAATTGGTTAAGCTGATGGATCGTTTGCAAAACTATAATCTTTTTGATGGTGATAGTTATACTGATTGTTTCTCAATATACAACCAGGTATTATCTCAATATTGTTTTATAATCATTTCATTTGATAGTTACCATGACAATCATTTTGATGGTCCGATACGCAAGTAAGACCACAGTTTTGTCTGTTGTTAGATGACAACGGATACCATTGTGAAAATATTTTGCTTATTGAAAAAGCTGAGCTTGATTTGCTTTATCAAACAAATACTGTTAAAGGGAATTATATTTTGTGCATAAAATGGCCTGATGAGGACATTGAAGTGGCATCAGACATGTAAGTATTTGTCTGTATTAGTTTTAGCTTGCATTTAAGAGTAACCTCTATTTTCAAAATACGAGATTGTTTTATACCGGTATTAATCCTTTCGCTGCAGTTATGATGTAATTACCCGAATAGCAAAGACACTACCATGATATCGTCTACGTTTATATTTGGAATTCATATAATCTTTAACTTATGAAACATTGATTCTGTCAAACAGTTTAGAACAATGCGTCTGATCAGGATCCAAACTTGTTTTACAAATGTCAGTGCTGTCGCCCCTGGTAGTGAAATGATTAACATTTTTATTACTGTTCTACTCAACAGGGTACATGTCGGGCGTTTTACTGTAAAGCACTGTTTCATCATTACAACGGCACCTGTAGAATACTCTATAAAAATCTGACAGCGATCCCATACGCAGTATTACAAGCTTACATGCCTACAGTACATGTACCAATCACAAACCTGTCATTGAGAAAGCTGTATTATGAAGTCCGTCGTGAGATGGTCGAGATCTTGTTGGAAATCTATCGGACCACCAGTTATGACTTTAAGTTATCCGCCATCGCTTTCATGCATGTCATAAACGTTAGTTACAGTATTATCGACTTGGAGCCAATTCTGTATGATGCCAGAGTGAAAAGTGTAATCATAACTATTGAAATTGAGCTTAGATCGAGAACAATAACGTCCACGCAGTCTGTCGAAGAGATGTTCAGAGCAGTACAAACATTTTACGCAAATAAACTGCTTCCAAGTAATTGGGTTAAATCTAATAATATTCCGTTTGTAGGAAGTATTGAAAGTGGCGACTATATATCCAAAGCTCTTGAAGACCAGGTGCACATGAAATTGGAACACAACACCACAGGTATAAATGTTTCCAGATGTATGGCCAATCAGCAAGGTGATTCAACCAGTATAAACAAAACAACTACACAGGCAAAGTCAGATCAATCCGTAGATGGTCTTCATTACATTGAAATAGCTAAAATATTGTTACATCAACATAGAGCAACAAATGGACTGTATATTTCTCCTCAAGGCAAGTGTCCCACTATCATGTTCGATAAGCATGAATTTATTAAAAGCAATGGTGGATTTAAACTCCCTGCAATAGACAACTCTGTTCACAGTGTTTATGATACAGGTCTCGAAATGCCTTCTGTTGTCTCAATGTGTGTAGAAAGATATCGGGAGATAATAAAAAACAAATTAGAAAAATCAGAGATCCAATCCATGACCACAGTTAAGGTCATACTATCTCTGGCAGGTACAGGTATATCAGTCATTTCCATATTGCTAACAGTCACTACCCATATCAGCGTAAAGGATTTACGTACTCTACCTGTCTATACGTTAATCACGCTCTGTCTTTATCTTCTTTGTTGTCAAATTCTTGCTTTACTTACTTACATAGTTCACATTCGAATCAGTTGGGTTTGTAGTATCCTCGGTATGACACTTCACTTCGGCTTGCTTTCCTACATGTTCATGATGAATTTTAGCACTTTCAATATGTTTAAAGCAATCAAATGTGTCGGCCCTGTATTGAATTCCGACAAAGCTTTGAAGAAATATTTTCTGCTTGTGCAGGGATGTGCAACAGCTTTCGTCTTAATTAATGTCGGTGTGAGTCTGCTTATTTCTGAAGGTAAGGATATCGGTTATGGTAGAGAAATGTGCTACATTAACACTCCTTACATGACTATTATTACATTTGTTTTGCCTATGTGTATTGGTATATCTGCAAACACTACTATATTCGTTCTAGCTAAACGCTGGGTGACTCCTGCGGTTGACACTAACCTTATACCTTACAGAAAGTATATTCTCAACATCACTGCTTTGTCTATTCTTGCAGGAACCACCTGGGTTTTTGGACTCGTGCATCAATGGATTGGTCTCGAACCTTTAGGCTATATATTTATAATTATAAACACCAGTCAAGGGCTCTTCGTGCTAATTAGTTTTACTTTCAACCAAGATATGTACCGAGCAATTAAAAGTATGTCAAATTCGAATTCGAGACGTACTTAAATGTACTAAAATCGAAACATTAGCATGGAATCTGAGCTAAGTAAAAAATAAATAAATGGACGAATTTTCAATAAGAAGAGAATACTGACGATACTCGGAATTTCGAACTCGCTTAAATTGATCGTACCAGTATTTATAAGTAAAGTTTCGATAATGCGACCTCTCTTTAGTCGAAAATACCCTTTTTCGATAAACCAAGTTTTTACTTTGTATATGGGTATGCTCGAACTTACGCGAGTCAGGGCATTGTGGTTTGACGAGTCTAATGTGTAGAAAGTTTTCACTAAAAAAACCCGTGAGGTGTCGGTTTTTAAGACAGGTAACAATTTGAAACAAGAAATGAGTAAAGCAGAAAAATAAGGTTAATAATATGCATAGCCGATAAAACTGATTACCTCATGGTTGTGAAACACACGTTGCGGGTGGTCTCATCACTAGCTTCGTAAGTCATGATGTGTAGTAGTCTGAAAGGGGCTATTTTACTTATATCTTGACTAAGGTGAATGTGGACTAAGTGTGAGATCGAATGACAACAAAACTATGTTTAAATCAAAAAAGCATTTTGGCGACTGACCGTTCTAAGGCGCTCATTCTGCTTTCACCATTTTGTCTACTGACAACTTATATATAAGTGTCTCGTTGTGCGTTCTGTCTGGCTTGTCATTAAATTACAATTTAATGTAAATTTCTTATGGTTGTCTCTTTTATAGTGCACTGTTTTAAGTTTAATGCTTCTGGAGTGACATGTGATTTGTGTGTGACATTTCTTACGATACTATTTCCCAAATGTGTACTGTTTAATGTTTTATGCTGATAGAGTGACATGCGAGTTGTGTGTGACATACCGGTATACTATTTTCCCATGTGCTCTGTTTAATGTCTGAAGCTGATGGAGTGACAAGCGAATTGTGTTTAAAAGATTCTACTACACTTTTTTCCCACTTCTACATGTACTGTTTAATATTTTAAGCAGATAGAGTGACGTGCAATTATGTTTGACATATCCTATTATTGCACCTCGCTTTCAGTTACAATGTTAATTTCCCATTGACCTAAATTAAACTTTGTGCATGTCTTTTAAATCTACCAAAACAAATCTGTCTCTATGTGGCATTCTGTTCGCTTTGTGAAAGTCGTATACGGCAGATAACTCTTTATCAGCTTTAATCACTTTCTGAACGAGGTGTTTCCCTTGGTTCACTCCTTACAAAAACTTAAGCGTCTAGACAATTTGATCATGCTGTATCTGACCCTCATTACTGTCATCAGACGACAACATGGTCTCCAAACGATTTCCCAACATTTCGGAAGAGTATATTTGCCAACTAAACAATGAAAAAGACACGGTGTCATCAATCTACTTGGCATAACGTTCTTATTTATTTCTTGATGTGATGTATATAAATAATGTGAGGTCGTAGACGTCGACGCCGTTTCCCGCGTTACGCGCATGGCGGCGCCAAATTGGTATTCACAACATATTTTATAAAATACGAATGAGATATTTCCAAAGCCAGGGTTGATAAGCTCGGTGTAACAAAATATATATTAGATGGCAGTTTGCGTGACATTCAAATTGTCAATTTGTCAACCCTCGGGTCGGCAATTGAAATGTCACGCAAACTGCCATCTAATATCAATATACTACACTTTTTTCCAACTTGTACTGTTTAATGGTTTATACAGATAGAGTGACGTGCGGGTTGTGTGTGACATATCCTACTATAATGTTTTGCGAACTGTACTGTTGAATGTTTGATGCTGGTAGAGTAACATGCGATTTGAGTGTGTCATATCCTAGTATATTATTTTCCCACTTATACTGTTAAATGTTTGATGCTGATCGAGTAATACAAATGTATCCGATGCGTGTGACATATCCTTCTATACGTTTTTCCAACTTGTACTGTTTAATGTTTTATGCTGATAGAATGACTTTAGATTTGTGTGTGACCTATCCAATTACATATACACAATTTCTCAAACTTGAACTGTTTAATATTTTATGCTGATAGAGTCACAAGCGATTTGTGTGTGACATTCTCTATTATACTATTTTCGAACTTGTAACATTAAAAGATCGATGTTGTAGGAATGACATGCGATTTGTGTGTGCTATATACTGCTGTACTTTTTTCGTAACTCGTACTGTTTAATTTTTTTTATGTTTAGAGCAATGTGCGATATATGTGTGACATATCCAACTACAGTGGAGAATCTGTAATTCTTTCCCGTTTAAACGCAAACGTACGCAAACGCAAAGCACTAAAACGTAGAAAAGAACAACTTTTGGACAATTCTGATAATTCTTGTTTATCCTGGTGGCAAACAGTTTGGAGCTTGACCAGACGCCGGGTTACCCGGCGTCTGATCTGGCTCCAAACTGTTTGCACTGCAAATAATAGTTTTAGCGTAAACGCGTTTATTGGGAAAGAATAACAGATTCTCCACTGTATACTTTTTTCCAACTTGTACTGTTTAATGTTTTATGTTGATAGAATGACCTGCGATCTGTGTGTAACATATCCTACTATACTATTTTCCCACTGGTACTGTTTGATGCTGTTGGGATGACGTTGCAAGACTCTATAATATTAACATATGCAAACAGTTTGGATTCAGATCAGTCGCCGCGTTACTCGGATCTAAAGGATCTAAACTGTTTGCCACACTAATAAACGTTTATTTCATAAACGCTTAAAATCCCCTTAAACAATTAAAACAGACAAGGGACTGTGCAATACAAGATATAAGCATTCGCACACATACTTTTTAAGACCGCTCTCAAATCTGAATCGTTAACTTACAATTCAATTAGGCTAAGTCTAAAAGCGAACTTTATCAATTTTCTTCGAAACACCGGTGGTGACGACGACTTAAAACTACAAACGTTAGAGTACAGAATTCAGACTTCGGACTTTAGACTCCAGACTTCCGACTTCTTACTTTCGATTTCAAATTTCATACTTCAAACTTCAACTTAGTTGTTTTATCACGTGTTTTGACGTCATCGACTTATGGATACCCAGCGGATAGCATCGTACAGTGGAGAATCTGTTATTCTTTCCCAATAAACGCGTTTACGCTAAAACTAGAATTTAACATTTTCAAGTAAAGAAATTTGAAGACGAGTATCATACAGTTTAGATTTGGATCCAAACTGTATGCAAAACACAGTGATGTCACGATCAAAAGGCAAAGGTTTAACATATTTAAAATACCAATGCCGTGTACACCGGTTTAAGCCAACCGTCTGTTTTGATCCTGATCAAATTAATCCGTTATTGCTTCATATATAATTGTCGCCTGCTTTAAGATTGTCGTTTGGTTCAAACATATTTTATTTAAAAAATATCTGCATGCATAACACAAACATAATTATAGTTTAGAACTGATATAAGATTTCAGTTTGCAGGGATTCAATCATAAACGCGTTGATTCGTGTATTTATGTACTATTATATCCGATACACTATCCAAGTAACAAAGAAAAGTTTAGATCTATTCAGATGGCGAGTTACTTTACAGCATTGGTGAGGAATTCCCGTGTGCTTAGTCGCTCTAGAATAGGTAATTCTCATCACGTAATAAGTATTATATACAGTGGAGAATCTGTTATTCTTTCCCAATAAACGCGTTTACGCTTAAACTATTATTTGCAATGCAAACAGTTTGGAGCCAGATCAGACGCCGGGTAACCCGGCGTCTGATCAGGCTCCAAACTGTTTGTCACCAAGATAAACATGAATTATCAGAATTGTCCAAAAGTTGTTCTTTTCTACGTTTTAGTGCTTTGCGTTTGCGTACGTTTGCGTTTAAACGGGAAAGAATAACAGACTCTCCACTGTAGGTACTGTGAACCATGAAATCTGAAGTCTGAAGTCTGAAGTCTGAAGTCTGAAGTTGGGAGTCATGAAATCTGAAGTCTATTGTCTGAAGTCAGAAGAAGGAAGTCGGAAGTCTAGTCAGAGTTCTGAAATCAGAAGTCGGAAGTCGAATGTCAGAAGTTTGAACTATGAATGCTATCTAAGAGATTAACACATTCAACCCTAGCGACGAGTATACGCGTCATTTACAAACGGTGTACCTGTGAGAATAACACTTGTCCCATGCTCCTTGAGGAGCCCTCTGATCAAGGTTAACACTGTTTGTCATTTTGAAATATATTGTTAAAATTAACCCTTCATAGTCATTATGGACTAGACATATTTTGAAATTGGAATAGTCCATTTAAAGTTTCAGGGGTGAATGAGTTTATAGCAAACAATTAGTAAGTGTGAACAGTGAAGTTTGAAGTCTGAACTCTGCAGTATGTAGAGGGAAATGTCACCACCGGTCTTTCGTAAGTTTCGCTGTTCAAGTCATAGTTTAATGATAGAGAAAGAGTGCCACCTACAGGCTAAAGCAGGGCTGCCTTTTCTCCGGATTTTTCCTAAATCTCCGGATTTTTTCCAAGTTCATGGTAGCTTAAAGCAGGCTGAAAATAAAGCAGAATGCGCCCTAAGGCGTATTCTGCTTTACTTACAGCCTGCTTTAAGTAGTCGCATGTCAACAAAACAAGAAAAAGGCTATAGGGTAAAGGTACGATTCGTAAAATCGCACTTGAAAAATGCAAATTTGGAAATCTTAGGATTTTTCATGTCAGCTTATGGCAGCCCTGTCTAGATAAATATATCGTAGAAACTTTAATGCATTTTATATTCATATGTCAAAATTTTGAAATATCTGATCAGCTACGTCGAAAATGAATGGTTACATGTATTACAGAGCCATAGTACATTTACAAGTATTATATCAAACATAAAGCAATAGCAAAGAAAGATCCAAGCTACGCCAAAATTTAACTGAAGCTTAAGTAAATAATTAACGTGAAAACATACCCAAACCCATTCACTGTAAATGACGTCATAAAGCGCATTTGCAAACAGTTTTGATCCTGATCAAGATTAAAATTGTTTGCCACTTGTTTAGATATTACGTCAGCTATACTGCCTTGATCTAACTTTCAAACGATATTGCCGACAACAATTTTAAAGCAGTCGACAATATCAGGGCTGCCATAAGTTGAAATAAAAAATCCTAAGATTTCCAAAGTTGCATTTTTCAAGTCCGATTTTACTAATCGTACCTTTACCCTATAGCCTGGTTTTGTTGACACGTAGTTGCTTAAAGCAGGCTGTAAGTAAAGCAGAATGCGCCTTAAGGCGCATTCTGCTTTACTTTCAGCCTTCTTTAAGCTACCATGTACAAGAAAAAAATCCGAATATTTAGGAAAACTCCGGAGTAATGGCAGCCCTGCAATATGGCGGTGAACGGGTAAAGCCTCACGATATAATACGTCGTACATACACTGTTCTATGATGTTAATGTATCCTCGATGACTTCGGTTAGGTATATACCATTTTCTTAGAACCCTCTTGCATAAAATCAACGATTATTCGTAGAGGAAAAACGTAACTACTTTAACTGTCTGTTAGTAACTTGGCAGAATGTCTGGATTTACATTTAAATTGGTTTGAATTTATTTTATTGCATGACTTTCACGTTGACTTAAGTTATTGAGAAACCATTGAATGAGTATACACTCTTATAACTTGAACGTTGTAAAAATTAAAATATTTTTTTTTACAATCTATTAGTGTTTTGTTCATTCCTAAACTACCACCCTTGATTTGCATAGACAACTCTATTCGAGTTAAGGTATTCCAAGACTGAAGATCGCCTTTTCCCGTGTTATCTCGGCATTTTCCGTGTTCAGCGGAAAATACCGAACACCCCCTACAAAACCTGGAGGATACTGTTAGAAACTATCCGAGCGTAGTCCGAAACGTTGCAACTTTGCTTAGCCTTCCCCGCACGGGTTCGAATCCTGACAGAGCTCAATATATTTTTTCTTTAAAATATCTTTTCCTAAACCAATGAGTTGATGTTTATAAATGCGCCTGACATCGATTTGCAAAAATATTTAATTTTAAGCCAAATTTTGAGTTCAGTCTTAATAAAGTATTCAAGGTCTCAAACACTTTTTCGAAGACAAAATTAGTTTTATCATGTAAGGTGTGGCTTAATGTCTTCATATTTTGGATTTAGATTGTGTAAGTATTGTATGAAAGCTCCAGTTATAGTTTTTGTACAAATATACAACCTTTTAAGTCATATAATGTCAAATCGTGTGGAAAATATTACCTATTTTTAAAAAAACGGTTCAGTTTTTAAATTATTTTTTTTACATCATATGATGCAAATATTGGGACAATAACTTGTATTGTGTGATATTCACTTCTTTTGTCATAGGCATGACATGAAAAGTATCACTATTTTATGTTAGAATAGATAAAAATCACCTTTCAGGAATATTAAATAATAATAAATTGGCGTATATTGATGGTTTTTGAAAATACTGTAGACCTAGATGAAACAGTCTCTGCATAATCAGAGTCTATTCTGTGTTTTACAGCCATGCATAAACAACAACACTGTCATCTCTAAAGAAATATGTCAAAAGTACAAATGAATTTAGCATACATTAATATCAAGTGCATATGGACCTTGCTATAAGAAAACATGACTTATTGCATTTCAAACAGTGTAGATCAATGCCATCTATCGCTTCTTTTTCGCGGCGGCTGGCCTAGATCTACACTGTGTGACATCTCTTACTTGTTTTGATTTCACCTAACTCTGTTCCCTACTCATTTGACAGTTTACGCACACAAAGAGAGGTCACCATGCCTGCCATAAGTTGATAAAAAAAATCCTAAGATTTCAAATTTTTCCATTTTTCAAGTCCGATTTACCTGATTATACCTTCAACCAATAGTCTGCTTAGAGTTTTTAAGACACGTGGTGCCTAAATCAGGTTGAAAGTAAAGCAGAATGCGCCTTAAGGCGCATTCTGCTTTACTTTCAGCCTGTTTTAAGCTTCTATCTGTTGGAATAAAATCCGAAGATTTCGGAAAAATCCGGAGAAATGGCAGCCCTGGGTCACGTTTGTTTACCACATGTATTTGATATATCCGTGGCCGTTCCAGGGTGACTCACGGCACCGGCATTGACAATGTCGGTCATTTTGTAAGGCGATATGTACGCTTGGCTTTCGACAAAAATCATGTTGTTCATAGTCCCTGATATCAAGAAATTGACGATGTTACAAATACATGTGGACCACTTAAAAAAGTGTGTGGTTGGATTGAACTAAAGGTTTATAAAGTTTTTCATGAACAAGTTTTGAAAAACTATCCACGGATATGTAGGATGCAGAACGGAGAAGTTCGGCGCAACGCAGGAGTTTTCTCTTTGCCAGTTCTTTCGCAACAAGGTAGGAATTATATTTGTTACTAGATCTATTATAAATATCAGACACACATATATGGGTTCTTTTTCAGACACTTTTAAAAAAAATCACCAGCCGATTGCAATTATAATGTAGCTGGATTGAGTTATTCGGACATAGCTATCTTTCAAAAATCAATATGTCCCGGGGCATGTAGCTCGCAAGCTCAATGGTCGGATTGCTGGCACGTTACGCATGATACCCTGGGTTCGATTCCCGGTGTAACGAAGTATTTAACTCATATCGAAAAATGATTCTAGGTCAAAATTTGACGACGTAAAACGACCTCGGTCATTTTCGATGTCGCACAACGACCCTCGGTCATAATTTGACGTCAAAATTTGACCCCCGGTCATAGTAAGGTGACTCCCACATGAAGTATTTTGACCTTTCCTGAATAAAAATCGACCCATCGAATAACGACACCCCTCTCCAGCAATTAAGCGATACAGTTTAATCCAAAAAGAAGAGTACTATTTCCTTTGCAAATAGTGTAGACCCAGATCAGACTGTTCCTAAAGAAGCTTTCTGATATTGGCCTGCATTATATGTCAGTTTTGAAATATATTGTGTACAGCAACCCTTTCTAGTCGAAAATTGACTTGGAATAACAGGATAACCAGAAACTTGAATTGTCCATTTGAAGTTTCAGGTGTGAAAACGTTAATATATATATAAAGTTAGATGACAAACAAGCCTAATTTCAGAATTTTAAGAAGCGCAGCATGTGAAAACGTGCAGTAGACTAAATGCGGTTCCCGAGGAATACTGATAAGCCGTGCTGTTTGGTGGATCTTGATGGAAGGGATTACACATTCTAACACTGTCGCTGTCTGACATAATATCGGCTGCTTAAATTTGTCATCACTTTTTATTTATAAACTTGAGTTTAAGCATTTTAACTTCAGACTCATTGATGAGTGTCATACAATTTGCATATGTTAGTGTTACGCGGCGTCTCATAATGAGTCGAACTGTTTGCAAAGGCAATCAAAGGCTACCATTCTAAGAATTCAATAAAAAGTATTTGTTACATTGAATATGAAGTAGGAATAGCACGGTACTGATCATGTACCACCTTATATATATATTCCAGACAATTTCCTGACAGACATTTCCAAACACATACCATATGGTGAACAGTTTAGCCAGCAAAATGCACGTAAGGTTGGTTTATATGATTAGTACTTGGATATGTTTGGTTTTACTGGCTCTAAGTGACAATACTGAAACTAATGATCCAGTGAACTTGACATATATTAACAACCAAGAAGTTCGGAAACTGGTTCGTAAACACCTGGACACATGTGGATATGATAAGGCAGGTAAACTGAATTTGTCCAACCAAACATCACAGTCAGAAATATTGAAGTTATGTGGAACATGTCAATGTACCGACGACTGTTTTGCTTCAAATACATGTATCCCTGATTTATATGAAACACTATACACGGCTGAAGATTTCGAAAACATAAACAGTGATAAAAGACAGTGCGTGTTTGCTATGGTTGCCTCTCGTAATTTTGTAACACGGAAATCCTTGCGACGACTGATAACGAAATGCCCGGATGGCACCCCTGAGCAAAGTTCAATCTTTCGTAAATGTCATTCGGATTACTTTGCGCTTTGGGAAGAAGGTAACCAAGAGTATGCAATACCAGTCACAGACAAATCAAACAGCAGCCAACACTATAAGAACGTGTTTTGTGCCATGTGTCACGGTCTTTCGAAGTCCGACGTTACGCTATGGCAGGTGTACATTTCGCCAAACTCATGGAAATCCCAGAATATGGTATTCAAAGACAGGAGTTCATATCTGACAGCTTTGCGAGATATGCTCCTAAACACCGAGTTATATCTTATTTTTAATCCACCAGACATAATTCCACAGGCAGAGGTAAACTGTATTTTTGAGCGTTTGTGATGTACACATAGCTTGTGTAAACATATCTGGATCAGAACTTTGTCGTCTGCGTTGACCGTTTCATCGGCATGATATTTTCTGTGCTATTATGTATGCATATAACATATGTTAGGTTAAAATCCTACATAATATCTATAATTGGTTAGATGCAAATTCCCCTGGTCAGTTCGGAATATTAGGGCATCCAGTGTATATAATATAGCTGATGGTGAAGCAATTCTATTGAGTTGTTTAGCTACCAGTCTGTTGTTATGCCCCGTGTGTCTTAGCTAGGCGCTGTTGCCGTATCCGACTGATTGGGGTAGTGGACTGTATAAGAGTGGTTTACTGCATACATAGGAGTAATCTGATTACCCCCCTTTAATACAAAATATAATCTTTTGGATGGTGTCATCTTTTGGATGGTTAATCGTTTTGATGGTGACAATTATATATACATTGTATCCATATATACATGCAGTCTATATCTTACGATTGTTTATTGTCATTTCATTTGTTAGTGTATGTAAAGAGATTGATCTGCTTTATCAAAAAACGATGTTTAGTCATTTTGCTGTGAAAATTTAGGGATCGATATTATTGCAAAGTCGGAATTTGTTATTATTGTGTGCATAAAATGTGCTTGTGAGGACATACCCGATTTCAACCAAACTTTGGCAGAAGCCTCAGTAACAAGGGGGAACGAACTCTTGTTCTAAGTTTTTTGCTAGAGTTATTCTCCTTGCTGAGGGACCAGAATTTCTAACATGACCGTATGGACAACTTTTAATGCATAAGAACATCTTTAAAAATCATCTTCTCAGAAACTGAAAGGCCCAAACCTTTGATATTTGGTATGTATGATGACCTAATGGTTCTCTATCAAAATTGATCAAATTATGATCCCCGGACCGCAAATGGCCACGCTTTGGGCTTATCATTTTTTCATAGACTTATATAGGAAAACCTTTAAAAATCTTCTTCTCTGAAACTGTAAGGCCCAGACCTTTAATATTTGACATATCGATTTGCCTTGTGGTCCTCTACATAGATTGTTCAACGTATAACCCTCGGGCTAAAAATGCCTCCCCTTGGGCTTCATCAGTTGTTCATAGGAAAACCTTTAAAAACCTTTAAAGCCCAGAAAATTAATATTTGACATGTAGCTTTGCCTTATTATTTGCTCTACCAATATAGTTCAAATTAAGACTGCTGGGTCAAAATGGCCCCACCAAGGGTTTATCAGGTTTATATAGACTTATATATGAAAACCTTGAAAAATATTGTTAAAATTATGAGCCCCGGGCCAAAATTGCTCCCGTCACGGGGCCTATCAGTTTTTCATTGGAAAACCTTTAAAAAAATTCTTTTCTGAAACAGCAAGGCCCAGATCCTTAATATTTGACATATAGCTTTGCCGTGTGGTTCTCTACCAAGATTGTTCAAATTATGACCCCGGCCATAATTGACCCCTCCCGGTGCTTTTATATAACTGGCACTACCATGGTATCCTCTACTTTTATATTTGAACTTTAATATAGTTTTTAACTCATGAAACATTGATTTTGTCAAACAGTTTGGAACGATGTGTCTGATCAGGATCAAACTTTTTTGCAAATGTCAGTTATGTCGTCCTTTGCACAGGGCACCAGATAAGGGGGCGTAAACTAAACATATCCAATATTGTATTATGATCACATGCTGTTACACTCTGTTGGAAACTGTGACTAATAAAATATATGTTCTGTTCTGTTCTGTTCCAACATTTTCTCACTTATTACAGCACAAAATCATATGGTGGTACTACTCATTAGAATCGTCTCGAAGAGACGATTCTAATGAGCAGGGACACCATATAGTTTAATTCAGAGATAAAGATTTTATTTTTTAAATACTCCCCTTATCTGGAGCTCTGTAAATTAATGAAATCTAATAATAATCCGTTTAAAGGGATTAGAAATGGCGACTATACATACAAAGCTCTTGAAGATCAGGTGCACATGAAATTGGCAAATAACACCACAGGTATTAATTTTTCCAGATTTTTTTCCAATCAGCAAGGTGATTCAACCAGTAAAAACAAAACAACTGCACAGGAAATGTCAGAGCAGTCCGAAGATGGACTTCATTTTATTGAATTAGTTATACAGCGCTCCCTCTCTACAACGATACCCAATGGGAGACAAAAAGTGTGTGCGTTGTAGAGAGGGTGTCGTTATAGGGAGGTAAAGTGGCTTACATGTGCAAACAGCTTGAATCCAGATCAGACGCCGCGTAACGCGGCGTCTGATCTGGATTCAAGCTGTTTGTCACTCGTCATTGTGTTTCTTTCTGTCAAAATGTCCAATGTGTGACTTTGGGAAAACAGCAGACGACAGTCTTAAGTAGACGATGTTGCAGAAGTGAACATTTAAGACATATAACTGTCTTGTTTGGGGAACAGCGGCAGGGGTCGTTGTTAGGAGGCAGTCGTTGTTCGGAGGGCCGTTGTAGAGAGGGAACTCTAATATTATTACCTCAAGATAGAACAATAAATGGACTGTATATTTCTCCTCAAGACAAGTGTCCCCATATCGTTTTCGCTAAGCGTGAATTTATTAAAATCATTGATGGATTTAAACTCCCTGCAGTAGACAATTCTGTTCACAGTGTTTATGATACAGGTATCGTAATGCACTCTTTTGTCTCAATGTGTGTCGAAAGATATCGGGAGATAATAAAAAAGAAATTAAAAAAATCAGAGATCCAATACATGGTCACCGCTAAGGTTATCCTATCACTGATAGGAACAGGTATATCGGCCATTTCCTTATTGCTAACAGTCACTACCCATATCAGCGTCAAGGATTTACGTATATGCTGCATTTGCTTTGTCTTCATCTTCTCTGTTGTCAAATTCTTGCTTTACTTACTTACATAGTTCACATCCGAATCATTTGGATTTGTAGTATCCTCGGTATAACACTCCACGTTGGCTTACTTTCCTATATGTTCATGATGAATGTTAGCACGTTCAATATGCTTAAAGCACTCAAATGTGTCGACCCTTTATTAAATCACGACAAAGCTTTGAAGAAAACTGTTCTGTTGGTGCATGTGTGTGCAACAGTTTTCGTCCTCATTAATGTTGGTGTGAGTCTGCTTATTTCTGAAGGTAAGGATATCTGTTATGGTGGAGAAATGTGCTACATAAACACTACGTACATGACTATTATAACATTTGTTTTGCCTATGTGTATTGGTATATCTGCTAACACTACTATGTTCGTTCTAGCCAAACGTTATGTGACTGCTGCGGCTGACATTAACGTTATCACTTACAGAAAGTATATTCTCATTGCCACCGTTTGTCTATTCTTGCAGGAATCACCTGGATATCTGGACTCATGCATCAATGGATTGGTTTTGAACTTTTAGGCTATATATTTATAATCATAAACACCAGTCAAGGACTCTTCATCCTGGTTAGTTTTACTTTTAACCAAAATATGTACCGAGCAATTAAAAATCTGTCAAAATCAAAACTCGAGACGTAAGTAAAATTGAAACATTAACAATGGAATCTGAGCTAAGTCAAGCTTTTTTTAATTAAGTGCATTTTCAAAAAATCGAGAATATAATTATCTAGTATAAAGAAAGTGAATTTACGTATAGTGAAACCCCTCTAAACCGGAACCTCTAAATACCGGAATTCTCTCTAAACCGCACAAAAATGTTAGTTCCGTTTCCAACCCTTCTTTAGTTAAACCCATTACACCATAAATATGCCTTTTTACGCCTTTGATTTTGAAGAAAAGACATTCGTGAACATGGATCATCAGATATATTTTCTATGTTCTAGCAGATGATATCTTAAAGCAGGTTGAAAGTAAAGCAGAATGCGCCTTAATGTAATCAGCTATCTTCCATACTAGAAACAAGCTATGGGTTAAAACCCCTCTAAACCGGAAACCCCTCTAAACCGGACATTTATGTTGTCCCCACACATGCCCGGTTTAGAGTTTTTTTCTTCTTTCTGTATATGCATTTCCTGTGCAAGGGCATTGTGGTTACAATGTAAAGTTGCCACTCAAAAGAATGTGAGTCGTCAGTTGTTTAACCCCTTCCCCCATATAAGCGACTTTTAGCGTATTTAATTTATTCCTCCGCTGAAGAAAATAGTTCCAGTTTATACCTTCATGAACAATAACCATAACAAATATTTTATATAGCCTAGCAGATGGTAGTTTAAAGCAGGCTGAAAGTAAAGCAGAATGTGCCTTAAGGCACATTCTGCTTTACTTTCATCCTGCTTTAAGTGGTCACCTGTATTTAATATTATAAACGGGTAATTGGATAAAGGGTTAAACAGGTAACGGTTTTATACAGAACAAAAGTAAAGCAGAAAACTGATCATCAAATACTTCATAAGGTTATTTATATGCCTAGTCGGTCAAACTGATATCCTCATGAAGGTAACACAGTCATTTTGTGTGGTCTAATCACTAGCGTCGTAATTCATGTTGTGAGGATGTCTGGAGGGAACTATTTTATTTATATTGTGACGTAGGTGAAGATGGGCTTAGTGTGAGGCAGACGAAAATTGCTTAAAAGTGAAGCCGTCATGTCAGTGAAGGGGTTAAATTGCATACTTATCTATTTGATACGACTGTCTCTTTTGTAGAGTAATGTTCAATTTTCCACTTTTGTACTGTTTAACGTTTGATGTTGATGGAGATACGTGCGATTTGTGTGTGCCATATCCTACTATACTTTTTACAATACTATTTCCCCACTTGCACTGTTTAATGTTTGATGTTGATGGATCGACGTGCGATTTGTGTGTAACATATCCTACTACATGTATACTATTTACTATACTTATCCCCCACTTGTTTAATGTAAATGGAGTGACGGGCGTTTTGTGTGTGACATATCCTACTATACTAGATCTTTACTATTTCCCCACTTGTACTGTTTATTGTTTAATGTTGATGGAGTGGTCTGTGATTTGTTTGTGATATATCCTACTATACTATGTTTATTCCTACTTGTACTGTTCAATGTTTTATGCTGTGTGAGTGGTTTGTTTGTGATAATATTAGCTAAGCAGTTTTTTCCCAGGGTACTTTAGGATTTATTCCCTGCTGAGGAAAACCATGTTTGCTCTAGCCGTTAGGCGAGGGTTACATTATTTTACCAGCCGGGAATAAATCTTCATTTACCATAGGAAACTGTTTAACGAATATATTATACTGCAAAGTTTTCAGTGTTCAAATGAATTATTTTCGACCATTTCGACATATGTCGTGTACAACGCTCAGTAAATACATGTAGTTACACAATCGCGTTAAACATATTACGTTATGCGTAAATGACGTCATACTTCTGACGATTGTTATTGCAAAGAAAAAAAGACACGCTTGTAGATGAGAAAAGAAACAAAGGCGACTGTTCAAAGATTCAAACATCGATTGCTTCTTAGCCGAGATGGCCTTAATAACGAAGGTTGTAAGATTGAAGGCGCACAATTCTGTCGAGCAGTCGGTCATCCTTCTTTCTGTAAAAAAGGCTGAGGAACCTGTCAGCCAATGGAGAGTCTGCATTTCGATGTACCCTGTCAGTACACAGTGTAAATGGGTTCACGTCTGCGGCCTGTTATCCAAATAGAGTTGGGAATTTACTTTGCAGTTTAATACATATTGTTGTTCTATTTTCCCGCAGTTGTACGGTTTATGTTGATGTAGTGACGTACACATTGTGAGTGACATATCCTGCTGTGTTTCATCAAGCACCTTTATTGTTTAATCTTTGATGTTGATTATGTGACGTGCGATTGGTGAGAGACATATTCTGCTGTACCTTTTTAAGCACTTTTACTGTGACACTTTCTTCTGTACTTTAAGCAGCGTGCAGAGTACAGTAGAGATAATGTAACCCCGGTTACGCTTAAACTATTCTTTTCATTGCAAACAATTTGGAGCCAGATCAGACGCCGGGTATCCCGGCGTCTGATCAGGCTCCAAACTGTCCGCCACTCAGATTAAAACTGGTAGTCTGAATTGTCAAAATGTTGTCATTTTCTATATTTCATTGCGATGCGTTTGCGTTTGAAAGAAGAAACGGAAAAAAGATTGATAGGCATGTATTTGCTTGTATTTATAAATAGGTTTATAATAAATATGACTATTCAATATATTGTAAAAATCTTGGTTGTTAAATAAAAAAATAAATGAACAAGTGTGCCTAGTTTTAAATTCCTTTATGCAATACAGTTTACAATAATAGGTACAAAAACAAAATACAAAAAGCCCCACTAGCCATCCACACTTGCCTGTGTAATTCCTTTTAAATTTATTTATAAGGATATGTAATGAAATCCTCAGCATAATTCAAATGCTTGAGAACGATCCCAGACTCAGATCAAAAGCGTTATAACCGTGTGGCCTGGCTCCAAGGTTATAAAACCTTTGAGATGAGTCTAAAGTCGTTCTCAAGCATTTGATTGGTCAGATTTGAGCCTAGGCTCAAATCTGACCAATCAAATGCTTCAGAACATACTCAGACTCAACCGACACGCTTTATAACCGTTGGGTCTGATACTGAGTTACTAGGCGTCTGATAAGGATCCACATTATTTGACACTAGTAGCGGTGTGTCCTCGATTAAAATGTTATAATTCTACTTTGTAAGATAATCCCTCCCTACAACGGCCTTCCTAACAACGACTTCCTCCTTACAACGACCCTTGCCACAGTTCCCTAAACAGGACAATTATGCCAAACGCTTTTACTGCTGCAATATCGTCTGCTGAAAATTGTCGTCTGCTGTTTTTATCAAAGTTACATATAATTTTTTCTTTTATAGAATACATATAATTATGAGTGAACAACAGCTTGAATCCAGATCAGACGCCGCGTAACTCGACGTCTGATCTAGACTCAAGCTTTTCGCAAATGTAAGTCAAGTCTTAATTCCCCCCTCCCTATAACAACACACACATTCTGTGTCTCCCATTGGGTGTCGTTGTAGACAGGGAGCACTGTACTAGTCAAAGCAGTTAATATCAATATGCTATTCCAACGTAAGCAACTCACTACTTCTTGGCAAATTTAATATAACTGTTCCGAACAATTTGGACCAATACGAAACTCCGATGAACTCGACGTCTCATGTAGATCCAAACTGTTCGACATGATGATGGTAATTTATGACCCACTACCTACTAGATAGGTCTTTTTACGTCTTTAATTAATTCCCAAACTTCAGAAGTATATGTAGTTCCAATTTATACACACATCAATATGCAACATAAGAAATAGTTGCTATATCCTAGATTCCTAGCAGATGGTAGCTTAAAGCAGGCTGAAGGAGCATTATATTTTAATTTTAGCCTGCTTTAAACAATCATCTGTCTTCAATACTGAAAACAATCTATGCGAGGTAAAGGTTTACATATTTAATGAAATACATGTAATGGGCTACTCAGTTCACACTCGCAAATGCGGCTGCTTGCAAAATTTTTAGACGAAACTATCAACAACTGAACTGAACTATTGACTATCATCAACATTAGAGGACAGTGCTCCCTCTCTACAACGACACCCACTAGAAGACAAAAATTGTGCGTTGTTCGGAGGGAGTCGTTATAGGGAGAGACAGTAACTTACATTGCCAACAGCTCGAATTCAGATCAGACGCAAGCTGTTTGTCACTCGTCATTAATATTTTTCTGTTAAAATGTCCATTATGTTACTTTGAGAAAAACAGCAGACGACAATCTTAAGGAAACGATAGATATAATTGTTCCGTTTATGGAACTGCGGCAAGGGTCGTTGTAAGGAGGGATTCGTTGTTGGGAGGGTCGTTGTAGGGAGGGAACACTGTATAAACAACTACCGGGTTCTTTCTAGGAATATTACGTTTCATCAGCAACAAGAAATTAGAGCTGTTTTATATAGGCCATGCTTGAATGGTACCCATAAACACAAAATTATATCTGTGAACAACGTACTGGCGTATAGTGAGTGTGTTGACGTAAACTGAACCGAGAGTTGTCAATGTTTACATCACAATAAGCCTTTTAACAGTATCATAGCAATACAGAGAATAAGGCAGACACAGATCAGACGCAGAGTCTTGTTTCGTTAATGTGTTTTTGTGAGTTTTCTACTATAAACAGGTAAGATTCTATGAATTTAATCAATTACCCCATAAATACGCCTTTTACGCTTTATATATATATATATAATCGTTCCACCTTATAAAGTCATGAATATCTACACCATAGGAAATATTTTCAATAAGACATCTTAGAATAGGTTGAAAGTAAAGCAGAAAACGCTTTAAAGCTGGTGCTGCTTTACTTTCAACCTACATGTACGTGTTTTAACTCTTTCCTCCCTGATACTTAAAATTGACAATTCCAGTTTCAATTTTAGTCTAGTTTTTGTCAATGTTTGGCATTATGACAAACGGTGTAGACCCTGATCAGAGGGCTCCTTTCGGAGCCCTCTGATCTGGGTCTTCACTGTTTGCATAGGACAAGTGTACTATTCACATGAACATTTTTTGAAAAGGACGCCTATATGCGGGACTAGGGTTCAAAGGGTTAAGTGGGCATCTGTATTCAAAGCTACAAATAGCCCTTTACTCCTCAGCCTATTTGTGAAGACCAAGATGCTAGTCTGATCAGCGTCTGTCTGAGTTGAGTCTGCACTCTTTCCTGTAATAACGTTTATTTATTTTATTGGCCAATGTAGTCAAGATGTATCAAATTTTTACACATTGAACCCTAGCGACGAGTATACTCGTCAAGAACAAATCATATATCTATCAGGAGTACACTTGTCCTATGCCAACATTGTAGACCCTGATCAGAGGGCTCCTTAAGGAGCCCTCTGATCAGGGTCTACACTGTTTGTCATTTTGTACAATATTATTAACAACCACCCTAATTATTTGAATTTTGATTAAATTTAATTGTAAACTAGACTTGCCCATTTAAACATTCAAGGGTGAATGAATTAATAGATGTTCATAGAGGATAGAGTTTTATATACAATACTCCCTCCCTACAACGTCTCTCTCAACACCGACTCCCTCCTTAAAACGACCTAAGCCGCAGTTTCCTAACAGGACACTTTTACTCCTGCAATATCGTCTGCTTAAAATTGTCGTCTGCTGTTTTTTCTCAAAGTTGAAGTGGACATTTTGATAGAATAAATAAAATGACGAGTGACAAACAGCTTGAATCGTCTGATCTGGATTCAAGCTGTTTGTAAATGTAGGCCAAATCTTAATTTTCCCTCCCTATAACGACTCCCTCTGAACAGCACACATAATCTGTGTCTCCCATTGACTGTCGTTGTAGAGAGGGAGGGCTGGATCACTTTTAAGCAAAAGACTGGTTAAAAGCTTTATTCAGCAGCCATTCTTGGAGATAACACTTGCATTCTTGAAGACGATCAGCATGCAGTAGATCTAGTGTATAATGTAAATGCATTGAAAAGTTACATATTCTTGGGGCCCGTTTTACTAAACTACTTACGCAAAATTTTTGCGAAAGTCAAAATTTTAAATTTTAATTTATATTTTTTATTATCACTTGCTACAAACAGCTTCTAGCGCGTCCTCTGATCTGGCTATTTGCTGTTTGCAAACGTTCATGATCGAAAAGAGTTAAACGATTTTGACTTACGCAAAAGTTTTGCGTAAGTTGTTTAGTAAAACGGGCCCCTGGACGGTACAACTCTTCCAACCCTTTGCTATAGGTCATCTACTTTAAGAACTTATTTACACTCGTACATAGCAGTAATAATTCGTATTTGGACTCGGCATTCACCTCGCCCAAATATACATAACGATTGCTATGTACTCGTCAAATAGAAAGTAGTACAAATGTATTGTCAAAATAACCTCATACAATGCTCCCTCACTACAACGACACCCAATTGGAGACAACATAATTAATGTGTGCGTTGTTCGGAGGGAGTCGTTATAGGGAGGGAAATTGACTTACATTTGCAAACAACTTAAATCCAGATCAGACGCTGATCTGGATCCAAGCTGTTTGTCACTCGTCATTAAGTTTATTTTCTGTCAAAATGTATTTTATGTAACTTTGAGAAAAAAAGCAGACAGCAATTTTAAGCAGACAATATAGCAGACGTGAAAATGTTGGACATATTTGTTTTGTTTGGGAAATAACGACAAACGTTGTTGTAAGGAGAGAATCGTACGCGGCGTCTGATCAGGATCAAAACTGTTTGCAAATGCGCTTTTTGACGTCATTGAGAGTGAACATGTTAGAGTGTTTGCAATTGTTGACATTAAGCAGGTAACGAGACAGAGGTTACAGCTAGGTAAGGTCTACACCGTTTTACAATGCAATAAGTTTGGTTTTCACATGGCACGGTGCATATTTATCGAACATGTAAAGGGTTCTTATCATATCGGGCTTCTAGATAAGATTTCAGTTTTACCCATTAAATCATTCAGCCTGAAACCAATATCACATTCCAATTAAGTACAGCCGAAACTCGATATTTCGAACTCTCTTAATTCGAAATAACCCGTATTTCTTCAGTTTTGATCGATATTCCAATTTTTACAATTTAGTGCTTTCCCCCATTTTTTTGAAAACCAGTGCAAATTGTGACCAGAGGGCTCCCAAAAGAGCTCTCTGGTCTTGATCTACACTGTTTGCATAGAACAAGTGTGCTACTCTCAGTAACAATAGTTTACGAGTATTCTCGTCGCTAGAGCTCAGTGGGTTAAACATGAAACTAGTGAATACAAGTGTAAGAGAAGCGACCCGAAACTGACTCACATGTTTTAAGTTTAGGCTTATTTTCTTCCTTGTGCATATCATAAAACTTAATATTCTTAAACACGCGATTCACAAAGCTATGAGAAACAATTTGGATCCCAAATAGTGGCCGAGTAAAACGGTGTCTCATCTGGATCCAAACTGTCTGGAACCCTGAATATATTTTCTCAAAGAAATAGCAGTTAGAATTACTGAAAATCTCTTAGAATTGTTGTAGACGGTATTTTTTGTAGATGAAACATGGCAAGAATATTAACCCTTAGCCTGCCACTCATGACTATAGCTCCATATGCAAACAGCTTGGATCCGGATGAGACGCCGAGTAACTCGGCGTCTCATCCGGATCCAAGCTGTTTGACACTCGGACAACATTTTCAGCAATTTTGAGCAACTTTGAAGCACTTTGAAACTTAAAGCAGACGAGAAATATAGCAGACGACAATGTATTTGGCGGGCTAAGGGTTAAAGGTTAACCCCTTCATTGCCTTACCCAGAGTACAATACTTATTTGCAAACAGTTTTGATCCTGATTACACGCCGCATGACGCGGCGTCTGATCAGGATCCAAACTGTTAGACCCTAATTTCAATATTTTTTAAGTCAAAATACTTAAGATTTAAACTTGAGAAGGAAATGCAGACGACAATTTTTAAATGGATTACGTCATGGCAGTGAAAGGGTTAAATTTAGTTGATACGCTTCAAGTTGAATTATCATCTTCTTAAAAAATGTCTTCTGCAAAAAATCTCAAAACCCAGATGTTTTAAAAATATTACTATTATCAAAGAACAAGCCAATGCGAGAGTCCAACAGTATGGATGCAGATCAAGCTCGACGCTTAATCTGGTTCCAAACTGTGTACTAATGTTTTTCAAGTCGCTCTTTCAGGTTAACAAAAGCCGTGATTAATAGCTATAAATTACACGGGTAATAGTTAGACTAACTCTCCGAAAAGAAGGATGTAAATTTATTCATGTAAACATTATAAACTTGCAAAAACATTAAGAAACAAAATACTGTAGATGTTGGTAGGTAACACACAGTGTACAGTGAAACTCGCTAATAACCAACTCATTTATCTGAGTCGTTTTCTTAAACCAAATGTCGATATTTCAGGTCAGTTTTACTACAAAATTAGAGATGTAATGGGGAAAACGTTTGTTTTGCTATACAGTGGAGAATACGTTATTCTTTCCCGTTTAAACGCAAACGTACGCAAACGCAAAGCACTAAAACCTAGAAATGTTCAATATTTGGACAATTCTGATAGTTCATGTTTATATTGGTGGCAAACAGTTTGGAGCCTGATCAGACGCCGGGTTACCCGGCGTCTGATCTGGCTCCAAACTGTTTGCATTGGAAAAAATAGATTTGACGTAAACGCGTTTATTGGGAAAGAATAACGTTTTCTCCACTGTATCTAGTATTTCGTTATATCCAATTTCGTCATAGCTTGAGTTCAACTTAATACTCTGACCAGGCGTCGTGTCTCTGTTTCGGAGGCTGGTCTGGGGATTGTTTGCAATACAATAATGCTGTTGTTTTTTCTAATGACACGGCTCAGCTCATTTTTATATTTATAAAGAATTGAATGAGCCTAACTAGGCACAATGGCAGCGCTACTAAACAAAACTGAAGTTGGCGTTCGGGAGTTTGGTTCATCAGTTGCTGTGCCAGAGGATCCTACTGCCCGGCTCATGTATTACCTGACTTGTATGTGTGTTCTACTGGATATGGACGACCATCCGAACATAGAACGACTCACGTAAGTCACTTAACCATTTCCCACATAGAAGTGCCTTTTAGCACGTTTAATTTATCCTCCACTGAAGAAAATTCTTCCAATTTATACGGTCGTGAATATGTATCTTACGAAACATTTTCTAATTTCTGGATAGCAGATGGAAGCTTAAAGCAAGCTGAAAGTAAATCAGAATGCGCCTTAAGGCGCATTCTGATTTTCTTTCAACCTGCTTTAATTGGTCACCTTAATTCAATACTAGGAACAGGCTACGGATGGATGGATGAGTTGGGTTTTACGGCACTGCGACATAAAATAGGTCATATAGCGCAGATGAATGATGAGGGGTGATGCGATAATATGATGATGATTTCAGGAAGATGATTTGGGCTAATCCTATTCGCCTACCAGCAGCAAATGGGACCAAAACCACCGACCTGTCTTCCTTGTAGTTCTTGGCAGAGGGGATAATCTCGATCTAATAAACAGAAACATTTCCTTATGACAATTAAGCCCCAGACCTACGGCAAAGCAGGAAGGTCTTTGAGGTGAAAAAGGGGTTAATTCATTGACCCCTGATACATTTTATGGCCAGTTCCCTCAGAGACCGTCCTAGCTTGCCGCGGTTCTGATGCTTAATTGTCATAGGGGATGTTTCTGTTTGTCTGACAGAGATTATCCACTCTGCCAAGAACTAAAAGGAAGGCAGGTCGGTGGTTTTGATCCCATGCGCTGCTTTGCAGCGAATGAAATTAGCCGAAATCATCTTCCTGAAATCACTTCTCTTCCTCACAATCTTATATCATGATTCATGGGCACTATATGACCTATTTTGTGTCGTAGTGTCGCAAAGCTCATCCATACACCCACTTTCCAATCAACCCATTTATGATTTGATATTGAAATGAACTAGACCTGTATACTTGCAGGAAGATTAATTGTATTTATTATATACCTACCAATGTTCTGCCCGAAATATTTCCGTATTTTATCGAACAAATACACCTTGACGGATTGAAAATTCCGTATTACCCATGTACCTTGTGTTATGGGAAAATAACGTTTACTGTGTAGTCGGAAGTTCGGAACTACTTTACACACTACAGGGGCATAGAAAATAGCTCGAAACATTTCTATCGTTTTTTATTTTATTATTATTATATGAGGTATATAATAAAAGGAACATTACTATACTTTGTATATCTTATGCACCGGATCACTCTCGTTGTGTGTGTAAAGGCTATATCAAACTCGACCTTCGGTCTCGTTGGATATAGCCTTTACACACACAACTCGAGTGATCCGGTGCATAAGATATGCAAAGTATAGTAATATTCCGTTTATATACAAGGGCAATCTAAAGACACTGCAGTATTTGTCCATACAGTAGAATAGTTCATACGATATAGCAAACATTGCAGACCTTGATCAGAAATCCCGTTTCGCGTTGTCTCACATGGGTCTACACTGTTTGTCAATGACGCATAAAGTCAAAGTAAAGTCGAATTTGCAAACAGTTTGGATCCAGATCAGACGCCGCGTCACGCGGCGTCTGATCAGGATCGAAGCTGTTTGACACTCATATCAATATTTTTTAAGTCATACTACATTAAATCTAACTTTGAAATGATCTTGCAGACGACAATATTGAAACAGATGACAATGTAGCCTTGAAGGGGTCAAAGACTCACGATTGATTTGGCACCAAAAGGGTTAGAACATTGGCATCAGTGAAAACAGTTTCAGGATCTCAGCGGTTTGCAAATACTTGTGTTGTTGTATTTTACAGGGAATAGATCAATCTAAGGGCCTTTTCCAAAGAAAATCATGATTTTCTTTGAAAAAGGCCCTTAGAGTTAGAAATTTTAGAAAAGAGCAGTTTAATAAATTAATACTATTCTAATTACACAGGAAATATATGTTGCTAATATGCCAATGAAATTGACATTGAAAGTGGCATTCGCATATTAGCAAAATATTTTACCTGAGGTAAAGTTACAAATAAGTAGATCTATAACAAAATTTCAGATAGGGAATTAAAATAGTATTACTTTATAAAACTGCTCTTTTCTAAAATGTTGACCTCTAAGGGCCTTTTTCAAAGAAAATCATGATTTTCTTTGAAAAAGCCCTTAGAAGTCGAAATATCAGAAACGAGCAGTATTATAAATTTACAAATATATAACGGAAATTTGGCAAAGACAAATGTCATTCACATTAAGCACATGTTTATAACTCACAAAGCAGCAATAGCATAAAGGGCACTTTTATGTAAGTTCATACACTATGTAATGCAAAAAACAGTGTTTTAATAATATTTTTGTATTACTAGTAGACAATAAAGTATTGTAATTTTAATAGTTAGTCCCTACATTTTATCTTAATATTTTTTCACACACAAAGAATGTGAGCTCGAAGGGGTTGTCACGATGAGCTCTATATGTGGTCCGACATAGTGTATACCCGTGGATGGATCCCTGGAAGACGACATATATTTCGTATATTTTCAACTGTTAACCCTTTCCCCCATAGAAGCGCCTTTTAGCGAATATGATTTATTACTCCGCTGAAGAAAATAGTTCCAATTTAATCAGTCATAAATACATATTATAGATAATATTTTGCATATTCTAGCACATGCTAGCTTAAAGCAGGCTGAAAGTAAAGCAGAATGCGCCATAAGACGCATTCTGCTTTACTTTCAACCTGCTTTAAGTAGTCACCTATCTACAATACGAGAAATAGGCTATCAGGTAATAGGTTAAAAAGGCTCGCAACCGGATTTAGCATTAAAAATAGTAATTTGTAAATATATGTAAAATGGGTAAGATTTAGTTTAGGATAATAAATTCAGTTAAAAAATGCATTTCAAAAAAAAAAAAAAGCTCTGGTGGGATTCGAACCCGTGACCCTCCATGCGGAGACAAACATGAAAAATAAGGAAACGCATTTACCCACTCGGCTACGGGCGCTCGATATATATATGGTAGAGAATTATGGTAGCGACTGATAGTACATTATTCGGCTCGGGTTTATGTCTGAGCCCGTGTAGAGAAGCAATAACAACTACTATACCGTCTACTAATCGCTATAGAAAAACGATGGAGAATATCTAAAAAAAACTAAGATTCGGTGACGATTCTTGAGACTTTTTTTGGACTGATCATATTTTTTTAATGTCAGAAGCCAAATAATGCCACAATTTTGCTTTTATTTGAGTATTTTATTTTATTTTGACAAGTACACCATCCTGTTGCGAGTCCCTTTAATAATTTGGAACATTAATATCATATGGAAATTCATACTTGTTTGGTGATAGCGGATGGCTTCTAAGGTGGCTCATTATGATTAGATACCGATGATTGCTATGGACAGCAACAGACTCACACACTCTGTGTTCTTGTATGACTACAGTGAAACCTCTCTATTACGACCACAAAATGGTGTTAATGAGTAGGTGTTAAAGACATGTGACTGTTTAAAGCAAGGTGAACGTAAAGGAGCTTTCTGATTTTCGTTCACTTTGCTTTAAGGGTGTATCAATGTCATGAATTTGGGAACTTTTCAAAGTATATGAAAACACTCTATGATGGTTTTGTATTGAAGAGCTATTTAAGATGAATGAAAAAATAGAAAAAGTGTACATTTTGGTGAACAACAGTTGGCTCTACGGCCATGTAAAATTTACCCCACCCACTTCCTCTTATTTTGTCCTTTTCAAACAGCCCGCTTCAATAAAACCCATTTTAAATGAAAACAAATATGATAATTTGGTTTTGTGTTATTTATTTCCTATCTATGGTAGTATTTCTTCATACAAAAACTAATTTAAGAAAAAAAAGACACCAAATGTGAAATTTATAAAGCTCTAAATATCATCGATATGGTACTTTTTTTGTAAATTTTGTAAGGGGCGATAACTCTTTTTACTTAATAACTCAAAATTTTCAACACTGACCTTTCAATTTCTTTTCACATTTTGAACTGCCTTAGTATGGGCTTTCATCTGGTAGAATATAAGAAAAAGTTTAATACTAGAACTATTTCATTTTCAAACTTTTTTACTTTTTTTCATAAAATAAAAAATCTAATAAAATCATGCCCTATATAAAGCATATTTTTGATATTCAAGGATCCATATTGCTCAAACCTGGTGCCTGCTTTGTCTAAATTTGGTTTATATTTGTGAACATACCACCATAGACATGAAATAAATAAAGAAAACCCAAATTAACAATTTTGTTTTGTTTTGAAATAGATTTTACTGAAGCTTGTACTCTGAATGGGTAAAATTTGGGAAAAAATCCAAATTTGACATACCTTTTTCAAATCGCTGTAGCTCAAAAAAAAGGACACCACCATATATATTTTTTTTCATTTTTTCATTCATTATAAATAGCTCTTCCAAAAAAATAATGATAGAAAAAAAGTTTAATACTTTGAAAAAATGGCTCATGACATTGATACACCCTTAAGCTGTCGTGCATCCATATTTTATGCAGTCAATTAGCCTTCCTTTTAGTGATCGTAATAAAAAATGTTTTACTGTACAATGTATGTAAATTATGACTGATTCAGTGACATTAAGTGTGTTTAAGAAACAATGGCTTAATAGTGTGGAAAATATACGTAAGTTACGTCCATAAAAAACTGTTTAAAAGCCTGTTTGAGACTGAAAATTTTGTTTTACTAAATCTTAATAAAAATGAGCGATCAATTATAGCTCAATTCCGATGCAGAATTCTACCAGTTGAGATCGGAAGTTATACCAATGAGCATAATTATAGAGGAGAGAATTTGCAAATTCTGTGACAATAACTCTGTTGAAATGAGCTGCATTTTCTATGTTGCTGTCCAAAGTATAACGAATTCCGTAAACAGATATTTTGCAATGCAAAAACAGATAACCTATTCATACAGTGCTCTAAAACTTAATATATTGAGTATACTCGTAAAACTGCAAAGTTTTCATTGCAGTCATAGATATACTCTAGTAATTACAAGTCTTATAAAGTCAGTTTCTCCTTCTACTGTTTTTTATTTGTTATGGTCATAGTGTGAGGAAGATTCTCCGATGGAGAATCTAAACTGTCAAGTATGTCAGAAATATCTAAAATTGCGAATAGAACCTTCAGATTTATTATAAATCATCCCTGAAAACACATTAGAAAAGAACATGAAACATTCCAGAAACCATCACCACCACCACAACAGCGAAAAAACCCACACAAAACACCACACCAGCAACAATAGCAACATACAAATCCATAACACCTTATAGATACATGTATACGTTTTCATTTGTCTCTTTGTTTCAAACATAACTGTACTTCAATGCTTCTTCATGTTTCTACTTTAGAGCATACACGAGATACTTCGATCTGTCGGAAGACGAGATAGACACATTGGTCCTATTATGTGTGCTGTTGTCTCCTGATGAACTCAACGATAAAGTCATGTTTCAGGTTTGACTCATTTGCCAGTTTTGTTTTCTGTGCAATGTCTTACTGAAGATATTATACAACCATTTTGAAATAAAGGATACATGGATAAACGGTCTCATTGATAACAGATTATGCACCGTAGTTACGAATGTCACACATTTTAACGTCTTATCCTATAGCCTGTTTCTAGTTGAGTGAAACGGGTTACCACTGAAAGCAGTGTGCATGTAGAGCAGAATGTCCCTTAAAGGACATCCTATTATACTTTCAGCCTTCTTTAAGCTACCATCTGGATGATGCTTAGGAATATTTTCGTCAAAGATGATGGAATACTTTCTGCGTTTTATGTTCAGGACTTCCTAGGGAGAGTACTACTTTCCTTTTAGAGGTGAAACGTGCGTACTCATGGAGTAGTTAGTCATTATTAAAGCAAACGATTAACCCATTCATGGTGCGTCTGAATGGGATCAAAACTGTTTGCAATGTCGACTTTAATCGTCTATGGCGGTGAAAGGGTTTGCTTCAATTCATTACTCCATCCATACGCTTTTTTTCTTGAGGGGTCCAAATTGTTTGGCACTCGAATCAATATTTCTTCAGTCAAAACGTCAAAAATTTGATATATTGACTGCGAAATGGTTAATATTGGGTTAACCCTTTGAACCCTAGTCCCGCATATAGGCGTCCTTTTCAAACAGTATACATGTGAAAGTGCATTGTCCTATGCAAACAGTGAATACCCAGATCAGAGGGTTCCTTACGGAGCCCTCTGATCTGGGTCTTCACTGTTTGTCATAATGCAAAACATTGACAAAAACAACCCTTAAAAGTCAGAAATGGACTATCCTAAAATTGAAACTGGGATTGTCCATTTGAAGTTTTAGGGAGGAAAGAGTTAACTCACTCCCCCAAAAAACTTTTCATGAACAATTCCAGTTTCAAGTTAAGTCTAGACCATTTACGACTATATAGGGTTGTTTTCTGACGCGCTGCAAATTAACCACTTGGCCGAACGCATACGTGGTTAATTTGCAGCGCGTCAGAACGACAAATCGTGGTATATGAGGCCATAGATAAGCGAAGATTATTTCTTAAATGATCGTGGTCTACACTGTTTGCATAGGAAAAGTGTTCTCTAAACAGGTACACTGTTTTTCAAAGACGAGTATACTCGTCGCTAGGGTTGAATGTGTTAAGATCGAAAGGGTTCTTTTATAGACTTGCACGACGAAATAAATGTATCATGTTCATGGAATTAGCCATATTAGACTTCGAGCTACTGAAGACCCCCCTCCCCCCATGTGGGGACTTTTGACCATCATACTTTTCTGAAACCTCATGGTCTTCTGAGTACATTCTGATGTTCTGCCCTTTGTACGTTGGGGCTTTATCCGATCAGAGCAAATTGAAATTACCTCCCCTTTGTGAAAATTAAATTCTGATAGATTATGTATTGATGACTTCTTTTAGTTGCAAAATAGCTGGTCTTCACAAATATCACCATTGTTTTTATCGATACACACTATTCATCACAAGAATCGATCTAAAAGAGTGTTTTCCATACTTTTTACTGAATTATCTCCCCTTGAAAATATCAAATACTATAAACATTAGCTAATTCATAGTTTTATTACATTTAAAGCTTATTTGAAAACCTAGTTTTTCTTTAAATCATGATAAAATATTCAACTGGGTATAGTGAGGGTGTTTTCTAGCATACATTAAATATATTTTCGCGGAAAATATCGTCTTAAATTATAAAATAACAAAAGTACCGACAAAGACTTACATACTGTGAATAACAGTAAGAAATAAAATGAGGATAATTAGGCAGTCATGGATCATGGAAACTGATTACCATAGAACAGCATGATGATGGGGTGTGCACAAGTTTATTTCTTAGGGTCTAACGATTCTAATTTGGGTCTACCGATATACAGAGTTATCCCAATTTCTGTCATGAGTGAACTCCCCTGTTGAGTAGCTTTCGGTTTAAGATCACGCAATATTGACTGTAACGACTTAGAAATGAATATTGAAGTCGGTTTAAAATACTGTTGCACAGTGAAATGTCCACCTCTGGCATTGCATTTACCTATCTTTAAACTAAAACTGAAAAAATACTGATTTAATTCACACTTGAGCAATGTGATGTTTTATACTTTAAACGTAAAACGTACTTTCAGATACAGTTGAATTTATTCTAGTTACCATTTCCAAAGGGATTGTGAGCGTAATAAAGATTAAAAGAAAGGGAATAATAAAGTTGCATGTGGATTCTTCTTTTCTTTCTGCTTTACTTATGTCCTAAATAAAGCAGTCAATGTCTTAAGCGATCTATTTAGTGACTGCTTAACGCGTTGCCTGCTGATAGCGACTTACTGTTTTTGCAAAACCAAAACTTTGATCTAGATGGGAGCCGCGTAACAAGGCGTCTGATCTGGAGTCAGACTGTTTGACACTCATCTTTATGTTTATGTACTTACAAAATGTACAAACCAAAATTTCACAACTTTTGCAGACCACAATTTCGAAGCAAACGATATCTTACCGCAAGATAAGAGCCAATATGGGTTATATTGTAATATTATATTTCTTTAATTCTAGTACATTACACAACTGTTCATTACATGTAAGGCGATTTAAAAATGATGTGAAGTTGGCTACTTTTACTTAATATTATTATATTGATGAATTAAATGAAAATAATGGATGTTCACTTAAGAATAAAATGATCAATTAAATAGTGTGGTAAATGACAAACTATTTATCTGGATCAAATCCGTTTGTAACTGCAAGGAGGCATTCGCCTTGAGACCAAGCTGTCAGTGTACCGAGCAGTGGTTCTAACCACCTTGCTGTATGCCAGTGAAACATGGACAGTTTATGCGTGTTATGCCAGACAACTCAACCACTTCCACAGAAGCACTCTTCGCAACCTTCTTGGTATTAGATGGCAAGACAAGGTTCCTGACACTGAAGTTCTCAAAAGAGCAAAACTCCCAACTGTAAATATGCTCCTTCAACAGTCACAGATGCGCTGGACAGGTAACATGTGTCGCATGTCAGATGAGCGACTCCCAAAGCAGCTCTTATACAGAGAGCTCTCCACTGGTAAAAGGAAAGTTGGCGGCCAGAAAATAACGGTTCAAAGACAGCATGAAGGCTTCGCTTCGCAAGATGGACCTTCACACAGACACTTGGGAAGACCTGACTCAGAATCGCCCTGAATGGAGATCAGCTGTGAGGAAAGGCTTGGTTGAAGCAGAGACAAGTAGGTTAGAGCATGCCAGGAAGAAACGTATGGTGTAGCATAGTCCGATGTGTTAATCCACTTCGCGTTGTGTAACCCAGATTCATGGATCTGTTTCATAACAAGGCAAACGTTTCTGTCTACATTTTATTTCCTAAATTGTTCCCAGGCACGTCTCTATAATAAACCAGCATTTCGAACTTCACCCCTACATCTCTCCAAGACCTGTACTAAACGTATCCTTACATCTTGCCAGTTCTATGATACTTTCAATTCTCTAACAGAGCGCGCACGCTCGTTATATACAGTCTGTAGGAACTCGAATGAATAATGCCAGAGCTACGTAACACATTCAAGCCACGTCCTAGCAACGTAATCCGGCGTAGTCTTACGGTCTGGCTCCCTAATATGGGAATCTATCCCCGGCTCATAACCATATATGTTAACTAGTCGATTGACGTAACATCCGTTGTTATGCAATTTGCATAACGGAAGCGTGGGATGACATGAAGTTGCCTTTTCCGGGATAAGGGGAGGTACCAAAGTATTATTAATCAGTGACGTAGTTTGACCTTTCGTAATTCCCCCGCACATTCCAGAAGGCGTGACGTAGGTTGAGTAATATTAAAATATAGTAACATAATGCTAAAAATAACCACTGAACAGATAAAATGTTTCTCCAGCATTTTCTGTCGGTTGCTATATGGTAACTACGTTACAATGGACCGGAAGGCTCGAGAAGCCAGTACCTGAACAACACCATCCGACAACGCGTGCACCTACTGTGGGCGTACCTTTGGTGCCAGGATAGGCCTTATTAGCCACATACGCAATCATCCCAGAAACTCAACAACTTGAAGGTGCGGTCATGTTCGCATGGCGATGGACGAACAGCACAGGTCTGCCATATCACATTGCAAAGGAACGTGACATTACGTAACCCAACACAGCAGTCCTACATAGCAAGACATAAGCGCCATTAACACTCCGAGCATGATTTGAGCCCCGTTCTCACTGTCCCGGAGTTGGTGATCGGAGAGTCCCGGTTTAGTAAACCGGCAGTCGCCGGGAGTCACCAGGAGTTCAACCTTGGCGACGCCCAGGACGATCTGGGATCGACCGTGTTCATCAGGCTGCCACCGGCTAACAGCCCCGGATGCTTTAAAATGTTTAATACAACCGGGGGTCACCGGGAGTCACCGGGAGTCACCAGAACCGGCTTAATCCTGCGAACACCGGTGCAACGCAGGGAAATTCCGGAGCAACGCCATTACCGGCACATCCGTGGCAGGTCCGTGAACAACCAAGGTGTTAGAGGCATAGAAATGGATTTCTTTTTTACAAAAATGCAATTTTCTGCATTTCATTTTTAGCGTTTGCATTTCGTCAGCGTTTAAATAGGAAATAATATCATCTTCTCTATTGTATAGAGTAAATATAATACATAAAACGAAGTTACTCTTTTTAAATAAATGGCTTCATGCTTAAATTTTTATGTACACTTCAAACAGTATGGAGCCAGATCAGACGCCGGGCAAACTGTTTGCCACTTAAATTAAAATTAAGTTTGAACAGTTTACAACATTATAGTGTTCTACTTTATTGTATTGCGTTTGCATTTCATCTCATTTACCCTGAGAGACAAAAGATAACTGATGCTTATTCACGTTCGCCCCAATTAAGTCCTTTCCGGCGAACACCGGGTAATGTCGGCACGTCACCTTTGAACAACTGGGGTTTGACGGGACGCCACCAGTGGTCACCTGGATACCACCAGCGATGACCGAGGTTACACCGTGTTATACCGGGATTAACCGGGAACAGGCCGGCTCTGCACCGTAATTACACCGGGCCAAACTGGGAACTAACCGGGATAGTCAGGGGAGATCCGGCTTCATAGCCGGTTGTCCGTCGGGGGAAACACCGGGAATATGAGAACGCGATATATTTTTTTCATGGAAAACGTTCCAGTTCACCCCGGTTCACCGGCTATCTTTTACCGGGACCTACACCATGACAGTGAGAACGGTGCTTAATTTCTTTTACAAGCCGATTAATGATGAAATGCATATCTGGGTACTGTTATCCACATGATAGATCTACTGCCGTAATGAAAACACAAATCTACTTGCGTTACTTGAACATGAGTTTTTGACTACTGTACCCGCATTATGTTTTTGATACAGATCACAATAAAAAATAAATAAATAAGTAAATAAATTAAGATAAAAAAGTTAAAGCACCTGGTTTGGTTTGATGACTTTTGATTAACCCTTTCAACACTGAACACCAGTAATGATGACTATTGCAATTTTATCCAGATCATGCTGTACAGAAATTGGATTCATAGAATCTATCTCTTCGCATAAGGACATAAGGATGCGTCTACACTGTCTTAAGAATTCTGAATGCATGCAGACGATGGTGTGAAGCAAAGGTAACTTAATAAAGCAGGGTGGAAATTATGCTGAAAGCTCCTAAAGCAAGTTTAAGATTTACTTTCATTAATTTTGCACTGATGCCTATGGGGAAGAAGGTTTGATATGTAAAGTAGACTGAGACAATAAAGAGAATGAGAAGAAGAGAGAGTGAGAGAGATAAATAGAGAGAGAGAGAGAGACAGAGAGAGAGGGGAGAGATAGAGAGAGATAGAGAGGGAAAGAGGAGACATGTGCAGAGAGAGAATTATGAGATCCTGCAATATTAAATGGTGGAACTAGAAATCAAGTTGATTGACGAAATATTTGACGATGTTAACGATGATAACGATCATAACCCAACTTAAAAAGTTCTGTTTGCTATTGAATCGATATGAGCATGTACATTAGAGCCCTTTTTGGGAAACTTGGTGATGATCATTTGAAGGATTATTGCTGTACACAATGCTCAAATTGACCAAGTAGGATAATGTGTATTCATCTTTTGAAAAAAAGAGAAATTGGAAATGAAGAACAGGGCATGGGAAAAGACTCGTCACCTCAGTGCAATACAATCGTAACTCAGTACGAATTTATATATTGAGTTACGTTTGTATTGGGCTGAGGCAACGAGTACTATCCGATAACTGAAATGAGTTTTTCAAGGCAAGGTTGTTTTACACAACTTAGGTTAAAATCCCATGGAAGCAAATCTTGTTTGCTAGTATGTAGTATTTAAATCATTACCAAAACACGCTTTTCAATCTAATGTGTTTCTTGTTTTGCCCGAAAGGGAGGCAATTACCTTACTCACATGAAAACTTTTTAAAAGAAACGATCAACTTGAGTGCTTTTCACTTGGTAATGTTGTAAAATAACATGTCATTGGCAACAAAAGGCCTATGTTAATATGCAACTAACAATAAACATGTACATATATATCATAAAACTGCTTTTTTACCCCAAATCAAGGGCAGACAATTCAAACAAAAGAAGACTTTTAGTTGCAAACATGATCCTATTCTATCAATTATGTATAAATTCAGAATTTCTAGTTAAAATTTATTAATTGAAGTGTCCTTTTCTGCCCCCAAAAATGTTCGACATAGTAACAATATGACAGAAATTAAAAAAGGGAGGTAATTATTTTTTTTAATTTCACTCAAAGACTGTGCTTTTATAAGCCAAGGGTTATATATTTGGTTTGTGAATATATAAGGCTTTCATGTAAAGAATATTTCATGATTAGAACTTGTTTCTATGATGTATATGTTCAACATTTATAAAGGGAAAACTGATTTGTTTTGTATTAAAATTGCATTTTGTACTTTAAAGGGGAGATAACTTGACTAAATGATGAGTTATGTCCAGTTTTTTTGCATTTTTACTTTCAGTTGGATAATGTCACATAAATGAATCACTTTGTGTTAGATATTTAAGTTTATAAAAAAAAATTATATTAGTGCAACAACTACACATGAAATTACGTATTTCTCGATTTATGCAAGGGGAGGTAATCTTCAAAGTCAGATTTCTGACCAAAGCCCCAACGCTGAAAGTGCAGAAAATAGGAACTGAACCTACAGACCCTGCACTTTCAGAAAAACATAGTGACCAAAAGTCCCCCTATGGGGGGAGGGTTCACATTATTGGCCAGTAGCCTATATGATGTCTTAAAGAGTAATCTGTTACGTATATTCCTTTAACATTCCGAAAGATACGGGCGGATTTGATATTACAATTGCAAATAGTTTGAATCTAGTTGAGACGCCGATAAATTACTTCACTCTCTGATAATATTTATAAAAAAGAAAATGACATAAATCAATAATGAGAATTGTTGCTCACCAAACATTTTTTTAAGCGACAATTACATAATATGCTCAAGATAAAAGACATTCAATATGCATGTATCAATATAATTATACTCAACAAATCTTCAGGAATTGCATCATGTTCATGAGGGACCGACACATTGATGTAGTGAGAGCTAATGGTTGACATACACGTTATTGGCATATACTTAAAAAATGTGACTTTTTATTAGCACTTTGCCTTGTTCTGAAATATGTTACAGCATCATTTTCTCACAACCATTGTTATGCTTTTCACGAAATAATTAAAATATGATTATATTTCATAAATCGGAAAAAACCATAACATTATCAACATCCATGAAAAAGAAATTTCCAAAACAGTCTCTTGGGTACTTAACAGTTTTATTAAATATACATGTACATGTGTATTGTCTTTTTCAGGATGATGATCTGTGTAAAGGCAGCACAAACAATTTCTATGAACTGAGTGCTGTTAGAAACACAATTCTACTGACTGAAACAGTCCTTATCGGAGGACAGGCAAAATCTGTCAGTAAAATTATGGCATATAAACAAGAGTGGTTAATGGACTACTGGATCGTCCCCATGGCCTTCTTCAAGCAGCGCCTGAGTCGTATTTCAAGAGGTGGTAAGCCCGAAGCTCAGAGGAGTTCAGCCTACCGTCAAACTACACAATCGACGGCCCCTGCTCAACGGTCGTTTGACCAGATTAGTCAAATCTCTCAAGATAATACAGCCACAAATATTACATACAGGGATGACGACTCGTGTTGCTGTACCATACTTTAACCATAGTGGAATCACTATTACTGCCACTCAAATATGGGTTCTTCCATGCTTAGATTAGTCCATTTTTGACCTAAGGGGTGATTGGTCTAAATTTTCGTGTTCGTGTTCGTTTTATTTTGTAAATCCTATCAGCAAGCAGTGTAGACTCTGATCAGCGCCGCATTATGAGGCGTCTGATCAGAGTACATTGTTTGCCTATGTCTAATATATAGGACCGTGAGCACAAATGAATGAAAGACAGGTGCGACCGCTTAAATCAGGAGAGCGGTAAAGCTGAAAGCTCCAACAGGAGCTTTCTCTGCTTTCTGCTATTCTGCTTTAAGGAACTACCTGCCTTAAAACGGAAAGGCAAACCTTGTTTTGGATGGTCGTACTAGAGGATTATTTATGCTATTACCGAGTATTTCATTCATCTGTTAAAATTGATTTCTGCTACTATTCGAATTTTTTTTTAAAAATATCTTATCAATTTAGGGTCTCAGAGTGTTAAACTTTTTTCATATTAATAAGACACTGAGTTACTTGGCGTTACATTTGGTCCCAAACTGTATGAAAATAAGAACTCTCTCTCTACTGTCCTTACGACCTGCATTAAGCAGACACCTTTGGAACTACTTTCTCCAGTGGAAGAATATGAGTTAAACTATTATTGAAGAGAACAAGTATTGCTTGCTTTCTACCCAAAAATAAGTGGTTTCCACTTAAGCTCCTGTTGCTTTTTGGTAATGCTGCCAGAAGTTTTGACATGAAAGTGGATTTTAACGAATCTGGTTGCATACTTTATCTAGCTCACCATTGCGAGTTAGTGTGTGTGTGTGTGTGTGTGTGTGTGTGTGTGTGGGGGGGGGGGGTCCTAGACAAAGTACGCCTATTCAAGCTCAAAATGAATTCACAATGTTGTATGTGTAGATTAGTTCTTTCATAATTATATTCTGGACAAAAAATATGTTTCTTTGAAGGAATCCTAAAGTGCGGATAGTTTTCTTTCTTTTTTGTAGTACAGTGCTCCCTCTCTACAACGGTCCTCCCAACAACGATTCCCTCCTTACAACGACCCTTGCCGTTGTTTCCCAAACAAAACAAATGTGTCCCAACATTTCCCGCCTGCTATATTGTCTGCTAAAAATTGTCGTCTGCCGTTTTTCTAAAAGTTACATAATATACATTTTGACAGAAAAAAAGATTAATTACGAGTGAAAAACAGCTTGAATCTAGATCAGACGCCGCGTTACGCGGCGTCTGATCTTGATTCAAGCTGTTTGCGAATGTAAGCCAATTCCCTCTCTATAACGACTCCCTCCGAACAACGCACACATGTTTTGTCTCCCATTGGGTGTCGTTGTAGAGAGGGAGCGCTGTATTTTGTATAACAGCACTCAGTTATTTGTGTTAACAGTACTTTTAACTGATGTATAAGTTAACAATTGTTAATTTGTATAATGTTAATAAGCTGAATCCGTATATGATATAAAACTGGGAATAATTGAATTTCTCACTTTATCAGTGACGCCTAAAACTCTATAAATTAAGACCGTATTCTGTTTTGCAGTACACACCACAGTACGTTCAATAACTTCATTGAAACAGTTATATAACTGAAAATATTTTCCTTATTTACTGCCAAAATATTACTTAATTAAAATTTTAAGTTCCATGTATTTCCTCAAACTTTTATTTCAGGCATTTTTATTGGAGAAATATCTATTCAAATGCTAAACAGTTTATATTCAGCAAACGGCGCAATACACTCGGCTTTTGATATCAATTTATTTGCAAATACAACCATACATGCATGCTGCAAAGTGGTTTGTTGCTGCTGTCCCTGGTCAGCGGCGGCTGTAGAACCGAGATATATATTTTAACCACCCCGGTAGGAACAACTCAGCTTTGTAAACTGAAGATCAGAATAAACCAACAATTTGATTTGCGTTTACATTTCTGTTAGTTTTAATAGCACTGCTACGGTGACGAAAAGTGGATCCAGGGCGTGTTAAACCTTCTACCAGGTCGTGTTAAGGTCGACGTAAGCGTAGTATAGGCGTGATAGAAACACAGGGCATCCTGCTATGGTCCCCAATATTCATCGAGTCACGGCGTTTGCTTTGGGCATGCTTAAAACAAACGTAAAATTGATCGATCTGTTCCGGAACGCGTTTAGAGCGCGGTGAGCTCGCGAATGTCATTAGACAAGCGTGGTAATGATAAGAACCCCACATTCTTAGTGAATACAACAGATCTCAATAGAAACGTCACAATCACCCTCTCTACAAGACATCCAATGGGAGACACAAATTGTGTGTGTTGTTCGGAGAGAGTCGTTATAAGGAGGGAAATTAAGACTTGACTTTAATTTGCAAACAGCTTGAATCCAGATCAGACGCCCCGTAACGCGGCGTCTGATCTCGATTCAAGCTGTTTGTCACTCGTCATTATATTTCTTCTATCAATATGTCCATATATATGTCACTTTGAGAAAAAACTGTAGACGACAATTTTAAGCAGACGATATTGCAGCGCTTAAAGCGTTAGACATAATTGTCCTGCTTATGGAACTGTGGCAAAGGTCGTTGTAAGGAGGGAGTCGTTGTTGGGAGGGCCGTTGTAGGGAGGGAACACTGTAGTCCTGGCGGGCGTGGTGACAGAACGCGGTATGATTGTAAAAGTGGCAGTTAGAGCGCAATCTGTTTTAAAGTTTGTATTTTGGGGGCACTGTCTCTTGTCGTCGCCACGCTTTTCAGGCAAGCTTGTTCATTTTCTGGTCGCCGTAAGATCGCAGATTGTGACAGTACAACTGATATGTTCGTATAGAAGGGAAATAACAACATTTCGCCTCTGTATATATAAACTAGATATAATCTGCTACGGTAATCTACCCACCACTTGACACGATTACACTGTCAAATAAACTAAGATAACAACCGAGTCCCTTCTTGGAATTAAATACGGTTTACTAATAGCCAAACAAGAAGTACACGTGCTTAAAAAAGAATGCACATAGAAGTTGAACACATAAACCCGCAAACGCCTTTGTTCTAGTGGATAAAGGAATATTTGTGAGGTAAGAATAACGTTTCCGATCTCTTCTTTGCATTTCATGAAAGTCCCACGAGGAACAATTTTACACTTAAGAGTAAATAAACTACACGTCAAATTATATTAGCATTATTTTGCATTGATCTACCGGCATATATCTAATAAAACAGCAGATAACATCTATACTATGAGGCCGATGTCACAGGAATGTATAAAAGAGAGGACACTAGATTTCTCGGGAATAAAAATAGTAATTGAACAGTAAAACCTCTCTAATACGACCACTGAAAAGTAGGCTTATTGATGGCATTTAAGACAGGTGGCAGCTTTAAGTCAAATGAAAGTAAAGCAGAAAACTCATACAAGAGCTTTCTGTTTTACTGTCATCTTGCTTTAAGCAGCCACATGCCCAAAACTTGGAAATTTTGATCTCATGTAGTGGTCATTATAGAGAGGATTTACTGTACAATGATTGATAGATGGAGGAAGTTTTACTGAGAAAAATATATAGTTTTTAGTAACGTAAATCATTGCACAAGTAAATATTCCTGAAAATATAAGTCACTAGCTGTATTAGAAGATCGTAGTTACTACCGATATCGTTCCAAATAAGCAGTCTGTAAAAAATCAGGAAAAAGCGGCGGTCCCGACCTTTTACTTAACGAATTTTTCAAATACGGGGCAAGCAATTTAATACCATATTTAAGTAAATTATTCAATGTGTTATTTGCCAAAAGATATTTCCCTCAAAAATGGTCAGAAGGATATATAATTCCGCTACACAAAAAAGGTAATATCAACGACCCTGAAAACTACAGGGGTATAACTTTACTCAGCGCTTTGGGTAAGCTGTTTACTAGAATTTTGAATACGAGGCTTGATAAATGGGCCGAAAATTATGGTGTCTATGTAGAGGCGCAAGCAGGCTTCCGTAAACACATGGGTACAGTAGATAACATATTCATATTACACGGTGTAATTAACCACCTTCTGAATGATAATAAGAAACTCTATGCTTCTTTCATCGATTTCAAAAAAGCTTTCGATTTTGTTGAGAGAGAAACTTTGTGGAATAAATTAATAAAATATGGAATAAGAGGAAATATTCTTGATATAATACAATCAATGTACAGAAACTTTAGATCGAGAGTTAAATACGAAAACGATTTAAGCGACAGCTTCTCCTGTGAACTTGGATTAGCCCAGGGTGAGTGTATTTCGCCATTCCTGTTTTCTATGTTTCTTAATGATCTTGAAGAAACTTTTATTTTAAAAGGCTTTGAGGGTATAGATATGGGCATGCTTAAATTATGTTTACTCCTTTATGCAGATGACATTGTTTTATTTTCCTCCACTGAGTTAGGGCTTCAAAATGGTCTAAATATTTTACAAGAATATTGTCAGAAATGGAAATGAACTGTTAATGTTAAGAAATCCAAAGTTATGATTTTCAAAAAGGGGGGTAATTTGAGACGAAACTTGACGTTTACATATAACCAGCAAGTTGTTGAAATAGTCACTTCTTTTACATACCTCGGTGTTGTGTTTACAACTGGCGGTGCTTTTAGCGGTACACACGGGGCTTTAGCCGGACAAGCACTTAAGGCTATCTTTAAGTTAAATTCCTATAGATGCAAATTTACAAACTTATCAGTAAGTCATACTTTAGACCTGTTTGACAAACTTATTTTACCGATTTTGAATTACGGTAGCGAGGTCTGGGGCTTCTCAGAGGCTGTCAATATTGAAAGAATCCATCTCCGTTTCTGCAAAAACTTATTGGGTGTCAAACCTCAGACACCAAACAATCTTATATATGGAGAACTTGGGAGACTCCCACTTAAACTATATAGAGTTCATAACATAATAAAATACTGGCTAAAACTCACTACCTCTCCAGAGCAAAAATATACAAAACTAACCTATAATATGATGCTTAATGACCTGCATTTAAAACCAAATAAGCGCTCTTGGGTAACAGATATAAAGAGCTGTTTGGAGAATTTAGGGTTCAATAATGTTTGGCTATCACAAGGGGTTGGTAATACTAAAATGTTTCTTGCTACACTAAAACAAAGACTTTCAGACATTTATTTACAGTCATGGGATGAGAACTTAACACTCTCAACTAGGGGTAAAACGTACAAACTTTTCTCAGACTTTGGGTTTAAGATTTACTTAGACAAATTAGAAATAAGAAAATTCAGACAGGCTTTAACAAGACTAAGACTGTCGTCTCACAGACTCGAAATCGAGACCGGTCGGTGGCACACACCACAAAAAATACCTCTTAATGAAAGAAAATGTCACATATGCAACTTAATAGAGGACGAATTTCACTTTACTCTGGTCTGTCCACTAAATCAAGAACTTAGAACTAAACACATTAAAGAATATTACTGGAAACACCCAAACAATGAGAAATTCATTAGCCTATTAAGTTCAGATAACTTCGAAACTCTGAAGAATTTGTCAATATTCATTCAAAAATCTTTCACCAGCAGAGATCCAAATATGCACCAAAATTAAAAAAAAAAAAAATAAATAAATAAAAGAGAATACAAATTTCCTGATAATAGTCTAAGCTACTAACTTAGTGGTAAATATAGAAATCTTATTCACCCTGTTGTTATGCCTATACTTATTCTTACAATGTGTTGCAAATCCACAGTCGGTGCGGATCCTGACCGGATGACCCACTTACCTGCCCTCCGGCTAGGATCTACACTGTCTGCTTAGGAATGGTTTTTATCCATAGTAAAACTGTAATACTAAACGACAGACAGTGAGGAAACGAGTTGCATGGCACATTTACGTGGCATCCGATCCAAACCTGCACTGTCTGAACAAGAAAAGTGTACTCGTCACACAGTTCCCTTGTAATGAAATATAATAGGCAGTGTAGACCCTGATCAGAGGACTCAGTTAGGAGCCCTCTGATCTTGGTCTACACGTTATGTATAGTTATCACTATCCGCATAGGATACTAACTGTAATGTAATATAAAAGCCAGTGTAGACCCCTACCAGAGGACTCAGTTAATAGCCCTCTGATCTTGGTCTACACACTATGCAAAGTTATCACTATCCGCAAAGGATACTAACTGTAATGTAATATGAAAGCCAATGTAGACCCTTGCCGGAGGACTCAGTTAGGAGACCTCTGCTCTTGGTCTACACAATATGTATAATAATCAATATCCACATAGGATACCAACTGTAATGTTATATAAAAGCAGTGTAAACCCTGATAGGAGGGCTCGGTTATACGAGCACTCCGATCTTGGTCTGCACAATATGTATGGTAGCATTATCTACATGGGGAATGTATAATCTTCATGGTTGCAATGTAATGCAAAATAACAGACAGTGAAGAAACGGATCTGATGGCTCATTTGCGTGTCATCTGATCCGAAACTACACTGTCTGTATAGGAAAAACGTACTCTATACAGTTACCCTGCAGTGTTGATTAATAGTTAGTGCAGACCTTGACCAGAGGATCCTTTTAGAAGATCTCTGATCTTGGTCTGCACAGTATGCTTGGTAACACTATTTGAATAGGAAATGTATACTATCCATAGTTACACTGTAATGCCTCTGTTTTACTTGTACAGTATATGTGACTAGTTGATGCATGGCAAACAGGTTGTATAGTATAGCCATATTTTCCTTTTGATTTGCTAGTGATCTAAATTCTTAGAAAATATTTTCATTTCTCTCTGGTATAAGCGTTTACAAGTCAAAACTCTACATTTAAAAGTTTACATTTTGCAACTACTTTTCGATACATCGTACTAGCTTTAATTGAGATCAATACATATTACTGTTCCACCATTGACATGACCATTATTATATGTATGTAGCAACTGTGTACTGATAAGCCGATGGCTTTTGTACTGAATAAAGTATCTATGTATTTCTTAATTTTCCATACAAATTGGTATGCCCAGTACAATTGCGAAAAGTAATTCCAATAGCCAATTAGAACATTGAATTTTAAAGCAGGCGCGCTTAGACCTAAATTTCTGATAATTTCAGATTATTTGAAAATGTAAGTCAAAGGGCAGTGCATACAGCTCCGCCGAATAATCCAGAAAGCTCCGATAGGGAGCTTTCTGCACGATGTTTATCCTTTATTTCACACCTACATCGATTAAACCAATCGAAAGCCCCTCTTTCTACCACGTGACGATACAAGAGAACCCTATATTGTACCGGAATTTAAAAAATCTATCCCAGAAGGCCATATTTTTCTCATATTGGACTCGGATCCAAAAAACCTATATTTTTCATATTGGACTGGACAACTCTTCCGACACTCTATTAAGAGTAACTTCCCTTGGCATTTCACCTTGTTCCATCTCTGCAATGACACCCACTTGGAGACACATATTGTGTGTGTTGCTCGGAGCGAGTCTTTATAGGGAGGGAAAAATAAGACTTGGCTTACATTTGCAATATTTATTTAATTTAATGACGTAACGATAAACAATATGCTGTAGACGTTTTGGCGCGTTAACGTTCAAACGTAAAATACAGTAAATAACGTGGTGACGTTGTAATAAGTTGTTTTTCTATATTTGTTTATCCGAATATACATTTTAAAAATGCATAAGATAATGTATGCCTTATCGGGCTGAAATTCTAAACATTTGTAAGTTTTATAATCATAAAAAAACAAAAGAAAAAATATGAAAATGCTTTTGAGGAATAAAATTACTGTAGGTATTTCTTCACTTTTAAAGGGAGGTAATTCATAAAGTTCGTTATATCATAATTTGAAAAAACGACCCTTTGTTAGATTTCTTACAACTTAAACATGTTTAAAAAGAGTATATTGATGGGGGTAAATGATTAAAAATTAGATCTAGAACAGAAAATTATGCAAAATGATACGTGTAGACGCTTATAGATTTGAAATAGATCTACTGGTGTGAGTAATAGCATTTTGGAGCTGTTTATTAGAGAGTTACGTCCACTCAGAGTCATGCGTGTAAATATATGAATTTAAAAGTAGTCGCCTCGGTAAGATTGTAGTTATAATGTACTGTTAAGTTTTAAGTGATCTACACTATTGTTTATTTTTCATTGCAAAATAGAAAAATGGCGAATGCTTTTGGAGCGGAAAGTGGGGGTAATTCATATAGGTTATATAAAGTAGGCCTAAGGATTAAACTTAAATGCTTCAAATCAAAGGTAACTTTCCGAATAGCGGCAGTCGACAAATTTAAGCAGATGGTATTGCAGCCATGAAAAGAGTTAGACATAAAAAATATTGTCCTGTTTAGGGAACTGCGACAAGAGCCGGTGTAGGGAGGGAACACTGTATTTTGTTTTTGGAAATTGCGAAGTCAAAGGCTAGGCTAGGCTAGAATGAATAGGAAAAAATGCATGTGGTTTCTTTTGTCATTTTATAATTTTATGGTGTGAAATAAAGAGGTAATTTAACAGTGATGAGTACAATACTGAATTCTATTGGACTCGTACACAGCAGTCATAATCCATATTGGACTCGGCTATCGCCTCGTCCAATATGAATTATGGCTGCTGTGTACTCGTCCAATAGATTTCAGTATTGTACTCAACACTGTTAAATAACCTCTTGATATTCAGCAATCATCTTTGTTAAGACTATTAGTAGCTCTTCTTATGAGTGGTCGCTTAATGTAAAATTGAATGTACATCTAGCATTTCATTCAATACAATTTGGGCTGAAATAATTACGTGACTTATACAACATAACGAATAAATATAAATTATTAATAAGCCTTTAACGTAACCTGCAAACTTTAATGTACAAATTTGAAAATGTTATTCTTCCCTAATAAACGATTATGTCTGCTATGAAAATAGTTTGGAGACACATGAGACGCCGGATAACCTGGCGTTTGATCAGACTCCAAACTGGTTGTGACTGGCATTTTCTACAATAGATTACTTTGCTTTATATCTATCTTTTAAACGGAAAATCATGTCTTATCCACAATAAGAACAATAGAACACTTTTGTTGGGTTTGATTTGACCCGGTAGATAGTGCTGTTTAACAACCTGCTGAAATTAAAATAAACACCTATCTGGAATGTTAAGCAGATTGAGTCCTGATAAGACGCAAGTCAAGTCGCACTTAGTCCGAGAAATATTGAAATAACAAGCGCTATATATGGTGTGGTTGAAATGAAAATGTTGATATATGTCGGTTCACAGTTCAAGGTAATATCGTGTATACAATCAGGATCCAAACTGTTTGACAACTCATTTCAACACTTCTTAAGTCAAAATACCTAATATTTAAATTTGGGAAATAAAAGCAGACGACAAAGTTTTATGTTTATAATTGATGACGCCATGGCTGTGAGGGGTATAAACTATCATACGTTCTACTTTGTGTTAACCAAACTCGTTGCTCAAATTAAAGCTACTCATTAGAATCAGTGTCAAACATGTATATTGATATTAAAATGGATTTGGATGTTCTTAGGAGTGGTAATAATGTCCACATGCGCCCTTTGAGTTCACGGTGTGGTTGGGAATGATATGAGTTATGTGCACATGTAGCACAACAAAGATGTGTAACAGGAAAAGCGTTTCGGCTGCACAGTATGCTGTGGGAATTTCACGGCCGCCGCAGAGACGCAAGTTTTTAACCCCAAAAACATCAAAAGCTCGCCGCGCGGCAGCCGCAGCAAATATGAGCGTAACAAACGGCGGCCTTAGGAATTCTGCGGCGGCCAGGAAATTGCTACTGTCCATAGAAATAATAATTCCTTGCAGCTCTGCTCAACATCGTCTCTGGTAAACGTCGACTGCAACAGGGCTGGTTTATAAATTGCAAATGTCATTTGATTTTATATTTATGAAGAATTGAATGAGCCTAACTAGGCACAATGGCAGCGCTACTAAACAAAACTGAAGTTGGCGTTCGGGAGTTTGGTTCATCAGTTGCTGTGCCAGAGGATCCTACTGCCCGGCTTATGTATTACCTGACTTGTATGTGTGTTCTACTGGATATGGACGACCATCCGAACATAGAACGACTCACGTAAGTCACGTAACCCTTTTAATGCCAAAGTAACGTAATAACCCGTTCATTGCAATACAGTGTTTCCTCTCTACAACAACACCCAATGGGAGACACATATTGTTGATTGATTGTATTGTTCGGAGGGAGTTGTTATAGGGAGGGAAAATGAACACCCTAGGAGTGCTGAGCATGAATTTGCTAACATTTGCAAACAGTTTGAACCCAGATAAGACACGGTGTAACGCAGACGATATTGCAGTAGCGGAAGCGTTAGACATAATTGTCTTGTTTTAGGAGCAGCGGCAAACATTGTTGTTCGGAGGGAATCCTTAATTGGCATTCTATTCGTAACGGTCTGTTTTGAACAGTTTGAACGACATATCAAAATCAAAGGCACTGTTTCCTCGAAAAGAAAGTATTCTTTCATCGGGTTTAAACCGCATGAAAAAAATCATACCGAACTGGGAAAATTTGCATGTTCATCATACCGCTTCATTCATATAAAGAAGTGCTGAAAACTGCAATTAATTGATTGGCGTGTCACTCGGTGATTTGGCGTGACAGTCTTTACCCCCGGTATTTGACCTAGGATCTTTTTATTTCAACCAATAAGAAGACACGGCTTTCATAAAAGATTTTCTTAAACTCCATCCGATTAAAAAAGCAATCACATAAGAATAATGATTTTAACTCTAAAAAGGCCATACATTATGCGACAACATTTTGAGAAAACCTCTTATCTAGTCAAGTTGGACCACGGGGTGTGTATAGAAATGTGATTTATTGATAAAATTTACCTTTTTAAGGAATTTGTTTGGTGATAGCACTATTGACATTTTGTAAAACAGTCCCACCTACCAGAATTTGCGAAACATAATACATAAATTTAGTCCAACATCTAGCGACCATCAGTACATTGTCTATTTCTAGAATATACAATAATAGGTATTTTAATTAAAGAAATGATAACATTGGTTTCAGCAGTTTTGGTCCTGATCAGATGCCATTACTCGGCCTCTGAATCAAGATTTCGACCGTTCGCAAGTACTGTTGTTGTCTGGTTAAGCAATGAAGAAGTTAGTAAATAAACGACGTCTTCCTTGACTCGCAGGTATATTTGACTACGTCGGTTCACGCACAAAGCACGTAAGCCATAAGGTGTTCATGTTTATATCTGCATGTGGCCCGAGGTATAGTGAAGAATACCATATTCTTGCTCATTAAACGTGATAATGCTTAAAGGATTATTTACATTGTAACCACTTTGATACTAGATAATACGACCAGGTTCCAGACTTTGCCAATCAGATTAAAGAAATAAAGTCAATCTTTTCAAATAAGTGTCATTTTCTACATTTGATTGCATTGTGTTTGCATTTAGTTTCTTGTATCAGGAAAGATGAACTTTTTCTCTATAGGACATCCTCAAATGTATTTAATGTATATATATTATATATAAGACTATATCTACTGTATATATATTTCTTGCTTTAGCTTTTTGATTAAGGAAATTACGACTTCATGTATAAATATTATGTTCATTCATGTACTATACTCAAAGAGACCTTCCTACCTTAGCGAGGTTATGGAACTGAAATGTCATAGGGGTTGATTTGTTTATTTAACAGAGATTATCCCCATCTGCCAAGAGCTATATTGACTATATGACCTATTTTGTGTCGCAGTGCCGTAAACTCCCAGTCATCAGTCCATCATGTATGCTACATGTTTTGAATTTGGGAAGACGTAATATATAACATATTTGCATTCCAAAAAAAAGTTGAGTTTCAGAACGAAACGTATGATAAACAGCGTTGATAAAAGTAACTCATTTGTTCATGTTACGTGTTGTTCGACATTTCCGAGAAACTCGTATCGATGTTTTGAAATTTGAAAATAAACATCATATGCATATTTCGGACGAGACGGCGCGACTTGTGGTGTCATATCTGGGTCAACCAATATTCATATCGTGAATGTCTATTTTTAGGGAAGGGAAGTAAGAGATGAATGTGCTGTAATACGATTACACGTTTGTGAAGTGATTACTTAATGATAAAACTTATAAAAAAATATCTTTATAGAAAGAAGATCGCTTAATGCAGGACAGCAGTACTACAGAAAGTTTTAAACAGTTTTCTGTATTTTTGTCCTGGATTAGGCTGCTTCCTTTTGTGAAAATTCAAAATATTTTAATAACCAAATTGATAAGAATTTAAGGACCAGTATGAAATTACTAACTTTATTACTTCCCATGTTTTTACTGTTATGTTTTAAAATGTATATAAAACGTGAAAATACATAATAATGGTGTTTGACATATTTCAGACCGAGCAATAATAGCAAAAACACCAGTGACCACAACAAACAAAAACTAAAGACTCCCAAAAACCCTAACACACATACCTACTGTTTATTTGATGTTAATACAAATAGATATTTCTTCTTTTACACTACCTTATACACCCTGTTCATGTTTCTACTATAGAGAATATACCAGATACTACGATCTGTCGGAAGACGAGATAGACACATTAGTTCACTTATGTGTGATGTTGTCTCCTGACGAACTCATCGACAAAATCATGTTTCAGGTTTGACCAAACTCCTGAGTTATGTCCTGTGTACAATGTCTTACAATTTGATATACTAGATACATGGATAGACAGTGCCATTGGTTATGAATTAATTGCGAATGTCGCTCCATTGAATTCGTTATTGAAGCAAACGATTAAAGGAGAAAGGGATATTTTCATCATTATGAACAACCGAATAAATTGTCTCTTTAAGCCACCATTTTTTTAAAATACCAATCCATAATCGTTTAACCGCCTGAAAGCTATGCGCGTATTTGTGATTACTATTGTATATCGTTTGAACCTAGTTGTTTCTGCAAGAAAATGTGTATAACTAAATATGAGAAGTGTTGGAGACCACACACATTTATGACTGCTTTTACATATATTGCCCATGATTCAAAAGCCACCTTACATATACCTATAGACATGCGTATCGTCTTTTTCAGGATGACGATCTGTGTAAAGGCAGCACAAACAATTTCTATGAACTGAGCGCTGTGCGAAACACAATTATCATAACAGAGACTGTCCTTATTGGAGGACAGGCAAAATCTGTCAGTAAGATTATGGCATACAAACAAGAGTGGTTAATGGACTACTGGGTCGTTCCCATGGCTTTCGTTAAGCAGCGCCTCGGTCGGATGTCAAGAGGTGATGGACCCGAAGCTCAAAGGAGTATAGCGTTCGATCAAACTTCACAATCGACGGCCTCTGATGGAAAGTCGTTTGAAGAAACCAGTCAAATCTCTCAAGATAGCACAGTCACAAATTCTACATACAGGGCGGATGATTTGTGTTGCTGTACCATAATTTGAATACAGTAAAACTTCATTATGACTATTGATTGATTGAGTTAGGTTTTACGGAACCGCGGTAAATAAAATGGTCATATGGCGCCGTGAAAATATACCTATATGCAAACACCACTAGGGTTAATTAGTTATTTTAACGGCAAGCGACTTCTTAAATAAGGATGGCAGAACAGCAGACAGTTCTAAGCTTTACTTCTTTTCTGCTTAGCGCAACTACCTGTCTTAAACCGGATATGAACACCACATTTCGGGATGAAGATTTTGGGAGTTTTATTAAATATGATCGCCGAGTATTTCTTTCTTCTGCTAATATGAATTAGATTTATTTCCCCCAAAATGGACAAAGAGTTTAGCCTTTTGAATCTTGTTGAGACGCCGCCTCTGTTTGCTTATAAAGTCTATCTACTGTCTTTTAACCTGCATGTATAATTAGGTCGACCAATGTGTTTCCTGTTTTGTCGCCGCTTAATACAAGATTGATCTATTTTGTTTCAGCTCTGTTTTACTTGTACAGTATACGTGCCTAGCTGATGCAAGGCAAACAGGTTGTATAGTATAGCCATAGATTCTTTTTGATATGCTAGTCATCTAAATCTTTAGTTCGAAAATATTTTCATTTCTCTCTGGTATAAACGTTTACAAGTCAAAATTCTACACTTAAAAGTTTACACTTTGCAACTATTTTTCGATGCATCGCACTAGCTTTAACTGAGATCAATACATATTACTGTTCCACCATTGACATGACCATAACTATATGTATGTAGCAACTTTGTACTGATATGCCGATGGCTTTTGTACTGAATAAAGTATCTATATCTATAATAAAAATTGAGAATTTGAACACACCTGTTTTCATTCTCAGCGATCCGTGATAAGATGGTGAAAACTGGTGCACTATTTAGAAACTAAATGCTATAGCATGAAGTACAGCTCCTGATTAAATTGCCCCTAGACAACTCATCTGATCTGGGTCTACAAAGTTAATCAGTGTGTCTTTTAATCTTGGTAAAGATAAGTAACAACATCGTTGGACTTGCTGCGACAGTCCAGTATTTGATAAATAAAATAGTAAAGCTGACATTTTGTTTCTTCTTAAAAGGTGTCTGAAAGACATACGTTTCTGAGGTTGATGGCTTTACCAGTTTCTTTTTAAAGAACATTCCAATCACTTATTTGTTCTAGATAAGAAACTGTATTTATTTTATTACACATCGCGTTCAGTTACAATGTTAATTTCCCATAGACCAAAATGAAACGTTTTGCATGTCTTTTACATCTATCAAAAAATACTGTCACTATATATGGTATTCTTTTCGCTATGTGAATATCGCAGAAAGGTCATGTAACTCATCTTCAGCTTTTAGCATTTTCTGTCCGAGTTGCTCCCCTTTGTCCACTCCTTACAAAAATATAAGCGTCTAGAGATCAAGCTTTTTCTGACGCAGATAGTTACTGTCATCAGACGATACCAAACATGGCATCCAAACGATTTGCCACAAATTCGGAAGAGGATATTGCTAACTAGACAATGAAAAAGACGTTGCGTCTTTAATCTACTTGTCTTAACGTTCTTCTTTCTTTTTTGTAATGATATAAACAATGTGACGTCGACGTCGTTTCCCGCGTTATGTGCACGGCGGCGCTAAATGGGTATTCACAACATATTTTATAAAATACGAACGAGACGATTCCACAATCAGGGTTGATAAGCTCGGTGTAATAAAATAAATATTAGATGGCAGATTGCGTGACATTCAAATTGTCAACCCTCGAAAACAAGATTCTCACACACGGCTTCGCCTCGGCGTGACATTCTGTTTCTCGGGTTGACAAAACTGCCATCTAATATTTATATAGTATCGTTTTTTATATAAATCTTACCATTTAAGCGTCTACCATGCATATTTGTTTGGTTGTCGTAATTTTTGGATAAGGTAAATAGGTATTTTAACTTCCTTGTTTAACCCATTTGTGCCCTCAATCCCATATATTGGACATAGGCAAGCAGTGTAGACTCTGATCAGACGCCGCATCATGCGGCGTCTGATCAGAGTCTACACTGTTTGCTGATAGGAATTTCAATATAAAACAAAATGAAAATGAAAAGTTTGACCAGACATCCCTTTGATAAAAAATGGACTAATCCAATTTATAAACATGGAAGAATCCACTGGGCACAAATAGGTTAATATTTTCCCTTTATCTCGTTTACAGTATTGAGGACAGGTGCCTGCTTCAAGTAGGTTGAACATAAAACAGAATGTTCCTTAAGGCTCATTCTGCTTTACTTTCAGCCTTCTTTGAAGTTACCATCTGCTAGGATATAGGACTTTTTCTTATGGTACATATTCATGACTATAAATTAGAACTATTTACTACCGTGGAGAAATAAAGTAAAGGCGTGAAAAGGCGTAACTATTAAGTAATGTGTTAAATTGTTATCGAAAAGAATAACCCTGGCTTGTTTTACTACGCAAAAATAAGTTATTTTTGTTGATTAGGGTTTTAAGCCGTTTCAACAGTATTTCAGTCATACCGCGACAAGTTGCCAGAATAAAACTTATTTATATCGATCTAAAATATGAGGTATTGATCTCGAAATTTGAGCCCTGACTAGAATACCAGAGTTACAAATATTCTGGATTTTAACCTTTTTAGTACCTGGACAGACGTACAAATATATATTTTAATTATTGATTTACCCATCAATCGGAAGTAAGTGGTCATACTACGGGCCAACATTTTTTCTGATTTTCAATTTTAGTAAAACGCCGAAAAAAAGACTGCAAGGGTACGTTATCGCATCTTTTTTCGACGTTTTCTGCTATAGATTACTACAGGATTGGTGGACAAAATGCACCGAAAAAAGATGCGCGAAAGTACCGTTGCAATCTCGCATCTTTTTCGACGTTTTTACAATAGAATACTAATACGGATAAAACCTTGCTTTTTTCCGTTCTTAAGTAATGCATGGAAAAAACAAAGGTAGATCTATTCCAATCCCTGACAGACTTAAAAAAGTGTTTGATTTTCTCGTGAATAACTTCCTCAAAACTAAGCAACAACAAAACATGGGGGCTGACATCTTGGAAACAGATGATGGCGTCACAGCTTTTATGCAACACAAGTTAAATACGATCTATTTATATAAAGAAGCGTTGTGCGTTACGTTCCGGAATTTCAGGTTTCGATGCTATTTTTAAAAAAACGTTGAAACCAAGCGTTGATCAACTTTGAACAAAGCTTCTATTTTAAGCATGAAAAACCCACAACACTCATTTGCAATGTTTTCCTCCAAAGGATAAATCTGAAAACAGTTCAATTCATAAATGAACGTTATTTGCAAAAAGATACTTCTCAATCGAACCGATAAAAATAACGGATTATATCAAGAATAAATCAATACGTAATCAATATAAATAATGACGTAATTATTGGTGGTCACATGACTTCCGAAAAAAGTTTCAAATTGCATAGAGATGTACGGAGGAGTTTTAACATACACGGGTGTATATCTCGTAGATCTATTTGATTATTTGGTTTAACTAAACAACATATAGATTTTGACCCAAACAATTTAGGTATATAGTAAAAGTTCGAGTTGGTTGTGTAATCCAGATCACACGAGAGGCTACGCCTCTCCTGTGATCTGGATTACACAACCAACTGATACAAGACCGCTGATCACACACTGGTGATAATCCGTTTTTATTAGTACAATTTTGCATTTTCCCGTCCATAGGCAAAGCCTAAATACATATTAGGATTTGATGACAAAAAGTACCGATAAAAGATACGAGAATGCACCCTTGCATTCTCGCATCTTTTTTCAGCGTTTTACTAAAATAGAAAAACCGAAAAATTGCTGGCCCTAACAGGATTCCGTATCATATGGTACAAAAAGAGTGAATAGAAAAGTTGTTACATATCTGAACAAATCTTGCAATACGCTTTCTACCATTTTATAAGCTCATCAATACGAATCAGTATTTGGACAACGAAAGATATTCACTGAAATTACGAATCATTTGTACGCTTGTTCTTTTGTATTTTCTAGGCAGAAGGTTGGGTTTCTTTGAAGGAATTATACATGGAGGTTTGTTTTATTCTTTGTGTGTTCAACAGCACTCAGTTACATTATCTTATTCACCCCGAAATTCTTATTGTCAATTAAGTCCATTATTGACTATTTTGGATTTTTTTGTGGTTTATTATATAATAACAAACAGTGCATACCCTGATCTGATGGCTTCTTTAGAAGCCATCTGATCTGGGTCTACTCTGTTTGCATATGAAAAGTATACTCTGAACAGATAAACTGTTTTCAGAGACGAGTATACGTGTCGCTAGGGCAGAATGTGTTACTTACAGAGTAATTGTCACTTCTGAGTATGTCTACAATTGTTAAACCTTTTTATTATATACCTATAGATGATTTATAGAGATTTCTCAGTTAGATAAATCTGATATCGACACTGTTGATATCATCACTACATGCAGTGATGATATCACTTTTTGTGACGTCACGTCATAATTAGTTTAGTGTTTTTCTGTTAAAACGTCTTTTAAAATATATATAATAAATAGAATAATCAATTCCTTTGAATAGATATGAAAAATATATCACTCGAATAAACCTTCAAATCGAAATATAGATATAAAACCTTGAATAATTACAGTTTTCAATTTATCAGTGAAACCAAAGCTCCATAAATCAAGACCGTAAACAGTTTTGCAATAAATTGAGAACCTAACAAGACTGCTATCTTTATTTATAATTTGTAATAAATAGATTGACTAAAATAAAATGGCGCGGGCTTTGGCGAGCGTCATACTTTTTTTAATCAATAGGTTTATTAAAATGATAAGTTATGAGCACAAATGTGAGATTATATTTATCACAAAAACATTTAAAACCGTATTTAATTGATTGAAGCCGTAAGTTTTACTCCATCCAACATAGATCTGAATATGTTTCGCCAAACCGTGACGTTGTTTATGGTAACCTCATTGCAAATGACGTCATTTGGTGTCCCGCTTCATGCAGCGCTTGTGTACGAACAGGTTGGACCGGAGCCCAAAAATCGATATTTCACTAGAGATATATCGAAAGTATTGAATGCATGCAGGCTTTATTACATTGCCAGGGACGGTTTTATGTGATAAACAGTACAGAGTCGGCAAATAACTACATTGAAACAATTAAATAACTGCAAAGCATTTACCTCTTAGCTGCCAAATATCGCTCACCGGTTATTAAGATTTAATTAATGTCTTTTCCTCAAATTTGTTTTCAGGCATTTTGATTGAAAAAGTATCTATTTAATTGCTAAACAATTTGGATTTAGAAACGAGGATTCAGAAACGGCGGAATATACTCGGTGTTCTTGATCCAAATTATTTGAAAATGAAACCGTACTCGGACATACAGCAAAGTGGTTTCTTTGATAGTTAATTGGTTGACCCCTGAAAGTCTTAATGAATAATTCCAGTTTCGAAGTCTAGCAAATTTTTATTGTTTACAGTATTTTGCAAAATGGCAAACATTGCTGACCCTGTTCAGAGGCTGTTGTAGGAGACCCCCGATGTAGGACCTCTCCCTGAATTGGGTGTATGTGCCACTAGTGTGTACAGTCCAATGCGATTGCCATATAATAATGCAAACGCTTCTCCTCTTGTATGAAAATATCAGATACTCAACAAATGTGATCTACCCAACCTCTGACATTGATTGCACTAGCAAACAACTTCAGATAACAACCCGGGTACCTTCTAGGAAGTAGATACGGTCTATTAAAAGAAAGAAAAACCCAGGTGTTCATATATACTAGTATATATACAGATTGCGCATAGAAATTTGCGAACGTATATGTAACCTCGCACACGTCTTTGCGGACAGAGTAACATTTGCAAGGTAAGAATAACGTTTTTGATATTACAGTGGAGAATCTGTTATTCTTTCCCAATAAACGCGTTTACGCTAAAACTATTATTTGCAGTGCAAACAGTTTGGAGCCAGATCAGACGCCGGGTAACCCGGCGTCTGATCAGGCTCCAAACTGTTTACCACCAAGATAAACAAGAATTATCAGAATTGTCCAAAAGTTGTTCTTTTCTACGTTTAAGTGCTTTGCGTTTGCGTGCGTTTGCGTACGTTTGCGTTTAAACGGGAAAGAATAACAGATTCTCCACTGTATCTGACGAGAAACAGTTTTCCATTTCAGTGTAAATAAACTATATAACCAATATTGTATTAATCAGCCATTAATTGGAGTTTCATAGAGATCTCTAAAACCATCTCCTAAATGCAAGATTTTAAGTTTAGACTTATTTGATTTCCATTGTTTTACATGGAAATTGGGTTGGGTCTCAAACTGTTCGCCATCCAGACGAGTTTTTATGAATCATTAAATTTTCACAAAACTACAATTTTCTACCATTAATTAGTTTTTCAGTTTTTCCTTTAGTTTCGTTTGTTCGGATGGTAATACTATTTCACCTAGAATAGGACCAGTAGACCAGTTGTTGTTTTGGAATGGTAGTCGGGGGGAGGGGGTAAACTTTACACTTGACCCTATCAAGAATAAATACGCAATTTATGGTTGCGGACGGTGAAATATAACTTGACAGTTTCTCGTCCTTCCATAGTCATTTAACAATATATACAATATGTCACAGGGTCATCTTAACGTGTACAAAATGAAATAACATCTTTTCAAATTTCGCAAGCATATTCCAATTGTTATTGGAAGATGGATTGCTTTGCAATACTCATAGTGTATGCGTATAAAGTAGACATGGCTAATTGGCTATGAGGTACATGAAGCGTTTGCATATCTGTCATATCTACATACACATTAGGTTCATTTGGCAAATAGATAATCTATTACAAGAGTGAACTTCTAACAGACATAGCATCGTGAATATAGTTAGTGAGCTTATAGACTGAGCTATCACTTGTAGAAGTCATTTACTGTATGAATTTAAACATGCTTGGACGTCTATAATGATACAGTTTCAGATACGTGTTCTTAAATCTTTGAAAACTGTGCATATTATGATAAAATGATATCCATCTTTTACGCCCCTATTACCACGCAATGTACAATATCGAATCGCTCTTTCTGGCCTGTTTTGGCTGAAGCTGTCTATTTCAATTCGTAAAATGTGTGATGATAGACGTAGTCGTGCTAGTGATATAAATAGCTTACTTGGTAATATATCCTAATAGTTTTCAAAACCAAATGTATCATTGTACAAGTTTAGTTTGAAAAAATCTATTATTATTGATTTAAAAACCGGTATGAAATGTGTGTACGAGGACCATTCAATCAATATCTGATTACACTGACCATTCTGTCAAAATGCACCATGTAAAGTGAACCTACTCATAGACACTCTATGGAAAATGTTGAATGAAACTAGAACTCAAATATGTGGTTGTATCAAAAACTCGTTTCTTACTTGGGATTTCGAAGAAACATACACAATGGAATTTGTGAAGCATTTGTTTATCATAGTGTTTCTTATGCTACCGTTAATCGCCGGGTAAAGAGGTTCAAAAGTGGAGATCTGACCTTCAAAAACAAACCAATTCCAGGAAAACCGAATTCTGCTTCTAACTCCAAAACCGTTTAGCAAGTCAGCGACTTATTATTGAATGATGCCCCAATCACTATAAAGCAGATAGCTAATGTACCTGGGATGTCTGTTGGATCATTATTCATTATTTAAAAGAATCTACATGACGTCAGGCGTATTTGCTAGATGCGGGCAAAATATGTTAACTGATGAGCGAAACAAGACAGTGTTGAGAATGCCCGTAAACGACTAAATAAATACCCACATTTCACTTCATGGGCATCTTCAGATATCTATACAGTTGACAAAACATGGGTACATTGCTTTGACCCTACATGAAAAATGATTATAACAAGATATGGGCAAGTAAAGGTATGTGGAGACCTAGTTGCTAAAAGAACACAAAGTGTACAGACAATAATGTAGCATTTCGCGTTAATGCAAGAGGAGAGACAGTTCAAGTTCTGATACCACGGAGTAGAACTGTTAACGGGAAAGTTTAAAGGGACATAGTATTGAAAAAATTGAAAAAGTAATGTTACAAAAGCTGAAAAACGTTCGGAAAGCATGGTGCCTATATGTTACATGACAATGTTCCTGCACGCAAGTCCACAATTCCATAAAGAAAATGAACCGAGGTGCTTCCCCGTCACCCGTACAGTAAAGACCTGATCCCGTATGAGTTCTGGTTGTTCCCAAACATGAAACAGTTCTCACAGGGACGCCGATTTCGGACTAGAACCGTCATTTGGTCTGACATATATCAGTGTATGAACAGTATACCCAATTCAACCTTCAATAAGGCATTACACGGATGGATTTCATGGCTGAAATTTGGTATAAGCGTTAAAGAGGAATACTCTGAGGGAATAAAGAAAATAATTTGCTGCTTGGTTTGTTTGTTTCTTTTTTATAGGGCAATGCTCACTATTAATTGAATGGTCCTCGTAGATTATTGGATGATTATTCGACATATTTGAGAATCCATATTGATCAAGTAAAGACGTAACACTTTATGCGAAATTATTTTTATCTGTAACAGATCCAGCTAAGAGACCTTTATACAATGTAGTAATAAGTCTATTATTTGATAACAATGTTTTACGCCAACATTTAATAATGCGTCTGTATCGATTAATGTACAATGGGTTTCTGCTCTATTCACTGTAGACCCGCATGATACTTGTTGAAGTTTTTACCCCTAACACGCTTTCACAAAATTTGAATCCATTCAATATCTGTAGCCTTAACAAAACGGCAGATAGACCCTTTCCTGTCAGAATGTCTTGTTTAAAACAAAAGTTCCATTATAATTTAAAACTGTACCCAAATAATTGAAATTATCTACAACCTCTTTTTCATTACCTTTATACAGCAGATGGTCGTTCCCCAGTGAACGTCCACGGCTTGTTTAACCATTACTTTTGTGGGGTTTTATCACTATAGACATATCCAGCACTCCCTCCCTACAACGGCCCTCCCAACAACGATTCCGTCCTTACAATGACTATTGTCGCAGTTCCCTAAACAAGACAATTATGTCTAACGCTTTTACTGCTTTAATATCGTTTGCTTAAAATTGTCGTCTGCTGTTTTTTTTTAAAGTTACATATTGGACATTTTGACAGAAAAAAACTTAATGACGAGTGACAAACAGCTTGAATCCAGATCAGACGCCGCGTAACGCGGCGTCTGATCTGGATTCAAGCTGTTTGCAAATGTAAGCCTATTTCCCTCCCTCTAACTACTCCCTCCGAACAACGCACACAATTGTTGTCTCCCATTGGATGTCGTTGTAGAGAGGGAGCACTGTAAACCCCATTTATCACAATATGTTTCTTATAAATGTAAGTTATGCTGTAGCGGCAAGAGGCTTACCTACCCAAAACGGCAACTCCCGCTTAACTACCGCGGCAAAAGGGAAGACAGCGAAAACTCGATAAACTACCCGGTTAGATAGGGAGATGCCAGTCCCTCTTAAATATACGTTCCTGGTTGTTTCTTTGTGTAATAAATGTATGTAAATGTGTTATATGATGATGTACTGATGTCAATAAAAGTATGTTCTGTTCTGTTCTATGTCTTCTGGAGTTTGACCCAATATCACCATATTCTCTGCAAACAACAGTAGAATATATGTAATAGAAGACAATGATCTATAAGGATCATCTTATTAAAGCAATTAAAGTTCTTCAATGAAAGTGCAAAGTGTATCGGCGACATAACCCCTTTATGCAAATCTTAACTTCGGTTTAAATACTTTTCATAACAGTTATAAATTTATGAGGCCACCAAATAAACCACATATTTAATCCCAAGCAAGACACATTATATTGTTTAAGAGCACGGGACATTAATTTGGTCCTACTGTATGCATCATACACATTGCGTCATTTTCAAGGACAAAATATGACAATTTGTATTCAAACCACAGCAGGGCTTCCATAAGTTGATATGAAAAATCCAAAGATTTCCAAATTTGCATTTTTCAAGTGCGATTTTACGTATCGTACCTTTACCACATAGCCTGTTTCTAGCTTTGTTGACATGTGACTACTTAAAGCAGACTGGAAGTAAAGCAGAATGAGGCCGAAGGCGCATTCTGCTTTACTTTCAGCCTGCTTTAAGCTTCCATGTACCAGAAAAAAATCCGAAGATTTAGGAAAAATCCGGAGAAATGGCAGCCCTGCCACAGATGCTCCTTTATATTCCCCCCAAAGATACACCCATGTACAATTGAAAAAGCGGAAAAAACAGTGAATAAGGTGACATAAGAAAAACACTATGGAGTATTAAGGCGCATTTTGCTTTGTTTAAGCCTGCCTTAAAGGCACAATCCTACTGAGATTGGTGTTTAAAACGCGCAATTTCTTATAGATGTGCATTTTCTATGTATTAAAACTAAGTGAAATCGCGTGTAAGAAGCCTGACATATGCCCCCACTTCGTTAAGAATCCTACCTAAATGTGTCGAATTCTTAACGTGATGGTGTACATTTTAAGCGGGTTTGTTTACAAATAATACTAACGGTGGTTCCGATAAAGGTCACGTGATTGACACGGAGCGCGGCGATAATTCATCTTTACTGTGCGCAAAGCCGAGCGAAGCCGGAGCATTTCCGTAATAATTCGTCTCGATCGAATGTCAACAAAACAGATTTAAAAGTCGACTTGTTTCCACCAATTTCACGGGGTTTTGTGCAATGTTACCTCCATAATCATCGGGGATTACTTATTTTTTATAGGTTTAGATTACGAATGTGCCTACATTTTCAGGTTTTAAAAGTGCGCGATTTTGGTAATTTGACAGTAATGTTGGGACTTTAAGCTACTATCTGCTAGGAAATAGAACAAATGTCTCATCATTGTATCAAGTGGAACTATTGTCCTTCTCAGTGTCTGAATAAAGTAAAGGTGTATAAAGGCATATTTATGAGATTATGGGTTAATAAATCTGCTGAATGATGCACAAGCTTTTATTAATAATAATACTAATAGTAATAATAATAATATATATAATTATAATAATGATGATGACTTTATTTACTTAATTAACACATTTAGGCAAGCCCAATCTTCCATGTTAGCCATTGAATCCTGCTAAATCGCACTTATTTCGAGACATAGCGAAATAACAGGTGTTATGTATTGGGTGATCAAACTGAAAAACATGTACATGCAGTGTGTTTGACTAAGCAAAATGTTCATTTCTGTCAGTTCAACGTTCAAGGTTATATAGCATGTGTACAAACAACGTTTTGTATAGCTTTTGCTATCTCTGTACGACTTTCTGTTATCACATAAGATAGCGCTATCCAGGGTCTGAGATAATAATGATTTTAACGAACATTTCAATGAACCCTAATGCTGAGTGACTTTGCTAGCTTTTCCAGATAGTTTCCCGGCGTCTGATCTTTGTTTTAAAATCATATAAACTGATTTTTAATTCTTTTCGCAGACGATATATTTAAAGCATACGAACTTTCAGCAATATAAGAGTAATATGCGTTATCTTTTAAGTTCACAAAACTCAATCCTTAAACTACTTATTAATCCGTTTGTGCCTAGCGTCACATAAAAATGACATATGCAAACAGTGTCGACCTTGATCAGACGCTGCATAATGCAGCGTCTAATCAGAGTCTACACTATTTGCTATAAGAATTTCAATTCAAACAAAACGAAAATGAAACTTTAGACCAGACACCCCTTAGCTTAGTAATGGACTCACCAATTATGTAAACATCGAAGAATCCACTGGCCGCAAATGGGTTAAAATTGTTCCGTCCGGCTAAGTTTACAATTACCCCATAGAAACGCCTTCTATCACATGTACGTATTTCATATGGAAATAACGCTATACCGATTGTTCAAATCTGAACAAAAGTCTGTGAACGATTTCAGACTAATCTCAAACCATGGGCCATGGGTTCAAAATTCATAACTTCATGTTTGACAAGCTTTGAGTGCGATCGTTTCAAAGTAGACGTTAATATGACAGGAGACGTGTTGTAACATTCAACTCTATCCACGAGTATACTCATCATTGAAAACAAACTAGTATACCTGTAAAGAGAACAACTGTACTATGCAGACACTGAATTCACATACCTTATGAGCCCGCTTATCTGATCCGTGGCTTCAAACTTGTCATTTTGCAATCATACTCAAGAAATCTTAAATTGTCATAAATAGACTAGAATCTCGAATTGTCCATTAAACGTTTCAAAGGTGAATGAGTTGAGACATGTGCAGTGCATAAACACAAACTGTTTTTATAATATTCTAAATATAAAAGCCAGCTTCTCGTGAATAAAGAAACCCATTATCCCATAGCATATTTCTAGTTTTGAATACAGATAAGATGACCACTTAAAATAGCTTTAAAGTAAAGCAGAATACGCATTGTACTTTCATGACTGTGTAAAGGGGAAAATATATATACATTTTATATTTATGAAGAAATTAGCGGACTTGAATAGACACCATGGCAGCGATAATGGGAAAAACAGAGGTTGGCATTCGAGAGTTTGGTTCGAAGGCGAATGTGCCAAACGATCCAACGGCACTCCTTATGTATTACCTGCACTGTATATGTGTTGTCCTGGATATGAGCGACCACCCGGGAATCGATCGCCTAACGTAAGTCAAATCCGTCTCACAAAGTGTTATTATATATACACATTACCAGTTGGCAGTGCAAAACAGGGTGGTGTATTTAGCTCGTAAAGTTCTTGGCGGGAATGGCTTTGTTTCAGCGAAGAACACCGCGAGCTGAATACAGCGCCTTGTAACGCGTCGCCAACTGGTAATGTGTTAATGATATGCCACAAATATACACCAGCACAGCTAAATAGTTGTTTAAATTATTTCATACCCAGAAATATTTAATGTTTTAAGCAGAACAAGAATTATCTTATGCCACAAAGAATAAGACGAAACATGTACATGTACGTGGATTTATGCATGACGTCATACTTAATCGAAAACGAGGTCGGAGTAAAATACAAAGAGTTAAATACAAGGAGTAAAATACAGAATCTTGCATCTTACTGTACAGATACACGCGGAAAAGATCGATAACAAAAGAAGTCATATAATAAATATAGGTATCTTTCATCCATATTGAGACTTCACCACAAAAGAAAGAACATCCACCAAGTTTAATGCATGTTCAGTATGGGCAAGCTACATCAAATAAGTTTTACAAAAGCAAACTATTGCATATGATTAAACGGGTTTTAATTGTTTTATATAATTTAATTTTTCAGAAATTATATACATTTACGTTGCACAGGTATATATTATATAATGTTCTTACTATAGAGATTACTCAAGGTACTACAATATGTCGAGTGACGAAACGGATGCACTGATTCTCCTGTGTGTGTTATTGTCGCCAGACGAACTCAACGGAAAAGTCATTTTTCAGGTTTTAACAATTTTCTAAATTTAGATTTCTTTCCCTGCTTTGCCTAATAGTATTTCTTTAATCATATAAATCTTGAAACACGGTATATATAAAATAAGATGGCATGTGTTGGTAGAGAACCAAAGATAACATGTTATCTAGTCGAACTTTGATAATTCCAGGTACCGGTAACTAAGTTATACTTACCCGTATTTACACAGTATAATTTCAATAGTTTCACATAGCTTTAGTCGAACATATTGTAATAATAATGATGATAATACACAACAATAATAATAAATTTGGTATGTAAATAATAATGAATATAATAATTATAATAATAATAACGACTTTACTTTACTTGGATAACATATTTGGTATGTAAAACAAATGTTCAATATGGTTCACAAACGCTCAGTCATGTTTTAATATAAAATACGGACGTGTTCGACTTATTCGAAGAAAATGTATATACATGTATGTCTATTATTTAAGACATTTTTGTCCGTATGTTATACCAAGCCAAAACTATTTACTGCGAGCAAATTCACGTGGAACTATAGTCCGGTCTATAGTCGTCTATAGTGACTATATATCCAACAGAACACCGGTTGGTTCGACCCACAGACGCCCCTTTCTAAATTTTAATTGGTTCGACAAACGGCGTTCTTTTGCCGACATTAATGCGCATGCGCCGGCCTCACTTTCAATTGACTAGAGGTTCGAACTATAGGTCCACGTGAAGAAGCTCTATGTGTCATTAATTATGGACACGAGATCGGCTTGCTTTTATCGTGTACACCGACCATGCTGCTATTCATAGTCGTGTACATTTCACTACATGTTCTACCAATCGCATACACTTATTTTCTGACTTTATTCTTATATTTCGTAACATTGTACTTGTTTAACCCTTTTACTGCCAAATGTTTCGTGAGATATTTACCCCTTCACCATTTCATTGTCGTCTGCTTCAATTTTGTTGTCTGCAATGTCGTTTCAAAGTTTAAAAATTAGGCAGTATGACTGAAGAAATTTCAAAACGAGTGTCAAACAGTTGCGGTCCGGTTCAGACGCCGCGTTACGCGGCGTCTGATCAGGATCCAAACTGTTTGCAAACGCGCTTTTAGCGTCATTTAGAGTGAAAGGGTTAAACTAATTATGTTAGCTGTCATTATGTTTTAACTGGTTTCACGTTATGTGTGTTCTATGTCATATGATGCATTGGTAAATATGCATTGTGTATATTCTCGGCTGTACTTCTAACATATTTTCATATGGACTTTCGTTTTCTGCAATGAAAAATGAAGGACAGATAAATCGACGCTTTTAACGCTTTCCCACTATCTAGTTATATATATGTATTTTCTAGGTTGCATAAAGTAGGCTGAAAGTAAACCCGAAAGCTATCATTGACTAGAATATAAGAACTATTTCTTGAGATGCATATTTATGACTGTATCACTACACTCCCTCGTGTTTGGATTCTTAATTGCTAAGTAACCTCGACAAAAACAATATTAAATAACTCGTGGTATGCAAATAGACAGTCTATACAGGCTATACTATTTCAATCAGAATAATCTATGTTCCACCGTTGGTTATTGTCTCATATACCACGGTTTGTCGTTCTGACGAGCTGCAAATGAAACTTTGACCAACGTGGCTAATTTACGATGAGTTACTCTAAACCATGGTATATATGGCAATATCCAACGATGCAACGAATAATATTTTTAAATATAGGTTGATTTTTTACAGACAGTGTACATTTCAGGATGACGCTTTGTGCAAAGGGAGCCAAAATAATTTCTACGAGCTGAGCGCTGTACGAAGTACCCTACTTCTTACAGGGACGGTCCTAATCGGGGGCCAACAGAGGGCTGTTCAAAAGATCATGGCATATAAAGGAGAGTGGTTAATTGACAACTGGATCACTCCAATGACATCATTCAAGCAGCGTCTTGGGCGGATGGCTAGAACCAGTCAAGGCACAACAAGAAGGGATGACGATGAAAGTTGTTGTTGTACGATACTTTAAGACATTATTATGATATCGTGCCATCTGCTTCAGAATTCCCCACCCAAACGTGTATCATTAAATCCATATCTATGTTTTCAATGATAAAACAATCGTTTAAGAACGTTGGTAATACAGGTCCTGGTAACATCCGAGTTTAAATTCTGATAATTTATCGAAGTCAGACTGTTTAAAGCTAAAAACAAAACAATATGTTGCTAGTGAATTGTAAAGAAAACAACTACGATTTCATTTGGATTAAATATGTTTGAAGTATTCGTAGAAATCCAAGTGCGAATAATCGGTCAGGGCGTTTAATATTAATAGTGTGTTCGTTTGGACATCTTACCTGATGTTTCTCGACATTTTATATTGTCCTAAAGGGAGTTCAAAGTTTCCATTAAAAACATTCTCTGGCAAGATTGCACTTCTGTCTTGGTCGACATCATGATATTTCTTCGTTTTAAATTTCCCTTATATTATTTTGTTTTTACAGGAATTTAAGTTATACCCTTTTTCAATTTTAATGACTCCATAAAGCGCATTTTCAAACGACTTTGATTCTAATCAGACGCCGCGTAACTGTTTGCCACTTGTTCTGTAATTAAGTCAGTTATACTGCCTTAAAGCTTACTTTGAACGATATTACAGACAACAAAATAGAAGTCGAAGACAATATGGTGGGAAAGGGGTAAAAACCTCATAAAATATTTGGTCATGAACTGGTTAAACTTATAATAGATTTGCCCATTAATCAGTTTCAGAATAACACCGTGAAAGATAGGAAGAATAATTAAGGCTATATACATTTTCCTGCTGGTGTTACAGGAGGTCTGATTGAGTGGCTGACCAACTATTTAACCAACTATTTGCCAGGCATATTTTCTGACTGGAAATATATCAAAGCTGGGGTACCACAGGGTTAATCCTTGGTCCTCTGCTTTTCCTTGTTTTTATAAATGATATTGTTAATGATATTGGTACTAACATTCGTTTATTTGCGGATGATACAAGCTTGTTTATTATAGGGAATGATCCAGTACTCATGACATCTCAGATCAATAGAGACATATCAAAAGTTAGTTTATGGGCGGACAAATGGCTTGTGAAGTTCAATCCGAAGAAAAAATTCAGTGTATACCTTATTCTCTGTATTGCTATTGTCCGATTTTTCTGACTTGTCGGAGTTATTTTTAGAACAGAATAGTTAATAATGGTAAATAGGTAAACAAGGTAACATCGAATATATAATCGTACACTTTCCTACTTCAGATAAGTATGATCCTCGTGCAGCACGAGAGCGCTGTGCTAACTTTACTGATATTTCAATCTTTCCCAATAAACGCATTTATATACTAAATCTACTTTTTCCATTGCAAAAAGGTTGGAGCAAGATCATACGCCGGGTAACCCGGCGTCTGACCAGGTTCCAACATGTTTCCTACTCAGAATAAAAATAAGGTTAAATTTTCTAAAAGTAAATTGCCACAGTTTAGTGCATTGCGTTTGCGTTTAAACGGGAAATAATAATGTATCCTCTACTGTACATTACGCACAAAAATTACAGCTATCCGTATCTCTAACTGAATGTAGAGGAAACTCATCCCTTTTAAAGTTTTAGAATGTTCCAATCTAAAAATAACTTGGACAGGTCAGAGGAAAACACTTATATGATACTGTAAAAGGCTTATTGTGGTGTAAACATTTACAACGATTAATCTCAATTGAATATACGTCTACATATTCACTACGCCTATACGTTTTATTTGTTTTTGTTGTTGTTTTTTCAGGCTTTGTCAGTAAGGACCTCATTTATTGTCCCCGTCATAGGTGCGTAGGGGTCGGGGAGCTATCCACCGACCCACCTTACAAACACATATAATAACAATATTGTTATATGGCTGACAAAGCTCCTAAAGTTAACATTTTTATACAAAAAGAACAAAAAAAGTATTGGAAGCCAGGTATACTGATCAGTTTTCTTTGTGATTTTGTAATAGAAAATTATTTTGCAATGATAAATAAGAGTATGCATACTACTAGTGTTGTATTATCCATATACACCCACATCTTCGTACATATTAACACTTACATTTATGTGCAGACTCTTAGAAGAGAGAAAAAAGTCTAGGTCTTTGTCAGAATACTAAACTGCTCCCATTGTTTATGAAAATAGTCTTCAATACTATTTTAAATTGCGATAGACTTAAGTAAATTGTATCTAAAAGATAGGTAGTTCCTTAGACCTTGCGCTGTAGGTTGATATTTTTTGTATTTGCATTGAAAAATATACATTTTAAAAAAGATGATATGATTTGTGTTTATATGTACAAGGTTATGCGAAAACGCCGGATAATACCGGATAATACCAAATAATAGAATGATATATGGGGTTTTAGGAAAGATAAGCCAGTTTTTACAAAATCTAGTGATTAAAAATATCAAATTATGCGTTTTTATGCATTTTCGGTCCAAAAAGCGCTAGCTCCTTAAAACTCCGAAGGATACTTCGACATCCTAAATATTGGGAGTTGACCAAGGGAAAATGACTCTTACAGTACCTTAAAAGTCAATTTTAAGGCAGTTTTGACAGAAAAACGTCGATACTAATGTCAAACAGTTTCGATCATAATCAGAAGCCGCGTAACGCGGCGTATGATCATGGTCCAAACGGTTTGCAAAGTCTCTTTTCAACGCCCTTGACAGTGAAAGAGTTAAAAAAAACACATATAAAAACCTATTGTTCGGTATCATGCGGAAATAGGAGTAACCTAATTGGGGTCGTACAATTCATGCATGGCCTATATAAAACAGCTCTAACTTCTTGTTGCGGGTGAAACGTAGTATTCCTAGAAACAACCCGGTAATTGTGTATACTCTAGTTTTAAAGATAGTTGATAGTTGAGCTCAGTCGTTGTAAGCAGCTGCATTGAGTCCAGATCAATCGCTACCCTTAATTATATGTATTCCGAAAAAATGTCCACTTATATGTAATGTTGATAAAAACAGCAGACGACAATTTTAGGCAGACGATATTGCAGCAGTAAAAGCGTTAGACACATTTGTACGATTAGGAAAGTGCGCCAAGGTCCGTTGAAAGGAGGGAGTCGTTGTTGGGATGGCCGTTGTAGGGGGTAACATTGTATTTCAATTCCGTCTGGTTGAAATTGTGGACCCATAGCATTTGAATTGAGGACACATCGCTACCAGTGTCAAATAATATTTATCCTTATCAGACGCATAGATACTCAATGTCAGGCCCCGCGGTTATAAAGTGTTTGGGTTTAGTCTTAGTTTGCTCTCAAGTATTTGATTGGTAAGATTTGAGCCTAGGCTCAAATCTGACCAATCAAATACTTGAAAACGACCTTAGAATGAACTAAAACTTGTTATCACCTTGGAGCCAGGGCCCAAGGTTATAACGCTTTGTTCTGAGTTTGGGATCGTTCTCAATCATTTGATTGGTTAGATTTGAGTTTTGCTTAGCATTTCATTACATATACTGAAAAACATACAGCGTACAAATTCAGCAGGCAATATGGATGACTCGTGGGGTTGATGGTTTTCGTATTTTGTTGTCTGTATTTATTCTTGAACATTGTATTGCATAAAGGAATTTAAAACTACATGTGTGCACACTTGTTTATTAATTTCTTTATTTAACAACCAAGAATTTTACAATAGATCAAATACTCATATTTATTATATATTTATTTATAAAAACAACAAAAGACATGTCCAACACATTATTTTCCGTATCAGATTGTTTGAATCAGATGACTTATATGCTACGCGATGTTGACGTCGCTATTTTTGTAAAAAGTTGAAACCAATCGTTGATGGACTTTGAACATTTAATCCATTTTTAGCGTTAACAACCCACAACACACACTTTTACTAATGTTTTCCCCCACATGATAAAGCTTAAAACAGTTCAACTCACACTCTAAAGAGCTTTAATGACTTTTTTTTCTCTAATTGCCGCTTATCAATCTAAACGATTAAAATGGCGGATTAGGCCGAGAGCAAATACGTCATCAATATAAATAATGCCATATAGGATCTCTTGCATGACGTAACTATTTGTGGTCACTTGCACAAATAGTTTCAGATTGCATATGCACGCAGGAAGTTTAACATATAAGGACCTACATATATACATATGATTATTCGGTTAAACAAGATATAGTTCTAGTTAAGAACTGTTTAGGTATATAATAAAAGAAATATCACCACAGTATGTGATCAAGGGTTTTGTAACAGCTCTTATTGGTTTTGCTACGCCTCTCGTGTGATCTGAACTACACACAACCAACTCAAAATCATACAAGACCCGGATTACAAATAGCCAGATCAGATCTTCTGATCTGGCTATTTGCTGTCTGTAGCAAGTGATAATAAAAAATGTAAATCAAAATTTAAAATTTTGACTTATGCAAAAATTTTGCGTAAGTAGTTTAGTAAAACGGACCCCAGACGATAACTACAATGGAGAATAAGTTATTCCTTTAACAATAATGTGTGTGTGCAAATATATCCAGTGCAAACAGTTTTGAGCCATATCAGACCTATTTGCCACTCATATTCAAATAAATCGTTAGAAATTTCAAACATTTTACCTTTTCTATTTATTGTGTTACGCCTTTGCGTTTAATTTCGTGTAAACATACATGAACACTTTCTTCTCCATTGCTGTTATCTAAGTACTGACCTTCCTGTACGTTACTGTCTACAGTGGATCATGTGTTATTCTTTCCCAATAAACGCGTTTATGCTTAAACTATTATTTGCAGTGCAAACAGTTTGGAGCCAGATCAGACGCCGGGTAACCCGGCGTCTGATCAGGCTCCAAACTGTTTGCCACCAGGATAAACATGAAATATCAGAATTGTCCAAAAGTTGTTCTTTTCTACGTTTTAGCGCTTTGCGTTTGCGTACGTTTGCGTTTAAACGGGAAAGAATAACAGAGTCTCCACTGTACATGTATGGCCATCTTGTTACGCTTGTTTAAGAATAACACAAAAAGAGTGCGGAAAAAGTACAGAAGAGTTCGTCACACAAGCTGCATATCTCTCCATCAACATATAACACCACACAATCTAAAAAAATGGGGAGAAAGTACAGAAGAATGTGTCACAGTAAAGGTTCTTGAAAAGGTACAGCAGAATATGTCTGCCGCCACTCACCAATCGCACGTCACAGCATATATGTCAAACATTTAACAATAAAAGTGCTTGAAAAAACACGGTAGAATATGTCACTCACAGATCGCACATCACAACATCAATATTAAACATTACACAGTAAAGGTACTGGAAACAGCACAGCAGGATATGTCACTCACAAATCGCACGTCACAACATCAATATTAAACATTACACAGTAAAGGTACTGGGAACAGCAGAGCAGGATATGTCACTCACAAATCGCACGTCACAACAAAAATATTAAACATTACACAGTAAAGGTACTGGAAACAGCACAGCAGGATATGTCACTCACAAACCGTACGTCACTATCTCAACATAAGACATTTAACCGTACAACTGCAAAAAATAGAGCAACAAGATAAATTATACTGCATAGTAATTTCCCCACTTTTGATTAGCCCATATACCCTGTGTGCTGACAGGTTACATAGAAATGCAGACTTTTTATTTGCTGACAGGTCCCTCAGCCTTTATTTACAGAAAAAAGGATGACCGACTGCTCGACAGCATTGTGTGCCTTGTATAGCACAACATTCGTGATTCAGGCCATTTCGGCTGAGAACCCATCGAGGTTTGAATCTGTGAACAGTGTTGTTTTTTCCTTTTCTTAAAATGTTTGACACCGTCATCTACGAGCGAGTCTAATTTTCTTTTGAATAACAACCGTCAGAAGTATGACGTCATGTACGCATAACTTCATCTGTCATAAGCGATTGTGTAACTATTTACTAAGCGTTATACACGACATATGCTGAAGTGGTCGGAATAATTCATTTGAACACTGAAAACTTTGCAGAATAATAAATTCGCTAAGCAGTTTTCCTAGGGTAAATAAGGATTTATTCCCGGCTGGTAAATAAATGCAACCCTCGCCTAACGGCTAGAGCAACATGTCTTTCCTCAGCAGAGAATAAATACCAAAGTACCCTGAAAAAAAGCTTAACAATTAATATCACAAATGAACCACTCAAACAGCATAAAACGTTGAACAGTACAAGTAAGAATAATTTTTTTATAGTAGGATATGTCACAAACAATACGCATTTAACTCCATCAAGATGAAACATAAAACAAAGTGGTGAAATATTATAGTAAATAGATCTAGTATAGAAGGATATGTCACACACAAATAACACGTCACTCCATCAACATCAAACATTAAACAGTACAAGTAGGGAAATAGTATATTCTAACATGACACGCCTTTTGGTCACTATAAAAATAGAACAAGCTCGCCGTGGTATACCTGAGACATTTTACAACGCTCTTCTATACCCCGATCCCCCCGCGGTTAAATGACGTGGCGTGACGTCAAGCATCCATACGTTACGTTTTTTCAAAATTTCTAACGTTATTCCTATAGTCCGTAAAGATCATATACTTTAACCAGTAATGTTACTGTATTTTCTGTCTTGTTTCATGTAATATTTGTTCTATGCCAGATAGTGGGTCGGTAAATATGTTTCGTGCGTGCGAATTCTCTGCTCTTCGTAAATTTGCTGTTGAGTGTTAGATTCTTGTAAAAGCTGCGGGAAAAGTGATTCGGTCGAAAAACTTCATCCTCTGAGGAAATAGATATAGAATATTTGATTTCTTTTCTAATGAGTTATTTACAAATCTTGTCATGTTAGAATCGAAATAAAATATGTTCTACCGTTGTTAAACGGTATTTTACAACGGTTGGGAGTTGTGGAGCGCAGAAATTGACCACGATGACCGAAGTAAATAGTATAATAGTATACGTCACACACAAATGGCACATAACTCCATCAACATCAAACATTAAACAGTACAAATGTGGAAAATTGAATGGTACTCTACAAAAGATACAACCGTATCAAATACTAATAAGTTTGCAATTTAACGCCTTCCCTGCATGACGTCTTCACTTTTATACAATTGTCGTCTGCTTTTATTTCTCAAATTAAAGTTTTATTTAGTTTTTACTTAAGAGATGTTGGAATGAGCTTTACGCGACGTCCGATCAGGATTCAAACTGTTTGAAAATACTTATTGTATCCGATAAAGGCAGTGAATGGGTTCATGGCGAGCCAGACATAGCACAGAAGTAAACCAGTAGACTAAATGGTTGAATCAGCAGTGGTGCCTTGGAACGATCAGTCGGAAAAAAGATTATTTTGATATATAAACATATAGTTTTGTGGTTAACCAACCTCACACTAAGCCCATTTTCACTTGAGTCAAAATATAAATAAATTAGTTCCCTGCAGACTTCAACACAACATAAATTACGACGCTAGTGATTAAACCTCACACAACGATTGCGAAACCACCATGAGGATATCAGTTTGACCGACTAGGTATATTATTAACCTTATGAAGTACTTGATGATTGGTGCTGTAAAGTTTTCTGCTTTACTTTTGTTCTGTATTAAACCGTGACCTGTTTGAACAACCAACACCTTGCATACTTCTGAGTGGCAACTTTACCTTGTGACCACAATGCCCTTGCACATCAGGAAATGAATATACATGTACGTAAATGCACTTTCTTTAAACTAGATAATAATGTACTGTTATCATCTTATTGAAAATACGTACCCTTATTTAAACATTTGACCTAGCTCAGATTCAATATTAATGTTTCGATTTTAATTACGTCTCGAGTTTTGATGTTGATATTTTTTTAATTGCTCGGTACGTATTTTGGTTGAAAGTAAAACTAATCAGCATGAAGAGTCCTTGACTGGTGTTTATAATAATAAACATATAGCCTAAAAGTTCGAGACCAATCCATTGATGCAAGAGCCCAAATACCCCGGTGATTCCTGCAAGAATAGACAAAGCGGTGGTATTGAGAATATACTTTATATAAGGTATAAGGTTAATGTCAGCCGCAGGGGTCACCAAGCGTTTAGCTCGAACGAATATAGTAGTATTGGCAGATATTCCAATACACATAGGCAAAACAAATGTAATAATAGTCATGTAGTTAGTGTTAATGTTGCACATTTCTCCACCATAACCGATATCGTTACCTTCAGAAATAAGCAGACTCACGCCAACATTAATTAGGATGAAAAATGTTGCACACACATGCACCAACAGAAAATATTTCTTCAAATCTTTGTCGGAATTCAGTACAGGGTCGACGCATTTTAGAGCTGTAAACATATTGAAAGTGCTAACATTCATCATGAACATGTAGGAAAGTAAGCCGAAGTGAAGTGTCATACCGAGGATACTACAAACCCAACTGATTCGAATGTGAACTATGTAAGTAAGTAAAGCAAGAATTTGACAACAGAGAAGATAAAGACAAAGCAATGTCAGCATATATCCAGAGAGAGTACGTAAATCCTTGACGCTGATATGGGTAGTGACTGTTAGCAATAAGGAAATGACTGATATACCTGTTCCTGCCAGAGATAGTATGACCTTAACTGTGGTCATGTATTGGATCTCTGATTTCTCTAATTTGTTTCTTATTTTCTCCCGATATCTTTCGACACACATTGAGACAAAAGAGGACATATCAAAACCTGTATCATAAACACTGTGAACAGAGTTGTCTACTGCAGGGAGTTTAAATCCATCACTAGTTTTAATAAATTCATGCCTAGCGAAAATGATATGGGGACACTTGTCTCGAGGTGAAATATACAGTCCACTTATTGTTCTATCTTGAGGTAACAATTGTGTAACTATTTCAATGAAATGAAGACCGTCTACGGACTGCTCTGACATTTCATGTGCAGTTGTTTTGTTTATACTGGTTGAATCACCTTGCTGATTGGACAAACATCTGGAAACATTAATACCTGTGGTGTTGTTTACCAATTTCATGTGAAGCTGATCTTCAAGAGCTTTAGATGTATAGTCGCCACTTCTATCCCCTCCCAACGGAATATTATTAGATTGAACCCAATGACTTGGAAATAGTTTATTTGCGTAGATTTGTTGTCCTGCTCTAAACATCTCATCGACAGACTGTGTGGACGCTAAGGTCTTTGATCTAAGCTCAATTTCAATAATTATGAATACACTTTCCACCTTGGCATCATACAGAATGGGCTCCAAGTCGACCAGACTATAACTAACGTTTAGCACATGCATGAAATCAATGTCAGATAACCTGAAGTCATAACTGGTGGTCCGATAGATTTCCGACAAGATCTCGACCACCTGACGACGGACTTCATGATACAGCTTTCTCAGTGACAGGTTTGTGATTGGTTCGTGTACTGTAGGCCTGTAAACTTGTAATACTGCGTATGGGATCGCTGTCAGATTCGTGTATGGTATTCTACAGGTGCCATTGTAGAGATGAAACAGTGCCTTACAGTACAACGTACGACATGTAACCTGTGGAGTAGAACAGTTATAAAATTGTTAACCTTTTCACTGCAAAGGGCGACATCACTGATATTTGCAAAAAAAAATAAAAGTTCAAAAATAAAAGAAGAGGATACTATGGTAGAGTCTGTGCTACACGGGTTATTTCACCATTATTTCAGCTAACGAATTAATACAAAACAATCTCGTATTTTGAAATTTTAAGAGAGGATACTCTTAAAGACAATTCCTTATTACTTTAAATGATAACACCTAGCCAAACAGTTCCCTTGCAAAAAGCATGCTTTTGATGCAAACCTGTACTATTCTGAATCGTTGAAGTGTCTCTTGTGAGGCCAAACTGTTATACTTGTTAGTTTGGTTACAAATAACTATTGAAAATCCGCATATGTCGCATGTTTTTACAGTAACGTTCACGCCTTTCGAGAATATGGGGGGATGGTACATCAAAGGACTAAGAAAATGTCTTTAAATACAAGAAAAACTAATATTGAACAAGAGGCCCAAAGGTCAGATTAAGCTCATCTGAGCACATTGTACCATAGAAGCTGACTGGGCAAGACAACATTTTGATATAGCTATGATCCAGGTGTAATAATTTGAACCATCTTGGTAGAGGACCACAATGCGAAGCTACATGTCAGATATTAATGGTCTGGTCCTTACGGTATAAAAGAAGAATGTTTTTAAAAGTTTTTACCTGCACGGATAAACTCCGGGCGGGGTCAATTATGGCCGGGGTCATAATGTGAACAATCGTGGTAGAGAACCATAGGGCAAAACTATATGTCAAATACGAAGGATCTAGGCCTTATTGTTTCAGACGGAATATTTGAAAGGTTTTCCTATAGATGAAAAATTGATATGCCACGTAGTGGGGCCAATTTTGGCCCGAGGCTCAAAATTTGAACACACTTTAAAAGGTTTTCCGATATAGGTCTATATAAACTCAATAAACCCTTGGGTAGGGCCGTTTCGACCCAGCAGTCTTAATTTCAGCTATCTTGGTAGAGCAAATAATACGGCAAAGCTACGTGTCAAATATTAATGTTCTGGGAGTTACAGTTTCAGAGAAGAAGGGTTTTAATGGTAGTCTTATGAAAAACTGATAAAGCCCAAGGGTCATAATTTGAACATTCTATGAAGAGGGCCATACGACAAAACGATAGATCAAATATTACAGAACTGGTGCCCGTTTTACTAAACAACTTACGCAAATTATTTGCGTAAGTCAAAATTTTAAATTTTAAATATTTTTTTGTATCACTTGCCACAAACAGCAAATAGCCAGATCAGAGGACGCGCTTAAAGCGCGTCCTCTGATCTGGCTATTTGCTGTTTACAAACGTTTATGATCGAAAAATAAGAGTTAAACGATTTTGACTTACGCAAAAATTTTGCGTAAGTAGTTTAGTAAAACGGGCCCCTGGGGTCCGTCTTACGAAACGTCGTACTACAAATGTTGTCGTAAGTCAGATTCTAAAATTCCCAATTATCATCTGTTTTTCCATCGAATCATGTCTGGTGACATCTGTTTTGAATCGTCTCGAAAAAACGATTCCAAAGAGATGTTACAAGACAGGATTGGAGAAATCACAAATTATATGTTTTTTAAAGTTTTGACTAACGACCAATTTTGTCGTACGACGTTTCGTAAGACGGGCCCCTGGCCCTTACAGTTTCAGAGAAGACTATTTTTAAAGGTCTATATAAGTCTATGAAAAACTGATAAGCTCAAGGGCGTGGCCACCTTTGGTCCGCCAATCATAATTTGAACACTCTTGGTAGAGGACCACAAGTCAAAGCTACATGTCAAATATTACATATCTGGACCTTACAGTTTCAGAGAAGAAGAGTTTTAAACTTATTCCTATATAAGTCTATGTAAAACTGATAAGCCCCGGGGCGGGGCAAATTTTGACCCGGTTGTCATAATTTGAACAATCTTGGTAGAGGACCATGAGGCAAAGCTACATGTAAAATATTAATGAGCTGGGCCCTACAGTTTTAGAGAAGAAGATTTTTAAAGATTTTCCTAAGAAAAACTGATTAGCCCAATGGCGGGCCCATTTTTGGCCCTGTGTTATAGTTTGAACAATTTTGGTAGAAAACAATTTAGTCATCATACATACCAAATATCAAAGGTGTGTGCCTTTCAGTTTCTGAGAAGAAGATTTGTAAAGATTTTCTTATGCATTAAAAGTTGTCTATACGGTCATGTTAGAAAATCTGGTCCCACAACAAGGAGAATTACTCTAGCAAAACACTGGACGAATAGCGATCACAATAGCTCATCCTGGGCCTTTTGCTCAGGTGAGCTAAAACACGTACAGGTCAAGTGCCATATTGATATCCTAACCAGCAAATTTAATGCACACAATAATAACAAATTCCGACTTTGCAATTATATCGATCCCTTCATTTTCAAGGCAAAATGACTAAACATCGTTTTTGATAAAGCAGACCGTTCTCTTTACATACTGTTACACTAAGCAAAATATTGTCTCAATTGTACCCGTTGTTGCCTGGCAACGAACTAAATGTGGCCTAAATACTGAGTATCTGACCATCAAAATTGCTGTCATGGTAACTAACAAATGATATGACAATATACAATCGTAAGATATTGACTGCAAGTATATATGGAAACAATATTCATATAATTGTCACTATCAAAGAGATTAACCATCCAAAAGATGACACTATCCAACAGATTATATTGTGTATTAAAGGGAGGTAATCAGAAAACGCATATGTATGCAGTAAACCACTTTTATACAGTCCACTACCCCAATCAATCGGGTATGGCAGCAGCGCCTTGCTAAGACACACAGGGCATAACAACAGACCGGTAGCTAAACAACTCAATAGTATTGTATTACCATCAGCTATAGTATATACACTGGATGCCCTATATCTCCGAACCAGGGGAATCGGCATCACACCAATTATAGCTTTTATGTAGGCTCTCAAGTGTGGGTTTTAACCTAACATATGTTATATGCATACACACTAGCACAGACAACATCATGCCGAAGTTCTGATCCAGATCTGTTACACATGCCACGTGTACTTTACAGATACACTGTTTATAAAGGATGGGTAATATCGTCGCTAGAGGTCAATGGGTTGAACTAATTATAAACTCCATGTGTGATTTTCAATAAACAGATTTTCCACCGCGTGGTGTAAAATTATAACTAGTAAGATATCTATCTAAAGCACCCTGAAAATAATAGCTACAGTCAAATACATTTTCAGATTAAGCTAAAACGTTTTTATTACTTACATGAAAAGGATCGTATATGGAATTCTTTCCACATCTTTTCTCATCGCTTGTTTTTGTGTTCTGCATGGACTCCTCCGGTTCAAACATGTCATTTATATTTATAGTTGCTGAATAAGATGCAGGAACTGTTTGTACCAAAGGTGAGCCAAGATGGTAATTAAAACCATTACATAGCGCACAAAATAGGTTAGCAAAGATGTTGTCCAGGAACCCGTTATTGTACGTTCGACATGCTCGCTCGGTAAAACTGTCATGCTTTTCCCATAAACCAGTCTCGTTACAACGCTCAATAATACAGTTTACCTCTGCCTGTGGAATAATGTCTGGTGGGTTGAAAATAAGATATAACTCAGTGTTTAGGAGCATATCTCGCAATGCTGCTAGATATGAACTCCTGTCTTCGAATTCCACATTCAGGGATTTCCATGAGTTCGGCAAAATATATACCTGCCATAGCGTAACATTGGACTTCGAAAGACCGTGACACATGGCACAAAACATATTCTTGTAGTGTTGGCTGCTGTTTGATCTGTCTGTGACTGGTATTGCATACTCTTGGTTACCTTCTTCCCAAAGCGAAAGGTAATCCGAATGACATTTACGAAAGACTGAACTTTGCTCAGGAGTGTCATCTGGGCATTTCGTTATAAGTTGTCGCAAGGAGTTCCGTGTTACAAAATTACGAGAGGAAACCATAGCAAACACGCACTGTCTTTTATCACTGTTTATATTTTCAGAATCTTCAGCTGTGTATAGTGTTTCATATATATCAGGACAACATGTATTTGAAGCAAAACAGTCGTCGGTACATTTACATTTTCCACATAACTTCGATGTTTCTGACAGTGATGTTTGGCTGGACAAATTCAGTTTACATGCCTTATCATATCCACATGTGTCCAGATGTCTACGAACCAGTTTTCGAACTTCTTGGTTGTTAATATATGTCAAGTTCACTGGATCATCAGTTTCAGTATTGTCACTTAGAGCCAGTAAGACCAAACATATCCAAGTACAAATCGTACAAATCAACCTTACGTGCATTTTGTTGGCTAAACTGTTCACAATATGGTATGTGTAGGGAAATGTCTGTTGATAAATTGTCTGGAATATATATAAGGTGGTACATGATCAATACCGTACTATTCCTACTTCATGTTCAATGTAACAAATACTTTTTATTCAATTCTTAGAATGATAGCCTTTGATTGCCTTTGCAAACGGTTCGACTCCTTATTAGACGCCGCGTAACATTAAAATATGCAAACTGTATGACACTCATCAATGATTCTGATGTTAAAATGCTTAAACTCAAGTTTATAAATAAAAAGTGATGACACATTTAAGCAGCCGATATTATGTCAGCGACAGTTTTAGAAATATAGGATCTGTCATGAGTCGATGTTTAAGACAAGCTGATCTCAAACGAGTCTAGACTTGAAATGTTATTAAGCGAGCCTTGGCGAGCTTAATATCCTTTCTATTCTAGACGAGTTTGAGATCAACTTGTCTTAAACATCGACGAGTGACAGATTTTTTTTCTCACATTATCAACGATTTCAGCTATTTTTTAAGCAATATGCATTTTTTTAGCTCCGGTGTTATAAATAGTGACGTTTTAGTGACGTAATCAAAAGTGATCTTACACATGTTAGAGATAAGGATATTCGTCATCGTTGGGGTAGTTATGTGAGGATGTGTTTTACGTCATTATGCAAGTGAAAGGAGTCAGGCACTGTCATACTGAATTAGGTCATATTGCTACTGTTTTCAGTATTGAATTTATTAAACGAGTTGGATGAAATTTGTTAGTCTTGATTTTAATCACTAACTGTAAGTGGGTTGTTAAGAAAACAATAATTTCGTTATAAACAAGTTTGAGGTATTTCCGCCAGTGTGTTTAATTGAAATAGTACAGTCGTTTGGAAATCTTACTTGATCTTTCTCGCGTTTCTAAATTGTTCTAAAGAGATTTGCAAGTATCCAATATTAACCCTTTCACTGCCTTACTTCGAGTACAGCGGTTATTTGCAAACAATTTGGATCCTGATCAGACGCCGCATTATTAAGATACAAACTGTTCGAAACTCATTATAATATTTCATTAGTCAAAATATCTAAAATTAAGTTTTGGAAATAAAAACAGACGACAATTGTTTAAATCTGATGACGTCGTGGCAGTAAATGTATTAATGTCTTTATTAACCCTTAGCCCGCCAAATAAATTGTCGTCTGCTATATTTCTCGTCTGCTTCAAGTTTCAAAGTGCTTCAAAGTTGCTCAAAATTGCTGAAAATGATGTCCGAGTGTCAAACAGCTTGGATCCGGATGAGACGCCGAGTTACTCGGCGTCTCATCCGGATCCAAGCTGTTTGCATATGGAGCTATAGTCGTGAGTGGCAGGCTAAGGGTTAACACGATTGTACTAACATTGACAAAATGTAGCGCAGCTTCTCAACAGGGCTGAGACTGATTGTCTATCTCGAAGGAAGATTAAAATATCGCGAGACTTCATCATTTTAGTAAGTCGTGTATTAAACTTTATTATGCAATTAACTGGGCACATTTTAGTTATAAAAACTGTTTATGACCTCTTAAACGAGTCTTTAGAAAATCTTTTCAATCAGATGAGATGCACACTTTGCAGTATCTTTCCGAAACACTTTATCATATTTAGATATTTGAACCAGATCAAATTACCCAACATATAATGAAGATGTAAACTCATTTACACCTGAAACTGTAATAGCAAATTCAAGTTTCCAAATAAGTCTATTTTTCACAATTTAATGTTGTTTTCTGCAGTATATTGCAAATTGATTAACAGTACAGACTCCTGAACTGTGTCTTCACTGTTTGGTTAGGACAATGAGTTTAACAGTGAAGCATTCAGGTTGCATATAGTCTCAAAATTAATCTTGTTTTAGTGGAAAGATTTAATCTTTAGTTAGTCTTCATCTATTATACTAAACTGCATGCAGTAATTATTTAGAAGAAATATTGTGTCATGCACAAATTAAGAAATAATGTATGTTCTTCCGTTGTTAAATGGTATTTTACAACGGTTGGGAGTTGTGGTGTACAGGAATTGACCACGAAGGCCGAATGCCAAAGTGGTCAATTTCCGCACACCACAACGACATATACATTATTTCGATTCTAACATGACCAGATTAAGAGTAATTTATTAGAAAGGAAATCAAATGTTCCATACTTATTTCCTAGCGGATGCAGCTTTTCGACCGAATAACTTTTCCCGCGGCTTTTACAAGAATCTAACACACAACAGCAAATTTACGTACAGCAGAGAATTCGCACACACAATGCATCAATATTTATCGACCCACCATCTGGCATAGAACAACATTACATGAACCAAGACATAAAATGGGAAAATTACAGTAACATAACTAGTTAAAAGTATATTGTTTTTACGGGCTATAGAAATAACGTAAGAAATTTCAAAATCGCATCGTATGAATGCATGACGTCACGTCATTTAACCGCGGGAGGAGCGGGGTAGGGAAGAGCGTTTTAAAACGTTTCAGGTATACCACGATGAGCTTGTTTTATTTTTATAGTGACCAATACGCGTGTAATGTTAAAATATTAATCATATTGCGCTCTGTCGCATCATTATCGTTTTATCACTAGTATTTCAAACGTATTATCCTCGTGTGGTTACTTGGTTTGCAATATGTACTGATGAATTTCACAAGTTATTAGTCTCACTATATAAGCTATAATTGTTTTGTCTTCAAGACCAACGGTGATGTTCAATTTGAATGCTTTTCAAGAGAAGCATTACTCAAAATTCTTATTGAGCCGTGCCATCAGGGGCCCGTTTCATAAAACTTCGTACGACAAATGTTGTCGTAAGTCAGATTATAAAAGTATCAATTATTATTTATTTCTCAATCTAATCCGGTCTTGTGACATCTCTTTTGAATCGTCTTGAAAAGACGATTCCAAAGAGATGTCACAAGGCAGGATTAGATAGAGAAATCAGAAATTAAATGTATTTTAAAGTTTTGACTTAAGACCGTTTTTGTCGTACGAAGTTTTATGAAACGGGCCCCTGGAAAACTGCCTTATTGCATTGCAAACAGGGTAGATCAATGCCAGTCGCCATATAAAAGACGCGGGGCTAATCTTGATATATCCCTTTACAACCGTTATTCGAACACAACCTAAACTCGAACACCTGAATCATTTCGTGTGACATCTATGGTTACAAACAAATTTGCATAACCGTGTGTGACATTTTGACAGTAACACCGGTAGAAACGTCAAGAACACAAAATCGGCAAAAAAGATCATATAAATAATGCAATTCAATCTAACCCCAAAATCATGCCCACAAACTACATTTTCTGTCAACAAAAATGACCAGTGGTGTATCGGCTGCAAAACTTTTACATTTTCCTCATTCCTAAAGGTCCGGATAAATTATATTGAGGGTTCAGACCACTAAATCTGATCAAATCTCAAACTAGGGGTCCTTTTCATTTTTTTCACTTTTTTATTCCTAATTGTGTTTCATATAAGAAGTAACAGGGAGTAAACAAACTATTTGTTTATCTTACAGGTTCCAGTACACTAGGTTTTCTTTTAGAAAAATATGTTCAACAACTTTAAGAAATTTCTTCTATGTTTTAGATGCATTTCACAGCAAGAAGGAGACCCCTTCGAATGCCCTCTCTGTAGCCATTAACAATTGATACTTTATGTCTAAACTACTCTAAATTACATGTAAAACAAGTTGACTTTTACTTTTTATGAGGTTACAGACTCCTGTTTTATGTTTTGTCTTACATTTCATGAACAAACACTTACCTTGGACTACATATAGTAAGCATTTCGTGGTGTCAAACCTGCTGTTCGAATTTAGGTTGGCATCCCACTGAGAATGAGGTAAGCGGGTCACTATGCTTTGTTTACATTGTTAGAGAACCGATTTGAGTTGCAATAACTTACCCATCGTATTATAAGTTGAAAATGACCGGTTTATCCAGTATCTATGTAAAACATAATTTTTATTCACATAGAAATTTGTAATTGACTCGAAGATGCTTAGGTGTTCGAATAATGGTGGTACCGGGATACACTATTTGATACCCACATGCAGATAAAGCATTTTATGTAGCTGTATTATATATATACAGTATGTTCAACGTCGATTGGTATGTACAATGTTGCAATACAATAAGGCTTGTTTTGTCATGACAGGGCTCATTTTAATGTAATGTAGGATATGTATTGAAACAAATGATAACAACAATAGTGCATCCAGTCTCACGTCTTTATATAGATACGGATAAAAAAGGAAACATATTGTAAATTTTACGCTAATCACATCAATGAGAGAATTAACATTCACTAAATATTGACTAACATCTCTTACAGTGGAGAATCTGTTATTCTTTCCCAATAAACGCGTTTACGCTAAAACTATTATTTGCAGTGCAAACAGTTTGGAGCCAGATCAGACGCCGGGTAACCCGGCGTCTGATCAGGCTCCAAACTGTTTGCCACCAAGATAAACATGAAATATCAGAAGTGTCCAAAAGTTGTTATTTTCTACCTTTTAGTGCTTTGCGTTTGCGTACGTTTGCGTTTAAACGGGAAAGAATAACAGATTCTCCACTGTATCTGTCGCTGTAGATACTTTACTTCAAACTATATATTTGTAGAACTAAAAATATACTTAACCCATTTGTGCCCACGATCCTATATATGGGACATATGGCAAACAGTGTAAACTCTGATCAGACGCGCATAATGCGGCGTCTGATCAGAGTCTACACTGTCTGCTGATAAGAATTTCAATATAAAACAAAATGAAAATGAAAATTTTGACCAGGCATTCCTTTGATAAAAAATTGACTATTCCAATATATAAACATGTAATTATCCACTGGGCGTAAATGGGTTAAATGTGAGATAACTCTGCCATCTCAAGATGTTATCTCACATAACAGATTGTTTCCCTTGCTGATGCGGTATAGGGAATATATTACAGACATGTTTGAATTTCTATAATTGTGCTCAAATGTAAAGTCACGATCACAGTGTTCCCTGAAAAGGTTTGCGACAATATATCATACCAAGATGTACTCACGCACCAAAGTTGATATCACTATCTGATATGGTATAAGAAGTATATAACAGGCCCGGTGTCGTTTTAGAAAAAAAAAAGTCTTAACTCATTGTCCTAAACCCTGTTCCTAGTATTGCAGATATGTGACCACATAAAGCAGATTGAAAGCAAGCAGAATGCGTCATAAAGCGCATTTTGCATGACGTTCAACATTCTTTAAGTTACCTACTACTAGAATATAGAAAATACATGTATTTCTGATGATATATATGCATGAATGAACTATTTATGAAGAAATGGGTTAAAACTGTTTCATTGCTTGAACCACAACATCGAATCTTAACCCTTCACCCCGTAGCCTGTTTTTAGATTTGGAAATATATAACTACTTTAAGCAGGTTGAAAGTAAAGCAGAATGCGCCTTAGGGCGCATTCTGCTTTACGTTCAGCCTGCTTTAAGCTACCACTTTCTAGAATAATGAAAATATTCTTTATGATACATACTCATTACTGTTTCTTCAGCAGAGGAATAAGCTGGAAGCGCTAAAAGGTGCTTCTATAAGGGAAAGGGTTAACTCTTTCATTGCCCTTGGTGCCAAAATGCAACTTTGCAAACAGAGGGGATCCTGACCAGACGCTACGCAACGAGGCGTCTGATAAAGGTCCAAACTGTTTGACACCCACAACACTTTTAATTCAGTCTAAACACCCCATAAACTTGACTTGAAAAATATTGCAGACGACCGTATCAATACAGACGACATTTTAACGGTTAGAGGGCTAAAGCAGTCGGTAAAACTTGGCAATGAAACAGTTAAGTATGTTTAGAAAAAAATTGAAATCACGAAATTGATCACACATAATATGGGAATGTTCATGGCATAATTCATAACATATGAGAACGAACATGATAGTTATAATGATTTACAATGTATGATACACATGGCTTATGCCTTGCTCACGTTAAAATTGCTGCGGTTACCGTACGGTGGCCGTACAGCGGCCGCACGACTTATTATTTTTGCGTCGAGTTACTCGAAAACCAATTTCCCGGCCGCCGCAGAATTCCTAACGCCGCCGTGTGTCGCGCTCACATTTGCTGCGGCTGCCGAGCGGCGGGTTTTTTTCTTGGAGTAAAACATCATGCGGCCACCGTAAGGCCTCTGCGACGCCTGCAACTTCTTATAAAACCCACGGCGACCGCACGGGAGCCATGTAAGTACTACCAGATGCTCTCCAACCAAAATGCTGCTCCAGCTACACAACTTGGTTTTGCTACTCGTTCACACAACTCATATCAGTCCAACTACACAGTGACCTCAAGAGACACATTTGGACAACTTTAAGAGCGTCCAAATCAAGTTTTAGATAATATGCATGTTTAACATATATGAACAAAATATAAATGCACAATAGGAAATGATTATTGAGTTCCGGCATCGTGTTTTTTCTACGGCCGCCGCAGAAATATTAAAAAAGTTATAACTCCGCGTTATAAATCTGCGGCGAGCTGTACGGCCTGTTAAATATTGTGATACGCCGTGTCCTCCGTACGGCCGCCGCACGGCCTCCGTAGGATTTCAGCGGCCGCCGCAAGATTATCCCGATTTCACGTTGTGCGGCTACCGTACGGCCGCCGTAGAACAAATGTGAGCGCACTTTTAAGCCTAATGCCCAAAGTTTACAAGACATACTCATATAGACTAAGATGTAAATGTATAGATAAAACAATACCAGCATCGTATTACTAGGTTGTTATAATGTTATATTCATGTAGTTTAACACGGACTAAATTTGATTTGAAACAGGAATTGTCCATTAAAAGTTTAAGGATGAATAAGGATGTACATGTATATCAGATGTAATTGAAAGTTGATACAATGGAAAGGACATTTTTCTTTCCCAATAAAATTGTTTACGCTAAAACTACTAAATCCATTGCAAACAGTTTGGAGCCAGATCAGACGCCAGGTAACCCGGCGTCTGATCAGGCACCAAACTGTCTGGCATTCAGAATTAATATAAACAGCCGGAATTGTCAAAAAGGTGTCATTTAATTTTTTAACATTTTAGTGCGATGCGTTCGCGTTTTGTTTGCGTTTAAAAGGGAAAGAATAACGTCTAGTCCCTTGAACAAAGTGAAGTCATGATTGTTTTCCACTGGGTTCCTGGACCTCGACGACCGCCGGGTTCATCTCTTGTCTCCAGCCAGCGAACAAGAGAAATACCAGTTCAACCATCTCCAGCAGAGACAACACAGAGAATCCTGCCCACAGTCCCAGCGAACCACCGATATCACTCAAGAAGTCAGAAGACTGAAAAAAATATAGATATATAAAACTCCTGCACTGATGGCAACAAAATTGAAACGGACGACAAAGAAACGGTGAAGGGGTAAAAAATCTCACAAAAAGTTTGTAGTGCAGGGGTTAAAGCACGCGACCAATAACGTAGGCAAGGTCAGCAATTGTTAACAAAGTCGACTTGTGACGCCTGTGTCATTTAAAGGTCGAAACATTTAACCCATTGACCACGAGTGCCACCTTTATGTGTATTTTACAAACAGTGTGAATATAAAGCGTACACATGTCCTACACAAACAGTATAACCCAGATCAGAAGGCTCATGTAGGATCCCTTTTATAAAGTATTTACTTTTTCTCAGTTTGCAATTTATTGCAAAAAACTTAAATGGACTTGACTTAATTCGATAGTGGACACTTAGTTTCAGCCTGCTTTAAAAATAAAGAACATATCTTTTATAAAATATATTAGTCTACTGACTGTATAAATAAGAATAATTTTCTAAAGTGGAGTAATAATTGAATGCGACAAAAAATATTTACAGGGTGATGGGTTAACACTTACAGATGTAAATGTCTTACATACATTTTACATATACAGGTACTATGCCAAATTTCCAACGCAACACCCCGGATATTCCCATTACTTTCAATGTTAAACATGTCTAAAGGTAGTCTGGTCAATTATGTAATGTGTGCATATCCTGAATAGATTTATACTGCAATTCATAGAGTGATCAATGGACAATATTCTTGGTAAACAAAAACAAAATGAATTGGCATTTGGTCCCAAAAAAGATGGAATTTTGTGATGACAAGTTTTCAGAAATCTCATTCCAATGCTTTTTCAATGGTGAATGTTAACTAGAAATTAGCGATACGTTTGGATACATGGTTATTATTCGTCAGAAGTGTCAATGAAAATTCGTTGCCAAAATTAACAACTTTGAGGACAGTACATCAATTTAAAAACACAAATTAAAACATTTAATAATTTTGTGTCATTTTTTCCATCGATTTAAAACACCCGCTCTGATCAATATGAAAATAGAAGAGAACTCGGAGGTGTTGCGTTGGCAGTTTGGCCTAGTATATAATGAAAGCATTTTTCAACGTACCGAATATGAGTATTTCTCTATAATATTCTGGTGTGTAAGTGTTTCCAGATGTATCCGAATGACTGCGAAATTCTCCCTGAAAAAAAGGTAAAATAGTGGGAAATAAACTGAGTTTAACTACGGACATGGCCGAATAGGATACGGACATGGCCGAATGGTTACGATATCGCCCTAAACTATTCCGACGTTTGATAAATTTCAAAATGGCACATTACTGGTAGACTGCCTTAAAATACATCGTCAACGATTAAAAATACTGTAGCTTACTGCATTGCGTTTTACGCTATAACCCCTTCATTGTCATGACGTCATCAAATTTAAACTGTTGTCGTCTGCTTCTATTTCTAGAAAAACAATTTTAAGGTTTTTTGACTTAAGGCATATTGAAACGAGTGTCAAATAGTTTGGATCCTGATTAGACGCCGCGTAACGCGGCGTCTAATCAGGATCTAAACTGTTTGCAAATAACTATTGTACTCGGGGTAAGGCATTGAAGGGGTTATATGTAAGTTTATTCTTCACCTGAAGAAAATAGATTCAGTTATGAATATGTATTAGAAGAAATAATGTTCTATGTATATACCAACAGATTGTGGCTTATAGTAGGCTGAAAATAATAAAGCTAAATGCACTTTAAGGTGCACACTGCTTTGCCTTCAACCTGCTTTAAGGGGTCACCTGTCTTTGATATAAGAACCAAGTTATGGAGTAAAGGGTTGCACAGGTTACAGTGCTCCCTATCTACAACAATAATCAATAAGAGATGAAGAGTGTATGTGTTGTTCGGAGGGAGTTATTTTAGGGAGGGAAAAGTAATACTTGACTTACATTTGCAAACGTCATGCGGCGTCTGACCAGGATTCAAGCTGTTTGCCATTCGTCACTATATTTCATCTGTCAAAATTTCCACTTATATGTTACTTTGAAAAAAATCCAGCAGACGACAATTTTAAGTAAACGATATTGAAGCAGTTAAAGTGTTAGAAAAAAACTGTTATGATTCGGAAATTGCGACAATCGTTGTTGTTAGGAGGAAATCGTTGTTCGGAGGGCCGTTATAGAGAGGAATCGCTGTTTAATATATGCCGCGTTTTAACTTTGAAATACGGGTATTTTCGAATTAACCCTTTACCTCATAGCCTGTTTCTAGTTTTGAAGACAGGTGACAACTTAAAGCAGGTTGAAAGTAAAGCAGAATGTGCCTTAAGGCACATTCTGCTTTACTTTCAGTCTGCTTTAAGCTAAATTCTGCTAGGCTATATACAATATTTGTAATGGTAATTGTTCATGAGGGTTTAAACTGGAACTATTTTCTTCAGCGGAGGAATAAATCAAATACGCTAAAAGTCGCTTCTATAGGGTAAAGGGTTAAGCGATATGGAGTTATTGAAATTAATCTTATGAATTACTGGTAAAGTCGATTAAAGCGAGGTCGATATATCGGGATTGAATGATTTTTATTGTAAAAATATTCATGAACCATACCGTGTCGGGTAGAAATATACATACCGCAAATATTCTTTGGTGATAACTCCTATATCCACCTCGTAGGGTAGCAGGGACTTTGCAATTTTCTGTACAATGGGCATGTACATTCTATTAGGCCAGCTTGCCATGGAAAGGTCCCTCTTATAATAGAGTTCACTGAAAAATCGAACAAAAATATGCAATTGAGCCGTGCCTTGAGAAAACCTGACTTATCCCATTGAAAACACAGGTACCAGACGCATGCTTTGCCCCAATATAACACCTCAAAACACAAATAAAGGGCATAAAACCACGAAAACGTCCTTTTCTATGACCAAACGCCATATTCTGACCAAAAGCTCATTTTTTTTAAAAAATGTTTTTTTTTCTTCATAGAAAAGGACGTTTTCATGGTTTTATGCCCTTAATTTGTGTTTTGATGTGTCATATTGGGGCAAAGCATGCGTCTGGCACCTGAGATTGAAAACAGTGATGATCAAAGACGCGGCGGCTGGCCTTGACATACACTGTTGAACACCCACATGCATCTAAAACATGTCATGTAGCTGTATTGTATACGGTATTTGGAAGTGTAGATCAAACTCAATATACAAAGCCTGGGATGATAACAGTACTTGATCTGTACAAAGTTGAAATGCAATAAGGCTATTTTTGTCATGACACGGCCTAATAACTTTATTTGTTACAAAATACGTTGGATTATCAATACACAGTCGCTACATGCATATGGTTATTTCAATGGCGAATCAGTCAAGTGTATTTAACTTGTTTCAAGCTAGTACAATGTATTAACAAATTTGAAATAGAACTTTATTCTTCTGTTGATGAATAAACTTAGGCGTAAAAGTGCGTATGTATGGGGTAATGGGTAACGGGTCAAATCGGCCCAAAACCAAATCGGACCCCGAGTCAAATCGGCGCAAAACCAAATCGGACCGGGTCAAATCGGACCGGGTCAAATCGGCCCATTTTTTATTTTAGTGTCAAAGCAGGAACACTGATTATGCTTGGTTACGGTATAACACTTTTTGACCTTTACGTGTTATTTGTATTCCTAAAGTTACATTGATACATATCAGTGACAAGTGAAAATGAAGAATTGAAATTAAACTTAAATAATGTCGTACGTGAATTAATTAAGTATAACAATAATGCAATGCTATTCAGAAATTGTGTAACTTGCAATTTAAATAAATAAGTCATCGAGGCTATAGTAAAACAAAAAAACACACGACAACAAAAACACATCAAACGTGTATACACTATTTTGGATACATGTTGGAAACAGATCTATATGTTAAGTTTACCTGAGCTCTTAAGATGTCACCTGCAGTTGTCGTCTGCTTTTATTTCTCAAAGTTTATTTTGTGTTTTAACATCAGAAAAAAAGTTTTGATCATAGTCAGCACCGTAGTACGTGTCTCATTAGAATCAAAACTGTTGGCAAATTACGACGTGTGAAGACAGTGAAGTGATAACTGATTAACTGTCACAACAACATGTCAAACATCAATTAACACCTTGACTGCAAACTAACAATTAGTGTAGTGGCTGCAATAACACTTTTGGCGACACATTGGGCACTTTCGCACATAGCTGATTGTAGGGTAGATCTATGTATTATTTAATATTAGAGCCTGTGGAACATATATCTTATTGATCTGCAGTATTAAAAGCAACTGACAAAGCTTAAAACAAAGCACAGCGTCTAATCAGGATCCAAACTGTTATTGTATATTTTTGACGATAATTTCAAATATATCTGGATACTGCATTCCATATCTGATCAAAATCCAAACAATTTGACACTCTTGTCAACATTTCTCTGTTCAAACTGAACCATTAAATCAAGTTCAGTCAATAAGGACATGTCCGCTATATCTGCAATATTGGGCCGATTTGACCCGCCATTATTGGGCCGATTTGACCCGGATCATTTTTGGGCCGATTTGACCCGGTCCGATTTGACCCGGGCCGATTTGGTTTTGGGCCGATTTGACCCGGATTCGGGTAATGGGTTAAAACGAGTAATGACGGGCACTCATTCAGACTACCGTATTCGATGCTACAGTGGAGAAAGCGTTATTCTTTCCCAATAAACGCGTTTACGCTAAAACTATTATTTCTATTGCAAACAGTTTACCCGGCGTCTGACCAGGCTCCAAACTGTTTGCCACTCAGATTAACATGAATAGTCAGAATTGTCGAAATATTGTCTTTTTCTACGTTTTATTGCTTTGCGTTTGCGTTTCGTTTGCGTTTAAACAGGAAAGAATAACGTTTTCTCCACAGTAGCTAAATACATGTAACAAAAACCTGCAAGCATATAAAATCTGCGCATACAAACTACATGTTTTGTATAGATGTTGTAAGGTGCTTTCGATTACATTCAACATTATTCTTCCTCCTCAGGAAATAGTTATCCAGTTATGGATGTAACAAACATAATAACGAGAGTGATTTACATGTATTACACAGTCAAGAAATTGAGGATAACTGGTTTGTTTCAGTGTAAGATCGAAATTTAATCCATTGAGTGAACATCAGACGTTATATATTCACAAGTGGCGAAGCCATGAGTGAAAAATATAACAGTCTGATGTTCACGAAATGGATTAAATTCAATCTTACACTGAAAAAAATACAGTTATTCTATTCATTTGTGCTTTTAAGCCACTTTTTAAACGAAATTGTTCGACAATTGAAAACGAAGATGTTTTAATTTCCCGTGTAAATTTAAACGCAAAGGCAATACAATCAAATGTAAACAAATTGTTGGAAAATTCAAACAATTTACTTTTAACTGAGTGACAAACAGTTTGAAGTCTGATCTTAGCACAAACGCGTTTATTGGGAAGTAATAACGTCTTCTCCACTGTAAAATCAAAACGGTGAGTTTAGTTTAAATATATTTTATTACAATACTAGTATTGTGCAGAAATGGGGTCGGGCTACAAGAGCTTAACACTTAGTTACAACCATTCCTTTCACTCTCAATGACGTCATAAAGCTCATTTGCAAACAGTTTTGATCCTGACCAAACGCCTGATTTACACGTTACGCGGCGTCAAACTGTTTGCCACTTGTTTTGAGATAACGTCAGTTATACTGCCTTTCATATAACTTTGAATCGGTATTGCAGACAACAATATTAAAGCAGACGACCTTATGGCGGTAAAGGAGTAAAATCTCACGATCAATTTAATCATGAAAGGGTTAATGTTTTTAGACATAAAGAACGGTTTGGACAATACAACTCTCCCTCTCTACGGCCCTCCCAACAACGATTCCCTTCTTACAACGACCCTTGTCGCAGTTCCCTAAATAGGACATTTATGTCTAACGCTTTTACTGCTGCAATGCCGTCTGATTAAAGTTGTCGTCTGCTGTTTTAAATAATGAACATTTTGACGGAAAAAAACTTAATGAGGAGTGACAAACAGCTTGAATCCAGATCAGACGCCGCGTTACGCGGCGTCTGATCTGGTTTCAAGCTGTTTGCAAATGTACGTCAATGTCCCTTCCTATAACGACTCCCTCCCAACAACGCACATAATTGTTGTCTCCCATTGGATGTCGTTGTAGAGAGGGAGCGCTGTAACAGACTTTGGGCCTACGTACTTGCATGGAGCCTTGCACTTCTTGCACTCCGTTGGTTTGTTTTTAACATGCTCGTTTACAGTGTCTATGATACATTTGTAGTGTGATTCGGTGAGACAAGGAACGTTGTCTGTCCCATTTTCTGTTGCGTTCTTGTACACTTCCGGGTTCATGTCGCCAAGCTTGAAGAAGCGCAGGTAGCATCCACATCGCTGATATATGTCAGCATGCTGACAATTGTGCATACAATCCTGTAATATATACCGTACATGAACACATGTGGACGTGCCCTGGTAATAACGCGATTGACTACGGAACCAGAGGTCGCTAGTTTAATCGCCCGCCGGACTAGTATCCATTCCCCGCTCTCTGGGTTGTCAAATTAGCCAATAATTGGCATCAATGGACGTTAACAAACAAACAGACATCAAGCCTTATCCGAAAAGATGCTGTTGGCGATTCTGTGACCATTGTTGCTTGCAGTTTAGGTCTCTTATAGATCCAAACTGGTTGATACTCAATATTTGTTGTTAAATACATTTCTACAGTCCTTTGATGGACTCCACCCCAACATTTTTTCTCGATAGGCGTGAAAGTAACTGTAAAAACATGCAGCATATGCTATACTAATCTAAGATTGCCTAGTGAGGCCCAGACATACCAATACTCAAGATGTTTTTCAATGTTATTTCTTAGTAAACTATCAAACAAAACAGTCAGACCTCACAGTAGTACAGGTACATATACTCACAAAAAGCATGAGTTTTACCTAGGAACTGTATGACTAGATGTTATCACCGAAAGTAGGTCAGGAAATATTTTTAATTTGTTTAAAAACGTGAGTTGACATGATTTGTGCGATCACTTACCGCCAACGGTATGTTGCTGTTACTACACCTGATACTGTCTGGCTTTCCTGGCACTCTGTGCTCCTCCGTCTGAAAAGTATGAGAAAGCCGTTTCACTATTCAGGGCAGCCGTTTTTCAGGGTTTTCCGAATTCTTCGTAATTTGAACACAACAAGTGGAAGCTTAAAGCAGGCTGAAAGTAAAGCAGAATGCGCATTCTGCTTTACTTTCAACCTGTTTTAAGTAATAGCACTTGGAAAATAGAACATTTGGAAATCTCAGGATTTTCACGATCAAGTTATAACAGTCCTGTCATTTCCGTAGTATTGTAACGGGCTTGTACCCGAATAGTTTGCTCTAAGTGTTGAATTGTTGATCTAGCTCTCTGCTCTTTGTTCTCCTTCTAAGGTAGCTGGGTAGTGGGTACTCTCAGTACTTGGATAATAAGTAGACAGAATGTCCAACAAACAGTTAATATTTTATTCACATATAAATTATTTGAGTTTTTAATGACAATTTATTTGCTTCAATATGATGAATTCTTGTGAAAACAACCTTAAATGTCACTGCAGACTTTTGTAATGATTTAAATTAATCCAACTAGTTACACTTGTGCATTACGTATATGCCAAGGGAAGTTACTCTTATTACGTCAGCATCCAACACAGAAGTTGACATGTATCCAATGTTTATCAAAGTCGAAACCTTCAAATGTTCTTTAAGCATTATTTCTGCTATGAAGACTGGATTAACTGGTGAAACTTTTTTCTGTACTATGGATTTAGTGTGTGTACTCTTTGGAACTTGATGCCGAAACAAGAACATAATTTGATAAGATTTGATCAAAGATGTGAGTTTCGTCTAAATGAGCTGTGTTGCAGCGTTCCAAGCACACTGGCTTTTATACTAACGGACGTGGATCGCTCCCGCTTTATAGGTATGATCACCACAAAAGTTGGTATGATCACCACAGAATTGATCACTGTGATCAGTGATCCAAATATGGATCGCTAGTGATCCAACTTTGATCACCACATAACGGCATCAATACCTGTGTACAAACGGAATACACAAGAAATATGGCGACGTTGTGTGACGTTTAACCGACACGGAGTTTAAACCTATGAGTATAAACACAAACTATCAGTGTGTCTGCAGTGACAATACACAAACATGTTGGTTTTAACCTGTGAATAACATGAAAGACTCATGACACATCGGCTATAAGGTTTCTCAATAATAAGGTAAATCTGTTAAATATCAGTTGTAGCAATCGTCATGATCGTTTCATGTTATGTCTAAACTCAGTATTTAATATTTCTAATAATGAAAACACAGGAGTGTTTCAGTATTTGCAGGCATATGGCAGTCCTACAACCGATTAAATGTCTTAAATATATATTTTAATGACGGTTTTTCAGAGAAATACACAAAAGTAATTAGTTACGTGCGACGATATTGTGACGTGACGTCACAAAATGATATCGTCACTGCAAGAGTGATATCATCACTAGTGAAGTTATCTCCTGTGACGCATAATTATGAACGTTATCTGAGAAATATCTATAATCAATCGATAGGTATATAATAAATAGTTTTACCAGGAACATTGCAATATCTGCTTGAAACCCCGTCGGAATCACGACCCCGTCGTGTAGATGCACGGAACCCTCAGACACGTTAGCGTGGTTGGTCATGACGTATACTCCATTTGATGGCGTCACAAAGGGAATACTGTTCATCGCATCAACATTAAGCAACAACTCCAGACCTGTTCGATTGTATACACTGTTTAACCCATTCGCTGACAAAGCCGACAATACTGACATTTAAAAATAGTTTGGATCAAGATCAGACGCCGTGTTACGCTGCCTCTGACCAGGGTTCAAACTATTTGGCAATCATATCAATGGTTTTGTACGTTTTAAGACGCGCGCATTTCCGATTCTATCAATAAAAGCAGACGACAAATTGAAGCTGACGATATCACGACAGTGACTGTGCCAGATGGGTAGTAACGTAAAAATGGCAGCGTAAGGGTTAATCCTTTCATGATCAAATTTATCGTGAGATTTTTACCCCAAAACTGTTTGCAAATGCGTTTATGACGTCATTGAAAGTGATATGGTTAACCCTTTACCCCATAAGTTTTGTCTAGTTATGAAAAAAGATGACTACTTAAAGCATGTTAAAAGTAAAGCAGAATGCGCCCTACGGCGCATTCTGCTTTACTTTCAGCCTGCTTTAAGTTACCACCTGCTAGAAATTTAGAAAATATTTCTTCTTATACATATTTATGACTGTAATATTGGAACTAATTTCTTCCGCGGAGGATTAAATGTAATGAGCTAAAAGGCGCTTCTATAAGGTAAAGGGTTAACAATTTGTTCAAGAAGGTTTCTTCAATTATCTAAATTTCTTGCAGTAAATACATTTACATCTACATGTTTCGCGCTGCTGTCGCTCTGTCTTAAGGGTGTATCAATGTCATGAATTTAATACATTGTCAAAGTATATGAAAACACTTTATGATGGTTTTGTATTGAAGAGCTATTTAAGATCAATGAAAAAATAGAAAAAGTGTACATTTTGGTGAACAACAGTTGGCTTCATGGGCATGTAAAATTTACCCCACCCACTTTCTCTTATTTTGTCCTTTTCAAACAGCCCGCTTCAATAAAATCCATTTTAAATGAAAACAAATATGATAATTTGGTTGTGTGTTATTTATTTCCTATCTACGGTAGTATTTCTTCATACAAAAACTAATCTAAGAAAAAACAGGCACCAAATGTGAAATTTATAAAGCTCTAAATATCATCGATATGGTACTTTTTGTAAATTTTGTAAGGGGAGATAACTCTTTTTACTTTAATAACTCAAAATTTTCAACACTGACCTTTCAATTTCTTTTCATATTTTGAACTGCCTTAGCATTGGCTTTCATTTGGTAGAATATAAGAAAAAGTTTAATACTAGAACTATTTCATTTTCAAACTATTTTACTTTTGTTTTCATAAAATAAAATATATAATGAAATCATGCCCTATAAAAAGCATATTTTTCATATTCGATGATCCATATTGTTTAAACCTAGTGCATGCTTTGTCTAAATTGGGTTTCGATATGTGAAAATACCACCATAGACATGAAATAAATAATGAAAACCCAAATTACCATGTTTGTTTTGTTTTGAAATAGATTTTACTGAAGCTTGTACTCTGAATGGGTAAAATTTGGGAGAAAAAGTCCAAATTTGACATACCTTTTTCAAATCGCTGTAGCTCAAAACAAAGGACACCACCATATATTTTTTTTTTCATTTTTTCATTCATCATAAATAGCTCTTCCAAAAAAACAATGATAGAAAAAAAGTTTGATACTTTGAAAAAAATCGCTTATGGGTTGGATACACCCTTAATACAGTATGCAGGCTTAAGCTGTTTATTTAACATATTACACTATTAATATTTTTGCTTTTGTTACTGTTTGCTAACAGTTTGCGTCCATGGTCCATAATTATCAGACGCCGAGTAACTCAATGCAAAAATTAAACTGTTTGACAGTCGTATCGATGTTTATTATTTTAAATGGCCAATATTAATTTATTTCCTTTCGGAGGCGATTTGACTGGTATTTGCTAACAATTTGGACCTTGATTCAGGTTATAAAACGTTTGAGTTGCGTCTAATAGAAATCTCATTTTCAAGCATTGGATTGGTCAGGTTTTAGCTAATGCTCAAACCTTACCAATAAAATGCATGAGAACGATCTCAGACGCAACTTTAAAAGCTTTATAACCCCAGACCCTGGTCATACGCTGAGCAACACTGACTATAGTCTGAATTCAAACTGTTTGTCAATTTTCTTAAGGATTAGGCAATTAGAAAATATACAGATCTTAATTTGACAAATATTTCAGACGACAATTTCGAAGCAGATTACATAACGGGAGGCAACTGGTTGCCAGAGACGAAAGTATTAGCAGACGACAATACAGCGAAACTGTTCGATTCAGCGCTCCCTCTCTTCAACGACACCCAATGGGATACAAATATTTGTGCGTTGTTCGGAGGGAGTCGTTATAGGGAGGGAATTGGTTTACATTTGCAAACAGCTTGGATCCAGATCAGACGCCGCGAAACGCGGCGTCTAATCTGGATTCAAACTGTTTGTCACTCATAATTAAAAAAATATTCTGTCAAAATGTCCAATAATTAGCTTTTAGAAATACAGCAGACGACACCTTTAAGCAGAGTTTATTACAGCAGTAGAAGCGTTAGAAATAACTGTCCTGTTTAGGGAATTGCGGCAAGTGTCGTTGTAAGGAGGGAGTCGCTGTTGGGAGGGCCGTTGTAAAGAGGGAGCACTGTACTTACCGAACTGTTCCCCGGCCGAAGCCACGCCCCTGGAACCATTCTGACCATCCTGATGCTCGGGTAGTATTGAATAGCAGAGTCCATATTCGTATGTTCTTACAGGTACGATCGATTTACTGTAAAAATACAATGTTTTTTATAGTGGTATATTTCTGTAACCAATTAATGATTGTTTCCTGATAATATCTCACATAAATACCTAACTAGTTTGTTTCCACACTTCGCACTAGCTTTCAGATAATTGTCTAAAAGAGGAATATGAAAACTTTTTTACGATAATCAGATATTGTAACGATAGTTCTTGTCACTATTAAACGAATCTACAGCGCTCCCTCTCTCCAACGGCCCTCCATACAACGGTTCCCTCCTTACAACGACCTTTGTCGCTGGTCCCCAAACAAGACAATTATGTCTAACCATTTCACTGCTGCAGTAACGTCTGCTTAAAATTGTCGTCTGCTGTTCTTCTAATAGTTACATAATGATAATTTTGAAAGAAAAAGCTTAATGATGAGTGACAAACAGCTTGAATCCAGATCTGACTCCGCGTTACGCGGCGTTTGATCTGGATTCAATCTGTTTGCAAATGTTTACCAATTTCCCTCCCTATAACGACTCCCTCCAAACAACGCACTCAAGGCGTGTCTCCCATTGGGTGTCGTTGTAGAGAGGGAGCGCTGTATATAACAAATTTACTATCTCTTTATCACGAACACGGTTTATTAACTATAGAGAAGTTTCATGTTACAAGTTTCTAAAAATAAAAAAGGCTTTTTAGCTAAATTAACAAAGCATTTTCAAGACAAGCTTCAGTTAACTTATATTATGTGATGGAAGTATGATACCAACAGACCATTTGGCGCGATATGATTATTGTTAGGTTTTCGTGAACAGAACCCATTTTCAACTAATTAGTCAGCAAAGCAGCACACGCTTTTTACGTATTTTCATTGCGTACATGCGTTAATGCGCGACTATATAAACTTCTGCTACCCTGATTTTAGCGCTTTAAAATGTATCATCATTATTGTGTACTTGCACTAATCTATTGTCATGCAAACGCATTAAAACTGTTTTATTATTGATTTTTTATGATCAAACAATTGTATCAACGAATCATCAACGTTTTATTTGTGCTTTCGGCTTCATGCAGGGATCACGCGGTGTTCCCGTGAAATATGCATGGTCCCTATAATGCCTAGCACAACCAAACGGAACGAACTAGAATGGATATTTCTGTAAAGAGGCATTGTCAAACTTCTCTGATAAGTAATGCATATAAACAGGTTGTCTGCTAAATGACGGTAGTGGAATGTTTAGTTCGCTGCTTTCGGGTTCACATGCAACATGCATGGTCCAAGTATGCAACAACAATTGACCCGATATCGCAAACTATATTCAAAGAACACAGGGCATCTCTCGTTAAATTAACAACCATAGATCAAAAAGCGTCCAATGGTACGCAGAAAGAAATGTACGGGTGTATGATGTGTTACCATGTGTTTTCTCCTCTTTAACCCTTTCAACCCTAGTCCCGCATATAGGCGTCCTTTTCAAACAGTATACATGTGAATAGTACAGTTGTCCTGTGCAAACAGTGAAGACCCAGATCAGAGGGCTCCGAAAGGAGCCCTCTGATCAGGACCTTCACTGTTTGTCATAATGCAAAACATTGACAAAAAACAACCCTTAAAAGTCAGAAATGGACTAGACTAAAATGGAAACTGGAATTTTCCATTTAAAGTTTTAGGGAGGAAAGAGTTAAACTGTTTGCAAACACTGAGACTGAATCACCCCAACCATATCTAGACTATCGTGGGTTTTCCCGATTTCATATTTAGAAACATAACCAACCAAGTATAGTTTTATCAACCAATAGATAACCATGGAAATGCTACAGCCGTTCGATGCTATATTTTAAAGGCCTAATGAGCCCGCTAATCTGCACTGCTTTACAGTTATGGGGTCCTACCGATATACGGAGTGATCTCATTTTCACTCATAAGTTACATCCCCTGATTACGCGTGGGTAGTCCGTTTAGACAATGCGCTATTAACATGTGAAGATATGATTACTTTTTTTCTGACAATGATCAACAATCAGCATCATACTTAACCCTTTACCATATGACCTATTTATAATATTAAAGACATGTGGTCACTTAAAGCAGGTTGAAAGTAAAGCAGAATGTGCCTTAACCCTTTCCCCTATAGAAGCGACTTTTAGCGTGTTTAATTTATTCCTCCGCTGAAGAAAATAGTTCCAGTTTATACCCTCATGAACAATTACCATTACAACAATTTTACATAGCCTAGCAGATTTAAGCTTAAAGCAGGCTGAAAGTAAAGCAGAATGTGCCTTAAGGCACATTCTGCTTAACTTTCAACCTGCTTTAAGTGGTCACCTGTCTTCAAAACTATAAACAGGCTATGAGGTAAAGGGTTAAGGCACATTCTGCTTTACTTTCAGCCTGCTTGAAACTACCATCTGTTTAGGCTATATTAAAATATGTATGGTAATTGTTCATGAGGGTATAAACTGGAACTATTTTCTTCAGCGGAGGAATAAATTAAATACGCTAAAAGTCGCTTCTAAGGGGTAAAGGGTTAATTTGGACTGGACGTTGAGAAATCAAACTGTGTGCAAACATCAGCTAAGCCATGCTCGTCACTTTAACCCTTTCACCGCCAAATTATTTTTGAGTGTTTTACCCCTACACCGTTATTGTGTCGTCTGCTTCAATATTATTGTCTGCAATATCATTTCAAAGTTAGAATTAAGAGAGTATGACATAAGAAATATCGAAACGGGTGCCAAACAGTTTTGATCCTGATCAGACGCCGCGTAACGCGGCGTCTGATCAGGATCAAAACTGTTTGCAAATTCGACTTTAGGCGATTCTGGCGGTGAAAGGGTTAAGCTTTAGTTAGTATTACAAAATATGATTTTAGTCGCATCTATTTATAGTAAAACTGACGGTGCCCGTGTACATACAATTGGTATATCCACTGCACCAAAACGAGTTTATTAGGCATATTATAGATTTTCACAATAAATATGTATTTGAAAGAGACTTCACTGTTTGTCATTTTGCAATATATACTCAAACGCAAAAGAAACTGTGCATGCCTCAATCCTTTATATCGCATAACTAAGACTTTGGATTTGCTTAAAATGTTGCACAGTTCATTGGCTATCACCAGTAAATGGAATGAAATGAAAACAATGTTGACTTATGTGAGTAAAATGAAATGAACAACAAAATGTGAAATGCATGTTCAATGCACGTAGAGCGCGTGCACTACATTCGAATCGGTTAAAACATATCGTGAACCACAAATATGTGTTCCATTGGCGATAAAACACAGAATAACATGTCCATTGTTAAAAAGAACAGCTCTTGCGTAAATCAAACCAATTAACGTTCTTAAAGTGATGTTGATGTCACTGGCAAAAGCTGGTTGTTCAGCCACTATACCCTTATTTCTTCACGTGTATATGGCTAACAAATAAATACGAACATATTCTAGCTAATGGCTACATAAGCTACGAGTGTAAAGCATAAGGAGTGAAAAATGCAATCCACGCTTTAAACATTGACGTCAATAGCCGTTACATTTTGTCAATATAATTGCACTTAACTAATGATAGAAGCTATTGTGAAGATACTCACGAATATCTATAAACTGTAGGGTTCTTTTTTAGTAAAATCCTGGTTTAGCAATTATGCTACTTTTGATTTGACCCCTAACTTGATTGCATTGAAACTAAATGAACAATATCGTGTCGAGGTTATTGCAAATGCAACCATCATCAAGAGAAAATATTGATACCGGGTAAGTCATATTTGATCAATCAATATTCCGTGAATGACGTGACAGTTTCTTTTGCCTTTGAGTATATTATAAAAAAAACTACCTAAATTGTCTAAATTGGACCAGTCTTTGTTTGAAACTGGATTAGTCTATCGGAATAAGTTTCAGGGAATAATGAGTTAAGTTCAAATCTAATACGATCCCTTAAGTTTTGCGGGTCTTATCTTTATACAGAAGTAGTTTAGATCTACTTGAACTTATTATACGTCGTCTGATCTGAGTATGTCCTGTTTGCCCATGGTTATACAGTGGAGAATCTGTTATTCTTTCCAAATAAACGCGTTTACGCTAAAACTAATATTTACAGTGCAAACAGTTTGGAGACAGATCAGACGCCGGGTAATCCGGCGTCTGGTCAGGCTCCAAACTGTTTGCCACCAAAATAAACAAGAATTATCAGAATTGTCCAAAAGCTGTTCTATTCTACGTTTTAGTGCTTTGCGTTTGCGTACGTTTGCGTTTAAACGGGAAAGAATAACAGATTCTCCACTGTACTCACTTGACCCTAGACACAAACTTATGATTCAAACTAAAAAAGACATTTTGTGAAATAAATAAGTGGCACTTTTGATGCGAGCTATTTAATCAGCAAAAGGGTTAACACATTCAATCCTAATGACGAGTATACTCGTCTTTTACAAACAGTGTACCTATGAGGGTTACACTTGTCTCGTGCAAACAATGTATACCCTGATCAGAGGGCTCCTTGTTTGTCATTTTGAAATATATTGTTTAAATCAACCTTAAATAGTCAAAAATGGACTAGACTTATTTTGACATTGGAAGTGTCCAATAAAAGTTTCAGGGGTGACTGAGTTAAAGATACTTACCGTGTACATGAGACTCCTGCAAAATTGCAAAGTAGGATGAAGTTGTCCAGGGGTTCCGACATATTTGCAAGGGATTCACTGTCCACAAAACTCATGGCCATTCGGAAATTTTCCCGGGTCCACGAGAGAACATCGTTATCTGAAATTTAAGTGTGTAGTTTCTGTCGCACTTTGATCTGTTTCAGTGCTATGATAAAGAATTGAGAGAACATTTTCGCAAATTCTTGGTAACATCGTGTGAGCATGAACATGTGAAATGTTATACTGTATTTCCCAATCGCAATGGATCGGAATTTCAGGAAATTTTATATTTTTGAGAATATTGATTATGTTATTCTAAGTGGCAAACAATTTACGACTGATCAGGTGCCGAATCACATCGGGTCTGACCAAGCTCTAGATTGGATGGATGGATGAGTTTGGTTTTACGGCACTGCGACACAAAATAGGTCATATGGCGCCGATGAATTAATGAGGGATGATGAGAAGAGATGATGATTTCAGGTAGATGATTTTGGCTAATCGCATTCGTTGCCAGCAGCGCATGAGATCAAAACCACCAACCTGCCTTCCTTTTAGTTCTTGACAGAGGGGACAATCTCGGTCTAATAAACAGAAAAGATCCCCTATGACAATTAAGCTCCAGAACTACGTCAAAGTATGAAGGTCTCTGGAGAAGCTCTAAATTGTTCGAAAAGGAAAAAAGAAATTATTGGATAACAGAGGCTTATGAAGGTAAACGGTTTATCAAATGTTGTCACAATTTGGTCTTGCTAAACCATTTAACCGTTTAAGTCTTCTGAAGCAATATTGGCAAACAGTGTAGAATCCGATGCGACGCCGGGATAACGCGGCGTCGCATTAGGGTCTGCAATGTTTGCTATATCGTATGCAAATGTTTGCTCAATAGATAAACATTGCAGATTTTCTATAATAAAATACTCCAACAAGCACCAAGTGAGAGTCCATTGCAAATTCCGGGGATAAATGGATTACCAAAACACTATCGTTATAACGTTATTTGGAATACGGACATGGTCGATTTACCCATTTATGCCTGGATGTTGCAATGCATTTTCCATATACTCGTATGATAGCTGGACATTCTCGTTAAAGGTATAGAAGGATGGTCTGAAGAAATTGCAGACTTTGTCCATATACAGTGGAGAATCTGTTATTCTTTCCCGTTTAAACGCAAACGTACGCAAACGCAAAGCGCTAAAACGTAGAAAAGAACAACTTTTGGACAATTCTGATATTTCATGTTTATCTTGGTGGCAAACAGTTTGGAGCCTGATCAGACGCCGGGTTACCCGGCGTCTGATCTGGCTCTAAACTGTTTGCACTGCAAATAATAGTTTTAGCGTAAACGCGTTTATTGGGAAAGAATAACAGATTCTCCACTGTAGCAAAATATTTCATATGAGACGTCAAAACAGGGTATACACTATTTGCTATTGTCAACGTTTGAGTAAACAGCCACTAAATGATTAATTGAATGTGTTCCCCTATGTATTTCATTTTTAACGCCCCAGTACATAATCCTCGATTGATCATAGATTGAAATTCTAATTTGAACCTGTGAGACTTTTAAACATTAAAGTGCAAATCGATATTGCTGCCAAAGGCACTATATATCACAGCTTTAATTAAGAAACAGTTGCATTTAAACACAAATCTGCAGAGGTTTCATGAAAAAGCAATATGGAAATGTCATAAACGTCATTGATAAGAATACCCCATTGGTTACATACACACTAGTTCCCTCAAATATGTACCAGACCATGCTCTCTGCTATATATAAATACTGAACATAACTATAGTAAAACCTCTCTATTAGTTTTTAAAGTCGCCTTACGGCGCAATTGGCACTGAAATAGTTAAACTAGAAAACTGATCGTTTGGTTGAACGCCTATCTTAAAAAATATACATCCAGTGGTGTTGTTCATAAACGTATGCTAAAACAGTACTTATAAAACATATGCACACTTACCGTAGGCGCAATTACCGCATCACTTTTAAATCATGACTAAATTTGGCTAAAATGATGTCTTTTTTAATATCGTCTTAATATACTTTACTCTTTCTGCACATTTAATTTAATTTGGGAGTTCCTTCCAAAATTTGAATGAACGAGTTGGATTTTCCGGCACTGCGACACAAAATACATGCAGGTCCGATAGCGCCGATGAATAATGATGGATGGTGAGATGAGATGATGATGATTTTAGGAAGATGATTTTGCTAATTTTATTCGTTGCAAAACAGCACATGTAATCAAAATCATCCCCTGACTTCCTTGTATAATTGGCAAAACTGCTAAGTACCCCAGGAACTATGTTGAAATTTTCTTTTTCATTGATCGTGATTACGTAAAGGGCTTTTAAGATTTATGAAATATAAACAATTTTTAATTATTTTATGAAAAACATAACAATGTTTATGAGAAAATTATGCCTTTATACGTTGAAGAACAAAGCATAGTGCCAATCAAAAAGTTACATTTTTGGAACAATGTCAAAAAATGTGTATGACCACCATTAGCTCTCACTACAGCCATACACCGAGTCCTCATAGACGTGATACAATTCCTGATGACGTTGTATCCATGGACCGCGGACGTCTTTGTTCATCTGCTACACATCCGGTTCTGCGATACCTTGTCATAAGCTTGATCATTAATTGCTTCGGTGATCAAAGGTTGATGAAAAGAACTCTACATGGGCAGATAATGCTGGTATCACACCATAACAGAAAAGGAAACGTGAAGAAGATGTTAAAATGGAAGACGTTTTCAATTACCTCAGCATGTGTCAGCCCGCTCTGTAAAAGCCCTATGGTTCTACCTTGTTCTTCAAGAGACATCCGACCCATTTTTTGTGTTTTCCAAATGTCGAAGTCAACGCATTCAATTTTCAAGTGAAATTTGTGAAACATAACACAGCCCGTGTTGCACGTGCCACTTACCCTGGTTCGAGCCTGTGTACCGGCTACACGAAACGGCTGACTGAACATAACTAAAACCGGTTTCAGTCGATCAAGAATCTCCATGCACACGTTTTGACGTGTAAACAAAATTTATTTGAATAAAAACTAAAATATCAAATAATATTTAGGTTGGGGTGCTTAGCAGTTTTGCTGAGTATAGTTTGCGACAGAGGGGATAATCTCGGTCTAATAAACCGAAACAATTCCCTTTGACAATAGCCCCAGAGCCACGACAAGGTAGGAAGGTCTCTAGGACCAAATTTTTGGAACAATTGTCCAAAACGTATGATAGATAATATGCATTTGGTTTCGGATGGTAATGTTGGTATGTTGGTATTTTGACCATCTTAGTGTTTATTGGTGTTCATCAAAGGAAGCATGTCTTTGCAGTGGTTTTTGTATTACTAAAGACATCATTCCATGTTCATTAACCCATTCTCCCATAAATACGCATGTGTACGCCTGTAATTTATTCCTCCACTGAAGAAAAAAGTTCACTTTTATATATCGATGAATATGTATCATAAGAAATATTTTCATCAACTGTTTCAAGACTAGAAACAGGTTATGGGATAATGGGTTAACCATTTAAACACCATGGACTGTTTGAAAAATACTCCTTACATTTGCAAACAGTGTATATCAGAGGGTTCCTATAGGAACCTTCAGATCAGGGTCTACACTGTTTGCTATTTTAGAGCAGCTTTTATTTAACTACCCAGAATTTCAAATAGACTGGTTCATAGTTTGGTAGCTAAAATATTCACAAGGTTAATGGCCAATACCATATCATGATTCGGCTGTATTATATTATTATAGTATCCCTTTAACTCATTACTCCCTGAACATTCAAATGGACACATGTCCAAATCAGTTTTGTCCTTTTAAACAATTTAATATTATTTGTTTTTTATCACTTTTGGTTAGCTGTGATTGGCTGTAATTTTATTTTCATAACCCCATGAAAAAAAATAATAATGCCACGCCTTGTCGGGACTACTTTCTCTTAGTCCAGCTGCTCTCCACAAGCGCTGCATGAAACAGGACGCCAAATGACGTCATTGACGACGACGTTACTGCAAAACAACGTCGCGTTTTGGCGGAAAATATATATAGCTGAGGGGTTTTAAAAGTGCTAAATAATGAACACTCGTGTCAGATTTTCTATTTAACTACTTTCTTAAATTCTGTTGTGATATTAAATTATAAGGAATAATTCAAAATATTTATTGTATTCATGGAGGTTTCATACAGTGTGACCAGGTTTTTTTTTATACCTCCATGAATACAATAAATATTCGAATTATTCCTTAAATGTATTGCAAAAATGCAAACGGTGCAGATCCTGGTCATAGGGCTCCTGTAGGAACCCTCTTATATTGGCCTTAACTGTTTGCACATGCAAAATGTACTCTTCACAGGTACATTATTTGTAAATGATCATTAATGCACAGCTTATGTTCAAATGGTTCCAAGAAAAAAAGATAACATAATTCACGCTGTTATCGTTGCTATAATGAAGTATTTACTTGATGTTGTTTTCAATAATAGTCAAACAGAAAGCTTTATGTTGACTTCAGAAATCTTAGTATATAGTGCATAAATGTTTTATACATAAATAACTATAATTATTTAATTAGTGTTGACACTTACCGTAGGAAAACTGTGAGCTATTTGTCTCCCACTTCGAAAAATATGAAAAAAACATACAAATAAATATAACACTAAATGACTAAAACAACCTGTCAATTTCCTAGCCTGTCAAAACGTGTACAGTGCTCCCTCCATACAGTGGAGAATCTGTTATTCTTTCCCAATAAACGCGTTTACGCTAAAACTATTATTTGCAGTGCAAACAGTTTGGAGCCAGATCAGACGCCGGGTTACCCGGCGTTTGATCAGGCTCCAAACTGTTTGCCACCAAGATAAACAAGAATTATCAGAATTGTCCAAAAGTTGTTCTTTTCTACGTTTTAGTGCTTTGCGTTTGCGTACGTTTGCGTTTAAACGGGAAAGAATAACATATTCTCCACTGTACAACGGCCCTCCCAACAACGATTCCCCCATACAACAATGTTCCCGTTGTTCCCAAATCAAGACAATTATTTCTACCTCTTTACTTGTCGCGATACATGGTCCGATCGTTCTGTTAAACAAGACTTGTATCACATATAATACCAAAAGTTTTATGTTATTTTGTATCATTGTTCCTTTGTAATGCTGATGGGCTTGTATGATTAAGTTAAATAAAATATGTTCTGCTTTGTTCTGTTATGTACAATAACGTCTGCTTTCAATTGTCGTGTGCTGTTTTTTCTCAAACTTACATAATTATTAGTTGACATCTTGACAGAATAAATATAATGACGAGGATTCAAGCTGTTTGCAAATGTAAATCAAGTCTTAAATTTCACTCCCTATAGCTACTCCCTCCGAACAACGTACACAAACTTCGTCTCCCATTTGGTGTTTTGTAGAGAGGGGGTACTGTTTTTCAAACCGGCTTGGATCAAGATCGAACACACCGTAGGATTCTTCAGGGCTACCATAAGTTGACATGAAAAACCCTAAAATTTCCAAATTTTGACATGCGACTACTTAAAGCAGGCTGTAAGTAAAGCAGAATGCGCCTTAGGGCGCATTCTGCTTTACTTTCAGCCTGCTTTAAGATACCATGTAGTGGGAAAAAATCCCGAGATTTAGGAAAAATCCGGAGAAATGGCAGCCCTGATACTTTGTTTCATTCAGGAGATTGCACTTGGTTTTTGAAAGACGAATATGTGCTATCGTGGCGTCATAATTTGTGTAACACAGTCGCCGTCAGATTGTTTCCAGCCTATTTTGTCTGCCTTTTTTTATGCAATTCTTTGAGGGGTTCGCTGCATTTACGCGGTGTTTGATCAGGATCAAAACTCTTTGCAAAAGTTAGTAGTGTCGGACGTTGCATTTAAGGGGTCAGCCCCTCTAATGCCTTAATCCATTACAAATTACAATGTTTATTTTGATATGGAAATAAATGTTTTAAAACTAAGGATTGAAGGGTTAACTCATTCACCCATGAAACATTAAATGGACTATTCCAATTTCCAATTCAGTCTAGTCCAAATTTTATTATTTTTGGGTGATTTTTACAATATACATGTATATCAAAATGACAAGCATTGCGTGCTCTGATCAGAGGGAAAATGTAGGAAGCCTCGGAACAGGGTCTACAATGTTTGTATAGGGCATGTGTACAATTCATTGGTACACTGTTTGTAAATGACGAGTATGCATTCAGATAGTGTTTAGTTTCCACTGGATATATAATAATGTTTTCACCATTTTAGCAGTTTTGTGAAAGACAACTACCTTTTGTTTAACGGCGTAATCTGTGAAACATAGTTTGACCGAACCGAGGAACACACTCAAGTGCGGTTTTGGAGTGTACATAAATAACGAGGCATAAAAGACTTGCAGATGGAACTTGCTAGATAGACTTTAAAATCAAACCTAGTTTAGCTATTTTATTTTGTTTTTTTTTATACCAAAATGTGTACAAAATCACATTTTCAATATTTGCATACAATACAAAATGCTCGCGGATGTACAAAAAGAGCGTAATAATTTGACTCAAATAGAAAAAGAAGTCATATCTTTTAAAAAAGCAAATGGACTAACATATCGCAATGGCCGAGTGGTTACGTCTACGACTCTTAGTACTGCAAAATATGATGTCATAGATTCGAATCCCGTCTACCGCCATTGTTTTGGTAATACAATGTAATAATATAAAAGATGACCTCGCACTGTGTGCAAGATGATTTAAAAAAGCCGTTAAAACATCATCGCCAGTAGGGCTTTGATTCAAAGGAGACCTAGGCGCAATGTTTATACAGCGTTTGGGTTGAGTTTGAGATCGTTCTCAAACATTTAATTGGTTAGATTTGAGCTTCTGACTCAAATCAACCACTTTATAACCTTGAATGATGCAAACTACGAAATAGGTACAGTGGAAAATCTGTTATTCTTTCCCGTTTAAACGCAAACGTACGCAAACGCAAAACACTAAAACGTAGAAAAGTACAACTTTTGGACAATTCTGATAATTCATGTTTATCTTGGTGGCAAACAGTTTGGAGCCTGATCAGTCGCCGGGTTACCCGGCGTCTGATCTGGCTCCAAACTGTTTGCACTGCAAATAATAGTTTTAGCGTAAACGCGTTTATTGGGAAAGAATAACGTTTTCTCCACTGTAGGTGCAAATCTTTTTTTACAATGCTGATGACATTAGGACGATGTATCTGACTAGGTAGGACGCTAAACCTTAGGAGAAACACACATTAACAGCTGGGTATACATACCGTACTTATTCCAAAATACTTCTCAAACGCCTGGACAATAACTTGCTGGAGCTCATGATCACCGGGGAAACCAAAATAGTTTACAGGGTTCGTGTTGCAGATGGTAACGACAGGGAAAGCGACGGTGTCTGGAGTAACCAACTCTATTGTAGTACTGATGGGATAGCTGCATAAATGGAGGATCTTGTATGAGTGCTCATTATTATTCATTTTTCATAAACGAGTTGACTAAAATAATATGACGCGAGCCTTTGCGAGCGTCATATTCATTTTTGTCAACGCGTTTATTAAAAATGATAATTAATGAGCACGAATATGATATTTTATTTATCAAAGCACCTTTCAAATTGAGTGAAGCCGTAGTTTGTAGACCCTCCGCTCTATAGATTTTCCGCCAAAACGTTACGTTGGTTACGTAAACGTCGTCGCAAATGACGTCATTTGGCGTCCTGCAACATGCAACGCTTGTACACTATTGTAGACGAACAGGTTGGGACGGAGCCCAAAAAGGTTATTCAAGGATTACGATAATTACATAATGGCTTTATCAGTGTGGTAATACCACGTGACTTTGACGTCATAAAAGCTACCATGTCCAGACGTATTTTGCCTCGATTGAACTTTTGAAAGAGCTGTAAGTATTTTATTTGCCATGCAAATGTGACGAGACCCGGCCAATTCGAACGAGAAAGTAGTAAGCTTTGATCGGGTCCACCTTTATCGCGGATTAGATACGGTGTTTTTGCTAGATCGGTGGAAAACTGGCTGGAGAGCACGCAAGACGAAGGGCTACTGTGTTCAGCGAAACCAATTTCTCGGAAAAATTCTAGGTTTGCGTATCTCTAAAGGTACATTGCAAGCACAATTAGCTGTTGATTGGAGAAATAATCGAATTGTATGCAACTGGTTCTGGAAAACGCAATCGAAATCGGGAAAATCAGAGATATACGGGAAAGCTACTTCGGGAAGATAAAATCGAGCAAGGCTACCCTGGGAAGCGGATTCGATGGTCAAATTAATTAACGAACGACTATACCTATTTAAATATTGCTTTTGTCCCCTTGATTATTATTCAAATACTTACTTTAACTAAAATTCAAATGAGATCACCACTAGGGATTTAAAACGTTTCCAAGTGTCCCCAAAACATTATCCCAAACAGTCCCGCAGATTTCGGCTGCAAATCAGGCTACCTAGAGTTCTAGAATTAACAGTGATTCGGACTATTTTTCAAATTTAGACATTACAATAATAATTACGTCACGTTACAATAACGACGTAATTTTGAAAACAAAACTAGATTCTGAATGTCATTTGATCATTTTAAGTAAATTAGAACAATTTTAGATTCGATATGAATTTGTAATTTGAATATGGCACAAGAGAACTCTTTTCACAACGCATTGATGTTGTTTTGCTTTATTTTTGGATTGATAGGTGTTTTTATCTACGGATGAATAAAACCGAATTACACCTATGACGAATCGTTTACCTTAGAGCCGAGGGAAAAAATTAAAGTAAGACCGTCCGGGTCTACTTGTCACTTGGTGTTTATGTGATAAACAGAACATTAAATGTGTGTGTTTTCAGTTTTTTCAGTATTGAATTTATTGAACTCGTTGGATAAAACGATATGTTGCTCGCCAATGCTCGCAACATATCGTTTTATGCAACTCGTTCAATAAATCCCCTTCTGCAAACACACTCATTCAATATCCTCTGTATACTTTATAACGTCATAACATAACCGTGATACGAGCTCGCAATATATCCCAAGGTCAGATTGCTCTGTTTTCATAGTGGCGATTTGATTTCTTTGTAGTGGATGTGTACTAGTGCAGCCCTCTGTGAACGTAACTACTGAACTAACTCAACTGAGAATTTTATGTCATAAAAATATCAACAAGGCACATGTTTGTTTTAATGCGTCACAGTGTGGTCTATATCAGATATAAATATGAGTATTACTGTTTGTACAGAGTAACATCCCTTGCTCTATCGTCGCCCTACGAACAGCCTATATCCCAATTTCCAAAACTCCTTAGTGCTTTCAGAGTATCTCATTTCTGTTGCATTCTCACACCCAAACCACGTTACCACTTCTAACCATGCAGTGGAAATTTGTCATCATTTGTCATTTTCAAGAATTGAAGCATGTTCTTTGCGTGACCCTCTTTTGATAGATTTTCCATGACCGATGGAACCAAGTCAATCACTTGAGCAATGTCCTGATGCATTTCGTCACCTTCGGAGATAGGAACACCACCAAGCAAGTCATTGATCACATCATTGCAGCTGTCACTGGCATCATGGTTGAACGTTTGGATGTTTTCTTTGTTCTGGTCTTGTTCTGATATAAAAGGCTCTACGATATTTCTTTGGTGATTTTGAAGGCGTTGTTAAATTTCTTTTGTTCATGGTAATTTTCATTCTCTTAAGGGGGCTCTTGAATCTAGGAGTTTGTAGCTTGTCTTGTGATTTTCCGATCGTATCATGTGTGGCATTATCACAGATGTCTATTTTAACATACTATGCCTTTGTTGAAGCATATACATGACGTCGGACCGTTTCCGTTCTCTCCGCTTTTTCTCTGTATTCAGCGTCTTTCGTACGCAGGTTAGAGCTATCATTATTCTGAAAATAAAACAAACATGCGTTAAGTTTTGATCATGTTTTTAATATCTGACATTATCTGGGGGAAAAGGTGGCATATTGCCGAACACACAGTGTCATCCTAGGTCAGCTATATTCACACCTTTATGATGGTATTTATATTTAACACTGCACAGGGAGCTGTATATGCTCATGAGCGACAAAATTCTAAAACCCTGATCAAACGCAGCGCCTTACGCGTGTCGTCTAATCAGGGATTACGATAGTTGTCCCTTAATAAGCCACCATTTCACATATGACGTTATATATGTAGAAATTAAGATATTGTTAAATTGCATGAGAAAAGGGAAAATTGACAGTATTATCAATTATATATTGACACGTTCTTTCGTCACCATAAAAACACAGCAGTCTGACCGTGGTATATTTTGCGATATACCACGGTTGTGATATGACGTTATAAAATATAATGGTAAACGACGTCTTGAGGCATTTCTTGAGTTATGCCAATCTATTAGTCAAGATTGGTGACATATCAACATTTCATGGTAAAACCGAAAAAATCGATGTTCTACCGCGGTATATCGTCCAATATATCACATTCGGTAATTCAAATATGCGTCATGTAACCAGGCGGGCTATGCGAGTTTAAAATAGTTTGGATCGAGGATCAGGCCCGGCATTTCTCTTGGTCTTACTCTCAATTCATATTTTTTACATAGGCCTTGCGTTCAATGTATACAATTGTGTATCCAGGTAACTGTGTCTGTCCACGATCTTTTGGTAGGTACTAAAGTATTTCAATAATAATTAAGAAGCCAAAAACAATATTTTAATAGGCATAATCAATATTTACTTAATTTGACTATCGAGTCCGCTTCCCAAGGTAGCCTTGCTCGATTTTTTTCTTCTTCCCAAAGTAGCTTTCCCGTATATCTCTGATTTTCCCGATTTCCATTGCGTTTTTCAGAACCAGTTGCATACAATTCGATTTTTTCTCCAATCAACAGCTAATTTTGCTTGCAATGTAGATCTACCTTTAGAGATAAGCAAACCTAGAATTTTACCGAGAAATTGGTTTCGCTGAACACAGTAGCCCTTCGTCTTGCGTGCTCTCCAGCCAGTTTTCCACCGATCTAGCAAAAATACCGTTTTTAATCCGCGATAAAGGTTGACACGATCAAAGCTTACTACTTTCTCGTTCGAATTGGCCGGGTCTCGTCACATTTGCGTGGCAAATAAAATACGTACAGCTCTTTCAAAAGTTCATTCGAGGCAAAATACGTCTGGACATGGTAGCTTTTATGACGTCAAAGTCACTTGGTATTACCACACTGTTTATGCAACTCCAAGACCGAAGGTTATGTGATAAAAGCAAATGTTCCTCGATTCTTGTCAATTCGCACCTTTACGGTCAATTCGACCCCTATTGCAAACTGTTTCTACCCACAATCTGGTAGACGTTTAGTTCATGAATTTGCTGGATGTGCGTCCCTTAGTCAGGTAGGTTCATCAAATTATGTCCACCAATAAGAAAACTGGATCTCCAAATTTTGAAATACAATTATTTTTTTCCGAATCGAATATGTCACTTGTACCTATCCAATATAACTTTTACTGATAACATGCAAAAAGGTTATTTTAAAACGAACCATTCACAATTATAACCAAAATGATTCGATTGCATGTAATTGACTAAGGTATTATAACTGCACTGTTTTATGAAAATGAAATTGCCATTTTGACCGATTTATCAATTGACCAATCGGAGGGGTCGAACTGACAAGAAAGCCTTTGGATGACCGAGAGAAACGACCTTGTTATAAACAAGTACATTTATTTTCACTTTGAATGTATTTTACCACTTTTCTGCTAACTTAAACATTCTGTTAATTATACCCGTATCTCTCCCGGAATCTAATAGTAAATAATCTTCTAAAATTTAACTAACTGATAATACACAAAATTATTTGTTTGTCAATATGTATGTTTTGTCTATGTATATACAATGTATAACGTTTTCCTCATGTATTCATGTATATCATGAACTGAGTGTAATAAAGGAAAATTGAAATTGTTAATGACTAAGAATAAGATCCATTATCAACAAACAAATGTTGCAATGGGCGTGCGCATGCGCAAAAATACAGCTAAAGGGATCGAAAACACAGGTAACCAGGCTATACAGCTGAGAAGACTTTATTTTCCCATTCAAATGCAAACAAAACGTAAATGCACTGCAATAAGATGTAGAAAAATACGTCATTTTGACAGATCTGACTTTTTATTTCAATCTGAGTGGCAAACAATTTGGAGCCAGGTCAGACGCCGAGTTACTCGGCGTCTGATCTGGCTCCAAAATGTTTGCAATGAAAATAATAGTTTTAAAGTAAACGTGTTTATTGGGGAAAAATAACGTCTTCTCCCCTGTACATGTAGTACATAAGACGGCAATAAACATTACTGATTAGCAGCTTTATTAACCCTTTCAATTCCATTATGCCGTAAATTTGTAGAACAGAGTCACTGCAATATTATCGTCTGCTTTCATTTTTCACCTGCTTTTACTTATAAAACTTTTAATTGTATGGTTCTGTTTTCTTAACCCTTTTCCTCATACATGTAGCCTGTTTCTAGTAGTTAAGATATGTGACCTATTAAAGCAGGTTGAAAGTAAAGCAGAATGCGCCCTAGGGCGCATTCTGCTTTACTTTCAGCCTGCTTTAAGTTACTATCTGCTAGGATTTCTTATGGTACATATTCATGACAGTATAAAATGGAACTATTTTCTTTGGTGGATGAATAAAATGAATGCGCTAAAAGTCGCTTCTATAAGGTAAAGGGTTAAAAGACGTCTGATCAGGAGCCAAATATTTTCAAGTATCAATGTTGTCCGCTTTAGCAGCGAAAGGGTAACAGAAGGGTTACATAAGTTTTTAGTAAAATATATTGTGAACTTTCATCTCTGTGAAGTGTAGTTTTAAAGAAGTCAAAATCGCTGTTCATATCTATCCGACCTAAAAAATCGTAAACTTCATGTTTTGGATCTTGCTCAGACACCGATCGATCGAAGAGGGCTGAAAATGATTCTTAAATAAAAAGAAATAAATTACGACAGTACCCCCTCCTCACGACGGTCATTTCAACATTACAGCGCTCCCTAAAATGGGAGACAAAGATTGTGTGCGTTGTTCAGAGGGAGTCGTCATAGAGAGGGAAATTTGCTTACATTGCAAACAGCTTGAATCCAGATCAGACGCCGCGTAACGCGGCGTCTGATCTGGATTCAAGCTGTTTGTCACTCGCCATTAAGTTTTTTCTGTCAAAATGTCGAATATGTAACTTTGAGAAAAACAGCAGACGATAGTTTTAAGCAGACGATATTGCAGAAGTGAAAGTATTAGGCATACAATTGTCTTGTTTTGGGGACAGCGGCAAGAGTCGTTGTAAGGAGGGAGTCGTTGTTGGGAGGGCCGTTGTAGAGAGGGAGCGCTGTACTTCCATCCATACAACAATACTTGCCGCTGTCTCCCCAAACAAGACAGTTATTCCTAACGCTTTCATTGCTGAAATGTCGTATGCTTTTTGCTTTAAATTGTCGTCTGCTGTTTTTTCCTCAAAGTTACCTTTTTGTAATTTCGAAGAAATATATTGACAAATAACAAAAAGTTTGAATCAAGTGTAAACAGTTTAAATTCAGATCAGACGCCTCGTAACGCGGCGTCTGATCTGAACTCAAACTGTTTGCACTTTAAGAGTATTATTTTTCCCTCCCTACAATAACTCTTTCAGAACAACACACAAGCTTTGGCTCCCATTTGGTATTGTTGTATAGATGAAGCAGTATAGTGCTAATAAACTATTTGATTTAAGTCATCACTTACCTTTGATATTTTCCCAGTAGCTTAACCATCTGAAATATGATCATTCCCAGGGATCCAAGGAGGAAAATGCACCATAATACCTTCAGTACTACATACGGGGTATTTCTTAGTCGCCCAAAGCCGTGCACAGTGGCGTAGTCAAGGTAACCATTAAGTGTATCCAATGCCTTTGTTCGTACCATGCCTAAAACTATAATCCTTTCGAACGAAATGTAGACCACACGTCTCTTTCAAAGTAGCCTGTTCAAACTTTTCACAACACTATCGAACAATAAATCCTAGAGCTCTATACAGTGGAGAAAACGTCATTATTTGTCGTAAATACGAAACAAAACGACACGAATCCAAAATGCAATGGGATGACAGCTTTTTGATTTTTTTTTATCTGATTGAAAACAGTTTGGAACCTGATCAGACTTCAGGCTACCTGGCGTTTGGTGTGGCTGAAAACTGTTAACAACAGAAATAAACGTTTCTCACAAGCGTGTTTTTTTTATAGATACAGAATAAGGTCTTCTCCACTGTTGTTTTGATATAGCAATCGCAAACAGTGAAGAAAATGTTAATATTTTTTCTTCACAAAAACGAAATTTAAAAGCATTGCATTTAAATGATGACATTGACAGGTTCTTGTATACATCGTATGCTCTTATATAATGTGACAAACAGTTTGGAGCCTGATCAGACGCCGGGTAACCCGGCGTCTGATCTGGCTCCAAACTGTTTGCACTTGAAATAACCGTTTTAGCACAAACGCGTTTATTAGGAAAAGAATAACGTCTCCACCACTGTAATATAAGAGCTGGTACAATGATCTGATGTTATTCTATAGTATAGATGAACGAGCGCTAGTTGCTTTAGGCTCCATAGATATTGTTTTCAGGTAGGCACTAACTGATGCATATTCCGTAAAGAGTTGACGCCCTGGTGTAACTGTCCTTAAAGCTGATCAATTATTTAAGCGTGTTTATCTTTATGATAAAAATAAATCTACTTTATGATTTAAAAAGCCATTTTACAAATTCTATTACTGTACGGGTTTTGACTTGTTCGTTCTTAAGTTGTAACTCTACGGGTGGGTTTTGTGGTTACTTGATAGATACGATTCTTTTTCAAATAGCTTGGATCCGGATCAAACGACGAGTAGAATGGCACCTAATAAGTTTTTAAACTGTTTGATACTTAAATTTCATTTTCGATTAAAAAAAGCAGCTAATATAACTGAGATAATTCTAGATTCTAACACACTTAGCGCACTTCCCTATATAAACAAAGAAGGGACGTATATGTGTATGAATTCTCAATAAAACACTCACGTGTTGTAACGTTCTAACACGACGTCATATGGCTTCGAAAGAAAATGCGTACGCCAAGAAATGTAACACCGTTGCTCCGGTGCAAATTAAGGTTAAATTATGTGTTATAATCGAAATAATAAATTAATACCAGTGTTTTATTTTGCAATCGAACACGGGTAGTCGTTGAGATGCTTGTAATTAAACCACTCGGCCTAAAGGCCTCGTGATTAAAATACTACGCATCTCAACTCATACCAGTGTTCGATTGCAAGATAAAACACTAGTATGAATTTATTATTTTTTAATTCTAGGACAACTGAGAGGAAATAGGTATCTGTATAGCAATGTTTAACTAGTCACCCCTGAAACTTTAAACTGGCAATTTCAGTTTACAATTTAAATTAAGTCTATTTTGAATAACTCGGGTGGTTGTAAACAATATGTTTGCCAAATGACAAACAGTGTAGACCCTGGTCAGAGGGAGAGGGCTCCTTCAGGAACCCTCTGATCAGGGTCTGCACTGTTTGCATAGTACACGTCACGTGTACTCTTGACAGGTATATGGTTTGAACATGACGAGGATCTCGTCTCTAGGGTTCAATGTGTTAATCTACACTGTTTGTTGATAGGAATTTCAATATAAAAAAACGAAAATGAAAATTTAGATCAGGCATTCCTTAGATCAAATTGGACTAATCCAATACACATGTATAATATAAGTTCGAAAGAATCCACTGATTTCAAATGGGTTAACAACATTGAGCGCCCGTGTCCAAAGTTTAACACATTTAAAACTCATTCAAATTAATATATTCTATTTTCACCAGATACACGATAGAATACTCATTCAAATTAATGTATTCTAATTGCACAGGATGCACGATACTGCTGTGGTAGATAATTATCACGCAACACTAGAACTAGTTCGAATATACGTAGATCCTCAACATCTTACAGTGGATAATACGTTATCTTTCCCGTTAACCCTTTACCTGATAGCATTGTTTCTAGTATTGAAGATATGTGACTACTTAAAGCAGGTTGAAAGTAAAGCAGAATGCGCCCTAAGGCGCATTCTGCTTTACTTTCAGCCTGCTTTAAGCTATTAACTGCTAGAATAAGGAAAGTATTAAATATGACACATATTCATTACGGTATAATTTGGAACTATTTTCTTCAGCGGACGAATAAAATAAATGTGCTAAAAGTCGCTTCTATAAGGGAAAGGGTTAAAACGCAAACGAACCGTAATGCAATAAAATGTAGAAAAATACAACTATGACGATCACCCTTTCACAAAGTTTATAAATGTGAACATATAGTGATGGCTTTAAGTATGTTGAGGAAAATTTCTACTGCGTTACACCGGATCAAAAAATACGATTACAACTCTCTATTTAATTGAGGGCTGGCGTGAGTAAAATTATTGACTTCTGAAACTTCCAATGGACAATTTCGCCCATTTTTGACTATTTTGGGATGTTTTTTTATATTACAAAATTATTTTTATATTTCTGCAGGAGCCCTCTGATCAGGGACTTCATTGTTTGCATAAGAAATCTGTACTCTCCACAGGTACACATTTGGTAAAGGACGCATATATACGTCACTAGGGCTTAATGAGTTAAGCATCAAAACACATGTATACAACTCTCTATGAATTTGAAGGCTGGAGTGAGTTAAGCGCCGAGAAAACAGATTAGATATTTTGGAGGGAAACTTTTCGCCAAATCGCTACACATGTCTACTATTGCACATCACAGTGAATCAGTGAAATCAACCTTCATAACATGTCTATGTTTTGGAAGTTATTATTTGGCGCGCTACTGGTAAAATACCTACATGTATTATTTATATCTAAGTTAATTGTCCACCCAGTTTATCGTCCGTGACCTGTAATGATAACGCGTAGCAAAAATATCTACCTGTAGATATTTGAATATCCCATTGATTAAATTTTCATAACCATAGCATGAGCCATCGAATGGAATCAAGGTGAAATGGTGTATACAGTAACATCATTGTACTTTTGACAAATGTAAATAGGCCTGTTTGTTAAATCGAATACAACAGTCAAAACAAAATCATTATAACATAGCCTGTTTTCTCTCCAAACATATTGCACTCACATACACATATTTAATCACTTTTATTCCATTATGACATGTTTTACTCCTAACTGAAGCAATTTGCCAGATACACTATCATATTTAGAAAACCAGTCTATTAAACCAGTTTTCAAACAATGTATTTTAACAAAAAATTACATATATGATGGTTTGATGTGCAGGTCATGGATAATTGCACATATCGTATATAGGTGCAGATGTGTACAGTCAACTTTGTGGTGAGCGCCCATTGAGAGAAAAAACATTGACATTTGTCAAAAGTACAATGATGTCACTGTATACATTCAATTCGATGGCTCATGCCATGGTTATAAAACTTTAATCAGTGGGATATTCAAATATCTACAGGTAGATATATCATCTCAGATCACGATGATAAACTAGGTGGATAATTAACTTTGATATAAATCATATCACTTTTTCCAGTAGCGCCAAAAACCCGATTCCAAAACACACATTTATTAAAGGTTGAATTCACTGTTTCACGGTATTAGGCATTTTGAGACATGTATAGCGGTTTGACGCTCAAGTTCCCTCCAAAATTTCTTATCTGTTTTGTCGGTGCTTAACTCACTTCATTCTTCAAATTATTAGAGAGGTGTATACTTGTATTTAGATTTGGCACAACATTTCCCTCAAACTACATAAAGTCAACCCTAATTGTACAAATTTATAAACCTTGTGAAAGGATGGTCATATAAGTTAGGTTTTATTGTATATCATGTTAATTAAAGTTTCCATGTGACTACACAATCTTAACCCTTTACAGTACTGAACCTTATTAGATTAACAATTTTTGCGATTCGCTTGCAATTCGATGGCAATTCGCTTGCGATTCAAAATAGTAACTCTACCCTCGGGTAAGTTTTCTTGAATGGTGTATCTCTCAAATGTTCGCAAATATGCCTTCGTTAATTTTTTCGATTCCATTTTCGTCACAACCGCTTCGGAAAATTCGCGATAAAATATTCAAACGTAGGATTTGTTTTTTGAAGCGCTCGATTCGATGGCAATTCGATGGCAATTCGCTTGCGATTATCAATTTAATTTAATGAGGTTCAGTACTGTACATGATAGCATTGTTTCTAGTATTGAAGATATGTGACTACTTAAAGCAGGTTGAAAGTAAAGCAGAATGCGCCTTAAGGCGCATTCTGCTTAACTTTCAGCCTACTTTAAGCTATCATGTGCTAGAATATAGAAAATATTCCCCGTATATTCATGACTGATTAAATTGGACCTATTTTCGTCAGCGGAGGAATAAATCTTTTTCGCTAAAAGGCGCTTCTATGGGGTAAAGGGTTAACCCATTTGTACCCACGATCCCAAATATGGGACAAAGGCAAACAGTGTATACTCCGATCAGACGCCGCATTATGCGGCGTCTGATCAGAGTCTCCACTGTTTGCTGATAGGAATTTCAATATAAAACAAAATAAAAATGAAAATTTTGACCAGACATCCATAAAAATTAGACTTAACCAATATATAAACATGGAAGAATCCACTGGGTATAAATGGGTTAAGATTAAGTTCATTTACGAGTAACTGCACAATCATAAACTGTAGATCACATCACTGATAGTAATATATAATTTGAACTTATTTTGCCCTAGACTGCTTATTGCAGATAGAAATCCAGGTCGTTGACTGTCGTAGGACACTTCTATCCATATATTTCCTCGCAAACTAGTGGAAAACTTACAATCATAGCATACATATATTTTACATACTTTATAATATGCAGGCATAAATAAAACAACTCATAATTAAGAAAACACAATTTGAACTTGCACTAGATATATGCAACAAAACAAAGGCTATGTCATTATTTTAATTTTTTTTTATACATAGTGTCATAAGTTTTGCTTTTACTGATTTTTTGTGATGTGTATATCATTTCTATACTAAGAATATTTTATATGATCAATTTTTGTTGTATAAAATGAAAAGCAGTATATAGCAGATTAATCAGGTGATAACAATTAAAATGGGCAAAGTGTAATCTCCTCAAAGTGTTATCTTCTGTAAATGTTGTTATCCCTTATTTACAGATATTATATATATCATCAACACCTCTTCAGCACCCGAACTTTTTGACATTCTGGTCATAGTTTGAAACATATTATAACGGCATTGGTATTTTGAAATATCAGCAGACAACAACATTAGCAAATGATAATTTATTCACAATGTGAAGTGTTAACTCATTATCCCTGAAACTTCCAATTGGCAGTTCCAGTTTGCAATAAAAGCTGGTCCATTTTAGACTGTTTATGGTTGTTTTTTGGTAATAAATTACAAAATGACAAACAGTGAAGTCGCTGACCAGAGGGCTCCTGTAGGAGCCCTCTGATCAGGGACATCACTGTTTGCATTGGACAAGTGTACTATTTACAGGTACACATTTGGTAAAGGACGCATATATGCGTCACTAGGGTTAACTTGATTAGTGAGAGAGTTTATCTGAATTCACATTATAAAGTCACCTGAAATTGGTGTCACGGTCAGTCACCAGAGACAAAGTACATGTATCTAGTTACTGTAAAGCGTAGGTAGTGGTGTCAGGGTGACACAATAGGTAGGGAAATGATGAATGCTAGCATTCTAAAGCGGTAAACAGGCTTTTTGGTCACCAATTTCAGGTGACTTTATAATTCAAATTGTCTTACAAATCAAGTTAAAATGTGTGCCTAAGTTTTGCATTCTTCCTGTCTGGGTGAAAACAAGTAGGAAAACTCTACTGAGGCTAATGCATAATTATGGATCTAAGAATTTCGGCGTATTCTGTATGAATTAACTAAATAATATTCCCCCTCCAACACTCGGAGATCTTGCAAACATTATATATATGCGGTATATATAAGACGTTGTTTATACTTGAAGTGAAATCAGAGCGGGCTTTAGGTTACCATATAAATCTACATGATATGACTTGTCCACGTAAATACACTTGTGAAACTAAAGATGCATATGATGTGGCTTATACAGCGTTCCCTCTCTACAGCGACATCCAATGGGAGACCAAAATCGTGTGCGTTGTTCGGAGGGAGTCGTTATAGGGAGGGAACTTTGCTTACATTTGCAAACAGTTTGAATCCAGATCAGACGCCGTGTAACGCGGCGTCTGATCTGGATTCAAGCTTTTTATCACTCGTCATTAAATTTTTTTCTGTCAAAATATCAAAAATGTAACTTTGAGAAAAACAGAAGACGACAATTTTAAGCAGACGATATTGCAGCAGTAAAAAGGTTGGACATAAACGTCTTGTTTGGGGAACAGCGGCAATGCGTCGTTGTAAGGAGGGAGTCGTTGTTGGGAGAGCCGTTGTAGAGAGGGAGTACTGTACATGCAGTGATGTATATTAGGGACCATTGGAGTGGGTACGGAAGGCATATACATGTAGTGGTAGATTCATGATTCACTAATTTCACACTCTGATATGGCCTAAAAAAAATCAGGGTCCAAGTAGTTCACTGTTGTGCAATGGGACTGATAATTGAAATATTTGAAAGGTACAGTCGAACTTCGATATCTCGTTTAACTCGAACTATCCGATAGTTCGACATATGAACTGCCTTATTTCATGCTAGGTTAAGTCGAACAAACCCATATTTCAAGCTATAAAATACGGGTATGTTCGACAAAACCGACTTCGAGATATCGAAATTAGACTGTATAGTAATGTACACTTATTCTGTAACGGGTTTATCACATCAGTAACGGGGTTCGATTTAACCTGTGCATGCATTATAAATGTTACAAGACAATACACACTCCTGATCATCGTATTGGTATTTTCCCTAATAAAGATTACAATTTGTTTAGTTTTTGTGTCATTTTCTAGGCAGAGGTAACCCTAAGGATATGTTCTCCAATGTATGTCTATTTGTCTGTCTATCTGTCACACTTTGCCATCTAGCATGATGTACAACATGTATACTCACAGACATGGTACTACATGTACAAACAACCTTTTTATGGAGGGATACGTTTTAAAGCTATACTTCACCTGTAGTATGTTAATGCCAGGTGAGTTTCATATTATGAGCAAATTTCTTTACGTTTATACATGTTGTAGATTATATTGAGGTTGGTTTTTATTAATTGGGACAAACAGTAAAACCTCTGAAAACCTGGGGCCCGTTTCATAAAAGTTCGTACGAAAAAACCGGTCGTAAGTCAAAACTTAAAATTTAATTTCTGATTTCTCTATATTGTCTTGTGACATCTCTTTGGAATCGTCTTTTCAAGAAGAATAAAAAGAGATGTCATAAGGCAAAATTAGATGGAGAAAAACATAATTAAACAGACCTTTATAATCTGATTTACGACAACAGTTGTCGTACGATGTTTTATGAAACGGGCCCTAGACACATATACAGATAAATAATAGTCATCAAAACGGATTGCCACTTAATGTTTAATGATAGTATTTCAGAAAAATGGTGTATTCTGATTTACTTTCAACCTGCTTTAAGTGATCAGGCTTCTTCAAAATGAAAAATAGACTATGGGTAAAGGGTGAAATGAACAGAACAAGGTTGATTCAATACGTATGAGTATGATTTTCAAATCTGATGGTTACACATAATGAGGCATATACAAGGAGGATTCAAATCTAGCGGATTTTTTTTATATATGCAGTAGTTCATACATAAATCGGGTTTTATATTAGGTTCACGATCATTGGGTTAAGGTTGGTTACACACATGTGTGCAATACTTCATATACACTACATGCACTAGGGACAGGTATAGTTGTATGCTTCAGTAACCAAGGGTGATTCATTAGGGGCACAGGAGATGGTTCAAGTAGCTCTTTAGGGGTACCAAATAAAGCTTATAAGGGAACCAAAGGTAGCCCAAGTTTCTAATTAGGAACACCAAAGATGGCTCATTAGGAGCACTAGAAGTGGTTCAAGTGGCACATTAGGGACAAAAAAGGTGCTCATTAGGGGCACCAGTGGTGGCTCAAGTTGCTATTTTAAAAGCCACCACTGGTGGCCTCAATTTCCTACTACTTATTGCAAAATAACCCAACAGCAACGAATTACTGTACAGTAAAAAAACTCTATTACGACAACGAAAAGGAAGGCAAGTTGATTGTACGAAAGACAGGTTGCATCTTAAAGCAAGTTGAATATTAAACACAAAACTTCGAATGTTTTTTTTTGTTTATATTCTTCTTGATTTAAGCAGCAACCTGCGTTAAAAACCAAATGATTAGCATAGTTTAGTGGGTGCAATCGCAAGGAATTACTGTAAATAATTTACACACGTATAAACACTAAAACTTAAAACGCATTTTAATATTTCATTATTCAATCAACACAATATGATCTACGTAAATCCAGTGGGAGTAATAGTGTGAACCAAACCAGTAGTTAATGATGTCGTGGGATATATTGCAAATAATATAAATGAGTTCCGATATACAGTCGAACTTCGATATTTTGAACTAGTTTAACTCGAACTATCCGATAGTTTGAAATATGAACTGCATTTTTTCATGCTCGGTTAAGGCGAACATACCCATATTTCAAAGTTAAAACGTGGCTTAGCCACGTTTTAACTTTGAAATACGGGTATGTTCGACAAAACCGACTTCGAGATATTGAAGTTCGATTGTAGTCCAATGCAGTTTGCGCTTCATTGCCGCTATCTCATCACGCATTTGTTCTACCCATTGCCCAATAGATACGCCTTTTTCACTTTTAAAGAATTATCCTACTAAAGAAAAAATTGAAAACGCACTATAAGAAATATTTCATACATCCTAGCATATCGTAGTTTATACCTTTGAACCCTAGTCACGCATATGCGTCATTTGAAAACAGCGTACAACTGAGGAGTACATTTATCCTATGCAAAAACAATGTAGACCCTGTTTGTAATTTTGACATATATTGTAAAAATCAACCCTAAAAAGTCAAAAATTGACTAGACTAAATTGATAAATAGAATTGTCCATTTGAGCTTTCAGGGAGGAAAGGGTTTATGCAGTTTGAAAATAATGCAGAATGCGCCAAATGGTGCATTCTGCTTTACTTTTAACCTCCTTTAAGTGGCCACATGTCTTCAAAACTGTAAAAGGGATAAATATTGGACCTCTTAAACGTACATCGTACATGTAGCTATTGTATAACCAATTTGGTGTGAAATACATTTTGAACGACATGACATGGTGACCTTTTCATTGGCAAGTCATATTACGTCGAATATTTTGAGGACAGGTGACCATTTAAAGCAGATTGAAAGTAAGGCGCACTCTGTTTTACTTACTTCTGCTTTAAGTTACCATCTGCTAGGATATGCTATATATTTCTTATGGTACACATTCATGTCTGTATAAAATGAAAATATTTCCTTTCATTGTGGAATAAATTGAATGCGCTAAAAGGCGTTTCTATTGGGTAAAGGGTTAAATTTCATTCAGCTCTGTCATTGTCTCCTAAACTGTACACGGTAAGGGCGATATCGTAGCAGGCAGCGTATTTATCAAAAGGGATAAAGCCAGAAACCAAACAAACAAACCATCCTGCAAACGAAATCCTTGAATTAGAAAACACAAGTCTGGTAATGAAATATTTGTGACATTCTATAGAAAGTACCGAAGCATCCGTGCGTTACAGCAATTTAATATACGTTTAATGAATAATGCATACAACACAACGATCAAAATTGATATAAAGTTTAACCCGCTTCACCTCCTTACCGTGACTACAATACTTATTTTCAAACAGTTCGGATCCTGATCAGACGCCGCGTAACGCGGCGTCTGATCATGATCTAAACTGTTTGACACTCTTTCAATATTTTTTAAGTCAAAAATACTTACAAAAATCAATTTGAGAAATGAAAGCAGACGACAATTGTTTAAAATTGATGACGACATGGCAATGAAGGATTTAAAACCATTTTGATCGCACTCCGCTGGCTATCTCGGAATATTAAATCATTATACTTAAATTACATTTGAAAACGTTACAGATCCAGTTCGATCGCCATTTAATTAGGTCTTTAATCAGGATCTAAATGTTTTTAAACTTGTTCTGAATTTTGTTTTCAAAAAATACTGTAGAATACTTTTGCAGACGACGATATATGTTGGTGCAACTGAACAAAGGTTAAGTCAATGGTGAAAGAGACCATTCAGAACAATTTTACTTGAAAAGTATATAGTATTTTAATTCCCTGCATGCTAGTTAAACCCCTTTGCCAACATCGTGTCGTCTGGTTTAAATTCCTCGTCAAATTTTACCTTTCACTTTTATATATACTGTACTTTGACTGCAGAAAAATGATATTTAAAGTGGAATATCGTTTTGATCCTGATCAGAAACCAATCAATATTTACCCTTTTCACATGATAGTGAGCTTGGAGCAAGGCATGTTGTACATACATGTACACAATGTACTGTTAATTCTCATTAAAAAAACTCACTCATGTATATGTAAAACTGGTGACTAGTTCAACTTGTTCAATTGAAAAAAATGAAATCATTAAATTTAATTTCAATTTATTTTGATCGTGTTTACATTCTGTTTTTTATAGTTCCTTTACAATCGAACTCATAACACGGCAAAGAAAAGTCATCACTTCTGATTGGACAACAACCCGTGTACGTGAGTTCATGTACCAAGGGTAATTGGTACCTTTACAGACAATTGATTTCTGAGTGCAGAAAAAACGTAATGGAATATTTCATTTAAAAGCTACAGTCTCTTTTAAAAAACTGACTGTGGCAGACGTTTATTTTAGTTGTACGGTGAACTTCACTAATTACGACTTCCTCGGGACTGTACGGTTCCTTTCGTTATATTCTTATTTCATTATTTCATGTCAATATTCTGATAATGATGTTTTGTCATATCCTATTTCGTTATAAGTGAGCTATATTTTAAATTTTTGTCCAAATATATTCATCCAACAGAATATATGATTGCTATATGTGAATATATTGTATCACTACTCGTAGTAATGACAAATCCATTAACACTCGAACACATAGTAAAGATAACTATATTTACCCTAATTACGCTGAGCGCGGAATATATAACATAATTATACAATGTACATTAATTTTGATTGTAATTAGACGCCGAGTTTCACTTCGTCTGATCCAGTTCCAAACTGCTTGACACTCGTATTGAATTTGTTTTTCATTTAGAAAAGACATAAAATAACTGCTTTTGAGTTATCTGGCAGGCGACATTTTGGAAGCAGGCGATAACTTAGCATACTTAGAGTTAACCCCTTTACTGCCATGACGTCATTTGTTTTAACATTTGTCATCTAATTTTATTTTTCAAATCTTAAGTTTAGGCATTTTTACTTAGGCAATGTTCAAATTAGTGACAAACAGTTTGGATCCTGATCAGACGCCGCGTTACGCGGCGTCTGATCAGGATCCAAACTGTTTGTAAATAATAATTGTTTCGGGATAAGGTAGTGAAGGGGTTAATGGCGTATTAGGATATATCAGAAAATCATCTCAATTTGAATGATGCAAATACCATTATGTCTTTAACCCATATCATGCTAAACGCAACTTGGCTAATATATACACACAGTTTTGATCCTGATCAGACGAGGTGTCTGATCAGGATCCAAAATATTTGTTTAAAATATCGAACGTTATTTTAGTTTAAAAAGCATAAAAAACTTATTTTGAGTTTTTTCTGCAGACGATATATTTGAAGCAGACGACAATTCAGCATGATAAGGGTTAAAACACTCATTGTGATAACACGGATGGGTGCTGTTGGTTCCAAATGGGCGCGTTTGCAAGTAAGAAGAGCTGCTGTCCATGTACAGAAGAGAAGACGATATAAATTCCGATAAACGCGTGTAATTACGCTAAGAGCGGAATATATAACATTTGTATGCTAAAACAACAGTTCGTACAATTGAAACCCTCCAAAACGGAACCTCTAAATACCGGAATTCTCTCTAAACCGAACAAAATCTTCGGTCCTGTTTCCAACCGTTCTTTATTTTAACCAATTGCACCATATATACGCCTTTGATGCATTGAATTATTCCTACACTGAAGAAAATAGCTACACTTTATACATTCATGAGTCATCAGAAATATTTCTATATTTTAGCAGATGGTAGCTTAAAGCAGATTGAAAGTAAAGCAGAATGCGCATTAAGGCGCATTCTGCTTTACTTTCAACCTGCCTTAAGTGATCAGCTATATTCCATACTAGAAACATGATATGGGGTAATTAGTTAACAACCCTCTAAAACTGGAACACCTCTAAAAGGAAATTATATTGTACCCACACGTGTCGGTTTAGAGGGGGTTCATTGTACTAGTATTTATCATTGCAAACAGTTTGGAACCAGATCAGGCGCCGAGTAACTCGGCGTCTTGTCTGTTTCAATCACATTTCGTCAACAAACATATCGATAGTTACAATGGGCACGAACCTGTTAGTAATCTATGTTAAATAGCAATTGTGACGCGTTGTGCTTCGTTTCGTTAAAACGGGAGAAAACAAGATCTTTTGATTTTGGAACCAAAGTACGATGGTCCGTTTATTCACTTAAACATAACATCCAAGGTTCATACATCACAAAAGTATATAATCGAAAGAGCTCAAAATAAAAAAAAACCCAGAATCTTCACAGTGGATATGATTTGTTATCAGGAGTAGTTATAACATTCTGAACGCAACTTAGGTATAACAGTATAGTAGATATCTATACATCATAGTAGTCACTAGGTTGGAAACAAAGTTCCAAAATATGTAGGATGTAACTTGAAGAAAATAAGATCTTATCCATACTGAAAGTAAAGCAGAAAGCAGAATGCACACACGTGCGTATTCTTTTTTACTTTGGAACTGCTTTGAGTGGTCACTTAACACCAATGCTAGAAACAGGCTATTGGGTAAGGGACTAGATGGACAAAATTTAGTATTATTTGAGTAGATCCAACGATTTTGATAGATGGCAGCTGAACACAGTATCAAAGGAAATATTTTTTTAAGTCAAAACGCATAAAATTCCAATTTTTATAAACAAAATCAGATTAAAAATATATGATAGTGACTGTGTAATACGGGTATATTTACAACATGGTGCCACCGAAACGGTTAATGTAGTTTTAAACTGCCACTTAAGGTAAACACCGAATCTATGCAAACTTTACAACAGAAACGTAGCAAGTACACGACCACTCAAACAATAATTTGCTAATGTGTTTACAGTGTAACCCTTTCCCCCGTAAATACGCATTTTACGCCTTTAAATTATTCATCCACTAAAAAAGTACATGTAGTTCCTTTTTATACAACCATGATTACCTGCCATAAGAAATAGTTTCTATATTTTACCAGATAGGTACCTTAAGCAGGCTGAACGTAAAGCAGAATGCGCCTTAAGGCGCATTCTGCTTTACATTCAACCTGCTTTCAGTGGTCAACTATTTTCAAAACTAGAAACAGGCTATGGGGCTATGAGTTAAGACAAGCAGAACGAATGTATAGCTGACAATTCCTATTACAGTTCATAGGCATTATCTAGTCTTGCCCTTTTGAACCCTTGTCACGCACAGGTACATGCACGTCGGTCTTCAAACAATGTGCCTGTGAAAAGTACGCCTGTCCTATGCAAACAGTGAAGACTTAGATCAGGGAAACACTTAAGGAACTTTATGCGCAGGCACTAAGCCGTTCGTCACATTGCTATACATTGACAAAACAACACTAACTGACTACTGACTAAAGTAAACATCTCTAATACGACCATTAAATTATGATAATTATTAGGTGGTTACGCTAGGTGACTGCTTCAAGCAAGATGACAGTAAAACAGAAATCTCATTTCCGTTTAAGATGTCGCCTGTATTTTATACAATCAAATAGCCCTCGTTTAAGTGGTCGCAATAGAGGGGTTTATTGTTGTAAAACACTAAATTAATACTAAATTTGTTCAGTAAAATTTTCAGAGAGGAATGGGTTAAAATGTAATCAGCTTTACACAAAAACAAGTCGTATTTCGTACAGTAAGTCCCGATTTTAGACCACTCAGACAATTTGAAACAATCACTTATTGTTGCTCTTAAAGCAGATGTCAGTTTAAAACATGAAACAGATTTATAAAGAAACTACAGTAGAACCTCTCTATTACGATAACTCAAAAGATGGCTAATTGCCTGTATAAAAGACAGATGACAGCTTAAAGCAATGTGAAAGTGAAACAGAAAGCTCCTGTAGGAGCTTTCTGTTTCACTTTCACATTGCTTTAAGCAGTCACCTGTCTTAAACGACTAATATTTGACACAATCTAGTGGTCGTAATAGAGAGGTTCTACTGTATATGCTTTATTTTTACCCTACTTTAATCGGCAACCTGTCATCAATGTAGAAAAACAAGGTTTTAAGTGGTCAAACTATATACAGTGAAGAAAACGTAATTCTTTCCCGTTTAAACGCAAACGAAACGCAAACGCGTTGTAATAAAATGGAGTAAATGACAACTCTTTTACAATCCTGGTTATTAATTTTAATCTGAGTGGCAAACAGTTTGGAGCCTGATCAGACGCCGGGTAACCCGGCGTCTGATCTGTCTCTAAACTGTTTGCATTGGAAATAATAGTTTTAACGTGAACGCGTTTATTGGGAAAGATTAACGTTTTCTCCACTGTAGTTACATGTAGGCATTCGTTTATCACTACTGGTCACTTGGTCCATATTTCATAAGATATTAAAGTGGGATGTTTTGATGAATAACAGTGCGAAGTGCTTGATCCAGGCCATATCTCCCCAGAATGGCGATACTTTTGACACAATGAGAGCAAATATCCACACGGACCTATGGTCAGACCGCTGGTCATGTTCATTAATTTTGTCATTGTTTGCGCATCAACCCTTATCACCTCTTATCACCACGTAGCCTACCTGCTACTTTAGAAGATTAAAACCGTTCAATCACTGATTGAAATTTTGTCACTGGTCAGTTCGGTTAGTCCGGAGAATAATCGCAATTTCCCATTTTAATAACGGATACTACATGAAAATAAAGCCAAATTGTTAAGGAGGCTAATACAGTAAAGCCTCTATTAAGCGACAGACCAGTTTAACACATTGAAACCTAGCGACGAGTATACTCGTCATTAACAAACTGAGTACCTTTGAAGGGTACACTTGTTTTATCCAAACAGTACATACTATGATCAGAGGCTCCTGCAGAATCCCTCTTATCAGGGTCTGCACTGTTTGTAATTTTACAATATATTATTAATATCAACCCTAAATAGTCAAAACTTAGACTATATTATTGAGTTTAGTTTAAACTTTCTTCATTTCCAATTAAATATAGTTAATGAAGAATGGGAATCTTTAAAGGCAGGTGACTGCTGATTGGCAGACAAAAGTAATACAGAACCCCTCTTAAGGAGCTTTATGGTTTTCCTCCTGCATTAAGATGGCAACGACAATGATATACAGTGGAGAATGTGTTATTCTTTCCCAATAAACGCGTTTACGCTAAAACTATTATTTGAAGTGCAAACAGTTTGGGGCCAGATCAGACGCCGGGTAACCCGGCGTCTGATCAGGCTCCAAACTGTTTGCCACCAAGATAAACAAGAATTATCAGAATTGTCCAAAAGTTGTTCTTTTCTACGTTTTAGTGTTTTGCGTTTGCGTACGTTTGCGTTTAAACGGGAAAGAATAACAGATTCTCTACTGTATACATGCTTGCTTAGTAAAAGTACACGGCTATGAAATATAGAATAATCAGCAGACGACAATTTAAGCAGAGGGCATCAGTGTATGATAAGGATTAGAATACGACATCTTTTATTAGGTTTAAAAACTTGCAAGCATATGTAATAAATTTATGAATACACGACAGTCTGTCAGACTGAAAAGAATACCGTGAACATTCGGATATTAAGAAGTTCATTTGATTTAACCCTGAATTGCATCTCATTTTGAAGACAGGTGTTCACTTGAAATAGGTTGAAAGTAAAACAGAATGCGTCTATGGCGATTTCTGTTTTATTTTCACCATGCTTTAAGCTACCATCTTTTAGGATGTAAAACATATTTTTTTCGGTGTATATTCACAAATGTTTGACAAGGAACTTTTTTCTTCAGTGTAGAGGGATAATTAAAGGCGCAAAAGGCGTACAGTGGAGAATCTGTTAATCTTTCCCAATAAACGCGTTTACGCTAAAACTATTATTTGCCGTGCAAACAGTTTGGAGCCAGATCAGACGCCGGGTAACCCGGCGTCTGATCAGGCTCCAAACTGTTTGCCACCAAGATAAACATAAATTATCAGAATTGTCCAAAAAATGTACTTTTCCACGTTTTAGTGCTTTGCGTTTGCGTACGTTTGCGTTTAAACGGGAAAGAATAACAGATTCTCTACTGTATTCATGGAGTAATGGAGTGCAGAATTGTTAACGCATTCAACCCTAGTGACGAGTATACTGGTCATTTACAAACAGTAAGGATACCATGAGGATTACACTTGTTCCATACAAACAGTGTAGGCCCTGATCAGAGGACTCCTTAAGCACCACTCTGATCAGGGTCTTCACTGTTTGTCATTTTGATATGAATTGTTAAAATCAACCCTAAATAGTAAAAAATACTAGACTTAGTTTGAAATTGGTATTGTCCGTTCAAAGTTTCGGGTGAATGAGTTAAAGTCTGGCGTTTCCACTAATCCAAGGCAGGATGATTTTTGGGATTAAATGCAATTGAGAAGTAAAGCAGGAAGAAAAAATGCGAAAGGTTCCTGATGGAAATTAATAAATCTTTTTTAATTTCGACCTGCTTTTCGCTGTTGTGCTGTACACCTTCAAGGACTAGTGAATTATTTACTGGAATCTGCATATTGAGTTGATCCAGACTAGATCAGACCAAACATCTAGTTACTCGGCGTCCGATAATATAACTCGCTGAACAAAATTATTAATATTTCTCCTGTAAAAAATTCAAATTCAAAATTTCAAAAAATAATTACAGACAACAATTATTGTTTTACACGGACAGCGTATAAGTGTCATATTGAGCAGCTGACATCAAACCTTTAATAGAGTGGTCGAAATAACGAGACTTATTGTACATTGTATTTATCTCTTCCACTGTCAATGACGCCAAAATGACGCTGTAAACAGCTGGATCCTGGTCAAACGGAGCGTAACGCTGCGTCAGATCAGGATCTAAACTGTTTGAAACTTGATTGGAAATTACTTTAGTCTTTCTGCCTTAAATCTAACTTTGAAACGATAATGCAGACAATAATGTTGAATCAGACGACAATATGGCGGACAATGGGGTAAAAAGCTCACGAAAAAATTGCCAATGAAAGGGTTGAAATGCAGTTAAAACTCGATAACTCGTTGAAGTTTAATGTTGAAAGTTCTCTTATTTTCTACTGTTGAATTCAATAAGTGAAAATCGCTTCAGTCGAGTATATATTCTTTTTTTCAAAGTTAAGATGTGGCTAAGCATTTGAAATACAAGCAAATTCGACTTAATTCTTTGGACCAAAGTAGTCCACATATGCGTCCTTTTCAAAAAGAGTAAACTTCTCCTATGCAAATAGTGAATACCCATATCAGAGGGCTCCCAATCAATATCTGATCAGAGTCTGCACTATTCGTAATATTGCAGTAAATTGACAAAACAACCATAAATAGTAAACATAGACTACACTAAATTAGAACTGGATTGGCCAATTTGAAGATTCAAGAAGAAAAGTGTTATGCAAGCTCGAGTTCTCGAGCTTCAACCGAGTATATTCACAGATTAACCTGTCAGACTGTTTAGAAGTCTACGGAAACTCGTGCATTAAACGTTTGCCTCTTTGGATTTATGTGATTGTCACTAGTACTGGTAGATATTGTAATCTACAAGTGCTGAATAGCAAGGTGAACGTATAGATAGAAACATGCGTACATGGAAAGTATGCGTCATTCTTTTGTTTGTTTTAATTAATGATTCCGTGGTTGTTTATGGAGAGGAACTGTATGGATTAGCAATACATTGGAGACCAACGGCCAAGAACCAGGTATACTTAACAACTTTTTAAAGTTTTAACCTTCTCCTGCTCTAACGTATATAATGACGTTGTTTGAAAGCATATAACCCTTTCATGATCACATTATTCGGGAGTATTTTACCCCTTCACCGCTTTATTGTCGTCTGCTTCAGTATTGATGTCTGCAAGACACGTTTCAAAGTTAGAATTAAGTTTGTATATCGTAATGGATATCGGTAAGAGTGTCAAACAGTTTAGATCCTATCTGACGCCGCGTTAAGCGGCGTCTGATAGGACCCAAGCTGTTTGCATACGCGCTTTATGATGTCATTAAGGAAAGGGTTAACCCTTTACCTCATAGCCTGTTTCTAGTTTTAAAGACAGGTGACCACTTTAAGCAGGTTGAAAGTAAAGCAGAATGTGCCTTAAGGCACATTCTGCTTTACTTTCAGCCTGCTTTAAGCTCAATCTGCTAGGCTATATAAAATATTTGCAATGGTAATTGTTCATGAGGGTATAAACTGAAACTATTTTCTTCAGCGGAGGAATAAATTAAATACGCTAAAAATCGCTTCTATGGGGGAAAGGGTTAAGGAAGTATCTAACTAGAGTCTGCACTGATTTCTTAAAGAAGATGCCTAAGATCCAAATAAGTCTCACAAAATCTATTTTTTAGCAACCTGCACATTATCACATAGCCTGTTTCTAGATATGAATATACATGTATGTGATCACTTACAGAAGGAGATATAATTTGTCATACATTGTTATTGACAACTATATTTGATAACATCAATTACAACAATAAATCAGTAGGCTGAATACGGATTTACACTTTACCCCATAGCCTGCTTCTAGTTTTTGAAGAAAAGTAACCACTTAAAGCAGGTTAAAAGTAAAGCAGAATGCACCCTAAGTGTGTTCTGTTTTACTTTCAGCCTGCTTTAAGCTATCATCTGCTAGGACTTAGAAAATATTTCTCATGGTTTATTTTAATGACTGTAAAAACTTATTATCTTTTTCGCCTCGGGGTGACATTCTGTTTCTCGAGTGGACAATTTGAATATCACGCAAACTGCCATCAAATATTTATATAATATTGAACGTACGTTTTGCATATGATTCGATTCAGATTGTCTTCTCCTATCGTCTTATATGGAAGAAGGGCAAGTTTCCGAGTTGTTTTCCACCTTACAACATCCCGATCTGCGACCAGCTTTATTTGGATGGTTCCTATTCCCCCACGAAGAAGCTGGGCCAATGGAAGGGGTATGAATGGGTGTGTACGGCAGGTTGTACAGCCCAAACTGTAATGTCAAACCTGTCCGATCTTTACCTCACCGACGTCTCCCAATTCCTCGGAACCGAGTGGCAATCAGCCATAGAAATGAAGACGTTCACCTTTCACCCAACCGACGACATGGCGAATATCAGAATCGGGTGAGTTTTCTTGTTTGAAAAGGTTCCAGTGAAAATTGTGATAAATACTTCCTCTTCCCCAATAGCGCCTGCGTTGGCTTTGATCAGGATCAGACGTCGCGTAACAGGGCGTCTGATCTGGATAAAACTGTTTATTAAAAAGGTTAAGTGAAATCAACAATACCATACGTTGTGCACCAGTTATGATACAGTGGAGAATCTGTTATTCTTTCCCAATAAACGCGTTTACGCTAAAACTATTATTTCCAATACAAACAGTTTGGAGCCAGATCAGACGCCGGGTAACCCGGCGTCTGATCAGGCTCCAAACTGTTTGCTACCACGATAAATAAGAATTATCAGAATTGTCTAAAAATTGTACTTTTCTACGTTTTAGTGTTTTGCGTTTGCGTACGTTTGCGTTTAAACGGGAAAGAATAACAGATTCTCCACTGTACAACTTCAGGCTAGCTTTTGTACAAAACGGCAACGGCGTTGTATTCGTTACATTGATAAAAGATGCATTTTTAGTGGGAAAGAAATTGTCCAAAAGTTGGTAAAATGTAATTCGTGCTTGTTTTTGTCAAGACTCAAAACTGTTTGAGATAACATAACATAACAACATGACATATAGTTTATTGTAATAGAAGGCCTCCAGCCCATAATACAAGTATTTGATATATATTCTATCATGTTAAATATTATAATAGCATGTACGGTATTCATTACCTACTTGTTTCAGCATATGTTAAACATTTGTTACAAAAGATTCATAGCCCATCGCTACGAGTTTAATCGTACGTGACACGTGCAATTATGCTTTTTATATCATACATTCTAAATATCTAAATATTTTGAAACATTACATAAACCTTATGATGTAGTTTATACCGATCTCTATAATGTTTATTTGCAAGTATCATTTACGATTAATTACTTGAATACTAACATTAAAACTTTTCCGGTTAAGAAATAAACCATAAATATATTGAATGCATGTAGCTAAACATATACATTGTATCTATGTCTCACAGTTAGCTTTCAAATATTCCTCTCTGACCTCGAATGCTCGGAATATAAATTTTGCAGCAGCATGTATACTGCTATCACGAGAGTCTGACATTATCAAATGAAACGTTCTTATGCAAACTAGTCGTTGCAACCAGCATGACTGTGTTAAAACGTTCGATTCTTATATAGTTATATAATTGACAAACCAGGAACATGTGGAATTCATCCTCAACAGCATAAATGTTATTATGTCGGCAATATTGACAATATCTGAAATCCCTGTCGATATTTAAATGCCGGCCTTTCTCATTCATTAAATTATGACCTGAGTACCTGAAGTTGGAAAATCTTCTTTCAACCATATACGGTAATTCTAATGAAAGGTAACGTTCTATATTCTAATAGACGCTATAAAGCTTTTGTGTAAAACGGTTACAAGTATTCACATTCAAAGTTTGTTTCAGTTTCCGGGACAGCTCGGGTAACCCTGTTACGGGTGTAGGTGAAGGTCACCTCAGTATGGCGACAAGGAACGATACTGCTAGGGCCAATATCAGCCCCGTTTTAAACGTCTTTCCGATCTACAGGTACGTGCAATGGCGAAAACATTATAAAAATGAAACTGAAAGTAAACGCATTTCAAAGAAATAGAAATGGCAAATGTTGGAATAATATATGATTAATCTTTTTCTGAGTGACAAACAGTTTCGAGCCAGAATTTTAAAATGGACAGACTTGTTTTAGCCAAAATGCAATATTGGGAAAGAACAACGTCTTCGCCACAATTAGATATAAACATACATGTGAAAAGACAGCCTTACTTTATATTTTCCATTGAGGGGTAAGACGCTAGTTTCAGACACTAGCTCGGTGTCTGATTAGGATACCAACGTTTGAAATAAGCCAAGTTAAAACATTATGAAAAATAAAAATGAATATAAAACAGGTGGTTTTTATTAGTATATAACGGATAAAGGGAATCTTATTATTCCCACAAAAACCCCAATTAAGAGTATATAGGGAGTTACATATTGCACTATTGTGACGAGCATACTCGTCATTTTTTCAATAGTATACTTGTGAATAGTACACTTGTCTTATGTAAACAGTGTAAACCATCAATAGAGGGTTCCTAAGGAGTGCTCTAGGCAGTGTATGCAGTTTGCCATTTTGCAAGATACTATTAAAATCAACCTTTAATACTAGTAGTCAAAAACGACTAAACAATTAAAAATTGAAATTGTATACTAAAAGTACGATCAACGTGATATTCACGCAAACACTATATTTCCCAGGGTGCCTCTAGGGTGCAGTATTGATATCAAACTGTTTCCGTTTGACGGTGACGGTGATTACGTCAGATGCCATTGGGAGACATTTCCGCTTCCGGGTGACATTGCTTCGAAAGCTGTGCTTAATGAGGTATACAGAATATCTTTATATCTATTTTTTCGGGTTTCTCTTTTCAATATTTTCTCTATGAATAAAAACTCGATTGGCTTTTGCAAACAGTTTTGGTCCAGTAAAATATCTCAGCTTCTGATCAGGATCGCGACAGCTTGACGATTGTCTTTAGTTGTATTCAATTTATAAACCCATTACCCATTCCCTGTTTATAAACAGCGCATTCTTCTTTACTTTCAGCCTGCTTAAGCTACCATTGGCTAGAATATAGAAGAAATTTATTTCGTTTAATATTATTAACTGTTTAATTTAAAACTATTTTTTAAGTGGAGTAAAATGCGTATTTATGGGGCAATGGGTTAAATACATGTACATAAATGTTTATTCAATCAATTCATTATAGACGTCACTTGGAAATCATACGATGCAGTGAAGAATACGTTAATCTACCCTGTTTGAACTAAAAAGAAGCAAATGTAATTTTCTAAAATGTAGACAATATGTTCTCAGGAAAAATGTTAACGCTTGCTTTTAACATGTGTGGCAATCAGTATGGAGTCAAATCAGACACCGTGTTGCCTGGCCTTCTGGTTTTGATAATTTTGTCTAACGCATTTAATGCTGCATTATCGTCTGCTTAAAATTGTCGTCTGCTGCCTTTTCTCAAAGTTACATATTATTAGACATCTTGACAGAAGAAATATAATGGCGAGTGACAAACAGCTTGAATCTAGATCAGACACCGCGTTACGCGGCGGTGTCTTATCTGGATTCAAGCCGTTTGCAAATGTAATCCAAGTCAAAAATGTCCCTCCCTATAACAACTTCCTCCGAATAATACACGCAATAATGTCTCCCATTTGGTGCACTAAACAAGCATGTCATATGTATTCTCTACTTTTAGGACCTCTGTGAGATGAAGATCTTTGCAAATACTTCTCAAGGGTTCCGGGCCCGACAACAGCTCTCCATATCCCTGTATGCCGAGGACTACTCCCTCACCCCTATACAGTTTAGGGGACTATCCCAGGACATATCCACGGGGCCATTTAGCAGAACCCCTGTCAAGGTAAAATATTTACATTCGGACCATTCAATTCCATTGATTAAAATCTCGTTTCTTTCGTATAGATGCAACTGCTCAAGTTGCGCAGGGGAGGCGGGGCACATGCATTTGTTTTTCGCAAACAAATCTTCGGAACTCAGCACAATATAGTGCTTTTTAACCGATGAATGCCTTTTTATTAGCGGAAACCATACGAAATGATTTATTGTGTTGTTCGAGCGAAATAAACGACAGAAAATTATCGGCATGAATCGCTAGCGCAATATTAAATATAATACTGATAATCAGTGTTTCATTTAGAATTGAATGGAATATTATTGTAGAGATTTTTTTTCACTTCTTAGGCTGACAATATTGATATTTGCAAATAGTTTGGATTTGAAATCAGACCCGAATGGAAAGGCAGATATGTGGTTTTGATTATATGCCCTTTCGTTGTAGTGGTTCTAATAGGGAAGTTTTGCTGTAACCTGTATTTCAGTTTTTAGTGCATATTGGTGATCCTATCGCTGGTTCCGGCACGTGCGCTACAGGCCCGAGGTTTACTAACCGGGGTACACTTGGGGCCTACCACAAACAGTCCTACCAACTGCCCTTCACCAATGCCAAACTACCATTTGAAATACCAGCCGTCAACAACATGTAAGTACGGTAGAGGAGTTTTAATCATTAACCACCAGAGTCGCATAAAGTCGGCTTTGCAAACAGTTTGAATCCTGATCAGACGCCGCGTAACGTGGCGTCTGATCAGGATACAAACTGTTTGACACTCGTATCGATATATCAGTCAAACCACCTTAATCTAATGTTGAAACGATCTTGCAGACAACAGCATTGAAGCAGACGAAAAACTAACGGTGAAGGGGTAAAATTCTCACAAATAATTTAGCGCAAAAAGGTTTAACGATTCTAAACACTATCGCAATGAAATAAAATGTAAAAAAATGACAACCTTTTGGTAAACAAGAGCCCCATGGGGCATATTCGCTCACCTGAGAATAATTGGGAAAATGGAGATATTGATGTATGTCCAGGACTGACCTAGATATGCAACAGACCGGAACAATTTGAACAAAATATGTAAAGTATATTTAAAAGTGTCACCATACAGAATATAAAAGCTCTGGCCATATTAGTTTCAGAGAAGAAGATGTTTGAAAATTTCACTATATAACTCTATGTAAAACAGTGACCCCCGGGGCGGGGACAATTTTGACCCTAGGGGCATAATTTGAACAAACTTAATAGAGGACCCTTAGGCGATGATATTAGCCATATATCTAAGCTCTGGCCCTTGTAGTTTTAGACAAGAAGATTTTTTAAGTTTTCACTGAAAAAATCTATTTTTAGCTCCTGTGACCTAGTTATGCAACGGACCAGAACCATTTGTACAATTTCGGTATAGGACATCTAGAAGTGTCACTATGCCAATGATCAAAGCTCTGGCCATATTAGTTTCAGAGAAGAAGACGTATGAAAATTTCACTATATAACTCTATGTAAAACCGTGACACCCGGGGCCGGGCCAATTTTGACCCCAGGGGCATAATTTGAGCAAACTTGATAGAGAACCTGTAGGGGATTCTATGTGCCAACTATCTAAGCTTTGGTCCTTGTAGTTTTAGACAAGAAGATTTTTTAAGTTTTCATTGAAAAATCTATTTTTAGCTCCTGTGACCTAGTTATGCAACCGACCACAACCATTTGAACAATTTTGGTAAAGGACATCTAGAAGTGTCTCCATGCCAAATATCAAAGCTCTGGCCACATTGGTTTCAGAGAAGAAGACGTTTGAAAATTTCACAATATAACTCTATGTAAAACTGTGACCCCCGGGGCGGGGCCAATTTTGACCCCTGGGACATAATTTGAACAAACTTGATAGAGGACCTGTAGATGATGCTATGTGCCAAATATCTAAGCTCTGGCCCTTGCAGTTTTTGACAAGAAGATTTTTTAAGATTTCTTTATTTTTTCAATTTGGTTGCCATGGCAACCAGAGTTCTGCATTGTTTTTAATTCTTTGAACAAATTTGAAAGAGCTTGACCCAAGGAACATTTCTGTAAAGTTTGGTTGAATTCTGTCAAGGGGTATATGAGGAGATGTCATTTGAAGCAATTGTTAACGACGACGCACATACGCACGACGCACGACGGACGACGCACGACGCACGACGACGGACGCCGGACACAGGGCCATCCCAATAGCTCACCTTGAGCCTTTGGCTCAGGTGAGCTAATAAAAATATGACGTTTTAATTTATGTCATCTTCAAACAGTTTGGAGCCTGATCAAACGCCGGGTTACCCGGCGTCGGATCTTGCTCCAGACTGTTTGCAATGGATTTATTAGTTTTAGCGTTATTTTACTATCCGTGGTACAACATGTGCACTGGAGGCCTATCATAAACTGTCCTACCACTTGCCCTTCACCAACGACAAACTACCATTTGAAAAACATGTAAGCTCCACCATAGATGCACCTTATAGCGCATTCATTTCATTCCTCAACTGAATAAAATATGTCGACTTTATATATAGTATGTATTCTATCAGATGGTAGCTTAACGTAGGCTAAAAGTAAGCTGAATGCTTTATTTTCAACCTACTTTAAGTGGTCCCCTATCTTCAATACATGTAACAGACTACTTGAAAAAGTGTTAAACGCATTGCAATAAAATATAGAAAATGACAACTTTTTTGTTATACAGTGGAGAAAACGTTATTCTTTCCCAATAAACGCGTTTACGTCAAATTTATTATTTCCAATGCAAACAGTTTGGAGCCAGATCAGACGCCGGGTAACCCGGCGTCTGATCAGGCTCCAAACTGTTTGCCACCAAGATAAACATGAACTATCAGAATTGTCAAAAAGTTGTTCTTTTCTACGTTTTAGCGCTTTGCGTTTGCGTACGTTTGCGTTTAAACGGGAAAGAATAACAGATTCTCTTCTGTATGCAGCATTAAGCTGAACTTTACCTTCAATTTGAGCTCACTCTTTCACAGTTATATGCGAATGTAGGTGTATTACAAACTGCTTGATTCAGATCAGATGCCGATCAGGATTTAAATTATTTGAAAATGACCATTGTTATCTAGTGACGGGGTTATCGTGTATATATCGTGTATATGTATGTAGAACCTTTGGCGTACTATATTCAATGTAGCTCAGTAAAATTGGACGGCACTGACACGATACTTCTTCGTCAAAATAGTAAAAACATTTAGACTTTAAAAATAAGCTGACAACAGTTCTAAGCAAATAATAGAACTGCATGAAAGAGGATACTTTGACCTTTTAAATCGGTTGATTTTATATTACACAATTATTTGTATTTTAAGATCTTAAGAGAAACTAGTAAATTCAACTCAAGTGTGGTTTTTTAATATTTCATTTACAGGATTCTAACCACAGGTCCTCGTCAAATGAAGTTCGTGACTAAACGAAACCTAACGACAATAAACGAAGGAACCTGGAAGTACATTAATGACACAGCCATGAAGGGTATCCACCAGGCCTGTGGGATAGCGTACACCCATGACGGGTATGTTGATGTTGCCTTTGTCCCGGTTTATAAGGGGCGAAATGCTATTCCATTCCTCTAAACGCACCAAGAACTGGCACGGTGGAGTAGGCATTATTCTTTCCCGATTACATGCAAAAGAAAAACAAACGCACTGCAATAAGATTTAGAAAACGCTAAATTTTAGAATTTCAGGCTTTTACAGGATGACCAGTGTTATTGAATATTATGATTGCGAAAAACGACCCTTTATACGCTGATTTGTAAACACTCACATATACAAACATTTTGAACAAAGATAGCGCCTAGCTGAGCTGAGAATTTATAATACTTTAATAGAGAAACTTACTGTAATCAGGTGTTTACAACCTCGCCCATTGGAAAGAGTGTCAAGATGTTTTGTTATCAGTTCAATATTTCTGTTTGTATACCAAGAACACATTCTAAATATACAATCAATCTTTATTTAGGCAACCACTCAATACACGACAATTCGTTAATCTTAAAGGTATGTGATTGTTTAATGCAGGATAAAAATAACACAGAAAGCCCCATTAGGAATTCTCTGTGTTATTGTTATCCTACATAAGCTGTCACCTGTTTTAGAGCTCTTCATGTTATTTCAATTAGTGATTTTTAAAAGTAAGACTGATTGTCTTCATCAGCGATATCGTAACATAAGAACCTGATACATGGAATGCGACTTCCTATGGGGTTATTTATAAGAAACTGGACATTGTTACATAATATCCCGGCTCAAATCCAAGCTACAAGACCATCAGTGGCTAGTTAATCTTTCATATCTTACATGGGAATTATTTCCAAACAGTAGCTGGTTAATTAATTTATTGGTAGATACAGTGGAGAATCTGTTATTCTTTCCCGTTTAAACGCAAACGTACGCAAACGCAAAACACTAAAACGTAGAAAAGAACAACTTTTGGACAATTCTGATAATTCTTGTTTATCTTGGTGGCAAACAGTTTGAAGCCTGATCAGACGCCGGGTTACCCGGCGTCTGATCTGGCTCCAAACTGTTTGCACTGCAAATAATAGTTTTAGCGTAAACGCGTTTATTGGGAAAGAATAACAGATTCTCCACTGTAGCTTGCAATATGTCACCATCAAGTAAGTAAGGGGTAATACATAATAAAGGCCATTAAAACTTACAAATAATTAGATTCCTTTAGTAAAGAGACTAAGGAAATCTGAATGCAACCCCAAGTCGAAACATATAGGAAATGGTCGCAGAATTTGCACATTTGTGCATGGGGTTTTCCGTGTACGAGAATGGTCCCCTATCTGAAATACTCCAAACAGTGAGTTTCGTTCATCTAGGACCCGTTTCATAAAACTTCGTACGACAAAAACGGTCGTAAGTACTACTACCGAATTGATTTTTACGGTAATCGGACTAGAGCATAGTCATGTCATACGGGAGCTTTCTGCTTTACTTTCATCTTGAATTCAGCTGTCTCCCGTCTTAAATACAATTAATTTCTTTTCTTGTCAGAGGTCCTAATATATTTTTTACTGTATATGCTTTTCGTAAATTTCTTTTCATGGACCTGCTCTATTTACAGGGTACCAGGAGAGAGCAGATGTGCTGTGCTGATGGTCAGTGGTATGTAGAGAGATACTATCATCAGTGTCCTATGTATGTGCTTCCTCCCTACATCTGCCCTCCCAATAAAGAACCCTCCTTACAACGACACTTGACGCAGTTCTCTTAACAAACAATTATATCTAGAGCTATAACGACTGCAATATCGTCTGCTTAAAATTGTCGTCTGCTGGTTTTCTCAAATTTACATGTTGGACATTTGATAGAAAAAACATAATGACGAGTGACAAACAGCTTGAATCCAGATCAGACGCCGCGTTACGCGGCGTCTGATCTGGGTTCAAGCTATTTGCAAATGTAAGTCAATTTCCCCTCCCTATAACGACTCCCTCCGAACAACGCACACATTTTCTGTCTCCCTGTGGGTGTCGTTGTAGAGAGGGGGCGCTATAGTTTTTTTCTGCCTCACATGTGTTTTGTCTATTTTTTGCAGCTCAATTTTCAGCTTTATTAAGCGGGGAAACGATAATACGACTCTCAAACATTGTGTTCATGTTCAAATACCGTATTTCTCGAGGTCTGATGTGGATTCCAAAATATTTGCAAAAGTGTATTAAAACACGATGATGGTTAAAATTTTCCAACCGTTTGCAAATGCGCACCAAGTTTGTCTACAAACTGAAGTATCTCTTTTTGTGAAAACATCATCCGTGTAGTTTTGTATCCTTTCTGATGTTTTAGTTTGCAGAATTAGAATTAATATGTTGGTTTGAATATGGTCTATAAATGTTGATTGTCGCGAAATGTATTGGAAATAAACGGAAGTTTGAAAATAGCTCCGTCCTGCTCGGAAAAAAAATTAAACTAGCATCCTTTTGATTATGCTATATGCACTCCGGCGAGCGGATTGCTGACACTTTCCTTAAAAACTGTGTTACTGTTTAAAGTAACGTATGCAATACTTATTATAAAATAAGTAGAAACTGGAGTTATGCTTTGTAAACAGTATGGATCCTGAAATCCAGAGTCCAAATTGATTTACACTAGTTTCAATGTTTTCAGTCTAAATACCTTAAAATAAAAGCAGACAACAATTTTTCAAATCTATGACGTCATGTCAGTTGAATTACACTGTGTTTCAATGAAGATGCATTCTGTTATGTTTTGTAGAACCGGACGAGTGTACTGTGAACCCATGCACCCTGGCCCCGAATGGCGTGTGTGACAATCTGTTCGAATACAACACGTGTAAATACCCTGGTGACCCCTTTTATATTGGTAGCAAGTGGACAAGCTGTAGACCAGGTAATAAAAACATCACAGTCCTATTAACCATTTACCCCATCAATACCCTTTTTTACGCCTCTTATGTTATTTTTCACTAGAAAACTATTTCCAATTTATACATTCATGAATACATGTATGTAGTATAACAGTATTTATATATATATACTAGCAGATGGTAACTTAAAGCCTTAACCCTTTACCTGATAGCCTGTTTCTAGTATTGAAGATATGTGACTACTTAAAGCAGGTTGAAAGTAAAGCAGAATGCGCCCTAAGGCGCATTCTGCTTTACTTTCAGCCTGCTTTAAGCTATTAACTGCTAGAATAAGGAAAGTATTAAATATGACACATATTCATTACGGTATAATTTGGAACTATTTTCTTCAACGGATGAATGAAATGAATGTGCTAAAAGTCGCTTCTATAAGGGAAAGGGTTAAAACGAATTCTGCTTTACTTTCTACGTGCATGAAGGGATGGCCTATCTTCAATACTAGAAACAGGCTATGGTATAATAGGTTAATTATATTCTCACTAAGTCCCTTGAAACTGTAAATGAACAATTCCAATTTCCTATTATGTCTAGTCCATGTTTGGCTAGTTAAGGTTTGATCTTAATAATATATTGCAAAATGACAAACTGTGCAGACCCTGATAAGAGGGCTCGTGCAGAGTGTTCACTGTTTGAGTAGGACGAGAGTACTTTTTAAAAGTATACTATTTGACGAATGTACTCGTTGCTAGGGTTCAATATGTTGAGTACCCGTAAAACACTACTGCTTACCTGCTTTATTTTGGCAAACAGAATGGATCTTGATCAGACGCCGAGTGATTCGGTGTCTAATCAGGTTCCAAAATGTGTGCCATGTGTAGTAGTTGTGAGTTATGAGGAAAGAATCTTTTGAAAATGAATATACATGTAAATATTTTGCAGACGGCATTTTTAAGGAGGTGGTAGTTTTGTGAGATAAGAATTAAGCTGCAATAGCTTGTATTACCTACATTTTACTGTTGGAACTGTTGTTTTTGTTTTATCCAAGGCCATCGGCAAAAAGGTGCTTTATTTCATAACAAAATTTTACACCGTAAGTATTTGCAAACAATTTAGACAGCCATGTAACGCGTCATCTGATCAGGACCCAAAACTGCTACATGTGCTTTCCAGGGATATTACATGACATTGTATTCAATCAAAATGCATTAATGGACATAAATAAATATTTTTTTGGTATTTCAGTAAAAATTAAGGAGGAGAACACTGCCCTTAAAGTGGGTCTTCCTGTGGGACTGTCCCTTTTACTGCTGATTATCATCATCACAACAGCCATCTACCTGAAGAGGTACTGGATGGAGAGGATAAAGGGCTCCCAGGTGGACCCTGTAGAGAAGATAGCGGAAAAGGCAAACATACTGGATACAAAACCTATAGTGTGATAGTGATACCCCTTAAAACCCTTACTGCAATGGCGTCATCAATTTTAAAAATCTAAAGTTTGACTTCAGAAATATCATTATACCAGATTTATATAGCGCTCTTTTCGCATAAAAGTTATGCGTTTGAAAACGCTTCAAAGGAAATTATATAAATGTACCTACAGTGGAGAAAACGTTATTCTTTCCCAATAAACGCGTTTACGCTAAAACTTATCTCCATTTCAAATAGCTTGGAGCCAGATCAGACGCCGGGTAACCCGGCCTCTGAATAGGCTCCAAACAGTTCGCCGTCAATGTTAAAATCAATATTCAGAGTTGTCGAAAAATTGTCATTTTCTCCATTTTAGTGTGTTGCGTTTGCGTTTCGTTTGCGTTTAAACGGGAAAGAATAACGTATTCTCCACTGTACGAAAGCGTGAAAAGACAAATGACTACATTTACAATATTGAAATGAGTGTCAAACAGTTTTAATGATAAGGACCCAAACTGCTTGCATATAACCATCGTTTGCGGGTTAGTTGTTTGAACATTCTTTTCTATATGTTAACATTGTTATTCTCTTCTATATGTAACACTTCATTACCCTTATGACAACAGTGACATTTGCGAAACAGTTTGGATGCGGATCAGACACCGCATTACGCGGCGTCTGATCAGGAACCAAACTGTTTGATACTCATATCAAGGTTTATCAACGTTTACACGCATATTAACCTATTTGTGCCACAGGTACTTGACACATACTTTATTATCTATTAACACTCCCCCCCTTTTTTTTGTTTACTATACTTCTATTATAGATACAAGGTAAACAGCGCAATTCAACACCTAGTCTTTACTATCGACTTAAGCTGATGCTAAAATAAACTAGATCGCCGATATTCTCTTGTGGTACCCTCGGGAAATGATTAATTTATCAATATCTACTTTTTATTTGATCAAATTCCGTCAAATAACGCCACAGTATGTGAAAAAAATGTTTTTTTTTTAAAAAAGGGGGGGGGGGTTAATAGATAATAAAGTATGTGTCAAGTACCTGTGATTTGTGCCAACGATCCCATATATGGGACATAGGCAAACAGGGTAGACACTGATCAGACGCCGCGTCTGATCAGAGTCTACACTGTTTGCTGATAGGAATATCAATATAAAACGAAATGAAAATGAAAATTTTGACCAGGCATCCATTTGACCAGGCATCCATTTGATAAAAAATTGACTAATTCAATATATAAACGGGGCGTAAATGGGTTAATCTAGTCAAAATCTTATAAATAAAAATATATTGTTAGACGGGTTATTACAGTGGAGAATGTGTTATTCTTTCCCAATAAACGCGTTTACGCTAAAACTATTATTTGCAGTGCAAACAGTTTGGAGCCAGATCAGACGCCGGGTAACCCGGCGTCTGATCAAGCTCCAAACTGTTTGCCACCAAGATAAACAAGACTTATCAGAATTGTCCAAAAGTTGTTCTTTTCTACGTTTTAGTGCTTTGCGTTTGCGTACGTTTGCGTTTAAACGGGAAAGAATAACAGATTCTCCACTGTACGCCATAAAGGCAATGGAAGTGTTAAATAAAACTTTTTTTCTTGCAAATACATGTATGGGTTTCGGTAACCGTTTTCATTTCTCATGAACAGTACAACTAAATATGGCTTATTTTAAATAACTTTATTTGACAATATGAAAACTTAACATATACCATTACCATACACATTGACTATATAACATGCTCTCAATCTGCATAATAAACAAGCAAAGCTTCCTCTCCAGATGTAAATGTACAGTGTAGAAAACGTTAATCTTTCCAAATAAACGTGTTTACTCTAAAGCTGTTTTTTTCCATTGCAAACAGTCTAGAGCAAGATCAGACGTCGGTTGGCCCGGCGTTAGATCAGGCTCCAAAATGTTTGCCACTCAAATTAAAATTAGTCTTCAACATTTTAAAACGTTGCCATTTTCTCCGTTTAATTGTATTGCGTATGTATTTCTTTTGGGTTTAAACGGGAACGAATAACGCCTTTTACACTGTTCAAACAATATAATATACAACATTTGGGCAATTCAAATATTTATGTGGTAGAGCTCAGCGATAATGACCAGTCAAAAGTAGGCTTGGTAACGCTGTATATGAAGGAGGGCTACTTAACACACCAATTGCCACTGTGAATGTGATAGCCAAATGCAAGATTACCAGACATTTAGATTCTCTTATTTAACCCTTTCACTACCAATTTTTGTGTGAGATTTATACCCCCTCGCCATTTCATTGTCGCCTGCTTCAATTTTGTTGTCTGCAATGTCTTTTCAAAGTTAAGAAATAAGGCAGTATGACTAAAGAAATTTCAAAATGAGTGTCAAACAGTCTGGATCCTGATCAAACGCCACGTGACGCGGCGTTTGATCAGGATCCAAACTGTTAGTCAACGCACTTTAAAGCACCATTGAGAATGAAAGGGTTAAAATGTAATTTAAGGCAGACTGATAAAATCACCACCAAAAACGATTCTTCCTTAGTATCTTCAAAACTAGAGAAAACTTTTGGGAAATGGGTTACGCATTTCAAAGAGAGCAGACACTGACCAACCGTCGCATCTTTGAATGAGGCCTTTATCTTTATCGGGGCCTTTGCGTGACTGGCTGACAATTACATTTTTACTTACATCTTATTTAACTAACTTGTAAGACAATGTAAGCCTTGTTCAGACCCTGGCAGCTAGGCATGTTCCTGTTTTGTCTGAGTTTCTCATGGCATGATTCATAAGCTCTTAGATTCGAGATTGTCAAGTTTATTCACCGGAATATGTAAATGGATTGAGATGATGGTTGAACAAGCAAATGTTGATTTCCAAAATTGAAATCTATAAGTGTTGACCACTACAATGACAAACACCGCGTCCCGTTGCGTTAAAAGCTGTTAAGAACAGACGCCATCTTGCTCTGCGTCTTTTCAGGATAAAAAAGCTTTGCATAAAGTATCTTATAATATTTTTTAGTCAAAACCCCAAAATAAATTAAGTTGAAGACGTCGAGTTTTACCCCTTCACTGTCTAAGAAGACAGTTATTTCCTAACTGGTTCGACCCTGATTAATCGCCGTGTTTCAAGGCGTCTGTACATGCAAATTTCTTCACTCAAAGTACTTAAATGTTCAATAGTAGCAAAGAAGCAGACTACAACCTTGAGCGGACGACACTTTTGAAGAGAAGATGTCAAAATGTGTCCGAGGTTAAAAACTTTTGAATTTAGTCTGAGATCATTTTTAAAGCCTTTGGTTGGTCAGATTTTAGCTTATAGCTTTTGAGTTCATTTGAGATACAGCGCTCCCTCCCTACAACGGCCCTCCCACCAACGACTCCCTCCCAACAACGACCCTTGCCGCAAAACCCTTAACAGGACAATTATGTCTTACGTTTTACTGCTTCAATATCGTCTGCTTAAAGTTGTCGTCTGCTGTTTTTTCTCAAATTTACATATTGGACATTTTGACAGAAAAAACTTAATGACGAGTGACAAACAGCTTGAATCCAAATCGGACGCCGCTTAACGCTGTTTGCAAATGTAAGCCGATTCCCTCCCTACAAGGACTCCCTCCGAACAACGCACACAATCTGTGTGTGTCTCCCATTGGGTGTTGTTGTAGAGAGGGAACGCTGTAGTTTTCAAGCCATTGACAAGCATAAGCTCAAATCTGACCAATCAAAAACATTAAAACGTTCTCAGACTCAAATCCAAAACTTTAGAAACCTCGGACCCTGTCGTTTAGAGACACTTTCCGTCTTTGATTAGTAGATCGTCAATAGCGATATCGCCATGGTATGACTTCCCAATGGTGCCTTTAATAATAATGTGATAGTCACGTGGTACTGCCTTAGCGGGAATGTCCACTGATTGGAACAGCCATTTATTTCCCTGGTTTCCATCCCTTGTGAACACGATGTGTTGATGATGTGAGCAGGTGTCCTAAAACGTGAAACCAAACATAAATCTATTACTCAATACTGAATAGATATGCATTTTTACGCTTTTAATTTTTCATCACTGAAGAAAATAGTTCAATTTTTATACAATCGTGAATACTTTAAGGAATAGTTACCATATCCTAGCAGTTCAAACATGCTGAAGATAAAGAAGATAAAGAAGCATTCTGCTTTTCTTTCATCATGCTTTAAGTAGTCACTTATCTCCATAACTAGAAATAAGCTATTGGGTAATGGGCAACGAATGTATTGACTAGCAGAAGAAACTCAACTGCAGTAAACCGCATAGTTAGATTTAGATACAGCGCTCCCTCTCTATAACGACACCCAATGGGAGACACAAAATATGTTCGTTGTTCGGAGGGAGTCGTTACAGGGAGGGAATTCGGCTTAGATTTGCAAACAGCTTGAATTCAGATCAGACGGCGCGTAACGCGGCGTCTGATCTGGATTCAAGCTGTTTGTCACTCGTAATTAAGTGTTTTACTCTGAAATGGTCAAATATGTAACTTTTAGAAAAACAGCAGACGACAATTTTAAGCAGACGATATTGCAGCAATAAAAGCGTTAGACATAATTGTCCAGTTTCGGGAACAGCAGCAAAAGTCGTTGTAAGGAGGGAATCGTTGTTGGGAGGGCCGTTGTAGAGAGGGAACACTATAGTATTAATGTCCTACCTCTATGATCACACTTAATCTGCCAGTGTCATTCCCGTACATGTGACAGAAGAAGGAAAAGCAAACAGACTGGTTTCCGGCTATCCGGTGGGACCGTAGAGCCGCTGTTTCCCCGTGGACACGCGGTGAGGAAGCCTCCATGTACAGGTAGGTACCGTTCACTAAAAGTATATTCATTCAATCTTTTAACTTACAACTGTAATCTTCACTGATGTTTGCAGTATAGGTCGTGATCAGACATCGATTAAGTCTGTGTGACATACGAAAACAGTGTGTCTTCTGTCAAAGTTTCAAAAGCAAAACTTTGCGAAGAGAATGTCTACAAACGACAATTCGAAACAGCTCACTTTCAGCTATAACATGTAAAGTATAACTGCCTAGAAGACCAGATATAAGCTCGCTTTCAGCTGCAAACTGTCAAGTTATGCATGCCCAGCAGACGAAAATTATACAGTTGCGTTCAATTAAAAACTGTTACGCATACATTTGCTTTTTTGCCATTGATATCACTGGTATAAGACTGATGCAAAATTATATTATTCTTTACCCTTTCACCACCTTAATGACGTTATAACCCATCTAACGCAGTCGCTGCCATAAAAATATTATCGTATGTTTATACTTCTTCGTCTGCTTTTACTTATAATATTTTGAACTTTATTCGTTTTTGACTTAAGAAACATTGATATAAGTGACTTATAAGTGATTAAGTGATCATAAAGTTCCAAACAGTTTACCATTATACTAGGAGTAAGGCAGTGCGGCGGTTATTATTGGTACCCACCGGTTCTTAAAGTATGGTCCACGTCTGGTCCTGTATATTTCGACACAGTTGACCCGGAATGAGTTAGCCATTCAAACACGTCATTGGTATCCTGTGTCCAGCCGCATAGATCATGTTCTAGTGTACACGCCCTCGGTAACACAGCTGAAATAAATTCGACCATACAAATTCAATGGAATAAATATTAGAAGAAAGACGGGTCTAATTTGATAAATGAGATATTAAATGTGATTTGAAAAATATTTGGATTGCTTTCTGCACGCTGCGTGTAAATTTACAATAACGTTTTCAAATACAGTTGAAACTCGATACTACGAACTCGCTTTAATCGATCTTACCAGTATTTCGTAAGTTGGATTTTGATAAGGCGATCTCGTTTAAGTCGAACATACCCGTATTTCAAAGTTATATTTTTAAAATATACTTTAAAATATGGTTATGTTCGAACAAACGCGAGTTCGTAGAATCGAGTTTTACTGTAGTTGAACCAAATGAGACACCACTACAGCGGGCTTCAGTTTGTTAAACTGTTTGCACAATGATATTGCACATTCGCCCACATCGTTCAAAGGTAGTTTGATTGAACAGTTATCAAACGCTTCTAATTGCTAAAGGGTGCAGCTTGCCAATAATTCAAAAATCTTTTCAGTGATTGTAATAGCAGGTCAAGAAACTTTAATAGAAACGTATTGATATACCGGTATTTAGTGAAAGGACATACGATACGACCAAAGTTTTACACATAAAAGTATCCATGCAACATTAATCGCTTACCACTAACAGTCACGTGGAATGTTTTAGACATGACAGTATGGGCAGGTTCGCTGTTACTGGCACTACAAATGTAAGTTCCGCCAGCCCCTGCCACAGCATGGCTTGTGATAACCACAGTCTCACCTGCAATTAATACAAAAATTATGAACGCCCTCTTTCAGCCACCATAACGCTTTCACAAACACCACGTGGCTAGAGATAACCACCGCCCCGCCTATGATACATATTAAGCTACATTATATACCCTTCTTCGGCTTTTATAAACCCTTTCCTAACACCACGGGGATTGAGATAGCCCGCCTATGATAGATACAAACGGAATATCACCACAGCCCGGATCACACACTGTGGTGATGTTCCTTTTATTATATACCTTATTTCAATTTATTTATTTTCTATAAAATTTCATTTAAAGTAGCTTAAAATCGGGACTATATCTGCGAAACGCTATATATTCAACCGAATAACCATATGCATATGTTAAACCGCTGGTGCGTATTAATACATAATGACTTTTTTTGTAGAAGTCCGCCATTTTTTTTATCGGCTCGATTGAGCAGTGTTTTTTCTCAAATAACCTTCATTTAAGCGTATTAGAGTATGACTTGAACTGTTTTAAGCTTAATTCTATTTGGAAGTTCCCGTAATTACTTTTCATTCCTTCCATTTTCTCTTTTGTTTGACAGCAGACGGAGAAAACGTAAGCAAGTTCAAGGTCTTCTTGTTATTAAAAATAGCATCAAAATGGGGAATTCCGAAACGTCACGCGCACCTGTTCTTTATATACATCGATTGTGTATAACTTGTGTAGCATAAAAGTAGTCCCGGCAATACCGCGTAGCATATATGCTATCTGATACGGACCATCTGATACGGAAAAAGATTGTGGGGCTTGTATTTGCCTGTTTTGTAGATAGACCTGTATATAATAAACTATATTATATGGAATATACCCTTCTTCGGCTTTTATAAACCCTTTCCTGACACCACATGGCTTGAGATAACAACAGCCCCTCTGATAATAGATACGCAAGTATATATACCCTTCTTCGGCTGTCATAAAAGTAAGTTTATCTTATACTATGTGGCTTGAGATAATCACTGCCCCTCCCTTTCTAGATACACAATAAATATTATAAACGCTTCTTCGGCTGTCATAAAAAGATTTTCTGACACTTCGTGGCTTGAGATAACCACAACCCCTCTTATAATAGATATACAATATTATATACGCTTCTTCGGCTGTCATTAAATGTTTTCCGGACACTGCGAGCTTTGACATGACCACCGCCTCCCCTATTATAAAACATAACTCTTTCAGTCATCATATTATTTTCTACCTTCACCGCATGTGTTCAAATAACCACTGCTCCTTTTTATAATACGTATACAGTACATAAACACAGGATATTTTCTCCTCTTCTTCAGCCACTGAATGGCCAACTTCCGACAAAATGTTGCATAATGCACCTGATTACTACAGGGTGATATAAGCCTTCCAATAGCAAATATATCGACATTAAACACATAGGTTGTTTACGAGTATTAAATATGTTGAGGTAATATCGAACCATTCGAAATATATGTAAAGTCCTAAATTTCATCCTTCAAACCAGTATCTTTCGACGCCCTAATTTATTGTTTTTGTTTAAGAAATTACATTTGTAATTGATTATCTAGAGCGGCACAAAAATGAAGTAAGCAGTTACCGTAGGAGTTTTCTGCTGAACTATCTTTCTGCTTAACTCATATAATTTGAGGCTTTCAACGTACACTTCCAGTTCCGAATTAAGACTAGTCAATGTTTCACATTTTCATGTCGTTTTCCACAATATCATGCACAATTACAAACAGTGCAGATCTTGATCAGAGGATTCCTTAACTTTTGTCTACGTTGTTTGAATAAGACAAATAAACTCTTCGCATAAACACTGTTTGTACAGGATGAGTAAACTCGTCGCTAGGGTTCAATGAGTTAAACAACCACATGCCTTATATATGTACTTGACCTGGTACTTATTAGGAAAATAGTTAAAGAAAATGCAATTATGTACACGAAACCACTCACTTGTAGAGTTTTCAAAGTTCCCACAGCCACCATATTTATGCCAAGTATATGCTGGTGTTGGTAACCCGGAAATGCCGCAGTGAAGCTTGAGTTCTGTGTTTGTTCCTATGGCAACATTTACGACGGCGAAACCAGTCATTTTCATTGACGCTGTAGAAATTTCAAGCAAGAGATCATCTTTTAACCATGAAATCGCAATAAGTATAATCTATTTGAACCTTTCACCGATATGACACCGTCTGCATAATACTTAAAACTGATTTGAAAGAAGAGATATCGTGTCAAGCAGTCTGGGTCTTGGTCAAACGCCGAATTACTAGTTTCATATTTAGATCAAAACTACACGGCAAAGTCACACCACTGTAAAGTGTACAATAAAGAATTCTAAAACCCAAACTATTAGTAAACAAGACGTGTTTGTCAACACTATGTCCCTTGTTGTGACCATGACCTTTAAATGACATTGAACTTCAATTTGTCATGATCCAACTTGTGTTAAGCTAAAAGGCTTCTAGAGTAGAGTGCGCGTACCAAATATGATAGTTTCAAACTGACGACTATTTTCAAATTCAATATACTTGACCTCTAATAAATGACATTCAAATGATCTTTACCTTTGTCGGACACAACCAAAGTTGTACTAAGCTCAATGTTTTTTTTAGCTGAATACACATGCCAAATGTGAGTTATCTATCATATGTACAATGCTCTCTCTCTCTACAACGGCACCTAATGGGACTCATACATTGTGTGTGTTGTTCGGAGGGAGTTGTTATAGGGAGGGAAATCAAGATTTTTTAAATCGTTTAAATCAAGATCAGACGCTGCGTAACGCGGTGTCTGATCTGGATTCAGGCTGTTTGTAACTCTTCATTATAATTTTTTTTATATATGTCACTTTGAGAAAACAGCAGACGACAATTTACTTATTTTAAGCACACTGTATTGCAGCAGTAAAATCGTTAGACATAACTGTTTTGTTAAGAGATCTGTTTAAGGAGAGAGTCGTTGTTGGGAGAGCCGTTGTATGGATGGAGCACTGTACAGAAAGATCATATATACGTTAGATGTTGTAGACCTTGCAGCCTCCATCTAGCTGTCATACCTATAACGGACTAATCTTTATGCCTAAGACGGTTGCTTGAGGGAGCTTATACTGTTATTACAAGAGAGCCATTATGGCCCTAAATCGCTTACCTTGTATACCATGGTTTCGGTCATTGTGACATAAAAAAAATAGGCAAGTGATTTTCGGAAAAAAAGATTTGTATACATATATATTTTTAAAAGATACATTATATGCATCATCACATGATTATTTATTCAATTGCTGTCGTCTTTGCATAAGAATATCGTGATAGGCATTTATACGTACATTGACATTTTCCATCATAGTATTTGATACTATCGATAGCGCAGTAATCATCATCCTGGACTCCCATGTCATGTATGGACTTGATAATTAACCTATGGTTGTGGGGGATAGCTGGTAGATCTATTTGAGCTAACTGCCATTCTTTCTGCTTTACTCGCGTTCCGTGTAGCAGTACAGTTTTCGGAGCTGAATCGTCACATATCTGGAAACGAAACCTAAAATATTGATGATAATCCTATGACATGTCCCTGTTCACAGACTGGTACATGGGAGATGACGTTATTCTGTTGCGAATGGACGAGTATCTGTCCATTCATGAGAAGTTATGGAGACGTGGCCCCGAAGGGTATTTTAATTGAGCATTGTGCTCACAGCTGAGCAATCAAAAGCTTGAGAACGATATCAGGTACGACCTGAACGCTAAACCCCTGTATTATCTTACATCGAGTACAATGGTAATGTAAACAGTTTGGACCCTGTTCAAACGCCACTGTTACGCGGCAGTTTGGCATTAATTTCAATATTTCTTACGTAAAAAATTCTAAAACTTAAAATTTAGAAATAAAAGAAGACAATAATAAGCATATGGCCATATTTGAACTCAATACTACTCACCGTATACCCCTCGCAGTTTGCCGCGGCCTCTACTTGTAGGTACTGTACTGAGCTGCGGGATATCTTGTACAAGAAGGAGAGACATGCATGACCAGAATGCCCTAACTCGGGGGATATCAAGTCTACAACCTGGCCGGGATGCTTGGCTTTACTTGAACTGAACAAAAATGTACCTGCGGGGGAAAATGTCTCATTAGTTATCTCAGGAAATATATCAAATGGTAGAATAACTCTATACATTTTAAAAGTATGTCTCAGATATGTCTGCATATTGTAACATAGTAACTTTGTAGCTGCCGACAGAAAATGCTATCTGCACAAGCGTTATCTGTTCCGGATGTATCTTTGGCATTATGTTACTAAATTTAAATATTTCTCAATCTACGTCACGCCTTCTGGAATGTGCGGGGGATTATGAAAGGTCAAACAAAGTTACTGATTAGTAAGACTTGTGTAACTCCCCTTATCCCGGAAAAGGCAACTTCCCGTCATTCCACGCTTACGTTTTGCAAATTGCATAACAACGGATGTTACGTCAACTGACTAGGTTATGAGCCGGGGATGTATTCCCATATTAGGGAACCAAATACCGTAAGACTACGCCTGGTTACGTTGCTAGGACGTGGCTGGAATGTGCTTACGTAGCTCTGACGTACAGGTCTTGGAGAGATGTAGGGGTGAAGTTAAAAATGCTGGTTTATAGAGACGTGCTTTGGAACACTTAAGGAAATAAAAGTCATAGACAGAAACGTTTGCCTTGTTATAAAACAAATCCATGAACCTGGGTAACAGAACGCGAAGTTGATTAAAACATCGGACTATGCTACAATTTGTATAACGCTAGGCTAAATGGGAAAAGAAAATATATGACAGAGAAGCTGTGTAGCTTTAATAAAGTAGTTTTGAACCCGTACCAGATACCATGTAACTTTTCATCTCATATCAACCGAAAGTGCATTGCACTTCGGTGACGTATTTTAAGCCTTTACTGCATAGAAGTGCCTTTTAGCACGCCTAATTTACTCATTCACTGAAGAAAATAGTTCAAATTTATACAGTCATAAACATGCACCATGATAAATCGTTCCATATCCTAGTAGCTTAAAACAGGCTGAAAGTAAAGCAGACTGCGATTTCCGGTGCATTCAGCTTTACTGTCAACCTGCTATAAGTGGCCACCTATCTTCAATACTAGAAACAGGCTATGGAGTAAGCTGTTAAACAGAGGACATTAATATATCAAATAAATGTAAGATTTCATGCATACGGAAATCGACTTGTGTAGTTACATCTAAAAGAAGTATATACATGTATGTATACAATTATGTTCAGACAATTTGTCCGAATTGAATGTTGGACGACTTATATTTCAATTTAAGGGGTTCTTGCACAGAAAAGTAATACTCGCAGAAACTTTTGACAACGATGTGTCCAGCAAAAATTGAAGATATTGATTGAACTAGTCCCCGGAGGGCCGTCTGGTCTGATTTATTACCGTTTTGGTTATGTCCCAATTACAGTCGAAATTCAAAATTTCCAACTCGCTCGCTTTAGATCGAATATACCGATATTTCAAAGTTAAAACTTGCCTTTGCCACTTATGAAATACTGGTAAGGTCTATTGAAGCGAGCTTGAAGTACAAAATGTACCGAGTTTCTATATTATGATATTGGATGTAGGTGAAATAGGATGGGTTTTTGGAGTAAATGACATACCGGTGCCAATTCCTGGGTCGGGCACGGTACCTGTCAGTGCTGGCTTCCCGCTGTTCACCCACTCTCCGTTATCTAGTGGGTTATTGTACCACAGGCAAGTATCAAGATGGTCAAAGAAACAGTCCAAAGCACCAGTAACTATAAGATGAAACAGTTGAAGTAATATCAGCATTACGCTGGTACAGTGTGTATGAGAAACACTTGGAAAATGCGCATAACCCATTTGCAGTCAGTAAATTCACCCATGCTTATGTATTGGATTATTCTATTATTGATATGAGGGGTCCCTGGTCTTAATTTTCATTTTCCTTTTTGTTTTATATTGAAATTCCTATCAACAAATAGTGTAGACTCTGCTCAGACGCCGCATAATGCGGCGTCTGACCAGAGTATACACTGTTTGCCTTTGTTTCTTTTATAGGACGCTAGTGGGCAAAACTGGATTAAATAATGTTTAGAAAAAAATTGAAAGCTCGTTATACATTCAACCCAAGCAACGAGTATACTCGTCATTTACAAATGATATACTTGTGAATAGTATAATTGTCCTTTTCAGGTGGCCTGTGTTTGGCTTCCAGGTAGAAGGTCAAAGTATTTATACCATAATACAAAATACATGCTGTTATTTCAAGTTGCGTTGCAACATACAATTAAAGCGTAACATGAATTTTGGACATGTTTTAAATTGTTTAAATTGCACTTTGGTGCCATTCGTAAAATACAGGATTAACGAGCGGTTAACAAACATACTATTGTCGAAAGGTTATAAAGGGTTCGAGTTGAGTCTGAAATCGCCCTGAAGCATTTGATGTGTAAGATTTAAGCTTTTGATCAGACTGAACTAAAAATATCATAACTTTGGAACAGGCAAGCGGTAATCTGGCTCAAAGCTTATAAATTGTTTGAGTTTGGTCTGACATCATTCTCAATAGTTATCAGATTTATATTCGGCTACACCATTGTTTAACCCATAACGCATTTTACGCCTTTAAGAAGTTCTTCCACAGAAGAAAATAGTTCCAATTAATACAGTCATATATATTCTCCATTAGAAATATTTTCTATATCCTAGTAGATCTAAGTAGTAGCTAGACGCAGGCTGAAAGTTAAACCACGGTTTAAGGCCTTTCAGCCTCCTGCTTTTTTTTGCCATCTGCTAGGATATAGAGGATTTATCTAATGGTACATATTCAGGATTGTATGAATTGGAACTATTTCTTCAGTGTAGGAATGAATTGAATGCTCTAATATGCGTTTTATGGGGGGGGGGGGGGGGAAGGGTTATTAAGTAATATAGAGTGTTTAGCATTGATTTATATACCGTTACTGAGTATTGTGATGGTGTTAGACGTTGTTCCGTAGACATTTTGGGCCGTGCAGGTATAGTTGCCCAACTGTGACGGCTGTAACGACGTTATGATGACAGTACCACCGTTTATTACAACGGAAGAGACGTTGTCACGTGTCCTTGACCACGTGATCAATGGTGCCGGAATAGACTTGCTTGCACATTTCAAAATAACCGAAGAGCCCAGTGGATAGTTCACAGTTTTCTGACCTGGAGTGAACAAGTCGATGGTCGGTTTTTCTGAAAAAAGAAGGACGATGGTTTCAAACACCTAATAACCCTTTCCCACATAGCATATCTCTAGTATTGAATATAGGTGTCCACTTAAAGCAGGTTGAAAGTAAAGCAGAATGCGCTTTAAGCGCATTCTGTTTTACTTTCAGCCTGCTTTAAGCTATCATCTGCTAGAATATAGAAAACATTTTGTATTATACATATTTATGAATGTATAAATTGGAACTATTTTCTTCAGGGCAAGAATAAATTGAATGCGCTAAAAGGCGCTTCTATGGGGGAAAGGGTTAAAGTCTTTCGCAACAATTTGGCAGACGCCCATTATCTCAGCGTCTGACCTGGGGCCCGTTTCATAAAACATCTTACGACAAATGTTGTCGTAAGTCAGATTATAAAACTTTCAATTATTATTTATTTCTGCATCTAATCCTGTCTTGTGACATCTTTTTGGAATCGTCTTGAAAAGACGATTCCAAAAATATGTCACAAGACAGGATTAGATAGAGGAATCAAAAATTAAATGTATTTTAAAGTTTTGACTTACGACAACATTTGTCGTAAGATGTTTTATGAAACGGGCCCCAGGATCCAAAGTGTTTGTTGCGTGCATTTCATTTCTTCAGTTATAAAAAGGGGGATGTAAATGTCAGAATTTCATCAGACGATATTTTTAACAGATGTGTGACATAAATAAAGAACGAAAATGGAGAACCAGAGCAATGATATACATAATACTTAAAAGATTAACTTTTTCAGCACAATTGACCTGTTTAAAATATACTCAATACATTTGCAAATAGTGTAAAACCTGAGCATATAGGAGCCCTCTGGTCAGGGTCTGCACTGTTTGCTTATTTAGACCAGTATTTATTAAGCTGTCCAGGATTCCAATCGGACTGGTTCATGTTTTGGTAACTAAAATTATCCCCAATAAAACCAAATAACCAACAAGACTTACTTAGTTTTGAAAGAGATAAGAAAGAATGCAGTTATAAACAAGAAATATCTTTAAAAAAGATATTCGGCGGAATGAGTGGTTGAACTAAGGCTATATAGATGGGTGTGCAAAATTGAATTAAATTGAGGTTTTCAAAGAATATATATCTTGGATTGAAAAGCAAAAAATACAAGTATTCAATTGAAACAGTAACTTTTATTTAAAATGCAAAACTATCATGTACAGAAATGCAAAACAAAACAATAATTTAACTCATATCCTAGCTACTGGTAGGAGATTCTCACATTAATCTATTGTTCCATTCATAGAGTTTCTTGAAACAAACTATAGCATACACAAATGTACAGATACAACAATCTACTGTACTTCACTCTTGTAAATAATGATGATGAAACAACACAATTGTGTTTAACTCACTTGAGGCTATTCATATATAAAATATTGCTTTTAATGTATGGCAAATGTGTACAAATAGATAACAATTAAAACAAATTGGTTGTTAACAATTATGAAACACCTAGCTTCCTCTGTATATCTATAAATAGATTTCAGATCATAGCATAATTTTGTCAATTCTGTGGCCTAGTGTAGTAAACAGACAGCCTGTATCTCTTAATTTTACACCCACAGTCCACATCATGTAAAACTGTAATGGGACATAAACCAGCCTACAGGGCTCCAGATAAGAGTGAGTAAACTAAACAAATCACATTTTTTCACCTCTTTTAGCACCAAACCCTATGGTATTACCACTCATTTTGATTGTCTTGAAGAGACAATTCATATGTATAGTGACACCACAGGGTTTAATGCACAAATAAAGATTTTAAGTTTTGAAACAATTCCCTTATCTGGAGCCCTGGTTACTATCCAATCAGACTATTCAGTTTCAACAGGTGCTCTTAATTCTAAATTTCTGATCAAATATTATTGGTTGAAATGTGTGGCCAAATATTAAAGTGTGTCTAAATAGAAAACAGTCAGCTCCGCCGAAAAAGAGTTTATACTTAAATGAAGTCATTTTCATACAACAATATCCAAACTCTGTCCAAATGCTATCCAACGTTATGTTCGATTGTAGAAAATAACTTACTTACGGGAGTTGTCATTACTGTAGTGGTCGTCCTAGGTGACATATCGATACAGCCGAGATTACAAAGGTCATCACTACAGCATAGAACCATGCACGTATCGCCTAAACACGGTGAACAAAAACAGCCCAAACTCCATAAACTACCGTTAGTTCGAACATACCAATATTTAAAAGTTACAAACGTGGCTTGGCCACGTTTTAACTTTGAAATACGGATTTGTTCGACTGAAACGAGATCGCGTTATCAAAATTAAACTCATAAAATACTGGTTAGTCCAATTTAGCGAGTTCGAAGTATCGAGTTTCGACTGTACCGAGTATTAGTTTCAAATAAAATGCTTGCATAGTAATCGTAGATTGAAAACAGTTTTAAGCTAGTTAGAATTTTCCTGAAAACACAATAAGGAATGATGAAAAATGTCTTTGGGTTTATTTATCTGCAATCGTATTTAGTAAGTATGCTACAATTTTCAAAAAAAATCTCAATCAGGTAGAGTAACGGTGAGTTACAAATAAAGATCATCAATATTTCGCATTACTACAAAACATTCAGGGCGAATAGTCAAATTTATTCAAATACTCTATGTGAACATTTGAATACAATTTTTGGTGTTTGTTCCAATCACAAAATATTTCATGGGTGTGGTAGTAATCGATTATTGTCCCATTCGGGAGTAGGATTGGGGGGCGTTAGTATTGTTTTTCTTCACCAATTGTCGATAGGTGGATTAATGGAACAGACAAAGTTACAGTTTTCCGTAAACCAATTGTAAATATTGACAATTTATTAAAATCTGAATGACAAGCTACATCAGAAAATGAGTTACTTGGAGCGTAATCTGGCTTCAAGCTGTTTTTAAAAATATTATTATTTAGTACATACACGTTTATTGGGAACGAATTACGTTCTCCACTCTTTGAACATTTACCAATTTTTATAATTGATTTTCACAATTGATTGATTAATTACCTAGAGCAACTTCTTCAGACTCCCGTCTCCTTCCCATAGACAATGACGATGGCTTGTAAAAGTTCACCTCAGCCTTGCATTTCTACAACGTCACATAACCAGGTATGTAACATTTAGCAGTAACCACATAAACACGCCTTTTTACACACTAATCCATTCATCCACTGACGAGAATAATTCCATTTTATAAATATGCACCGTAAGAAATATTTTCTATATCACATATGGTTTTTGACGGAGTATTCTGCTTTACCTTGAACCTGCTTTTAAGTGGTTAAAATATAGATCATTGAAAAGAAAATCCACATGGCAGAAAACATATCCTGAAATGCACTTTCTATTACATGGATATACACTCTATATGTATAAAAATGTAAAAGTCGACATGTTTTCTTAAAAACAATGATTAAAATAATATTCTCGTACTCATGACATGTTCTATGTATATGTGTGTGTAGAAGGGATTCTTGAACAATTTCATCTAAAGTCAGTGCAAAAAGATTGAATATTATTAAAATGCAGTTTTTCATATTTTATTCATTTTCGTCTAAGTTTACTTTCGTATAAAGTGAAAGAAGAATGTTTTCTCGATGGTCTATATTTACTGTAAAGGGACCAATAGCGGTAACTAAACTTCCAAACAAACACGTTTACAAGAACTTTTATTTCAACTACATAATAGCCTTCTTTAGGTGGTACCTTTTACGTGCACAGGGAACAATACGTAAATATTTTTCCGTTTAAACGCAAACGAACGCAAATACTTTACAATACAATGTAGAAAATGACAACTTGTTGATAATTCTGTTTATTTTAATCAGAGTGGCAAAAAGTTTGAAGCCTGATCTGGTACTTAACTGTTTGCAATGAAAATAATAGTTTTAGCGTCAACGCGTTTGTTGGGAAACAATAACGCACTCTCTTCTGTATATTTTTGTTTTGATTGTCAATGTAATTGATACTTTTCTGCTTGAAAATGGTCACTGGATCAAATACTGAAATATATTTATGGTGAAAAATTAACACTTTAGCCCATTCAACGACAATTCTATCCATCTGCTTTAACCCTTTCCCTTATAGAAGCGACTTTTAGCACATTCATTTTATTCATCCGCTGAAGAAAATAGTTCCAAATTATACCGTAATGAATATGTGTCATATTTAATCCTTTCCTTATTCTAGCAGTTAATAGCTTAAAGCAGGCTGAAAGTAAAGCAGAATGCGCCTTAGGGCGCATTCTGCTTTAATTTCAACCTGCTTTAAGTAGTCACATATCTTCAATACTAGAAACAATGCTATCAGGTAAAGGGTTAACTGTTCGGCAGGCAAAAGGCGTCTGATCTAGATCCAAACTGTTTGCAATATCAACTTTAGCCATTTATGGTGAGGATAGGATTAGAGTGAAAACAGACTTACGTCTCTGTGTTCACACTGCGTCACGTAGCGGATCTCGTTGCCATTGCCATATAATGTCCGCTTCAATTTGCATATCTGGAGAACATAAATTTCGGAACACATTTTAGCCATTGACACTGTCTTACTAACGTTAGCTTGATTTTTTTCAACTGTTTTTTTTTTTTATCAAATTGGAATTTTATGATTTTATTTTGCATAGGAAGCACGTTTTTTTCTTACATATTGGTGTCAAACAGTTTTCATTCTGATCAGACGCATCTGATCAGGATCCAAATTGCCATTTGAAAATGAAAAATGTTGTAAGGACTGAAAGGTAATAATCGAGGCTTACAACCGGATGGTCCACTGGCAAAAAGACCTTTTTAAAAGATACATTAGATATGATTATTGAATAACTCAACGGAAAATTTGAAGTACAACATGTTTTAGTCAACTTGAGCTGCGTTTCAAAAGGCAGTGAATATTAAGTATTCAGCGCAGATGATACTCAACTTACTTCAGTAAGTCCGCAAATGGTTATCACTTGGCAGTCATTCACTGTTTGCTGGCTCGGGCAGCTGAAACATATCGGGCCTCGATTTTCCACCAGTGCAAAACCTGATAAAGAACAAACGAGAAAGAAAATTTACACATGGTGACCCACGATTTAACCCATTTAGCCAAAATTGCACCTTTATACGTCTAGAATTTATTATTCGTCCGCAGAAAAAAATAGTTTCGATTTACACAGTGATGAATATACGCCGTAAGAAATATATTCTTTATTATAGCAGATGGTAGTTTAAAGCAGATTGAAAGTAAAGACGAATGAGGTTTACGGCGCATTCTGTTTTACTTTCAACCTACTTAAATTGATCACCTGTCTACATAACAAAAACAAACTATAGCATATGGGTAAATGTTCAAACTCCTAAAATATGATAAATGTTCGTTCAAAAACCTAAAAATTGATATTTCCTGTCTCCGACCATAATCAAACCAAATGGCGTTCTCCCAACCCCTAAGATAATCATTTGATCCAATTGTATATAGAACTTGATCGGAGCAAATTCCTCTATCACATTAACTAGGGACTCTAATTGTATGTGCGTGTACATCTCAACAAGAACATGCATTTCAGTGTCAATAAACATGTGGGGGTATTTGTCACTTCGTGTGACACAGTTCTTGTTTCAATCTGGGTACAAGGTTATAAAATGTTTGAGTTTACACTACTCAACACTTTATAGTAGTAACATTGAAATCAGTTGTTGTTTAAAACTTTGTATGGTTTCGTAATATCAGTTTTCTTGTACCTTTTGTGTGACATCCATTGTTGTTACACAGGTTCCCGGAACAACATTCGCTACAAAATACTGAAGATTGGTCCCTTTTCCTTCTTACGTGATGACTGCCCGAACATTGCTGAAACAAGTAGAATGAACTCATATACTGGCAAAATGAACTTAACAGCAGTAAAACTGTTGCTTATGATGACTGTTTTAAGACTAATAAAGTCGTATAGCTGCTTAAAACCCTGCTGTTGCATCCATTATAACAAATAATTGTTTAAGATTTTCATCGGTTTCAGTTGAAAGTAGGATGGAAGGAGAGTTAAACAATTATCGTATATGGTACAGCCCATCAGTCTTTGTAGTGTACCGACAAGTATCGACAATCAATAGATCTCGTTAAGGGCATAGACAATCGCATTGGCCCGATCTTGTTTTCTTATTCCAGATGCACTAAAACTTACTAACAGTTTGGATACTGGTCAGAAGTCGAACAACGAGATCCAAATGTTTGTTTCTTCTGTCTGATGTTTCTGTACAGAATATACGAGTTCAGACCTTAATTTTAAAACAGGCACGCATGACGCGGCGTTTGATTGGGATCCAAACTGTTTGCAACCGCATTTTAAGGCGTCATTAAGAGTTAAAGAGTTTATATTCGAAACAAAAGTTGTACATGTTTTACGAACTTTTACGTCCCTGCACCCAAGGTTATATCTGAAAGTGCCGAGTTGTGTAACATGACCGTCCGTGAAACATGTCTGAAAATATATATAGAAGTAAATAAATTCTAGACATGAACTCAATAAAATGTAAACTCCAATCTGACATACAGTTACGTTTGTTTTAGTGGGCGTAATAGAGAGGTTTGACTCTAATTAAACACTTTATGGATGGGTCCTTAGATGTAATAGCGATTCACACCCCAAAGCTAACCTGCTAACTTTACAACGTTTTAGGGGCTTAATTATCATGTTTTGTTTATTTCAAGGAGAATATGTTTTCCTTCAATAAATTTCATTGAAATATATATAATTAATCCTACCCGTGCCAGTTTATAACTGGACAAAAATATACGCAAAAGTAGGATTCGGAGCCGACAGGATATCTTAACTTAATCGTTTAAACCATTATCCCATAGCCTGTTTCTAGTCTTGAAAATAGGTGACCGCTTAAAGCAGGTTGAAAAAAAAGAAAAATGTGCCATAATGCATATTCTGCGTTACTTTCATCCTGCTTAAAATTAAAATATCTTCTAAATAAAGAACATATTTAATCGTAGATAGTTATGGCCATAATTGCAACTAATTTCATCAGTGGAGGAATACATTAATGGCGTAAAAAGTCGTATTTATGGGGTATTGGGTTAAGAGGGAGAATATCCCCTGTCCTGTTAAGACACACAGTATAGAAACTGGAGCTTTCTACTTTTTCAGAACGAACTACGCAATATTGTGATCTAAAACCTTATACTACCATAATAGTGGATACGGAATGCATATGTTAAGTATCCACCGTTTATCGAGGTGCGCAGGTAATTCTTACGATACAGCTTTTATTATAAGCACACTTTAGTGACCTACATTCCATTTAACAAAATCGCGGACATCTTTTCGGTAAAAAAATCATTTTCTCTTCTGTTCTTTCGTTGTTGTTTTTAGATAATACAATGTATGTCTACAAGTATGCAGTTGATTATTCAATGCGTTGATTTACGCTAACGTTACTCTTGTTGTATGTTCCATTTGGGTAATTTTTGCGTTATTATATTCGGCTAGTGTGGTCGTCTTGTTGGGCCCCATATTGGGGTTTACCGCTGTTACTTCACGGAACTACAATGGTTGACGAACTGCACTTATATCTAACACATTTAACGCAACCAATCGGTTTAATTTTCTGGATTTATCTTTTTGAACACTGCATAGATCTAGATCCGTATTGAATTCGGTTACATCTGGTTATTTATACTTTGAGATTTCCGGGCGTGTAGATAGCTTGGCACACACGCCGACAAACACAAAACACATTTTACAAAAAACAATTAGTCATAGATGTATCTCTAGGCTTTATAATGATGGTTATATCCATGCACATTTTGGCACTATGGTTTATATGTCAGCTTGTTAGATTAATGTATAAAATCAATGTGTCGGCTTGATTATGACGTAAGCACATGACGTAGTTCGATGCAACCTTTATGACGTCATGTTCAGTAAGAACATTACTTATGCTCTTTCTTGTTTTCTTTTTCATGTTGTTGTCCTAGTCTCCAATACTAAATTATGGCTAGTCACAATTATGGGACAAAAAGGAGGAAGCCTCCGACTGACGTCACTGTCGATCAAGGTCCACCAAAATAGGCGGCTAAGAGGAAAACGGGAAAGGCCGTTGGTCCTTGTGAGGTGCCTGCCACGGAGGTGCATGTTCTGGATGTGACTACTGAACCAAACCGTGGAATTGTTGGCCAGGATGCTGGTACATTTGCTCAGAGGAGACAGCCTGTTCTGGATGTGCCTACTGAACCAAATCGTGGAGTTGTTGGGCAGGGTGCTGGTACACTGGGATTTCGCCCGTGTCACCAGGCAGAGCCTGGAACAGTCCCAGAAAGGCCAGGTAATGTTTTTGAGTCTTAGTACTCACTGTTAGATGCCACATATACACCCCGTCCAATTATTAGTTTAGGAACTGCTTTGGGGAGCAATGTCCCGAACTATTAAAGATAAAATCATTAATAGTGAATTCGTTGACCTGGTTTCTATGGTAAACACATCAGCTGCTCAGAGTCAGACAAATGCAAAACAGATAAATCTTGGTGCCTCGGGTGATCTGTTGTTACAGCCGAGGCACCAGGGCAAGTTGACCAGCATAGAGCAATGGACGGATGCATTTCTAATCTATGCGAGTATATACTTATCTGCCCATCCTGGATACCTCCAAGATTTGTTGAAATATATGAGCTGTGTTCGATTGGGTCATAAGAGGCATGGCGGTTTCGGTTGGCGAGAGTATGATGAACAATGTCTCGCTTGCAGATAGCGAATGATCCTACTAGAAATTGGTCAGTCGTAGACAACGAATTGTGGGTATTGTATATGCATGGCTCCACATGTGATTTGGCTAGGGCTGATTCGCAAGTTGTTTTTTTTCGTCCAATATCACTGCTGGGGTCGATGTTTTGACTTTAATTTCAAGGGCAAATGCACCAAACCATTTTGTAACTATCAACATCGTTGTATGAGATGCGGTGCTGATCACTCGCAGACAGTTTGCCCTAGTCTTTCCAGGCCAATGACCCGACCCCTTGGGCAACAGACATTTCAAACCCCACGTATGCCTAGGCAACCTTCATTTCGGCCACGCTTCACACGCACAACATATCCCAGGGCTATGGGATCTCGGTTCCTCTCCCGTTAATTTGGAAGTATTAGATAGGTACCTTGCCATGTACCCAAAGAGAAATGCTGCTGGTATTCTTTCTTCCGGTTTTCATGAGGGATTTAGTTTAAATTACTCTGGTGATCGATCAACATCCTTTAGCGTAAATCTTAAATCTGCAGTAGAACATAAAGATATTATTTTGGAAAAAATACAAAATGAGGTTGCTCTGGGGAGGATAATGGGTCCTTTTTCTGAACCCCCTATGTCTAATATAAAGAGTTCCCCTATAGGAGTAGTTCCAAAGAAGAGTGATGGTTGATGGAGGCTCATAACTCACTTGTCTCATCCAGATGGGGCGAGCGTCAATGATGGGATTGATGATGACATTTGTCCTGTTAAGTATACATCCTTTGACAAAGTAGCAGACATGGTTTTTAGCCTGGGTAAAAGTGCATTAATGTCTAAACAAGATATTAAGTCGGCTTTTCGATTGCTGCCAGTTCATCGAAATGATTTTCACTTATTGGGTATATACATTGACGGCCAGTATTTCATTGACAAGAATTTGCCAATGGGCTGCAAGATTTCTTGTAGGTTATTTGAGATGTTTGCAACTTTCCTTCATTGGCTGGTTTCTTATAAATGTGTTCAAGAAACGCTTGATCATTATCTTGACGACTTCATATTTGCTGGACCAGCACGGTCATTGCAGTGTACTCAGTTATCTTCAACGTTTTCTACTGTCTGTGCAGAGCTTTAGGTTCCTCTGGCAGATGACAAGTTTGTTAGACCTACTACTGTGCTAGTCTTTTTGGATCTGGAGATCGATGCTGAGCTCCAATTAATTCGGATTCCTATTGACAAAGTTCACCATCTGCTGGAACTTTTGGGAAAACATAGCAGGCATCAAAATATTTCAAAACGAGACTTAGAATCCCTAGTTGGTAAGCTTAGTTTTATTTGCAAAGCTGTCCGTTCTAGCAGGGCCTTTATTCGCAGGTTCTATGACTTGATTTCACAGCTAAAGCGGTCTTACCACAAAACTCGCATTTCATTGGCCATTAAGGAAGATATAGGATTTCTTTTCTGTCTGATTTTAACGGGGTTACTCCCATTCCTGAGCAGGTTTGGTATAGCAGCAATACTCTCAAATTGTTTACTGATAGTGCTGGATCGACAGAGCTCGATTGTGGTTGCTTTTTTGATGGTCATTGGTCTTTCTTCCCGTGGCCAAATGAATGACTTGATCATCCGATTCTGAGAGATATGTCGTTCCTTGAAATGGTACCTGTAGTTTTGGCAATTACCCTTTGGGAGACCATTTTGGCCAACAAACGCATCATGTTATTCATTGACAATGAAGCCCTTGTTAAAGTACTGAACAAACAATCTTCAAAATCTGTTAATTTGATGTACCTCGTTAGAAAATTTGTCTTGCTATCAATGAAATTAAACATTTTGTTTAGAGCAACTCATATTCCCTCACATGTGAATGAAATTGCTGATTCTATCTCTCGAAAACAGTGGTCTAGATTCCGGGCCTTGGCTCCAGATGCAGATGTGAACCCAGTACAAGTTCCAGAGACATTTCGTCAGTTGCTGTACACGATAAAGTTGACCGGTTATTAAGCGCATCAATGGCTCCGAATACGAAAGTTGCTTATCAGAATGGCTTGTCTAAATTTGAACGCTTTAGAATGACATATGGCTTCACTCAGGCGTGGCCTCCCGAGGTTGATGAAGTTGCTCATTGTGTTGCTTTAAACTCACTGCAGGGTGCTTCACATAATACTATTTGCTTATACATGTCTGCAATTGGCTTCTATTGTAAGATCAAATAAGTTGCTGATGTAACAAAACATTTTTTGATCAGTAAGATTTTAGAAGGATACAAGAGGTCGGGCAATTGCGGAAAAGATACCAGACTGCCTATAACACCGAATATTATTCATAGGCTTCTTGCTAAACTTTCAGTCATTTGTTCAAATAATTTTGAAGCAAAACTATTTGCAGCAGCTTATTCACTTGTTTCAGAGTAGGTGAATTGACACTCTCTTCCAAACTCAATCCTCATTCTCCTCTAGGCTTAGGGGACATTCAGATAAATACCGACTGTCGTGTCATCAATATAAATCTTCGTTTTTCTAAGACAGATCAGACTGGCCGGGGGGTCATAAGATAGTCATTCAAGGCGTCGCCAGTCCAGTTTGTCCAGTCAAACTTTTACAAGCGTATTTATCTGTCCGTCCAAATGTCAAAGGCATGCTATTCATTCATTTCGGCGGTAAACCACTCACTCGCTATCAATTTACTGCCATCCTACAAAGAGCAATTAAGTCCCTAGGGTTATATGAGAAGAACTACAAGTCCCATTCCTTTAGAATCGGTTCTGCTACAACCATGGCAAAATTAGGTTTTTCTTCTGAAGCAATACAGATGGCAGGTCGCTGGAGTTCAAATGCATGTAAATCTTATATTCGACCTGCTGTCAATACCTTGCCTCCTCTGATTTAAGGCCATTTGCGTACAAGTCAAGTTATACTGACTGTTAACCATGTTCAAGTTAATTTCAGATCCTGTATCTGTCTGGTGTGTAGGTTCCTCAATTATTAAACAGGCTTTCTTTACGGCGAGGTCCAGACCAGATGGGTCACATTTGGGTCTGGCTTCCAAGAATATCCACATCTGGTGGCAAGGATATAGTGGCTTAGGGTTGATTGGATTAAGACAGAAGCTTCATCTGCTGCTTCAGGTGAATGAGCCTCCACATATATTAGTCATTCACTATGGGGGAAATGACATTTGCCGTTTCCCAGTGAAGAGGCTGCGCGAGATGATATCGGACCTAGTGGCATATCTTGCGCAGAACTTTATGAACACTCATATTGTCTGGTCACACATTTTGCCCCGGAGTGTGTGGCGCCATATGGGCCATTCCGGGACATGCCCGAGTATGCTACTCAATTTGTCTAGGAAAAGGGTCAATAAGCATGCAGCTTGTAAAATTTGTAAGATGCATGGCACTTATCTCAAACATCAAAATCTGCAGACGGTGACTACAGATCTTTATTCAAGTGATGGAGTTCACCTCTCCGGGTTTGGGAATTCCGTTTTCCTGGACACTCTTTCCCAGGCCATGCTCTCAATAACGCTTAAAATGAGAGAATAACTTAAATGCCGCATATTAGGGTTTGGTAAGTGCGTTGATTTGGCTGGGGACTTTCACTGTGTTCTTTTCGCATGGCCAATTGCTTTGGCGATGGTCCGGGTTTTTGCTGCAGTTCCCCAGACCAGTTGGCGGATGCGAAAAAATGACAGTTTCATAAACAAGATTTTATAAATAATCAATTTTTGTATCTTCATGTACTGCCTTCTGTAGGATCATGTCGCCTCAGAAGTCCTGTCTCAGTTAATTGCTAACATTGTATTGGAACTTTGGTGGTGAATATAAATAATATGTTACCCATTTTGTTAAAAGTTTGTGATGCCCACGTTGCTAAGGGCTATGATGAACCATTGATAGTATGTGTTGCCCACTTTGCTAAGGGCTTTGATGAACAATTTGACATTATGTGTTGCCCACTTTGCTAAGGGCTTTGATGAAGCTATTTGTGCTTTTTGGGGTCTGCCATGTACTGTTGCGGCGACCCGGTTTTTTGTATACATGTAAATGAAAGCCGCAGCCAAATATTGGCCATACTCATTTAATTAAACATAAAAAATAATACTACAGGTTTTTGTTTGCTTTATGCATCCTTCGATAATAGTGGATACGGAATGCATATGTTTAGTAATCAGTATCCACCGTTTATCGATGTGCGCAGGTAATTCTTACGATATAGCTTTTATTATAAGCACACTTTAGTGACCTACATTCCATTGAACAAAATCGCGGACATTGTTTCGGTAAAACCCTCCCTCCACAACCCTTTCTTCGTTATATTTGATGTGACTACATATGCAAATGTGTGTCCCCTCTACAACCCTTTTTTGTTATATTTGATGTGACATTATATGCAAATTTGTGTGTTTTGTTTAACCTGAATATGCAGAGTCTTTTTTCACTTTGCCATCTGAATTGTATAACCTTAATGGATCACTTGCTTTGATTCAGTCTGTACTTGTGTATAAATCTTAACATGAATATGTGTTTTTCATATAAATTCAAACATGAATATGTGATATATCAGTTTTGAATATCAGTTGAATTCCTTATTTGACTCTACTTATTTGGGTTATAACTCTGACAATTGGTACAATTGCTGCTGCTTAGTTTGTTTTGTTTTTACAGGCGCCGCATGTTCCATCTCTTGGTGCCAGTTTCAGCTGACCTTACATACCATCTTCAGACTACCATTCGGCGCGGCTTTCATTTGGATTATGCATCATTGCCAGTGGGCTATTTGACATTTTGGGGAATTATATGGGTTTAGGTTATTGTGTGTGTGTATTATCAGTTCCATGTCAATGGTTCCGCCAGGTCATGATTTGATTGGCATCGGTTAGTGTCGCTTCTAATGCCAATCATGTTATGAACTGGCGGATGCGAAAAGATGACAGTTTCATAAACAAGATTTTATAAATAATCAATTTCTGTATCTTCATGGACTGCCTTCTGTAGGATCATGTCGCCTCAGAAGTCCTGTCTCGGTTAATTGCTAACATTGTATTGGAACTTTGGTTGTGAATGTAAATAATATGTTGCCCATTTTGTTAAGATTTTGTGATGCCCACGTTGCTAAGGGCTATGATGAACCATTGATATTATGTGTTGCCCACTTTGCTAAGGGCTTTGATGAACAATTTGACATTATGTGTTGCCCACTTTGCTAAGGGCTTTGATGAAGCTATTTGTGCTTTTTGGGGTCTGCCATGTACTGTTGCGGCGACCCGGTTTTTTGTATACATGTAAATGAAAGCCGCAGCCAAATATTGGCCATACTCATTTAATTAAACATCAAAAATATTAATACAGGTTTTTGTCTGCTTTATGCATCCTTCGATAATATCATCTGCCTTAACATTGTCGACTGCAAAATTGGTCAAATTCAGGTTAATGCTTTTCAGATTGCATAAACCTATAGCCGAGTGTCAAACAGTTTGGATCCAGATTCAGTAAAGCGGCATCTGATTGGGGTCCAAGCTGTTTGCGAAAATACCAGCCAAGTCACAATCGGCAGTCAAGAGGTTGCCCCTTTTACTCTTGATGACACCAACAAGCACGTTTGCAAACAGTTTGGATCGTGATCAGACGCCGCCTAAGATCGGGATCTTAACGTTTTGATACTCGTTTTGAAATTTCGTCAGTCACACTGCATCATATCTAACGTTGAAACGATATTACAGACAACACTATTGAAGCAGACGACAGTATGGCGGAATAGGGGTAAAAACCTCACGACAATTTTGACATTCAAGGGTTAATTACATAAACCTATAGTTATTACCGAAGACGGCCCGCATCGCTCAATGGTAGTACAGTCACGTGGTAGAACAGCGTCAGTACAAGACAAACAAGTTGTGTAACCTTGAAAACAAAACATAGTACATGTAGTAGTAAAGTAAACAAATCATCGCCTAAAGTCGAAAGTAAATTGATGCCTTATCTAGACTCATGGTTGTAAAGCGTTTAAAATGAGTATGAAACCGTTCTCAAGCTTTTGGTTGGTACATCTTTTAATTGGCAAAATGCTCAAATCATACCAATCAAAAATTTGAGGATGGTCTCGGACTCGTTTTATTTCCATGTCAAAAGAGGGTTAAACAAGGCTGCAATTTATCACCAACGTTATTTTCCGGCTATACATGTATCAATGATCTAGTCAACGATTATAATGAAATTAATATTTGGCATTTCTATTGTGAGTATTTTTGCTGAGAAGTGAATGCAGAATCATACTGACATTTTCGGACATAGCGTATTTTAGTCATTCCGTTTTAGCATCTGTTCTACTTTCGAAACCACTTTATCAACAAGGTATTTCTGTTACGAGTTTGGGGCCCGTTTCATCAACATATACGATAAGAAACAATCGTAAATTGTATCATATCATATATATACGATACGGTACTATAGGTGGTTTACGATCTTATATACTATATATCGAAATGCGTTTCATCAACGCTATCGTTAATCAGACAATGGTGCGTAATTATACAATAGAATTACGATGTTTCATGAAACGGGACATTGATACATATGGGCGTTTAATTTTCGCCGCTTGGATCTCAGAATGGCCAAAATTAAACAAGCCAAAATAAAAAACGATCTTTTAGCACAAAATGACCAAATTATCACGACGCCAATTATTCCCAAAGTACGGTAACTGTTGATTACGTCATGGTATTGTTATTAATGTATGCTATTGGTGTTATTCTGCCCGCATCTGATGAAACCAAATTTCAGTGAAACCCCTCTAAATAGGACAGGTTTTGGGACATGAAAAGTTCCATTTTAGAGGGGTTACCAGTTTTGAGGGGTTTAAACCCATTACCAAATAATTTGTTTCTAGTATGAAAGATATCTGACCAGTTGAAGCAGATTATACGTAAAGCAGAATTACTTTCAATCTGATTTAAACATTCTTCTGCTTGAATGTATAAACTTTTCTCTTCAGTGTATGAATGAACCCAAGACATAAAAGGCGTATTTATGGTGTAATAGGTAAAATAAAGAAAGGTTGGAAACGTGACCAAAGCTTTTGTCAGGTTTAGAGAGAATTCCGGTACTTAGAGGTTCCGGTTTGGAAGGGTTCTACTGTACATGCAATGATTTACAAATGACACGTCTGATGCAAAGAAGGCGACTATCTATAAATGAAAAGGAAACAAAAGTTTTACACTTTAGAAACAAGTCAAAGGAAAGATACAACTTTGTATTTGATTGTTGTGATACCAAAAAACGTTGATTCTGGTTTGATGAATTCTTAGATCTTTCTAAAGCAGTACGTGAAATAACAAAATTACAAAAAACTAAATTTACTAATAACGAATTATTGGGAGGAAAAATGATTGCATTCATACACGACTTGCAATTAGCTGAAGCGGTTTATACAAAAGTGTGATCAGGTTTGTTGTTTTCATACCTCCATTAATACAATACATATTCCGAAACATTCCTTATAATTTAATATCACTACTGAACTTAAGAAAGTAGTTAAATAGAGAATCTGACACGAATGTTCATTATCTAACGCTTATAAAACGTATGTTGTAATCCCTCCTCTAAATATATTTGCGGCCAACACGCGACGTTATATTGTAGTAACGTCGTCGTCAATGACGTCATTTGGCGTCCTGCTTCATGCAGCGCTTGTGGAGAGCAGTTGGACTAAGAAAAAGTAGTCCCGACAAGGCGTGGCCTGAATTTATTTTCTCATGGGGTTATGAAACAAAACTGACAGCCAATCACAGCTAACCAAAAGTAATGAAAACAAACAATATAAGATTATACCTTAAATCTAACCGCGATGGATCAAGATCCAAACTATTTGACACTTTTTTCTAAATTTCGTCAGTCACACTGCCTTATATCTAACTTTAAAACGATATTGCAGACGACACTCTATGGCAGTAAAGGATTTAAAATAAAAAAGGGTTAACAGCCATAGTTTTACTTACCACAAACTCTGTGTATAACTACTAGAGATAACACAACGACGAGCTGTAGTATAAGTCCTGCAATGAAACATAATTCACAGTAACTTCTTCCCTGCCACCAAGTCGTCTGCTTAAATATGTCGTCTGCTGATTACTCAAATGCAGACTTTAGGAATTTTGAGGAGATTTCTAACCAGGATTTGATTTTTTTTTCATTTAGCATTATTATTAAAATCAACCCTAAAGGAATTTTGAAGAGATTTCTAAACAGGGTTTGACTTATTTTTCATTTAGCATTATTATTAATCCATCATAACTATTTAAAAATGGACTAGATTTAATTCGAAACTGAAATTTCCATTTTAAGTTTTAGTTGACAATAGACGAATGAATCTTTGTTTGACAGGTCGGTGGGTCATTGATGAAATTGAAATTTTATTTTAATTCTTCTTCGGGAGATTTCTAACCAAGAGTTGAATTATTCTTTATTCAGCATTATTAATAAAACTATTCTAAATATTCAAAAGTGGACTAGTTTAAATTGGAAACTAGAATTTCCCTTTTAAGTTCCAGTGGACAATAGGCAATGGATTAAGGCATCATTGTTTAACAGGACGTAATAGTTGGTCATTGATAAAATTGAAAATTTAATAAACAATGAAATGTCAAAATCCTCCTTAGATAACTTTAAAAAAACAAAATTGTGACCAAAATGCAACAATATCGACTGAATTCTTTCATTTAAGTTCAATAAACTGAACATAACGAACTCGTTGTCCTAGCGACGAGTATACTCGTCATTATCAAACTGTAAAAAGCTCACTGTCAAGAGAATGCTTGTCCTGTTCCTCGATCAGAGCGCTTCGTGAGGATCAGGATCCTCACTGTTTGTCTTTTTATTGTTATATTGTTAAAACATCCATAAATAGTCGAAAATGAACTAGACTTAATTGAAAACTGGAATTGTCTATTAAAGATTACAGCGGTGAATGATTTAACGGAAATCTTTTAAGCACAATAGGCTAACCATACTCGACCATTAAAAGGACGGCTTGCTTTCGCCCATACTGACATGCAGTTGTTTAACCCTTTAACTGTTACCGACGACAAATGGACGTTCGCAAACAGTTTGAATTCTGATCAGACGCAGTGTAATGCAACTATTGACACTCGTTTCGAAATTTCGTTAGGCATACTGCCTTAACCCTTTCCCTTATAGAAGCGACTTTTAGCACATTCATTTTATTCATCCGCTGAAGAAAATAGTTCCAAATTATACCGTAATGAATATGTGTCATATTTAATACTTACCTTATTCTAGCAGTTAATAGCTTAAAGCAGGCTGAAAGTAAAGCAGAATGCGCCTTAGGGCGCATTCTGCTTTACTTTCAACCTGCTTTAAGTAGTCACATATTTTCAATACTAGAAACAATGCTATCAGGTAAAGGGTTAATCTAACTTTGAAACGACATTACAGACAGCAATATTGAAGTAGACGACAATACGGCGTTGAAGGGGTAAACATCTCACGATAAATTTATCAATGAAATATTTAGGCAACGTTACAAAACAAGAAAGCTCCTAAATGAGCTTTTCTTCTGAATTTTTCTTTTTCTTTAAGCTGTCATCTGTCTTTAACACAATCACTGAGTCCTTGTTTGGTCATAAAAAGTGGATCGTTACATAAGAAATGTATACACACCGGCGAACATTGTGAAATCCAACACTAGATAAACAGTACAAGAATTATCTGGTCCCTCGAAAAATGTGCAAAGAAGACAGAGAGGTCAACGTTTCTGATATTATTTCTTGACCTTTATCGTGTTGAATTGTCGTCAGCTTCAAAAACATAGTCTGCGAAAAAGACAAAATTGTTTTTATGATGTTTAAACAGAAGAAAAGTTGAATATGAGGAACAGACAGTTTGGATCAAGATCAGACGCCGCGTAACGCGGCGTCTGATCTGGATCCAAATTGTTTGCTGCAAAGTTTAGCCAAGTCGCGCTTAGCATGATAAGGGTTATCACTACCAATGCAGTTTTACGCCTGATTTATAAATGTTGTCTGCAAAGTTTGCTCAAGTTAAATTTTATGAAGATTTAAGTTACATGTAAAGAAGATTGAGAGCAAAATTTATGGCATTTAGGTTTTATCCAGAAAAGTCACCGAGCTACTCGGCGTTTGATCTAGATTCATATAGTTTTGCACGGTCGCGATTGACAAAAGAAGGGTCAACATGCTTCCATGGCAAAAGCTTGTCTGCTAAAATATTTCCTCTGCTCAATGTCTGAAAATATTGTTTGAACTCTCATATTGCAGCTTTGTGAGAATGATATAAGACATAGTTATGCCGAACATAATATGACTAAGCGTTGACTAATCTGGAAAAAAACGAATGCATAAAAAATGGTAAATATTGAACAAGGCTCCAGATAAGGGACGTATTTCGAATTTAAAAATCTTTATTTCTGAATTAAACCCTATGGTGTCACTACTCATTAGAATCGTCTCTTCGAGACGATTCTAATGAGTAGTAACACAATAGGATTTGGTCCTGAAATAAGTGAAAAATGTTGGATTTGTTCATTTCACTCCTTCCTATCTTGAGCCCTGTTGAATTTGGAAAAGATTGGGGGAATACAGGAAGAAATTCTAGCTAATCGTGTATAGTGGGTCATGATGTCATAAACAGATAAGTACAAGTAGCAAATGTAGGACATCCGGGATCTTCCCATGTGAAGTAAATGCCGTCTGCATGCAACCGGTGGTGTGTATAATTGTACAGTGGTGTCCCAAAGAATGGGTTTATTACAGTCCTGTCTGCGACCTGGCCACGTGTTTATAAAGGGTTTGAATTGAGTATGATGTTTTAATTGGTCAACTTTGGACAGAATGCTCAAAATGTACTAATCATAAGCTTGAGAACTATCCCGGACTAATCTCAAACCATCCATAAGCATGGGGCCAGCTTTTAGGGGATTGGAGGAATTCATGGTGTAGCGATAATGCGCTTTACAAGTAACACTGAGTCGCTTGTTCGAGACCCTGCTGTACCAAAAAAAATATATCAATAGTCCTCAGAACAAGACATTAAAATCACAGTTCCAATTTATCGATGCTACAATGCAACCCAATGCAAGTCTTCTGAACAACGATTCCCTCCCTATAACGCTTGCGACTGTTCCCTATAAACAATACTATAACTTCTTACTTTTTCACGTCTTCAATTTCGTCTGCTTGACAATTTCGTCTGCTGTTTTCTCCAAATCATATAGAGGATAATTGTGTTTTTTTTCAGTATTAGATAGAAATTTAATCCATTGAGTGAACATCAGACGTTATATTTTGACGAGTGGCGAAGCCACGAGTGAAAATATAACAGTCTGGTGTTCACGAAATGGATTAAATTCGATCTTATACTGAAAAAATACAATTATTCTATTTATTTATGCTTTTAAACCACTTTTTAAACGAAATTGTTCGACAATTGAGAAAGCGAAAGTAAATGATTTACCCCGTGTTGAGCCCCAACTTTATATCGAACACATTTTCGAAACAGTTTCCCGTACGATGACGTCACTTATTTATTGATTTGACGTCATCCGAATTACTTCGTTGCTCCCGAGTTTGGATTCGTGCTCTTCCGGTCAGTAGTTCGCGACAAATCGGACTGCCGGAATTTAACGATAAGACACGATTGACTACGATTCTTGGGGAGCCCTACGGGGAAAATTCATAATAAAAGCGATTGGTGATAATCCACTGCAGTGGATTACCAAGTGATGATCCACTGCTATTTCGTGGTAATCCAACGAAAAGCATAAATAAATATTGGATATTTTGACAGAAAAAACCATAATGATGAGTGAAAAACAGCTTGAATCTAGATCAGACGCCGCTTTACGAGGCGTCTGATCTGTATTCAAGCTGTTTGCAAATGTAAGCCAATGACCCTCCCTTTGACAACCCCCTCTTAACAACACACACACTCTTTGTCTTCCATTGAGTGTTGTTGTAGAGAGTGAGCATTGTAAACACTGGGCTTTTCTTCATTAGTGGAAGTCCATCTGTATCTGTATTTCTATTTCCCAACTAACATCTGACGGGGGTTCTCCAACCATAATACATTCTGTAGGTCGATGTTGATCTGAAGGGACGCTAAAGCTTCAAATACTCACTCATTTAGGGGAAATCACAAGGTTGTGTACGAATGCATCAAAAGTTACGTACTTATTCACAATACAAGAAAACTGTATTAGTGTTTTCTTCTGACCTGTCAGAATTATTTTTATATTAGAACATTCTAAAATTTTAAAAGGGATGATCACCGTACTTGTTGATTTCCGTACAGTCAGCCAGGGATACGGAAAACTGTAATTTTTGTGCGTAATGCATAGTAGAGGAGACATTATTATTTCCCGAATAAGCGCAAACATAATGCACTAAACTGTAGAAAAATAATTTTATCTTTTTAATCTGGGTTGCAAACAGGTTGGAGCCAGATCAGACGCCGGGTTACCCGGCGTCTGATCTGGCTCCAACCTGTTTGCAATGGAAATAATAGTTTTAGTATATAAATGCGTTTATTGGGAAAGAATAAAATATCAGTAAAAAGTTTGCACAGCGGTTTCGTGCTGCACGAGGCTCATACTTATCTCAAGTAGGATAGTGTACGATTACATATTCGATGTTACATGTACCTTGCTTACCTATTTACCATTATTAACTATTCTGTTCTAAAAATAACTCTGACAGGTCAGAAAAATTGGACAATAATATAGTCCAAAAGGCAAACGTGGTCTATAGTTGTACGCTCTCTACGGTACCTGAAGTCCGATGTTTCCGTGCTTTACACTAGGCATCCAAAGAACAAAATGGACGGGTGGGGTTAACGGCAACGCGATACTGAATAGGTCGTAAAGCTGTTTGATGGTGAGATGAGATGATGATGAGGGATGCATTCCGGCGGAGGACTTTGATCAACATGGTATGGACCCCCCACACACACACCCTCACGACAAGCCTTTCTTTTAGTTCTTGGAAGAGGGGATGATCTCGGTGAAAAACAACAACAACAAAAGCCCTATATAATACAAGGTTGTTATGTCATTTGGAAAAAGAACTAGGGCACTCTGTCGATAAGAAGAGGAAGTCATCGCATCTTGGCTTTCTGGGGCGTCCATTTCATCTAAATAGAGGGCTGCGATGAAACGTGCAAAAATCTTATCACACTGCTGTCTTGCAGTTTCTACGACGGAATAGTCCTCAAATTGCGATTTTGTTGAGGTACACACCTCCTGCGAAATCTTACGAACTAATTATTTCAATGCAACGTGTCTTACATTAAAATTCCTAGACACATACCTAAGATCTCTCTTTTGTGCTAACTTAAATCTCTTCCTTAAATAGAAAAATTGCGAACCTAAACACGTTTTCGCATGTTGATAGGACGAGATTTAAGATGGCACCTGAAGAACACCGTACACACCTCAGTATTTTTCATTAGATCGCTTTATGCGTAATCGTGGTTATGTTATCGGTGTATTTTGGGTCAAAATCTTGTGCCTGCTAACCGCAATTTTACTATTGTTTGCAATCAGTTTGGATTGAAATCAGACAGCACGCAACGCAGCCTTAGCTATTGATTTACTATGTTTTACACTCGTCAATATTTTAAACATTTCGCTGTCATTTTGACGTTATATCCCGTCTAGAACAGCCAACCAGCAGTCACCTTTCAGCATGGTTCACTGCGACCTTGTTTGGCTAAACTTAGCCGTCTAGAAAATTGAAGGACATATTAGGAATGCAGAATGTCTACACTCTTACATTGATAAGAAAATGCAGATATTTCACTTATTCATAGACGAAATATCGTCTCTACAGTTGTCGTCTGTAGTGTTATGCAAAATGAATTTTTTAAAGTTTTGACCGAAGGTATACCACCACGAGTGCCAAACAGTAAAAAAAGAAAGGCAAAGAAAGTTCAGTAAAATTTTGAAAATGATATTTCAGAAAAAATATTTTTAGATTTATTTGTGTCTAAGTGTGAAACATTTTGTATCCCTACGGCAGTAAACCCGCTCTGTGATGTCGTTTTCCTTGACGATCACAATCTGATTAAAGTTCTCCAATGGAAGACTGAAACGGCAAATGATGGCATTTATCTGATATCAGTAATGCACTTATTTATCATTATAGTCTACTTCTAATACTCATATAAATACTTAACTAGTTAGTTATTGTAAAACCATTCGCATTAGTTCTCAGTTTATTATCTGAAACGTGGACTGTATAAAAATTTCACAATAATTAGATAAAAATCTTCACACGAACTCTTTCACGATAGTGCTTGATACTGCCACCTCTTCACGAATATATCTAGCTATAAAACTTGTTATTTATCACGGAAACAGTTATAAACTAGATCTATAACACTTTCTTGTCACAATATATTCACCAACAGTGAGCGATAAACTAGTAACTGGACGTCAGGGGTCGTGAGTTCGATCCCACGCTGGACCAAGTCCTTCGAATGAGACTTCATAAATCGAGGTCTGATGTATCAGTGCTTTACACTGGGTATGTAAAAGAACCAGAGATTTCCTTCGATAATAAGAGTAGGGCATCGCGCCCGACTTCACTGTATACGCTCCCCTCTCTATGGGGCATCCAATTAGCCTATATATGACAGAAACGGACGTTAACAAACCAATAAAAATGAAAAGAAGTTAAACTGGTGGACTGATATATTTCTGTATTGCCTAAAGTATGTTCATCTGACCTCTTAATAAAATAGTAAATACATTCCGATTAGACTTATGGTCAGAAGAGGATTTATATTTTTTTCGGATGGTTTAAATTAATTTTATAAGAGGCATACCTATCTGAATGTTACAGAAAACCTTGTATCGGATTACCTTCTCTTCCAATGTTGTGGTAAGACATTTTTTGCTGGCACTTGCAGTCTGTTAAATGTTTTACAAAAATAAAGTTTATAGTTCTCTTCAAAAGCAGTTCAAACCAGATCAAAATCAAAATAGGAGAGCTGTAGAATCAGATACAACCTTTTATTTACTAAAATATAGACTTATAAATAAAGAAAATACATAGAAATAGTTTCATTGCGTAAACTATTGTTTCATATTATCAAGGAACTGACAATGTTCACTAAATTATTAGTCCACTTATTTAAAATCATAGGGGATTTTCATCAGAGCATGTTAATTGGTTATATATAACATTTCAAGGGATCGGATGGTGGCAAGTCGGATATCACACAACGATTTATCGCACGCTTTTGCGTTGAGCGATATTCCATACAAGTTGCCAGTAACCCAAAATATCCCAACACCTTCCTACCGTGTCGTGGTTCTAGGGCTTAATTTAATTTCTTTATTACATTTGGAAGTGCTATTAATTTATAAGTACATTATATGTTTTCGTGGAGGTATGGAAAAAGCTGGTCACATTTCAGTATTAAATAGATCTTATATATATTCCTTAAACATTTCATCCACTTCTGTGGATACACTCAAGGTAGTGCACGAAACAGTCAGCACTTCACAAAAAGTGATTTCCTTCGAGGGAAAAAAATCTAAAATGGATTTACCATCACAATACGCACGTTCAAGAACACACCGTTTTTAGCTCACCTGAGCCAAAGGCTCAAGGTGAGCTATTGGGATGGCCCTGTGTCCGGCGTCCGTCGTCGTGCGTTGTCCGTCGTGCGTCGTCCGTCGTCGTTAACAATTGCTTCAAATGACATCTCCTCCTATACCGCTTGACAGAATTCGACCAAACTTTACAGAAATGTTCCTTGGGTCAAGCTCTTTCAAATTTGTTCAAAGAATTAAAAACAATGCAGAACTCTGGTTGCCATGGCAACCAAAGTGAAAAAATAAGGAAATCTTAAAAAATCTTCTTGTCAAAAACTGCAAGGGCCAGAGCTTAGATATTTGGCACACAGCATGATCTACAGGTCCTCTATCAAATTTGTTCAAATTATGCCCCTGGGGTCAAAATTGGCCCCGCCCCTGGGGTCACAGTTTTACATAGAGTTATATAGTGAACTTTTCAAACGTCTTCTTCTCTGAAACCAATGTGACCAGAGCTTTGATATTTGGCATGGTGACACTTCTAGATGTCCTTTACCAAAATTGTTCAAATGGTTGTGGTCGGTTGCATAACTAGGTCACAGGAGCTAAAAATAGATTTTTTCAATGAAAACTTAAAAAATATTCTTGTCTGAAACTACAAGGGCCAGAGCTTAGATATTTGGCACATAGAATCGCCTACAGGTCCTCTATCAAGTTTGTTCAAATTATGCTCCTGGGGTCAAAATTGGCCCCGCCCCGGGGGTCACGGTTTTACATAGAGTTATATAGTGAAATTTTCATACGTCTTCTTCTCTAAAACTAATATGGCCAGAGCTTTGATATTTGGCATAGTGACACTTCTAGATATCGTATACCAAAATTGTACAAATGGTTTTGGTCCGTTGCATAACTAGGTCACAGGAGCTAAAAATAGATTTTTTACAATGAAAACTTAAAAAAGCTTCTTGTCTAAAACTACAAGGGTCAGAGCTTAGATATATGGCACATATCATCGCCTACAGGTCCTCTATTAGGTTTGTTCAAATTATGCCCCTAGGGTCAAAATTGGCCCCGCCCCGGGGGTCACTGTTTTACATAGAGTTATATAAAGAAAATTTCAAACATCTTCCTCCTGACTCTAATAAGGCCAGAGCTTTTATATTCTGTATGGTGACACTTTTAAATATACTTTACATATTTTATTCAAATTGTTCCGGTCTGTTGCATATCTAGATCAGTCCTAGACATAAATCAATATCTCCATTTTCCCAATTATTCTCAGGTGAGCGAATATGCCCCATGGGGCTCTTGTTTGTTGTTGTTTGCTGAAAAAGTTTTTCAACAGACACTTATTTGATAATATGTATCATTTTATCATGTAAAAGCAAACAATAAACTTTCGTCAATCTGCTTGTCTGGGTTAAAGTCGACCTTTATGTGGAAATCACATGATAGTGATTGCCTTTGAGTCAGTTCGTACCTTTTATGCATGTACGTGGCATTTTGTTCCAAATTGCTATGTTATTTATAATGTTGAATTTCTTTGTGTTCATATATAGTTTTGTTATGTCACTGTTTTGTTAATATCTAGGAGGCAGGCATTATATACTATTTACAATCGCCCCATTCAATTCCATTGACAAACAGGGTGTTCATATGATTAAATTACTCACAGAGAGAGATAGATAGGGAGAGAGATAGGTAGAGAGAGAGAGAGAGAGAAAAAACCCAGTTCACTTACCCTTAATCTAATGACCGATTGATTAACCAATTGATTGATTGACAGCTCATTCCTCAACTCAATCGACTGTTTATTTAATCCACTTTCTATGTAGCCGTTGTCCGTTTTGTCTCATGTCATTTGTGTGTATATGTCTTGCTTATATGAAATGTTGATGTAATTACTTGCTAATGTATCCCGTTATACGGGACTTTGCGTTTGTTATCAATAAAACTTGAAACTTGATTTCGTATAAACACCACTTTTCGAGAGGGCGGGACTTGTTGATAAGTTTCGAAGGGGAGGCGGGGCATATGCAGTTTTCATTTGCGAATTAATCTTTGGAACTTGGGACAGCAAACATTTGGCGGATTTTTTCAAAATTTGTTCTTACCCGATCTATGTCTTCCTATTAGTGAAAACCATGATACCCGACTAAATTTCTTCTTTTAATGATAAGAATTGCAAGAAAATTGACATACCTTCTAAACAGCGGTTATCTGCGTTTCTTTATGACAAAAACCTCGATATATTTATCCTACTTTAAAATGATGTCACTTCCAATGACGTCAAAAATCGGCATTTTTCGCGCCAAAATGTCAAGTTGTTCACTTAGAATGTAAACAATGGGGCTTATTGCTTCTTGCTTTCGAATGTACGCAGCTTTTTTCGAACAGTAAGTCGGTCATGGCTGGAACACATTATTCGTGTTCTCATTCTCTAATATGATTTAAACATACATGCATACTTACAAAATGTTAATCTAATATTAGAAATTACAGTAAATACATTGTAAATATAAGAAATGAACAGATTTGTTCGGCGTTCAAGCGAAATGAACGACAGAAAATTATCGGCGAATTTACCATGAATCGCTAGCGCGATTCATGGTATTTGCCGATAATTTTCTGTCTTTCATTTCGCTTGAGCGCCGAAAAAAATCAATTCATTTCTTAAATGTAACCCTCAATAATCTGCTTGCAAGAAACGCAAATGCCTCATTACAATCGGTAACAAGACTTTCTGTATTATTTCACCATGATATTTAACCTGTATGTATTGTAGCCAACGAGTATTTTATCAAATGGTCTGTTAAAACAAGACTGATTGTGTTATAATTAAAGAAGTAAAGTTCAAACTCCCTCTCTACAAAAACACCTTATGGGAGACAAAGAGTGTGTATGCATGTTGTTTGAAAGGATTCGCTATAGGGAGGGATATATATTCTTAGAGTTGAAGCATGACTTCGTTTACATTTGCAAACATATTGAACCCAGTTCAGACGCCGAGTTACGTGGCGTTTGATCTGGATTCAAGCTGTTTATCAATCGTTATTATGATAATTTTTGTCAAAATATCCAATATGTAACTGAGAAAAAGCAACAGAAGACAATACTAAGAAGACGATATTGCAACAGTGAAACAGACAGATGTATATGAAAAAAACAGCAGGTATTGTTGTTAAGTGGGAATCGTTGTTCGTAGGGCCGTTGTAGGGAAGGAGCACTGTATAAAAACTGCTAAGGGGCATTGTATCATTTGGTCGCTAACACATAATAATGACTGTATTACAGTAAAAAACACTTAAAATAAGTACAGCGCTCCCTCTCTACAACGACATCCAATGGGAGACAAACATTGTGTGCGTTGTTCGGAGGGAGTCGTTATAGGGAGGGAAGTTGGCTACATTTGCAAACAGCTTGAATCCTGATCAGACGCCGCGTAACGCGGCGTCTGATCGGGATTCAAGCTGTTTGTCACTCGATATTAAGTTCTTTCTGTCTAAATGTCCATTATGTAACTTTAGATAAAAACAACAGACGACAATTTTAAGTAGACGATATTGCAGCAGTAAAGCGTTAGACATTATTGTCTTGTTTAGGGAACTGCGACAAACGTCGTTGTAAGGAGGAAATCGCTGTTGGGAGGGCCGTTGTAGGGAGGGAGCACTGTACAACAAAATAAGTCATGCCAGAGGCCCTATCCTTTTTTTCTCTTTTTTTCTAAAGGAGTCATGCCTTTCGTTTAGTTGATTCATAGACGCCGAATGATGATATGTAGAGAATTTTACTTATTGCCAAAAAGTTGTACAGCGCTCCCTCTCTACAACGACATCTAATGAGAGAAAAACATTGTGTGCGTTGTTCGGAGGGAGTCGTTATAGGGAGGGAAGTTGGCTATATTTGCAAACAGCTTGAATCCAGATCAGACGCCGCGTAACGCGGCGTCTGATGGGAATTCAAGCTGTTTGTCACTCGATATTAAGTTCTTTCTGTCTAAATGTCCATTATGTAACTTTAGATAAAAACAACAGACGACAATTTTAAGTAGACGATATTGCAGCAGTAAAGCGTTAGACATTATTGTCTTGTTTAGGGAACTGCGGCAAGCGTCGTTGTAAGGAGGGAATCGCTGTTGGGAGGGCCGTTGTAGGGAGGGAGCACTGTACAACAAAATAAGTCATGCCAGAGGCCCTATCCTTTTTTTCTCTTTTTTTCTAAAGGAGTCATGCCTTTCGTTTAGTTGATTCATAGACGCCGAATGATGATATGTAGAGAATTTTACTTATTGCCAAAAAGTTGTACAGCGCTCCCTCTCTACAACGACATCTAATGGGAGAAAAACATTGTGTGCGTTGTTCGGAGGGAGTCGTTATAGAGAGAGAAGTTGGCTATATTTGCAAACAGCTTGAATCCAGATCAGACGCCGCGTAACGCGGCGTCTGATCGGGATTCAAGCTGTTTGTCACTCGATATTAATTTCTTTCTGTCTAAATGTCCATTATGTAACTTTAGATAAAAACAACAGACGACAATTTTAAGTAGACGATATTGCAGCAATAAAGCGTTAGACATTATTGTCTTGTTTAGGGAACTGCGACAAACGTCGTTGTTAGGAGGGAATCGCTGTTGGGAGGGTCGTTGTAGGGAGGGAGCACTGTATTCCTCAAACTAGACATTTATTCATAACCCTATTACTGTTGCTATATCAGAAACATAATGATGAGAGACAAACATTTTACGCGGCGTCTGATCTGGATTCAAGCTGTTTGTACATGCAAGCCAAGTCGTGCCTAAACATTTTATAAGGAGATTAGTTTTCCCTCCCTATAACAACCCCTCCGAACAACACATTCAAATTTGTATCCGATTTGGTGTTGTTGTAGAGAGGGAGCACTGTACTGGTTGGGCGACTACTGCCGTTGAAACGCCACGTCTAATTAATACAGCATGAAACTCGAGTCAAAAGAAATACAATAACATCTAAGAAATGTCAGGTTCGTGAAAACTTTGAAGGTTTATTAAAGAAAGAGAGGCAAACATTTCTTATCCTGGTCATAGCGGTCGCATATAACAAAGTTGACAGTACTTTTATTACAATCTTAGTGCAAAATTGAACAAAAGCTACTGCTTCACTAGATCTATATGCATCGTCCGGACCTCACTATGATGTCATCGATAGCTGCGTCACTGGAATAGGAAACACCAATCATGCCCTCTATGATAATCTGGAAAGGATGGGTGTGTTGACCAAGGTTTATATAACGGGGTCTCCAAACCGAAACGGAGTCCTTCTGAGAGTAGGTGGCTTTTAGTTGCTTCTGCCCGTTTTCCTGTGAAACACGAAATAGTTGACATAAACCCCTTCACTGCCGTGAAAATTTCGAGAAATAAAAACAGACCTCAATTGTTTTCAAAGACATTTCCTCAGTCCATTGATGGAGTCCCCGATTGTTCTCGACAGGCGTGAAAAGCATGCAGCATAAGCTGATAAACCAATCTCAGTTTACCTGGTGAGGCCTAGATATACTAATGCTCTAGAGGCTTTTCAATTGTTATTTCTAACCAAACTATCAAATATAAAGGTCGGGCCTCACACGAGACGCTTCAATGGTTCTTTGCCATCGGCATGTGCACAAGACACATGCTTTGTGCAAGGAAATTGTCTGGCAAGGCGTTATCACCGAAAGTAGGTCAGGAAATGTCTTTAAAACATTGATGACATCGTGGCAGTGAAGGGGTTCATATAATTTACAGTGGAACCGCTATAAACCGGACATGAGTGGGGACAACATGACTTTCTGGTTTAGAGGGGTTTCCAGTTTAGAGGGATTTTAAACCATTACCAAATAGCTCCTTTCTAGTAGGGAAGATGGCTGACTACTTAAAGCATGTTGAAAGTAAAGCAGAATTCGCCTTAAGGCGCACTCTGTTTACTTTCAACCTGCTTATGCAATCATCTGTGTTAGAATGTATAAGCTATTTTCTTCAGTGTAGGAATAAACCAAAGAAGTAAAAAGCGTTTTTATTGTGTAATGGGTTAAAATAAAGAAGGGTTGGAAACGGGACCAACATTTTTGTCCGGTTTAGAGATGATTCCGGTATTTAGAGGTTCCGGTTTCCGGTTCTTCGTTTGCTCTTACCATTGTATACACGGCTATGCTGCCCATGGAGTTTCCATACATGTTAGTGAACATGCTAAGACAGTAATCGCTGCCACCTGGTATCTTCGGTGACAGTAGATCAGCCTTTTGACCATGGTTTTGACTGCTGGCCTCAGTATAAATGTAATAGCCATTTCCTGAAAGGGAAGTTGCCATAAGATTAAAACAATACATACACATTACCAGTTGACAGTGCGATACAGAGTGATGTATTCAGCTCCTCGAGACGTTTTTGCCGGAAATAGCCGATCTGACAAGCGCCTTGGCACGAGTAAGATCGGTTGTTACCGACTAAAACGTCGAGAATACGACTGCAGCGCAATGCCAACTGGGGATGTATTTTTATTTGAATTGAAAACAATTCAAAAACAACTAAATAGGTTTTTTTTAATAATTTGATTAAAAGAAACATTAGTTATTTAAAGCAGAACAAGAGTTCTTGTAAGCCACAAAGAACAACGCGGAATGTGTACATGTACGTAATTGACATCAAGCTATATCGAAAACGAGGTTGGAGTAAATTACAAGGTGGCTGAAACAAACTCTTGTATTTTACTGTGCAGATAACGCGGAACGCTAAATATCATAAAAAGGAACAGACTATAATAAAGAACGTGATAATAAGTATACTACTAAAGATTATAAATAGTAAATGGTAAAACTCATAATAATAGTATAGTTAAAATAATAATAATAATAATAATGATGATAACATTATCAAAATATAACAATAATATGTTCATGTCATGATACGTATTTTCATTCGCCCAATTCATTTTCATTGAAAAAATGACTTTTACTCGTATAAATGCAATTGCTTGAGGAAACGGGACGTGTACATATCTTTCGCTTAGTTTAAACATATTTTATTTCGAATATTTACAGAAATGGGGTCGGGCTACAAGTGCTCACCACTTAGTTACAGCCCTCCCCCCAATGTTTGATAACACTTCCTCTTCCTAATGTATTTTAATTTAATTCTCTTGAAATTTGTCTTATCAACCAATTACCCAATAGCCTCTAACTAGTATTGAATATATAGGTGACTACTTAAAGCAGGTTGAAAGTAAAACAGAATGTGCCTTAAGGAAAATTCTGCTTTACGTTCAGCCTGCTTTAAGCTATTATCTTCTAGAGTATAGAAATTAGTTCTTATAATACATACCCATGACGTCATAACCCGGAACTGTTTTCTTCAGTGAATGAATAAATTAAAGGCGTAAAAATGCGTATTTATCCCATAAGTAACCCATTTTATAAAGTCATGAATATGTATTACAAGATATATTTTTAATTTCCAAGCAGATGGTTGCTGAAAGCAGGCTGAAAATAAAGCAGAATGCGCCTAAAGGCGCATTCTGCTTTACTTTCAGCCTGCTTTAAGTGGTCAACTACATGTATAATCAATACTAGAAATAGGCTATTGGTTAATGGTTTAATAAAGGAGAAATTTAGACGATACTCTTGGTTTCCGGTAATAGAACGGCATAATACGGTAAGGAAACGCATTTGAAAAGTATGCCACGAAAATTAATTCGCTGAGAAAAGACATATGCGTGACTCTGCATGTGATCAGGATCCAAACTATTTGACATCGATCTCAATATTTCTTAAGTCAAAATACCTAAAATTCAAATTTGAGAAATTGAATTAGACGACAGTTGTTTAAAAATGATGACGTCATGGCAGTGAAGCGGTTAACTCATTACAACATCGCTACGTTTTATTACGGTATTGATTTATCCCGCCACTGTAGAGAATAGTTCCACTCTATACAATCATGAATATACACCTTAAGAATTATGTTCTACATTTTAGCAGCTGACAAATGACTTTTAAAGCATGTTGAAAGAACAGTAGAATGCATCTTCAGGTGCATTCTGCTTTATTTTCAACCTGCTTTTAAGCGGTCACGTGTCTTCCAAACTAATATAGACTATTGAGGAAAGAGGTAAGCATACCCCCACTAGATGTGTGATCTCCACTGGGTCCTGTCGCAGAAGAAGCCGTGGGACCTCTATGTCTGAGCCAGTTAAAACTGTCGCTGGTAGACTGTGTCCAAAGGCATAACCCAGTATCAAAGTTACAATCGGCGTTAGGAACCGATGCTGAAACTGTAAGAAAAAACACCCCAAAAACTGTAGTTTTATATCATACCCCATCACTGCCTTACCCAGAGTATAGTTATTTGCAAACAGTCTGACACTCATTTTAACTGATTCAATAGTCTGAATACCAAACAATTCACAGTGTTTAGAGTTTATTACTTCAAGGCAGTGAATGGATTAACACATCATCATAATACATTCTGCTTCTTCTATTATTCCTAATTTAATGTCTACATGTATATAGTTTGACTAAAGACATCTACATGAATATTGAGCAACACTAAGTTTGGATCCGGTTCAGATTCTAGAACGCGACGTCAAATCAGGAGCAGCAAAACTGTTAGACACTTAAACACAAAATAACTGATGTCAAAACACCTTAAATTAAAATTTTGATATAAAAGCAAGCGATGGTTTGCAAGTTGATGTGTAAGACGGGTTATGGTCCCATTGTGGCAGTTAAAAAAAAGTTTAAATGCTTTTGTACAGTCGAACTTCGATAACTCAAACTCGGTTAAGTCGAACATACCCGTAATTCAAAGTTATAATGCGGCTTAGCCGCGTTTTAACTTTGAAACACGGGTATGTTCACCTAAACCGAGCTTGAATTAAGGCAAATTCATGTTTCCCAAATATCGGATATTTCGAGTTAAGTGAGTTCGAGATATCGAAGTTCGACTTTATATTGAATCGCCGTTTTAGTCTTACCTTGTGTGCCAGAGTCATTACACACTTTGCTGGACAGCGCCAAATCGTCAATGGCGATATCGCCCTTGAATGATCCGCCCACTGAGGCCCGGACAAGCACGTGGTAGTCGTTGGGCACAGAACCGGCAGAGATGTTGACTGAATTGTACAACCACGTCTGTCCCTTGTCCCCTGACGTCGAAAACACCGTCATCTTTTTGTGTGTGCAAATATCCTTTCAAATAAAATAGGAAGTGCTGTTCTGTTACTGTATTCAGTAGATTTATATAGAGGATATTGAATAAGAGTTTTTTTTCTTCAGTAATTAACCCATTTACGCCCAGTAGATTCTTCCATTTTAAAATATTGGATTAGTCAATTTTTTATCAAAAGGATGCCTGGTCAAAATTTTCATTTTGATTTTGTTTTATATTGAAGTTCCTATCAGCAAACAGTGTAGACTCTGATCAGACGCCACATTATGCGGCGTCTGATCAGAGTCTATACTGTTTGTATATGTCCCTGGGACATATATGGGATCGTGGGCACAAAGGGGTTAATTCATTGAACAAACCGGGTAAAATTATATGTTGCGAGACTTTGCGAGCAACAAATCATTTTTATCCAACGAGTTCAATAATTCATTACTGAAAAAAAAATCATATTTAAATTATACTATTAATCGCATAAACAACGAATTGCACAAAAATCTGAACTTGCTTACTTTCACTTTCATTCCCGCTTTAAGGAGAACGATACGTCACAAGTGTTATTGGGCTTTATTCATACACTCATAGAAAATAGTACCCCCAACTATGAAAGAAAGAAAGAAAAACCAAAACACGTTATAAAAGTGCATGCATATTAAAATATTCAATTGTTTCAATTAGGGTAAATTTTAAAAACTGGGTTTTTATTATTGACATTGGGTTTTTCTTTACATTCATTTACATTCTGATAACGTCATTTTCATGTAGGGCTTACGTCACCAAACTGTCTAGACGTACTGAACTGCTCATGTCACTTGTTTACTAGCCTTACTCAGAATCACTTTTAATTACACGTAGTCCCTTCCTTTTGAGTTGTACTGGAGAATAGAATTGATACACATTTATGTTAAATATTCCGTCAATAACAGGTTCATTGAATATAGAGTGAAGAGTGTCTGACACTTGCATTTTTGTTGATAAGTGGTTTTCCACGTTTGATGAGCTAACAGTTGTAGCAGTTGTTGGATCGTTGGCACAAATGGGTTAATACGGCTGTAATTATTTATTTGGGAAATATTTTTGTGATCATATATCTGTGCAAAGTGTGTTAGAGGAATGTTGTTGTCACTCAGCTTCTGGGTAAGATATTTTGTAGCACTGTGATTTGAAATGTGTTTAATGCATGAAACTTTACCCTTTTTAACCATTAATGTCATCATTTTCCCAAGTTTGTGTATTCCTACTGGATTTCTTTTGAACAAAGTGTCATTTTGTGAGGAGAATGTGTTGGAGGAACTTACGATGTAGAAAGAATGATGCGGTCGCGAATAATCTGCAGGACATTTATAGCGCAAATCTTGTTGACGTGTACAGGGCATCGTTCAGGATTTAAAACATTTACATAGAGCTTTGGTGTTACAATGCGGATATCACGAGGGTCAGAGCCAGAACGTGTTTTGGTTTGCCATTTGCAAAATTAAAGGTATTCTTATTCACCAAGGCTCTCTTTCAGAGTCACATCTCCTACACATATATTGGTGTACTGCGAAGGCCAAAATGGACGGTGTTATAGAACCATATCGTCTGGAGGATGGCATCTTGTGTCTCATATCAAACCTGTTTATTCTAACAAAGGATGTCGGTTTCTTCATCAGATAGTGGATCTACTTCGTTTGGCATTTGCATTTTCGTTCACGTTTAAGCATTTTCTGTTTACTCTTTAGCATTTCACACACTTGGGCAAAACTTGAACAGGTGGATATGTACTCTCCGTAATTTAATCGACGTAGTTGAGTGTCGAAAGAGCTCATCATTGCACGAAACGAGTTTAGCTCATATTATGTGACATTGTGTTTGCAGACCTTGACAGGTGTCCGGGAAGTTCTTGAGAAGGGATATTCTGAATTTCTCTCGTTTCGCTTACGTTGGGTTGACTAAAAACTCTCGTAGTATTTTAAAGTCATACATGTTTTATTACTTTGAGCATCTATAAGGTCTGTTATATTTATATCACTTGGGGCAAATCTAGAGGGTCAAACCTGTGGATACTGCGGTGTTTGTTTTGCATTCTCTAGTGGCGTCTGTTCAGCGTTCTGTTCAGTTCCATAAACTGCAGACAACTATTTCAACTTCAAGATTAAAATGATCCAGTTTCACTAAACAATGTCCCATACCCTCTGTACACATTTTCTTAGACCACCGCTTGTCCCTTGCCGACCTAGATTTCAAAGTTGCTAAAAATTTAAAAATTGTCGTCTGCTTTTGTTTGTTTGACATACTATATTATTGAAATGACAAATGAGTGTCAAGCAATTTGTATTCTGATCAAACGCGCTTTAACGCGGCGTCTGATCAGAATACACATTTTTTGCAAATACTTGGCGAAAAACAGTCAAAGGAATAACAACACTCGTATAGATCTTTTGTTCGGTGATTTTAAAATAATAAGGACACTTTCGAATTAGAAGATACACAAATGAGAAGATGGATTTTTCCGGTTCAACGATTGATTAATTGAGTTGGACTTTCAGGCTTTTTGTCTAGATATCTGTACAGTTAAAAGCATGCTGCATGCTCTAACTCAAATTTTCTACGGGTCTAGGTGTTAATACTCAAGCTAGGTCAAGTAATGTCTTTATGTTCGAATTTCTTGGTGGAGGATTACTGTCAAAGTCTGTAGGTTTATCATGACTTGTACAGCCTTGCTGTAAAGGCGCGCTTTTATGGCGACGTGGTAGACCTGGGTCTGAACGGATGCTTCTTTATAAGAACACCCCGTTACATACATCCTCCTCTATATTAACACAACTTTACTGTATCCGTTTAACGCAGCATATCGGTAAGAATAAAACATAGATACATGTACTATCATTTTGGTTCGACGTACCTCTATCATGACTCTTAGGTCCCCTGTGTCAACCCCGTACATGTTGTAATAGAAGGAGAAGCACGCAGTCTGGTTGGCCTTCATTAAGGGAGAACTCATGACTGCGTAATTGCCAGGGTGTCTAGGAGAAGAGGCTTCAATGTACATGTACCTACCGCCAGCTGGAACAATCATAAAAGCATATAGTACATATATGTACTTATAGTTATTCAGGTAATGATATGATAAAATAGTAAAACTTACTGACCACTAAAATTGGATGTTTCCAATTAGGTTTAATATGTATTTTACCTTTTTATGGATATTTTCACAATTTACTGCAAAATAGCAAACAGTACATAACCTGATTAGATGACTTTTATATGGTCCCCTGCTTTTGGTTTACACTGTTTACACAAGACAAGTTATAGGCACAATGTTTGTAAATTGAACAGCAACACTCAAATGAATATCCGTGACGATCTTTGAGGCAAGTGGGGGTTAAATGCATGACGAAAATAATGCAGATGGCTTTGGAAGAGCTTTTGTTTTGCATTACGTTCGTTCTACTTTCAGCAAAACATATCATGTCATTAAAATCCGATATCGTCGGTTCAAATATTTTGCAATGGGCAGACTTACATGAGTGAGTAGTGTGGTCACTTGTTGGTCCGGTTTCCTGCGAACCTGTTGGACCAGATTGAAGTGTCCAGTCAAAAATGTCATGTTTATCTTGTGTCCATCCGCACAGGAGGCCGGAATCAAATGTGCATTTCTCAATCTCAGTTCCTGAAAAGGGGGAAAGTAAACCTCGATGAGCCAATCTCGCTTAAATGAAATACAACCATTTTTATAAAGCGATTTTCGATAAATCGAATTTGTATTATGCCGTATTTATCCATAATTTCTACATTGAGTTTCGAGTCATTTGGTCACGTTTGAAATTTGAAACACGTGTATGTTCGACTTAAGAACACTAGCTATTAATACTTTATTATAGATAATGATGCAACGTAGTTTAACTTCAAGTCATGACAGGGTCGTTACAAGACAATTGCCTACAAAATCGTTACATGACAGTACAATAGTTACATGGCAGTTGTCTACACAATCGTTACATGACAGTTTTTTCAATATCATTACATGACAGTTTGATACATTGTCGTTAATTGACAGATGTATTAAATGTCGTTACATAACAATTGGCTACAAAATAAAATCATTACATGACAATTTGTACACAATCGTTACATGACAGTTGTCTACAAAATCGTTATATGACAATTGGCTACAAAATCGTTACATAGCAGTTGTCTTTACAATTTTTACATGACAATTGACTAAACCAAACGTTCCATAGCAGTTGTCTACAAAATCGTAACATGACAGTTGTCTATACAATGTCTTAAGGTGACTCGCTAGTGGGCCCCCGTATCTCGAGTTCCGGAAATGCTCATGTTTTTCACATGATCTTTTTCAGCACTTGCTTATACTAGACCATTACATAAGTTTCAGTGCCTTCCTGTATAGCTCAGTCGGTAGTGTGATTGACTAGCTAGAAGGTCCAATGTTCGAGTCCCAATCGTTCCAAAACAGTTGTTTTAAAAGGCCCATTTCATTGACTTGTCAGTCCATAACGCAGATAAGGAACAGGTTATGTTTAGTCTTCGTTGGTTAGAATATTGATTATATAGCTTGTGCGAGAACGTTTTTGTTAATGACTGACAAACAACACTGTGTTGATGTATAACCTATATGACAGATGGCAGCTTAACATATGACAAAAGTAATGCACAGTATAAAATCCCTGAAGGAGCTTTTACCCATTACTTTTCTAATGCACTAAACGGTCACCTGTCTTTAAAGACATACAGGCTACTATATTAAATGGTCCCTTATTACAGGTTTGGCTTATGGTATTTTTCGAGCTGAAGGCCTTTTAAAGTTGAACTCAAGTAAGGTAACTCTGTTTGTGTTAAATTGTTGTCTGCATTTCTAGAAATCATGTATAAAAAGTACAGTCTGCTGTGGATTTTTACCAAATTATTGTGACTAGTAGAATCAAGTCATATCTGTCTAAAAAGTCTAAAATTAGTGCATGTAAACAGCTTTGTAATTTGCAGTTTAGTGACTTCTTCAGATTTTGGCTTTTTTAAACATTGATATTTCCAGTAAATTGTTCATGAAATATTTTTGTTTGAACAATATCTTATTTTGTCTGTGCCGTACTTTTATCTTAACAATTCTTCACTCTATATATGGTGTATTTCAATTTAATCTCTCCATATGGTATATTTCAATCTAATCAAGGTTCCAATGAAGTTTAACATTATGTTGGAAAGACAAATTCATCGTCCTGAAACCGTACATATAGATAAAGAAAATGCTTTTTAAATAACCCTTGTAAATTTATGGCAGTTTTGTGGTATATCGTTATAAAACAAAAGAGTTATATGACGATTATAAACATTACGGCAAAGTTTGATATCTCTGACTTACTTAATTCGAAATTATACATATTCACTTTAAAACGTGGCTCAACCACGTTTTATCTATGAATAAAGGTTCGGCTTTACCCTTTCATAATCACATTATTCGGGAAATGTTTACCCATTCACCGCTTCAAATAAATGCCGTCTGCTACAGTATTGTTGTCTTCAAGACACGTTTCAAAGTTAGATTTTAAGGTTGTCTGACTTAAAAATATCGATAAAAGTGTGAAACAGTTAAGGACCTGATCAGACGCCGCGTTACGCGGCGTCTGATCAAGACTTAAACTGTTTGCAAACGCGCTTTATGGCGACATTGAGAGTAAATGAGTTAATCAAGGTAGAAATGATGAAATTCAATTGAAGGACAACGAGAAAAATCGAGTTTAGCGAACTCAATTATCCAGGCTCGATTGTATTTGTGATATTATAGTGGTATAATACCGTCACGTGACGGAGGATTACATTATGCCATTTCGGACATGTTGTTCTTCTAATTTTAGTGTTATTACCAACATGTATTCATTCTACTAACCTTTGACCTTGACATTGAATGTAGTTGATAATGTCTGCGCTCCAGGTACACTAGCCGTGCACGTGTAAGTCCCTTCGTGACCATGGACTGTATAGTTCGTGACTGCCAGGGTCTGATCTGATGATACTGCTTGAACGATAACTAGATCTCATTCACCCCTGGACTTTTAATGGTCAATTCTAATATCAAAAAAGTCTAGTCCATATTTTGACAATTTAGGGTTGATTTTAACAATTTATTCAAAAATGACAAACAGTGTGGAATCTGAGCCCTCTATTCAGGGTCTACACTATTTGCATGGGAAAGATGTAATCCTGACAGGTACACTGCTTGTAAATGACGAATATACTCGTCGGTAGGGTTGAATGTGTTAAACATGTAGTATGTTATTACAATTACAGTGCTCCCTCTCTACAACGGCCCTCCCAACAACGATTCCCTCCTTACAACGACGTTTGCCGCTGTTCCCGAAACTGGACAATTATGTCTAACGCTTTTATTGCTGCAATATCGTCTGCTTAAAATTGTCGTCTGCTGTTTTTCTATAAGTTACATATTTGACCATTTCAGAGTAAAACACTTAATTACGAGTGACAAACAGCTTGAATCCAGATCAGACGCCGCGTTACGCGGCGTCTGATCTGAATTCAAGCTGTTTGCAAATGTAAGCCAAATTCCCTCAATGTAACGACTCCCTCCGAACAACGAACATATTTTGTGTCTCCCATTGGGTGTCGTTGTAGAGAGGGAGCGCTGTACTTGCCATTTTCACAAAAAAAGAATTATTTGCAAAACACCGAAAACAAGCCAACATTGGATCCTTATCCTGCGGTGATATAGTCTGCTTAGAAATTGTCGTCTGCATTACTTATTTAATAAACAGGTATACATTATTTAGGTAATGAACCCTTAAGATGAGTGTCAAACACGCGGCGTCTGATCTAGATCTAAACTGTTTCAAACATTAACAAGAAATATCTTTAAAAAAGATATTCGGCGGAATGAGTGGTTGAACTAAGGCTATATAGATGGGTGTGCAAAATTGAATGAAATTGAGGTTTTCAAAGAATTGTAATATCTTGGATTGAAAAGCAAAAAATAAAAGTATACAATTGAAACAGTAACTTTTATCTAAAATGCAAAACTATCATGTACAGAAATGCAAAACAAAACAATAATTTAACTCATATCCTAGCTACTGGTAGGAGATCCTCACATTAATCTATTGTTCTATATATCAAACTTCATTCATTGAGTTTCTTGAAACAAACTATATAGCATACACAAATGTACAGATTCAACAGTCTGCTCTACTTCACTCTTGTAAATAATGATGAAACCACACAATTGTGTTTAACTCACTTGAGGCCATTTATATTTAATATTGCTTTTAATGTATGGTAAATGTGTACAAATAGTTAACAATTAAAACAAATTGGTAGTAAACAATTACAAAACACCTAGCTTCCTCTGTATTTCAGATGTCATCTTAAATTGCATCAGCCCCCAGTGTAGTAAACAGTCTGGTCTGTGTCTCTAAATTTTACACTCACAGCCATATCTGGGAAAACTGTAATTGGACATAGACCAGCCTACAGGGCTCCAGATAAGAGGGAGTAAACTAAACAAATCACATTTATTCACTCATTTCAGCACCAAACCCTATGGTGTTACCACTCATTTTGATTGTCTCGAAGAGACAATTCAAATGTTTAGTGACACCACAGGGTTTAATGCACAAATAAAGATTTTAAGTTTTGAAATAATTCCCTTATCTGGAGCCCTGGCTACTATCCAATCAGACTATTCAGTTTCAACAGGTGCTCTCAAGTCTAAATTTCTGATCAAATATAATTGGTTGAAATGTGTGGCCAAACAGAAAGTGTGGCTAAATAGAAACCAGACAGCTCCGCCGAAAAAGTCACGAGCAGCAGGCAAAGGGTTAAACGATCTGAATCATACGAAAAACAACCGTCTCAACATTGTGAACAGTATAGGCCCAGAGCAGAAACCAAGTTGGAAAATGCAATCTGGTAATAGTCATAACTATTTGTCATCAGCAATTTGTATACTTGAAGTTGGATAAACGTTTACTCGTGTTAGCGGACCCGTATTCAAACCCCTGGGCCTTAGTTTATTGGGAGTTCGATTAATTCTGCAATTGTTTTCAAGCCTTTGATTGGTCCGATTTGAGCGAAAGCTCAAATCTGATCAATCAAATGCTTGAAAATGATCTCAGATTTAATTCAACGCGTTATAACCTTGGGACAAGGGCCCGTTTTACTAAACAACTTACGCAAAATTTTTGCGTAAGTCATAATCGTTTAACTCTTATTTTTCGATCATAAACGCAAACAGCAAATAGCCAGATCAGATGCCGCGCTAGAAGCGCGTCCTCCGATCTGGCTATTTGCTGTTTGTAGCAAGTGATAATAAAAAATATAAATTAAAATTTAAAATTTTGACTTACGCAAAAATTTTGCGTAAGTAGTTTAGTAAAACCGTCACAGGCCGTTCGGAATTTTATCGTTTGTATTGTCGGAACAAATTTTATCACGCGACGTCTTAGATGAAAGTGGCTAAAACAACACTGTTAAAATGCTGGTTTTTCAGATCTTAAAGAAATATTATATAGAGGATAATCAATTTATTTGGATTGATATGAAAAATATATCACGAGAATGGGTTGTAATCTGGTTAAAAAACGAGTCGGCAGGACGAGTTTTTTAACCAGATAACAACCCATCCGAGTGATATATTTTTCATATCTATTCAAAGGAATTGATTATTCTATTTATTATTTATTTTTAAAGACGTTTTTACAGAAAAATCACACACAAAATTGATTACCGCGTCGTCACTAAGCTAATTATGACGTGACGTCACAAAAAGTGATATAATCACTACATGTAGTGATGATATAAACAGTGACGATATCAAATTTATCTAACTGAGAAATCTCTATAAATCATCGATATGTATATAATAACTATAGTCCTGTACCTTGCCTGAAGACCCGTTTGCAAAATGGTGTTGAGAGAGTTTCTCACTTGATGTGAGTTAACGAGACCCTAGACATCACAAATCACCGAGGTGCTTGTCTGCCACACGGTCGAGAGCTCCACAATATCCAAATCCAATATGGCCGCCGTCAGCCATTTTTGAAAAACTAACTTTTTTGTTTTTTGGAGAATAAACAAGTGTAATACCTCTAAATTGATTGTTTTTTGGTGTGGAACTCATATCTGATGCCCTTTGTGCAATCTGGGGTGTCTTTGATTTGGAAAGGTCAAGTTTCACATTAGCCAAATCCAATATGGCCGCCGCAAACCATGTTGGAAAAGCTATTTTCGTTGTTTTTTGTAAGAAAAATCAAATGTAATACTAAATTGATGAATTTTAGAGTATAACTCACTTCTGATGCCCTTTGTGTAATCTAGGATGTCTTTGATTTTGAAAGATCAAGTTCCACGATAGCAAAATCCAATATGGCCGCCGCAAACCAATTTAAAATAGCTAACTTTTTTAAAAAAAATTCTAGAATAAACAAAAGTTATACCCCTTAATCGATAATTTTCGGGTGTTGAACTCATTTCTGAGACCTTTTGTGCAATCTGGGATGTCTTTGATTTGGAAAGATCAAGTTCCACAATAGCAAAATCAAATATGGCCGCCACAAGCCATGTTAAAAAAGCTAACTTTTTCCTTTTTTGGAAAAAAAAACGAATGTAATACCTCTCAATTGATAATTTTGAGTGTTGAACTCATTTCTGAGGCCTTTTGTGCAATCTGGGATGTATTTGATTTGAAAAGGTCAAGTTTCACAATAGCCAATTCCAAAATGGCCGCCGCAAGCCATGTTAAAATAGCTATCCTTTTTTTTTTTAATTTTTTGGAGAATAAACAAAAGTAAAACCCCTCAATCGATAATTTTTGGGTGATGAACTCATTTCTGATGCCCTTTGTGCAATCTGGGATGTCTTTGATTTGGAAAAGCAGAGACACTCTAGATTGCACAAAGGTTATCAGAAATGAGTTCTAATCTAAAAATTAATCAATTTAGAACGTCGCAGTGCGATTCTTGAGAAAGACATCAGTGGATGTCAAAACTGTCGAAGGTAAATAATTGAATCAAGTAGTGAAAAAAGAACTTTCTTTACAAATCAATTTAGAAGTTTAACATTTGATTTTTGTCACAAAGCAACAAAATTAGCTTTTCCAACATGATTTGCGGCGACCATATTGGATTTGGCTATTGTGAAACTTGACCTTTCTGAATCAAATACATACCAGATTGTACAAAAGGTCTCAGAAATGAGTTCAACGCCCAAATATTTTCAATTGAGAGATATTACATTCTTTTATTTTCCAAAAAAAGGAAAAAGTTAGCTTTTCTAACATGGCTTGGGGCGGCCATATTTGATTTTGCTATCGTGGAACTTGATCTATCCAAATCAAAGACACCCCAGATTGCACAAAGGGCATCAGAAATGAGTTCAACACCCAAAAATCATCAATTGAGAGGTATAACATTTGTTTATTCTCCAAAAAAAGAAAAAAGTTAGCTTTTTTAACATGGTTTGTGGCGTCCATATTGGATTTGGCTATTGTGAAACTTGACCTTTCCGAATCAAATACATCCCAGATTGCACAAAAGGCCCCAGAAATGAGTTCAACACTCAAAAATTATCAATTAAGAGGTACATGTATTACATTGGTTAATTCTCCAAAAAAAGAAAAAAGTTATCTTTTTTTTTGTTCATGGTTTGGGGCGGCCATATTGGATTTTGCTATCGTGGAACTTGATCTTTCCAAATCAAAGACATCCTAGATTACACAAAGGGCATCAGAAGTGAGTTATACTCTAAAAATCATCAATTTAGTATTATATTTGATTTTTCTTAAAAAAAAACAACGAAAAATAGCTTTTCCAGCATGGTTTGCGGCGGCCATATTGGAATTGGCTAATGTGAAACTTGACCTTTCCCAATCAAAGACACCCCAGATTGCACAAAGGGCATCAGATATGAGTTCCACACCAAAATACAATCAATTTAGAGGTATTACACATGTTTATTCTCCAAAAAACAAAAAAGGTTTTTCCAAAATGGCTGACGGCGGTCATATTGGATTTGGATATTGTGGAGCTCTCGACCGTGTGGCAGACAAGCACCTCGGTGATTTGTGATGTCTAGAGTCTCGTTAACTCACATCAAGTGAGAAACTCTCTCAACACCATTTTGCAAACGGGTCTACAGGCCTAGTCCTGCACTACTAGATCTAACACACATTTCATTGAATGTTAGTTGTGTTTGATTAACTCTTTCACTAACAAACCCGAAAACATTAACTTTTGCAAACCTTTCACATACATGTATTTGTTTTGAAATGTGGTTTTATCGTCTGCTTCATTTGTTTTGCCTGCTTTGATTTTTAAAAGTTTGAAAACATTATGCGTTGACAAGGCAAGGACAATTGATATAAGTATCATGCTGTTTTCATCTTGGTCAGACGCCGTGTAAAACAGCGTATGATTAGGATTCAAACAGTATGACACTCATTTGAATATTGTTTAAACTCCAAATGCCAAACAATTTTAAACAGAACTAAAAGAAGACGATATTATGGCAGTGACTATGTGAGATGGTTATGAGTAATGGTTAATCCCTTCACTGCCATGCCGTCATCAAATTTAAACAAATGTCGTCTGCTTCTATTTCTAAAAAACAATTTTTAGATATTTTGACTACAGAAATATTGAAACGAGTGTCAAACCGTTTGGATCCTGATCAGACGCCGCGTTACGCGGCGTCTGATCAGGATCTAAACTGTTTACAAATAACTTCTGTACTCGGGGTAAGGAAGTGAAAAAGTTAATGTTACTCTTAGCATCTAGTTATCTGACGGGGGGTACCTTGTGTTGCGCAACTTTCTGGAGTCTTCCATTGTATAGTCGGTTGTGGGTAACCATCGATTCCACAATCCAGTTCCAGCCTTTTACCAACACCAACAGTGATGTTCTTCTCTGCTGGTCCTGTTCTGAACAGCGATACTGTGGAAAATATCATATTCAATATGGACTATACTATTTGTTTTTAACAACAAGCTTACGCTAAACAAGACATTGTATTTCAAAAAGATATTCGTCGAAGGATAAATTGTTATGTATATCGATACAGTATTCATGGTGTACACATGTCTACATCAGCGGTTTGGTGTTGTTTCATGTACAGCGCTCCCTCTCTACAACGACATACATTTGGGACAGCAATTGTGTGCGTTGTTCAGAGGGAGTCGTTATAGGAAGGGAAATTGATTTACATTTGCAACCGGCTTGGATCCAGAAACGCGGCCTCTGATCTGGATTCAAGCTGTTTGTCACTCGTCAGGAAGTTGTTTCTGTCAAAATGTCCATTATGTAACTTTGAGAAAAACAGCAGACGACAATTTCAAGCAGGCGACATTGTACCCGTGAATAGGTTGCAGATAAATGTTCTGTTAAGGAAACTGCGTTTAGAGTCGTTGTAAGGAGGGAGTCGATGTTGGGAGGGCCGTTGTAGGGAGGGAACACTATATAAACAGAATTTCCCATGGTTAACCACAAGCGAAATTTAGAGATGATCCACGTTAAATTTAGAAATGACGCCCTAGCAACAGCAATTAATTAGACTGCATCTCTTTATTTTGCAAGGTTATCAATACCTTACAGCTTCGAGATATATCACTTTATAACATAACAGACGGCGTGAGCGTTGAATAACACCCGTTGCTTAAATGGCATATATAACTAGTTAAAAAACTATGCAAATGAGGCACGCCACGACGTCGTTACTTGTGACGTCATTAAAATGCGTTCTATGCGTTCAATTTCCAACGTCTTTATTCCATCATGTAGATTCAATTTATAGAGTTTTGGTGTAATTAATCAATATTAGATCTACATGAAAGTGCTTATTATACATATAATAACATAAACATATATTCTATATTCCTGTATAGATCTACTTATATCGCGCTTAGCATTCACTTGACCCCAAAGACTGCGATAAACAACTTTTCTAGGTTATGTTATAAAAAGAATATAACATTCGTGTTAATAATTTATTGGATTTATTAAACTCGTCGTTTTAGAAAACGATAAAAACTCGGCAAAGCCTCGTTTTTATCGTTTTATAAAAGACTCGTTTTAGAAATCCAATAAATTACTAACACTCATGTAATATCCTATATATACCAGCCTCGGCCACTCTGACTCATTCACCAATGAGAGTAGTGTGATTCAACCAAGCGAGCATTGACCTAGATTTATGATAATTTCTAATTAGTTAAAAATCTTATGAAACTCGAGGTGTAAGTATTATAAACAGTAGATATACAAGTTTCACTTAAAAGTGTCCGGTTACAACGATAAGAAGACGGACAACAAAATGTCCGAGACGAAGTGAAACAGTTTTCTTACCGTTGTAGCCGGTGATTGTTTTCAGCGAATGAGTAACTGTATCTGACTTATACGACGATTTTTATTAGAAATTTAACACTGAGTTTATATAACAGGTGAGTCAGATCATTTTATTATATCATTTTCCACCTACTTCTAAAATATTTAATACATGTATGTAAACCAAGTATCATTTTCATCGGTTTTTTCTTCCAACTTACAAGAGCATACCATGCAGCATTTGGGCTAAGAATGCAGTATATTTAAAATGTTTGTCGTCAATACGCTCAGAATGAGTACGCGACTAGTAATTTAATCGTTTTATTTCCTGTATTCATCAGTAATTTTGGCGACATTTTAAGCATTTTACCATAATGTCAATAAGTATTTGAATTTTATCATTTAAGTCCATCTGAAGTTTAATGATATAAATCTAGTTTTTATCTGCCCCTATATTATCAGATTTGTCCAGGTTACAGACACATGGAAGTTGCCTACTTCAATCTGTCACTGCTATATTGTCTTCTGGTTTTAACCGTTTCACTCTCAATGGCACTTAAAACGCGTTTGCAAACAATTGCGATCCTGATCAGACGCCTCGTAACGCGGCGTCTGATCAGGATCAAAACTGTTTGACAGTCGTTTCGAAATTTTGTCAGTCATACTGCCTTAAAATCAACTTTGACACGTTATGGCAGACACAAAAATAGAAGCAGACGACAATGAAACGTAGGAGGGGTAACAACCCCACGAAAAGATTGGCAGTGAACGGGTAAAATTGCCATCTACATTTATTTTCAAACGTAATATTTCAGCATCTTGAATGGACAATGTTGAGATGACTTTAAGCAGTTTGGATCTCGCTTAAATAATGAGTTAGTGGGTGTTTATTATTAATCCAAACTGTTTGCACCATGCACGTCTACCACCAGCCTTCACACTTTAGTTTGAATAGTCATAATACAGTAAAGCTCACTTATAACGAACTTGGATAAGATGAAAAACTGCTTAATACAAAATAAAAATAATCCCCCGACTGTTTCCTTCTTTATTTCAATGGAATCATGCTTGCATAAGATGAAAACTGGATATAAAGAAATATTGGATAAGACGAAAGGATTTTTAGGTCCCTAAACTGGATTTTACCTGTAAAATGTTTCTGTTAATTCAAATATATATCTTTATTTCAGTCTCATCATGGTTCATAATACAAACATAATATACATTTCGTCATAACATTAACCATGCCATTCAAATAAGAATTATAAGAGACTATGTATTACTAATTACAACACACTATGTTTCTGAAACTCATATTTCAAGTATCAGTAATTCAAAGCAACTCCTAGCACTAAAACTAAAACCATGTAAATAGTGCTAATCTCAAATCTAAGACCTGCAATAAATTTATTTTAAAACCTGATTTTCAAAAAATGCATTAACATGTGTACTTAAGTAATTCTTATAAGAAATCCAGTCTTACCATTGATCAGATCAATGATAACTTGATTAGCAAAATTTACATGGACGAAATAATAATAAGCTATAGGTTTAAACAAAACATGTTACATTATATACAATCATAAGAATTTCATATTTGCATGGACTAAAGATGATCACTTGTTTTTGTTATTGCACACATTATGTATCATACAAACGATTTGTACGACGTTTTAAAATATTAAAGCAGGATTTGGCAGTAAAACGTACAAGTTGTGGGCTAGAAAACAGCAATTTAAACTTATCACATTCAGATTTCGACATAAAACTATACAACATGCCGGTCATTATCACAGTTTGACTAGTGGCTTACAAAGGTGACAGTACTTAATTGCTTAGCTGCTCATCACCTCCGTTAACAAAACATTAGTCATTACCCAACCAACATGTTTTGTATATATTCTATTGATAGGCTATTCAAACAACTGGAAATAACTAGTTTACTGGACACATTATTTGTTTGGATCCAGATCAGATACTTAATAATTGGGTGTCTGAACGGACTTCTTGCAGACACCCGTATTCTGAAGATAACAACCACTGATGCTATATCAACATAGTATATCTAAATAAAAAACCTTTTTATTTAAATAAAGTTTACTTATTAAATATTCATAATAGGTTGAGTTTTCTATTAATACAAAACGGGGAACAGGTTAAGTTTTCAAAAAGAAAATTGGCATTTCTTATGTCATAATTAATCTTATTTTGTTATTATTTATTCTACTTGGTACAATTAAAAAACATTTAAGATTTAATGTCTATGCCTTTCTATCTTTCTTTTTTTGTAATCAATTTTGTAGATCTACATAAAGTATGATGAGTAAATATTTCTTTACCTGCAAACTATTGAAAAAGAAATTAATTTCGTTGTTTGGATAAGACGAAATTTGGAAGACGAAATAATTTGCAAGGTCCCCTGAATTTCGTTATAAGTGAGCATCACTGTAGCATAGTTTTTATTTATGATGATCATACCTTTGCACTTTCCATCATAATATTTAATATCATCTATTGCGACATCGCTAAGAATCCCGTTTCCTTGTACCGAATTGAACATTAGGGTGTGGTTTATAGGTAGAGCCGGAAGTTGGATTTCGGCCAAGTGCCATTTGTCCTCATGATTACCGGATATTGTTTTATAAGTTGTTATTCTTCCGGTGCAGTTCTGAAACAAGGAGATGTGGAATGTTTCACGTTTCACTTAATGACCACGGAACCTCAACTTTATATTCAGGGATTTTTGTACTGTGTTTCAAAAGACAGTCGAGCTTCGATATCTCGATGTCGTTTAACTTTGCCACGTTTTAACTTTGAAATACGGGTATGTTCGATAAAACCGACTTCGAAATATCAAAGTTCGACTGTAGTAATATTGCTTTCTCCGTTTGAGTGAAATCCTTCAGAAAAGTCCCAGACTAGTTCACTTTATGGTATGCATGTTTACTAGTAAATTACTTGAGTGCAGATAGGATTGTGTAAAATGAGCATATTAAAATTTCTCTCCTTCAAGTCATCACCTAGGACCTGTCTTACGAAAGTCGTAATACAAATAGTGTTTTCGTCAGATTTTAGAAATTTCAATTATATCTTATTTCCCCATTTATTCCTGTTTTGTGACATCTCTTTGGAATTGTCTTGAAAACACGATCCCAAAAAGATGCCACAAGACAGCATTAGATGGAGAAATTAGAAATAAGCTTTATTTGAAAGTTTTGACTCACGGACGTTTTTGTCGTTGGACGTTTTGTAAGATGGGCCTAAGAACTCTATGTTGTGAGATTTATTTGAACCGTCTTGACATGCGGGGCTATTTTAGATATCGTTTATGTTAATAAAATCCTTTGTTATGAGTGACTTCTCATTATAACTTTTTTTCGAGACTCTCAGACAGTTCTAACGAGTAGATACACATAAAGTTGGGTGGAATCATAAAGAAGATTAGTACAGCGCTCCCTCTCTACAACGACACCCAATGGGAGACAAAAAGTGTGTGCGTTGTAGAGAGGGAGTCGTTATAGGGAGGTAAAGTGGCTTACATGTGCAAACAGATTGAATCTAGATCAGACGCCGCGTAACGCGGCGTCTGATCTGGATTCAAGCTGTTTGTCACTCGTCATTGTGTTTCTTTCTGTCAAAATGTCCAATGTGTGACTTTGAGAAAACAGCAGACGGCAGTCTTATGAAGACGATGTTGCAGAAGTGAACATTTAAGACATATAACTGTCTTGTTTAGGGAACAGCGGCAGGGGTCGTTGTTAGGAGGGAGTCGTTGTTCGGAGGGCCGTTGTAGAGAGGGAACACTGTAAAACATTCGCCTTCTTGGAGGTCTGAAACACTTACATTCTTTGCCTGTATGGCGAGCGATCCCTCGTCACGGCCATACATATGGTACCAGAAAGACAGACAAGCTGATCCGCTTGCCCCTAGCCACGGAGACTTCATAAGCACGGCGTTGTGGCGTCTGTTTGTAAGACTATCGGTGTACAAGTAATATCCTGAAAGAAATTTTGGTCATGCAGTTAATTTTTCAGTCTCAATGACGCCATAAAGCGCCTTTGCAAACAGTTCTGATCCTGATCAGACGCCGCGTAACGCCACACTGTTTGCCACTTGTTTTGAAATTACGTCAGTTATACTATCTTCAGCCAAATCAAAACTTCTGAAAATAGTTTTGATTCTCCATTAAAGCAGGGTATGGTAGGGTATCATTGAGTTCGATTTCAAGGCTCGGTCACTATAGATCAGTACATCTAGCTTTTACAGTATGTAACCGGCAGACGTAGTCGAGGGTAAAGCGCCCGAGTATACATGTATTTACATTCACCCTGTAAAGTCTTTATGTAATCGTATTAAAAATATGCAGTCTATTTCTCTATGAACCTAAATATCGAAACTGGTTCCAGCCAGTTAGAAAGAGGGCGGAGTCTCCGCCGGAGAGATACCGACACAGCGACCAGCCAATGATTGCTATGGCGTGTTATTAAGCTGAAATAAACATGCGCGACCTAATTTTTTAAAATATGCTTTAATAATAAATATTTTAGTTGCATTGCTTATCTTTAATGTCTTATAAGTGTTCGTTAAGCACACGGCGACAGTTTACTGGGTAAATGCTTGACTTTGTAATCAACTCCAAAACATGTATTTTGGACTACTTTTCATACCATATAATATCGAGATCGAATGGTTATTACATCCAGGATTACATCTATCAAACCTATTTGGCCGGTATATGATATATTCATACACATGAAAACATATCTGGTCAAAATACACATTAAATGAACAAGGACAAAATAAAAATATAAATATAAGGACTAAACGACATCAGTTTTGCCATTTACGACGGTATGAACTAATTAGCTTCGCGAGGTAAGTTCTCCGGGCGTTTACGAAACATACCCCCTGCGAAGCCAATGCGTCCATACCGTCGTAAACTTCTGCCATATAATGACTAATTCGACGCCCCAAAAGTTCATACCGTCGAAACTTACCTCCTGCGAAGCTAATGCGTTCATACCGTAGTAAACGGCAAAAAAATGCTGTTAATTCCTATAATAAACCGAGGTCCGATGTACCAGTGCTTTACACTTGGCATCTTAAAGAACCAGAGAACTCTTTCAAATATAGGAGTAGGGCACCGCATCCGGGCTCTCTGTACCCGCTCCCATCATTTTAGGGCGTCCAATTAGTCATTATATGGCAGAAACGGACCTAAACAAACAAAACAAATGCTGTATGCAACATTAAATATACCTGAAGTAGATCCGGTTGTGTGGTCAGTATTTGGGCCTGTCAAAGATGTTGATGTAGGTCCGCGATGCAGTTGCCAATTCCCTATATCTTTCGGGTCGTTGCTCCAGTAGCACATATTCGGTGTTTCAAAGTCACAATCCAGGAGTTGTGTCACTGTAAATAAAACCAGACGCAATATTGTTTTCATAATGACCCAGCTAGACTTACTTGCATCACAAAGGACTAATTGTGATAGAAACAAATACATGCTACTGGAAAACATGGGCCCGTTTCATAAAACTTCGTACGACAAATGTTGTCGTAAGTCAGATTATAAAAGTCTCAATTATTATTTATTTCTTCATCTAATCATGTCTTGTGACATCTCTTTGGAATCTTTTTTTCAAGACAATTCCAAAGAGATGTCACAAGACAGGATTAGATAAAGAAATAAAACGCGTTTTTGTCGTACGTAGTTTTATGAAACGGGCGCCAGAAGAGCAATTCTAATTCTAATTCTAATTGTTATTTGTCTATTTCTTATACGCTCGATAATTGTATGCTTTTCTTCCATTGTTTTGTCAGCATTGAAGTCTGATGGTTGATACAAGCAGACTGACGCTCCGTAGGGTACCATCTGCCATAATATAAGAAATCATTCGTTATCATGCATATTCGTTTCTGTATAAAATGAAACTATTGTCTATAGTGAAGGAATAAATTAAAGGCGTAAATGCATACAGTGGAGAATGTGTTATTCTTTCCCAATAAACGCGTTTACGCTAAAACTATTATTTGCAGTGTAAACAGTTTGGAGCCAGATCAGACGCCGGGTAACCCGGCGTCTGATCAGGCTCCAAACTGTTTGACACCAAGATAAACAAAAATTATCAGAATTGTCCAAAAGTTGTTCTTTTCTACGTTTTAGTGCTTTGCGTTTGCGTACGTTTGCGTTTAAACGGGAAAGAATAACAGATTCTCCACTGTATGAGGTAATGGGTTGATTTTGTTTTCACATCTCCTAAATGATTATTTGTCGATAATGTCTTATGTACTATATGTACATCTCCCTCTCTACAAGGACACCAGTGGGAGACACAATAGGTGTGTGTTGTTCGGAGGGAGTCGTTATAGGCAGGGAAAATTAAGACTAGGCCTAAATTTGCAAACATCTTGTATCCAGATCAGACGCCGCGTAATCACGGCGTCTGATCTGAATTCAAGCTGTTGGTCACTCGTCATTATATTTATTCTATCGAAATGTCAACTCATTTGTAACTTTAAGTAAAAACAGCAGTCGACAATTTTAAGCAAACGATATTGCAGGAGTTAAAGCGTTATACCAGGGCTACCATTTCTCCGGATTTTTCCGAAATCTTCGGATTTTTATTCCAACAGATGGAAGCTTCAAACAGGCTGAAAGTAAAGCAGAATGCGCCTCAAGGCGCATTCTGCGTTACTTTCAACCTGCTTTAAGCACCACATATCTTAAAAACTAGAAACAGACTATGGGTTAAAGGTATAATCCGGAAAATCGGGCTTGGAAAAATGAAAAAATTGAAATCTTAGGATTTATGTAATTCACTTTATGGCAGGCCTGTTATACATAAGTGTCCGGTTCAGGGAACAGCGACAAGGGTCGTTGTAAAGAGGGAGTCGTTGTTGGGAGGGGCACTGTATTGGTTTTGATAAATGTACAAACATGTTGAGGGTAAAAACATTTCAAATGACTACGTCAACAAGAGTTGTTTTATCAATATTTTATAATTCTATTATGTGAAATGTGAATGGGTCCAGACAAATTTATAAAAAATTAGGACTCTTTTTTAATGTTAGAAAATGTTTGTTATTATTATTTCCGTTGCCATGCAACTTACCTTTCCCAAATCGCTGCAAAAATTGGTTCAGATTATCTTGTTTTCTCCAAATTCTATTCAGATATATTACATAAGAAATAGTACAGCCCGCTGAGGGCCTTCTTGCATTATAGTGACCGACCAGTCAGCCCCAAAATAGTTTACGGCCCGAAGCCGAAGGCTGAGGGCCGTAAACTATTTTGGGGCTGACTGGGAGGTCACTATAATGCAAGGAGGCCCGAAGTGGGCTGTACTATTTGTTATAGGGTGTTATTGTACAATTAAATGAAATGTCAGGACATGTTGTTTTTGATCTTTAATCCCATTTATTCATTTATTATATATACCGTATCCTTTAATCAACCCCGTCCTTTAATTAATCTGCAAAGGGAATTAACCAGTTTACTCTATTACTTACACCCAGAGTTACTACTAACATCACGTGACGGATTTGGTATACTATTATAACGCACGAGAAACGGTTGCCGCTTGGCTTATTATTAGTCTTTGGAATATCTATTATTCCAAGGTAACTATACATTTGTTATCATACATCATCATCATCATCATTATCATCGTCACCATCACTTTTGTAACATTTAGTCATTCCAGCATCATTGTAAATTAGTCATTTAACTGTTAGTGCAACGTGGCTCACACTGTGTTTACTTATGTGTATTCATGCTAAGCTTCTCCACCCACAGCTTACTATGAACTGAAAGTTCATAGATTTTATACATATACACATACTTATGATTGTTCACCATTTATATTTCAGATTGTTGTATCCATTGATTGATGGTCATAACCATTGACATTGATATTGATATAAAGTCATCATAGAACCTTATACTGATTTTGTTATCGGTAGCACCCGAGAACAATGGCGCCCAACGGATTGATGTCTTGACTCTTCTACATATGCCACAGTGCAATTTGCTACGTTTTCACGTGCATATATTATATATAGCACGTTTTGGACAGTGTGTACAGTGGTCGACCCTATTATAATTTACATATACATATACCGATCGGAAAGATGGAAACTCGGGATCCCCCACCATGATCTACCAATGATGCGCATATTTGGATCTGGATCTTCGCCCTATACAACGTCGCTGGATTACCAGGACTGTGATGTCGTCGCTGGATATGGACTAGTGATTGTTTTAACAGTGATTTACTAGTGACAAAGTGAGTGATTGACTAGTGACAGTGTTTATAAAACTGTGTCAGGGTGGATTATATTAGTTAAATATTGTGTCTTATAGTATACCGCACATCTGATTTGAATCAAAACTGTTTTCAGCAGTATCTAATGACGTTCCGCTATTACCTCCCTTTAATTCACTCTAACTAGATTCTAGATATTTTCACTTTTCTTAATGAATTTTGGAGATAATGCTATAAAAAAAATGACAAAACAACTTCTAATAGAACAATTGTATCAAAAGTAAATACTATTTAATTTTCTAAAAATATTTAAAAGGTTCTGAGTTAAGTTTTGTTTGAAAATTAATAAAGACAAGTAGATTTTGTTTAGGAAAGGAATCGGCGCACCATACATGTATACGAAATATTGTATCGTCAACATCAACAATTTGCAATTTTATTCAACAAGCTCATAGAACAAATCATTACAGTTAAAACAATCAAATGTAGATCTAGATCTAGATTTAATTCTAACAGTACTCATAATAATCACAGCATGGCTTGGCTTTTTTTTTTATCTGTTTAGGCTAATTACGCACTGCTTTTAACTACCAGTACTGCTTTTAACTATCAGTGCTGCTTTTAACTACCAGTACTGAACCAGAAGCGACTGTTCAATAGATCTATCGAAAAACATTTGTATGTGGGTATAGATCTAGTGAGGTAAATACTAGATCTAACTTACATTAGATCTAGATAGTGGTTAATAAATTGTAACAGGACTGAGTGAAAAAATCGTGGCCCGACCGGGACTCGAACCCAGGGTCTCTGGGCTTACCGTGCCAGCACTCTAAACACTTGAGTACCGAGCAACCCGGTTTAGGACTTATTGATTATCCACACCAGACAAGTAACCCCCGCTACAAAATCTGGGAAGCCTCTTTTCATATGTTTGCAAATGTAAGCCAAATTCCCTCCCTGTAACGACTCCCTCCGAACAACGAACATATTTTGTGTCTCCCATTGGGTGTCGTTGTAGAGAGGGAGCGCTGTAGTAATGGTTCAGATAATCTACGACGCATTGCAAACTATAACTGTATTTATGGAACGGGGGCCCGTTTTACTAAACTACTTACGCAAAAATTTTGCGTAAGTCAAAATTCTAAATTTTAAATTATATGTTTTATTATCACTTGCTACAAACAGCAAATAGCTAGATCAGAGGACGCGCTTTTAGCGCGTCCTCTGATCTGGCTATTTGCTGTTTGCAAACGTTTATGATCGAAAAATAAGAGTTAAACGATTTTGACTTACGCAAAAATTTTGCGTAAGTAGTTTAGTAAAACGGGCCCCGGGTCACAAGAAAATGAACATTTGGTTACTGAAAAAACCCAAGAGAAATATTATTTTGAAAAATTCGTTTTAGCGTTTCTTTGTGTACAAAAACTTTCGGCCGACTTTTTTGATAATGATAAAATGCGACACAAAAATAAGAGAATCTGCATTTGTTGCTCAATAACAATAAGTGTCTGCACCACCTTAATTCTGCACGCTGTGAGTACATTTGTATTAATTAATTACCACACAGCATGTTTCTAGTTTTGAAGACAGGTTAATTAAAAGTACAGCAGAATGCGTCTTAACTCTTTCCTCCCTGAAACTTTAAATGTAAAATTCCAGTTTCCATTTAAGTCTAGTCCATTTCTGACTTTTAAGGGTTGTTTTTGTCAATGTTTGGCATTATGACAAACAGTGAAGACCCTGATCAGAGGGCTCCTAGGAGCCCTCTGATCTGGGTCTTCACTGTTTGCACAGGACAAGTGTACTATTCACATGTACACTGTTTGCAAAATGACGCCAATTAGCGGGACTAGGGTTCAAAGAGTTAAGGCGCATCATGTTTTACTTTCAACATGCTTTACGCTACAATCTGCTAGGATAATTATATTAAAAATATTTCTTATGGAACATGTTCATGACTGTATAAATTGGACTATTTTCTTCAGTGGGGGAATAAATTGAATGCTCAAAATGCGCTTCAATAGGCTTAACTATGTCACCCGGTTAGGTCAAAATGAGATGCTATGTAAATGTACAGCTCATCTACTTCAAACTGTTTGACACTAATGATAGTTCTTAAAAGAAATGCCAGGCAAATCTTACAAGGTTTTCAGACTAAGTTATGAAGTAATTAAGACGTTGGTAACTACTCACGATTGCTTTGAAGGTTGAACGTTTTGGAAACAGTCCCGTATGCATTGGTGGCATCACATCTATACTGGCCCAGATGTGAAGGTTGGAGAGAAGGGATATCCAATACCTTACCGGAAACACTCTTAGTGCCACACCCATCAGTCGGCAAATACCATGTGATCTTGGGTTTAGGAATGGAGCTGCTGTCGCACGTGAGGGTTAGGTGAGTATCGATAGGGTAAGGTTGGGCAATCGGAAATGTGTCTATAACTGGCTTTTCTGATGTAAGAAGAAGTCATTAAAGATAAAGGCAAAGTCGTAACTTTTATACCCAATGGGCCGGTTTTATCAAACGTCGTACGACAAAAATGGTCGTAAGTCAGATTCTAAATCTAATTCTGTCTTGTGAAATTTCATTGCAACAGTCTTGAAAAGACGATTCGAAAGAGATGTCACAAGACATAATTAGATGGAGAAATCAGAAAGTAGATATATTTCAAGATTTCGACTTAAGACCGTTTTTGTCGTACGACGTTTCTTAAGACGGGCCCCTGAAATTTTAAATTGAAAAATCCAATTTCTATTTAATTCTAAAAACATATTGCAAACTGACACATGGTACAGACCCTCAACAGAATGCCCCTGCAGGAGTCCTCTGATCAAGGTCTAGACAGTTTGAATACGACAAGTGTATTCTTCAAAGGTGCATCGTTTGTTAATAATCAGTATGCTCGTCGATAAAGTTGAATGTGTTAAACATCAAACTCACAATTAACCTGATTTGTCCCAGTGTTTGCACACAGATGTGGAACGCTTGTCTTGACATGTAAACATTTTCGTTTTCTTTAAATGTTCAATTCAATAAAAAATATAAATATTTGTTAAAACGGAATTTGAATTTGGAACCCGAAAGCAATAAAATGTTTATAAAAATAAAAATATTTCTTTAAATTATAGATAAAGATAAATTGAATCAAATCCTTAGAATAGTTGCTTTGTCAACATCAAAAACTAGTGTTCCTTGCACAGAAATTATACATCGCTCTTTTATTCTAATATTTGTTTTATATGCTCGTCTATTACAATTGGATTTCAAGTAGTCTCAATGTAATGGAACGGGAGACGAATATAATGACAATATATCTAAATCAAGAGGTTTATTTTTTACATTATTTTTATACCGTATAGATCTCGAAAATGTCAATATACTCATATCTTATTCTTAATTTAAACTTACATTTTTTTTTTTGCTATATATAATTATTTACCTGTGCGCTAAAAAGGCTAATTGGTCCCATAAAAGACAGGTGACAGCTGAAAGCAAAGTGAACGTAAAACAGAAAGCTCCTGAAAGAGCTTTCTGTTTTACGTTCACTGTGTTTTATGCAACAACCTGCATTGGCCACCTGATAATAACAGCAATTAAGTGGTCTTAACTCTTTGAACCATAGTCACGCATATATGCGTCATTTGCAAACAGCGTACATGTGAGGAGTACATTTGTCGTATGCAAACAGTGTAGACCCTGATCAGAGGGTTCCTTAAGGAGCCCTCTGATCAGGGTTTATACCGTTTGTTATTTTGACAAATATTGTAAAAATAAACCCTAAAAGGTCCCAAATGGACTAGACTAAATTGAAAATTAGAATTGTTCATTTGAGGTTTCAGGGAGGAAATGTATAATAGAGAGGTTTTACTGTATACATGTCAACTGTTTACATGAAGATTACGTTTTAAGAATGGGATAATATAAACTCTTACTTAAACACATGCAGTCTTTTTGAAGGAGCGCTCCAGGTTGACCCTTCGGTCCAGATGGTCCCATGATGCCTTTCAATCCAACCGGACCTGATGTATTAAAGTAAAGTACAATACGACATTACTACTACTTATGTTGACTGATTGAAGTTGGAAACATAGATGCACGTAGATGCTTAGAGCCTGCTAAAAGTATAGCATACACAGAGTGTTCATCTGTGTAAACGACTTACCCTTCACTTGTATAGTGAAATTTCTCTCCAAGGAATCAACATTTTCTTACCCAATGAAACCACGTGGAAATCAACCGCATATATGTTATGTTGTAGTATATCAATCTTTTTCACAGAGAACATTCAGATATGTTACCGGTCGTCCAATAAGATAATTGTTCACGACGAAATGTTATTGGCTAACATTATCCTTTCTGAACGAATAGCAGAAATATTGTGTTGAGTTTCGTACATCTTGTTTGCGAATAAGACGCCAATACTCGTTATCTCATCCACATCCAAGATGTATGCATATAGAGTAACGGTCGCGCTAAGCTTGATTAAAGGTGTTATCACTTAAATGTGCAAAATGTAGAGTTCAGTATAAATCGTATTACACACTTTGCATATAATATATTAATTTAAGAATCACTGAATATACTGTATTAATATGCAGAATGTAAAAACAGTTTAGAGAATCTAGTTTGACAAACCCAGTTCACCACGAGGGAATGAAACATTCCCAAGTGTCACACTGGTCTATAGTAAAAACAATTATCCCGAGCAGTCCCGTTAAACAGACCATGTTAAACTCTATTATTAACAGTGCATCAGAATTAGATATTCTGTAAAAGTTCTAATGTTACACCATAATAAAGTCGTGTTACAATAATGACGTATTCTGAAAACAAAACTACGAGTCAAATGACCATTTTAGTCCATAAATAACAGTTTAGCTTAAATATCAATTGAAAAATTGAATATGTTATCAGAGAAGTCTTTTCAGAACACATGTTATTTGAGTTTGATATTGTTTTTGTCTATGGATGAATAAAACCTAATAACAGTTATGACTGATCGTTTTACTAATATCTGTTGAATAGGTAGTAGTAAGACCGTTCAGACTTTTGCATTATTTGGTATTTATGTAGTAGATCTAAATAGAATATTAAATCCGTGTGTTTCCACATTGAATTAATTGAACTCGTTCGGTAAAAAAATATGTGTTGATTGCCAAAGGCTAGCAACATATTGTTTTATCCAACTCGTTCAATACATTCAAAACTGAAAACACACTCATTCAATATCCTCTATATTCATATTCAGAAACAAAAAAGATAGATACCGAGTTATATCGAATTCTAAACTTTATGGATTAAATTAGGGTTAAAGTTTTTAATAATACAAAACAATATTGTTTTCTGTTCTCATATTCGTGTCTTTCACTCGTTGTATGAGTGATATTTCTATAACTTGTATATAATGACCACAATTGAACTCCTTAACACAACAGTTCAATAGACTGGGCAAAAGCAAATCGTACAGACCAAGATCTGGGGCCCGTTTCATAAAACTTCTTACGACAAATATTGTCGTAAGTCAAATCTTTAAAATGCATTTAATTTCTGATTTCTCTATCGAATCCTGTCTTGTGACACCTTTTTGGAATCGTCTTTTCAAGACGATTCCAAAAAGATGTCACAAGACAGGATTAGATGGAGAAATAAATATTTATTGAGAGTTTTATAATCTGACTTACGACAACATTTGTCGTACGAAGTTTTATGAAACGGGCCCCAGATACATTGCTTGGTATTCAAACTGTCTTACATTTTTGAAGCAGCACTCCAAATAGACTAATACATACATGTGTTCCAACATATCTAGACCAGGCCCAGCGCTTATAAAGCGTGTAAGTTAAGTATGAGTGCGTTCTCAAGCATTTGATTGGTCAGAATTTAGCCTACGCTCATATCTGACCAATCAAATGCTTAAGAACCATTTCAAACTCAATTCAAACGCTTTATAAACATGGACATTGCTTTCATTACAAAAGTTGGGTATAAATTTTAGGTGTCAAACTCAATTAAATTCTGCTTATTTATATGTAGTGAGTTTAGTATTTTGAGAAAAATTATGTTATAACATAAATAATTAATCAAGTCATGCAAATAGTTCGAAGCAAGAATAGACTCACAGTAACTCAGATTCTTATATTGTTTCAATTCTTTTGACCTTGTGATTATTTTTCTACGCGAAAACACATTAACAAAGTATAAATGAATGTCTTTATATAGACATATGACCATTTGTAATCCCGTTTATTTGCATAGCTAGAGGGAAATATAATATATATTACAACTAAGATGCATCAGGTCATTTTAGGAAAACGATATACTACATGTAGTACATGTCATATTAACTTTAAAACTGCGATAAAACAATTTACTGAAACATGCTCACCAGTATCTCCCTTCTCTCCACGCAATCCCTGTTTGCCATTAGTTCCAGATAGTCCCTGAAGTCCTGTATCTCCATGAGCCCCTTTCTCTCCTTTTCGTCCTGCCAAGCCAATCCCACCTTTAGGCCCGCGTGTTCCATGTTGTCCTTTGAATCCTTTAAGCCCACGATGTCCTTCAAGTATATGATTGTGTTTTAAAGCCGCATTATGTAATTAGGCTACCTGTACAAAACGGTTGTTTTGCATTCGTTTTGAGTAACAGGTCGTGATTCTTTCATAAAATAAGTTTTTATCTATGAAATTCATTTTTTTCGAATGTTTGGGTAATTTCTGGATGATACATTCTTATATCTACTTTATTTTGTGTACTCTTCATAATTGAAACGATAATAAGCTTCATTGTCTGTCTTGGTAGCTCAGCTGGTAAAGCGAGTGACTAACGTTCCAAAGGCTCCGGGTTCAAGCCCCAATCGATTCAAAACGTTTTAAGACAACGTATTGTCTGATTTTATTCATCTGTCAGTCATGAATAACTCAGAGGTCAAGTTAATTGTAGTCCTTTTTGGTCAGAATTAGTGTCCACCATTTAACCCGTCATTATACGTATGTTTTAACCCTTTCATGATGAAATTATTCGGGAGATATTTACCCCGTCACCGCTTTATCATCTACTTCAGTATTGTTGTCTGCAAGACACTGTTCAAAATTAGTTTTAAGGTTTTCTGACTTTATAAATATCGATAGGAGTTACGGTGCATCTGACCAGGACCTAAATTGTTTGTAAACGCGCTTTAAGGCGTCATTGAGAGTGAAACAGTTAATGACTGAAAAGTCAACAAAATTGGAATAATAACATTTGACCGAGCTAAAAAGTCACATAGTAAAACTTATCAACCTTTTTTTTTTACAACTGGTAACAAGGGATATTTGACATTCAGCGCATTCGGTTGTGTCACGTGTAGACTGCAGCGGAGTACTATTCAAAGCAACATTTTGACTTTCGGTTTGTAAACGGTTTTAACCCTTTACCTGATAGCCTATTTCTAGTATTGAAGATATGTGACTACTTAAAGCAGGTTGAAAGTAAAGCAGAATGCGCCCTAAGGCGCATTCTGCTTTACTTTCAGCCTGCTTTAAGCTATTATCTGCTAGAATAAGGAAAGTATTAAATATGACACATATTAATTACGGTATAATTTGGAACTATTTTCTTCAGCGGATGAATAAAATGCATGTGCTAAAAGTCGCTCCCATAAGGGAAAGGGTTAAATAAACCGTGTTAGTGGTTAATATCTGGTTTCCAACAATTCCAAGATTGGTACGACCACAGGGACCCGACAAAATTGGTTTTTGAGAGAAAAACATTGTCAGAAGGTTTATATAGAGACAAGGGGTACTACTGATCGTCAGTATACTCTCACCCTATCTCGACAAAAACGGGCATATAATGAATAATAATTGGTGAAACGACACCATTTTTGCATTTCTGTCTAGCTAATACAATACCCTTCCATAAAAACATAACATAAAGCCAACCGTAATCATGCACTTTTAACAGTAACTGCGTCTTCTCATTGAGATCACCGATTTTCGGAAAACGGGACAGGGGTTCGTTCATAGCCCACATAGCATTGACCACTACTGTACTGTACCCGACACGATTGATTTTTGAGAGAGAAAAAAATTCAGAAGGTATATACAAAGACTCTATATATACCTTCTGACATATTTTTTCTCTCTCAAAAAACAATCGTGTCGGGTCCCTGTGCTCAAAACGTATATCTATGGAACTGTATGACTGTCATGCTCGATATTACCGCCTAAACAAGCGTACAGTAGTGGCCAATGCTATGTGGGCTATGAACGAACCCCTGTCCCGTTTTCCGAAAATCGATGATCTCAATGAGAAGACGCAGTTACTGTTGCAAGTGCATGCTTACAGTTGGCTTTATGTTATGTTTTTGTGGAAGGGTATTATATTAGCTAGACAGAAATGCAAACAGGGTGTCGTTTCATCACCTATTATTTATGATAAGCACGTTTTTGTCGAGATAGGGTGAGAATATACTGACGATCAGATGTACCCATTGTCTCAATTTAAACCTTCTGACAATGTTTTTTCTCTAAAAAATCTAATCGTGTCGGGTCCCTGTGGGTACGACCCCTAAGAATGTTAAAATTATATTATTTACTTTCTTGTTATTGCAAACATTTTTAAAAAGTCTGATTACGAAATGTGGCTTTAAATATCCACATATAAAATTTCTTTTTAGCTCGGTCAAAGATTACTTGATGGTGGCCGACACTTTGGTGTTTGGAATTGCTATGCACTGCATTCAAGTCATATCTTCTATTTTCGCAAAGCGATTTGTATGTCTTGCGTTGTAAGAAAACTTGAAATTCAGCTACTCTTTAAAAAGAAATTGCTGCGCAATGAATTAAGCTATAATCTGTTTCAGTAGAAACTATGAAAGTCGAACCCTTCTAGACCGAGAAAAATGTTCCGTTTTGCAGCTACTTACAGTGTTCCTTCCCTACAACGGCCCTCCGAACAACTATAACCTCCCTATCAACATAGCTTGTCGTTTTTCCCAAAACAATTAAATTATGCCCAACCTTATCATGGCTGCAATAACATCTGCTTAAAATGGTTGTCTGTTGTTATCTCAAAGTCACATAAAAGACATTTTGACAGAAAAAATAATTACGAGTGACAAACAGCTTGAACCTAGATCAGACGCCGCGTAAAGCGGCATCTGATCTGGATTCAATCTGTTTGCAAATGTATGCCAATTTCCCTCCCTATAACAAGTTAATAACTCACTCCGAACAACACACACCATATTTCTCTCCAATTGGGTGTTGTTGTAGAAAGGGAGCACTGTTCACTAACGACAGTGATCATCCGTTTCGGGAATAACTATAGTCTGAATCAGAAACTGGTTTATCATATATGACAGTTTAAGTTTACAAAGATGTCAAATGCTATAGGTATTCGGCGCCTGGTTTAGATTTTTGGATGTTTGCAATAGCGAATCAACTCGCAAGATGCAGGAAAATGGATCAGCTGACATGCACAAAAAGACACGTGACCATGATAAAGAAGCTGCAAATGGACACCTACCGGTTGGACCTCTTAAACCATGGGTCCCTTTGCTTCCTAGAAGACCTGAGAATGTACAAAATACAAATGTAAGAAAGACAAACTGATTATATATAGTAAAACACAAGACACAAGACTAGATCTAAGAATAGACAACAGAATAACAAATATTATAACAACGTAGCTTCTAAAACGTGGACGTCTCTGGAACAGTCATAATCCGGACACCTCTTTTAAGAAAATAGCTCAAATTTGTACAGTCACGTACGCAACATAACATTTTTTATCCGAGCAGATAGTAGCTTAAAGCAGATAGAAAGCTAAAGAGAATATGCCATGCTTTACGTTCTACCTGTTTTAAGTGGTCACCTGTTTTCAATACTGAAATACACTATGGGATAAACAGCTCATAAACCTATAAACCTACAGTCTAGTGCCGAACAGTTTAAACCCTGACCTGGGGACGGTTTCCTAAAACTTCTTACGACAAAAGTTGTCAGAGTATAAAAGTCTGAATCATGATTAATTTCTCCATCTAATCTTGTCTTGTGACATATCTTTGGAATCGTCTTGAAAATACACTATGGAAATTTCATCGATTTGAATCCAGATACATTTAGAATTTGCAAAGGTAAGAAGCTTTTTGTTCCTTATGTAACGCGCTGGTGCTCAGACTCAACTCAAACGCTTTCTAAGCGTGGACACATATCAAATTATGTAGATTATTACATTAGTGGTTGTTCAAAAACAATTGTGTTTCCATTGATCGAACTCGTTAAATCGAAATAATGCGTATTTAGAAGTTAAAACGTATTTGCGTTCAAATTGTTATCAAATCAAGTGTATATTTCACTTAAAGCCAGAATGTCGCCCAAATGGATGTTTAAATCGCGCAATTTCTTATATAAGAACATTTTCTATGTATTAAAACTAAGCGAAATCCGTTGTCAGGTGCCTGAAACATGCCCCCCTTTCTTTAAGAACCATACATAAATGTGCCGATTTCTTATCGAGATGGTTGGAAAAATAAGCTTTTTGTTTACATAACAAATCTTCGTGTCGGCTTCCGAGAATTTCCGCATGGTCGAATAAGAGTCACGTGATCGATCCGATTTTTCTGACTTGTCTGTGTTACTTAAGAACAGAATAGTTAATAATGGTAAATAGGTAACATTTGAGAAAACGTTATTCTTTCCCGTTTAAAGCGCAAACGAAACGCAAACGCATCACAATAAAACGCATAAAAACACAACCTTTAGACAATTATGACCATTCATGTTAGTCTGAAATGCAAACAGTTTGGTGCCTGATCAGACGCCGGGTTACCCGGCGTCTGATCTGCTCCAAACTGTTTGCAATTCAAATCATGGTTTTAGCGTAAGCGGGTTTATTGGGAAAGAATGATATATTCTCCACTGTAAGGAAGGTAACATCGAATACATAGTCGTACACATTCCTACTTGAGATAAGTATGATCATCGTGCAGCACGAGAACGCTGCGCTAACTTTACTGATATTTTATTCTTTCAAATTAAACGCATTTATATAAACAAAACTTGTATCACCATTGCCAACAGGTTGGAGCCAGATCAGACATCGCGTAACCCGGCGTCTGATCAGGCTCTAACCTGTTTGCTACTCAGATTAAAAAAATAGTTAAAATTTCTAAAAGTAAATTTCCACAGTGTAGTGAATTGCGTTTGCGTTTAAACCGGAAAGAAAAATGTATTCTCTACTGTATATCTGCGCACAATAAATACAGCTATCAATGGTCGTATTCGAATCAGGGCAACTATCGCGTTAGTTGGAATATTTGTCAACAAGTTCTATTCGAATCACGACTTGATGTTTTCCGTTGACAAAATGTTGTCAAACACTAAAATCGAGCGTTGATTTAGTCACGTGACCACGTTTATACCACGTGATTAGTGTCTCTAGATAAAACAAACATAAAGACCCTCTCAATTAATCGATTGGATCCAGATCACATGGCATTATGTGCATATATAAAAATTGGGAGCATTACGACTGTTTTAACGGGTGTTTGATTCATTTCCATTCGCCCGGAAGTACAAAGTGTTCGTTGACTACAATTTCTATTCGAGTCGGGCCAAAATCGTTGACATCAGTAAATCTTCGCGCGTTTGTTCCGCCCACTTTTCGTTGACCACAAACTCGATGATTCGAATACGACCAATGTCTCTTGCTGAATGTAGGGAATACTCATCCCTTTTAAAGTTTTAGAATGTTCCTATCTAAAAATAACTCTGCCAAGTCAGAGGAAAACACTATGAAAACATCTTTACCGGGCGCACGCCGAACGAACTCGGAAAATCTCCGCCGTTGATCGGATGTCAACAAACCGATTTAAAAATCGACTTCTTTCCACCAAATTCATGGGTTTGTAAGCAATGTTGCCTCCATATACATAGCGGATTACTTCTTTTTATATGTTTAGATTACGTATGTTCCTGAATGTTCAGGTTTGAAAAATGCGCTATGTTGGCTTACATACTGCCTTTAAGTGTGCTCAAGAAATCGAGACACAACTCTATAAGGTGACACATAAATATTATTTTACCTCTATCTCCCTTGCTCCCTCCTGTGCCTGTTGGACCCATGTCCCCTTTGATCCCTGGGTTTCCTAAAGAACCTATCTGCCCAACTGGCCCAGTAACTCCCATGTCGCCTTTCAAACCAGACTGGCCCTTTGTACCTATAACAATACAGTCAAATCCATATATAAAAAACACTTAATTACCAGTATATATGTTATAAGTTGTTTGATGGTTCAGTGGATGTTAACCCTTTCAACCTTAACCTATTTACGCCCAGTGGATTCTTCCATGTTTATATATTGGATAAGTCCATTTTTATCAAATGTTGCCTGGTCATTATCTTATTGAAATTCCTATCAGCAAACAGTGAAGATTCTGATAAGACGCCGCATAATGCGGCGTCTGATCAGAGTCTACACAGTTTGCCTATGTCCGATATATGGGATCGTGGGCACAAATGGGTTGAATATCTCACGTGAGTATTAATTATCTTTTTGAACTCTTCTAGTATAAACTGTCTGAATCAGTCTACTGTTGCTTGTTTACTATGGCAACAAAAAACAAAGAAAATATCCAACAGTGCAGATCCGTGATCAGAAAGCTCCTTTAGGAGCACTCTGATCAAAGTCTACACTGTTGGCATGTAATCAGTAATCTCTACAGAGGGTTGTAGGGTGATTTCAACGCATTTACAGTTGAAAGTTGAATTCCGCTTAAGCCGGTGCTAGGGGGCGTGAGCACTGTTGCATATTTCATTATTGCTCATGAACAGACTCAATTAAACCGAGTCTGCGATTTTCAGTATTTGCTTTGTTTTCTGTGCTTTCAAAGGATCTCCCCTTATTTAGATTTTTTTATCCCGTCACTACAACCTCCGGTGACATAATAAAGGGGTAGCATAATAAACTTAGGTTTATCTGTACAGTAGCAGGTTTATCTGTATAGTAGCTGTATGAATACACCGGAACTATTTTTATTTTCATTACTCAAAGCAAATAGCAAAGACGTTGATTTTAGACGCAAAAAACACCCTTAATATGTTTGATAACGATTTAGCATCCACAAAAATAGAAAAAAAATATTTACAAAAAAAAAGAAGTTTGGATCAAGTGGGTTTTGAACGCGGATCGCCGTGATGGGAGACGTCGATGTTAACCGCTGGACCATAGGGGCACATACAAAGCGACGTCGATTTAAGTTATATAAAGTTTGTATGTTGACGCGTTTTTAAAAAAAAAATCATTTAGATAGAAACTAACCAGAATAAACATTGTTTTTTAAAAACAAGTTCACAAATAAATCTACATATCCATACATTATTTCTATTCTCATATGGACCTACGCTTTTAGGAACCATTCTGCAATCGTCTCTGATTCTATTTTTAGCCTACTTCTACTAAAGTAAAGCCACAGGTACTTGACTTCGTTTTCCGAGGGCACCACAAGAGAATACCGGTGATCTACTCTATTTTAGCATCAGTTTTAGTTAATAGTTTAGACTACCTGTTAGATCCTCGTTGTATACCTTGTCTAACTATATACGGTAATAGAAGTCTAGTTTTTAATAGATCTAGATCTATATGTCAAATACCTGTGGCTAAAGCAATACATATATACTGTGTACTGTTGAGCAACAAGTTGAAGGAAACTTTAGGTAGGCTTATAAACAAAGCAGAAAGCCAGCTTTAGTAGCAAATTTCAACATAATCATTGGATGGGATGTAGAGTTTGAATCTTAGCGGTCAGAAAAGAAACTGTTCAAAAACAATAAACAACCTTGACGAGTAACGCGAAAACTGGTGACAATTTCCAGTCGTTATTTTTGGCAATTTTAACTTCTGAGTTGAAGCGTAAAATATAGCCTATTAGAGTTAAAATGTATAACTTGTCAAATTTGAATCGACTCACTTTTCCAGTTTGTTGCCAGTTTGTCACTCCAAGCATTTTGTTAGGTCATTTTTTCGGCGGAGCTGACTGTTTTCTATTTAGACACACTTTAATATTTGGCCACAAATTATGCTATGATCTGAAATCTATTTATAGATATACAGAGGAAGCTAGGTGTTTCATAATTGTTTACAACCAATTTGTTTTAATTGTTAACTATTTGTACACATTTGCCATACATTAAAAGCAATATTTTATATGTGAATAGCCTCAAGTGAGTTAAACACAATTGTGTTGTTTCATCATTATTTACAAGAGTGAAGTACAGTAGATTGTTGTATCTGTACATTTGTGTATGCTATAGTTTGTTTCAAGAAACTCTATGAATGGAACAATAGATTAATGTGAGGATCTCCTACCAGTAGCTAGGATATGAGTTAAATTATTGTCTTGTTTTGCATTTCTGTACATGATAGTTTTGCATTTTAAATAAAAGTTACTGTTTCAATTGAATACTTGTATTTTTTGCTTTTCAATCCAAGATATATATTCTTTGAAAACCTCAATTTAATTCAATTTTGCACACCCATCTATATAGCCTTAGTTCAACCACTTATTCCGCCGAATATCTTTTTTAAAGATATTTCTTGTTTCTGTTGTGTAAGTATAACTAAGCGCAATTCGGCTGGGAGCGGTTATTATTTTTTTGTATGTCAGAAATTACATAAAACTTGTCAAATTTAATATTATTGTACATTTGAAAGGCCAGAATCAGTCAGTGACGGGATAAATCGAATAATATGTCATTGCAGGATATAGGACTTGTTTATTCTGCTCGAGGAGAAATCACTGACCACTCGGCAAGCCTCGTGGTCAATGATTACTCCTCTCGCAGAATAAACAAGTCCTATATCCTGCAATGACATATTATTCTCTATATAATTTACAACAGCAGATGTTAAGTGCTTGTGTGGCGGCTGTAAAAAGTCGCCCCGTACTTCATTCTCAGTGTTGTTAGACTTTCTGGTCTTTTGGAATCATTGATTTCAGCGCATTTACAGTTGAAAGTTGAATTCCGCTTAAGCCGGTGCTAGGGGGCGTGAGCACTGTTGCATATTTCAGTATTGCTCATGAACAGACTCAATTAAACCGAGTCTGCGATTTTCAGTATTTGCTTTGTTTTCTGTGCTTTCAAAGGATCTCCCCTTATTTAGATTTTTTTTTTGAAAGGGTTAAATGGCAAGTTGAAAGCAAAACAGAGGGCTCAGTTAGGAGCTTCCTGATTTATTTCGCCTTGCTTTAACTGGCTTATAAACAATCTACCAACATTCTCTTTAGTAGATGTAATAGAAGGGTTGTATAGTTTATAAAATATTTGACAGGGAGTAGTACCTATATCCAGTAAGTCTATTATTACACGAAAGAACTTAATATATCAATCTGTACACTCTTGTTTTTCTCGTATTGGACATATAGGGGTTGCATTAGTAAACTTTATTATCTATCAAACAGGAAAAAAGAAAAACTAAATCATACTGCTGTAGGACATATATAGAAATGTTTTATATGAGGCTTGTATTCGTTCTTTTTAATGCAGTGTGAAATGAAAGATGAAAGCTCTTACTTCCACTCTGGCATACGTATAACACTTATCTTTAACCCTCAAAACAAGTTTTTATATTGGGTGGTCTTGATATCAAAGTTGTTGGTATATATGCTTACCTTTGATACAAAGTCCTGTATTGTTCAAACAATGTGATAGTAGCACCTTTTCCTATAAAGATATTCATCAACTGTTCAACTATTGCAAAAATAAACCAGTTATGAATCAATAAAACTTATCATTTCCAAGTCGATAAGTAGACAATAATGTATAATCAAAACGTTTACTTTAGATAGAATTTCTCAAGTTTACTTTGGACAAAGCAGCCTTTTGTTGCAGTGAATGATAAACGTCGTATTAACGAACAAGCAAAACACAACATCACACTTAAGAAACATATCACACACTGTGTCTGTTGAATATTTACACTTCTTGTCAGGGTCCATGCTTATAAAGCATTTTGATTGAGTCTGAAATCGTTCTGAAGCATTTGCTTGGTCAGATTTGAGCCTGGGCTCAAATCTGACCAATCAAATGCTTGAGAACGAAATCCGACTCAAGTCAATCGCTTTATAAGCAAGGGCCCGTAATATAGTTTCGTTTGACGTTGCATCTTAATGATACATGTATTTATAAATGTGTTAAATGTATTCTTCGTTTTCTAACGGTGATACCGTGTTTAACTTTCCAAAAAGTCTAAATCCACATACATCGCCGAGTAACATCAGTATCAAAGCTATTTGACACTCTGTTCATCTCTTATATATAATTATCTTAGAGAGAAGTAGAAGACAAGTGATGCACAAGAAAAAACTTAACCAGTAAAACTGTAAATTTATAGCGACTTATAGTTCCACTTAAAACATTGAACTGTTACTAGGGTATTATGGACCTTTTACAAATTGAGGAAAAAAAAAAAAAAAATTCTAAAACTTTACCTGTGCAACCATCATCTCTTGTAACATTGTTTGCAATGAGCCGCCCTGTCTCTTTTTGCGGTTCGGATTAACACTGTGTTCCGAAAGAAGCTGTTAAAAATATGGATAACATAGAGGATAATCAATTTCTTTGGATTGATATGAAAAATATATCACGAGAATGGGTTGTTATCTGGTTGAAAAACGAGTCCGCAGGACGAATTTTTTAACCAGATAACAACCCATTCGAGTGATATATTTTTCATATCTATTCAAAGGAATTGATTATTCTATTTATTATATATATTCAAATGACGTTTTTACAGAAAAAACACACAAAATTGATTACCGCGACGTCACAAAACTAATTATGACGTGACGTCACAAAAAGTGATATCATCACTACATGTAGTGATGATATCAACAGTGACGATATCAAATTTATCTAACTGAGAAATCTCTATAAATCATCGATAGATATATAATAAATTGATATAACTTATCGCTGCTCTTACAATATTTTTGTGAACATGTCTAATAGGCTGATACAAAGGTTATAAAGTGTTTGATTTGAGTCTGATGTCGTTCTCAAGCATTTGATTGGTCAGATTTGAGCAAAAGCTCAAATCTGATCAATCAAATGCTTAAGAACAATCTCAGAATCAAATCAAATTCTTCATAACCTTGGACCCTGAAGTACAAATTGTTGCGTTCGTATATCAGTGTACGCACGTACTCAGATAACAGGTTCGAGTCTTGAAAAAGCACATAACTACGTATGTTAAACAGAAATACTACGATGTGTATGTAAGGTATTGGTATACAGGAATTTATTCCAAGTAGTATATATTGGTTAAGTAAGATAGATACATGTATATACAATAGCAATATATTGCTGCTGTCGCTATGAAATGTTTTGTAGCTTGGTCGTTGTACCTTGCGGTGGTGTTTAGTGACATTGAAAGAGGTATATGTTATTTACTGTGGTTGTTAACCCATTTAAGCCTAGTGTCAACTAAAATTGACATGTGTAAACAGTGTAGACCCTGCACTGTTTGTTGTGCAGTATCTTCAGACCACCATTGTTTATCTACAATGAAATCTACTAGAAATTATTAGGGAAGATTTCATTGCAATAACCATGCATAAATGGGTAAATAAGTACTTTAAAAGTCATGTAGTATATTTACCACATCTTGTAGAAGCTTTTCGGCACATTTGGTACGTAAGCTCTGTATCTGCTGGCGATTTTCTGTCAGCTTCTTCTGTAGTTCCGTCGTCCATCGTATCTAGAGATGCAAACAGGTCAATACGTTGTGTATTCACGCTTACCCGTACTTCAAAGTAAAGACTTAACAAATACGGGCGAAACTCGACAGAAATGAGTTTGTTTTATCTTTCTTGTATTTAAAATATAAAATGCAGCACAGATAGCAGTAATTTAAATACAACAATATGAAACGTTATATATTAAATTCGAATGAAGCACATTAACTTGACACATAAATCTAGATCTATGTGCCAAGTACCTGTGGAATGAAGCGAGTGCGACTCTGATGCTTGTTTGAGTTATCGACACTCAACTACACTAAATCGTACCGAAAAAAATAACAAATTGATTGGTGTATTCTGAATAGCAGAATACGATGAATCCCTCAGTTGTGCATAAACTATATGTATATTGCAATATATTCTACAACATGTGTACATTTGTAATGATTCACTGAATTCCAGATTGCATGTTTAATAATGGAATACTTTCATACATTCATGCACTATATTTATATATGTATTTTGGTAAACTGATTTCATATGAGATTAATAAAATGAAATATCTTTATTAATGCGTTCACTATATTGCGATGGATTCCAAAATAAATGCATATGTATATGTTAAACTGGACTTCAGGAATCCCTTATAGGATATAACAGATACAAAACTACTAGTACGCAATTTATGATGAAAACGGTAAAACATGACCATCAAATACAGAAATGTATTGACCCCTTTATTGCTGTAATTACATACTAACTCGCCTAACACAGTCGCTTATATATTATTATCAGCTTATATTTTTCGTCTGCGGTAACTTATTTATTTGGATTTTTATTATGCGTTTTGCATATGAAACATTGATGTGAGTATCCAACAGTTTGGATCTGGATCAGACATTGCGTTACGCGGTGTCAGATCGGGATCAAAACTGTTCCTACCGCCGAGTATACTCATCGTTCACAAATTCTCTATCTGTAAAGAGTATACGTGTCCTATTCAAGCGGTGTATACCTATATCATATCGGAGATCTGCAGGAGCCCTATCATCATGGTCTGCATGGTTTTTTCATTTTATAATATATTGCAGAAAAAACAGACTTAATTCTTGTAATGGGGAATTGAAATTGGTCATAAAAGGCATTCGGATTCGATTTCGGTGTTTAGGCAGCCGTCGATCGGTCCAAAACCGGTTTGACCAGAGCCGAAGTCATCAGCATTTAAATATTAGTCCAATAACCACAATAGTTGATCGCTTGAGATAGTATATTTTATTTACCTGTATAATTGTTATAGCTGAGAATGCTGAAATTAGCACTGTAACAAGACCAATCAGCCAGTATACTAATCTGGAGGACCTTTTTTCCTGTGTCATGTTTATAGCCCGTGCGTGGGTTGGTCCTGTTTAACCTCAAATCAAACAAATCCCCGATTGTACATTAACAACTCGACCCTTTCAATGCCAAATTCCATCGTCTGCTTTAACTAGATCACAGCCAAAGATCGTCTGCTAAAATACTTTTGTCTGCACTGCTATGTCAAAGTAAGATTAGTTAAAGGACTATAACAGGAGAAATATCGATAAGAATGGCAAACAGTTTGGGTCCTGATAAGATGCCAAGTAACTTGGTGTTTGATCAGGAATCAAACTGTTTGCAAAGTCAAATATAGTGAAGGGATTAATACCTTATCTTTGGCATAGATCTATGAACTTTGACAGGGATAGAGATAAAACCATATTGACCGTTTTCTGTCTTTCACGATTTATGTTTGCAAACAAGTGTAATCTACGGTAGATATATACGAGCACCTCGAATAATACATAATCTGATCAGTATTAGGATCCAAATCATTTGATGGATAAGTTGGGTTACACGGCACTGCGACACCAAATATGTCATATAACGCCGATGAATGATGAGATGACACGATGGTGGTTTCAGGAAGATGATTTCGGCTAATCGCTTTAATTGATAAGCAGCGCATTGGACCAAAACCACCGACCTGTCTTCCTTTTAGTTCTTGGCAGACGGAATAACCTCGGTCAAATAAACAGAAACATTCCCTATGACAATTAAGCATCAGAACCACGACAAGGTAGGAAGGTCTCTGGTGCCAAATCCTTTGAAGTTGCCCTCCTGAAATCATCACATGGCTTGCGTTGGAGAATTTGTAAAAACCTGTTTCAAATTGTCGATGCAGATTAGAAACTTGATCAACCTACTCCTGTTAAATATTAAAGTCCACGTATAATGGTGAAGATATAATAGTTTTGAGTGACAGGCCTAGGGTTAAAATGTTGTGACGCGTTTCTTGCTATTAGAAAGTTTGAAAATGTATCGTGAATAATTATATAAAGCTCTATTATTCTCAAAAGGAGTCTAAGCTACACCAATGGATATGTAAACGAGGTGTTGAAATTAAGGAGTAAATGAAAATCCGGTTTTAAAAATAGACTTCTAAATTGTTTCATGTATGCAAGCCGTAATGTCGTTCAAACCTTAAATGGCGTAAGGGTTGACTAAGAAATCGTTCTCAAGTATTTGATGTGTCTGATTGGAGCAAAGCTCTTCCGACTCATCTCAAACGTGTAATGGGCATATGCGCTGAGTACGAATATAGAAATAGTCCGGGTATTTCTATAGATATGGTCGGAAAACATTCGTCTAAATATGTAATAATATTTATTGGCGTTTGTACAAACATTTTTGCGAATATCTTCCAAAACAGAATAAGTTAGACATTGTTTTCAAGTGTTTATGACTTAAATATTGTAGTTGAATAACTGTATGAATGCACTTTTATGAGCATTCTGCTTTACATTCAACCTGCTTTAACTCATTCATCCCGGAAATTTTAATTGAAAATTCAAGTTTCCAATCTAGTTTAGTGTCCAAAAAGCGGGAAATTATTGTATATATACATGTATATCTATGTCCGCTTTCATCCAGGAATGTCGTAAGGACAGATGTACTACAAACTTAGATAATATATTTTCCTTACACTCTTATATACTGTAAAACCGGTTTTATTCGCGAGAATATAAGTTTCGCGTTAATTCGCGAATGTCTCTAGTTTTAAAAATTGATGACTTCTTAAAGCAGGTTGAAAGTAAAGCAGAATGTGACTGAAGCCTGCTTTAAGCTACCACCTGCTAGCAATATTGCATGATGTCGCGAATTAATACAAAATCACATTACGCGAAATTTTCATGACGCGAAAAATACTTGTTTTACAGTATATACAAATGTGTGCCACTGCAACTCTTTCAATGCCGAATTTAACCCTTTCACTTCCATAAATCGTATTCTTTACTTCTGTTGTCTGCTTTATGTTTTCAAAGAAACATTTCATGCAGTACACATGCACGACTGAAGACGTATCGACATGTGAAAGTCACCTGTCGTAATCACCTAATAATTAACACAATTTAATTTTCGTAATAGAGAGGTTTTACTGTACTACATTATGATAGGAGCTTACTGATGATAAGCAAAGTCTGAAGCTCTGCATTTGTAATATACATGTAGTGTGACATATTTAAACTCTTTTATTGCGATACTACTGTCTGCTTAAAACTTTTTATCTGTCTCTAGTTCAGATTTGAGACATTTTACTGAAGAACCATTGATTTTTAAAAGTGTACGGTATTACAGTTTGAATCATGACCAGACGCACAGTTACTCGGTGTCTGATCTGGATTCAAACTATTTTAAACTAGTGAAGCCAGGGCTGGTAGTTCAGGGGGTTAATATTAAAGTGTCTAGACTTAGTGATAAGACATCTAAACATGTCCAAGCTGAGGACATGATAAACATTGTGTACAGAAACAAGTTCAATACTTCGCAGATGCATCCTCAAAGAGGCGTCTAATCTGTATCCAAAATATACTCATGCACTCGGTTTGACAATGAAGTCGCCATTTGAATTTTTTCACCTTCGATTTTTTGTCGTCTATTTTAACCCTTCCATCGCCATAAAATCGTATGATTTAACCCATTTACTACCATGACGTCATCAACTTTAAACGATCGTCGTCTGCTTTTATTTCTCAAATTCAATTTTTAAGTACATGTATTGTGACTTATGAAATGTATATACGAGTAGCAAACAGTTTTGATCCTGATCAGACGCCGCGTGACGCGGCGTCTGATCAGGATCTAAACTGTTTGCAAATAACTATTTGACTCGGGTTAAGGCGGTAAAGGCGGTCGGCGGATCCTCGAGGCAGTGAAGAGGGTAATAGTGCTGCATGCATTGTTTTTATAATGTAAGACAATGATTTGACAGGGAAAGTGTTTTCGTGATATTTAGAAAATAGAAAACACATTTCTTCTTGTTGAATACATCAGGTAAATTGCCAAGACTATTTTTTAATTATATACAGGAGAGGGTCTAGGCAAAAGTTGCAAGGCCATAACTCCCATTCAACGTCAACACTAATAAGATTACATGCTTTACACTAACAATCCTATAAAAAAGCAAATTATCATTGAATTGCTATGCAGTTAAGAGCAGTGCTAAGAATGATTTCATGACCAAAAAAGGAAAATAAATGCTTTAGCTCATTAATGCCTATCTCGTATTCACAAACTAAGAAATCAGCTACAAATATATTGATGTAAAGTAAAGTGACCACTCTTTGTAGAAGCACCTGCGAAAAAATATGAGACTGCTTTATACAGACGCAATGTAAATTTTGAATAATTCTTTCAATTCTGTTCTGTATTGTAAATTGTCTTAAATGCTTATTCGTCTACTTTAGTGTGGTCGCTGTAATCCATTAATGCCAAGTGTTTCATGCCATGCTTATTTAAGGGATTGATCTATGTTTTCATTTTTATTTTATTTTTGATAGAAATTCATGTTAGCAAACTGCATGCTTAGATCAGAGGCCACACTATGCAACGTCTAATTTAAACCTGCACTGCTTCCCTAAGTCCCATAAAGGAACATAAGAACAGCTTGGTAAAAGAAATATAACTGTATAGTATTGACATTATTGCTGTTGCTTTCATGGCAGCACAACATAGTTGAAATCAAAAAGTCATTACAGTGGAGAACATGTTAAAGTTAACGTATATTCTTGTCAGATTATCGCCCATGTATATATATACCTACGTATATTTATCCCTTTGTATGCTAATCGCGACTCCAATATAATTTACAAACAGTGTGGAGTCTTACCAGGCGTCGCTTCTCAGTGTCTGCTCTGGATTCAAACTGTTTGATCTTCGTACGTATGTTTCTTAAAGTAAATCGGTTTTTTATTACCTTTTATTCTATTACGACTCGAAACCTCCGGTATATAAACAAAGGATACCCATAAACATTCTCTTATCCGCGATAATGCATATCACGTGCAGCATTCGATTGACTGTTCCATTGTGCCCCACACGCGTATTTTATGAATGAATTTCCTCAAATCACAATATGTAAACACGTAGTGAATCTGACATCACTACTTTTTGTCAGTCCAATTTAAGTCTTTAAATACGATGGCTCTGGTATACAGATGCTCAGACATAATGTAAATGCTGCCGTTGCTCGCTTCATTGTGAAATGCATTTTGACTTGGATTCATTTGTTTCTGTTCAGTTTTTGCCATTAACTCGTAAGACATAAGGGCTGAACGTTATGTAAAGTAAATGCAATTGTCAAAAATGGCATAGTCCAAGTCAACGCTTCCAATTTGGCGTATACTACGGGAGAGGTAAAAAAGACGTGTTAAAATCGAAACAACAAATTCGTAGAGCTATGTACTATCGTGAATTAGATCACACAGTTAGTCGTTGAGATGTGGGTACATGTAATTAGATCACTCGGACTTAAGGCTTCGTGATCTAATGACTCTACATCCCTAACTCCTATCTGTGATTACTTACTTACTTAGTCCTTTTCATCCCTGGCGGGACATAGGGCCTTCACCACAGTTTTCCATCGGACCCGGTCTGTTGCCACTCTCTTCGCCTCTCCCCATGACATGTTGATCTTGGAGAGCTCGGAATTCAGGGTTCTCCTCCAGGTTTGGACCGGTCGACCTCTCTTCCGTCTTCCCTGTGGATTCTAATCCAGGGAGTGCCGTGCTATATTTGGCTTGTCCCTATGCAGAGTGTGTCCAATCCACCTCCATTTTCGCTGTTTGATAGCGTATGTTAGTATGTGATAGGTGTCTGATTGGTTCGCTGCCATAGTTCCTGATTGGATATTTTGTCCGGCCATTTGATATGAAGGATTTGTCTAAGGCATGTGTTGACGAAGACTTGCAATTTGTTGTCCAGCTTCTTGGTGTGTCTCCAGGTTTCTGCTCCATATAACAGTACTGTTTTGACATTGGAGTTAAACAGTCTGATCTTGGTTCTCAGGTGAATGTTCCTGTTCTTCAAGATTAGTTTGAGCATGGCGATGGCGTGTCTTGCCTTACCAATTCTGGCCTGAATATCCTCTTCGCTGCCTCCTGTCTTACTAACAACACTGCTTAGGTAGGTAAACTAGGGCACCTCCTCTATGAACTCTTCCTCCAGTTGAATGGGTGTTTCCTGGGCTGCGTTGATCCTCATGCTTTTGGTCTTTTTGGTATTGATCTCCAACCCAGTGATATTGGCATTCAGCTGAAGGTATTCTGTCTTCTGTTATATATGCTGGAATGTGTGTGACAGAAGCCCTATGTCGTCGGCGAAGTCCAGATCTTCTAACCGCTGGGTCAGGGTCCATTGTATGCCTCTTGGCTGGTCCACAGTGGTCCTCATCACCCAATCTATTACTACAGAGAAGATCAAAGGGGACAGCAAACATCCTTGTCGAACCCCGTTGTTGACGTTGAATGTGGCTGAGAGTTCCATATCGTGGATGACTTGGCAGGTAGTGTTATTACACATGCTCCGTATGATGTTGACGATCTTCCCAGGGACGCCATAGTGACGTAGTATATTCCAAATGACCACCCTGTCTACCATGTCAAATAATTTCTTGAAGTCTATGAAATTCATATACAACGGTGATTGCCATTCAATAGACTGTTCTATGATGATACGCAGTGTGGCTATTTGGTCTGTGCAAGATCTCCCCATCCTAAAGCCCGCCTTCTCTTCTCTCAGTTTGGTATCTACTGCTCTCTTTATTCTCTCCAAGATGATTCGAGCGAGTGTCTTGCTTGGTATGGACAATAGTTGTATCCCCTCCAGTTCTGGCATTCGCTGAGGTCTCCTTTCTTTGGGAGTTTAACAATATACCCATTCCGCCACTCGTTTGGTACGTCTTCTTCATTCCTGTGATTAACGCACGTTAATTGACAGCTACGAATTTGTTATCTCTTAAATCAACAATCTCAGACGATAATTATTGTAAATCATAATATATCGTAGCTGGCGAAGGATTAATCTGAAGAAACTTTAAGACTGTGCTAAGCAGATTCGATCCAGGTCAGATACATATAGGATATGTCATGAGTCGATGTGTGATTTGTCATGAGTCGATGTGTGAGACGAGCTGATCTTAACAGAGTCTTAAATTGAATGTTATTAAGCGAGCCTTGGCGAGCTTAATAACTATTTCTATTCTAGACGAGGTTGAAATCAGGTTGTCTCACACATCGATGAGTAACAGGTTCTTTTTCTCACATAGTCAACGATTTTAAGTGTTTCCTTTAAAGCAATAGGCCTTATTTGGAATCCCAGTGATGTAATCACGCCTTTATAAACAATGAGGTTATATAGTGACGTCATCAAATTGATCTCACTCATGTGACATGTTGGAGACAAGGATATTTGCGATCGTTGTTCGCTATTGAAAACAGGGTACTTTACGTGAGAAAGAGTAAATCTGTGTTTGATATTGATCTGAACTGTTTTGAAATACCACTTAACCCATTACCCCATAGCCAGCTTCTAGTTTTGAAAACAGGTTACCACTTAAAGCAGGTTGAAGGCAAAGCAGAATGCGCCTCAGGCGCATTCTGCTTTACTTTCAGCCTGCTTTAAGCTATCATCTGTTGGATATAGCAAATATTTATTATAAAACGTATTCATAACTGTTTAAAAAGGAAATATTTTCTTCAATGAAGGAATAAATTATAGGCGTAAAAGGCGTATTTATTGGGGAATGGGTTAAGTAAACCTTGGCAGACAAGGGGTACATATGGTACACTAGTTAACGTAGTAAGACTGTGAACTTTTCAAATTTAAATGTTTAATGGATAAGGCGGTAGTAGTGGACTACGGTACCAGGGGTCGTGAGTTCGATCCCCCGCCGGACCAGATGTCTGACTAGGGGATTTTTTTCTGAATCCCCGATGATGTACAGGAATGTTCTTGAGCAAGACATGTACCGCGAATTGCTCCTCTACACCCAGGGGTTAAAATGGTACCTGTGAAGGGTCTGAGCCGGTACTGCGGCTGCATTTAATTTCGCCATATGTTAGCAGTGCTCAATATTGTAGGCAAGATGGCTCAATGATCAGGGGAGTAAATGTACAGTCGGCTGAGCGGTCATTCAGACTGAAAGTTGACTATAACTAGGTATATTACTTTTATTATATTACTTTTATAAGAAAAAACAAAACCGGATATCTATTTCATTTATTCATAAGACTAGTCAATTTATAAGAGATCACTTACTACAAAGAATGATGATCTTTAAAGACAGGTGGTTGTTTAATGAAGGATAACATTAATACAGAAGGCTACTATAGAAACGTTCTGCATTACGTTTTATCCCGAATTATACTGTTACATATCATGAAGTTATTAGATATATTTCAAAGGAAGTGCTATTACATGTAGATCTTATACTAGTTTGTGACATTGGTGTTTAACCAATCAGCATGGCCCTGACGTTACTTTGACGTCATCGATAGCTGCGTCACTATAATAGGAAGTACCAATTACGCCCTCTATGATGACCTGAAATGGTTGTGTGTGACGACCGAGGTAGATACGACGGATTTTCCAAACTGAAGACGAGCTCCTTTGATTGTAGGTGGCCTTTTCTTGTCTGTTTCCATTTTCCTACAAATTTGAAAATATCACCTATGTGTCATACCGTAAAAACCAGCCATTACGATCACAATGAAGAAGGCTCATAGTTGCATTTAAAGACACATGGCTCCTAACTGGGCTGTCTGGTGTCCTTTCACTTTGTTTTAAGCAGACATTTGCTTTAATCACAGAATAAGTAATATAATATTTAATCGATAAAACATTTATTTGAAAGTAAACTTGTTTTTACATTTCATTGACAATCGATGATGACTTTCAATATCGATTATGAGGGAAGCTGCTTAAAGCAAAATGACAGTCTGCCAGAAAACTCTTTCATGAACCTCCCGTTTTATTTTATTTATGTTTCAAGCTAGATCTACCACTAGACTTTAATGGCTTATATGAGTCTGCAGTGTGTTTGATTTGCATTTTCCTTATTAAGGTTTTGATTGATATATAAACTACAGATTATTAAACGAATATCAGTCAATTTTTCGATAATCGATAAGAATATTTGGTTTGATTTCGCTACATAATTTTTCTCTCGAATAATTCCCCCAGATACCTTCCTACCTTGCATCGGTTCAGGGGCCCGTTTTATAAAACGTCGTACAACAAAAACGGTCGTAAGTCAAAACTTTAAAATACATCTAACTTCTGATTTCTCCATCTAATCGTGTCTTGTGACATCTCTTTGGAATCGTCTTTTCAAGACGATTCCAAAGAGATGTCACAAGACAGTATTAAATAGAGAAATAAATAAATATTGATACTTTTAGAATCTGGCTTGAATATTAAATTCTTTCCCGTGTTACTAATAATCTTGTCATAGATTTTTTGTTAGATGTTTTACATGTATTTACTTACTGTGTTGGCGGTCTTTTTGATTGTAAGTTCTTGGAACAGGGTTTATATTTTATGTACACTGTTTGTCTTTATAGGTGAATATAGGAGATAAGAGTGAGGTTGGGCGCCCCTAAACCCAGGTTTAACCCCCCAGTGGTTGTTAATAATTAATTAATTTATAATTAATTGTTGATTGCTACTGACCGTACCAAGGCGGGCTCCTATGTTCACTTTGCTTTATGTTTGTCTTGCGTGTTGTTTTCTATTTAGTACGAGATGAAGGAATGTTATTGCGTGTGTGTGTTTGTTGTGGTATGACTGTGTGTGTGTGTTCTGCTTAAGAGGTGGGTGTATTGTTTGTGTTACGTTTCCTGCTTGAGTCTTTCGTATTTATTTATGACCATTTTATCCTACGACGTTTCATAAAGCTTACCGGTAATTGTCATAGGGGATGGTTTTGTTTAAGACTAAAAACATGCAGGTCGGTGGTTTTGATCCAAATACGCTGCTTCTTCACAACGAATGAGATAAGCCGAAATCGTCTTCCTGAAATCGTCCTTCAGCTTCGTCTAATCTCATAACTGATCGGCGCTATATGGCCAATTCAGTGTCGCAGTGATGTAAAAACCCAACTCATCATCGATACATTCATTTCAAAGAAACAAAATGTGTAAAGCGAGACTTAAAGCCGCATTAACAGACGTTAATAAACATACCAAATAGAAAACCCTCATATGTACAACAACTTCATACTCTGTCATTGTCATTTATCGTGCGGTGTATACCCTTTCATCGCCATAGTGTCGTCTTTTACAATATCGTTGTCTGCAATACTGTTTTCAAATAAGATTTGCGGCAGTATGGCAGACGAAATTTAGAGTGTTAACCCTTAGCCTGCCACTCACGACTATAGCTCCATATGCAAACAACTTGGATCCGGATGAGACGCCGAGTAACTCGGCGTCTCATCCGGATCCAAGCTGTTTGACACTCGGACAACATTTTCAGCAATTTTGAGCAACATTTAAGCACTTTGAAACTTGAAGCAGACGAGAAATATAGCAGACGACAATTTATTTGGCGGGCTAAGGGTTAACGTATTATAGAAAAACAGAAGCCCTAAGAGCAGATCCTTAGTCTTAGCCAGGCGGTGCAACCTAGGGGCGCAAAACGCAATTGCTTGGGTATTTTTGTTAAGTCAAATAAATACGAAAGACTCAAGCAGGAAACGCAACACAAACAATACACCCACCTCTCAAGCAGAACACACACACAGTCATGCCATAACAAACACACACACACACACACACACACACGCCCATTCCTTCATCTACACACTAAATAGAAAACAACACGCAAGACAAACATAAAGCAAAGTGAACATAGGAGCCCGCCTTGGTACGGTCAGTAGCAATCAATAATTAATTATAAATGAATCATTAACTACCACTGGGGGGTTAAGCCTGGGTTATGGGGCGCCCAACCTCACACGTATCTCCTATATTCACCTATAGTTCACCTATGGTTCAAGTTTGTATAAAACGACTACTCAATGTAGAAACAATTGGCATCCTAAAACTCCATAAATATGCCTTTCACGCCTGAGTTTCCTCAATGGAGAAAAAAGTTCCGATTTATACAATCATAAATAATATTATGCACCATAAGAATTATTTTCTATATTGTAAGAGATGATAGCTTGGCGAGGACTGCTAAACTTTTAGCCTGCTTTAAGTGGTCAACTGTTTTCAAAACTAGAAACAGGCTATAGGGTTTCCGGTTAATACAGAAAATGTGTTTCTATAGATTAATGTGTTAAATGAGATATTGTATTCTGCAATGATTTTTCTAATGATGCAATACTTTCTCTTAGTCTTCTACTTTTAATATCGTTTGCTTTAAAAGTTTGACAAATTCAGATTTATGTATCTTTAAATCTCAAGCCGTTTACCGAGGTACTCGGTGACTGATCTGGATCCTGCTGTTTGTATAACGTGCAAACCGAGTGGCCCAGCAACAACAAACCCTGTCGATTCAAAACTTAAGCTCACACCAAAAGGTGTTTGTTGCGCTTTATATATCCACTTACTTCACAACATACAGATATTTGGGGATCTCATTTGCATAAACCAACATAACTCTGCCCATCTGAGAAGTCTCGTCCAGAGACTTGGACCCTGGGAGAAAAGTGGATAAGGCAACTCCGATCCTTCAGTTGTTTTTATCCCACTGCAGTCATAAAATGTAACGATGCACAAAATTGCTTCGTTTATGTTCATCGCTTGGCTATAAGAACTTTTTTTTTTTAAATGGATACATGTACGTTTCTCCTAAATCCAGAAGAAGTTCCCAGCCACTTAAGTGGTTCTTACAATGACTTTCTATACATACCAGTATATATACGACAATGCTGCCCATGGTTGAACCGTACATGTTGGTAGCCATGTGTAAACAGTATTCCTGGTCTAACCCAGGTATCACAGGTGACACCAAATCTGCCTTTTGATTTTGATTTTGATTACTAGCCTCAGTATAAAGGTAGTAGCCATGTCCTGAAAGTGACCATATTACCGGTATTCTCGTTACACACTCCACGATAATTCTGTGATGAACCTACACTACACTATTAGTTATACAGTTTCTTCACAGTGTACATGAGGATTTCTTCCCGGCTGAGGTAAATCATGTTGCCCGAGCCGTTAGGCGAGGGTTACATGATTTTACCAGCGGGGAAGAAATCCTCATGTACGCTGCGAAGAAACTGTATAACGAATTTATTATACTGCAATGTTTTCACTGTTCAAACGAAATATTTAGGAATTTGTCGTGTACAGCGCTCGTAGTAAATTATAACAAAATCGCGCCAAAGCAGATAACGCTGAGCGTAATGACGTCATGTTTCTGACGTTGTTATTAATTAGAAAAATGTGCATACTCGTATATTTCGACGTCAAACTTTCCCAGAAATAATGCGACTGTTGAAAGATCCAAACACCGATTGGTTCTTAGCCGAAATGGACTTAAAACGAAGGATGCACGATTGAATGCACTCAATCCTGTCGAGCAATCGGCCATCTTATATTCTGCAAAGCAAGCCTCAGGGACCTGTCAGCCAATGAAAACAGCTGAATTTCGAAGTACCCTGTCAGCTCACAGGGTACATGGGATTATGTCTAGGGCTCGGTGAACAATGAAAAGTAAGGAAATTACTTTGCAGTATAATAAACTCCATGATAATACCGTAATGAATCTATATATTGGAAGAAACAAGTCCTAAGGTTCTACGCTGTTTGCCATTCACTTTGCACATTTTGGACAAATAGGCATTTTGCAAAAGCAGTTGGTTTGAATTCTAAGATAATAACAGCAGTTGTAGAGGATGTCTAATTTCATAGAATTTGTACGGTATTTGTAATAATTTAGAATATGATTATGATTAACTAGATCTACAAAAATATCAAAACAAATATCAAAACAATTATAATAATAATAGTGATAACAATAATAATGAATAGTATACCACTATTAATAATATCCTTAACTTCTACTACTACTACTGACATTTTAATGATAAAACAATAAGTAACACATGTTGCCATCGTGGTGTTTTGACTTAAGAAATGAACTGATTTTTTTCGGCGTTCAAGCGAAATGAACGACAGAAAATTATCGGCAAATACCATGAATCGCGCTAGCGATTCATGGTAAATTTGCCGATAATTTTCTGTCGTTCATTTCGCTTGAACGCCGAAAAAAATCAGTTCATTTCTTATATTTACAATATATTTGCTGTAATTTCTAACATTAAATAAACATTTTGTCAGTACACATGTATGTTTAATCCATATTAGAGGTCGATAACACGAATAATGTGTACCCTATAAGGAACAGCCATGACCGATATACTGAATCTGTGTACATTCGAAAGCAGAAAAAATAAGTTCCCTTGTCAACATCTTGACAGTTTGGCGCGAAAAATGCCGATTTATGACGTCATTAGAAGTGACGTAATTTTAAAGTAGGATAAATATATCGGGGTTTTATTGTCATAAAGAAACGCAGATATAGGCCGCTGTTTATAAGGTAGATTCTTATGTCAATTTTCTTGCAATTTATCTCATTTATAAAGAAGAATATTAGTCGGGAAGCATGGTTTCCACTAGTAGGAAGGCATAGATCGGTTAAGAACAAATTTTGAAAAAAATCCGCCAAATGTTTGCTGCCCCAAGTTCCAAATATTAATTCGCGAATGAAAACTGCATATGCCCCGCCTCCCCTTCGATACTTTTCCACAAGTCCCGCCCTCTCGAACATTGGTGTTTATATGAAATGAACACACTTTTTGCCTATTGAATTGAATGGGGCGATTGTAAATATACTGAAATGGCATGCGACACTCCTCCATCCCTCTCTCAATTGGTATCCATAGCTGATCTAATATAGGAAATATGCCCCGGACAAGTTTGTCTTTAATTGAGACTAAAGGTAAAGGTCAAGGTCGTAAAAATAATACATAACACTGCACCATCCCAAAATGTACCCACATACCAAAATTGGTATCCTTAGCTGATGTGGTATAGAAATATGCTACGAACAAGTTTTTTTCTAAACAAATCCCAAGATATGTTCCCAACATTTGAGTATTTCTCACTATGAAGTATATAAAATGTTTGCTCTAATTATTTTTGTATAATTGAGTTCAAAATTCAGGGTCAGGATCGTAGTACCCTGAATACTGAATTAAGCACCCCACCTTCCAAAGATGTACTCTCATATTAATTAAGGCATTATTAGCTGATGTGATATAGGAAATATGTTCCTGACAAGCTGTTTTCTATATTTGAGGTCAATAGTCAAGACAACAGATACCTGAAAATGGTCTGCGACTCTTTGCGATCCTAAGATGTACTCACACATCAAACTTTGTATTTCTAGGTGATGCGATATCGGAAATATGCCCCGGAGAATATGTTTTTGTAAAGGATTTCAAATGTCAATATTACAATGACGGTAAATGATACCCGACTGTCACCATCCCAAGATGTATTCACATACTTTAAATTTGTTATTTCTATCTAACATGGTATATGAATACAAACAATGTACAAAATCTCGAACGCACACACGGACGGACTATACTTTCACAGTTCAATCACTATACGTATGCCACCAAAGCTTTGTTTTGAGGTATAAAAAGGTTGCTTATAGGAAAGTATTTATTATTCGTAATAATATTGATGATAATCATTATTATAGTTATTTTCATAACTATAATGACTGTCAGAATCAAAACTGTTTGTCAGATAGATCTTTATCTTGACATTATAAAGAAGACCGATCAAAACTTAGATCTTAAGCAGACGTAACATATTCAGTGACGAAATGTTTGACACGTGTACATAGTACATACCCTTGCTAGATGTATGATCTCCGTCCGGACCGGTGCTCGAAGAAGGCGTGGAACCACTACGTCTGTCCCAGTTAAAGTTGTCGGTGGTAGACTGTGTCCAAAGACACAATCCACTATCAAAATCACAGTCGGCGTACGTGTCCACCGCTGAAACATATTACAGTGGAGAAAACGTTATTCTTTCCCGTTTAAACACAAACGAAACGCAAACGCACTGCATTAAAATGAAGAAAATTACAAATTCTTGACCATTCTGAATGGGTTTTTTAACCTGGACGGCAAATAGTTTGGAGCCTGATAAGACGCCGGGTTATCCGGCGTCTGATCTGGCTCCAAGCAGTTTGCATTGGAAATACTATAATTAGCGTAAACGCGTTTATTGGGAAAGAATAACGTTTTCTCCACTGTAGATACTCGCGCCTTTCTATAACCACACTTACTTATTTATAAACTGTGAACATTTGACACCTAACTTGGTTTTTTTAAAATGTTTTTATCAGGTTCATACTACAGATCGGAAAAGTTATGGTAGACTCTACTAGCAATTTAAGGCCAACATTAAATTCAATAAGCTCACCTTAGTTTACCTTGCGAGATACGATTCTCATTCATGTGTATAGTCCCAATACTGGATTAGGTGGAGAAATAACGAATTTCTTATTTAACAACTCTCTCCAAATGATTTTATGGTTTGCGTCTATTTTGCGCAAATTTGAAAATGGTTGTTTGAATTAATACACTCAACTCTAGCAAGCGACAAGTATACTCGTCAACAACAAAAAGTATAGATGTGAATAATGCAAATAATGTAGACCCTTATTAGAAAGTTCCTCATTGAGATGTGGGTAATTAGATCACCTAGCCTAAAGGCCGTGATATAATAACTCCTCATGTCGACCCCTAACAGTGAGCTAATGCACGATAATGCACACCTACGAATTAAATCTTGAATATTCAATGATTGTTATAAGATAATGGTGTACATGTAAATATATTTCTCCAAATAGGGGGGTATTTCAAAACGTTTCCTCCTATAAGCCTGGATCCACCTCAGAGTTGTTACTACTCTTTCGAAGTGTCTGTTCAAAACCTTTCTAATGCAAAGCTACTGTTTTCAATCTTCTATTTTTGAAGATTCTAATGGGTCGCCTTAATATAGGGTTTGACGCTTAAATCATCTTATACCCTCATTCCACTAGACGGCGTTCGATGGCGATCTCCGCGCTCCGACAGAGCGGCATAGGTCGCCTCAGGATGAGGCGATCTAACGGTATTTATGACCCGATTAAAATCAGATAACGCTCCAATGGCGATCTGTTCACGATCTATGAGATCCGATAGCAACCTCATAGTCATAGGTCGCCACCTGATTAACAAAATATGGTGCGACCTTGCATGGTCAGTTTGCGCTCCAAAGGAGCTCAAAGGCGACTTAGATGCGATCCAATGAGCTCGACTTGCGCTCCAATGACCATCACTGTGATCTGGCGCTCTAAAGAGATCTGATAGCGATGTCGGCAACCGATGGTGATCCATTGCTGCTCTGTTAGCGCTCTAATCCATTACTTATTAAGAGCGATATCCTTTAAAGACCTGTGGCGCTCTGTCGCGCTCATTCGCTTAAGATTCTGCAGCAGATAGTTAAGCAAATAGCCATACCTATAGCTGTTTTCTGTTTGGCATGTGTCCACTTAATGTAGCAGCATAGTAATGCAGACACTTCCTATAACAGCTTTCTGCTTTACGTTAGTACTGCCACAAGTATTTTGAAATATGTGTCTTTTCATTTAATAGCTACTACAGAATGATGTTCTAATGCACATAAAAATCAATGCTGAACGCCATTATATTTACACACTTTTCCGTATTATCATTTTATGTGTGTATAACAGTTTGGATCCGGATGAAACGCCGAGGTACATCATTCAAATAAGATATGTTGATAGAAAATACTATCGGGTATTTTAAAGTGCAGAGAATCACTATCAGATCACCACGGAGCGCGAAGTATCTACTGTGTTGCTTTGTTGGATCATGGTGGCGCTCTTAGGTGATCCGATAGTGCTCCAGTTACGAGCTGGGCGATTAGATAGCAGCTCTCCGATTGCGATTTAGGCGATTCATTAGCGATCTGAGGGCGTTCTGGTTGGAGCGCCGTTGGAGTAAACCTACGGCGAACTTGGCGCTCATGGAGATCAGATAGCGATCCGTTTGCGATCAGGTAGCGCTCCTGACGACCTAGGCGCTCTGTATGGCGACCTGTGGCGCTCTGACAGAGCGCCGTAGATCGCCGTCTTGTGGAATTATAGATCTGAGATATTAAATTGCTACCTTTAGTAGCGTTACATGAGCCGCTGGATAACACTAGATCATCAATGGCGATATCGCTGTGGAAAGAACCCCCTACTGACGCACGAACAAGCACGTGGTAGTCGTTGGGCACAGAACCGGCAGATATGTTGACAGACTGGTGCAACCAACTCTGTCCCTGGTCCCCTGATTCCAAAAATATGGGCGTCCGTTTGTGTGTGCAAACATCCTGTCAAATAAAATAAGAAATATTATCTTTTTATTTTCATTAAACTGTGCCATTGTAAAGGTAGTTTAACGTACAACATAAGCTATAATGCGTTAAAGCTGTTTTTTAGGCTTCTGTATTAATTCTCACATTCTTTTTTGTTTTATGATAGGGATAACAATATTTTTGGAGAATATATACAGTAGCGAAGACGTAATTGTTTCCCGTTGCAATGAAACTGACGGCAAACGCATATGAACTGTGCAATGACGAAACAAACCTTTATTGCATTGCAACATTGAACAGACCAATCACCATTGTAATTACAGAGTCTGGGGCCCGTTTCATAAAACTTCGTACGAAAAAATCGATCGTAAGTCAAAACTTTAAAATGCATTTAATTTCTTATTTCTCTATTTAATCCGGTCTTGTGACATATTTTTGGAATCGTCTTTTCAAGACGATTCCAAAAAAATGTCACAAGACAGGATTAGATTGAGAAATAAAAAAATATTGAGACTTTTATAATCAGACTTACGACAACATTTGTCGTACGAATTTTATGAAACGGGCCCCTGCATATGGGTTTGTCTACACTACCAAATACCGTAGATAAAAATGTTTAATACAATGTTTTAATGGGTGCAGGTGTCCAACAAAGTAGATCAAGTTTGTATTGAAATAAGGCAGTTTTTACCATTGCACGGCTCGTATGTAATGTAATAAGAAGTAAGAAAACAGCAGTAACTGTTCGAGCTGAAAAGCGTTTATTGAGAAAGACTAATGTCCCATTATATATTCATCAGCTGGATTTACCATAAGCGATTTTTTCAAAGTATTAAACTTTTTTTTATCATTGTTTTTTTGGAAGAGCTATTTATGATGAATGAAAAAATGAAAAAAAATATATATATGGTGGTGTCCTTTTTTTTTTAGCTACAGCGATTTGATAAAAGGTATGTCAAATTTGGGATTTTTTTTCAAATTTTACCCATTCAGAGTACAAGCTTCAGTAAAATCTATTTCAAAACAAAACAAAAATGGTAATTTGGGTTTTCTTTATTTATTTCATGTCTATGGTGGTATTTTCACATATATAAACCAAATGTAGACAAAGCAGGCACCAGGTTTGAACAATATGGATCATTGAATATCAAAAATATGCTTTATATAGGGCATGATTTTATTAGATTTTTTACTTTATGAAAAAAAGTAAAAAATGAAATAGTTCTAGTATTTAACTTTTTCTTATATTCTACCAGATGAGCGCCCATGCTAAGGCAGTTCAAAATATGAAAAGAAATTGAAAGGTCAGTGTTGAAAATTTTGAGTTATTAAAGTAAAAAGACTTACCTCCCCTTACAAATTAAAAAAAAAAAGTACCATATCGATGATATTTAGAGCTTTATAAATTTTCACATTTGGTGCCTTTTTTTTCTTAAATTAGTTTTTGTATGAATAAATACTACCATGGATTTTATTGAAGCTGGCTGTTTGAAAAGGACAAAATAAGAGGAAGTGGGTGGGGTAAATTTTACATGGCCGTAGAGCCAACTGTTGTTCACCAAAATGTACACTTTTTCTATTTTTTCATTTATCTTCAATAGCTCTTCAATACAAAACCATCATAGAGTGTTTTCATTTACTTTGAAAATTTCCCAAATGCATGACATTGACATGTAATTAACCGTTCCATTGCCATTATGACGTCATAACCCATGTTACACAGTCACTGCCATAGCATCGTATGCTCGCAAATTCATTTTCTGTTTTATTTCTATTATCGAACTTTATGTAGTATGACTTTAAAAGCGTTTAAAATAGCTCAAACAGTTTGGCTCCTGATTAGACGCCGCGTGACGCGGCGTCTGATCAGGAGCCAAACTGTTTGCTAGGTTAGTGTTATAGAAACAAGGGTTAAAAACCTACCACTTCATAAACTGACTTTTGGATTCAGCTTACCTCCAGCATTATTGTTAAGTTTCCAGTGTCTACCCCGTACATGTTGTAATAGAAGGAAAAGCACACAGTCTGGTTGGCCTTCATCAAGGGTGACCTCATGACTGCGTAATGACCAGGGCCTCTAGGAGAAGAGGCTTCAATGTACATGTACTTCCCACGAGCTGGAACAATTAAACAAACATGTAACTACTAATAGCCAGCTTGAAATAATAGGGATAGGAAGGCACATTTAACGCGTTGACCAATAAAATTTCAGATTGACAATTCCATTTTCCATTTGCGCTTAGTCCATATTTTACTACAGTGGAGAATGTGTTATTCTTTCCCAATAAACGCGCTTACGCTAAAACTATTATTTGCAGTGCAAACAGTTTGGAGCCAGATCAGACGCCGGTAAACCGGCATCTGATCAGGCTCCAAACTGTTTTCCACCAAGATAAACAAGAAATATCAGAATTGTCCAAAAGTTGTTCTTTTCTACGTTTTAGTGCTTTGCGTTTGCGTACGTTTGCGTTTAAACGGGAAAGAATAACAGATTATCCACTGTATTTAGTGCTGTTTTAACAAGGTATTGCAAATCGACAAACAGTACAGAAGACCTGTATCAGATGGGTCTTACGATAGCCTAATGGTCTTGCGTGTATGGGACATGTATACCCTTCACATATACACTTGCAAAGGGCGAGTGAACGCGTCACAATTGGCTAAAACGGCATTCAAATAAGTTTCATAGTCGACCTTTGACACTTTCATTTCAGGGGGAGGGTCAAATTTAATGTTGTGACCCTACCCCATTTCCTTATGTTTAGGGAAAAAATATGTTTAAACTAAACTAACCCATTCATGGTTCATTTTATTATGAGGTGTGTACACCTTTGCCGCCATATTGTTGTTTGCAATCGGCTCAAAGTTATATTTAAGGCAATATGACTTACACAATTTTTGAAAAGAGTGTCAATCAGTAAGGATTCCAATCAGACATCGCGTTACACAGTGACTTATCAGGATCAAAACTGTTTGTAAATGCGTATTTTGGCGTTACTGAGTGGAGGATTTAAGCAATGCAGAAAGCTTCTAAATCTTAAATCTATTGCAAACTGGTCACAGCCAAATAATACTAATTGTATCCCGGTATCTAATTAGATTCCAAACTGTGTGCCACTCAATTCCAACCCTTTCATTGTCAAATTTAACCCTTTACCTGATAGCCTATTTCTGGTACTTAAGATAGGTGACTACTTAAAACAGGTTGAAAGTAAAGCAGAATGCGCCTTAGGGCGCATTCTGCTTTACTTTCAGCCTGCTTTAAGCTATTATGTGCTATAATATAGAAAATATTCCCTATAATACATATTCATTACTGATTAAATTGGAACTATTTTTTTCTTCAGCGGATGAATAAATCATATCCGCTAAAAGGCGCTTCTATTGGGGAAAGGGTTAAAGTGAAGGTTTTACCCTTTCACCGCCATTCTATCGCACGCTCATTATTATTCTCTCAATATCGTTTTAAAGTAAGATTAAAGGCATTAGGACTATCATGATTTCAAAATGTGTATCAAACAGTTACGCGGCGTCTGATCAGGATCCAAACTCTTTGCAAAGGTTCCGTGTGGCGTCAGTGACAGTGAAAGATTAAATAAATCAGTAGTCAACATGTGAAAAATTTACCATTGTTTGCTTTTTAGTTTTTGCGTTTTCGGTTAAATTGCCAAGAATACAATTCCACCAACTGTATATGATAAAAACCTGGGGCCCGTTTCATAAAACTTCGTACGACAAATGTTGTCGTAAGTCTGATTATAAAAGTCTCAATATTTTTTTATTTCTCCATCTAATCCAGTCTTGTGACATTTTTTTGGAATCGTCTTGAAAAGACGATTCCAAAAATATGTCACAAGACCGGATTAAATAGAGAAATAAGAAATTAAATGCATTTTAAAGTTTTGACTTACGATCGATTTTTTCGTACGAAGTTTTATGAAACGGGCCCCTGCTTTATTGCATTGCAAACAGGGTAGATAAAGGTCAACGACGCGGCGATTGGTATTGAACAACACTCTTTGATATCAACATACAGTAAAACCTCGCTATTACGACCACTAAAACGAAGGCTAATTGATTGTTTAATAGACAGGTGACAGCTTAAAGCAAAGTGACAGTGAAACAGAAAGCTCCTAAAGGAGCTTTCTGTTTCACTGTCACCTTGCTTTAAGCGTTCATCTATCGTAAACACCCTAATAATTAACAAAATTTAGTGGTCGTAATAGAGAGGTTTTACTGTACATCTAAAGCATTTCATGCAGTGTAGACCAAACTCTGTGATGTCATTGGTGCTTGGTCTGTACAATGTTGCAAGGCAATAAGGCAGGTTTTGTTATGGCACAGCTCAAATGTATTGAATGTTCAATGCAAGAAATAGGAAAGTTGAACATTTTTCTAACACTTTTAATATAATACTATTCTATCTAAAAAATTCACATTTTCGTAAGTAACTGTTCGGAATTGTCTATGGTGCGGCAGAAACGGACCATAGAACTGTGTTACCAAAGGAATGCACTTTTAACAGACTACTGTAAGAATGCAGATGAAATTTCTTATGGCTCTTTATAGTTTGGCATGAAAGAGCAAAAAAGAGAAATTTGCTAAAATCGCGAAATGGCTCTTCAATGGAGGAAGTGTTAAGACTTTGTAGACATGAAAACACTGTATGTAGTCTTACAGCTTTGAGTAGTGTGATCATAAGGTGGCCCGGTTTCTACCGAACCTGTTGGACCAGAAAACATGGTCCAGTCAAAAATGTCCGCCTTGTCTTGTGTCCATCCACATAGGCCAGATTCAAACGTGCACTTATCAAACCCAGATCCTGAAACACAGTTGTAGTTGAACCTCGATAACTCGAGTTTGGTTAACTCGAACAAACCTATGTTTTGATATTAGTCTATATACATGTACTATTAAAATGTCTAAATGTAGTAGGAGTGCATTGCATAACAGCGTTTCTATCTGTAATAAACTAATAATATATAAAAAAAATGTACATGTTCATAACTTGACAGTTATGTACATGATTGTTAAATGTCAGTTATAATCATGGCTGTAACGTGTATGTTTTATACAAGATCGTTGCATGGCAGTTATAGGCAAGATCAGTTCATTAGTTTATGAATGGTCATTACATGACGTGTATTTATACAAGATCATTACATGAGAGTTATGTATAAGATCGTTAAATGACCTGTATATACAAGATACCGATAATCACATGTCAGTTAGATGTAAAAATCGTTACATGAAATGAATTTACATAATAGTTACAGAACAGTTATATACAATACTATTACATGACATTTTTATACAATATCATCAAGTGACAGTTGAATGCAAGTTGGGTATAAAGCATGCTAACGCGAGATAATTATATGACATATATCTCAAGATCATTACATGATAGTTATATTCAAGTTCTTTACACTACAGTTATAAGTAAGGTTGTTACATCACATGACGGGGCTGCCATTTCTCCGGGGTTTTCCTAAATCTTCGGATTTTTTTCTAGTACATGGTAGCTTAAAGTAGGCTGAAAGTAAAGCAGAATGCGCTTAATGCGCATTCTGCTTTACTTCCAGCCTGCTTTAAGCAGCCATATGTCAACCAAACTCGACACAGGCGATGGGGTAAAGGTACGATTTGTAAAATCGCACTTGAAAAATGCAAATTTGGAAATCTTAGGATTTTTTATGTCAACTTATGGCAGCCCTGACATGAATACATACAAGATTATATCATGAAATTTATATACCAGATAATTACCAAGAATACATTTTGTAAACATGTATTATGATATAGTTATATATAAGTTCGTACTATATCGTTGCATAAAGATATTAACATGATGTACAGTACAATTCAATATATGTATATGACAAATACATAATTTACATAAGAGTGTTACAGTTTACAGAATACATTGCACTTGTATGAAAAATTTTTAAATGACAAGTGCATTAAACACCGTTACATCATAATCTTAAAAAGGGTCGTAACATGATAGTTGTATAACAGATAGTTGCATTATAGTTGTGTAATATATCTCTAATGAAACATTGTGCATGTCTTTTATGTCTTTACAATACAAACACTGTCACAATGTGACATTCTTTTTGCTATATGACATTCTTTTGAATGTCGTAGACCGGCAAGTAACTCCATGTCAGCTTTCACATTTTTTGTACGAGTTGCTTCCCTTTGTCTACTCCTTACAAATATTCAAGCGCCTAGATAACTTGATCATGTTCCTTCTGATCTAGATAACTATCGTCAGACGACAAAAAACATGGTATTTAAACAATTTGCCACAAGTTCTTAGGAGGATATTTGCCAGCTAGAAAATGAAAACCACGCTAAAAACACAAAAATAGTTGTAAAACGGTCAGTTATGCTATTCCGGCAATTCCCCGAGTTCGAATCATTTCCTAAAGAAAAGTTGAATTCGTCCCTAAGAACATTCGAGGCTTCTGTGAGAAAGAACGATGGCCGTGAAAATGTCTGAAGAATTTGCTGAATAACCATGTTTAAAAACCATTGCCGGTTCGTACTTTGGTTTTTGGAGGATATATTCACAATAGTGGTGTAGATAAATAATCGTTATTGCATAGTGTTATAACAAATTGCTACATTCTAATTTTATAACATATTGGTACCTGATTGTGTATAATAGGTGCACTTAAAAACTGCCGTTGAATATAATATGCCATATCTTTAATTTAATTCTGATTTGTTAAACATTTTTCTAATTTTGCTACCCTTTTCTCAATTTGTTTAACTCATCCCACTCTTGAAACATTTTATGAACATTTCCATTCTCCAGTTAGGCCATGTTTGTTTTTACTAGTAAGGGATGCTTTTGTTATATATTACAAAGTTACAAACATGTTGACTCTGTTTGCATAGAACAAATGTACTCTTCATATGTACACTATTTGTAAACGATGGGTATACTGTATTAAGCTTTAAGACTTAGTGTCTACACCAACATCTATTGATTCTTCTCACCTTTGACCTTGACATTGAATGTAGTCGATAATGGCTGTGCCCCAGGTACATTAGCCGTGCACGTGTACGTCCCTTCGTGACCATGGACTGTATAGTTAGTGACTGTCAGGATCTCGTCTGAAGAAACTACACGAACGACAAATGCATTGTCAAATCATTGTTGGGGAAAATTGATTACAATCCTTTGTTAAGTTTATATATAAATTATTCTTTTGCAAAGTTCCTTAAATGATTTACATATTTAACCATGAAAATTAACATCGCAAAATCATGTAGCAAGCCATTGTAGGCGCATCTAGGGAAAGCAATCAAATAGTTAGACACAGATTAGACGACGCACCGATAAGGCGGCGTCTGGTCCGTTATTCGTATTCTGTATACTGTTACCTGGTTCAGAATCTGTTGCAGAGACCGCTTATTCTAATTCGTTGTATTTTGGCATCTACATCGTTTAATGGCCTAAAACCCTTTTCCAATGCGGCGTCTCAAAACCACAAAATAACAGTTACTTAACGTCTGAGAAGTTTCAGAAAAAACAACCTAATGTGTACATTATATTGAGTTCCATTTGCCCTACGGTTTGTTTAAACGGGGCTAAAAGGATCTTTTTTCTGTAAGACATACTGCAGACGTAAAGCAAACACAAGGCAATTGGCTATGCATATACCAAAAGCAACAATCTGTTTAACCTATTACCCCATAAAACGCCTTTTTACGCCTCTAGTTTATTCCTCCACTGAAGAATATAATTCCACTTTACACAATCATGATTATGTACTGTAAGAAATAATTTTCTATATCCTAGTAAATGGTAGCTTAAAGCAGCTTGCACGTAAAGCAGAATTTGCATTAAAGCAGGTTGAAAGTAAATCGGAGTCTGTCTTTCACAATTAGAAACAAGCTATGGGATAATGGGGTAAAACTAAATGTTTGAATAAGCTTGTACAACATTGCAGAGTTACAGAATGCTAGCAACACCTTGGCCTGTGTCCTGTGTTGAAAGCTGTACTTGAGGATTCATTACAACTTTCTTTCCATAGGAACCGCCTCCAGTATGTCCATATGTACCGCTGCCAGTATTCCCATAGGAACTGCCACCAATATTTCCATAGTTACTTCCGCCGCTATTTCCATAGGAACCACCGCCAGTATTACCGTAGGTACCGCCGCCAATATTTCCATAGGTACGTCCGTTAGTATTTCCATAGGAACTGTCGCCAGTATTCCCATAGGTACTTCCGCCACTATTTCCATAGGAACCTATGTACGACCTTTGGTTTGCCATTCTTTTACCTGGCCCTGAAATCAATTCCTCTTTAACTGTTTCATGTTCGGCCAATAATAAGCCCCCAGCTTGCAATAATATTTTACTATGATTTGTTTACGGAACAGGGGATAGCGGGGGCTTGCGTTTCTAGCAAAGATAAGCGATGACCTGAAAAGCTGTTTCTTTAAGAAAAAGGTAGAGTTTTATTCTTGTTGCGAAAAAAATCATTACTCTAATCTGACTGTCGTCTGCACTATTTATCGTCTGCAAAAGTTCTCAGAAATGATTGATCTGAATCTTAAGGAAGAGGGAAAATTGAAGGTTTTTACTGTATATATTTTTATGAACACCTTAATCTTAAGAGTTTTTAGCGCGAATGTGATAATATTTTGTGCCCGCAGAAATGTTGTTTTCGACAGTATCAGAAATATTTGACATTTGTATCGATGTTCCACTGCTACATTTACAATTTAAGAAATAAACATGACATGTTTACCTGCTGAAAAATACCAATGATATCTTTAAAACAGGTGAAAGCACTATGTAGCGGCAATAAGCCGGTTATTGGGGTAAAAGCTGAAGCATTTACTCATGAAAGCAAAATGTGATCAGTCATTTACAGTTGGGAAAATATCATTCTTTTAACTCTTTGCATGTTGGGTAACCTTTTCGTCTGCAAAAATTGTCGTCTGCAACTGTTCTAAGAACAAAATTCACAACAGGGTCAGAGTGTCAAACGGTTTTGATCCTGATGAGACACCGTGTTACGTGGCGTCTCATCTGGATCCAAACTGTTTGCAAAGGGAATCATTGTGGGGCATATCCGCCGCTAGCATGCAATGAGTTAATGTAAGCGAAGACAAATTATTGATTTGTAGACTTTGATGAGCTTTGAACGTGTACATGATTGTTCTGTATTAAAACTGTTTGTTATGAATATAAGGCTTTCAACATTAACGCGTTGATTGGGAAAATAACCTTTAACACGCTAGAAGTTCTCGTTTACAAAACAGTTTTATCTGCATATATTCATTAAATTATTTGACTTTCTTTCTGGAAATACATATATAATGAAACGATATGTAAAAACTTACTGATATGATGGATTTCTTTTTACAATATATTGTAAAATGACAAACAGTGCAGACCCTGATCAGAGGTAAGCAGGCGATATTATGGCAGCGAATATGAGTGAAAATGTTAATATGACTCATGTACTTACCTGCTGTAGAACCTTGTGTTGCACAACTGTCGGGCGTCTTCCATTGTATAGTCGGTTGTGGGTAGCCCTCAATTCCACAGTTCAAATCTAGTTTTTTGCCAACACTAATAGTGATATTATGCTCCGCTGGTCCTGTTCTGAACAGTGTCGCTATGAAAATATATACAATGTGGAAAATGCTACTCGTTCCAAACACATGCGTATGTGGTAAAAAACACATAAACTAGAGTAATACTGCATTTGATAAGGCTTAAAACCGTATTTGCTACTCAGATTTCATTGCAAACCGTCTGAATTATTGCGCATTCTATGGATGAGTTTTAAACCTTGAAATAACAGTTTTGTAAGATTATTTGTACACTTAAAGTGAGGATAGATATTGATTTATTCGATCTTTTATGTTGGGAGTTTACAAACTGAGACATCAAGAGAAGTTCAAACAATTTTGTGAAGAAAGAAATCCATTAGTATAGTAAATCGCTTATTTTACATAGTTCTGGTTACGTATTGAAAAAGTTTTTTCCAAAATGTTTTGGATAAATAACTTGAACTAGATCTATTAAAAATACTCAAAAACAAATTATTTTAAAAGATGTGAAAAGCTTAACAATTGAAAACGAAGCTCGCTAAGAGTTAATGCTAATAATGACTCTTCCTTTTAGTAATCGTTAAAGTGGGGTTGGGGATAAATATTTATTTATCATACCATTGCACTGTCCGTCATAATATTTAATATCATCTATTGCTACATCGCTAAGAATTCCGTTTCCTTGTACCGACTTGAAAATTAGGGTGTGGTTTTTAGGCAGAGCCGGAAGTTGGATTTCGGCCAAGTGCCATTCGTCCCCTTGATTACCGGATATTGTTTTGTATGTGGATGTTGATCCGTTGCAGTTCTGTAACATATAAAGGTGTTGAATTTGAAGGTAAATACGAGATCACATTTTAACTGAATCATCCCTGATATTTTAGAAGACGATCTTCTTTCCCATTTGAATGAACCCATGTTCAGCCATGACGTCATCAATATTAAACAATTATCGTCTGCTTTTGTTTTCCAAATGCATATTTTAGATACAATGTATTTTGACTTAATAAATATTGTAATAAGTGTGAATGAGTTAAAAATTAAAACCGTTTAGAAGGGCTGGGTCTAAAAGACAATCTAATGAGCTTTCATAAAACAATGCCCCCTCTCTAAAACAACCCCCTGTGGGAAACAAATAGTGTGTGTTCTCGGAGGGAGTTATTATAAGGATAGAATATTAATACCCTTAAAGTAAATTTGTCACGCGGCCTTTAATCTGGGTTCAAACTGTTTGTCACTTGTCTTTATATTTCTTCTGTCAAAATGTCCAATGCGTATCTTTGAATAAAACTAAAAAATTTGTAATGAGAGATCGTTAAGCCGAGGGCCGTTGTAGGAAGGGATCAGTATATAGGTTTTATGGAGCCTAAAGGAGATTAGCGCTAGCACTTAAAATGTTCTCCTTCTTGAGCGTCTGAAACACTTACATTCTTTGCCTGTACGACAAGTGACCCCTCATCACGTCCATACATGTGGTACCAGAAAGATAGACATGCTGGCCCGCTCGCTTCAAGCTCCGGAGACCTCATAAGCACGGGGTTGTTGCGTCTATTTGTTAGGCTGTCGGTGTACAGGTAATACCCTGAAAGAAGTTTTTGTTCGACTATGTACTGTACAATTGTATACAGAAAGATATGTACTGTGTAACCATTGAAAATAAACCTATCTTAAACCAGAGGTCCCTTAACCTATTTGCTCTACTTGATCACCAAACATTCAATGGATACGAACACATCAAGCTCAGAGCAAGCGTTTGAGTTAAGTCTGAGTTGGTTCTTAAGCATTTGATTGATCAATGTTTAGCATAGGCATTATGCAAACGATAAGGATTGACTAAAACTATAGCTAATACAGTGGAGAATCTGTTATTCTTTCCCAATAAACGCGTTTACGCTAAAACTATTATTTGCAGTGCAAACAGTTTGGAGCCAGATCAGACGCCGGGTAACCCGGCGTCTGATCAGGCTCCAAACTGTTTGCCACCAAGATAAACATGAATTATCAGAATTGTCTAAAAGTTGTTCTTTTCTACGTTTTAGTGCTTTGCGTTTGCGTACGTTTGCGTTTAAACGGGAAAGAATAACAGATTCTCCACTGTAATAGATAAAAGATCAGACATTACATTTTACTAACTTTCTGACTCGTGAGTAGTTCTTAGCCCGTTCACTTGGATACAATGCATTGTAATCTTCAGATAAATAATCAAATATTATCCCTTTGGATTCAATAGTTACCAGCTTATGAAAATCAGAAAAGAAAATCTTTCAACCTAGCCAAATGGGATTTGAGAATAATTTTAGTCTAAATCCATGTACGTTTGAGACTGAAGAAAACTCGTTGCCTATGCTGCAAGTGTTGCTTAATTCATTGGCAAATATCTCATCTTCCTATATATATATAATTTCTTATGAAGTGCTTTCGAACGCACAACTCCTGTGTGAAAAGAGTACTATATAAATCAATCAATAAATAATCAGCAGTAACTCGATAATTCGAACTCGCGTTAGTTTGAACATATCCAAATTACATAGTTAAAACGTGGCTAAGCCACGTTTTAACTTTGAAATGCGGGTATGATCGACTTAAGCAATATCTACTTATCGAAAATTCAACTTATTAAATACTGGTACGTTCGGTTTTAGCGAGTTCGAAGTATCGAGTTTCACCTGTGTTTTCCAAACAAGAGGTATACCTGAAGGAGATCCGGTTGTGTGGTCAGCCGTTGGGCCTGTCGAAGATGTGGATGTAGGTCCGTGGTGCAGTTGCCAACTACCAATATCATTCGCGTCGTTGCTCCACTTGCACATATCCGGGTTTCCAAAGTCGCAATCCAGGAGTCGGGCCACTGTTAATAATATAAGTTGTTTTGTTTTGTTCGTGTACCCAACACAAGGAAGCTTTAAATTACAAACTACTGGCTTTGGTCACAACAATCAATCCCATCTATTTCTTGGTTGTGCAGATTCAAGTAGTGCAGGGTTCATGTTTATCAAGCGTTTGAGGTGTGTCTGAAATAGTTCTCAAGCATCTGGTTGGTCAGATTTGAACCTAGGCTCAAATCTGACCAAACAAATGCTAGAGAACGAAATCAGACTCAACTCAAACGCTTTATAAGCGCTGGGCAGATCTACATTAATGTGTATATTGTTCACAGTGTATTAACCCTTTGAGCCCTAGTCCCGCATATAGGCGTCCTTTTCAAACAGTGTACATGTGAATAGTACACTTGTCCTATGCAAACAGTGAAGACCCAGATCAGAGGGCTCCGAAAGGAGCCCTCTGATCAGGGTCTTCACTGTTTGGCATAATGCTTAACAATGACAAAAACAACCCTTAAAAGTCAGAAATGGACTAGACAAAAATGGAAACTGGAATTGTCCATTTAAAGTTTCAGGGAGGAAAGAGTTAACAAATGTCTGACAGAAAATATTTCCAATAGGGATTGTCTTCGAATTCCGATATAAATTGAATTCATATATACCACGTGTTGTCATTTTTTTTATTAATGAGTTGTTTGTTTTTTTTAAAAATCTGGATTTGAGGTGAAATATGTTTTTTCGATTCACATTTGTAAATAAGCCTGGATGACTTATCTCAGCCAATTCCGAATGCATGTACAGTGAAATATTGTTCACATAAAAAGTACTATCCATTTCCAATTAACGTATAGTAAATTGGGATTTATACATGTATTATTAAATTTAAATATAACAAAATGAATCAGGTTGTTCAAGGGACTTCGTTTTAAGTGAGCTTCACTGTATGCATTTAGTTTGGTAATTCAAACGTTTTACAAGCATAGTCCCAGGTATTTACAAACTGTATTGAAAAATAGTGTGCAAACGACATGATTTTAATAGAAAAAAATTAGGTGTGACACTTATCAATATTAGGTAACAACAATCTGACTGAAACTGTCCTGCATTACTTAAAAATAAATGTATGTACCTTTGTGAAAAATAAGTACTTACAAAAAAGGTAACTACTCACGATTGCCTTGAAGGTTGAACGTTTTGGAAATAGTCCCGTATACATTGGTGGCATCACATCTATACAGGCCCAGCTGTGAAGGCTGGAGAGAAGGGATATCCAATACCTTATCGGAAACACTCTTAGTGCCACAGCCGCCAGTAGGCAAGTACCACGTGATCTTAGATTTAGGAATTGAGCTGCTGTCGCACTTGAAAGTTACATGATTTCCGATAGAATAATGTCCAGACCTCGGAAATGTGTCTATAACAGGCTTTTCTGATAAAAGAAGACATTACATCATTAAATATACATGTACAATTTAGTTTTGCGGACAATTAAACATGACACATAAGAACTTTTATAAATACAGGGATGACAACAGTTGATTCTAAGCTTTACAATTATTGTCAATTGTTGTTAAAATACTCTGACAGTTCTTAACTTGACAACATAAGAATTGTGCTAATAAAGCTTGCAACTCCCTGTGTCAACCAAAGCCTAAAAGTGCGTACATTTCAAATATATAATTTTTTATATGCCAACTGCTTTCATGAACATTTCTTTTTAAGAGGGAGCAACATTTTAAGATGAAACCCTTACTTATACACATGCAGTCTTTTTGAAGGAGCGCTCCAGTTTGACCCTTCGGCCCCGGTGGTCCCATGGTACCTTTCAATCCAACGGGACCTAAAGTATTAAGTATAGTATAAGTTCACTTTTACGACTACTCAAATAAAATCATTGTGCAAACTAAGTCACCACTAAATTAACCCTTTCCCCCATAGAAGCGACTTTTAGCGTATTTTATTTATTCCTCCGCTGAAGAAAATAGTTCCAGTTTATACCCTCATGAACAATTACCATTACAAATATTTTATATAGCCTAGCAGATTTAAGCTTAAAGCAGGCTGAAAGTAAAGCAGAATGTGCCCTAGGGCACATTCTGCTTTACTTTCAGCCTGCTTTATTAGGTCACATATCTTAAATACTAGAAACAGGCTATGGGTTAAAGGGTTAACACACGATTTAATACACATACACAGAACGAATGGTTAATCTTAGTCCCGTAGCGTCTGGTAGAATAATAGTACAGTGTTCCCTCTCTACAACGGCCCTCCTAACAACGACTCCCTACCTACAACGACCCATTGCCGCTGTTCCCCAAACAAGACAATTATATGCCTAACACTTTCACTTTGGCAATAGCGTCTGCTTAACACTGTCGTCTGCTGTTTTTCTCAGTTACATAATATACATATTGACAGAAATAAATAAATGACGAGTGACAAACAGCTTGAATCAATATCAGACGCCGCGTTACGCGGTGTCTGATCTGGATTCAAGCTGAATGCAAATGTAAGCTTATTTCCCTCCCTATAACAACTCCCTCCAAACAACGTAAACAATTTTGTCTCCCAATGGTCGTCGTTGTAGAGAGGGAGCACTGTACATAACATAAAGCAATCATCAAACGTGTAGACCAACATCATCGGTTGCTATACCAATTGGTATACTTTTGTCTTATATTCTATAAGAGCTTCTTCCGACAATGACAATGAATACATGTAGGTATGTTTCAACAAGTAACCCAAGCATATTTTCTTTATAAATGTGGTGTTGGATAAATTATACTTCAGGTTATGATTCTAGACTTGCTAGCTCTGCAAATGAAAAAGGAAGTGAGGAACATTCATATATGCAATGTACATTGGACGAGTTAAATCCTAACATGTTGCGAAACGAATTTGTGAAATATGTGCGAGCAGTTTGGATGAGATGAGATGAGCGAGGGACGGGATTCTAATGTTGTAACAATTTGTGGTCAAACATCATGAAATATTATTAAGCTACGATTATTCTGTTTGGTTCAAGCAATTCAGAAAATCATCGTACATATTTAAGAGCAAATCCAGCGAACATTGTTTCAACTGCAAACAGTTTGAAGACCGGTCATACGCCGGGTAACCAGGAGTCTGACCAGGCTCTCAAACTATTTGCAAATCATATTAACCCATTTGTGCCCACGATCCCATATATGGGACATAAGCAAACAGTGTAGACTCTGATCAGGCGCCGCATGATGCGGCGTCTGATCAGAGTCTACACTGTTTGCTGATAGGAATTTCAATATAAAACAAAACGAAAATGAAACTTTTGACCAGGCATCCCTTTGATAAAAAATGGACTAATCCAATATGTAAACATGGAATAATCCACTGGGTATAAATGGGCTAAAAAGAATAGTCAATTTTTATAAAAACTTGCCATTTTTTAAAATCAAGTACATTGCGTTTCCGTTTTGTTTAAACGAGACAGTCAGTTTTCATTTTCTTCTTTTATTAAACCTTCCAGATGGGGTTCGGAACCTGGTCCCTCTTCTGGATCCGCGCATAATGTTGGTCGTCTAATCTTAAAATCGGCGAAAGCCTTTTTTCTCATCAGAGACTCACCAGTATCTCCCTTCTCGCCATGCAGTCCAATGTTGCCATTAGTTCCAGGTGGTCCCTGTAGTCCTGTATCTCCATGAGCCCCTTTTGCTCCCTTTTGTCCTGACAAGCCAATCACACCGTTAGGCCCGCTTATTCCATTCTGTCCTTTGTATCCTTTAGGTCCGCGGGGTCCTTTAAGTAAGTATAATTGAAACATAGTAAATATCTGTCATAACAGCTACCCAAAGAAAAGAACATCAATTGATTCACTGCAAACGTAGCCAAAAGTCGACTTTGCAAATAACTTGGATCCTGATCAGACGCAATTTTACGCGGCGTCTGATCAGAATCCAAACTGTTTGACACTCGTATCGTCAATTCCTCAGCCAAAACAACCCTAAATCTGACTTTTAAAATAGTGTAGATGATGCATCCAATGCAGAAGATATGTTGGTGGTAGGAGGGTTTAAGCAGGCGTAAAAACTTCACAGCGAAATAGTTATTGGTGTTCAAGGTGTTGGTGGTGACAGCTAGTGTGCTGACTTGTCTACATTCATTTTATTTACTGCTTTTACAATTTGTTATGTATCCCTGTTTCTGGCAATATGGTTTGTATGTCTTGATTTGTATGGGAAAATGTTTGAATTCAGTCACATATTTTTATAATGTTGATAAGGGTATTTACCAAAAAAAATTTACGCGATTCATGGTAAATTTGCCGATAATTTTCTGTCGTCCATTGTCAACAACCTGACAGTTTGGCGCGAAAATACCGATTTATGACGTCATTAGAAGTGACGTAATTTTAAAGTAGGATAAATATAACGGGGTTTTATTGTCATAAAGAAACGCAGATATAGGCCGCTGTTTATAAGGTAGATTCTTATGTCAATTTTCTTGCAATTTATCTCATTTATAAAGAAGAATATTAGTCGGGAATCATGGTTTCGACTAGTAGGAAGGCATAGATCGGTTGAGAACAAATTTTGAAAAAATCCGCCAAATGTTTGCTGCCCCAAGTTCCAAATATTAATTCGCGAATGAAAACTGCATATGCCCCGCCTCCCCTTCGAAACTTTTCCACAAGTCCCGCCCTCTCGAAAATTGGTGTTTATATGAAATGAACACACTTTTTGTCAATGGAATTATATACCTCAAAAGTGTCAGCTGTTTTAATTCGCTTTATAAATGTGTCTTACAAACTAGAATCACCTAAATGCATTAAATAGCCTTGGTGCATTTAACTGTTGACCTACAAAAAAACCATTGACATCTTGTGATGACAGTACATAGACAATTTACTTACCGTTGGGGCCTGTATGACCATGAGTCCCTCTACTTCCTACAAGACCTGAAAATGTATACAATAAATGTATAATTGTAGGTACAGACATAATTATTATACGCAGCATTCAGGAAATCAGAGAACATGAACATTGATACTTCTGAAATAAATGTTTCAATACGCGAAGATCTCTTAAATTAGATATAAACATTCTTGGTCCAAAATACCTTGCTACAAGTTTCCATTCACCATCCAATGCAGATTATTAGATATTTAATAATACAGGCAGCTAAGGAATGCCCGGACAATTATTTTGCATAACTAGTTTAAGGACGGTCGTTTCAACTAATTTATGACAACTAAACATTCATAATCCCGCCCCATCTCTGAACAACCAAACAATGTCAAACAGTGGTTGAGTTATTAAGCGTCTATAGTTTGGATCAATGCGGTTTGCATCTGCCAGTCAAGTCGTATAGAGATATATGCGTTTTATGTCATAGAGATGCATGAGTTTTATGCTTTTTGTACGACATTTAGCAGGGGCTCGTCTAACGAAATGTCGTACGACAAAAACGGAAGTAATTCAAAACTTAATACATCTAATTGTTTATGTCATAGAGATGTATGGGTGTTATGTTTTTTGTACGACATTAAGAAGCCATACAAAATACAGGGGTGCCTCTTACGAAAAGTCGTACGACAAAAACGAAGTAAGTCAAAAAATTAAAATACATTTAGAAATCTAAATTCTGATTTCTCAATCTTATCAGGTCTTTTTGTGACATCTGTTTGGAATCGTCTTGAAAAGACGATTCCAAAACGATGTCACAAGATAGAATTAGAGGGAGAAATGAATAATAAATAAGAAGTTTAGAATCTGACCTACAACAATATTTGTTGTACGACGTTCCGTAAGACGTGCACTTGAAAACTGCTAGAACGTAGCTAAATTCAACTTTGAAATATCGTGTTCGATTTTTGTATGTTGAAGTGATTGACTGGGTAGATGAAGAAAACGTCAACAAATTATTGCAAGTGCCCGTCTACAATATTATATGACTATATGTTGTGTACATTTACCTCGATCTCCCTTATCTCCTGCTGGACCTGGTTGACCTATGTCCCCTTTTAGCCCCGCTATTCCTACAGAACCTGGCTGTCCAATAGTTCCGGCAACTCCCATGTCGCCTTTCAAACCTGGCGGACCCTGTGTTCCTGTAAAATGTTTTTTTTTAAAAATGTACTTAGAATATAATATATATTTTAACCAATCAAACTGCCTTTTGCACCCCAGTAAGTACGACACCTTATCATATATAATTTTGCTGCGTTTTCTTTTACCTCGCGTGTTGTCTGCACGTGCTATCATAACTCCGCCTCCCCGTAACTAGTTGAAAATGAATAAGACGTATGTTTTGTAATTGTCGATTGGCCATATAATATGTGCCAAGTTTCTCTAAAAAAACATCAGTATCTGTTGTGGACCCATTCTCACGAAACAGTGACAAATAGTGTATCCAATAGTTCTGGCATTGACGTTGTCTTGTACAGAGCGTACAGTACTGTTTAAGCTAAAGTATACACAAAGTGCACTGCCAGTGCACTGGGTTTAAACTGACAGTGCACTGAGAGTAAACTAATTTTGCACTGACAGTGCACTGACAGTGCACTGATAGTGCACTGGGATTTCAATATCAAACTGATAGTGCACTATCAGTTTAAACCAGGTAACTAGCAGTGCACTGGGGAATGACTACAGCTTTGAATTTAGAGCTGCAGTTTTAATTATACATGAATACCAGTTTACGCATACATGTATAATATATGTTTTTAGACCTTTTTCAATATTTAAACATTGGACAAGACTACACAGGTGTAATTTTTATGTCATGAATATTCTGCAAAAACATTGTATAATTAAACAACCAAAATAATTTATTATTGCCTAAAAGCAATTCTCCTAAAATAGGAACTCTGTCACTTTTAATCAAGCAATACAAGCAGACGGTAACTAAAAGCAGACTGAAAGTAAAGCAGAATGTGCCTTAAGGCGCATTCTGATTTAATTCAACCTGCTTTAAGTCATTTAGTAACAGGCTAATAGGGGAATGGGTTAAATGTGCCAGAAACTAAAGAGAATACATTTCCATATAACATGCTGTAATGTTGTCGTACCAGTGTTAATTCTATAAGCTGTAGCTGCAGCATTTTAACCCATTACCCAATAAACGTGACTTTTTACGCCTATAATTTATTCATCCTCTGAAAAATAAATCCCTTTTATATGACAAAAATATTGTATGTCCTAGCAGATAGTAGCTTAAAGCAGGCTTAAAGTTAAGCAGAATGCCTCTTAAGGTGCATTCTACGTTATTTTCAACTTGCTTTAAGTGATCATCTTTCTTTCAAACTTCAAACAAGCAATGGGGTAATGGGTTAAGGAAACTAATCCGTCCCTCATCATGGATCCCCATATCACAGCTTGATACTTATACTTTCTGATAAGGGCACCCTTATCAAATTGCTTATCAATTATCACAGTAGGGTACTAATTGATAGATATGCATCAATCTAGGGGATTAAAAATTGTTGTTGCAATTAACACTTACCCTGCTGATCTCGACTTGATTGTTAAGTGAAAAAAGTGGATTTAGATCAGACGCTGCATTATATTGCGTCTGATCTGGATCCAAACTGTTTTACATTCGACTCAGAGACTTTCTGAACTACAAAAAATGCACAAATCTTATTAAATATTTTTTTTGCATACAACAATATCAAAGCAGACAATATTACTGCAGTAGAAGGGTTAAGCATACATCAATTTTATCTGCATAATAAAATTATTGCAAAACTGATCAGAATGATCCTTCAGGAAACCTCTGATCCGGTCTACACTGTTTGCATAGGACTAGTATGCTTTATAAGGGTACACTTTTTAAGACAAGTATATACTTTTAAGATATTTTTATCCTTTAATTTCGAAATCTTAGGATTCTCCATGATCAACTTATAGCATCCCCTTATCAGATGGCAGCTTAACCCATTACCCCACAGCTTGTTTCTAGTTTTGAAGATATGTGACCACTAAAAGTAGGTTGAAAGTAAAGCAGAATGCGCCCTAAGGTGCATTCTGCTTTACTTTCAGCCTGCTTTGAGCTATTATCTGCTAGAATATATAGTGGTTCTCTCCTCCTGATAAATTTCACAATACATTTAACCTGTACTTAAAGGCACACTGTGAATTGCGATATGCAACAATAAATTATGCATATTTTTCAGTTTCTTAATTTTAAGTCTCAAGTTCTGATAAAGTAATTAGCCTTTGATTTAGAGATGGCAGAAAAGAGAGTTTACTGCTCCTTTCAAACTTTTAACAATCAAGGAATAATTCATTGAAGAAGCACTCATCTCCATTAACCCATACCCCATAGCCTGTTTCTAGTTTTGAATACAGTTGACCACTAAAAGCAGGTTGCAAGAAAAGCAGAATGGGCCTTAAAGCCAATATCTGATAGGATATAGAATAGATTTATTTCCATCAGTGGAGGACTAAAAGACGTAAAAATGTGTTTTTATGGGCTAATCGGTTAAATATCATTCAAGTTATTCAAATGAAAGTATTTATTTTGATAACTATTCCTAATTGTATAAATTGAGACTATTTTCTTCACTGGAGGAATAAATTAGAGGCATAAAAAGGCATATTTATTTTATTGGGTAATGGGTTAAAGCAGGCTGGAAGTTAAGCAGAAGGCATATTCTACTATACTTTCAAACTGCTTTGAGTGGCCACCTGTCTTCAAAACTAGGCAGTGGATATGGGGTAATAGGTTTAGACAAATTGCTGCTTAGTACAATAAAAATGTTATGCATGGGATCTCTCTGTGTGGCTTTCTTAGCGGTTTAATCTGCCACCTGCCTAAATACCCAAATACAACTTTTAACATTTATTTAATATAAGAATATTCCAGATGGGGAATTCAATTAGTACTAATTCATAAAACAGTTCTTTTCTAAAATTTCGATATCTAAGACCTTTTTCATGATTTTCATTGAAAAGGACCTTAGAGGTGGAAGTTTTAGAAAAATGCAGTTTTATAAATTAATTATACTCTAATCATGACTGATTATTATACTCTTTGTTGAAAAGGACTTTTTGTGTGTTTGTATGTTATCTACTGCTACATGTATGAACATTGTAGTAAATAAAGGTTAAATATCCCTGGAGTAGAGGGTCAAGGTGCCCCTTACATGTATCTTCAACTGTCATGTAATAACCAGTGGATTGTCTCTGTGGAAATGTTACATAATCTAACGACCTCCCAGCGGGATGCCAACAGAGTTTATTGCTTTTTAGGATGGGCTTTACATGCATGGGTTCAATAGGATGTCTTATCAATTGAGGCTGTACATTTAAAAAGAACTATATAACATAAAAGTAATATTTTATTGCTGTTAATTCAAAATTTCGGAAATGATAAGAAACTATCTCATACATTATAATAATGCACTAGTTGCAAAAAAATCAATGTGTTAAAATAAGTCCTTTATTCAGATAATTATTCTGTTGCACTTTTAGGTAAAACCTCTATAGCCAGGTGGCTGCTTAATGCAGTATGAAAGTCATGCAGAAAGCTCCTTGAAGGTTTTCATGCGTGACTTGCAATCTACATTCCACAACCACCTGTATTAACCCATTACCCCATAAATACGCCTTTTTACGCCTCTTCTTTACTGGAGAAAATAGTTCCAATTTATACAGATATGAAAATGAATGATAAGAACTATTTTCTTTATTCTAGCAGATGGTAGCATAAGCAGGCTGAAAGTTAAGCAGTATGTGCCTTAAGGCGCGCATTCTGCTTTACTTTCAACCTGCTTTAAGTGATCACCAATTTTGAAAACTAGAATCAGGCTATGGGGTAATGGGTTACAGGCCAAACCTGTGATATAGTCGTTGAAGTGAGGATTAGCAATGCAAAAAGTGTAGATCCAGTTGAAAGGCCATTTGATGGACACATTTGGATCCAAATCTTTTGACATTTAGTGTTTTTAAAATAACTCCAATAAAATCCACAGCGACGTGTCACTTTTTAACCAATTTCTTGATTGAACAATATTTTTACGTCTGATCAGGGTCTGCTCTGCTTTATTATATATATCCGATTCTTCATTATTTGCTGTGTAAATAAAATCCTTTGTTTTTATATTTCAATAGAACAATCAGTCAATTATTCAGAATGGGTGGAGTATTGACCAGAGAAATGGTTAATAGCCTGAACCAGTACCCTCAGCCTTAATCACAGCTGGAATCACTTTATACAAATGGTCAATGTATCTGTTGCAAATCTCTGGAGTCACAGTTCTCCAGAACTCCAAAATGCCTTGATTTCGGTTTTTTTGTTTTTCCAAATATAATGTTTCAAATTTGCCGACATATTGTCAATTGGATTCATGTCTGGTGATTCTGGGGGAGTGATCCAGTGGTTAATTCCATGTTCAGCCATGAACGATTTTTACCCCATAGCCTGTTTCTATTTTGGAAAAGAGTTGACCACTTAAGGCAGGTTGGTAGTTAAGTAGAATGCACCTTAAGGTGCTTCTGCATTACTTTCAGTCTGCTTTAAGCTACATGTACCATCTGCTAGAATATAGAAAACATATTTCTTATGATTCTTATTTATAACAGTATAAATTAGATTTTTTTCCTTCAGTGGGTAAATAAATTAAAGGCATAAAAAGGTGTAATTATTGGGTAATGGGTTTAAAGTTTTAATTTCTGTTTACCATCAATACATCATCCCCCCTCCCCAATAAACAATGCAGAAAAAACTGCAGCTCTAAAATAAAGCTGTAGTCATTCCCCAGTGCACTGCTAGTTACCTGGTTTAAACTGATAGTGCACTATCAGTTTGTTATGGAAATCTCAGTGCACTATCAGTGCACTGTCAGTGCACTGTCAGTGCAAAATTAGTTTACTCTCAGTGCACTATCAGTTTAAACCCAGTGCACTGGCAGTGCACTGGGGTGTATAGTTTAGCTTAAACAGTACTGTATTTATGACAATTTTTTGTTTCTGTTGTAGGACATATCATTAAAATTATTTTCCACTCCTATGACCTGTACAATAGGAGTTCCTACTATACGACATGGCTTGCAGAATTCTAACAATCTGTTGAAAATCATATGTCTCCAAGCATAAAATGGGTTTTACAGGCTTCTAATGATATGTTATATATCAATACAGCATGTATTAGACACATGTGCCCACAATCAGTCAAGTTGAGCTCTAGCCTCAAACGAAAACATTTGTCATAAATTATACGCTGGTGATTTTTTAAAATGAAAATGAAGTGTCTCCAAACCAAGCCTAATCTACGAGTCCATAATAGAGGTACAGACGAACATTAATAAACAACCGTAATACTGAGAAGATTTATGTGTTTTGGCATTGTTATTCATAAAGTATTTGGACAAAACATGCTTTATTTTATTATTTAAAAGATTAGAGAATTGGTGTCACTCAAACTTTCAAATTTCGAACCGGAAAATATGATTCCTAATTTACGAGTCCTTTTCTTATTTCACAATTAACTGAATACCATGCAACAAACTGCACCACTATTATACGAAGTGTGTAAATGACACACAGAACTATGTAAGAAAAAGTATTTTTAACGTTTTCAGCTAAAATGTACTTTTGCAGAAGGTTTGAAAGCATCAAAGAGGTGAAATTTTCTAATCTACGAGACCTAATTTACGAGTCCATACCATGCCTTTACCCTGCCATTTTGCTGTTTTCTACACAGTTCCATCGCTTTTCCCCATTCCCTGCCCATACATTACAACCGGTTGTCAACATGTAGCGAAAATAGTAATTTTGACGTAACAGCTTTCGTCTGCATACCACAGACATTGGGTAAGTTTTACGGAAACGCTTTTATTCACTTATGTAAGGTATACAAATATAATATATTATGTTTTGCGCGAAATCTGCTAACCGTTAATCAAGAAATGCAGACAATGTACATACATAGTGCAAATACATACACAAGCATGTGGATTTTCTCGTTAGGTGTGTCCCGTAGATTAGGTAAAATGTCCCGTAGATTAGGGTTTATACACACTGTTCATTTTCTTTTCTATGACATGATTTTTGTATGGAACAACATCTATTTATGATGTAATTTACTTTGAACATGTAATAAAGAGAACATATACGATTCTTGATTAATCTTTGGGTTCGCTCCAGTAGAATGTGACATCTTAGAATTATAACCTTACTTTGCTGAATTTTATATACCTGTGAGAAATATCATTCAGTGACATCAGGCCCAGTAGATAACAAAATGTATTTATTCGTGTTTGTGAATGCATATAACGGTATTCTGCTAAATTATGCCAGACAAGGTCACAAAATATAAATGTTCAGAATTAGTGTTGCGCTTTATTTGAGTGTCCCGTAAATTAGAATCCAATTGTTCCATGAATTAGAATTTAGAATTTTGAACAATGGTTTGCTCGACATCTTATTAAGTATAATACACGTTACATAATTCAGTTTTACATCAAAAGCATTCTACAAGCATTCAACTTTTACGGATTTTCAGATTTAGAGCAGTCGAATTATGATCAACAATAACAATATCTGTATGAACTGATGATGCATTTTTTTTCAATTTCAGTTTGGGTTTTGTTTTACAGCATGGCAAAATAAGAAACTGAATTTTATGAATGTGTACAGAGCATACAAAAAAAGAACAGCTGAGAGATCAATGGATGAAAAAAAGAGAGAGAACAGATAATCCCTAAAGACAAGGTGAAAGTAAAATCGAAAGAGAAACAACAGAGACGAAGATAGATGTATCTGACTTAATAGTGAGGGTGTATGATGGTGCCTGTTATGTTGGACACTGAAGATGAAACCATGGCCATAGACTTAATGGCTCCAAGTGGTAACTCGGTCAAGAGATTCAAATTGACATCGAAACCTGATCAAATTTGGATGATGAGGACAGATTTCCTTCGCAAAATAGAATCAACTGAAGCTACCGGAAATGGCGGGCCAATATTTTCAGTACCAGCTGAAGTGATAAACTTCTGATATATAAAACAAATTATATATGATTTACACCCTGACAAACAAAAGTGTTGTACTATTGCTTCAACAATAACTTCTCTAGTTTTTATTTCCATACAGTTTATCACTTTGATCATCTTACAAAAGTTTACAGACGTTTTGCACCAATTCTAATTTACGGGACAGACATAATTTGTGTCAGATGTGAAAGGGATGTGATGTATTAGATTAATATAAAAGTGAAAGTAGTGTTTTGCAAAAGTCTTTAAATAATGTGAATGAATAGTCGCATACTCTTTTATCTTGCAATTACTAGATGTATCTGGGTATTTGAACTATTGGTCTATTGGAGTGTTGAACCAAAGTCTGCATTGTTTCAGTCATCCATACCCAATCAGTATTACATTCTAATCAAATTTTAGAACTACACTTGTGAAACTTTTTACTTATGAAAACATATAAGTTGCATTATAAGAGTATATCATTCTGAAACATGATCTGTTTAAAGATTATATTTTACGGGACAATTCATTCTAATTTACGGGACAAGTAGAACTAATAGAACTATGCTTTGTCAATGATTCAAACACGGAAAATAGCTCTCTAACTTGATTAAGCTAATACATAATGTGAATACAAGGGCCATAGATTTGCATAAAGAGAGCTTTGATTTTAGTTATGTTAAAAGTTTAAAAGGTGAGCTTTAAAATACACAGTTCAGTATTTACATGTCTATTAGTTATTATTATATATCCTGGGATACACAACATGCACAGCTTGGTAAGCGATTGATTCCTAGATTTCAATGTCACCATGGACATATAATGAAAAAACCATTAGCATATAACACATTTTTTTTTTAATAAACAGTCTCTAACAAAGATGTGTTTGTTTAAAATACACATAAAGAAATAAAGACATACATCTTTTCAATCTATATGAATGTTAATGAAGTATTAAACGATGTAAAAATGCTTCTAGATACAGCTTCAGTAGACTTTACACAAACCATATGAAAAACAATAAATTGTCTATTTCAAAGTTTTAAAAAATCGTTTTTGAGAGGCCAATTGTCAACTGTACATGAGAATGAGTCTGTGGCCTCCTCGTTTACGGAACACCTTTCGTATCCTTGTACGCATTATTCTTCCGCAACAGAAAATAGTTCTACATGTACTTTATATAATCATGAATATGCACCATATGAAATACTTCTATATCCTAACAAATGATACCATAAGGGAAGCTGAAAGTAAAGCAGAATGTGGCGTTTCTGCTTTATGTTAACTTGCTATAATTTAATATTGTTTGTTTTCATTACATTTGGTTAGCTGTGATTGGCTGTAATTTTTGTTTCATAACTCCATGAAAAAAATAAAATTCAGGCCACGCCTTGTCAGGACTACTTTACCTTAGTCCAACTGCTCTTCACAGGTGCTGCATGAAGCAGGATGCCAAATGACGTCATTGACGTCGGCGTTACTACATAACAACGTCGCGTTTTGGCGGAAAATACATATGGCGGAGGGACTACAACCTACGTTTTAAAAGCGTTAAAAAAGAACATTCGCGTCAGATTCTCTATTTAACTACTTTCTTAAATTCAGAAGTGATATTAAATTATAAGGAATAATTCGGAATATTTATTGTATTCATGGAGGTATGAAAAAAAAACCTGGTCACACTTTTGTATGAAACCGCTTCGCGGTTTCATACAGTATGACCAGTTGTTTTTTTCATACCTCCATGAATACAATAAATATTCGAATTATTCCTTAAATGAATGATAACATGTCTTCACAGATGAAACAGCTACGGGGTAAATGGTTACGTCCAAAACAATGTTTCTTTTAATAAGTCACAATTTATCTACATTGAGTGTGAAACATATATGCCTACCTTTTACACAAAGTCCTGTATTGTTCAAACAATGTGATAGCAGAATCTTTTCCTGTAAATAAACAGTCAAAACTAAACATGATGCAACCATCATTTTGCTTAAGCGTTATTTTATCTTCTCAGCAATTTCAATCCAGCATGCTTATCATTTTCGAAGTGTATTAGATCTATATCATTCACCTCTGAATTATTTAATTGACAATTCCAATTTCCAATTAATTCTAGTCCGTCATTAGGTACAGTGGAGAATCTGTTATTCTTTCCCAATAAACGCTTTTACGCTAAAACTATTATTTGCAGTGCAAACAGTTTGGAGCCAGATCAGACGCCGGGTAACCCGGCGTCTGATCAGGCTCCAAACTGTTTGCCACCAAGATAAACAAGAATTATCAGAATTGTCCAAAAGTTGTTCTTTTCTACGTTTAGTGCTTTGCGTTTGCGTACGTTTGCGTTTAAACGGGAAAGAATAACAAATTCTCCACTGTATGATATTAACAATATACTGTAAAATGGCGAAGTACAGACCACTGACAAACAAGTAAAACAAATGTTGTAAATGATGATGAGTATCTCAGACACGACTGCCAGTCCTGGGGCCCGTTTTACTAAACAACTTACGCAAATTATTTGCGTAAGTCAAAATTTTAAATTTTAATTTATATTTTTTATTATCACTTGCTACAAACAGCAAATAGCCAGATCAGAGGACGCGCTTTTAGCGCGTCCTCTGATCTGGCTGTTTGCTGTTTTCAAACGTTTATGATAGAAAAATAAGAGTTAAACGATTTTGACTTACGCAAAAATTTTGCGTAAATAGTTTAGTAAAACGGGCCCCAGGTGTACACCGCTTGCAATGCAGTAAGTTTGTTTTCCTCATGACATGCCTCTTATATTTTAATTTCCGATAGACAGCTAATTCTCATAATACCTGATACGCATTAACCCTTTCATGATCAAAATATTCAGATGTTTGCCCCTTCAATACTTTATTGTCATCTGTTTTAGTATTGCTGTCTGCAATACACGATTCAAAGTTAGATTTAAAGTTGTTTTGCTTAATAAATATCGATAAGAGTGTCAAACAGTTTGGATCCTGATCAGACGCCGCGCTACGCGGCATCTGATCAGGATCCAAACTGTTTGCTAACGCGCTTTAAGGCGCCATGGAGAGTGAAAGGGTTAACATATTAGTCATTTAATTTTTTCAAACGAAATTTTAAAAAAACCATATATAATTAACTCCTTTTATTTCGATTTTAAACATTTAAGCAGTCGGCCTATTGAAAATTGATGATAAAACTATATAATGTTACCTGTGCAACCATCATCTCTTGTAACATTGTTTGCAAGGAGCCACCCTGTCTCTTGATGCGGTTTGGATTAACACTGTGTTCCGAAAGAAGCTGTTGAAAATATGGATAAAATTGATATGATGCGCTGTTCTGTCTAATGATTATAAAGCGTTTGAAAGGATTCTCAAGACTGCCAACTATTGTGTGAAATATATACTGCTATGTATCATTGCAGACAGACAACAGGTTCTAAGGTTATAAAGCTTTTGAGTTAAGTCTGAGATAGTTCTCAAGCATTTGATTGGTTAGATTTGAATATTTGCTCTCAGACTCATCTCAAACTCTTTATAACGTTCGGACTAGGTGTGTCTTAAAAAGGAATCTAACTACGTATTGAGACTGATACAAAATATATACAACAGCAATGTCAACTTACTGTCGCAGTTGTCATTCATACTTAGCTTGTTATAAATTGTGGTAATTATCTGACAATGAGGGTACAATCTGAAATTGGTGTCCTAACTTCAATTTGCTTACATCGAATTCGCCGTTCACTTTTGAAATAGCACTGTAGAAATGTGGAAAAAATCTAAATAAGTCAGTTCGAATGAACGATGTCGGACTATATTTTGAAAGACTTACCACATCTTGTAGAAGCTTTTCGGCACATTTGGTACGTAAGCTCTGTATCTGCTGGCGAGTATCTGTCAGCTTATTCTGTAGCCCCGTCGTCCATTTTATCTAAAAAGTAAATAGTGATTTCAAGTTTCCATTATAGCTTGTAATCACCTTTGTCGATGTAGCATATAGATCTACGGATAAATTCAATTTGTCTTCCTTCTATTTCAAATATAAAATTTAGCACAGATATCGGTAATCGAAATTCAACAGTAGAAAGCTGATGGGTGAAGCAAATTCAAATTATTGAGACTCTGATATGCATCTTAGGTTGTAAATATCGTGATCTTAAGGGTTGATATAGAATGAAGTATTTGCTGGGGACACTCAATAAACAGCACAAACAAATACAGCGCTCCCTCTCTACAACGACATCCAATGGGAGACAACAATTATGTGCGTTGTTGAGAGCGAGTCGTTAAAGGGAGGGACATTGGCGTATATTTGCAAACAGCTTGCGCGTTACGCGGCGTCTGATCTTGCTGTTTGTCACTCCTCATTAAGTTTTTTTCCGTCAAAATGTCCTTTATGTAAAACAGCAGACGACAACTTTAAGCAGACGACATTGCAGCAGTAAAAGCGTTAGACATAAATGTCCTATTTAGGGAACTGCGGCAAGGGTCGTTGTAAAGAGGGAGTCGTTGTTTGGAGGACCGTTGTAGAGAGGGAGGACTGTACATTCAAATCAATACAAGGATACATTATTTACACGCATGTTTACATACCAGGGCCCCGTTTCATAAAACTTCTTACGAAAAATGTTGTCGTAAGTCAAAACTTTAAAATACATTTAATCTGTGATTTCTCTATCTAATCCTGTCTTGTGACATCTTTTAGGAATCGTCTTTTCAAGACGATTCCAAAAAGATGTCACAAGTCAGGATTAGATGGATAAATAAATAATAATTGATACTTTTATAATCTGACTGACGACAATATTTGTCGTAAGAAGTTTTATGAAACGGGCCCCTGAAGACAATAAGATGTTAATATTGTAGCCTATACTTCATTGGCACGAGTGTGCTAGCATATACAAACAGTTTGTATCTCGATCTGACGTCAAGTAAAATGTCATCTGATTGCGATCCAAACTATTTGACACTCTTGTCGATGTTTCTTGGGTTGAAATTTCTAAAATCTAAATTTGAGAAGTGAAAAATGGCATTGTTTTTGTAGCAGTAAAGGGGCTAACTAAGACCCGAAATAAAGTGAAATCTTGCAACCTATATGTAGTTTGACCCATGAAAATTGCAATGGTTATTTTAAAAATAGCTTCTTATCTTTATATATGATGAAATAATCTAATAGAGTTTATGTTCTCAAATAACTGCTTACTAGAAGACAAAAGTAGTGTCAAAGCTTTTTTCATTTCAGTAAAGGGGCTAATTAATAAAATGAAATCTTACAACCTATACATGTACATGCAGTTTGACCCATAAATTACAATGGCTATTTTAAAAAAAATTCTTATCTTTATATATGATGAAATAATCTAATAGAGTCTATGTTCACAATTGACTGCTTACTAGAAGACAAAAAATCGTGTCAACCTCCTGTAGGAGCCTTTGGCATCTTCTATCAAGGAGTCACCTGCCTTTAACCCATTCCCACATAAATACGCCTTTTTACACCTTTAATATATTCTTCCATTGAAGAAAATAGTTCCAATTTTTACAGTTATATACATGCACCATAAGAAATATAGTCTATGTTCTAGCATATGATAGCTTAAAGCAGGCTGAACGTAAAGCAGAATGTGCCTTACGGCACATTCTGCTTTACTTTCAACCTGCTCTAAGGGGTCACCGGGTTTCAAAACTAGAAAGGGGTTATGGGGTAAAGGGTTAAGAATTATATTTGAATGACTGGTACCTTAAGTATATATAAGTTTTGCTATTTACCTGTATAATAGTTATTGCTGCGAATACAGCAATAAGCACTGTGACAATACCAATAAGCCAGCGTATTAATCTGGTTGATCCATGTTCTTTTGTCATGCTTCAATCCGTGTGTGGGTTGGTCCTATTCAACTTCAAACCAAACACGTGTTTAACTAATACTTTAACCCTTTTTACCTCCGAATTTCATCATCTCGTTCAACGTTTTCGTTGTTTTTATACTGTCTGAATCAATACTGTTGCTTTCGTTATTTTTTCAAAGTTAGAATAAAGGCATAAAGAAGTTTATTAATGAATGTTAAACAGTTAGGATCCTAAAAGGATTTCACGAAACTTGGCGTCGGATCATGATCCAAACTGTTTTAAGGAATCAACTGTAGTTGGCTATGGTGTTGAAGGGGTAATACCTTATCTTTGTAATATGTCTTATAACCTACAGCTGAACAATAGATAAAAGCAAAGTGACATCTCTATCACTCATGGCCAATATTTGCAAACTGTTTGGATATAGATCAGACTCCATATAACTCGGTCTCTGATCAGGTAAATAACTCAAACTGTCTGATTGACTGACTCTTGTATCAGAATTATTTTCGGTTATTTGATAGTGATATAGATCTTTATCTTTAATCGGAATATTTTTGCGGACAATAATTGTGAAGCAGGTGACACTATGGCTAGTAAAAGGCGACGAACTAGTTTAAAGACATTACATGACCAAGCTTGGGTGGTAACACCTATCACCATAGAAAGTTTGAGTCAAAGCATGGAGCCCATGCACTTACTCGGCTAGCGTCTAGGCAAAGAATCATTCAGGCGTCTCATGTGAGGCCCGCACCTAATATAAGATAGCTTGGTTAGTAAAACCCATTGAAAAACCTATTGAGATCTATTATGTAAGGGCCTCTATTCAAAGTTTCAGATGGCTGAGCCGTTATTATCTCAATTTTATCATGGTCTATACCGGTATACCTGTATTTTGACACCTTGTGTAAACAATGGGGGTGAATCAGTGAATGGACTGGCTTAATGTCTTTAACCCCATCACTGCCGTGACGTCATCTGCTTTAAACAATTGTCGTCTGATTATGTTTCTCAAAATTAAACTTCAGGCATATTGACAGCAAGAAAATGGATACGGGTGCAAAACGGTTTGCTGCGCACTTCACGTTTGGTTATCGATCAATCTACAATTGATAACTATGCTTTCCTCTTTGGTTGTGCGACGACAGACAGGGCTTAGCACTACATGATGATGTATCTTTAAAGCCGTCCTTAACCGGGGAGAGTTATGTCGGATTTTCGTGCTTTGTTTTTTCTCTCCCTCTCTGTCGTACCCTAGACCCTTCCATGTCTTACAGTTACTCGTAACTACAGACTAGTCGCTTGAGTACAATTTGACCGTTGCCATAGTTGGTTATTTTTAACACGGGCTTGAATGTTTAATTCTTTCCCATGTTACTAATGATCTTGTCATAGAATTTTTGCTAAATGTTTTACATGTATTTACTTACTGTGCTGGCGGTCTTTTTGATTGTGAGGTTGTGGAACAGGGTTTATATTTTATGTACACTGTTTGTCTTTATAGGTGAATATAGGAGATAAGTGTGAGGTTGGGCGCCCCTAAACCCAGGTTTAACCCCCCCAGTGGTTGTTAATAATTAATTAATTTATAGTTGGTTATTGATTGCTACTGACCGTACCAAGGTGGGCTCCTATATTCACTTTGCTTTAAGTTTGTCTTGCGTGTTGTTTTCTATTTAGTGTGTAGATGAAGGAATGGTATTGCGTGTGTGTGTGTGTGTGTGTGTGTGTGTGTGTGTGTGTTTGTTGTGGTATGAATGTGTGTGTGTGTTCTGCTTGAGAGGTGGGTGTATTGTTTGTGTTACGTTTCCTGCTTGAGTCTTTCGTATTTATTTGAATCTGATCTGATCCGGTTCCCAACTGTTTGCAAATCGCCATTGTACTCGTGGTATTGTATGATTTTTCTGACCTGTCGGAGTTATTTTTAGAACAGAATAGTTCATAATGGTAAATAGATAACAGCGTAACATCGGATCTATATAGTCGTACACTTTCCAACTTGAGATAACATGATCCTCGTGCAGCCCGAGACCCTTACGCTAACTTTACTGATATTTTATTCTTTCCCAACAAACGCATTTATATACTAAACTATTATTTCCATTGCAAACAGGTTGGAGCCAGATCAGACGCCGGGTTACCCGGCGTCTGATCAGGCTCCAACCTGTTTGCTAATCAGATTAAAAATATAATTAAAATTTCTTAAAGTAAATTTCCACAGTTTAGTGCATTGCGTTTGCGTTTAAACGGGAAAGAATAAGGTATCCTCTACTGTACATTGCGCACACAAATTACAGCTATCCGTATCATTAACCGTATGTAGAGAAAACTCATCCCTTTGAAAGTTTTAGAATGTTCCAATCTAAAAATAACTCCGACAGGTCAGAAGAAAAAACTAATAAAACAGTGAAGAGGTTTTTGTTCTGGTCTAAACCAGTAGATCTATAGGCCGATTTTATTGACTTGGCAGGGCGGAGTTTCGATGCGGACCTTTGCACTTCAACTTTGAGGGTGGCATCACGCTCTTTACTTGAATTTGCCGTAACGGTTGTCGTCTGTCGTTTCTTCCCAGGATTACATATTAGTGGACAGTTAGACAAAAGGAATACATGATTAATGATGAATGACAAACAGCTTGAATCCAGATCTTGAATTCAAGCTGTTTGCAAATGTTGGTCAAGTCTTACTTTTCCCTCCTATAGCAACTCCCTCGGAACAACACATGCAATCTTTGGCTCCCATTAGGTGTTGTTGTAGAGAAGACGCACTACAATGTATATATATACCATTTTCACGTGGATATGGATGCACGCATTAATTATTGGAAGCCCCCTTCAGGGGGCTTCCTCAGTGTTTAGGTTGAATGTAGCCATTTTCTTGGAAGGAACTTCTGCTTATTCCGAAACGTTGAAAATAATTGGCGCAATATTGTACAACCAGTCAAAAATGCATTGTCTGCGCATGCCTGAAACTAGGTTGCATACATTTTACGCAGCAACCAATGTTTACGAAAATCAAATAGTGGGGTTAGGAATAAAACCCGTACCGGAACTAATCACTTCGATACGGAATAAAACTCATACCTTCACTACATAAGATGTTAAATGCTTGTGTGGCGGCCGTAAAAGTCGCTTACAACTACTAAACTAACGCTAATTGATTGTATGAATGACAGAAGGCAGCTTTAAGCAAGGTGAAAGTAAAATTGAAACCATTTACTGGAGTTCTCTGTTTACTTTCACCTTGTTTTATAAGCAGAATTGTGTTAAACAACGAACTGTCTAAAACAACAGTTATACTGGTGTCTCCTATTCTCGCGGGGCTAAGCCTTAGAGTATATATAAAGTACATAAATTGTTATTAAAATTTCTTCTTTGTTGCTTAAAAGTCAGTAGAAACTCTAAATAAAGTATAACATCAATAAAAATAATAAAAAAAATAATCTTATCTAGGTCATGTCTACGTTTGAATACACCACCCTGCATAATCTAAATCAGTCAAATGTTTCCCCATATTCTCGGGACTTCTGATAGGTTGTCAAGGTTATTTGCTATGGAGGGGGTAAACTCTTTCAGTTCAGATAAGTATTTTTAGAATCACTTTAAATCTATCATATGGAGAATTTCTGCATCTGTGGCATCATGTTTTTTTGTTTATTGAGATTTGAACTATGCACAAGTATTAAATAAATGACAATCTGCACAGCAGGTTTTACATTTGAAATTTCGAAAATAGAGAATTCAAATCCAATTGATGATTTATGGGTCCATGCAACATTTTCAAACAGAAATTTATCGGAGGAAAAAAGTTGATATATTTCTGGATGTCAGGAATGCCCATTTCATCTGATTATGAGAAACCATGAGAATACGAGAATTGACGTTAACGCAATTTATTGGGTCGCTTTATATAGAGAGGTATATTTTACATAAAAGAGCTCAAATATCTCAAGTATACCTTTCACCTATATTACTCTTTTCCCCCACCCTACATAGTTTTGTTTCCTACCATATATACATGTCACTTCATTAAAACTGCTCGGCTTCCCTGGCTTCTTTTTTAAAGAAGCCAACTTGTGTTTCTCTATGTTTAAAGTGTCGGACAATAACGATATACATGTAATTCGGAACAATACATATCACCCCTAAAATCAAAAATAAATTAGTTTATCTTTGCCAAGGGTTAGCTCCGCCCTGCCAGGTGAATAAAATCGATCTATACAATACTATTATGAATGTAGGAATTTATTGTTTTTAAATGATCAGATCGATAGTATAAAATCGGCAAATTCTGTTTGTCGCCCTTTTAAAACTATCAAAAGATTCGTTACTATTGAAAAGTGGTGAATTTGGGTGAATTGATGATCTAACTGCTTCAAAATCTTGGTCCAGACTAGACATCGATTAACTGGATAGAAACTATTTGGCACTATGGTGATAATCATTATGGTACATGACAGACAGGTCAATTTTCAGAACTGATGTAGACTAATAGAATCAAGCAAGCATGTGGGTAAATACAGGGGATTCTATACCCGAGGTTGGACTGTTATGTGAACGCGCGTTTTAAAAAGAAGAAAACATGTCCACCTTTAGATCACAACTCAGAAATATCGTTTAACGGTTTTTATTGAATCAACAATCAACAACAATCTAATAAATCACAATTTAAACAGGGGATCATTGCATAGTTGAAAGCCACAGACAAGTGTAGAGTCTACTGTACAAGTTCTCTTTGTGAACGTAGCGTGTGGTCCATCTGAGGTTTTATGGTATTTCTGTAAGAGTTACCTCCACTGTCCTTGATTTTACACAAAATGCGCGGAGGGATACAGTTTCAGAAAAGGTTTACCGTACTGGATTTTATAGTTACAGTTTCTATCCTGAACAGACGTCTGATATGGGTCCAAATTGTTTGGGAATATTAGTGTTATGGATTCAGGCAGTGGAGAAGAAAATACTACTATATGGTTTAATGGGTTTCAGCAAATGATTGCTGGGCCCTTCCGTGGTCAAATTTATTATAAGAAGTTTACCCCTTTGTCGCCGTACTATCGTCTGCTTCAATTTTATTGTCTGCAATATTGTTTCAAAGTAGATAAAAGCCAAGATGACTGGCAAATTTTCGAAATGAGTGTCAAACAAATTGGATCGTGATCAGACGCCGCGTATCCAAACGATTTTGGGCGTGATTACAGTTACATGTATAACATATTTTATTTTCAAAATTTCAACATGGAAATTCGGTTGGGCCACAATTTCCGAAAACATTAGGTCCTTCCCCTGTGTATTTGGCAGTGAAAGGGTAAACGCAAGGTAGAAGTAAATCAGGAGGTGTCTGTAGAAGTTTGGTCTGGATCCCAATTCTTTGCGCATGTTAAATTTAATGATTTAGCACGGTTAATTAAGACACAAACAATAGTATGCCCTTCATTTCTATGACATGGAATTGTGTCTAGACTTAAAACAGTAACTTATTAAACACAAACTCGAATAAGATTCCATGCTTTATTTTTACAATTTTTATAAAATAACAAATTATAATGCGATCTAAATGCAGTCGGCAAAGCCAGCTCCGGTAGTTTAAGTACCTACAAAATATAAAAATAGATGTCTTTATAAATAATAAATGCGGGTGCATTTCGCAAAATAGAGGTATAGCATGCTTTGTCTCTAAAGGTATCTATGCTTCTTCAAAAAGGGGTTACTAAACGCATTGGCCCCTGGAACTTCTAATTTTAAAATAAAGTGACTACTTAAAGCAGGTTGAAAGTAAAGAAGAACGCGCCTAAGTGCGCATTCTGTTTTACTATCAGCCTGCTTTAAGCTATCATATGTTTGAATATAGAACATATTTTTATGCTGCATATTCCTGACTGAATAAATTAAATTCCAGTTTCCAAATCCATTTTCACTACATGTATATAGGGTTATCTTTTATAATTCATTATTATGCTGCAAACTGACAAGCAGATCATATACTATTCAGAGCGATCATTGAGGAACCCTCTCATTTTGGTATTAACTGTTTGCATAGGAAAAATCTCCTTACAGGTATACTATCTGTAAATGACGTGTGAACTCGTCACTAAGGTTTATATGGCTATTACAAGATTGACCTACATATCCCTATACAGTGATGGAGTATCTTGATATACTGCAATACAAAATTTCAACTCTGCATCAAGCAGCCACCTGTACTATGAGAGCTGTACACCTGGTTGTTGGGGAATTGGTGAATAATTTGTAATTTAATTTTTGGATTCGAGATTGTTTCAGGTTTTCAGAAACTTCCGGCTTAATAGAATCCAGTTTTCGAAATCATAGTGCAGTTAGGATCCAGAGAAGACGTAGGGTAACTCGGCAGCTGATCTGGATCCAAAATGGATATGGATGCTGATATATTAAAATTAATTTCTTCAAGGCATTTGACCTATATTTGAATGTTTGCAAGACGATAAATATGAAGCCGTAATATCGTAGCAGCATTTGGGTTGAAATATTGATATGTATGTAGGTTACCCTTCATTTAGCTAAGCGCAAATTAATTCACATCTACAAATAGTTTGAATCCAGATCGGAATTCGAGTAACTCGGTGTTAGCTCAGGGTTCCAACTGTCTACTAATTGAACAGATGCATATACGTTGAAAAATAAACATAAAAGGCGATATTTGAAAATGTTCGCAGACGTGAGATATGAAGCAGACGACGTTTCAGATTGATAAAGGGGTTTCTGCTGGTATTGATTAAGCTCGCGCGCTGCAGCTGCAACTAGAGTAGTCTTGAAGGCAAGTTCTGCAAATACGATCAAACCTTGATAAACCGAGCTTCATTAAGTCGAACCTACCCAAACTTCTATTACGTTTTTTTCAATAATTCGAACACCTTAGGTTTGAATATACCCGTATTTCAAAGTTAAAACGTGGCTAAGCCACGTTTTAACATTGAAATACGGATATATTCGACTTACACGAGTTTGATTTATTGGGGGTTTACTGAAATACGTTTAATGCTATTTGTTATATGTGCACCGAGTATTTAATGCTTTGAATACTGAAAAAAGTAATGCGCTACAAAAATGTCGTCTGCTACATTATTAAATTTATTAATTCAACTGTATAGGTGGTGAAAAACAAATCATGTGACGAGCAGTTTGGATACTGATCAGACGCTGAGATACAACTTACATGCTGTCTGATCTGGATCTAAACAATTTGCATATGGACAGGCAATTTACAGGTTTGGCGCTCAAGTAGTTAAATATTGATATTTGCAATAGATATTTCGCCCTGCCTCCGACAAGACTATCAATAATGTACCGCGCATAAAACATGGTAATTTCTTGATAGAAATGCAGTTAGAATGTTGGAGACGATAGAAGAACTTTCAGAATGTATCCGAAATACTAAAAAATGAAATTAAAGTAATTTGAGATCATTTACATTACAGTAAACCCTCTCCGAACAACACCAACTGGGAGACAAAGAGTGTATGTGTTGTTCGGAGAGAGTTTTTATAGTGAGGGACATTGGCTTACAATTGAAAAACTGTTTGAATTCAGATCATACGCCGCGTAACGCGGCGTCTGATCTTGATTCAAGCTGTTTGTCACTCATCATTGTGGTTTTCTTCTGTCAAAATGTCCAATTTGTGACTTGAGAAAAACAGCCGACGACAAATTTAAGCAGACGGTATTGCAGCCTTGAAAAGTGTTGACATAATTGTATTGTTTGAGGACCAGCGACAAGCGTTGTTGTAAGGAGTGAATCGTTGTCGTTGTAGGGAGAGAGCAATGTACTGTATAAAAAGGCTTTAATTGCCGAACAATCGCTATTGCTGCCACAAACTTGTAATCTGCTTTAACTCTTTTCTTATCAAATATATCGTCTGCTTTAACCATTCAATCACAGTAACATCATATGTACTGGTTAAATACTATTATATGTTCTCTCGTTCCAAAATGAGATTTTACCGTTTAATCTGCCAACCATCATTTTAAGGAAAATAAGAGCACAGTTCTCCCTCCCTACAACGGCCCTCCCAACAACGATTCCTTACAATTATACTTGCCGCTGTTCCCAAAACAAATCAAGTATGTCTTAAAATTTCAATGATACAACTTCGTCTGCTTAAAATGTGTCGTCTGCTGTTTTTTCTCAAGGTTGCAGAGTAGTGGATATTTTGACAGAAGAAATATAATGACCAGTGACAAACAGCTTGAATCCAGATCAGACGCTGCGTTACGCAGCGTCTGATCTGGATTTAAGCTGTTTGCAAAAGAAGGCCAAGTCTTAAGTTTCCCTCCGTATAACAACATCCTCCGAACAACGCACAAAAGCTTTGTCTCCCATTTGGTGATTTTGTAGAGAGGGAGCACTGTATACTGTACTTTTAATCTTTTTGGCTCGGAGAGCCTATATCGAATCCTTTAGAAAAAAATTGGTGCGAGTCTAGCCCCCCCTACAAACAAATCCTGTCATACGGGGTTTACATATGCTATCTAACGGAGCTTCAGTTGCTGGATACGTCACTATCAGATAAACCGTGTAGCAGCACTGAGTTAAACTCAGGATCCTGAGTCTGTACCTGTGGTGATTTAAACACCGTATTTACTCCCTTGTAATAAACATTCACCTAGTAGTCTTAGCAGACGATGCATTATAAGACATGCACATTACAAAATTCTTAAGGGTCTTTAAGCGCTGCAGGTTTCTGCTTAATTATAATTATTTGCATGGCAATGGTAATGCAGAAACTCCATAATTAGCTTTCTGCATTACTTTATTCTACATTAAACTGAAAATCCGAACCTGCAGTACTACAGTACTTTGATTATGTTATCTTTATCGTATAATAATGTTTGACACGAACTGCGTGATTTATCGTGCTTACTCTTTCACTGCCAACGGAGCCAAAATGCGACTTTGCAAACAGTTTGGGTCCAGATCAGACGCCGCGTTACGCGGCGTCTGATCAGGACTCAAACTGTTTGACTCTCGATTGAATATTTTCACCGTAAAAAACGGTCTAAATCTGACTTGAAAAAATATTGCAGATGACATTATCAATGCAGACAATCTTTGGGCGGTGATAGGGGTTAATGCAGACGATAAAACTTGACAGTGAAAGAGTTAATCAATATGCCATGCAAATGTACATTTTATGATGAATAAATCCACCAATCTATCTATTTATCTACACCATAACATGTTTATAGTTTTGAAGAAAGGTCCAGTTAAAACATGTTGCAAGTAAAGCAGAATGTGCCTTACGGCACATTCCGCTTTACTTTCAGTCTGCTTTAAGTTACTATCTGCTAGAATAGAAAACAGTTCTTATGGTACATTATGACTGCATGAAGCGGGACTATTTTCTTCAGCGGAGAAATACATTAAAGGCGTAAGAATACGTATCTATGAGGTTATGCGTTATAGGTGGTCCTAGGCGGATGGGCTGTTTGTTTCGATATCTTAATTTCGCGGGATAAAATTTGCAACAGATAGTTGTAAATATTAAATGCAAATGAGCAATTAACATTTATTAGGAACTTCAGATATATGTAGCTTGTTTAGAATTTCTATGGGTTTTTTCTAACCCCTTCACTGTCATGACATCATCTGCTTTAAACAGCTGTCGTCTGCTTTTATTTCTCAAAACTAAAATGCAGGAAAATGACTAACGTGATATCCCCATGAGTGTCAAACAGATCAGACCGGGGTAAAGCAGTTGTATTTTAAGTAGGAATAGTTTACTAGGGGCTGGGGTCAATAATTGTTTTTAATCTTTGTCGCAAAACAGTTTTGAGCCTGATCTGACGCTGGAATATCCGGCGTCTGAGCTGGCCCCAAAATGTTTGCAATGAATATAATAGTATTAGAATATGCGCGTTTATTTGGAAAGAATAAAGTCTTAATCAGCCATTATATACGAATATTTTGAAGCAAATAACGGTTAGTAGACACCGATTTCTCTGGGAGCCTCATGAAAGATAGATATTGTCAAATATCAACTTTGAAAAACAAATTATGTACAGACGATCATTTAATTGATCCAGATGATCATGTTATTGACATAGATGATCGTTCTAAATAAATACCCTCATGGATCCATGACAGTTACGTACATGTGCCGATTACCAATGGCGATGCAACTTTGGTAAGCACTTGGACCCAGGATATCCGGTGTCTTACCTGGGCCCATGCTTTTAAAGCCTTTGAGTTGAGTCTTAAATCGTTCTCAAGCATTTCATTGGTCAGATTTGAGCCTAGGCTCAAATCTGACCAATCAAATGCTTAATACGAACTCAGACTCAACTCAAACGCTTTACAAGCACGAGGCCTGGCTTCAAAATGTTTGCACTTGATATACAGGTAATAGTTTTAGCATAAACGCGTTTACTGAGAAATAATAAGGTTTTATCTATTGTATACATATACGACTATTTTGAAGCAGATTTCTAGCAATTTTGAACAACAAATGTTGTACAGACGATCAGTTTATTGACATAGATGATCATTCTAAATTTACGTACATGAGCCGAATTTGATGGACATATCATCAATGGCGATGTCACTGTGGTATGAGCTACCCACTTCCGCTTTCACCAGGATGCGATAGTCATGTGGAATGACCGGTACTGGAATGAGTTGGGCCTTGGTGAACCATTGCTGGCCCTTGTCACCGGACATGCTGAACATCTCATGTTGACTATGGGAGCAGGCGTCCTGAAACGTTACAGCAGTTACAGTAGTGCGATCGTATATGTTGTCAAATTGTTATTATATTGTGCGTATTTCTAGAGTTGATTTATGGTCTATATTAAGTCCCATTTCCCTTCCCTAGAACTTTGCGTGATAATGGCAAAACTGTGGTACTGTCCATTTCCCCTTCCTAGAAATTTGGGGAATAATGGCAAAACTGTGGTACTGGCCATTTCCCTTCCCTAGAAATTTGTGCAATAATGGCAAAACTGTGGTACTGGCCATTTCCCTTCCCTAGAAATTTGTGCAATAATGGAAAAAATGTGGTACTGGCCATTTCACTTCTCTAGAACTTTGTGCAATAATGGCAAAACTGTGGTACTGGCCATTTCCCTTCCCTAGAAATTTGTGCAATAATGGCAAAACTGTGGTACTGGCCATTTCCCTTCCCTAGACATCTGTGCAATAATGGCAAAACTGTGGTACTGGCCATTTCCCTTCCCTAGAAATTTGTGCAATAATGGCAAAATTGTGGTACTGGCCATTTCCCTTCCCTAGAAATTTGTGCAATAATGGCAAAACTGTGGTACTGGCCATTTCCCTTCTCTAGAACTTTGTGCAATAATGGCAAAACTGTGGTACTGGCCATTTCCCTTCCCTAGAAATTTGTGCAATAATGGCAAAACTGTGGTACTGGCCATTTCCCTTCCCTAGAACTTTGTGCAATAATGGCAAAACTGTGGTACTGGCCATTTCCCTTCCCTAGAAATGTGTGCAATAATGAAAAAACTGTGGTACTGGCCATTTCCCTTCCCTAGAACTTTGTGCAATAATGGCAAAACTGTGGTACTGGCCATTTCCCTTCCCTAGAAATGTGTGCAATAATGAAAAAACTGTGGTACTGGCCATTTCCCTTCCCTAGAAATTTGTGCAATAATGGCAAAACTGTGGTACTGGCCATTTCCCTTCCCTAGAAATGTGTGCAATAATGAAAAAACTGTGGTACTGGCCATTTCCCTTCCCTAGAAATTTGTGCAAAAATGGCAAAACTGTGGTACTGGCCATTTCCCTTCCCTAGAAATTTGTGCAATAATGGAAAAACTGTGGTACTGGCCATTTCCCTTCTCTAGAACTTTGCGCGAAAATGGCAAAACTGTGGTACTCGCAATGTCCCTTCCCTAGATCTTTGTGCAATAATGGCAAAACTGTGGTCCTGTCCATTTCCCCTTCCTAGAAATTTGTGCAATAATGGCAAAAATGTGGTACTGTCCATTTCCCCTTCCCTATAACTTTGTGCAATAATGGCAAAACTGTGGTACTGGCCATTTCCCTTCCCTATAACTGTGCGCGATTATGGCAAAACTCAGGTATTGGCATTTCCCTTCCCTAGAACTTTGCGTGATAATGCAAAACTGTGGTAGTCGCAATGTCCCTTCCCTAGAACTTTGCGCGATAATGTCAAAACAGTGGAACTGACCAATTCCCTTCCCTAGAACTTTGTGCAATAATGGCAAAACTGTGGTACTGTCCATTTCCCTTCCCTATAACTTTGTGCAATAATGGCAAAACTGTGGTACTGGCCATTTCCCTTCCCTATAACTTTGTGCAATAATGGCAAAACGGTGGTACTGACCATTTCCCTTCCCTATAACTTTGTGCAATAATGGCAAAACTGTGGTACTGGCCATTTCCCTTCCCTATAACTTTGCGCGATTGTGGCAAAACTCAGGTATTGGCATTTCCCTTCCCTAGAACTTTACGTGATAATATCAAAACTGTGGTACTCGCAATGTCCCTTCCCTAGAACTTTGCGCGATAATGTCAAAACAGTGGTACTGAACAATTCCGTTCCCTAGAACTTTGCGCAGTAGTGGCAAAACTGTGGTACTTGCAAAACCATTTTCCTTCCCTAGAACTCTGCACGATTATGGCAAAACTGTGAATTGAAGGACATCTGAATCCGGATCAAATGCCAAATAACACCTCATCCGGATCCAAACTGTTTACAAATGTCATCAATACACATGCCTAGCAGGAGAATGGTTAACCCTTTCACTGCCATAATGACCAGGGCTCCAGATAAGGGGAGTATTTCAAAACCTAAAATCTTTATTTCTGCATTAAACCCTATGGTGTCACTACTCATTAGAATCGTCTCTTCGAGGCGATTCTAATCAGTCTTAAACCATAGGATTTGGTGCTAAAATAAGTGTGAAAATGTTGGATTTGTTCAGTTTACTCCCTCTTATCTGGAGCCCTGATGACGTCACACTTTCAGTACCACAACGTGGTCTGTTTATACAAACTTATCGTAAATTAAAGTGAGTTTTTATTTCGAAAGTTTAGAATTTTAGGCAGTTTGACTTAAAAACATTCTTACGAGTGTCAAACAGTTTGGATTCTGATCAGACGCCGCGTCACGCGGCGTCTGATATGGATCTAAACTGTTTGCATATGTTAGTGTTATCAAGATTGAAAAAGAAATTGTTCAATGAGGTTTGCTTATCTTCAACTAAAAGACTATGATAAAATATATATTCTCTGACATGCACGCAAATGTCCCATCAAATTGCATAAGAAGTGACCACTTGAATAATCTCGTCGAATTATGGGTAAAATGTATTGGTTTTCTTTTCATGAAAGTCTCCCTTAAATGTTAGATACACTACGCGTTTTCACTTATCCTGCCTTTGCGATTTGTCCAGTAAGATTTAAAAAGATATGTTCTTCTGCTTTGCATCTAAGCTGTTTGCAAACGTTAACTATTTTACTGCCATGTTTTATCGTCTGCTTTAACCCTCTTACCGCCAAAATATCGTCTGCACTGATAGTGTCGTCTGCGATATTGTTTAAGTCAGCTTAAGGATTGTTTTGACTAAAGAAATGTCGATACGAGTGTCAAACAGTTTGGACCATGATCAGACGCCGCGTTACGCGGCGTCTGATCAGGATCCCAGCTGTTTGCAAATTCGCCTTTTGGTGCCATGCACACTGAAAAGTAAATGATGTCAAGTTTAGTAATCTAGCATAAAACATAAGTTTGAATGTATACCTCAAGGAACACTTTGAGACTTCCGGTGTCAGATCCGTACATATTGTAGGAGAAAGTAAAGCACGCTTGTTGCTTGGCAGGCATCAAATGAGATATCAGAATAGCATCATCATGTAGGACACGTGGTGAGGAGGCCTCGATAAACGCGTAATGTCCACTGACTGAAATAAGAAGACAATAAAAGGGGCTCAAGATAAAGGGGTGGGGGTATTTCAAAAAACTAAAACATTATTTTTTAAGAACACAATAAAAGGGGCTCTAGATCAAAGTACTGAAGAACAGCAGGCTCGGGTTTCAGTTTAATGTAGAATAAAGGTAATGCAGAAAGCTAATTATGTAGCTTCCACATAACCCTTGCCATGCATTAAACAGTACCCTGCTTAAGGACACTAACGATGTTTGATATGTGCATCTCTTATAATGCATCGTCTGCTATGGCTAATAGATGTACATAACAAGTCACTCCACGGAGTAAAAATTTAAACTGTGTGGTATCACAGGTACAGACTAAGGATCCTGTTACACAGTTTATCAGATTAATAGGAATCTGATAGTGGCGTGCTCAGCCGCTAAAGCTCTTTTAGAAAGCCTATTTAAATCCCGTATGACAGAATTTTTTGTAGGGGGAGCCAGACTCGCGCGTCACTCAAACTTACGATCCCAATAGGCTCACCCGAGTCAATAAGGGGGTATTTCAAAAACTAAAACCTTAATTTCTGCTTAAAATCCTATGGTGTCACTACTTTTTAGAATCGTCTCAAAGGGACATTTATAATTTCTAATGAGTAGTAACACCATAGGAGTTGGTGCTGTATGGGCGAGAAAATGTTAAATTTGTTCAAATTACTTCCTCTTATCTTGAGTCCTGCATAAGGCGTAAATATATTGTTGCTTGAGCATCACTATGAACATCAATAGATAACTTGTAACAATGTTAGAATGATTTGAGCAGGGTCTGAGATCATTCTGAGGCTTTTTGTTAGTTACTGTTTTGCACGTGCTCAAATCTGACCAATCAAAAAGTTTGAAAATGATATCAGACTCATCTCGAACTCGATGACCCTGACACGGTGAAATTGGCTATGTGGCTAATATAAAATGGCTAAAATCGCCTTTAGTGAAGTATATAAAATAAAGAAATCGTAGCAGTGCATTAACGTGGATTAGATCACAGTTGTGAGATATGATTGTGTATCTAAAAAATGGAAACCGTGAAATTATGAGAGATAAGGATCCAAACTGTTTGTCACTCATAACGATACTTCCTTGAACAATTTAGAGCAATTTTAATAAAACTGAAAAAAGATTTGACACCGACAAATGCTGCGTCTTATCGTGACTTAAACCGATTAACTATAGTTTTTTTCTACGAATGTGATTTAACCCCTTCACTGCCGTGACGTCATCAATTTTAAACAATTGTCGTCTGCTTTTATTTCTTAAATTTTAATTTTTGCTGTTTTGACTGAAGAAATATTGAAATGCGTGTCAAACAGTTTGGATCCTGATCAGACGCCGCATAATGCGGCGTCTGATCAGGATCTAAACTGTTTGCAAAACTGTTGTGCTCGGGGTAAGGGAGTGAAGGGGTTAAATACGCAAAACTTGACAAACTTTGCAGACGACATTTGCAAACGCAGACGACATAATAACAGCAGTAGGGATAAATTCAGCCAATCATTACCGGTATTTAATGTATGATCAGCGTTTGGTCCTGTGTCCTTGGATGATGTTGGGCCAGAAAATCTTAACCAGTCGAACTTGTCTGTAGTGCTCTGAGTCCAACCACACCAGTCGACTTCAAACGTACACTTTTCAACAGCAGGACCTGTATGAAATTACATAAACTACCCGATAAGCAGAGCTTCCATTTCTCCTGATTTTTCTGAATCTTCGGATTTTTCTTAATTTCTCCAGACCAATGGATTTTTCCCGAAATCTTCGGATTTCTGCTCTTACTTTTAAAATTTGAAATGTTATACGTTTTTTTTTTACACAGGAAACATTGATATGGGTGTAAAACAGTTTATATTCAGATCTGACGCCGCGTTACTCGGTCTCTGATCTGTATCCAACCTGTTTGCATAATTATGTTAGTATTATAGTGCAATGACACCAAATGGTTAATGGTACGATTCCTAATATCGCGCTTGAAAAGTTTTAAATCTGAGGATTTTTATGAGCAGCTTATGGTAACCCTGGATAATATTTTCACACATAATACAGCTTTGTGCTTCTGTTACACCCATGTATATAAAGTGGAATCTTCTGTGCTTTTACCATACCGGCATATTGGAGGAGTCGATTTTTCATTCAAGGAGTTTCTGGTCTAAATTCTTTTCATTTTTCATTGACAGAAATAAATGATAGCAAAGCACAACGTTGCGTCTGGTCAATGCCCATACTGTTTGACTGTCATTATCTATTATAAGTTATATCACGTGTGTTTGGGGAACAGTCAAAACTATTGGCCCGATGTATCAAGGAAGACTTTTGAACTATCGGCCTCGGGCAACAGTTCGAAATGTTTTCCCTGATAACGAGACCATAAACTGTTTGTTATGGAAAAAGTATTTTGAATTATTATTGATTAATTGATTGATTAATTGATTGCTTGATTGACTGATTGGAAAGGTTTAATGGCTTACCGTTCACAGTCACGTTAAATGTTGTATTCAGTGAATTGCTGCCGCTGGTTGCCTTGCACTCGTACACACCTGCGTCACCGGAAGTGACATGGCTTGCCACGTTCAGTGTCTGCTCTGCAACAGGAATGTCCAAGTATGATTTCAGTTTGTTTTCTGATATCTTAATATGCCCTGTCAAATTATGCGGTTTAAAAAAGAAATGTCGTTTTATCGATTTTTAAACACCATGTGTGATTTGAATCGGTTAAAATATTTTTTGAAAATCCGTTTTAAATCAAAAGTAAGTCAAGAACAAGACTAGTCCACATGTGCACAGTTACATGATATGGAGCTATCCTTCAACGACTGTCACAAAATATAATGTCGTTCCAGGGGTTCATTAATGAGACTAGACTAAGACACGCTTTTGTTGTTATATATACTCACACGAAAAGAAGAGTATGCCCATGGTAAAAGAGGTAAAAATATATATTAAAGAAGCAAAATACAGGTAGATCTAAATTTGGATTCATGTCCGGAGAGTAAGCCGGTCAAGGTACGACGCTTCTGATCTGGGTCCACTGTTTGCAAAATATCAATTACAGTGCTCCCACTCTACAACGACACCCAATGGGAGACAAAGATTATGTGTGTTGTTCGGAGGGAGTCGTTATAGGGAGGGAAAATTAAGATTTTGCTTACATTTGCAAACAGCTTGAATCCAGATCAGACGACGCGTAACGCGGCGTCTGATCTGGATTCAAGCTGTTTGTCACTCGTCATTATATTTATTCTATCAAAATCCTCACGTGTTTGTAACTTTGAGAAAAAACAGCAGACGAAAATCTTAAGCAGACGATATTGCATCAGTAAAAGCGTTAGACATAATTGTCCCGTAAAGAGAATTGCGGCAAGGTTCGTTGTAACGAGGGAGTCGTTATTGGGAGGGCCGTTGTAGAGAGGGCACGCTGTAAATGCAATCGGCAAGCAGCGGGTCAAGTGGGCGTGGTTATCATTTTACATACTTGTTGTGGTGATGGGACATCCGCCTATCTTCTTCCAGTGGTAGACAGCGGGTGGGATACCCGATATACCACAGCTCAGTGTTAGTGATGCGTTCAAATTTTTCGTAATTGGTTGACTCGCGGCTCCCGATGTTCTTGTAAGTGAAGCTGTAGCAAAGAGAAGCAATATTGAATCAGGGCTGCCATAAGTTGATTTTGAAAAATCCTAAGATTTTCAAATTTTCTATTTTTCAAACGCGATTACTTAAAGCAGGTTGAAGGTAAAGCAGAATACGCCTTAAGGCGCATTCTGCTTTACTTTCAATCTGCATAAATCTACAATCTGCAAGAAAAAATCAGAAGATTTCGGGAAAAATCCAGAGAAATGGCAACCCTGTTGAATTGATAGGTATACATCGGTGGCGGTTGCACATAACTCAATTTAATTCATTCCTCCATGAAGAAAATAGTTACACTTTATACATTCATGAATATATACTATAAGAAATAGTTTCCATCACTAACAAACGGTAGCTCAAAGAAGGCTGAAGGTAAAGTAGGATACCTTAAGGGGCATTTTGCTTTACTTTCGTACTTTTTAAGTGCTCATCTGTCATGAAAATGCGTAAAAAAGGCGGAGATAAAGAGTTAAACCCTTTTCGGATGAAACCCCGATAACCCCGATTTGCAAACGGCTTGGACCAAAACTGTTTGACATGCAAAATTCATTCTCCTTTAGTCTGTCGTTTACCCATTTGTGCCCACGATCCCATATATGGAACATGGGCAAACAGTGTAGACTCTGATCAGACGCCGCATTATGCGGCGTCTGGTCAGAGTCTACACTGTTTGCTGATAGGAATTTAAATATAAAACTCATATAAGCATTCTTTTGTCAAATACCAAGAATCCAAGTCTGAGAAAAAAGAGAAGATGGTTATATATAAAAATACATGCAATAGTATAGCAATAAATTGGTTAATTCGATTTGATACTTTTCATAGGTCAAGAGGTTTTTCGAACCGATTTTATGTATGTTTGTAGTTTTGTATGTCACCTTGCAGTAAAAAAAAAACACACACTGACGGATACTTTCGTCGTATTTACATTTCAGGGCCCCGATTCTTAAAACTTCGTACGACAAATATTGTCGTAAGTCAGATTATACAAGTCCCAATTATTATTTATTTCTCATTCTAATCCTGTCTTGTGATTTCTCTTTGGAATTGTCTTTTCAAGACGATTCCAAAGAGATGTCACAAGACAGGATTAGAATGAGAAATCAGAAATTAAATGTATTTTTACGACAACATGTGTCGTAAGAAGTTTCATGAAACGGGCTTCAGCCGCACAAACGAGAAAACCATACATAAATCTGCAGTACTTTTTTACGCTTTACGCGGGCTCTGATTAGGATCAAAACTGTTTACAAATAGCCATGTTAACAACAGGGTATGGCAAATAAGGGGCTAAAGAGGATCTCATATAGACATACATTTGCATTTGCCTGGGTAATATTCGATGTCATCAATCGCAATATCACCGGTTCCCCCGGAACCATGGACCCCTTTGATGAGTATGCGGTGGGTGTGCGACACAGACCGAAGCTGTATTTGGGCCATGTGCCAGTCTGTTCCTTGGTTCCCGGCCATGTGAAGAAGAATGGAGTTAGGGGTCGTGCTGTTACATGCCTAATGAGAGAGAAAAACACATTACACCCTGTAAACGAAGTTCAGGCCATTTAAACCTAAATATCCCATAGCATATGTTTCTAAATGCTTGAAAATAGGTCTACTTAAAGCAGGTTGAAAGTAAAGCAAAATTTACTATCAATCTACTTAAATCTAGTCATGGAGGAATTGTATAATTCCTCCATGATCTAGTCTACCACCTGCTTAAATAGTAAAACTATTCCTTAGGCCTATGATACATATTCATGGCTGTACAAATTTGAATTATTTTCTTCAGCAAAGGAATAAAATGAATGCGCTAAAAGGCGCTTCTAAGTGGAAAATGGTTAAATTAAACCAAACAAAGATTGATTCATTTTCCCCTTAATTTTAATGATTTTAATACGGTTTTTAGGATTCTGAAAATATTTGTGGCATTTCGACACAGTAATCGAGGAATCTAGTCATGCTAATCCAATATCGGAGGATGCAGTTAAATGCGAGAATATCTGGTGTACTATTTTGGGGGAAAGGGATACACTGAACATCTAAAAAAAAAATCAAGATTAAACTAATCTAAAATATTGGGAAAATAGTCATTTTCAATGGTTAGACCATTGCGTTAAGTAAGTTCTACTGCTGAATATTGAACTTATGTAGTTCTGGATCTAGTTTCTTCCATTAGAGAGAAAACGTCGATTAATTAGCTGATAAAGATTATATATATCTACCAATGATTAAAAATGTTTTAATGTGCAATAGATATATCTGTATTTTTTTTAATGGCTAATCTTTGAAATAACAACTGATTAAAACCTATCAATTTCAACGGTTAATCAGTACATATTATGATGAACGCTTTTTAAAGACATCTTGTTTGATTTAATCTAGAACAAAAGCAATACAGACAAGGCGTCTAATAAAGGCTTTTGCATAACTTTCGTATTGCATAATCGGCATTAGCCGTAAAACTGCAAATCCATATAGGATATGTCATGAGTCGATGTTTAAGACAAGCTGATCTCAAACGAGTCTATATTTGAAATGTTATTAAGCGAGCCTTGGCGAGCTTAAAAACTTTTCTATTCTAGACAAGTTTGAGATCAACTTGTCTTAAACATCGACGAGTGACATATTCTTTTTCTCACATTACCAACAATTAAAGCTATTTTTAAAGCAATATGCATTTTTTGGAGCCCCGGTAACGTCAAAACGCCGTTATAAATAGTGACATTATATAGTGACGTCGTCAAAGTGATCTTACACATGTTGGAGATATAGTGCTGCAAACGGGAGACAATATCTCACATATTTAGGGGGTCAACTGGTCCTTGCCTGTAAACATAGGTTTCTATATACCAAAATGTTCGTCTAAGCCTGTAGCTATTGGATCCGGTTGATGCAGTTGGCAAAGCTGATGGACAACATCGCAATTCAAGATGGCGTCCAAGATGGCCGCCGGTAATACTGAAAATCCCTTACGACTTAGTTGTCGGTGCAATTTTCGAAAAAATCATATAAATTTGCCTCAAATTTATTCGAAACATATCAAATATGTATTTGGAACAAAGAATTTATAAATATTGGCATTCAAAATCAAGAAAACTTTCAATATGGCTCCCAAAAAAGCATATTTTGCGCTTTTTCTCATGATAATGAAATTTTAACTAATGAAGAACTACAGATATTTTGTTAATGACACTGGTTTCTTTATACTAAAATGTCTGTCTAAGTCTGTACATTATGGAACCAGTTGCTGCATTTAACAAAATTTTGGTTAAAGTAGGCCATTTATGATTGTTTCCAAAATGGCGCCAATTAGATATATATATATGCACTTCATATATAAGTGGACATTTTCATATATAGAAAAACCTGAGCTCGTTAATTCAAATTTTGATAGAAATGGTTCACTTGGTGAAGCAAGCAAGACATTTGGCACAAATACTCCTAAGGGTTTATAGTTTTCAAAAATGTCGTTAGCTACCTATAAAATCTAATATGGCGGCCATTTTTCAAGATGGCTGCCGTGTGAAGTCAAAATATGTACAAAATGTCAGATGTTCATGTGTACATTTAATTTTAAAGGTGTAATTGAACATTTCAAGTTCACAGTATTCTTAATATCCTTGAATCATATTTAAAAACGTACATTATTGCACTGGAACACTTTTTATTGAAAATTGCAGAGATTTTATGATCTTGAAAAATATTTACCGCTTAAAGCAGGGTGAAATTAAAGCAGAATGTGCGTTGCATTGATCAAACCAAATGTTATATAATCATCATCATCCGGTTTAGTTTAACCAGGCGATTGATTAGTCCTTCTCACGAGGGTAAGGCCTGGCTGTATAAGGATATTCGTCATCGTTGATCGCTATAGAAAACAGGGGTAGTTATGTGAAAAATTCTACTTTATTCTATCGTTAACCCATTTGTGCCCACGGTCCCATATACGGAACATGGGCAAACAGTATAGACTCTGATCAGACGCCGCATTATGCGGCGTTTGATCAGAGTCTACACTGTTTGCTGATAGGAATTTCAGTATAAAACAAAATGAAAATGAAAATTTTGACCAGGCATCCCTTTGATAAAAATGGACTAATCCAATATACATGTATAAACATGGAAGAATCCACTGTGCACAAGTAGGTCAAACGGAAGTTTTACTGTAGTTTCAGGGTAACCAGCTGATCACGACGCCGATGCATCTTGGGAAATATCACGCGAGGGTTTACGGTGTGATGTCAAAACTGCAACATGAAGATAAGTCCAAAGAAACCATTGACTAAATGAACAGTTTGTTAGTTAGTCCATGCATGGCTCTTTGAAAAAGCGTTGACTTAAACGGTATGGTCGACATGTTGCGCGGCAACTGATTGGCCGAGAGTTCCAAATCATGTGCTATAGGAGCAAAGTTAATTTAGAACCCCCATTTTCTGTCTTCTTGTTTCGCGCTTAGACGAAACTTTATACATGGAAACAACTACTGTAAGATATAGGTTATAAAAATAATAAAATATTCTTGTTCATATTTTATTGGATTATCATACTGCACCCAGTTGTATAAACTTTGGTTAGTTTAACTATCCGTAACACAGTTTTCATTTCTTCTTTAAAGTTCCCAAACATCCCATACCCCGTCCCCTCTCCAATGAAGGGGTGTGACATCTCCGAAAATTAAATGGTTAAGGAAAAACCTTTTAGTGCTCTGAGTAAATATTTTCAAATATCAGTGTAGACGATTAGGTATAAAGGTATTCTAAACAGTAAGGCTGTGCTCGATTATCAGTCCGGAATTGACGGAATTGATAGAATCGAAATCGAGTGGTCTGGAATTCCATTCCGGAACAGTTCTATCAGTTCTGTCCAAGGGGGTGGTGTGAGCAGAATTGTGACGTATCATCATGGTTCCCTGCACAATTTACCAATTCTTCGACAGCAAAGTTATACTAAGCAGGGAACCAGACTACCATATTTGCAAGGGTTCAATTCCGGTTTTACTTGATTTACAAATTCCATGCAATCGTTCCAAACAGTTCTGGAACTGATAATCGAGCACGCTCTAAGTGTCTGTACTTGCCTGGTCCTCTACATTCAATGACCCTTCCGTTCTCCCGTTCATGTTATACCAAAATGACAGACACATACCAGGGGTTTGTCCAAGATCAGGGGACACAAATTCTGCGAAATTTCCACTTCGGCCGTTAGAAGTTTCCATGTATACGTAATGACCTGTAAATGAAAACGGAATTTCCAGTATTACAGTTGAGAAAATGTTATTCTTTCCCAACAAACGCGTTTACGCTAAAACTATTATTTCCATTGCAAACAGTTTGGAACCAGATCAGACGCCGGGTAATCCGGCCTATGATCAGGCTCCAAACTGTTTGCCACTCTGATAAACATAAATAATCAGAATTGTCGAAAAGGTGACGTTTTCTTCACAATAAATTATAAGTGCAATGGGTTTGCGTTTAAACGGGAAAGAATAACGTTTTCTCCACTGTACTGTAGAGTCATTGAGGCTATGCTTGCTCGTCAACCCTATTTACAGCTCTGGGACCGTTTCATAAAACTTCGTACGACAAAAACGGTCGTAAGTCAAAACTTTGAAATACATTTAATTTTTGATTTCTCCATCTAATCCTGTCTTTTGTGACATCTCTTTGGAATCGTCTTTTCAAGACGATTCCAAAGAGATGCCACAAGACAGAATTAGAATGAGAAATAAATGATAATTAAATATTTTATAATCTTACTTACGACAACATTTGTCGTACTAAATTTTATGAAACGGGCCCCTGTATTGTAAGACTGCCATCATAGTGGCAGTAAAAAGATCAACTCAGACAGAGACGACCGACAGTTTTGAAGACAAAAACGAATAGACTTGTTTAAGTTCAACAACGGACAGTAAGTTCTCATCCCATAAGGCTTCTCCATAAATATGCCTTTTACGATTTTAATTTATTTTTCTCCATTGACAAAATGAGTACCACTTCACTTAAGGCGCTTTCTGCTTTAGCTTTACTTTCAACCTGCTTTAAAAGGTCACCTGTCTTCAAAACTAGAAACAGGCTATGGGGTAATGGGTTAAACAGACTGAAGAAAGTAAGGCAGATCGCATTGTGCTCTATTTTCAGCCTGTTATACGAAACCATCTGTATTCAAAACTGAAAAACAAGCTATGGAAAAGAGTTAAAAAATATACCTTTAGTAGTTCCGAATGTATGGTCATAATTCGGACCCGTTGCAGAAGTTGGTGTCCGTCCTGAAGTACGTGTCCAGTCCAGATTGTCCTTTTTACTATTCGTCCATAGACAAGACCCTGTTTCGAAGTCACAGTCCAGAGCACCGGTGGATGACGAGGCTAAGATTAATCAAAGTATTTGAGGTTACCCATGATAGTTTAACCCATTATCCCATAAATACGTCTTTTTTACGCCTTTACTTTATTTCTCTACTGCGGAAAATACTTTTAGTTTTATAAGTCATGAATATGAACTATAAGAAATAATTTGTATATTTTAGCAGATGATAGCTTCAAGCAGGCTGAAAGTAAAGCAGAATGCGCCTTAAGGCGCATTCTGCTTTATTTTCAACCTGCTTTAAGTGGTCACCTATTTTCAAAACTAGAATCAGTCTATGGAGTGTTGGGTTAAAAGTTGTCGAATCAAAAGAAAATGTCTTTCATAGTAGGAGTTGAAACTGTTTATATACCGGAATTTATACTAAGCCATGGAACTTTTATCGTTGAATAACACTGTAAAGAGTCAAACAAAAGCCAAACTATTTTGTAAATGGATTCATGAAATACGTGAATATAAGTCATAATAAACAGGGGCTACTTCACTCGATCAAGTCTAGTTAATAAAACTCGATAATACTTACTGCTACTTTGGATTACTACAGATTTTGACATTGATCCGAATGTATTGGTTGCCGTACATGTGTATGTTCCTAACTGGGCTGGTTGTAGACTATTTATATGTACTGTACCACCGCTCACATTGGCCGGGACACAGCCTCCGAGAGGTCCAGACCACGTGACAACAGTGTTAGGGCTTGAACTGGCACCACAAAACAGGTTCACAGGACTTCCCAGAGCGTATTTTACTGTACCGTTTGGTGTTAAGACGTCAATTTTAGGTTTAACTGGAATTGACAAATTCAGGTTACTACACAGTTTAATCAAAGCAAAGTCTGATTTTAGTGACTATAACAAACACATAACGAAGCTTAAAATTTAGTTGCAATATACATGTATATACATTAAGCAAAACGATGATTGGATTATGTGTCTATACAATGAGTGTTGCCAAAACAAATGTCCAATATATATGAAAATAAAAAATCATTTATTCGTAATACGTTGATATAATCTCTAGTAAACAATTCTTGAACATTTTGTTTCATTAATGAATCTAACCATAGTACATGTATATCTATTATACTTTTTAATTAATACTTTAATCTTACCAAAAAAGTAGTTCAAAATACATTCCAATATTTTATTTATACTATTCAATACATGTATAAAGTGTTGTTGGCTTAAAACTGTAGTAAAATTCCAATGAACCAGGGTGAGTATTAACAGCCGTGTGGCGCTTATTCTAAGCCATAAGATATGAAAATATGTTTAGTTCATAAGCAAATATGGCCATTTCCTATGAATGACCCACATCGATGTCAGTTTTGCACAACTAAGAGAATTGTTATTGTCAAAGTAATGTGCATCACTGTTTCCGCAAAGAAAGACCTCTTTTTAACGATGTATCACATATGATAATTATACAAGAAAAATGTCCAAGTAACAGTACGTTTAGACTGATCCTCGTACAACTACTCACTGATGCATGCGCAATCTTTTCGTAATGTAGCTCCGGATGGTCCAACGGGACCTTTGGGTCCAACAGCCCCCTTTGTTCCGTTCAGCCCTGTCGAAAATAATGAAAAAAGTTAAATAGAGAGAAACTTGTGTTGAAGGTCCTGGGGCTCGTTTCATAAAACTTCGTACGACAATGTTGTCGTAAGTCAGAACTTTAAAATACATTTAATTTCTGATTTCTCTATCTAATCCTGTCTTTTGACATCTCTTTGGAATCGTCTTTTCAAGACGATTCCAAAAAGATGTCACAAGACAGAATTAGATGGAGAAATAAATAATAATTGATACTTCTATAATCTGACTTACGACAACATTTGTCGTACGAAGTTTTATGAAACGGGCCCCTGGTACCCGTCTTAAGAAACGGCGTACGACAAACATTGCTGTAAGTCATATTCTTAAATTCTCAATTATTATTTATTTCCCCCATCTTATCTTGTCTTGTGACATATCTTTTGAATCGTCTTGAAAGGCAGTTCAAAAGTTATGTCTCAAGTCATGGTTAGATGGAGAAGTCAGAAATTAGACGTTTAGTAAAATCCGGATTAGGAGTTCAATTTTGGAAATCATGCCGTACTACCAATGAAATATGAGCGGACTCACTTGGTTATATACAAATAAGATAATGACATTGTGTGCAAACAGTTTAGACGCAGATCAGATGCAGAGACAGGACGCGGAATCTGATCCAGATCTATACACTATTTCCAGTCCCTACGAGTCCTTTTTCCAGCCGTAATATTCCTAAATAGTGGATGCTTTATTGAAGCAAATATTATTGGAGTTTACGGACGGTCGATTGCAGTAAACCCATTGTTTAAGCCTTAGACGTTAAGGCATTTCCTTTGAACTGCCTTTGTATCCACCTGGTTCTAAAGATAGGTCTTAACCCATTTATCGCCAATTCATTCGCAACGCTCGCACGCCGGTCGTACTCACGCCTTGAATTGGTTTGGCGTTTAACCCATTTATGCCAAGTGAAGTCTTCCTTGTTTATATCTTGGATTAGTCCATTTTTTTATCAATGGGATGCCTGGTTAAAATTTTCATTTTGTTTTATATTGAAATTCCTATCAGCAAACAGTGTAGACTCTGATCAGACACCGCATAATGCGGTGTCTGATCAGAGTCTACACTGTTTGACTATATACCATGGGATCGTGGGCACAAATGGGTTTATTATACACTTATTATTTTAACCCGAAAGGCGGTCACAATCTATTTGCTAGGAAGGTATAGCCATTGCATTAAAATCCTATTGTCAGACACATGTAGTTGAAATATTATCAATGTTAATAAAACATGTACATGTATTGTTTAAATATCATTATGGGCCACCTCGATCTTGGAAATGTTAAACACACATACACACACATTTATCACTAAACTGGTTTTAAAAACGCCGAAACAAAAATGCTGATATAAATAATACGCCGCTACGATAAGTCACGTGACACCACCGGGCCGCTGACTGCAAAATATTCCTTGTTACAGTGGAGAATCTGTTATTCTTTCCCGTTTAAACGCAAACGTACGCAAACGCAAAGCGCTAAAACGTAAAAAAGAACAACTTTTGGACAATTCTGATATTTCATGTTTATCTTGGTGGCAAACAGTTTGTAGCCTGATCAGACGCCGGGTTACCCGGCGTCTGATCTGGCTCCAAACTGTTTGCACAGCAAATAATAGTTTTAGCGTAAACGCGTTTATTGGGAAAGAATAACAGATTCTCCACTGTACTAGTTAAAGTAGGCTTTACTGTATAACATGATAGCTCAGGCAAAGGTTATAGTTATAATTCTAACCAACGAAGGCTAAACTAACTCATTAACTTATTCATAACTGACAGGTCAATAAAATCGGACTAGGAACATGAACTGTGTAGTTCTAATGATATCCAAAGCAACCGTTTTATTCAGAGTTCCAATTGCAAATTGGGCCTTTAACCACATAAAAGAACAAATGTATGTATTTTAACCCACCTCTGTCTCCTTTTTCTCCCTTCTGTCCAATAGTTCCATTTTTACCCATCGGTCCAATGGGTCCAGTAGTTCCGTTGTTCCCTTTCTGGCCATGTATACCTGGAGGACCATGTTGGCCCGGCAAACCCTTTATACCAGATGCTCCGTGCTCGCCCTTCAGTCCTTGAAGGCCTGCATAAAACAGTTATTTGACTTTACATTCGAAACTCTGCGAAGAAAACCCATTGATGATGATACAAATACAGTGTTCCCTCACTACAATGGTCCTCTGAACAATGAGTCCCTCCTTACAACAACGCTTACCGCTTTTCCCCAAAATAAAACAGTTGAGTCTATCTTTCACAGATGTAATATTGATCTGCTTAAAATTGTCGTCTGCTGTTTTTCTCAAAGTTACATTATGGATAAAACATAAAACATACTGACGAGTAACAAGCAACGTGGTGCGGCGTCTGATCTGGATTCAAGTTGTTTGCAAATGTAAGCCAATTTCCCTCCCTATAACAACTCCCTCCGAACAATAAACAAAATATGTGTCTCCCATTGGGTGTTGTTGTCAAGAGTGATTACCGTAAGCGGTAGTACATGTATAACCAATTTTAGCCTAATTGTCTACTAAAGAAGACATTGGCAAACAGTGTAGATCCTAATGAGACGCCGTCAGGGGATGCATTGTATGCTATTTATTGAGAAATGTTTTGCTATATATAGGCAAACATTGCAGTGTCTATAGACAACCTTTGTACATTATCATTTTATGCGTTGTATTATAATATATATTATATTTTCCATGACGTGACGCGGCGTCTTATCAAGATCCAAATTGTTTGGCACTCTCACTAATATTTGTTCAGTCAAAACTCCAAATGTTTCAAGTTGGCATAATGTTACGACGTTTTTTGCGGACTTACGACATCTAGTTAAGTCATTTACGCCCAGTATATTCATCCATGTTTTTATATTGGATTAGTCAAAGGGATGCCATGTCAAAATTTTCGTTTTCATTTTATTTTATATTTCTATCAGCAAACAGTGTAGACTCAGATCAGATGCCGCATTATGCGGCGTTTGATCAGAGTCTACACTATTTGCCTATGTCCCATATCCCATATCCCATATCTGATTGTTGGCACAAATTGGTTAAGTCAGGCGTTTGAATTCACCGATCTTATGGTCAACTGCGAAACACATATTTGATATGCATATATAGATGATTTAATGACAGGGTTTAGTTTAGTTTATAATCTTAAAAGGTAGAGAAACCCGTTAAAGAATCAATGTAACTGATAAATATAGTTTACCTCATTTACCCATGAATCTTCAAAACGGACGATTTTAGATTTAAATTAGGTGTTTTGTCCGTTTTTTAATATTTATTGATTTCTAAACAATATATTGTAATACTTTTATCTGAATTATACAGATTTGAAGAAAAATGCATACCTATTGGACCTTGGGTACCATTCACACCAGGTAGGCCCTGTGGTCCTGAAATGATAAATACATGTACAGTAAACCTCTCTAAAAAGGCAACCCCTGTACTACGGCCATTCCTCTACTACAACTACTAAATTGTGTTAATTATTTGGTGTTTAATACAAGTGACTGCTTAAAGCAAGGTGGCAGTAAAACAGAAAGCTCCTAAAGGAGCTTTCTGTTTTACTGCCACCTTGCTTTAAGCTGTCACCTGTCTTTTATATAATCAATTAGCCTTCGTTTAAGTGGTCGTAATAGGCTAAAATAGAGAGGTTTTACTAAACATAGATTGACTGAGAATAGTACAAATTGACAAAATATTTAGACGGCTTAGTGTTGTTGTTTTGTTGTTTTTTCTCAAAAAAAAAAATAACTTGAAAACAAAATACCAGCAATGGATATCAAGAACATTCGAAAAATAGAGTTTATCCAGATCTACAAGCACTCTACATATACGGCATATGTGCCCCGTTTCATAAAACTTCTTACGGTCGTAAGTCAAAACTTTAAAATACATCTAATTTCTGATTTATCTATGTAATCCTGTCTTGTGACACCTCTTTGGAATTGTCTTGAAAAGACGATTCCAAAGAGTTGTCATAAGACAGGATTAGATGGAGAAATAAGTAATAATTGAGACTTTTATAACCTGACTTACGACATAACTTGAAAACAAAATACCAGCAATGGATATCAAGAACATTCGAAAAATAGAGTTTATCCAGATCTACAAGCACTCTACATATACGGCATATGTGCCCCGTTTCATAAAACTTCTTACGGTCGTAAGTCAAAACTTTAAAATACATCTAATTTATCTATGTAATCCTGTCTTGTGACACCTCTTTGGAATTGTCTTGAAAAGACGATTCCAAAGAGTTGTCATAAGACAGGATTAGATGGAGAAATAAGTAATAATTGAGACTTTTATAAACTGACTTACGACAAAATTTGTCGTACAACGTTTTATGAAACGGGCCCTTGGTCTACGTTATTTGATGAGGAAGGAGATAAAACGTATTTTCCCTTATCAAATCTAGGTTTTATGAAAGGTTTACAGTATAATGAGTTTTAAACAGTGTATACCCTGATCAGATACCCGGGTTTACTCGGTATCTGATCAGAATTCGTATTGGTAATGAAATACAATACATTTGGGGGAGTAGGTGTTAGTGAAAGGCATCATTTACCGATTTCTCCTTTAGTTCCGTTAACTCCTTGTGGTCCGATGTCCCCTTTCGGTCCCTGCATTCCCGCCTTGCCAGGAAGTCCTATTTTACCGGGCAGACCGGTGTCTCCTTTCGTACCCTTATCACCTTTCTGGCCTGAAATAAGGTTAAAAAGGTTTCAGTACACTTGCATATGGGTCATATGACCGATGAACAATATTTGTAAATAGAGCAGACCAAGAGCACTAGGTGGGTGTATACCGACAGAGAACATATGGTTGTTGACACTGCCAAATGACGAAACGACAGGGGTAAGGATCAGACATTGTGTTTCGAATGTCGTATAGCTGTTCTTGGTCTACACTGTTGTCACTGTCCAGGACATATTTCCTTATAACGTGACTCAAGTAAAGGTACAAACCAATGTATATCAGGATATAGATTATTCCAGTGTGCCCCCCTCACTGCGTTATCCCGAGTACAGTGTTTCCTCTCTACAACGGCCCTCCCAACAAAGAATCCCTCCTTACAACGACCCTTGTCGTAGTTCCCAAAACAGGACAATTGTAGCGCTTATACTGCTGCAAAATCGTCTGCTTAAATTTTCGTCTGCTGATTTTCTCAAAGTTTTGGCAGTTAAAAAATTAATGACGATTGACAAACAGTTTGAATCCAGATCAGAAGCCGCGCTACGCGGCCTCTGATCTGGATTCAAGCTGTTTGCAAATGTAATCCAATTTCCCTCCCTATAACGACTTCTTCCGAACAACGAACACAACTTTTGTCTCTCATTTGGTGTCGTTGTAGAAAGGGAGCGCTGTATACAGTGGAGAATCTGTTATTCTTTCCCGTTTTTAAAACGCAAACGTACGCAAACGCAAAGCACTAAAACGTAGAAAAGAACAACTTTTGGACAATTCTGATAATTCTTGTTTATCTTGGTGGCAAACAGTTTGGAGCCTGATCAGACGCCGGGTTACCGGCGTCTGATCTGGCTCCAAACTGTTTGCACTGCAAGTAATAGTTTTAGCGTAAATGCGTTTATTGGGAAAGAATAACACATTCTCCACTGTAATGGTTCATTACGTATAAACAATTTCAATCTTGACCCGATGTCGCTTTACGTGGGTTTGATCAGGATCCAAATTGTTTAACAACTGTTTAAAATTTTAAAGTAAAAAAAATCTTAACTTTGAATTTGAAACGTCTTGACGTGAAGAAATGAAATGATTTATGCAAGTGCATACATGTTGGAATGTTAATTACAACGATCCCTTCCTAAAACGGCCCTCCATTTAACGACTCCCTCCTTACAACGACTTGTGTCCCAGTTCCCTAAACAGAACAGCTATGTCCAACCTATTCATGGTTGCAATGTCGTCTGCTTAAAATTGTTGTCTTCTGTTTTTCTCAAAGTTACATAATGGACATTTTTACAGAAAAAACTTAATGATGAGAATCAAACAGCTTGAATCCAGATCAGACGCCGCGTTACGTGGCGTCTGATCTGGATTCAAGCTGTTTGCAAATGTAAGCCACTTTCCCTCCCTATAGCGACTCCCTCCGACCAACGCACACGGTTTTTTTTCTCCCATTGGATGTCGTTGTAGAGAGGGAACGCTGAACTAATACGTACATGTATGCTGCCAAGTGCAACTTCTTTCGCAATTACAAACAGTTTGTATCCAGATCAGGTAACGAGCCGTGCGGCTTCTCTTCTGATCAGGGCACAAACTGTTTTAATTAAAATCATTGGTGTTTCTTAAGTTAACGATGTATGAACACTTGAGCTTCAGTGTTTAGATTAGGGAGTTTATTTATACTAGGCAGGCATTATTATGATAGAACGCAGTGCTCAATTAGGGACATGAAATGCTTTACAATTAATAGCTTATACTAGTAACGCATACAAATTCCATAACTCATAAAATGTTGCACAAGCGTAAGAAGCTCCGATGTTTTTGATGTTGTTTTTCTTGTGTTTCGTGTGGATGTACACTGTTGCAAAATGAAAGTTTGGCGTGAACCGTGGATTCAATGAGAACATTCAATCAATACAAACTACTTAATAATGTTGAATATGAAAAGTTATTTTTATGCATCGTTTAGGCCATTGTTCACATAATTGCTGTGGCTTAATGAGATGCAACAATGCTAAAATTGCACGTTGTTCCCTTTGCAATATAAGAGTTATTTCATGGTTTAAATGGTACCATATATGGATCCAAGGTATACAGTACTAGATCTAATAATTTGCATCAATTGTTCACTAATATCTTACATTTTCTTAAATTCAGAAAATCGCATTCTTACAGTGGAAAAGACAATATTGCATTGTATTCTTTGTAACAGACTGCTTGGAGTAAGATCAGGCTCCGGGTGAACCGACTTCTGCTCTGGCTCCAAATTGTTGGCAATGGGATTGGCTCTAACACTGGTGCGTACATTGAACGCGAGTTAACTGCGCATGCATGTATGTGTCGTTATAAGTTTACCTGGAACGCAGAGTTTTGAGCTATTCAGGCAGTGTGACATCAGCACTTTCTCCTGAAAGAAAGGTGGCATAAATGTAAATACGGTCCGTCTTAAGACCCCAAACCTCCCCAAACTTATCCAAACCTCCCAAAACCACTTTTAAAAGCAAGTTTTTATCATTCTAGCAGATTGTAGCTTAAAGCAGGCTGAAAGTCAAGCAGGATGCGCCTTAAGGCACATTCTGCTTTACTTTCAACCTGCTTTAAGAGAATACTTGTCTTCAAAACCAGGAACAGGCTATTAGGATAGTGAGTTAATATTTAGAGGTAATTGTGTAAAGTGATCTTAAGTTTTGTTCGAGTTGTTCCCCTTGAAAAGAAAAACATCGAATATTTAATTTTAAATTAACATTTTTTCATTGGTTTAGCTTAAATTTGCCATTTATAAGCTCTTTTTGATTAGATATTAAGGAATTTAAGTGGTTTGGATTGTTTTCAAGTCCTTTAGGCAGGTTTGGAGAGGTTTGGAGTGGTTTGGGGTTGTTTGGGGTCTTTAGACGGACCCATGTAAATATAACAAGAGTTGTCATGCAGAGAAACAACATAGCTCTCGGCTCACATTTTGAAACTTAAAAAACCCAGCATGGGGCCAAGGTCACAGTGGCAAACTTAACCCTTTCCCCCAAAGAAGCGACTTTTAGCATATTTAATTTATTCCTCCGCTGAAGAAAATAGTTCCAGTTTATACCCTCATGAACAGTTACCATAACAAATATTTTATATAGTATTGCAGATTTTAGCTTAAAGCAGGCTGAAAGTAAAGCAGAATGTGCCTTAAGGCACATTCTGCTTTACTTTCAACCTGCTTTAAGTGGTCACCTGTCTTTAAAACTAGAAACAGGCTATGAGGTAAAGGGTTAAACGTGTATGGAAAGGTGTTATCCATATACACATGCACTCCAAATATGCAAGCAATATAATATCTAGGGACATACGAGTTGTAAGCATATTTCGAAACCTAAAAACATATTTCGAAACCTAGGCGCGGGCCCTAATTTCATAGGCCAATGTCCCAGGGATAAAAGTGTGTGCATGCATGCAAAGGTCTTGACCATATGCATGCACACTGCATACCAAACTATGAAAATAATAACTCAAGAGACATAGGAGTAATGAGGATTTTCTTGAACTTAGTTACGTCATTCATGACGACTGCATCAACGCCTACAACGACAACAATGGCGATTACACCGGGGGTATTAACTCATTATCCCCTGAAACTTCCAATGGACATGTCCAGTTTGCTATAGAGGATGGTCCATTTTCATGCCAAACCTCCAACGCAACACCCCGGATATTCCAATTACTTCCAATATTAAACATGTCTTGACTCTTAAGTTAGTCTGGTCAATTCTGTAATGTGTGCATATCCTGGATAGATTTCTTCTGCAATTCATAGAGGGATAAATGGACAATACTCTTGATAAACAAAAACAAAATGAATTGGCATTTAGTCCCAAAAATATGGAATTTTGGGATAACAAGTTTTCAGAAATCTCATTCATATGCATTTTCAATGGGGAATGTTAACCAGAAAATTAGCGATACGTTTGGATAGATGGTTATTATTCGTCAGAAGTGTCAATGAAAATTCTTTGCCAATATTAACATCTTTGAGAACAGTACATGAATTTAAAAACACAAATAAAAACATTTAATCATTTTGTGTCAACTTTTCCATCGATTTAAAACACCCGCTCTGATATAAAAATGGAAGGGAACACGGAGGTGTTGCGTTGGCAGTTTGGCATAGTATATTTAGGGTGGTATTTTATACTACAGTTTACATGTATTTTACAAAATTACAAACAGTGAAGACCCTGATCAGGGGGCTCCTACAAGAGCCCACTGATCAGGGACTTCACTGTTTGCATAGGACAAGTGTACTCTTCACAGGTACACTTTTTGTGAGAGACGCATATATGCGTCACTAGGGATCAATGAGTTAAAATAAGGTCGTCTAGTACTTTGTACAGGGGAGCTTAAAGTCACATTGTGTTTTCAGACCTTTTCTTAATGTCTGAAATACAACAACGGTTAATAATAATAATGTTTGAACATTCTTATGGGCCAAACTGATCTATGAAATGATGAAGACGGACCTAAATCACCAAAAAGGCCGATTTAAAATCATAACAAACCGAAAATAGAACGTCTGTCATAAACATTACCACACGGCTTAGTATCACATGATACAGCCGAATTCAACTTCACTGGGGGCAACCGTAACTACCTCCGCCCGTCTATCCATCAGTCAGTTAGACTGTCACACTTTTTTGTCCGCTCTCTAACTCAAATATTTTTTATCCGATCTTCCACAAACTTGCTGAAAATGTTCATTGATATAAAATCAAGGTTTCGTTTGATTACTACTAAAATCGCATAAGGACTTTTTGAGTTATTGCCTGTTTATTAATAAAAAATGACTGTTTCAGTCATTTTTGCACTCTAAAACAAACAGTTTGTATCGGATATTCACCAAACATGCTGAAAATATTTATTCATATAAAATTTAGGTCTAGTTTGATTATTACTAAAATCGCATGTGGCATATCTGAGTTTTTGCCCTTTATGTATTAAAAAATGACTGTTTTCAGCAAGTTTTGCTCTCTAACACAAATACGTTTTATTGGATCTTCGCCAAACTTGCTGAAAATGATTATTGATATAAAATCAAGGTTAAGTTTAATTACTACTAAAATCGCATAAGGTATATCTGAGTTATTGCCTTTTTATTAATAAAATATGACTGTTTCAGTCATTTTTGCACCCTTACACATACAGTTTTTATCGGATATTCACTAAACTTGCTGAAAATATTTAATTATATAAGATTTAGGTCTAGTTTGATTATTACAAAAATCGCATGTGGCATGTCTGAGTGTTGGCCCTTTAAGTATTAAAAATGAATATTTCAGCACTTTTTGCTTTCTAACACATACAGTTTATATCAGATATTCACCAAACTTGTTGAAAATGTTTATTAATTTAAAATCTAGGTCAGTCATCTTAACTACCAAAATCGCACAAGGCATGTTGGAGTTATTGTCCTTGAATGACTAAAAATTTCATTTTTTAATTATTCAAGGGCAATAACTCAGACATGCCTCATGCGATTTTGCTAGTTATTGAACCTGACCTAGATTCTATACTAATAAACATTTGTAGCAAGTTTGGTGAAGATCCCAAAAGAAGTGTTTGAGTTAGAGAGCGGACAAGGCCGAAACAGTCATTTTCAGCAAGCTCAAGGTATTTTCCGTAAAAAAAATTAATCACTTACACCCAGTGAATAATAATACACACGTTTTGACTGAACCTCATAGTGTTTAACCCTGTGCCTACTGGTCGTAATTTTACGGCGTTTACAAACTGTTTGAATCTAGAAAGACGCCGCGTAACGCGGCGTCTCATCTTGATCCAAACTGTTTGACACTCGTCTTAAGGTTTGTTTAATTAAAACAATGCATAAATCTAAACTGAACAAATTTTGCAGACGACAATGTCAAAGCAGACATCTGTGCAGCAGAATAAGGGTTAACCAGATGCTCCAGTACACATGTTTAAGCGGGAGTAATCTGAACTTATCTAACATTTTCTCACTCATTTCAGCACCGAATGCTATGGTGTTACTACTGATTAAACCGTCTCTTCGGGACAATTTTAATGAGTATGACATCATTGGGTTTAAAAGCAGAAATAAAGAATTTTAGTTTTCGAAATACTTCCGTTATCTGGAGCCCTGTATTTACAGAGTTGTCCTTCTTTCCATTCACAAGGGAGGCTTTTTAATTTGTGCTGCACCAAAATATTATAAATAAAATTTAAAAAGCGAATTTCTTAGATAAAGCCGGTTTTTGTGAAAGAATCACGTCCCACGTAGTTGTAATGGGACCCCAAACAACCGTTTTATGCAGGTTTCTCAAAAACACAATGCGGCTTTAAACGTAAATTAATTATGCAAATAAACGTGGCGTCTGATCTGGATCCAACATGTTTGAGACTCGTCTTTTCGTCTTTAGGTTTCTTTAATTAAAATGCATAACATCTAAATATAACTAATTTTACAGACGACCATCCCGAAGCAGACGATATTACATCAGGATAAGGGTAAAGTTTCAACGAAAAATGAGCCGATGTTGCAGGGCTGCCATTTCTCCGGATTTTTCCTAAATCTTCGGATTTTTTTTCTGATACATTGTAGCTTAAAGCAGGCTGAACGTAAAGCAGGATGCGCCTTAAGGCGCATTCTGCTTTACTTCCAGTCTGCTTTAAGTAGTCTCGTGTCAACAAAACTAGAAACAGGCTATGTGGTAAAGATACGATTCGTAAAATCGCACTTGAAAAATGCAAATTTGGAAATCTTAGGATTTTTCATGCCAACTTATGGAAGCCCTGATGTTGACCTCGGTGTCGCAAGGTATGAGAGGATAGAAGGATGAAAGGCATGGGAGGACGGAAGACATGGGAGATTGGGAAGATACAAGGCATGGGGTGATGGGAAGATGCAAGCACTGGGGCCGGTAGGATGAAAGGTATGGGGGATGAAATGCATGGGAGGATGGGAGGACGGAAGACATGGGAGGTTGGGAAAATGCAAGGCATGGGGTGAAAGGATGAAAGGCATAGAAGGGTGGGAAAGGGCAATACATGGGCGCTGGGGGGATAAAAGGCATGGAAGGATGGAGGATGACAGGCATTGGAGGATGGAAAAGTGCAAGACATGTGGGCTGGTAGGATGAAAGGCATTTGAGGATGGATGGGGATGTGCAATGCAATGGTAGGGTTGTATGTGCAAGGCATGTGAGGATGGGACGGTACAAGGCATGGGAGAATGCATCACTATAATGATAGCAAAAGGTCAGCGTAAATCCCTCTAAAAGAACAACAATTCAACGGCAATAAACCAATGGACGTTACTCGTATCTACCTACCTGAGCAACCATCATTTCAGTGAGCATCTGTTCTAGTGAGCCACCTGCCTGTCTTCTCTCACGCTTGGGCTCATCATAATTCTCCACCGTTTCCTGCTAAGTATAAGACAGACGCATAATAATCAACCCATCCACTACCATGACGACATATGCTTTTATGTCTCAAATTTAATTTTGTGAAAATGGACTAACGTAATTGGTGTCAAAAAGTTTGGATCCTGATCAGACGCCGCGTTACGCGGCGTCTGATCAGGATCCAAACTGTTTGTAAATAACAATTTTAGTTGGAGAGAATGGGGTAATTAAGGCCATAATATCGTCTGCCAACTAATTGTCGTCTGCAAAATACACAATTGTAGCGTCGATTGTTCTTTAACCCTTTGAACCCTAGTCCCGCAAATAGACGTCCTTTTCAAACAGTGTACATGTGAATAGTACACTTGTCTTATGCAAACAGTGAAGACCCAGATCAGAGGGCTCCGAAAGGAGCCCTCTGATCAGGGTCTTCACTGTTTGATATAATGCCAAACATTGACAAAAACAACCCTTAAAAGTCAGAAATGGACTAGACTAAAATGGAAACTGGAATTGTCCATTTAAAGTTTCAGGGAGGAAAGAGTTAAGCAATTTTATGCTAAACGCAACTTGGTTTACATTTGCAAACAGCTGTACCCAAATCAGATGCCGCGTCACGCGGCGTCTGATCTGAATCCAAGCTGTTTGCCACGCATATTAATGTTTTCTCAAGTTTTAAAAATATCAAATTTACTTTTTACTTTTTTCGCAGACGATAATTTTTAAGCAGACGACAAATCAGCATTAAGGTTGAATAAAGGACACTTAACTATTTCCGTGTGGGGAACACTGAAGATGAGTCCTCTGGTCGAGGTCTGCACTGTTTGCCATATTTTTAAAATATGTTTTTGGAGATATCCCTCAATAGTCAATGTAAACTTGTTATTACATGATTTAAGAAAAATAGAAGAGTCAATTTAGAAAGGCAGTAGTAGCAGTCTTAAATACAATGTCAAACAGTTTGGGTCCTGATTAGATGCCATGCAGTAAAACGACACCTGATCTAGATCCAAATTGTTTAAATATCTTAAAAGGAGTGATTGGCATAAGGGTGAGACCAGTTAAAGCCACAGGGGCCCGTTGCATGCTAGATCTATGTATCAACAAAAACAATAACATAAAATAATCTCTATACGATCAAAAAGCATATTCTGACTTACATTTCAATTTCTGGGGCCCGTTTCATAAAACTTCAGATTATAAGTCAGATTATAAAAATGTTATTTTTTATTTATTTCTCCATCTCCAAAAATATGTCACAAGACCGGATTAAATAGAGAAATAATAAATCAAATGCATTTTAAAGTTTTGACTTACGATCGATTTTTTCGTACGAAGTTTTATGAAACGGGCCCCTGATTGTTACGCCTGTTATGCCTTTAATTCATTCCTCTATGAAAGAAAATAGTTCCACGTTTTACGGTCATGCATATGCATCTTTATCCGAATAGATGATAGGTTAAAGCAGGCTGAAAATAAAGAAAAAATGTTTCCTTAAGTTCCCTGATAATTAATTATAATATTCTTATGGCTGTGCATGTGCTTATCCTTACCAAACTCTTTTGGATGGCAGCAAATATCAAATCCAGGGAGGAATCAGGGTGACTGTTGTCAAGGCAACTGGTTTGCAGACTAAGCAATTCTAGTCGACTTTCCTCATACTGTTGCTGTAATTGTTTTGTCCATCTAAACTGAAAGTACGAATATACAAATTGGCAATGATTTATTTGTTAGCTATAGTTGAATACTCTTTAAGAATATATCTCCCAGTTATTCTAATCAATTCGTAAGCAATATTGTTTAACCATGGCGCTGGGATAAATATGTACCAATTAAGGTGTATATATTTAAATGAATTTTAGGGACTAAAATATATACTTAGACAATAGTATTCAAAATACTTGAGAGCTCTGATGATGGTTCAAAACTCAAATACAGAGGTATGGAGTGAACAGTTTACTAACAGTGAGCAATTTGAGAGAACACTTATTCTTTTTAAATGTATTTGATGGATCTAGTAGTTTGAAATATCTAAGCTAATGTTCACTGTACGTATATTATATATAGAGAGAACTTGAAATATTGGATAATATTGTAAGGAGTCTGAAAACGGAGTTGGTCTAAACCCTATTTTGTAAATTGTTTCATAAAATACGTGAATATGTTAAAGCATATTTGGACATTGTCTATACATACGGTCTTTAAATGGCATTAAACAGTCTCAATGATTTTTTTCAACAACTGCGGAATCAACCTCGGCGACACCATCGGTACCGCCGCATTTCAATATAGCAATCCACTTTCCTGATCCCGAAAGTATGCATACATAAAAGAAACTGAACGTAGATTTTGCTAATTTTATTAACTGATTACTATATTAACTCCAGAGTGTAGTGTTTATTCACTAGAAGTTTATTATTTTAAATCGTTTCACTGTTTTCAAATTAATCGAATTTTCGTTTTTAAGGAACTGATGATATCCAAAGATTTCATTGAATGTTGCTTTCCTTGACGGATGAAGACTGAGTAAACGTTTTGGAAACTCGACGCTGACTATCGATTGGTCAAAGAGAAACCATAAAAAATAATATATTTTCTAAATTAGATAAAAAAAAGGGAAAAAAGAAGAACAACAACAACACTTCAGGATACAAGCCTTTGACCCCATGACAATAAAATGAGTATGCTTGAAAACGTGGCAGAAAATACTTATATCTTAGCACTAATGAACCAACCGAATGACTACATTATATGTAGAATCTATTGAGCATATACATTGATTCGTTATTTAGATCATTATGCCACAATCAAACATAGATATACATGCACAGTAAAACCTCTCTATTACGACCACTAAAACCAATGCTAATTGATTGTGTAAAAACAGGTGACAGCTTAAAACAAGGTGACAGTAAAACAGAAAGTTCCTGAAGGAGCTTTCTTTTTAACTGTCACATTGCTTAAAGCAGTTACCTGTCGTAAACACCAAATAATTAACATAGTTCAGTGGTCATAAGAGAGAGGTTTTACTGTATATGTATTTAAATAGATAAGTTCTTTCATACTGTTTCGTATCAAACTAATAAAACATACAAATTTAGTTGATAAGAAAATATCAATAAAATGTGCACGACGTACTTGTATAATCCCTTTTACTCATGAAATCTTTGATGAAAACTTGGTTATCTTGCAAACCTTAGAACAATAGCCACCTGTGAACAACAACTGACTCGACTGTACTACAGTGGAGAATCTGTTATTCTTTCCCACTAAACGCGTTTACGCTAAAACTATTATTTGCAGTGCAAACAGTTTGGAGCCAGGTCAGACGCCGGGTAACCCGGCGTCTGATCAGGCTCCAAACTGTTTGCCACCAAGATAAACAGGAATTATCAGAATTGTCCAAAAGTTGTTCTTTCCTACGTTTTAGTGCTTTGCGTTTGCGTACGTTTGCGTTTAAACGGGAAAGAATAACAGATTCTCCACTGTACAAGTCTACAACTCATGCCATGATTAACCCTTTCAGCGCCAAATTAACCGTGATGGTTTACCCTTCGCCGATAATTTGTAATTATTGTTGTCTGCAAGATCATATAAAAGTTAGATTTAAGGTTGCGTGACTGAATAAAGTTCGATACGAGTGTCAAACAGTTTAGATCCAGATCAGACGCCGCTTTACGCGGTATCTGATCTGGGTCTAAACTGTTTGCAAAGTCGACTTAACGCCGAAAGGATTAACACGACTTGTGTCGTTTTCGCAAACAGTTTTGATCTCGGATCAGGCGCAGAATTCACTGGCGCCTGAACAGGATCAAAACGATTTGCCCCTTATATTGACGTTTGAAACTTTTTCAAAGTTTAACTCTTAATAATTTGCAGACGACAGTTCTGAAGGCAGACGACAATTTGGCGCGCTAACGTAAGATATAGTCGGTTACCTGGACGACAGTCACTGTAGCCAGTATCAGTATCAGCGTCCCCACAAGACAAGTGAGAACGGCAGCTGCTCTGTTGACACCATTTGTCGCAGACATTTTTGTCAGTGCGACTCCCCTTAACTATTGTCACTTACATGTATTTCTGTCACGCTTTATCGCCGTCAAAGTACAGGCAAACTTGTTTTAAACGGCATTTCAAAAGAATATCCAATTACAGTCTTTAGGACAGATGGTAGGTTAATGCATGACAAAAGTAATGCAGAAAGCTCCTGTCGGAGCTTTCTGCATTACTTCTGTCCTGCATTAATCCTGAACCTATCTGTATATAGTCCATACTTGTTTCCATACAAGCAACTTAATAGAAGTGCGACTGTTGATATAGTATGGCTTATCATTTAATGCTTGACCTGTGGACACTTAGTACTGAAATCATACTGAGATACCATAATATCTGTCATGTACCTCTTTCCTCTTAGTCGTGTTCTTCCTCTTCTTCAAAGTCTTTATCGTCTTTTCCTCCTCTTCTTTTTTCACCTTTTCTACGTTTTGTTTCATTATTATTATGATCACGATTACCACCATCAAAGTCAGAGACAGAGTCAGAAGATTCCGAGAGTCAACATCATCAGTCATCTTCATCAGAGTCGTCACTATTATCATCATCTTCTTAATATTTTCTTCTTCTACTACTACTACTTCTACTATTTCCTCTTTCATTTCGCCTTTTTTCTTACACCATTGCTCCGTTCTCTTATAATCCTTTCATTTCTTCACCACGTCCTCTCTTCCCCTCTTCATTCCTTTCTTACTCCCTTTATTCCTCTTTGCTTCTATGTATCCATCATTGAACAAACTCAACCACCACAATCTCTTCTTCCTACATTTATTTTGTTTTAACCCATTTGCGCCCGGTGGATTCTTCCATGATTATATATTGGATAATTTATGTTAAAAGATACATTTTAAAGAAGAAAAAGATTAAAATATATTTTTTAACATAAATTCCCTTTCATACTTACGTGTTTGCAGGGATGTCATATCTCCAAATCTTTCCGAAATCTTCGAATTTTTCCGGATCTACGGCTTTTTACTGAAATCTTCGGATTTCTGCCCTCACTTTTAAAAGTTAAAATTGTAAATATGCGTTTTTTACTTAGGAAACGTTGATATGGGTGTCAAACAGTTTAGATCCAGATCAGGATTCAAACTGTTTCCATAGTTATGTTAGTGTTATAGAACCTGGCAGCGAAAGGGTTATAAGTACGATTTCTAAAATCGTGCGAGAATATTTGGAAATCTTAGGATTTTTATAAGCAACTGTGTTTGTAAAGGTACCTGGCATCCATTTACAAAAATACAAAAACAACCCCCCCCCCCTCCAAGTTTTTGTTTGGTTGTTGTTGTGGGTTTTTTTCTTCAAATTTTGGTTTATAGTCTTCTTATTAAACTATGAAAACACCAAGGCTGCCATAAGTTGACATAAAAAATCCTAAAATTTCCAAATTTGCATTTTTCAAGTGCGATTTTCCCCAGAGCCTTTTTCTTGTTTGGTGACATGCGACTACTTAAAGCAGGCAGTAAGTAAAGCAGAATGCGCCTTAGGGCGCATTCTGCTTTACTGTCAGTCTGCTTTAAGCTACCATGTACTGGGAAAAAATCCGGAGATTTAGGAAAATTCCAGAGAAATGGAAGCCCTGAAACACGCATAAAATTATAAATTCTATAAACAAATTTATTTCTTTTGGTCGGCAAGACCACGATGAAAAAAATTAATTTGTATTTACTCCACGGCTCGACATATAGAATCTCACAATAAACATAATATTAACATTATTTATTATCATTATACCAGATTTATATAGCGCTCTTTTCACACAGGGGTAGTGCGTTTAAAAGCGCTTCACATGAAATTACATACATGTACCTACAAAGCGAGAAAAAGACAAAATAACTACAATAAGATCTAAAATAAACACGAATAAACATACAAAAGACAGTCCCCATAATGGCGATCACATTACCCCCATCAATCAGCAATGAAGCGACCGGCTCCTGATTGTCGACTGATAGAAACAATAGTAGAGCGCCCAATGCAGACCGCCAAGAAAAGAAAAATAACTACAATTAGATCTAAAATAAACATGAATAAACATACAAAAAGACAGCCCCCAAAATGGCGATCGCATTACCCCCATCAATCAATATGTTGTAAAGATTTTCAATCGACTGACAACATGATGTAAGCATGATACTAAGTCATAATGGCAGTGAAAAGGTTACCGATAAGCACTGTGTCACTCGTCTGAAACATTATTGGGTAATTTGCACGTTTGGCTCTAGAGCCTATATATATAAGGAACTGGTTGTTATCTGATGCTCATATAATTATGATTAAGAAATGTAATCTGTCTATGTTTTAGCATGGAGAAAGGACATTTGTCCTTTCTCCATGGTTTTAGTCTTTAATTACACCAGTAGCGTGTCCCAAATGTTAAAAATCCTACACTGGAACACATTGGTCCTGGAACAAAGACGCATCGAAAACTCCCTCCTAATGCTATACAAGATACAGTGCCAACTAGTTCATGTCGACCACCACCACATTACTCCTACCAGAAACCATAACTTTTTGATCCCACAGTCTCGAACCCAGTACCATATAAATTCATTCTTTCCCAGAACCATAAGATATTGGAACAACCTCCCAGGTCAAATTAAGTTAAGCCCCAGTCTGGATGCCTTCAGGGTGGGACTGGGAGGGAGCAGTCACATTCTAAGCACTGAGAGCTTGCTTTTATCTTTTTAATCTAACCTTGCACCCTATCTCTGTACATTATGTATACTTTTGTTTTATCTTTCTCTTATCTGATCTTTTAATTTGACATTTATAACACTTTACTAACACTGTCTTTCCCAGACAAAGCGCCTCCCAATTATAATCAGCCTTGATTGTTCGGGAGTATACTGTTGATGTTATCAAATATCTGAATAAAGCCCATGGAACTAGTATTATATTACTTTTGTGGAATCATTGCAAATAATTCTTACTAAAGTTTGTAGTCATTACAAATAAAATATACTTTGGCATAGTAGACCTACTACCTAGATCTAGCCTAACCTGGTAAATAGGTATTTACACGAAAATGTTAAATTTATGGAATACGGAAATTTGAGGGATTGTGGGTATCGTGACGTCATTCGCGTAAGGAAGAGAACAAAAGATGGAGGATGGATGCGTCTCCGAAAAATTCTAAAAAATTAGCGATATATCATTAATTATCGTATAGTCTGTAGTCTTTCCAAAAACCTTTGTTTCTGTAAAATGTCAACATATATTTGCAATAATTGCCAGAACGAAATTTCAGGCCATGGCATAAAATGTATTGAGTGCCCCGAGTTCGACCTTTGTTTACAGGCGAGTATGACGTCATGGCGTGCACTTGTTCCCATAAATAGCGGTTGAAATTTGAGCGAAAAACAACAAAATTTATATTTTCTGTGTAATAATTGCAAACTATTTTATCTTTTTTAGTGTTTTGCATTGGGTGCAGAAACAGGAAACCACAGAAGAGAGCATCAGTATCAAATAACTGTAAGTGTACTCTTCAAAATTGGAGGGAATCCCTACTTTCAGTTTCTTCTTCCCATTAAGTGCAGGGCCCCTCTGGAGCATCGACGCACTCAAATTGAGCTCAAATTTGAAATTCTGAATGATAAGGGGTTTAATTGAATTCATTTGGAATAATATTGATGCTTCTAAAGTGCCTGTAACACCCGCGATGCTTCGGCCCTGGGCAGTATCAACATAGAAGTAGAAGAGAGGGGTCGGCACTATACAAGAGATAGATAAGATAGATGTCCGCCCTAGATGGGACTCAAACCCACGACTACCTCAACACTAGTCCAGCGCTCGTCTGACTGAGCTAACCGGGCGGTCTATCGATCCCACAGAAGTGATACAGGGAAAAATGATCGCCCGAGGTGTCACTTGAACCCACAACCACCTCAACACTAGTCCTGCGCTCTACCGACTGAGCTAACCAGACGGTCTATTGATCCCATGTCCACAGCCACTATACTACCATAGCCCTTTGCTTTTACATCATAGTACACCCTCTCATTAAACCTGATTAAAACATTTTCTTTCCAAATTACCACTTTTTACGCTTAACCTATTCTTTTCATTGCAAACAGTTAGGAGCCAGATCAGACGCCGGGTAACCCGGTGTCTGATCAGCCTCCAAACTGTTTGCCACTCTGTACACAACGTAAATAACCCTTACACCGCCTTATGGAAGTTAAAATGAAATATATCATCAGCGTTTTTTTTTCCTTCTTTGAACGGTACCGGGGAACAGACCCGTTCCCAAATGGAGACGGACCCTTTCCAATTTGACGACCGGATCAAAAGAAATCAATTATCGGACCTGTTCCCAATCAAAATAAAAATATTTGCCAATTATCAATTACATTTTCCCTTTCAATCATAGCAAACCATCCATATTCCAACTTATCTTTTGCTACAATGAATGTAAACAAAGTTACGCAACTCCATTGACATTTTTTGGAGTATGTATAAAACAATACCAGTGATTACGGCCGAATTTCGGAAACGGTCCGGGCCAAGATTGATACATGCCCCTTCATCGAGACTGGTTAATGTTGCGTGATCGCAAAATCCGCTGAAATTGATAAGAGTTTACAAACCCAGTCTGACTCTGTTTACCATCATTTATAAAATAGAAAACCTACAATTAAAACACAATCATGAGCCATAATTCAAAGTATTACAGAATTGTTTTGAACAAGACGATAATGAAAAACTTGAATCTAGAGCACTGCCTTTAACACTCGCGAGCGTGATTGGCAGTATCCAGAGATAGATAAGATAAGATTTTGGATTTTACCAAGTCATCAACTGTCTCGGCCGCAACAGCGTCTACTGTGAGTAACACACACAGCGTAGATTTAGTTTCTACACCATGTTTACCATCATAAACAGTTCTAACGGTTTAGTAACTTAAATTCCCAATTTCTGCGTTGTCATCATTTCAAAACTCGTTTTTCCCAATTTGACTTGAAAAATTCCCAATCTGAAGGGTACCGGACCCGTTCCCAATTGGGTGAAAAAAACGCTGATCATGGAAAAATAAGAAACTGGTGGAGTGTTCTTTGAACAAGAATTCAGATGGATTGTGTAAAGGGGGTATGTGTAGCCGGGTAGAGATTATAGTTAAATGGCTTTACTGGGTAACTCAGTAGCTCAGTTGTTAGAGCATTGTCATGGTAAGCAAGAGGTCCTTGGTTTGAGTCCAAGTTGAATCGTAACTTTTTCATCAAGTTACAGTTGAACAACTGCTTAAAAAAGCCAGAAACTGAGAAAGCAGAAATCTTGAGATAGATTTTATGCAATTTGTTGGGACAACTTTGTTACACAAGTGCTATATATGTACTTTGAAGGAAGAAATACAGACACACATGCAATATGTGAACTATTTAGATAATAAATTTGTGTCCAGCACATGTGTTACAATTACAGTTTTTAAACTGTTATCATTCTGATAGATCTATGATTGTTTCAAAATTAAACTTTCCTTTTTACCTGCAGATTGGACCTGTCATTGGGGCATTTGAATGTGGTGTGCCATGGACTTTGGCAGAAGAAACTATGCTGCTGGATGCAGTAGAGCAGTATGGATTTGGAAACTGGTAAGTTGTAGTTAACATCGTATATAACATCACCTGTTGAAAATAATAACATTTCTCAAAGTTTTTGTTTTATTTTTTATCCTGCTTTGAACAGTCAGATTTGTTGTTAGACACCACCATTGTTCTGACTGGCTGTGGAATTGTGTGCTCATCACAATCATGCAGCCGGTCTTTTGGGGACCCGTTCTCAATTGAAAACAAGACCTTTTTCCCAAAATGAGCATTTCACGGCACACTTTTTTCCCATAATAAGCCTTTTATGACTCAATTTCCCCCCCAAATCAAGTATTTTACACCGTTTTAGGGCATATTTTACCCAATTGAAGGGGTACCAACTAATTCCCAAAGTAGTGAAAAAAAACCCACTGCAATGTTAATGTTATGACAAGTTCATATCAGAAATGTTTTAAAATGTACATCTGCTGAAGTCAAGCAGAATCAGGGGTGTAAAATTCTACTCGCCCGCTCGCCATGGCGAGTAACATTTTGACAGGGCGAGCAGATTTTCTGATTATTTATAACAGAAACTAATGAGTAAAATGTCATTATCACCAAGCAGGGCGAGTAACAATTCTGAAATTTTTGCACCCCTGAGAATGGGCCTTAAGGTGCATTCTGCTTGACTTTCAGCTTGCTTTAAGCTACCATCTGCTATAATGAAGAAAACATTTCTTAAGTTATGATACATATCCATGACTGTACAAATTGGAACTATTTTCTTTAGTGGAGAAATATATTAAAGACCTGTGTATTTATGGGGTAATGGGTTAAAGCAAGTTAAAAAGAAAAGCAGAAGACTGAATGCTCCTCAAGGAATATATTGTTCTGCTGTACTTTCAACCAGTGGTCACCTGTTTTAAATTAAAAACAAACTATGGGGGAATGGGTTAAGCTTAAATGTAGCTTTGGTCCAATATCATCGATGGTGAAGGGCACTAAAGTTTCATTTATGTAACTTACAATTTTTTAATTTTTTTTTAGAGGGGAAAAAAATCGGGAGGGGAAGACACCGTTTAACAGCGGCTGTTATATAAGAAAAAAAACACCTGAACCTGCATCTTGTTGACTCTTGTACAGAGGTTATGATTTGTTACATAAATATTTCTTTCTTCACTTTGTAGGGAAGACGTTTCCAATCATGTAGAGAGCAAAAGCCCAGAACAGAGTGAATATCACTACAACACATTTTATATTAATGGGAATGTTGGAAAAGGTAAGTCATATTGTTTAATTTTATTTTAGTTTTAATTCCTCTTATCTGGAGCCCTGTTGACATATGCCCTGCAGTTATGACCAATCTCCAAAATTAGCAGTTATCCATGACAATCAAATTTCAATTTGGAAAACAGTTTTTAGTCCAACCCAAAATTGCTGTTAGAGAGGCAAACAATAATTGCGACCAAATCATGTCAGTTTGAGTTTTAAATTTACTGCTTTTTGGTCTGTTTTTATTCAACCTTTTTATACAAATGTTATTTTTCAAGGATGTACAAACTCAAAGTTACTACTGTCTATGCAAATAATCAGTGAAGGATCTCACGTAAGGCAGATCTCTTATATATTTTATGGTTTTGTTTAAAAAACAACACCTTGAGTATAAGTATCTAAGGGCCTCTCCCATGCTTTAACAATTACTTTCAGAGTAGTCATACAAATGACCAAGAGTAATGTCTGTGTAAAGCTTGCTTGAAGTAAAGCGGAATGTGCCTTAAGGCACATTCTGCTTTATTTCCAGCCTGTTTAATCACTCATCTTATCTCCTAACATAATGAAAATATTTCTTGATGCTCATTCTTGACTGTATAATGTGGAACTATTTTCTTCAGTGAATGAATAAATTGAAGGTGTTCAAATGTGTATCTATGGACTTATTGGTTGATATTTCAAATAGTAGCTTGCAGTGTTATTGTTGTGTTGTTGTAAAACAAAGTTTACTGAAGTCACCATGTCCGTCAGTCTGGTTGTCCTTGATCCTATGTACATGTTATTTTTCTTCATTTCCAGTCACATTTCAAACAGACGCAACCCCAAAAGTCATCGACCATACTTGTCCAGAAGGTAATTTGGTTTTGTACATTAAGAACAATTGTTATAGTTTAACCATATTTTATTTCAAATTTCATGAAAACGGGTCAGGCCACAAGTTCTATGAACATTGGTTACGGCCCTCCCCTAGTTAAGGCCCTCCCCTAAAACAATTGTTCCCCATGAATTAAATTATCATGAATATTTTTTGTCTTTAAATATAAGATGCAATGACCGTAAACATTTATATCCATACAAAAGTGTTGTCCACATTTTTAGCTCGACTATTCGAAGAATATGGAGAACTATTACAGTCACCCTCGTGTCGTCGTTGCATGTTAAAGTTTTTGATCAACCTAGAAAATTTATGACATTCTCTTAAAGCATATATCACTTATTTTGATGAAGGTTTAACTGTGTGGTGTTATTCATTTCATTTTAAGTCTAAACTTTTCAATTTTCACACACAAAATGTAGAAAGCTTTACCTGGTAGCTTTCGTCTGAGTACTTCGGACTTCGTCAGCCAACTGAATTGACTTCTCATTGGGGATTAACCCCGCTTGAGGCCTTCGTGAGCGATGTTAATGTCGAGTTCCAGATGTGCGGGAGGTTGTATTGGCCCCGTCCCTGTTGAGCGCCGGATTGTGTGCCCTGATGTATACTGCTTCCTTTACCCCCCCTCTTCCCGTTCAAACCATGAGGGTTCGCGGTCTAGGGGAGTAAATGGCGTGATACTTAACTTGTACTGGAGCTGGGCCGTCTATGCTCCATGAATCTCGCTTTAAAATTCCTTTAATGTCTTACAAATTATTTTTATCTCCCCTTTTGAACTTAGACATCCAAGTTGAGATTTTTGATCAACCTAGAAAATGCCATCCTTTTAAAGCATACATCACTACAACTACTGTTTTTATTTCATAACTGCTTTTAGTACAAAGGGGCAGATAGTCGAGCTTGCTGTCTTACAGATAGCTCTTGTTATAGTCTGTTGATTCATAAGTATAGCTGTCCCTGATCTTGATAGTCTCTATGAAGTTAAAAATTCTGTATTAATATTTGGCTGTAAATTTTCAACTCTCAAATGTAAACACTGTCAGACTTTGCTTATTGTTATAGCTGAATCAACATCCATTGCAAGTGACCTGTATAATAGACGATTAATAGTAACTGTAAAAGGATAGTATAAACTAAAATGTAAGTTTCTTTTACACTTCTGAAGAAATTTTTTTTGGGGGGGGGGGGGGGGGGGGGTGGTACTTCTTTCTATGGTAAATAAGACATTCAAGTATTAACTCTTTCGCTGCAAAATAAAGCAATTCAAATTAATCATTAATTGTCGTCTGCTTCAATTTTGTTGTTTGCAAGATCGTTTCAAAGTAAGATTCAATGTAGTATGACTTAAAACAGACCGATATGAGTGTCAAACAGTTTGATTCCTGATCAGAAGCCATGTTATGCTGTTTCTGATCAGGATACAAACTGCTTGCAAAGTCACCATTTGGCGACATTGGAAGCGAAAGAAATAAAGAACCAAACAAAAAAATTGGGCAATATTTCAATCAACAAATTTCTGTGAAACTACAGTAGTGATGTGTCTAACTGACTCTTTTCTTCATGTTTGCAGGACCTCTTTCACCAAGCATTGCAACTAGAATCAATCCATTAGATCTCACCGTACAAGAACAACACATCCTAGGGTATATGCCCTTCAGAGATGACTTTGAAAGGGTATGTGTGTAGTTTAAGGTTAATCTGTACTACTCTTCGAACATGTCTGCTCCAATTGTCTTCTAATGATAGCATAAAATTGACAGTCCTCAATTAGTATCCAGAAATGTAGTTAAGTTAGTGTATGTGCTGTTCTGAAATATAATTTAAAGTTTACTTCTGTATGTATACAGAAAACTGAATTGAACTAGTTCATTGTTTTAAAGTGTTTGAGTTGAGTCTGAGATTGGTCTCAAATCAATTGATCAGATCTGAGCCTTTGCTTAGCTTAACAATCAAAGGCTAGAGAACTATCTAAGATTCAACTAATATTCTTTATAACCTTTGGCCCTATTTTGTATTTTCATCAGATGCCAAGTTGCTTGGCATTTGATCATGAACATAATTATTCACAGTTCATTATTTTTAAGCCCCTAAACTATTAGTTGGAGCATACTGTTTTATCTTTTTTTGTCAGTCAGTCTGAATATACAGTACATGTACTTAATACTTTGTATGTTTACTTTTTACACTTTTTGAACTACATCCTTATAATTTTACACTGTGCTTTTAGCTCACCTGAGCTAGCTCAGGGTGAGCTTTTGCAATACTTCGTCGTCCGTCGTCAACAATTTTAGTGTTTACACTCTAGAGGCCACAATATTTATCCAATCTTTCTCAAACTTGCTCAGATGGTAAATTGCCATAAGAATTCGAATGAGTTAGATTATGGTTTAAATCGGACAAATAAGTCAAGGGTTATCTACCTTTGAATTGCTGAAAAAGTCATATTTAAGGTGTTTACACTCTAGAGGCCACAATATTTCTCCAATCTTTCTAAAACTTGCCCGGATTGTATATGATCACAGTGTTCTGCCAAGGCCGCGCCATTGGCGCATAAAAATCACATACGGCGCATAAAAATTCCCGTAAATGGGCCCGAGGGCACGCTGAAAAAATCGCGAAAAAAAATAAAATCCCGCTACGACGATCAATGTTTTAGTCGTTCCGTAATATTAGAGCATTTGTAACGACTTATTTCATTGGATACGTCGACCGGAAGTATCCGCTATAGTCCAGTCGCTGATAATCTCTCATGCCTTCTCGTTTGTTTCGTTGAAAGATGGCTGACCAAAAACGTAATGCAGCTACACTGATAGACTTTTTTCAAAGTTCTCGATATACGCTAGTGTTGTATAATCGGTCCGAAAACCATAATCGATTATAAACGATTATTGGTAACCATAATCGATCGATGATCGATTATATAATCGTTTTAACATAAACTATTATATATGTACTCTGAAAAGCTGAATATATGTGATACTCATGTTTGCATTCGTATGTTATACAGAGTTCCCATTCACGCACATATGTACGTGATTCACGTATAATTTAGAAAAATCACGCATAAAATCAATGCCCTGAATGTGCATGCACGCACATACTTATGTTGCAGATAATGCCGAAATCGGATGTACGAAGACCATTTTTATTAACAAACTAGATCTACAAAATACAAGTTAAACTTCAAAGTCTGACGAGTCAATTTGGATTTGTTTTCATTTTTCTTATAGTGTCTGTCAGGCGCTTGACAATTCTTATCATTCTTAATATGTAAAGCGCCTGGTTCACCCGCATCGCGAATCCGATGATTTAGCGGTTTAAAATAGATTGTGGGATTTCACGTCTCTGTGCCTAATAAAGTCGCTATTTTTTAAAAATAATTTTCGTTTTTATAAGAATTCAATACTTATTTAGAGGAAGACGTATTTGAAAAATGCTGACAAATGATTAAAAAAAAAAAGTCCGGTCATAGGTCTATTTCTGGTCACGTTCGATTTAAAAAAAGCGACGCCATTTTTTTGCGAAATCCGACAACACAGTCGAAAAACTGGACGGGTTATAAGATTTATTTTATCCCGTCTATTGACAATGTTGGGGAAAATGTCTGATTTAATGAGACACAGTCTTAGCATAGGCCTACGCATTCGTGTAGTCTGGAAATATGTCGGCTAAGTCTCAATTGACAGCCTGGCTAAGAAATAATGGAGATATGTACAGTACACATTGAAACAAATAAAATAAAAATTTATCGGGGGAACTACAAATTTCCAAAGATCATTCCTGGTGCGTATCCATTGTTTTGAATAACGGATTGCTACTTTGTAATAGCTGCAGTACTGCACCTCTAGACCACGGTCTAAATCCGCAATATAGTTACGGTATCGCAACTTACTTTGTAATAGAAGAAACAGAAAAACGTTTCATATGCACCCTCTGAAATTTGTTTGCACCCCCAAAAATTAGCCCTAGAGGGTACATGCACCCTCAAAATATAAAGCCTGTGGGAACCCTGTTATATATCTACATAATTTTGCAAACAATGCACCCATATGAAGCAAAATAAAAATCAAAGCAGCAATTTGATAAAACAGTTAAATTAATGTCCTATTTTTATTTGCAAATTAATTGAGCTTGCTTTGTACTAATTGTATACCACTTCTTTTACTACCTGTAATTACTATTGCTGCGGCAGTTCATCTGAGTAAACATTGTTTGAATAATCTCTTGGTTGGGAATCAACTGTTTCATTTATATATTTGGTGCAAGTAAGTAAAACAATTTCAGATTAACATTACAGTCAAAGCTTACTTAACCATACTTTGAGGATACATACATGTATAGTGAACACATGAAAGGCAGATTATTGTTTAATGTGGGTTGGAAGTAATGCAGAACACTCCCATAGAAGCGTTCTGCATTACTTCCAACCTGCACTAAGCTACAACCTGTCTTTTATTTGCACTATGCTTCTTTATAACTTTATCATAAATAATCGAACATAATCGATTATGGCAAATCATGATCGATTATTTTCGATTATGGTCATTTTCGATCGATTATAATCGATCATCGCTACAACACTATTATACGCGGAGTAAAAATAAGGAAATAGACGAAAATAATATTAAGTATCCCACAGAGAAAACGTGCATGACGCTGTCGCGGATCAGAATACAGCCGATTCTCAAAAACAGAAACCGCTCTACAGCCGACGACCGAGTTTGATAAAGTTGACCGCTCTTCGAAACGCACGAATTGTATATCCGCCCAGAAAAAGAAGAGTTGAACTTTTCAGCATAGGTGGTTAAAAGATCACACGTGGCTTGCTTACACTGGTGGGTCAGTTTCTATGACTTGCAATCTGTGTCTAGACTAAATCACTTTAAGAAAAAGAGAACACAACTGGCGAATGTCTTAATTGGAAAACAAGTTATTTTTTTATTGTGTTTTCTATCATTTTTATGAGAAAAAATGTGGGGCCCAAACTTTTAAAAAATGGCCCCCTTTTTTCATGTCCAGTGGGCCCTGGGGCCCATAGTTTTGGATTTCTTGGCAGAACACTGTGATCATAAGAGTTCAGAAGAGTTCGATTATGGTTGAAATCTGACAAATAGATGAAGAGTTATCTACCTTTGAACTGCTGATAGTGCCATATTTAACAGTGTTTACACTCTAGAGGCCACAATATTTATCCAATCTATCTCAAATTAACTCAGATTGTATATGACTATAAGAGTTCAAATGAGGTTGATTATGGTTGAAGGTCGAGAGTTATCTACCTTAGAAATGCTGAAAATGCCATATTTAAGGGTGTTTACACTCTAGAGGCCACTAATTTTATCCAATCTTTCTCAAACTTGCTCAGATTGTATATTACCATAAGACTTCAGATGAGTTTAATTATGGTTGTAATCAGATCAATAGGTCAAGAGTTATCTACCTTTGAATTGCTGAAAATGATATATTTAACAGTGTTTACACTCTAGAGGCCACAATATTTACTCAAGCTTTCTTAAACTTGCTCAGATTGTATATGACCATATGAGTTCAAAAAAGGGTGATTATGGTTGAAATCGGACTAATAGGTCGAGAGTTATCTACCTTTGAATTGCTGAAAACGCCATATTTTACAGTGTTACTACAGTTTTGAATGGATTTTGATTATACAGTAAAACCTCTCTATTACGACCACTAAAACGAGGGCTACTTGGTTGTATAAAAGGCAGGTTACCGCTTAAAGTAAGGTGACAGTAAAACAGAAAGTTCCTAAAAGAAATTTCTGTTTTACTGTCACCTTGCTTTAAGCGGTAGCCTGTCGGAAACACCATATCATGAAGATAATTTGGTGGTCGTTATAGAGAGGTTTTACTGTATATGCACAATGTATATAGCTATAGGTTCTCAAAGGAGTGCAATTATTGTTTAAAACTGATCATTGTGACAATAGTTATCTGCCCTTGATATACTTTGAAATGCTAGAAAAGGCTTCATTTCAGTATTGTTTAGGGTCTAGTTATCAGCCCTTGATGTACTCTACTATACTAGAATTATGAGGTTGTATTCCAAAATGGTTTACATGCTATACTGCAAATTTGAATAGATTTAGATGAAAACAGGTGAAACAGAAAGGTAAAGCTATCAGGCTTCAGTACAAAAGGTGAGCGATATCAGGGCCTTCAGGCCCTCTTGTTAGATAAACCACGGCATATGTGCATTGTTTAGATTTTTATGTTCTTCAATATTTTCAAAGTAATGCTGCACGTTAAACATTTAAGTTTTAGGCTTCTTAAATAGGATATTGGGACTGGAAATGCTAGGCTTATAGCCAGCGTGGTTATATGAAGCTTTGTTTCATGGTTCTTTTGTTTGTAGGAACATGATAACGAAGCAGAGACACTAGTCAGCGGGCTGATGATCAATTATGATGACGATGAATTAGATATCGGTAAGTATATCACTTAATCCTTTACTTCATAGCCTGTTTCTAGTTTAGAGGACAGGTGATCACTTCAAGCAGGTTGAAAATATGGCAGAAATTGTCTGAATGCTCCTTAAGACACTTTCTGCATCATTTCAGCCTGCTTTAAGCTACCACCTTCTAGGCTGTAAGAAATATTTTTTATTGCGCATATTCATGACTTGGTCACTTTCTATGCCATTTATGGTTATGCTTAGTTCAGTTACAGCCTTTGACATCTGTAAATATAACATAAGTTTGGAGTTAAATAAGCCATTGTTTTGTGTTTCAAATTAGAAGTCAATTCTTTTATTACTAATGTTTAGGCCAAGAAAACATACTCAAATCGAAGTGTTACGCTTTGGTTGCATTATATTGAAAATCAGCAAACTGCAGTACATGATTGTAAGTAAATGTTTTGTACCTATTTCAGCAATAAAATTAACCCATGTCGAAAAATATCGATTACGATTAAAAGAAAGATTGAGGCGGAAAAACCTTTCCAGAGATTTTGGGTTAATAGCATCGTCAGCACAATTAGCAGCAGCGGCGGCGGCAGCAGCAGCAACATCAACATCAACATCATCAACATCCAGCACCCTCACAGCATCACCCACACCAAAACTTGCCAAATCACCGCACCCAAAAAAGAAGGGAACAAAAGATGACAGGTACACAAATGGCAGATTAAACATGTCATAAAAATAAAGCAGGAGATAAACATTCTCTCCTCCATTTCCCAACCAAATTTGTAGTTTGACTACACACTTATCTTTTACCACAAAGCCTGTTTCTTTTTGAAGATAGATTAAGTCTTAAAACAGGTTGAAAGTAAAACAGAATATGCTTTCAGTCTGCTTTAAGCTACAGTCTGTTAGGGTATAGGAACTATTTCATATGTTGTGCATTCATAATTGCATAAATGGAACTATTTTCATCAGTGGATGCATAAAATAAATGAGAAAAAGATGTACACATGGGGTAAAGGGTTAAGGAGTGTTAGTTGAGGCAATTCTCATTAGATTCCACAACAAAGGCTTTGATGGTGACCTAAGGATATTAATATTTGAAATACATCGCGTATCATCAGGACCTAGGGAATTGTTATGTAGAGAAAAAAATTGTCACCAACAATCTTGAGTAAAACAATGCATTTTACATGATAGAAGAATGTTTCTTTGAAATAACTATATAGTTCATCCATTGAATTGTTGAATTCAAATTCACTTATTTATGTTCTTAATCTTTTGAATACAGTAGAACCTCTCTATTACGACCACTAAATTGTGTGAAATATTAGTCGTTTAAGACAGGTGACTGCGTAAAGCAATTTGAAAGAGAAACAGAAAGCTCCTACAGGAGCTTTCTGTTTCACTTTCACATTGCTTTAAGCTGTCACCTGTTGTCTATACAGACAATTAGCCTTCTTTTTAGTGGTCGTAATAGAGAGGTTCTACTGTACTTTGTTCATTGTAATGGGGTTTTTCTCTTTCAGAGAATTCCAGGATAAAATGAAACCATTTGCTCAGTGCCATTCCTTTTCTGAACATGAAACATTTTCTGAGAGTTGCCAAAGTAAGTTTGTTTGTTCTTATCGAAGGCTAAAATGAGTGTCGAACAGTTTGGATCCTGATCAGACGCCGCGTTATGCGGCATCTTGCGGCATCTGATCAGGATTCAAACTGTTTCCAAATAACTATTGTACTCCGGGTAAGGCAGTGAAGGGGTTATACCAAATGTTTTTTATAATATAAAAGTATAAAGTTTTTAAACCTTACCCCTATCTCAGGTAAAACGTTTCTATTTCAGTATAAGTGTAAGTATGAGTACAGCGAGTTGAATTTTACAGCTTTGGTTTACTTTGACAAAGGCTGTATCTAAATGATTGTAACACCCACTTTGGTCATTGGTACAAAGGCTGTATCTAAAAGATTGTAACAGCCACTTTTGGCATTGGTACAAAGGCTGTATCTAAAAGATTGTAACACCCACTTTTGGCATTGGTACAAAGGCTTTATCTAAAAGATTGTAACAGTGCTCCAGATAAGGTGCGTACGTGCATTTTCCCGCATATATTTTGGAGAGAAACGCATTTGGAATGACAATCCAGGCGTACAAAAACGCACAAAGAAAAGTGTGTACGCATTTCAAATATTTAGTTGCGAGTAACAAACGTAAGACTGGGCATCAGTTTTGCGCGTTTGATGGGTTAGAACTACGTTCTTTACTTAGGAAAATAACTTCAAACCAGTCCGTATTTTAAGTGAAATGCTTACCCTAACACCGTTCGCTGTTTAAATTAAGTTTCGCACCCGCGGTGTCTCGCCTCAGTCGCGAACTTTAAAAAGCGGCAACATTGGATCGGCCGGGTTATCTCAATTCCGTAGCCTTTCAGAAAGGATTGTGGTGTACTTTAAAACTCAAATACTCGGAGACCGGTATAAACACGCCCGCGTAGTTTCCCCCCTACTTCAAGGTACGGGTCGAAACATTATGGGACGAAATATTATTGTCATTGCAAGCGTCGGCAGAAAAACATGTTATGATGGCGGCGTCTGGTGCTGGTCAAGGGGAAAAGTAATGATAAAACGCCTATACTATTCAATTAAAAAAAAACGCGAGGATGCCATGACCGGATATTCAAATCTATCATTGAGTGTTAATTGATAGCATCATTCGCGAGGACAACCACAGTGTACACAAATCCGCAAAAATTATCAAAAGAAAACACAACGGTGACCAGGTAAACAAGACTGCGCGTTCAATAAACGCTTATGCCCCCGGTGGCATCCTTGACAATATATTCTGAATCATTTCTAAGTCCAAATTAGGTCAAGGTCAAGGTCAAACTGAGCTTGGGTATTACTGGTGGGTTGGTAATGGTCCAAGGCAATAACTGTATAAGTATAGAAGCATTGTAGTAAGTAGTGTTGATGCTAGACGAAACGGTAAAATCTAGTTAACCAAGAAATAGTCCATTCAAAATATTCTAAGTCCAAATTAGGTCAAGGTCAAGGTCAAAATCAAGGTTGGGTGATATTGGTGGATAGGGAATGGTCCAAGGCAACAACTGTATAAGTATCCAAGCATTGGAGTAAGTGGTGTTGATGCCAGACGAAACGGTAAAATCTACTTAACCTGGTTACGGACGGACGGACAGGACGATTACTATATGCTCCCGCATCTGTCGATGCCGGGGGCATAATAAAAAACTTGAAAATAATCTTGGAAATGAATTATCCCTGGTTAAATATTAGTTTTTAAGGGACAAGATCGAGAAACAGTATTGAAATGTCCCATATGCATTAAGGGAAATGTAGACACCTTGTTGGCCATCGAAGGCTCAATTGAAGGCTCAAAGACTCCTGCAAAGAAATACTGTTGACAGGCATGGGTATTAAAGAGCACAAGCGATGTGTTCAAATATGAACAGGAATGTACATATCAGTGCTCCAGATAATTGATATTGCACAATGTCTTGCTCAGATGATGACATTAACATAGAAGTGTGTACATGTCTACATTGCTCAATTCAGTAAAAGTTAAATTTAGTTGAAGTTTTCCATTGTTTGTATTCTCCGTAGATTTTCAGCATTCAATTTCAATTTTCAGCATTGAAGTGAAAATAGTGTGAGTACGTACTCATTGCATGCAAAAATTATCTGGAGCACTGTTGTAACACCCACTTTTGGCATTGGTACAAAGGCTTTATCTAAAAGATTGTAACACCCACTTTTGGCATTGGTACAAAGGCTGTATCTAAATGATTGTAACACCCACTTTGGTCATTGGTACAAAGGCTGTATCTAAAAGATTGTAACAGCCACTTTTGGCATTGGTACAAAGGCTGTATTTAAAAGATTGTAACACCCACTTTTGTCATTGGTAACAACAAGAACCATTCAACCATCTCCATCTTGAAATCTTAAATCATTGACATTACAAATAGTTTATATTATGAAGTTCTTGGTTGCCTAATAAGCAAGTTGAAAATAGAAGTACCTTCCAACGTTGTGTGCTTTATTTTCAGCCTGTTTTAACCAAACAGTCCGTACCAAGCCTGTATATTCAGTTTTGAAGACTGCTTGTTGCTTAGCAGACTGAAATGATGTTCCTCTGAAAGGAGTTTTTTCTGCTTTACCTTGTGCATGCTTCAAACACCCACTTGTCAGATTACAGAGAAGTTTTCGAATGGTTCTGCACCAGGACATGTAAACATATGAGATGGTTAGGTAGCCATCTGTGTGAATGCTAGGAAAGTTTGTATATCTTATCATGATTGCTTTGAACAGACATTTCTATTGGGAATTGGTAAAAGCACCAGTATTAAGGGTGAGGCTGGGGTGAAAGTGTTAAATCCTTTATAAAATATTAATAATGTTAACCCTCTCTCCAATAGGTTTTTAGCTCACCTGGCACGAAGTGCCAAGGTGAGCTTTTAGGATCGCTGGATGTCCTTCGTCTGTCTGTCCGTTCACAATTGGTTCGTTAACACTCTAGCGGCTACAAATTTCCTCCGATCTTCATGAAACTTGATGACAATGTTTGTTTTGATGTAATCTAGGTCAAGATCAAATTTGGGTCATGTCAGGTCAAAAACTAGGTCACTAGGTCAAATCATTGAAAAATCTTGTTAACACTCTAGAGGCTACAAATCTTATTGGATCTTAATGAAACTAAGTCAAAATGTTTGCCTCATTGATATCTAGGTCAAGTTCGAATAGGTCATGCTAGGTCAAAAACTAGGTCACTAGGTCAAATCATAGAAAAACCTTGTTAACACTCTAGAGGCTACAAATCTCACTGGAATTTAATGCATCCTAGTCAGAAAGTTTGCCTAATTGATATCTAGGTCAAGTTCGAATATGGGTCATGTCGGTTCAAAAACTAGGTCACTAGGTCAAATCATAGGAAAACCTTGTTTACACTCTATAGGTTACAAATCTCCCCTTATCTTCATGAAACTAAGTCAAAATGTTTGCCTCATTCAATATAGGTCAAGTTTGAATATGGGTCATGTCCGGTCAAAAACTAGGTCACTAGGTCAAATCATAGAAAAACCTTGTTAACACTCTAGATGCTTCAAATCTCATTGGATTTAATGAAACTTGGTCAGAATGTTTGCCTCAATGATATCTAGGTCAAGTTCAAATATGAGTCATGTGGGATTAAAATTTAGGTCACTAGGTCAAATCAAAGAAAAACATTGTTAACACTCTAGAGGCTACAAATCTCATTAGATCTGAATGAAATATTGCCAGAATGTTTGCCTACATCAACTCTAGGTCAAAATCAAATGTGGATTGTGTCTGGTCAGAAACTAGGTCAAATCATAGAAAAATCTTGTTGACCCACAATCACCACTCTAAAGGGTGATTGTGGGTCATCTCCATTCCTAATCTAGGTCACTATAGGTCATATTTTACATGGTATACCAGGTGAGCGATGTAGGGCCATGGTGGCCCTTGTTTCAATACTGAAGACAGATTGTTGCTTAAAGCAGTTTGAAAGGAAAGTACATTCTGCCTTAAGGTGCATTCTGCTCCACTTTCAGCCTGTTCTATGCTACTATCCACTGGGATATAGAAATTAGTTTGTACGATATACATATTCATGACTAACTGTAAAAGTAGGAACTATTTTCTTAATGGAGGAATAAAATTAAGACGAAAGTAGGTGTTTTTAGTGGGGAAAGGATTCAATGAAAATCTGTACAAGAAAAATGACTTTCTTTTCAGGAGAAAAAGAGCTCAAAAGTAGAATCAAAGAACTTTTTAAATACAGACGGAATGGCATTACTAAGTCAGAAGGTAAGTTTTGGTAGACCACCTTTAGGTAAACTATTTTTGTTGTTTCATTTTGACCCCTGAGAGACGGCTGACAGTTTATTACAAAATGGATTACAGTATCATAACACTCTTTTACTATATGAACATAAAGAAAAATATTAAATGTCACTTTCTTCTTCTCTGTTATATTTTATGAGTATAGCACTATTGTTTTACTGGTTATGTAAAAGAGGTTCTTGTTAAGTTATATACTTTTGTTGTAAAACATTAATCTATTGCTACAATTAGGAATTGTAAAAATATACTATATCAGTTGAACTTGGATATCTCAAATTCGGTTAAGCCGACAACAGTATTTCAAAGATTAAATATGGCTCAGTCGTGTTTTAATTTTGAGATACGGGTATGTTTGACTAAACCGAGCCAGAAATAACGCAAACCATGTATCGACGAATCGGATAAATAAAATTAAGCGAGTGCGAGATATCAAAGTTTGGCTGTATGTAAATAGTCTTGATTCTCATCATTTCACTGTTATTTTATATTTCGTTGAATTCGAAAGGCTATATTTTTTTTTACCTGCAGAAATAGAAAAGTTTGATGATGAAAGAACCAAAAGGGAGAAAAAGAAAGAAAAAATTAAAAAGCTTGTGAGTACTCAAACTGTCATAAGTTTCTTAACTGTTTATTGTTCAGTTATTGGCCTTGTAATTTGATTTGATGTTTGTCTTCTATGATTTAAAATTCTAAAGAATTAATTAATGTAAATTAAGCATATTTAACATGTCTGTTAAATGTGTTTTATCTTTCTATTGTTATTATGGTTTGCATTTGTTTGAATATTATTTTCAGTACCAGTGGCATGTTTGTTAAAATCATGTGATTTTCCACATTTACTTAAAAAAAACATTGTAATGTACACACTGGTACATATATCATTTTGGTTTAACTTAAACCCTGCAGTTTGAATTGATACCTAGCTAAACTTGAAATGATATTTATGACCTTGCTACTATTTAGTGATTTACTGATGACAGTGAAATTTGGATGAAAAATTGGGGAGATAACTTAATTTGAATTTTATCTAGCCTGCAGCAATTTTCAAGAGAAGATTTATCAGACTGTCTGGCGTTATGAAATAAAATATCAAGAGTGTCAAACAGTTTGGATCTAAATTGAATATCAGGTTACTCACTATCTCATCTTGATCTTGCCTGTGTGCAATAGATATCACAAATGTGTGCATATTTCAAAGCTCGAGATAAAGATAAGAATAAGTTGAAATTCATATCCCTCCACCAAACCCTATGATGTAACTATGCAATAGAATAGCTGCCTTGCAGCTATTCTATTTCATAGTAACATCATTGGGTTTGGTAGAGGCACAAATGAGAAAATGCTCGAAATAAGCTGGTTTTGCACTCTTATCTGGATCCCTTATATTGTACAAAAGACTAATTACGTTAGACTTGCATACATTTATAAATGAAGTTATTGGTGCGTTTAGTTGTATGATGTCTCAAATAGTGAAAATCTATTGAGTGTTGATCAGGTTATCAGTTCCATTTGTTTTTGTCTAGGGCAGTTTTTCCCAGGCAAAGCGTCTTTCAATGGCTTCAAAAAATGCCGTAGAAGAGTAAGTATACACTGTTGTGTGCATGACTTATTTATTCCAAGAACATTTTACCTCACAAGATATTGATAAAATTGTGCACAAATCTTGCTTGCAGGGGGTTTGTTTTCAAGAACAATTCTTCGAGAGACTGCAATCTAGAATCTTGATTGTTTCCTAATCCATTTAAAGCCTTTCACTAGTGTGTCTACTCCAAAGATAAAGTTGTTTAACCCATTACCCCATAGCCTATTTCCAGTTTTTAAGATAGGTGACAACTTAAAGCAGGGTGAAAGTAAAGCAGAATGTGCCTGAAGGCACGTTCTGCTTTACTTTTAGCCTGATTTAAGCTAGCATCTCCTAGGATATAGAAAATGTCTTTCATGGTTTATAATTATGAAGGTGTAATTTAAAACTATTTGCTTCAGTGGAGGAATAAATAAAAGGTATATTTATGGGGTAATTGGTTAATGCGTAACTTGTAGGTGGGTTGTTGATACTTGCTAAATTAAAAAAAAAGAGAAGAAGCTAGCTTCTGCAATTCTTGTACACCCTGCTTTAATTTAAGCTTCCATCTATCATCTATTTGGTGGTCATACTAGCAGAGCATAACAATCAGTCCAACTTTGTAAGTGTAAAAATAAACAACCCTGGAAATTTGGCAAGCTTGGTTTTGGACAAATTGACTATAGGCTGTACATATAATTATTTGCATTGAATCATGCATTATATTTATGTTGCTGGTACTTGATGTAAACTTTTGATTGTGCATTGGGTTATGAACTATGGTCCTTGCACCTTTCCTGTACATAAAAGCACTTCCTTTCTTTTTTATCACACAACTCTAAAAAAAAAATTTGATTTTATTTGTCTAGTGGCATCTATAACCTTTACTCCGTATTCCATGTCTGGTTTTGAAAACATGTGACCATTAAAGCAGGTTGAAAGTAATGCAGAATGTGTCTTAAGGTGCATTCTGTTTTAGTTTCAGCCTGCTTGAAGCTGCCATCTGCCTAGAATAGAGAAACAATTTCTTTTGGTGGATATATAAAGTGGAAATATTTTCTTGAATAGAACAATAATTCAAAGTGTAAAAATACATATTTATGGGGTTATTGGTTAAGGCATCACATTTGCACATACATTTAGATGATTTCCACTTTTTGCCATTGCTAAAAGGCTAGCCTAATGAGAAAGTCTGGTTACAAGAATATACTGTGTAGTATTAGCTTGTTGTTATTTCATCAGTCACTTTGTTATTTTTAGATACATAAGTTTATATTTGAGAAACTAAAGCATGCTGAACTTATTGCAGATTAATGTAACTTGAGCATTACAGAGCATGTAGCACTATGTTATTCTGCTAAAATTAACTTAAGCTGCACATATTATATTTGGTCAGTCAGTTGGCATTGTGGCATCTGCATAATCGCTCCACAAAGTTCTTTGACATGTGTGTGTTAGTAAACATGTAACACCATAGCCTGTTTCTAGTTTTGAGACTGGTGCCTATTTAAAGCAGGCTGACAGTAAAGCAGAATTCGCTTTAAGGCCCATTCTGCTTACTTTCAGCCTGCTTTAAGCTACCATCTGCTAGGATATTGAAAATATTTTTATGTTACATGTTCATGACTATATAAACTGGAGTCATTTTCTTCAGTGAAGAATAAATTGAATGTGCTACAAGGCATTTCTGTTGGGGAGAGGGTTAAATAATTTTTACCACACTAGCTTTAGCATGTGATTGGAGTTGATCATTTCAATTAGTTTAGAGTATCATCAAATGAAATAGAAATTAAACCAGCTTTATGCCCTCCTCAAACACTATGTTATGACCTCTATATTTGTTATTCTGGTGTTGTCTGTACTAGGCTGTTGTCAAATCTGAAGATAATATTTTTTGTTCTTTTGTTAATTTTTTATATTTTTATTTTTTGATATGAAATACTTATAGGCAATTCTACTCTTTTGCATTTGCATTCGATGTGATATTGGGCCGCCAGTTTTGTGATTGTTTTCTAAATACAGTAGGATCTGATTAACTCAAACTCACTTAACTCGTTAACCCCTGAAACTTGTAATGGACAATTTCAACTTCAAAATATGTCTAGCCATTATTGACCACTTACGGTTTCAAAATGACAAACGGTGAAGACCCTGATCAGAGGGCTCCTTATGGAGCCCTCTGATCAGGGTCTACACTGTTTGTATAGTACAAATGTTATCCTCACAACTTGAAGACTCTTTAGTTTAAGAATCCGTATTTCAAAGTTATAAACTTTGTTAGCCATTAACCTTGAACAACAGTTATGTTCGACTTAAAGGAGGTTCACAATATCCAGAATTTTTAGAAATAATTGCACCTTGTTTAGGTATTGATACTGCATATCTGGTATAATCATACATTTGGACATTGTTTGACAGAAAATTGGTAATTCTCTAATAATTGATTGTAACAAACACAAAATTTACTTATACTGTTATTCCCATCTAATATGCTGGGTTGCACAATCAGTACACATTGATCAGCAATTCTACTGGGAAAATGGTTTAACCCTTTACTCCATAGGTACTCATTTTACACATTCCTCCAGTGAAGAAAATAGCTTCATTTTATACAGTCATGAATATGTATCATAATTTAAAACATGTTTTCTATATTCTAGCAAATGATAGCTTAAAGCAGGTTGAAAGTCAAACTTTCAATCTGCTTTAAGTAATCACCATATTGATACTAGAAACAGGCTATGCAGTAAAGGGTTAGACACACAACTAACACTTTTAATCATAAAGGAATATCTTACAGAAATAGATCGATATATTTTTGTAAACCATGTTAAGATATTCTTTCTTGCGTTATTTTAAAATGTTTCTCTTAGTTTACCGACAGAAAAAGCTAGAGCATATACAATTTTGTTCACTTTTAACGAATCAAAGGAACATCATCATTTTAAATTTTCTCCATGAAAAAATATACCAGATGGATAATTTAAAAAAGGAGTTGTATTAGGCCTATGAAGAGCTCCAGATAAAAATTAAAAATTAGTAATTTATATAGATATTAAGTTGAAGAGTAAATTAATCTCAAGAGTTATTTTGAATTTTTATTTTTCAGAGAAAAACTAGGTATACTCATAGACGAAAGCGGTAAGTTAAAAAATAATTATTAGTATGTGTTTTTATTGAGCCTAGGCTCTAACCAGAATTAACCATATACTATCAAATGGCCATACAAAAGGCAATAAAATACAAGTCTTCAGCTGGCTCCTAAATATGGGTCAAAAGAAAAACAGAAAGCTGCAAAAGAATCTTTCACTTTTGCCCTGCATTAGGCAGTGACTTGGTTTCATGCCCCTACCCTGCTTTGGTAATTGAGTCCTAGGAAAGGATTCTGACGTTGCACTTGGCTGTTCAAAGCAGGCTGGAAGTAAATAATAATCTCCCTTAGACTATCAAAATCCGAATTAAAGCTATGATAATGAAGAAAATTTAAAGATTACAGAACATATTAACTTATTATGGTAGGGTAAAACATGGAAATCAGAGCACCAGATAAGGGTAGTTTTGTAAAATCTAAAATCTTTATTTCTGAATTGAACCCTATGGTGTCACAACTCATTAGAATCGTCTCTTTGAGACGATTTTAAAGAGTAGTAACACCATAGGATTTGGTGCTGAAATGAGTGAGAAAATGTTTGATTTGTTGAAATAACTCCCTCTTATCTGGAGCCCTGGAAAAAAAATTTAAGGTCATCTCTGCAAATCACTGGAGAAAGAAGGGTCTCCGAACTAAAGTTCATGTGGCAGCCACCTATTTGAGATTACAAATATTTTGAAAGTTCTTACAAGGCCTCGTGCGAATGAAGTGTGAGTTGTTTGTGAAATCATTTCAAGCTTTTGATGGATCAGATTTGAGCATTTTGATCAAATCAGCCTAATCAGAGCCAAAGGTTATAAAACTTCTTTTTGAGATGAGTCTTAGATTGAGAATGATCTCAAACTCATCTCAAAAACTTCTAACACTTGGGCTATATACACTAAATAAGCATGGGGCCTGGTCTAATCGGAACATAAAAAACAAACGTTTATGAGCATGTTTAACCAACATATTAAATTTTTAAAAATAATTTTGTATATGAAACGATATATTTGGGAGTTGTAAGATAGGTGTGCACATTTTCTGCTTTTCAGAGGATCGCTTAATATTCAATGAAGGTAAGAAGATTTATAGCTGTGTTTAAGGGTGTTTGTCCAATCTAATTAATAAGGACTTCAACTGAAAGTTTACAATTTTCCTTTGGTGCCTCTGTGACCTTGTGGTTATATGTGACTGACAGTCACTTGGCTCCTCACGGCTGTGGGTTTGTTAATCTTGGTCTAGCATAAATTATTTTCATATGGGGAAGCTTTCCAGCTGGCTTGAAGAAAGTTGTTGGTTGAACCATTCTACAAAGTTGCCAATTTGTGCCTGTAACAGTGTATAAATGGCATTTGGGGTCTTCTTCAACCTGTGATTAGCTAGACTTCGCAATATGACTGAACTACTGTCAAAATCATCTTAAAGTCTTTACAAATCGAATCAGTTTTATAACACCAGTCCATGCAAAGTATAATAAATAATTGTCTGCTTAAAAATTGTCTGCTTATTCCTCAAATTGATATTTTAATTGTATAATTATTAGGCATGTAATTGAAGGGAAGAATTATGTGTTACCCGGTATTTTTTGCCTGAACTTTACAAAAACTGTTTGCAAATGACAATGGATATGGAAATGGGACATATAAAGTAAAAAGGGAGACTAATTCTTACACTGCTTACTATCCAATTGGACTGTTCCATATCTATTCATTGTCTCTAAATGGATTTTTACCCCAAATCAGTAAAAGTATGACAAACAGTGTAGACCCTGATCAGAGGGCTCCTTTAGGATCCTTATGGTCTAGGTCAGCACTGTTTGCCAAGAAGTAAATACTCTTTTCCCGCACAGTAAGAGTGAAAAACAAAGAAGTTATGAAGGTAATAGTATTTTCCTCCGACTTGTGTAATTATTATTTGTGTTTGATGTTTCAGAGTCAAGAGATGAGGAGGAGCCTATGGACACTAAGGAGATGTCCCAGTGTCCAGGTTATGACCTACTGTCCGTCAGGGAACGCAAGGTAGGCTAGTTACAAGTGTTTCTATTAGCCATTCGTTAGGCTTGAATATAATATACTGTTGTCTACCAGGGCTCCAGATAAGAGGGAGTAAACAGAACAAATCCAACATTTTTCTCATTCATACCATACCATCAACAAATCATATGATGTAACTACTAAGTACACCACTAGGGTTTAATGCAAATATAAAGATTTTAGTTTTCTAAGACTCCCTTTATCTGGAGCTTTGATCTGTATTCTGATGGTGGATTATTAAAGGTTTAAAGCTTCACAGACAGCTCTTGGAGGAGTTGAAGTGTTGTCCAAGTATGCTGCCTTAGAAGAAAAAGTTATAGGGATTCATATGACCCTTCAAGTTCTTACCTGCATAAACACTTGTAAAAAATGAAATATGTCTACTTGAGAAAATGCATAGGGTAATAAGAGTTGAAATAGATAAGTACCTCTAGAGTGACAGTTTAAATATTTTACTGGCTTTTTGTAGTCCATATAAGGTAAAATGAACACTATGTCAGTTATGTTTTATTCTGTTTCAGTTGTGCAATTCCATAAGCATGAGTCCGGCCAACTATATGACCGTAAAGACCAGTATTGTCAAGGTAAGTGGTCATACAGTGGAGAATACATTATTCCTTCCGAGTGTACATGTATGTTTATACTACAACAATTATGTTCATTACAAATGTTTGGAGCCAGATCAGACGCCGGGTAACCTGGCGTCTTATCATGCTCCAAACTGTTTGCAACTCAAATGACTTTTGAGAATTGTCAAAATGTCATTTTTTGCCGGATTGAAAATGCGGTCTATAGATTGGCGAATGCCGTCCGTCCGCGCCACTAAAGTGGGTTAGAGGGCCAGATAACGGTAAACATAACAAAAGAAGACAATGGAGTTCATTCCGTAACAATACACTAAGGGGCCGTGGCCCGTTAATCGAACAAAAGAAAATAACAAAAGAAAAGGCCCTCTAACCCAATTCGGTGGCACGTCCGTCTGTCTGTCCGTCCGTCCTCACTTTGGTTGACCTTTTTGTTAGTGTCAGTTTTAGCCAAAGCTCAAGTCCTACAGCAACCAAATTTGGCATGTACAGTTGTAGTGAGGTCATCATCACATACTGTGGGTAACTAGGTCACTGTGACCTAGATTTCACGATCCAATGACTTAGAGAGTTCTTGGTTAACCTTTTTGTTTGCGTCTTGGTTTACCTTTTTAGCTCACCTGGCACGTAGTGCCAAGGTGAGCTTTTAGGATCGCTGGATGTCCGTCGTCCGTCGTCTGTCTGTCCGTCCGTTCACAATTGTTCGTTAACACTCTAGCAGGTTCAAATCTCATTGGATCTTAATGAAACTTGGTCACAATGTTTGCCTCAATGAAATCTAGGTCAAGTTCGAATGTGGGTCATGTCCGGTCAAAAACTAGGTCACTAGGTCAAATTATCGAAAAACCTTGTTAACACTCTAGAGGCTACCAATTTCATTGGATCTTCATGAAACTTCATCAATATGATTGCCTAAATGAAATCTAGGCCAAGTTTGAATGTGGGTCATGTCCGGTCAAAAACTAGGTCACTAGGTCAAATTATTGAAAAACCTTGTTAACACTCTAGAGACTACAAATTTCATTGGATCTTCATGAAACTTCATCAAAATGTTTGCCTTAATGAAATCTAGGCTAAGTTTGAATGTGGGTCATGTCCGGTCAAAAACTAGGTCACTAGGTCAAATTATCGAAAAACCTTGTTAACACTCTAGAGGCTACAAATTTCATTGGATCTTCATGAAACTTCATCAATATGATTGCCTCAATGAAATCTAGGCCAAGTTCGAATGTGGGTCATATCCGGTCAAAAACTAGGTCACTAGGTCAAATTATTGAAAAACCTTGTTAACACTCTAGAGACTACAAATTTCATTGGATGTTCATGAAACTTCATCAAAATGTTTGCCTCAATGAAATCTAGGTCAAGTTAAAATGTGGGTCATGTCCGGTTAAAAACTAGGTCACTAGGTCGAATCATCGAAAAACCTTATTAACACTCTAGAGACTTCAAATTTCATTTGATCTTCATAAAACTTGATGAAAAGGTTTGCCTCAATGAAATATAGGTCAAGTTCAAATGTGGCTTATGTCTTGTAAAAAACTAGGTCACTAGGTCAAATCATCCAAAAACCTCGTTAACACTCTAGAGACTACAAAATTCATTGAATCTTCATGAAACTTGAAAAAAATGTTTGTCTCATTGAAATAGAGGTCAAGTTAGAATGAGGGTCATGCCCGGTCAAAAACTAGGTCACACGGTGTACATGGTTACATGGTTACCAGGTGAGCGATTTAGGGCCATAGTGGCCCTTGTTGTAAGTGTCAGTTTAAGTCAAAGTTTAAGTCCTACAGCTACCAAATTTGGCATGTACAGTTGTAGAGAGGTCATCATCACATGCCGTGGGTAACTAGGTCACTGTGACCTAGATTTCACGGTCCAATGACTTAGTCTAATAGAGAGTTCTTGGTTAACCTTTTTGTAAGTGTCAGTTTTAGTTAAAGTTCAAGTCCTACAGCAACCAAATTTGGCATGTACAGTTGTAGTGAGGTCATCATCACATGCCGTGGGTAAATAGGTCACTGTGACCTAGATTTCACGGTCCAATGACTTAGAGAATTCTTGGTTAACCTTTTGGTTTGCATCTTGGTTTACCTTTTTGTAAGTGTCAGTTTTAGACAAAGTTTAAGTCCTACAGCAACCAAATTTGGCATGTACAGTTGTAGTGAGGTCATCATCACATGCCTTGGGTAACTATATTATATATATATGCAAAGCAAAAGTGCAGACAATCCGGCCATACCGACATTGGCGGTTTCTCGTCTATATTTTGTTGCAATATTTTTGTTTTTCTTTGCATTACAGGGAAACCTTGTTTGTATGATATTTAACTACAGTAAAATCACTCTATTATGATAACTAAAAAAGAGGTTTATTGATTTGCATAAAAGACAGATGACAGCCTAAAGCAAGGTGAATGTAAAATAGAAAGCTCCTAAACACCTGATAATTCATTAACACCTGATAAACATAATTCAGTGGTCGTAATAGATAGGTTTTATTGTTTTGATATCAATAACGATTTGAACACATCAAACAGTAATCTGTTGGACTATTTCAGGACTACCTTCAGAGAAGGAATGGCTTGCCAGTGAAAATTCGCTATCCAAGTGGTATGGACAAAACCCACAGACGACGTATTATGAGCTTCCTTGCTGACAATGGCTGGATAGGCATGACTTGACAATCAAACAAAAAGCTTAACTGTGATAATGCGGACTACCTTCCAATCATGTGATAGAGCAAAATAGGGGGAAGAATGTGTTGGAGGAAATGAGCAGCAAGATATATGTGAACAGACAGTGCAAACAGTGTAGATCTAGATCAGCCACTGTGTATCCCTCTGACAAGCTGTTGCATTTAGATGATCTGTTTGTCAGAGTTTGCAATGTCGGGAGTTCCATTTCTTGCAGCTGAGGAAAAAAGCTTGCATTTAGTGGTAACATCTTGCCACATCTGTTTTGGTGCAGCTGATGTTTACCAGACTTCATCAGTATCATCTTCACAGTATTACTGCCATGAGTCCTAGATGTTAAATAAATGGCACCAATGCTTACTTAAAGTAAGAGGTATTGACAATGCATTTCTGTTAACCCTTTCACCCATAGAAGCGCATTTTAGCGAATATAATTTATTCTTCCGCTGAAGAAAATAGTTCCCATTTAATCAGTCATGAATATATATTATAGGGAATATTTTCTATATTCAAGCACATTATAGCTTAAAGCAGGCTGAAAGTAAAGCAGAATGCGCCTTAAGGCGCATTCTGCTTTACTTTCAACCTGCTTTACGTAGTCACCTATTTTCAATACTAGAAATAGGCTATCAGGTAAAGGGTTAAACTTTAAAAATGACATTGGTTGAACTTGGAATCTCAGAATTTTGTCTTATTGTAAGGTTACAGTAGAGAGCATGTGAACCCTTTCCTGCATAACAGCTTAGAGCACCTCAACCTTCTCCTTAGCTTAACTCATTGTGCCCTAGTGGCGCATATATGCGTCCTCTACCAAAAATGTACCTGTGAGAAGTACACTTGTCTAATACAAACAGTGAAGTCCCTGATTAGAGGGCTCCTGTAGGAGCCCTCTAATCAGGGACTTCACTGTTTGTCCTTTTGTTTGTCCTTTTGTAATATATTATAAAAACAACCCTTTATAGTCTAAAACGGACCAGACTTTATGTAAACTGGAATTGTCCATTGGATGTCTCAGGGGATAATGAGTTAAGTGACAAAGTGTATATAAAAACCTGTATTTATTGATTATGGTGTTAAATACATATGGTAGCTAAAAAGCAAGATGGAAGTAAAGCAGAACACTCATAAAGGAACTTTCTACTTTACCTTTATCTTGCTTTTAGCAGTATCCTACCTGATACAGTGAAGATGACATTAATCTTTCCCATTTAATTGCAAAAAAAACACGAACACATTGCAATAAAATGTTTTCAAAACATTTAAATGGTCATTTTAGCCCCAAATGGCAAACAGTTTGGAGCCTGATCAAACACTATGTTTTTCTGCATCTGATTTGGTTCCAAACTGTTTGCTATGGAAATAATACAGCATAACACATTTATTGGGAAAGAATAACGTCTTCTCCACTGTACACTGTTGGGTATGTATGACTGGCAGGGTTGGCTATGGAGGAAAGGGTTGACCAGTTACTGTCAGGAAAGGAATTTATTGCAAGGCTTCAGAATAGAGGCAGAATCGGTCTATTTCCAAAAAAATCGATTAAATTTCTGCCCGAGAAACTGTATGAAATGACATCATAAAAATTAACTTGAAGTGATGATTCTAATAAGTAGTGAAAATATAGGTTTTGGTAAAGATGTGAGGATTTAACTACCTGAAACACTTCCTTTATCTGGAGCCATGTAATCCAATAGTCGTCTCTGCATTGGCAGAATGGTAATCCTGAGATTAGGTTTGTTACATTTTCATGTAGAATCACAATCGGTTTCAGGGAATTCGATCATAAATCTATGTATGAGATAAACTTTACATATGAGCCCTTTTTATGCAGCAAACAAATAACCAAATACTATTGCAATGAATTGTATTTATATCAAGCCTCTCTAGATGTTTGACCTGGCTCCGAGGTTATAAAGCTTTTGACTTGAGTCTAAACTCGTTCCCAAGCATTTGATTGGTCAGATTTGAGCCTAGGCTCAAATCTGACCAATCAAATGCCTGGGAACACACTCAGACTCAACTAAAACGCTTTATAACCTCGGAGCCAGATATGTTTTCAGCCTTTCAGTCACTTGGATTTAATTTCTCTGAATATTAAGCTTCTGCATGCTGTTTAATTGTTATCCCTAAAAGATGTCTTCTGATTGATTTTTCTGCCAGAATCTATCATTAAACAGTTTGGAGGATCCAGATGAGACGTCGAGTTAATTGGTGTCTTGTGTGACTTCAAACTATTTGCAACAGTTATCAAGATTTTGCTTGTAGCTTGCAGAAGATTAGGAACAAGTCAGGTATAGGAGATGGTATTTGGAGCATCAATTCAAATATTCAAAGGGTTGTGCTAAGCAGCAGTGACACTGTCAGCAGATTTTTTTTTTTTTTAATTTATACAGAAAAGTGTTAACCTGAGAGACCTGCTGTACAGTGGAGAATCTGTTATTCTTTCCCGTTTAAACGCAAACGTACGCAAACGCAAAGCACTAAAACGTAGAAAAGAACAACTTTTGGACAATTCTGATAATTCTTGTTTATCTTGGTGGCAAACAGTTTGGAGCCTGATCAGACGCCGGGTTACCCGGCGTCTGATCTGGCTCCAAACTGTTTGCACTGCAAATAATAGTTTTAGCGTAAACGCGATTATTGGGAAAGAATAACAGATTCTCCACTGTACCAACAATCAAAGAAGGCTCGAGTCTAGTGTTGAAAAGAAGTTGAATGGTTAACCCATTACACCATAGCTTGTGTATAGTTTTGAAAACAGGTGACCACTGAAACTTAAAGCATGTTTAAAGTAAAGCAGAATGTACCTCAGTGTGCACTCTGCTTTACTTTCAGCCTGCTTTAGGCTACCATCTTTTAGAATGTAGAAAACATTTCTTATGATACAAATTTATGAATTTATTGTATGAAAAATACTTTCTTCAGGGTCTAATAAATAAAATGCGCTAATATGCGTAGCTATGGAGTAATGGTATAAACAAGTATTCTAACTTTGTTTTGGTTTAATGTGCCACCTGCCATGAGCACTATCACTGAGTCTTGTTTGAGTTATATTGACGGGTCCCCAAAGTAATTTGTTCAATGTATGCAAAGCCTTTTACAACAAAATTTCTCAAGGATCTCATATGTTTGTGTTCATAAGTCATTAAGTGCTGTAGAAGTTTCATCAAATGTTTTTAGCTCACCTGGCACGAAGTGCCAAGGTGAGCTTTTAGGATCGCTGGATGTCCGTCGTCTGTCTGTCCGTCCGTCCACAATTGGTTGTGAACACTCTAGCGGCTACAAATTTCATCCGATCTTCATGAAACTTGATGACAATGTTTGTCTTGATGAAATCTAGGCCAAGTTCGAATGTGGGTCATGTCGGGTCAAAAACTAGGTCACTAGGTCAAATCATAGAAAAACCTTGTGAACACTCTAGAGGCTACAAATCTCATTGGATCTTAATGAATTAACTAGTGACCTAGTTTTTGACCGGACATGACCCACATTCGAACTTGGCCTAGATTTCATTGAGGCAATCATATTGATGAAGTTTCATGAAGATCCAATGAAATTTGTAGCCTCTAGAGTGTTAACAAGGTTTTTCGACAATTTGACCTAGTGACCTAGTTTTTGACCGGACATGACCCACATTCAAACTTGACCAAGATTTCATTGAGGCAATCACATTGATGAAGTTTCATGAAGATCCAATGAAATTTGTAGTCTCTAGAGTGTTAACAAGGTTTTTCGAAGATTTGACCTAGTGACCTAGTTTTTGACCGGACATGACCCACATTCGAACTTGGCCTAGATTTCATTGAGGCAATCATATTGATGAAGTTTCATGAAGATCCAATGAAATTTGTAGCCTCTAGAGTGTTAACAAGGTTTTTCGATAATTTGACCTAGTGACCTAGTTTTTGACCGAACATGACCCACATTTTACTTTACCTAGATTTCATTTAGGCAAACATTGTGACCAAGTTTCATCAAGATCCAATGAGATTTGAACATGCTAGAGTGTTAACGAACAATTGTGAACGGACGGACGGACGTTCTCACAGTTGGACATTTGTTGGGTATATTTTTTGTTTAAAAGTACCCAACAGTACACTAAAATACCCAACAATAACAATAGGGCAATCACGGAATGAATGGAATCTATTGTTCTCCTTACCCAACAAAGGACCTTTCGTGCGCTCGGACGGACGGACAGACGACGGACATCCAGCGATCCTAAAAGCTCACCTTGGCACTACGTGCCAGGTGAGCTAAAAACCTTGTGAACACTCTTGAGGCTACAAATCTCATTGGATCTTGATGAAACTTGGTCAGAATGTTTGCCTCATTGATATCTAGGTCAAGTTCGAATGTGGGTCATGTCTGGTCAAAAACTAGGAATTATGCATTCAAACACCAAGGTCTTTCTTTGCCACTTATCAAAATCAGTAGCATTTGCTGACCACAGCTTCAGACAGGCAGATCTTGATCAGATGTCACTTTTCTTACACATTAGTGCACACCTTTAACACACAATAAAGAAAAAATATATTGGTAATAATGTACATAAAAAATTGGTAGACAGCCACTCAATGATAAGGCATAGGGATCTCCAAAGTCAGAGGCCCATAGATGGCAAAAATGGATGTGCGCAAACAAATCAGTCACTTTCTAATGCAGGACAATAGTAATAAGAAAGCTCATTAGGAGATTTCTGCATTACTTTTTTCCTGCATTTAGCTACTACCTTTATATGTCAATGGGTCAATGTTTTAACCCATTACCCTATAAATACGCCTTTTTACGCCTTTCATTTATTCTTCCACTAGAGAAAATAGTTCCAATTTTTACAAACATGAATATGTATCATAAGAAATATTTTCTAAATTCTAGCAGGTAATGGTTTAAAGCAGACTCACTGAAAGTAAAGCAGAATGTGCCTTATAGGGCATTCTGCTTTACTTTCAACCTGCTTTAACTAGTTGCCTATCTTTAAAACTAGAAACAGGCTATGGGGTAAATGATAGGTAGCTGCTTAACATGGATTTATGTTCACACTACTTATGGCATATTAATTTGATAGAGCTTCATACAAGTTGTAACAGATAAGACAGAATGGTGCAGTGTTGAAATTATGCAATAGATGGTAAAACATTAATAGGGCTAAGGCTAAAACACTTTGTAGCTTAAAGTAACTTGTACAAACTGGATGATCACTGTTTAAAGTTGAGTAATTATGTATCTATGAATTCAACTGAAGAATTGTTAATCAATAGGTTACAAGTACATGGGTATGCCATTTGCAAAGGTTTCTTGTTACATTTTCATAAATTTCTATAAAAAAAATTCTGCCCGTTTTTGTGTTCTGTGTATTGTTACGTTAAGAATTTGTAGTTACGCATTCACTTTCTCACCATCAGATATATGTAGATACGTTCTGTTTAGAATGTCATTGTTTTCCCAGATACTAGAACTAGTGTTTAAAATGATTGATTATTTCCTATGATTGATCTATTATTAAAAGTTAAAAATCAAATAATCAATTAATCGAAATATTTTTTTTAATCTTTAGATATGGAATTCTTTACTAAATTTATACTCAAAATTTAAATATCCCATTTCGATTGTATAATTGATGATTAATCAAAGTGGTCTGTCCGATTATATCCGATAATCTATTATGAAAATCAGCTGATTATGAAACACTAACTAGAACTGCAAACAGTAAGACCTTTAATCAGATACATGTTTCAGATTACAGTTTACTGTCAAACTTGTATTAAATGGCTAATTCTTCAAACAACATGAATCTCGCATGAGACATGGGACTGCTGAATGTAAGACCAAGAAAAGCAGAAAACTTCAAGGAGGATTTTCCTGCTGTACTTTTGTCCTCTGTTCAGCAGCCACTTTAACTCATTACCCAAATAGTGTAAATACACATTTTTACGCCATAAATTTATTACTCCACTTAAGAAAATAGTTCAACTTTATATAGTTATGAATAAGTGTTATAAGAAGTATTTTCTATATTCTAGCAAATGAAAGCTTAAAGCAGGTTGAAAGTAAAGCAGAATGTGCCTTAAGGCGCATTCTGCTTTACTTTCAATCTGCTTTAAATAGGCATCTGTCTTCAAATTTAGAAACAAGCTATGGGATAATGGGTTTATACAATTCAGACTTCTAATAAATAATTTTAGAGGCTGTTCAATACAAGTTTGACTGACCTTCCAGGCTTCCTCAGCACGTATATATGCAGCTCTTATAACATATTCAGGTTTTTGTGGTCCTCGTCTGCTGTTAGCTATGTGCCTGTAACATGTTCAGTTATGTAAGGATGGATGAAGGCTTGTGGCATTGTCTTTCATTCATTGACCAAGAAGTTATATTTTTGCAATGGTTGACCATATGATGGTTAGTGATGTAACATGTTATTACCATGTTTCAACCCTCAACATGGGGGCTAAGTTGTATTAGAAACTGTTGACTCGAACCACAATGATATGGTTGGTTATTATTTCCATTGTTACATGCCAAACTTCTGTATCAGAACAGGCTTAGTGTTATTTGATAGTGTGATGGTTAAGGTGGTTAGGGGAATAGGAAGGTTCCATTTAGTAAAGCCTTGTTATTAGGTTCACTCAAAGGAACTCTTGTTTAAAACTTGCTGTTAATGGCAACTGTTTGCCTAAAGCTTCTTGATCCTTCTCCTGTGAATAGCATTTAATGATGCGTTTGGAAAACAGTGCAGACTCAGATCAGACAGCTCCTAAAGGAGCTGTCTGATCAGGGTCTACACTGTTTTCCAATAGGACCTATATCAGTATAATTTGTCATATATTTGCACTCTTTCCTAGTGTAAAACCTCCTGGTTGAATTAACCAGTTCAATTGTTAAGATTATACATGTTCGTAGTGGGCAAAGTTTTATACTTGCATACTCAGCTGGAGACCTGGGTCAAAACTCAAGCAGAATGATCCAAAAGGAGCCATGTGCTTTAACTTTTGCCTTCTTTTAAGCACCCCCCTGTCTTTAATGTACCAGTGAGTCATGATTTGAGTGGTTATAATGCTGAGGTTTAACTGTTTTGTTCGCAGTCAGGTGACAGCCCTTGTGTTGAATATTGTTATAACAAGTTTTTCAACAAATGTTTGCAATTAGAAATGAAGGAAGATATAACTAAAATATGTTGTGACTATTTAATGATTTCATTCGTCATTTCATATCAGCTTTGTCGGTTCATCATTTAAAACACTGCAGGATTCAGTGGAAGACATTTTCATTTGCATTCTTCATACAATTATAACAAATTTAATAGCACATCACAACATCAGCTTTTATTGTCTTTTAAGCAATATGTTTTGTCAATTTTATGGTAAATCAAAGAATACTCTACAAAACAAAAACAGTTGACCCTTAGCAGTGATGTTTGTAAAGGGTCAGTGCAGACTATTTCAGGGCTTCATTAGCTGAGGTTTTCTCAGATGTCTTCTCAGTGCTCTAACAGTTTTTTATCGATACTTGAGTTTGTCCTGCATTTTAACATTGAACACTGGCGACAAGTTTACCTGATCCTGTAGGAGCACTGTAGGGTCTGCACTGTTTCTCATTGTGTAAGGTATTGTAAGAAACACCCCTTAATAGTCTGCAATGGGCTAGACTTAAATGGAGATTTGAAATTTCCATTTCAAGTTTCAGGGATGAATAAGTTAAGCACTTTGGAATACCCACTTAACATGAGTTTTGACTTTACAGCCTTCACAGTAAATTGCTCTTGTAAATCTCGCATAATTTTGAGTAGTCAACTTCCAGTGCCACTGCTTCAGGTTTGCAAAATTTAGTTACAAACTTAACTGAATTTCTATATTAACTAAACTGAATTTCTATATTTTGATAGAATTTAAATCTTTCCTGAATCCTCATAACTTGTCAGTGTTGAAGCAATCTGAAAGTGAAGCAGAAATCCAAAAGGGAGATTTTTGCTATATACATGTATTAAGCTTGCTTAAATCTGCCACCTTTTGGATGAAAGAATCTCCTTTAACAGGACTGGGTAGAAAGGAACAAGTCATATTTAGTGTTTAAATGTATTTTCAATTTGAATCCACCTAACAATGATTAAACTGATCCCAATGAGACTCTCAGATAGCTTTAACCTGATAATGAGTATGATATGGATAGACATTGTATGCAAATACCTGTCATGTTGTGATTGGTCAACCAATTCTTATTTGTTGTTTGACCGTCTCCATCACATAAGCATCTTTGGATAATTAGGCACATACATACTCCAACTGAAAATTGATGAATGCTGCTGAAGACAGGTGTCAGCTCGAAGCAAGATGAAATTAAAGCAGAAAGCTCCTTTCTGCTTTACTTTCATCTTGCTTAAAGCAGTATCTTGCCTTCAACACAGTTGGATATGAGTGATTTGTGCATTTGGATATAGAGGAATGGCTTAAAAAAAGTATCATGTTCATTATGTCACCAGTGTAAAATAGCTGTATATATGTTTTTATTTATGAATGATTGAAATTTTATACTGAAGTTGAGAATGCCTTTTTTGAATGTATTTATTTTCCAAATCTAATATATGTGTACATGTGTATTTCTTAGCTGTAAGGATGAGATACGAACATTTTATAGAATGAAGTTGACAGAAAATATATCAAACCTTTAAGCTTCGTCACCAGCTAGGAAACTAGTACATGTAGTCTTTAATAGACAATGCAGTCAGTCTGCAAGTCCTTTGTTAACCCTTTTTTCCCAATGAAGCACCGTTAGTACCTTTGATTTATTCCTCCTCTGAAGAAAATAGTTCTAATTTATAGTCATGAAACTGTACCATAAGGAATATTCCTAAATCCTATCAGATGGTATTAAGCAGGTTGAAAGTAAAGCAGAATGTGCCTTAAGTGGCAACATGTCTTCAAAACTATACACAGGCTATGGGGTAAAGGGTCGAACAACAATTCAAGAGAAGATACGTTGTCACTTCTTATACAGATGTAGGCCTGTCATTATTCAAACTGGAATTTATCGCAGTGCTTATAAATGAAAATCAAGTTGGACCAGAAATATGAGCAACCCTTCAGATTGCAGCTAAATGGGGAGGATTTGTTTTGGAATTAGCCTCTCACGGTGTCTCTAGAAACCATAGAGTGTTTCTAGTATTGAAGATGACCACTAAACCCTTTACTCAATAGCCTGTTTCAAGTTTGGAAGATAGGTTACCACTTAAAGCAGGTTGAAAGCAAAGCAGAATGTGCCTTAAGGCACATTCTGCTTTACTTTCAGCCTGCTTTAATCTACTATCTGCTAGAATATGGAATTTTTTCTTAAGATACATGTTCATGACTGTATGAAACTGGAACTATTTTCTTCAGTGGAGGAATGAATTGAATGTGCTAAAAGGCGCTTCTATCAGGTAAAGGGTTAAGGCACACTATGCTTTACTTTCAACCTCCTTTAAACTACCATCTACTAGGGTTTAAAAATATTTCTTATGGTACATATTCATGGCTGTATAACGCCCAAAAAAGGAACTACATTGTAGTTTGAAAAGTGGATGAGTGAATTAAAGGGGTAAAATGTCACACTTATGGGGTAAGGGGTTATATCTTTTTAGTCTGTTGGTAGGCTGTTGGGTCCAAAATGAAAGTCCCTTAATCATTTTCTGTAGCACTACACTGCCCATCACCAAATGTTTCAAGGATGATATATGTTCTGAATATTTCATATGCTTTTTAAATAAAAAATACTCATTTGAAATGAGAATAAAATACGAAAGCTATATTAAATTTCTTTGTCTTTTGTCATGTCCAGTTTAAAACGGTGTACATCCTTTCTTTTGTTGACCTGCTTTGCGTCAATTTAAAATAAGCCCTTTAATCAAATAGAAAATTAATGTCCTTCACAAACTGGTCAGATTGGTCAGCTAAAACTTATTGCATTGACTGATTTTTAACATGTAATGTGAGAGCTTAATGTAGGATAAAAGTAATGCAGAAAGCTCTAGTGGTAGCTTTCTGTCTCTCGTTTGTCCAACATAATGGTGCCAATGTCCATGCTTCTGAATTAATTGGCAGCTGCTCTCTTGTATGACTGATAATTTTAACTCTTAGCATGCGGGGTAACTGTTGTCGTCTGCTACTGTTCTAAAAACAGAATCATCAAAATAGTGTCAGATTGTCAAACAGTTTGGCCCGTGTAGCATGTTCAATTACCATTGTTAACTGTTTAGGTGATCCATTTGTGTGCAGTGTACAGAAGAGAAAACTTTTCTTTCCAAATAACCCCGGTTATGCTTAAACTATTATTTTCATTGCAAACAGTTTGGAGCCAGATCAGACGTCGGGTAACCCGACGTCTGATCAGGCTACAAACTGTTTGCCACTCAGATTAAAACTGGTAGTCTGAATTGTCAAAATGTTGTCATTTTCTGTATTTCATTGCATTGTGTTTGAACGAAAGAATTACGATTTCTCCACTGTATTTCAGACCGGTAGCCAACTCACAATTGGAAGCCACCCATTTCTTTACTGAACTCATCATTGATGAGACTGCTTTATGTGGCAGGGTAAAACTGTTAAGGTTACAGTTTCATCGTTAGCGTGCTAAGAGTTACGGTACATGCATTGTTTACAGTGATTGATGGATACAAAAGCTATTGCTTAGAAGTTAGAAGCATAAGTCAGGTATCGTGACCTTAAACCTCTGGACACAAAAAAATGAAGACCTGTTTCAGATTAAGACGAAATTTATGTTAATGAGGTGACAAAACGCAAGACTAATCAGAAGGGGCATTCCAGCACGGAGACAATATCTCCTGCACTTTTCTCATACATTGTACTAGGACATAGATTATGAAACTGTTTGGGATATACATTGTTTTGAAAAACTGCACACTGAGTTTATGTGCACAGGTCGTCCATTTCTCCATGTGTTATGCCCCTTTTGGAACTTAAGATATAAGAAATATGTCTTTTGCCCCGGCATCTTAGGTAGATAAAGATGTGAAGGCATTATAATTATACTATAGTGATTGTCCTTTCCACCCATGCGTCCGGAACAAGGTTTTACGGTTTCATCTAGCATCAACGCTGCTCACTTAACTCTTTCCTCCCTGAAACTTTAAATGGACAATTCCAGTTTCCATTTTAGTCTTGTCCATTTCTGACTTTTAAGGGTTGTTTTTGTCAATGTTTGGCATTATGACAAACAGTGAAGACCCTGATCAGAGGGCTCCTTTCGGATCCCTCTGATCTGGGTCTTCACTGTTTGTGCAGGACAAGTGTACTACTCACATGTACACTGTTTGAAAAGGACGCCTATTTGCGGGACTAGGACTCAAAGAGTTAAGTACTTGAATACTTATATAGTTGTCGCCTTGGATTATTATCAATCCACCAATATCCCCCACCTTGATTTTGACCTTGACCTACTTTGGACTTTGAGTATTTCTTGGTTGTCAAGATTTTACCTTTCATCTAGCTAAACACAACTGACTACACTGTTTTGATATTTGTACAGTTGTGCCTTTGGTCAATATCAATCCACCCATATTACCCAAACTTGATTTTGACCTTGACCTAATTTTGACTTAAAAAGATACAGGATATATTGTCAAGGATGCAGCCGGGGTCATAATCGTTTATTGAACGCTGTCTTGTTTCTGACATGCTTTGACAATTGAGCTGTCTGATCTAATATGGCTTTTATATCCAAAATGGTTTCTCTGCTCTTGATCAGGCATGAGTATTTAGATTATTTTACTCAGAGCACAAAAGTTTATTTAGCCGGTAAAACCTTGCCTATGAATTAAGGGGATGTGAGTGTGACATCTCAGAAAATTCCAAGGTAAAGGAAAACTTTTGTGCGTTGAGTACTCATAATATGGCATTGTTTTGACCACCTGCATATCCACGACCTAGCATTGACCATAACTTTGCAACTACATGCATTATAATACTTCCTGTTTGGCATGTGGACTTCAGTCGAAAATACCTTGAGCCCAGCACAACTTAGGCCATGCAAGACAGAGGTCAAGGTCATTTCGAGGTCATAGTCCTACAGGGGCTTAGAGGTCAAGGTCATTTAGAGGTCACAGTCCTACAGGGCTTAGTGTTTCAAACACACATTTTGTTAATATTGGGACACTGAACAAAATGAAGACTAAGATCAGCCAAAATTAAAATGTGTCATTAAGTACCTATGTTTTACATATAGTCCGGAAGGGTTAAAATTTTCAGAGATTTTACTGTATACGCTGTTTGTCCTATGTAAACAGTATATACCCACATGAGAGGTCTCCTATCAGAGCATATAATTTTAAACTGTTTGTCAATTTGCAATATATTGTAACCTCCCACTAAATGGTCCAAACTTAGTTGTTGGGAGGTACCAGGAAGCTTCTGAAGGAGCGCTAGCTCTAGTCACGGCCATGCACTGTTTGTCATTTAGCAATATATTACAGAAAACAGCCCTAAATATTTATCCATTAAAGGTCAGCCGTCGTACCCATCTCTCCCGGTGTCGTTGCCGAATTCCCATTTCGGTACTTATTACTCCTTTCCATAATTTCCAATCTCCCGTCGAATCATTTGGAATAGCTCTTCGATTATCCACTATAATTATTTGTTATGACAATTTCGCTGACAGATCACAAATAGACCGCAAATGCAGTTAAGTTTAGAATAAATAATGAATGGCAGTTAATAAACACGATAAAAAAGGTACCAACATTGAAAGCCAAAAGAGTGGCGATGACAAAGTAAGTACTTAATTTCTTTGCCACTGTTTGTACAGGTAAGCATGTGCACACTACAGGTGACAATAAATATAGATGTTGTTTCACAACAGTTGGGCAATGTGTGCTTACTCGATCGTATTTAAATACTGTGTGCAACAGTTTAACACCATTTTTAAATGTCAGTTGTACGTGACACAGGTCAGTATCAAGTGACCATTCATCAGTAGGTCCATGAGTCAAGTGTTTATAGACAGTAGACAGCTTACGAGCAAAGCGAAAGTAGAAACCAAAGCAAATTGGCCTGTGATAAAGGGTCACTTGTAAAGATGAATATTGACTCTTACATTTTGATGACACACCGGTATGCATTATTAACCCATTACCCCATAAAATACGCCTTTTTACGCTTTTAACTCATTCTTCCACTGAAGAAAATAGTTCCAAATAATACCTTCAAAAATATATTTCATAATAAATATTTTCTTTATTCAAGCAGATGAAATCTTAAAGCAGGCACATTCTGCTTTACTTTCAACCTGCTTTTAGTGGTCACATGTCTTCAAAACTAGAAACAGGCTATGGGGTAATGGGTTAAAAGTAACTACATGTAATAAATAAGCGTACCAGTGCTGATTGATCATTTATAAACATAATTACTTAAGTTCATTAACCATTCCCCGGCACTTACAGTTCTATCAACGCTTTCCTCCATAGGAGCACATTTTAGTGCATTTAACTTATTCCTCCACTGAAGAAAATAGTTCCAATTTATACAGTCATAAGTATTATGTACCAAAAGAAATATTTTCTATATCCTAGCTTCGAAAACTGATTCATAATTATCTAGAAGATTGCAGAAGTCAAGATGGGACTTTTCAAAGCAGCTTATGCCACAAGCAACAGGGCATCATGTAAGAAGTGTAAAGAAAACATCGAGAAAGGCACTCTTAGATTGGCAATAATGGTGCAGGTATGTTAAGATTTCTACATTCCTTCTTGTAGTAGCTTTTTAGCTCACCTGAGCCGTCGTGCGGCGTCAACAATTTAAGTGTTTACACTCTAGAGGCCACAATATTTATCCAGTCTTTCTCAAACTTGCTCAGATTGTATATTACCATAAGAGTTCGGATGAGTTCGATTATGGTTGAAATCTGATCAATAGTTCAAGAGTTATCAACCTTTGAATTGCTGAAAATGCCATATTTAACAGTGTTTACACTCTAGAGGCTACACTATTTATCTAATCTTTCTCAAACTTGCTCAGATTGTATATTACCATAAGAGTTCGAATGAGTTTAATTATGGTTGAAATCAGACCAATAGGTCAAGAGTAATCAACCTTTGAATTGCTGAAAATGCCATATTTAACAGTGTTTACACTCTAGAGGCCACAATATTTTTTCCAATCTTTCTGAAACTTGCCAAGATTGTATATTACTATAAGAGTTTAGATAAGTTTAATTATGGTTGAAATCAGACCAATAAATCAAGAGTTATCAACCTTTGAATTGCTGAAAATGCCATATTTAAATAACAGTGTTTACACTCTAGAGGCCACACTTTTTATCCAGTCTTTTTCAAACTTGCTCAGATTGTATATTACCATAAGAGTTTGAATAAGTGCAATTATGGTTGAAATCGAACCCATAGGTCAAGAGTTATCTGCCCTTGAACTGCTGAAAATGCCATATCTTACAGCGTTTACACTCTTGCAACTACAATTTTCAATGCATTTTGATTATACCTGCAAACAAAGTATATAGCTATAAGTTCTCGCAATTATTGTTGAAATCTAATCATTGTGGCAATAGCTTTCTGCCCTTGATATACTTTGAAATGCTAGAAAAGTCTTCATTTCAGTATTGTTTAGGCTCTAGTTATCTGCCCTTGATGTACTCTACTATACTAGAATTATGAGGTTGTATTCCAAAATTGTTTACATGCTATACTACAAATTTGAATGGATTTAGATTAAAACGGGTGAAACAGAAAGGCAAAGCTATCAGGCTTCAGTACAACAGGTGAGCGATATCAGGGCCTTCAGGCCCTCTTGTTCTACTTCCTATCAGGTGTCTGATTAACCTTTTACCCCCATAGCTGAGTGAGTACATCCTATCAGGTGTCTGCTTAAAAACAGACTGAAAGCAAAGCAGAAGGCTCAATGAACCCATTGCTCCATGAATGTCTTTTTGTGTCTCTAATTATTTCTAGAACATATTGAAAATAGTCCTCAGCTAGGTAGTCCAGAATATAAAACGGAGAAGGCATTTCTAGTATCTTTCCAGGTTCCATGCTTATAAAGCATTTGAGTTGAGTCTGAACTCTTTGTCAAGCATTTGATTGGTCAGATTTGAGCCTAGGCTCAAATATGACCAATCAAATGCTTGAGAAAGTGCTCAGACTCAACTCAAAAGCTTTATAAGCGCTGAGCCAGATGACAGCTATAAAAGGAGATTGAAAGTGAAACAGAATTATGCACCAGTGCTTTTTTTTTAACCTGCTTTTATAAGTTGTCACAATTTATCTTCAATTATATACAAGAAATAGTCTATGGGGTGGCAAGTGAAGGAAAACCTTTGAATACTGAATGGATATTGTCAGCTCAAAATGCTATCTAAACCCATTACCCCATAAATACACCTTTTTACACCTATAATTAATTACTCAAGTAAAGGAAGTATTTCCAATTTATTCAGAAATGAACGCACCATAAGAAATATTTACTGTATCCTATCAAAAATGGACTAGACCAAATTGAATTGTCCTTCTAAAAAGTTTCTATAATGTTAATAACATGTTTGAATCAATGCATTTCTTAACTATTTGCATGCTTGTTAATTTTTTGTTTGTACGGATTGTTTTCTGCAACAGTTACTGTTCTAAAAATAGAATTTTTTAAATTCAATTTTTTTCAAAACAGAGTCTGATTGTCAATCAGTTTGGATCCTTATGAGATACCACATTATGCGGCGTCCCACAAGGGTCCAAACTGTTTGCTAAGATTGTCATGGTTTTGCCGACTGCCATGAAAAGAGTGAATACAACATTATGCAGAGCAAGTCTTTCATTTGTATTGACAATCAGTTGACATTTTCATAAGTGCCTTTTCCTTGAAGAAAATAAGCAAGATCCATAGCTATTTTTTTTCTTCAAATTACATTGTTACTTGAAATTCAGAAAGTTTTCATGAAACCCAAAGTCATGTATTTAAACCACCCAATGATATATTCATTTTTTTAAAAGACCGATGGATGCTAAAAGAAGGATAAAAACAAAGAATGAAGCTTCTTCAGGGGTTCAGAGACATTATGCTGTTCATGTATGCATACATGTTATTCATTTTGTTCTAAACATTTCCTTTTCTTTTTCAGTCACGCTCGTTTGATGGAAAAGTAAGTATATAAAGTTTACAACAATATTATGACCACTCAAAAGCAGGCTAGTTTTCAGAACCAAAGAATAATAGCAGCTTAACCCATTACCCCATGAATACACCATTTTTCTCCTTCACTTTGTTCTTCTACTCCATAGACACACATTTTTACACATTCAACAATTTTTATTATATTCCTCCACCTATACTGGATGATCTATCAGGTCTAAATGACCCTCTTGTTTTCTTTGCAGATACCAAAATGGTTCCATTACGATTGTTTCTGGAAGACAGCCAAAGTGTTTTATTTACGCACAATTCAGGGATTGGAAACTTTGCGATGGAAAGACCAACAGAGGATTCGTGATTCTCTGAAAGGTAAATATGGTAAAAACTCTAAAAATTTGGACACTCGTTGTATAAGTGCTGTAAATTATCCTAAAATTTTAACTTATTGCTTTTATCACACAGTAATTTGTCTGTTTTATTTTATTTCAGATGACAGTAAGAAGACTGATGCTAAGCCTGGTGCTGACAATGTAGACTCTGCTGCTAATGGTGATGGCAGTGACATTGCTTCTACAAGTGAAGACATGATCGCCTTTAGAGTGCAGTATGCTGTGTCAAAAAAGGCATCATGTCGTGGATGTCTGTCAAAGATTGATAAGGTTAGTAACTGTTGTCACTTTGTCTTGCTGTCTGTCCACTAGACTCCATCTGTCTGTCTGTTTGTCTGTCTGTCCTCTGTATGTCTATCTGGCTGTCCATCCATTAGTCTCGATCTGTCTATCTGTTTGTCTCTTTGTGTGTCTATCTCTGCCTAAAACCTGGAAAGCAAGAGACGGTCATGAAAGTAGGCTTTTACTGTATTGAGAAATGTTTGAAATGTATTTTTTCAAAATAGTGTTGACCTAGATTAGACAGTTCCTGAAGGAGTTGTCTGATTAGGGTCTGCACTGTTTTCATATAGGAGTCTGCACTCTTTCCTAGGGGAAATATTCCATGCTCATTTCAAATGTAGTGAAAAGTTACTGTAAATAAATTTCGAAGTAAATCTATTTATGGCTTACTGTTCACAAAACAGAAAGAGGTGCGAATCTCAAAGAAAGACAGAACCAGCCCACGGGCGAGGCGTTTCGGTCCTCAGGATCTCTGGTATCATGTTGACTGTTTTGTCGATAATCGTCCAGAGCTGGAATTTGCAGAGAACATGACACCTGATAGGTAAGCTGTATAACTCCAGACAAGACGGAATAACGTTACAAATACACATGTACTAGTAGATGGTTCATGAGCTTGGTAATGCAATTAATCCATTACTCCATAGTTTGATTCTAGTTTTGAAAATAGGTGACCACTTAAAGCAGGTTGAAAGTAAAGCAGAATGCGCCTTAAGGTGCATTCTACTTTACTTTCAGCCTGCTTTAAGCTTTACTCTTTGCTAGACTATAGAAAATAGTTCTTATCATACATATTCATAACTGTATAATTTATATTGGAACTATTTTCCACTGTGGGATAAAACTTTAAGGCACAAAAAGATGTATTTATGCAGTAATGGGTTAATTATAATATTCTTATATTTCAGGCAAACACACTAATCAGAAATCTTTTCTGACATAATTATTGACTTCAAAAATTTGTGACCAATGCCAGACGCTAACCAATGCTCTATCAACTTAGCTAACTTGGTAATTGTCACAAACTTTTCAGGTTGAATATTTTTCTCCGTAGCCTGTTTATAGTTTTGAAGATGGATGACCACTTAAATCAAGTTGAAAGCAAAGAAGAAGGCACTTTCTGCTTTACTTTCAGCCTGCTTTAAGCGTAACCATCTGTTAGAATATAAAAACTATTTCTTATGATAAATATTCATGACTGTACAAATTGTAACTATATTCTTCAGTGGATGAATAAATTAAAAGAGTAGAAAGGCGTATTTATAGCGTAATGGGATAAACTACTATACATGCAGACTAAAATTTCACTAAACCTAAAACGTTTGTGACAGGTGCCTCTGATCAGGTGAATTCTTTGATATCTTGATATTGATTAAAAAAACAACCAACCCTAAATAGTCAAAATTGAATTTAACATTATTTAATTTGAAACTGTAATTATCCATATGAAGTTTCAGGGGTTACTGAGTTTACCTATTTAACCTATTCAATTCTTTCAGTCTTTCGGGCTTCTTAGATTTGGAAAAGAAGGACCAACAAATGTTGACAGAGAAATTTAGCCAAAAATACACCAGGTAAAGATCTAAACTGATAGATACAGTGGGAATCTGTTATTCTTTCCCAATAAACGCGTTTACGCTAAAACTATTATTTGCAATGCAAACAGTTTGGAGCCAGATCAGACGCCGGGTAACCCGGCGTCTGATCAGGCTCCAAACTGTTTGCCACCAAGATAAACATGAAATATCAAAATTGTCCAAAAGTTGTTCTTTTCTACTTTTTAGCGCTTTGCGTTTGCGTACGTTTGCGTTTAAACGGGAAAGAATAACAACTGCCCTCCCAACAATGACTCCCTCCTTACAACGACCCTTGTAGCAATTCCCTTATCAGGACAATTATGTCCAACCTTTTTCACGTTTGCAATGTCGTCTGCTTAAAATTGTCATCTGCTGTTTTTCTTAAATTAGATAACGGATATTTTAACAGAAAAAATTCCTTAATGACGAGTGACAAACAGATTGAATCCAGATCATCCGCTGCGTTATGCGGCTTCTGATCTGGATTCAAGCTGTTTGCAAATGTAAGCCAATTTCCCTCCCTTTAGCTTCTCCCATTGCAATGGTGTCTTTGTAGAGAGGGGGCACTGTCTTGATTTTTCTTTGGTCAAACAACCATAAATTTACATTTGAAACAGTGGTGCAGGCAATATTTTTAAAGCAGATAATTTTTTGGTAATGAAAGTACATGTAGAATGTCATGTAACCATTTAATATATTTTTGTTGGGCCATTTCTATAGACTTTCGATTGCTGCTGCATAACACACCAATTTAAGGATGGATAGTTTATATCTTATTTCCAATAAGACTTAAGGTGCATTATGTTTCACTCTCAGACTGCTTTAAGCTGCCGTCTGCTTAAAAGATAAGGAACAACTATGTCTTATGGTGCATAATTATTCGTCACTGTTTAAAGTAGAACTATTTTCTTCAGTGGAAAAATAAATCAAAAGTGTAAAAAAGCATGTTTTGAGAAATGAATTAACCCATTACCCCATAGCCTGTTTCTAGTTTTAAAGCAAGATGATCACTTAAAGCAGATTTAAAGTGAAGCAGAATGCGCTGTAAGGCGCATTCTGCTTTACTTTCAGTCTCACTTCTTTAAGCTATTATCTGCTAGGATATAGAAAATACTTCTTATGATACATATTCATTACTGTATAATAGGAAACTATTTTCTTCAGTAGAGGAATAAATTATAGGCGTAAAAAGGCATAGTTAAGGTGTAATGGGTAAGGCTGTCTTAATCGTCAGGGTTTAACTGTTTTATTGGGTTTCAGGGATGATGATTCTGAGGATGAACCATTAGCGAAGAAGAGAAAAACAGCAGAAAAGACGGAAGAGAAAATACTCAAGGTAGTTTCAGGGCTTCCATAGTTTGATCATGAAAATTCCTAATATTTCCAAATTTTCTATTTTTCAAACATGTTTACTTAAAGCAGGTTGAAAGTAAAGCAGAATGCGCCATAAGGCGCATTCTGCTTTACCTTCAACCTGTTTTGAGGTGCAATACCTTGGTCTCATTTTCGACTTTTTTGCTAGTAAGATATTTAACCCATTACCCCTTAAATATGCCTGTAACTCCTCTGATTTATTCCTCCACTGACCAAAATAGTCCCACTTACTAAACAGTCATGAATATGAACTATAAGAAATATTTATTATATTCTAGTACTATGTATATTGAAGTATTGCAGGCTGAAAGTAAATTTAAGCAGAATGCGTCTTAATGCGCTCAGTGCTTAACTAAATTCAACCTACTTTAAGTGGTCACCTATTTTCAAAACTAGGAATAGCCTACAGGATAATGGGTTGATTCTTTGGATTTATTGAAAAATGCATTTATTTATCCACCAGGAACAATCTGAGATTCTGTGGCAGAATAGAGATGCCCTTGAAGAGGATGTAAAACAGCCGACAATGAAAGCCATACTAGAAGCCAACAAGCAGTTTGTTCCCACTGGTGCCAGCAATGTAACTACTGTTGAAACTCGATAATTCCAACTCAAGTTAATTCGAATATACCTATATTTCAAAGTTAAAACGTGGCTTAGCGGCGTTTTAACTTTGAAATATGGGCATGTTCAACTTAAGGGAGATTGAATAATTAAAATTAATCTTATGAAATACTAGTACTATTGATTAAAGCGAGTTCGAAGTATCGAGTTTCGACTGTATGTACTTGTAATCATGTCTTAACCCATTACTCAATAGATATGCATTTCAACACCTTTAATTTGGCTCTTAATGACCTTTTTGTGTCGATGGGCCGTAAAACACCATTCATTCATTCAACACCTTTAACGTATTAAAATGGTTCCAATCTCTAGTCATGAATGTGCACCATAAAAAAGATATTCTTTATCCAAGCATATGGTAGCTTAAAGCAGGCTTAAAGTAAAGCAGAATGTGCCTTTAGGCACATTCTGCTTTACTTTCCACCTGCTTTAAGTGGTCAACTGTCTTCAAAACTAGGAACAGGCATTTGAGTAAAGGGTTAAGAGGCTACTTAAAATACAATGAGCTTGTAGCCTATCAGGCAAATAGCAGTTTAACGTTTCTCCAAAGAGTGGTTGATTAAGACAAATATCTAGGTGCAGCTTATGCAGTAACTTTATTATTATAATACTGTATAAGTGGTAATGTTAGCGAAGTGGAAATATTTACAAATTTCGCGAATTCAAAACATTCGCGAACAATCCCACCAGCGATATTATCAACGACCGTAATGCAATATATTACCTCAGCACCGTATTCATTGTTTACACCGCATCAGATTTATTTGTGAAAATAACTGAATATTATATATTCCACAGAGACTTTATTGTCTACGAAATATTAATTAATGTGATATAGATATGCAGGTTCAAACTGAATTAAGTACATTTCTTATGTGCTAAAAAAAGTCTCATTAATAAATACTTGACCGCCCGGCAATGATAAAACGTTGATGTATAACGGCGGTTTTGTTTAAACCTATATTAAAAAAACGGACCGTGGGTAGTCTTGTCTAAAAATGTTCCTTTTTACCAAAATGTGATTAAATTTGCAAAACAGCCGTTGGTCCGGATGAGACGCCGAGTAAATCGGCGTAAATTTCTTTATCAAAGCTGTTTGACACTCGTCCAAGTGTTTATCTAATTCGTGAGTAGAAAACATATTGCGCATGCGTAAAACTGAGCTGTTTGATCATGCCTCTAATGGGGATAATTATGTGCTTAAATTTTATCCCGCGATCTTCATATTTTTGCAAACATTTGAATCCATATCAAATTATGAGTTTTTTGGCATCTAGCTTGTATCCAAGCTATTAAATTGATGCTCAGTTTGATTTCCATTTTAGCCACTTTAACATGTTTACTGGTGAAACATTTCAGAAGAAATGAACGCTAAGAAATCGAACAACAATGATTCAGTAGGGCCACTTTATTTTTTTGATAGCTTGTCACTACTTACCGTCAGAGTTACGCAATTGTTTGGTGATCTAGTTAGATAGTCAAAATATAATTGCCGAACCCCTTATAGCAACGCTCCTGTCCACAAAAGCACTGTCTGCGTGATAATTACGATGCGGAGCTAGATTATGGAGTCATTATTACAATGTGCAGTTATAACGGAATGAGATAGAAATGGGTTTTCGAGAACATTTCTGCCAGCGAAACGTTATTTTTGAAGATTCGCAAACTTTTTGACCAGCGAACATAACCACTTATAGTATACAGTACACTCTGGGCTCCGGATAAGGAGAGTATTTCAACAACAATTTTTTTTATTTCTGCATTTTACCCGATATTGTCACTACTCATTAGAACTGTCTCTTCGAGACAATACTAATGAGTAATAACGCCATAGGATTTGTTGCTGAAATGATTGAGAAAATGCTGGATTTGTTTAGTTTACTTCCTCTGTTCTGGAGCCCAGATAATACCTAGGGCATTTGTTATTTAGTAGGCCTAATTTTTAACTGATGATAGGTAAGCAGCTGGTATTAAATATGCATGGGTATCATTGCTTGATTTTCACACATGCAGTTTATCTTTTTGGGAAGTTTTAGCAGGGGCTTAGTTTAAATGGGAACTGAAACATTAAGTTGATTCAGGGTGTCCTGAAACGCAAGGGGACTATTATAGAATTTAAAATCACCCAAAGCATAAAAGATTAATCCTTTGAACCCTGTAGTAACCCATACACATCCTTTGTGAACATTTGAACATATGAAGTTAACACATGTTATATGCTTACAGTGTAGACCCAGATTAAAGAGCCCTCTGATCAGGGTTAACAATCTTTGTCATCATGTTGCAATACATCATAAAAATACAACCCTATATTTGTATATTCACATTAGTTACTAAACTCAATTTGAGAACGGAATTGTCTATTTGAAGTTTCAGGGAGACAAGGGTTAAAGAAATGAGAAAGAGTAAATTTCTTACTGTTTTTTGTTTCCTCAGGTGTTAGATGCCATGGCAGACTGTCTGACATTTGGAGCACTTGAGAAATGCCCAGAATGTCCTTCTGGGGTACTAAAATATGGATCAGGGTAAGAGCAGGTCAACTGATAAAAGGTTACAAGGTTACATTCTCGAACTTGCTTAATTCTAACTATTCGATTTTTGGACACATGAATTGCATTATTTCATGCTGAATTAAGTCAAACATACCAGTTTTTCAAAGTTAAAACGTGGCTGAGCTACGTTTTAACTTTGAAATATTGGTATGTTTGACCTAGCTGAGTTCGAGATATCTAAGTTCAACCGTATATCATTTAGCAGCTGGAATATAATTCAGCGCTTCTTCTCTTCAATGACACCTAAAGGGAGACAAAGATTATGTGCGTTGTTCAGAGGGAGTCGTTATAGGGAGGGAAATTGGCTTTCATTTGCAAACAGCTTGAATCCAGATCAGACGTCAGGTCAGGCGTTGCTGATCTGGATTCTAGCTGTTTGTCACTTGTCATTAAGGTTTCTCTGTCAAAATGTCCATTATGTAACTTTGAGAGAAAAACAGCAGACGACCATTTTATGCAGGTGATATGGTAGCAGTAAAAGCGTAAGAAATAGTTGTTTTGTTTAGGAAACTACGGCAAGGGTCTTTGTAAGGAGGGAATCGTTGTTGAGAGGGCTGTTGTAGGGAGGGAACGCTGTATGATGTATCATCCCATTTTGCAGCGCTAATCTATTCTTTTTGGAAAAAAACAGTGATAGTGTTTGACAAACACATCCTGTTTTTGTTATTATCCCCTGCCGAAAGGCAGAGGGATACTGTTTTAGGTCTGTCCGTCCGGCTGTCCGTGCGTGCGTGCGTCACGTTTTCCGTCCGCAACTGTATCTCCGAAACCGATAAACAGATTTGGATGAAACTTGGTATACTTATTTGTCATCATAGGAGCACCGTGGGAAATCTTTTTTTTTTCAGAAAATTTTAGGAATTTATGAGTTATCTGCCCTTTTTGTGTTAAAAATGTCCGTCCGTCCGTCACATTTTCCGTCCGCAACTGTATCTCCGAAACCGATAAACAGATTTGGATGAAACCTGGTATACTTATTTGTCATCTTAGGAGCACCGTGGGAAATTAATTTTTTTTTCAGAAAATTATAGGAATTTATGAGTTATCTGCCCTTTTTGTGTTAAAAATGCCATATTTAACAGTTTTTACACTCTAGCAACTACAGTATTCAACATATTTTGTTTATACTTGCACACAATGTCTATAAGTACAAGTTCTTGCAGGTGTGCAATTATTGTAAAAAAAGGATACTTGTGACAAGAGTTATCTGCCCTTGAAGTACTTAAAAATGCTTTATTTTGATATTTTTTACATACTAGAGCCTATAAATATGCATGGATTTTGAAAAAACTTTCTTGAATTATGTATGGCTATTAGTTTTCAAATGAATTTGATTATTGTTGAAAACGGAGAAATGAGTCATGAGTTATCTGCCCTTGATAAGTAAAAAATGCCATATTTAACTGTTTTTACTCTCTGGCAACTACAATTATGAATGGATTTAAATGATACTTGCACACAATGTCTATAAGTAAAAGTTCTTGTAGGTGTGCTATTATTGTCAAAAAAGGATACTTGTGGCAAGAGTTATCTGCCCTTGATGTACTTAGAAATGCTAGAAAATGCTTTATTTTAATATTGTTTACATCCTAGTATCTATAAATATGCATGGATTTTGATAAAAAAAATCTTAAACTATGTATGGCTATTAGTTTTCAAATAATTGTTATCATTTTTGAAAACGGAGAAACTAGTCAACAGTTATCTGCCCTTGATGAGTCGAAAAACCATATTTAACAGTTTTTACCATCTAGAAACTACAGTCTTTAATGGATTTTGATTTAACTTACACACGATGTATATAAATATAAGGGTTGCAATTATTGTCAAAAAAGGATACATTGTGGCAAGAGTTATCTGCCCTTTATGTACTTAGTAATGCTCAACATGGCTTTATTGTTTACATGCTATTGTGTACAAATGTGAATGGATTTTGAAAAAAAAAAATTAAATCATATATTGCTATTATTTATAGAATGAGTTCAATTATTGTCGAAAATGTGCAAATTAGTCAAGAATACTCTACCCTTGAAGAGTTGAAAATGTGTTTACACTCTAGTAAATTCTACAGTTCTGATTTTTTTTTAATAATACTTGCACACAATTATAAGTTCTTGAAAGTGTTTAATTACTGTTGAATTTGAATCAAGAGTTACCTGCCCCTGTCATACTTAGATTTATAATGCTACAAACGGCTTTATTTTTTGTATTGTTTAGGCTTTAACATGTACAAAATTGAATGGATTTTATAAAACTTTGTAAAAAGCTTTTGAATGTTGATCTTTAAAGACACTTAAGACAGGTGATCACCATTTGCCCCTTCCTCCCACATTAAAGTTTGCCACTTTCTTCTGGACAATCGCTGCGGCAGGGGATATCAGCTCTAAGGTGCTTTTTTTTATTAGATTTTATATTTACATTAGCCTATTTCTATGTTTGACAGTTGGGATACTGTACCTTTGAAATATGATATACTTGTACAATTCAGATTTGATCCTTTTATTTGAATTTGAATGTGTTCATAACAAATTGTAACATTGATTTTGCATATGTCAACACTTTCATTTATTACAGTTATTTTGGCTACTTGTGTTCGGGAAACATATCAGAGTGGACGAAGTGTATTTATACGACCAAGTCACCAAAGAGAAAGCCTCTGGTCATTCCAGACGAGCATCAAACAGCTGATATTCTGTAAGCAGCATCTTTAATTCTGTCAAAACTTGTGTAGTTATCCCATTAATCCATAGATAAACATTTTTACACATTTAAACTATTCCTCCTCTGAAGAAAATTGTTCCAATTTATTCAGTAATGAATATTCACCATAAAAAACTGTCATCCTTGTCTGCCTTGTCGTCCGAATTCTTAACGTTGGCCATAACTTCTTCAATTTTTCATCTACAACTTTCATTTTTTGGTATGCATGTTCATCTTGACAAGTCCTATCCAGACATACCAAAATATTTCACCAATTGACCTTGATCTTTGTCTTTTGACCTAATTTTACTGTATTTTTCACACATCTTCAAAAACAGAAGAGCATTGGCACCTGCATGCAGTGCTATTGTTGACCATGCACAGTGTTTGTTAATAATGAGTATACTGGTCGCTAGGATTAAAGGTGTTTAACCCATTACCCCATAAATATGCCTTTTTACGCCTTTAATTTATTCCTTCACAAAAGAAAATAGTTCCAATTTATAAAGTCGTGAGTATGTATCATTAGAAATAATTTATATATTCAAGCAGATAATAGCTTAAAGCAGGCTGAAAGTAAAGTAGAATGTGCCCAATGCGCATTCTGCTTTACTTTCAACCTGCTTTAAGTATTCATCTATGTTCAATACTAGAAATAAGCTATCAGGTAAAGGGTTAAGAGTTTATATATAATCTAACTATGCAAATATTGCTTATACTGATTTCCACATTCTTTAAAGAGTGTAATAAATTTGTTATCAAATACAGTAAAACCTCTCTTATCACGACCACTAAATTGTGTGAATTATTAGTTTTTTTACAACAGGTGACTACTTAAAGCAAGGTGACAGTAAAACAGAAAGCTCCTGTAGGAGCTTTCTGTTTTACTGTTACCTTGCTTTAAGCTGTCACCTGTCTTTTATACACTCAATTAGCCTTCTTTATAGTTATCGTTATATAGAGGTTTTACTGTATTACAGGAAAAGCTATACATATGTTGCAAGAGAGAGGTATTTTCTAGGAGGGAACAAGAATCCCAAGGCTAGGAAGCCTAAAGCTACAGCTGGTACTTCCCACGATAAAGCAGATTCAGGGTACATTTTTTTTATTATTTTAACTACCATATTGTCTAAAATAGAGACCCATGCCCTAATAATGGCCCTCCCCTTTTGACAAAAATTACCATATTTGTGTGGATGTGGTCATGTGTGGAAATTTACTTTACGTGTCGCTAAATCTAGTATTCAATTTCAAATATAAGTTTGAAAAAGTTTTAACCTTTAACCAATAGCCTGTTTCTAGTTTTGAAGACAGGTGACCACTTAACAGGTGAACAGCATAATGACCCTTTAGGGGCATTCTGCTTTACTTTCAGACTGATTTAAGCTACCAATTTCAGGAAAAACTTAACCCAAAAAAGGCCCTCCTTTTGAAAAAAAAAGTCTGCCCTACTGGGGCCTCTATTTCAGAAAATATGGTATATTGTATGAACATTAACTACTACCTCTTTTACTACCAAAGGTGACTTAAGTTGACTTTGCAAACAGTATTGATCCAGATCAGATGTGACATAAAGCAAAAACTGTTTGGCATTCATATCCATATTTCTTCAATCATTTGAACTTCAACAATTTGAACTTATAAATTGCAGACAACAAATTTTAGCTGACTGCTTAATTAATGAAGGACAAAATTGAAGCAAAAAAATCTTACATTATGTTTCTGCTTGTGTTTATGGTGCATTAAGATGGCAATTACATTGAGGACTACTTGTATTACCCCATAAATACTCCTTTTTACGCCTCAAATTTATTCTTCCTCTGAAGAAAGTATTTCCAGTTTATACAGTAAAATATGCACCACAAGAAATACATTCTACTAGTTTATCCTAACAGATGTTGGCATAAAGCAGGTTAAAAGTAAAGCAGAATGCACCTTCAGGTGCATTCTGCTTTACTTTCAACCTGCTTTAAGTGTTTATCTGTTTTCAATACTTGAAACATGCCATGGAATAAAGGGTAAAACCAAAGAAACTGAACTGATGTTTGACTAGTTTCGTTTTTCTTACAGTTCAGATTTCCTTCCTCTTGAGGATATGAAGTTTGCTCTGGTAGGCAAATTCAAGAAGTCACGAACTAAGCTTGCTCGCCAAATCGTTGAGTTCGGTGGAAGGGTGACATCATATATAGACTCTACTGTGGCCGCCTGTATCAGTACTAAAGGTTAGTCTTTTTGCCTTCTCTCATGTCAACACTAATGCGTTCAGTTACCGTATCGATTGCGTAAAAAAACGTAACAATTTAACTAAAACGACCTGTTTGCACAATATCGATCGCGAACGGCACAAACGGCCTCAGAGTTAGTGAGCCAACGCTAATGAGAAAAAACAAAATGGCAACGAAATGAGTTTACAAATACAGCGAACAGTCCTGAGTTAATTTCTCATCAATAAGCCAACATTTTCCGATACTTAATATATCAAACAAAGCAGCTTACATCTAAGCAGCTAAATCTTATTTTTATATCCGGTACAATCGATGCATTTCAGTTGATTTGTACACTTTTGCGTGTGTTATTCCGATTCGTAAATAGTTCGTCCTTGAAAAGTAGATAAACTTGGGGTTGCAATGAGTTATTATTTAAGAGTATTGGAGGGGTGAATGAGTTAACTCTTTCCTCCCTGAAACTTTAAATGGACAATTCCAGTGTCCATCTTAGTCTAGTCCATTTCTGACTTTTAAGGGTTGTTTTTGTCAATGTTTGGCATTATGACAAACAGTGAAGACCCTGATCAGATGGCTCCTTTGGGAGCCCTCTGATCTGGGTCTTCACTGTTTGCACATGACAAGTGTACTATTCACATGTACACTGTTTGAAAAGGACGCCTATAGGCGGGACTAGGGTTCAAAGGGTTAAGTTGCCATCTATCTTAAACACCATCTGTGATTGGTTCTTTTGATGGTTATACAGAGTTCTCGTTCTTCAACAGCCCTCCGGACAACAATTCCCTCCTAACAACAATGCTTGCTACTGTTGCCCAAAACAAGACAATTATGTCTAATGTTTTCACTTCTACAATATTGTCTGTTTACAATCACAGTTTGCTGTTTTTCTCAAGGTTTGGTCTTGAACATAAAAGAAACATAAAGACGAGGGACAAACAGTTTGAACCCAGATCAGACGCAGGTTGAAACTTTTGAAAACGTAAGCCAAATCATGCTAAGTACTCCAAGAGTATAATGTTTCCTGCCTATAACAACTCCCTCCCAACAACACACACAATCTTTGTCTCCAATTGCGTGTTGTTGTATAGAGTAACAGTTAGGTTTACAATATTTTCAGACGATGTAGATGATCTGCCCCCACCCTTGGCTGAGGCAAAGAACTGTGATGTCCATGTGGTCGATGAGACATTCCTAGATGATGTTAACAAAGGGGGAGCAACTCTAATGATTTACCAGCATAGCATTGCCAACTGGGGCTCTGATGTAATTGATAATTGTTTACACATTATTCCTATAAATCATCTACATGCCTATCCAACGGGTTTTAAGGCTGGTGACTGCTTTAAGCTAGCTAAAATAAAGAAGAAAGCTCCTTTAGGAGCTTTCTGCTTTATTTTTATTTCGCTTTAAGTTGCTACCCGTATTCAACACCATCAATGAATAATCACTTTTGTTACTATGATGAGGAATAGGTATAGTCACTGCTGTTGAGGAAGGGTAGGTACAGTGGTAAATACGCTATTCCTACCCATTTACGCGTTAATCTATGCGTAAGAAACGCATAGTGAACGGTTAACGCCTAACGATTTTAACGCGTTAATAAACGATTATACCAATGCAGTCTCGGCTAAGGGGTCCGTCGGCTAAGTGATGACCTTTTCATCCGGGTTCTTTTAAACGCGTAAAGAAATGCGTAAAGAAACCGCTAGGAAACGGATAATAAACGCGTAAGAAACGCTTAAGAAACACGTAAAGTGGGTAGGAATAGCGTATTTACCACTGTACATGTAGTTTAATCCATTCTTTCAAATCAAATGACCACTGTATATACATGTTACTGTAAACCTACATCATGTAGGTTTTCTGTACACACATTTTATAAATTCACAACTCGATAATTCAAACTCGCTTAAGTCAAACTTACCTGTATTTCAAAGTTAAAATGTCAAGATAATTGCCCCTTAACCCTTAGCACCCTAGTCCCGCATATAGGCGTCCTTTTCAAACAGTGTACATGTGAATAGAACACTTGTCCTGTACAAACAGTGAAGACCCAGATCAGAGGGCTCCGAAAGGAGCCCTCTGATCAGGGTCTTCACTGTTTGTCATAATGCCAAACATTGACAAAAACAACCCTTGAAAGTCAGAAATAGACTAGACTAAAATTGAAACTGGAATTGTCCATTTAAAGTTTCAGGGAGGAAAGAGTTAAGTGAGTTTGAAGTATCGAGTTTAAGGCATAGAGCTCATGACTTCAGTGGCCAAGAGGTTATAGTACTTATGACTGACAACCACTCAGTGCCTTACTGCTTCGAGTTCCAATTTCAGTCTTCAGATTTTTCATGTGGGGTAGCCTTCCAGCTGGCTTGCAGAAGGTCTGTGGTTCTACCTAGTTGACAACTTTTGGCTGAAACTGTAATTACTATGGTGGGCATCTCTTCCTCCACCTATAATTAGCTGGATGTCACAATATAACTAAAATTAAAGTGAAGTGAAATCACAAAAAATCATATTAAAATCAAACTAATGGTGATCATCTCTTCAAAACAAGAGAATGATATTGTCTGTGATAAATATTATTATGTTTCATCAAAATGGTTTCATTGTTCTTTGATATGTGTTTCAGCCTGTTACAAGGATTGAGGCAGGAAAGAAATCACAAAAGAAAAGGCGTAGATATTTTGGTAAGTTATACTTGATTTGAAGGCTGGGTATTTTTTCATCAGCAGCAATTGTTGTCTTCTAATGATCTTGAAATAGATTTCTGCTTTACTTTTAGCCTGCTTTAAGCCACTCTCTGCTAGGATACATATAATATGTCTTATGGTGCATGAGGAATAAATGAAAGGCAGAAAAAGGAATAGTTATGGAGTAATCACAGGGACAAGCGTAGAGTAGTGGTCAATGCTGTGTCGGCTATGAACGAACCCCTGTCCCGTTTTGCAAAAATTGGTGATTTCAGTGAGTAGACACAGTTTCTGATGAAAGTGCATGCTTACAGTTGGTTTTGTGTTTTTGGAAGGGTATTATATTAGCTAGACAGAAATGCAAAAAGAGTGTAGTTTCATCAATTATTATTCATGATATACCCGGTTTTGTCGAGATAGGGTGAGAATATACTGACGATCAGTTGTACCCCTTGTCTCTATATTTATCTTCTGACAATTTTTCTCTCTCAAAAATCAATTGTGTAGGGTCCCTGTGGGAGTAATGGGTTAATCATGTGTAACATATGGACATATTTATAATTCAGGGAAAAAGTATGAAAGCAATGACAAAGGAAAAGTAAGACTAACTGGAGGATCAGCTGTTGACCCAGATGCAGGTATGTATCATTTCACGTACTTTTCATTTGTCATTTATAGATACATGTACAGTCAAAACTTAATAATTTGAACTCGCTCTAGTTCGAACATTAGCCATACCAGGCCTACCCTGCTCAGCTTTGTGGTAACTGATATGGATCCTCAGTGTTTGCAATGTTCAGTAGGCTGCATGATATCTCATAAAGGACTGAAAGCTTTTTTGTTTTATGTAATTACAGTTAAACCTCGATGTATCGAACTTCAAGGGACTGTGGAAAAAACTTCGAAACATCGGGGCTTTGAATCATAAATGGGTTGTGATTTGAGTATTGAATTTCAATGCATATCAGATCTGTAAGAACTATCGTTCCCGGCGTGTAATGTTTTCACGTCTATGTGTACTTTTTGGCATATTGAAATAAAACATAAATCCGACGTGTTCTTTATCATTTATAAAAACAACGGCATAAATAACAAAATACAATACATGTGTACAAAGGTAGGAGAATTCATAGTTATACGCATTAAAACATAGAGAAAAAAACAACTACATGTATCTTACTTTCAACTTAGATGCTGTCAATTACACCAAGATGCGAAACTACGGCGGAAATGCCGAAAATCGTACTATGTACAGTGTAACTGTCAATCAATTTAGCTTCAAGATTGAAATAAACATTTGATTAAATAATAATGATTTTTAAAGATTAATTTTCGACTTCGAGGTTGTCAAGATTGCAGGTGCATAAATACGAACATACAGTAATATCGTTATCGATATCTTAACAGAGTTGTCGTTCGTTGTGAGATGGGTCTGCCCAGCTATCCCCACGGATTGGTTACCGGGTCTTTCACCGGACAGACCATGATCGGAGCGCATCTGCCATGCTGTGGCTCTGATAATAGAATGCCGACCACTGGTTTATCAGCATTATTAAACTTCTCACAAAGTTTGGCTTGTTTCGTTAATTGTCGGTCCAAAACAGTCCTTGCGGTTTATTTACTCATTTGGATAAATTGGTGTCATCAAGCCTTTAAATATGGCGGCGTTGTAAAATTAATATCATTAACGAAAACTGTGAAACAATTAAATGACAAACTTACCCAATTATTACTGATAACACAGAGTGTGCATGCAGAATTAAAAGAGCACCCCAGCGTGTTTTCACGCGAAGGTGTGAAAAATTAGCGTCAGTCTAGCGAGTCATGTAATCCGTTGATCCATGTTAGTTGACAGGTGGTAATCTTGACAGGTAATCAATGTTCGATACATTTGTGGTATTTTATGTTGGATTTATATGAATAGGACTGGAAAAAAACTTCGATACAACGGGGAATTCGATACACATAACTTCGATTCATGGATGTGTTTTTACAAGGAATATATAGTGGAAAAGATCGGGACTTCAAAAAAACTTCGACACAACGGGGTATTCGATTTATCGAAGTTCGATACATAGAGGTTTAACTGTATATCATAATTTGATTTACATACCTGTATTCCATAAAAATGCATTTTTATGCCCTTAATTTATTCCTCCACTGATGTAAATAGTTCCAATATAAAATGAATTTGCACACTAAGAAAACTATTCTATATCCTAGCAAATGGTAGTTTAAAGCAGGCTGAAAGAAAAGCAGAATGTGCCTTGAGGCACATTCTGCTTTACTTTCAACCTGCTATAAGTGGTCACCTGTCTGAAAACTTGAAGCAGGCTAGTGAGTAAGGCATTAATGGGACTGGTAATTTATTTTTTGTCAATTTCGAGCAGGTCTAACAGTGCCAGCCCACGTGTTTAAACAGGATAGTGATGTATTCAATGTAGTGTTGGGCCGTGTTGATATTGTGACTCGTAGAAATACCTACTATAAAATACAGGCCATTGAGAATGATAAAAAATCAAGGTATGTAGCAAATTCTTACAGTGGAGAAGGCGCTAAACTTTCCTGTATAAGTTATCCCATTACCCCATAAATACGCCTTTTTACGCCATTTATTTATTCCTTAACTGAAGAAAAAAGTTACAATTTAAACAGTCATGGATATGTATTATAAGAAATATTTGCTATATTCTAGCAGATGGTAGCTTACAGCAGGCTGAAAGTAAAGCAGAATGCGCCCTAAGGCACATTCTGCTTTGCTTTCAACCTGCTTTAAATGGTCAACTAACGTAAATACTAGAAACAGGCTATGGGGTAATGGGTTAAGTTTTTCACTGCCAAGTTTTATTGTCTTGTATAACCCTCTTACTGCCAAAATATCGTCTGCATTCATAGTGTAGACTGTAATAATTTTAAAGTCAGATTTAGGGCTGTTTCGACTGAAGAAATGTCAATGCTAGTGTCAAACAGTTTGAATCCTGATCAGACCCCACATTATGCTGCATATGATCAGGATCCAAACTGCTTGCAAAGTCGCCTTTTGGCACCATTGGTAGTGGAAGAGCATGAAATACAAATGCATTGCAGTGAAAGGACAAAAATGACACCTTTATGACACCCCTGACTATTCATTATGGCCCCACTGGAGTTGTGTTCCCAATAGAAATCACCCTGTCCCTCAGTCAGTCACAGAATAATACCTAGTTGAACTTTGTCATCTTTTTACATATATTTATGGTTCATGCAGCTAGGGAACATCATGATTATGTATCTTACAGGCACATTCACATCTCTCATTATGTCTTCCCAACTTTAATGGGAAGACATACAATAATATGATATTGTTTTTGTGCTTTCCGTTCATCTGTCTGTCAAGCTTTGGTTTCCCGACAATAACTTTTGTTCTAATGCAACAATCATGTCCATATTTGATGTACTGATTACTTATGACAAGTGAATTCATTGAATTGCATTTGAGCTCTGTTGGTCAAAGTTCACAAGATCTGATACTAAAAATATATATTTTCTTTTGCTTTGGTTTGCGGACAATAACTTCTGTTTTAATTAAGCAATCATGTCCATATTTGGTGTACTTGTTGCTTATGACGAGTGGATACATTTGAAGTCTGTTGGTCAAAGATCACATGATCTGTTTAATAGATTTCTGGTTTCGCTTTGGTTTCCGGGCAAGGGCATACGGGGTAGACATCTGTTTTTAGCTCACCTGGCACGTAGCGCCAAGGTGAGCTATTTTGATTGTCCTGTGTCCGTCGTCGTCCGTCATTCGTCGTTCGTCGTCAACAATTTCTTTGAACAACATCTTCTCTGAAACCACTGGATGGATTTTTACCAAACTTGGCAGGAATGATCCTTATATGGTCCTCTTTCAAAGTTGTTCAAACATTTCCGGTCTGTTACATATCTAGGTCACAGGAGCTAAAAATAGATTATTCCAATTAAAACTTAAAAAATCTTCTTGTCTGAAACCACAGTACCCTGAGCTCTAGATATTTGGCACAAAGCATTGTCTTCAGGTCTTCTATCAAGATTGTTCAAATTATGTCCCTAGGGTAAAAAATGACCCCGCCCTGGGGGGTTGTAATTTTACATAGAGTTATGTAGTGAAATCTTCAAACATCTTTTTCTCTGAAACTAATATGGCTAGAGCTTTAATATTTGGCATGGTGACACTTCTGGAAGCCCTGTACCAATATTGATTATATGGTTCCTACTTATATGAAAACACAGGGGAGAAGAAACGGCCCATGCCATTCCTTCCCCCCCCCCCCCCCCCCCCCCCCCCCTTACTAACTTTATTGAGACATAGGGGGGAAGAAATGGCCCAGGCCATTCCTTCCCCCTTTCTTACTCAACTGAGACACAGGGGCGAAGAAATGGCCCAGGTCATTCCTTCCCCCCTTACTTACTTAACTGAGACACAGGGGAGAAGAAACGGCCCAGGCCATTCCTTCCCCCCCTTACTAACTTTATTGAGACATAGGGGGGGAGAAACAGCCCAGGCCATTCCTTCCCCCCTTACTTACTTAACTGAGACACAGGGGAGAAGAAACGGCCAAGGCCATTCCTTACCCCCCTTACTAACTTTATTGAGACATAGGGGGGAAGAAACGGCCCAGGCCATTCCTTCCCCCCCTCACCTACTTATATGGCACACAGGGGAGAAGAAACGGCTCAGGCCATTCCTTCCCCCCCTTACTAACTTTATTGAGACATAGGGGGGAAGAAATGGCCCAGGCCATTCCTTCCCCCTCACTTACTTATATGACACACAGGGGAGAAGAAATGTCCCAGGTCATTCCTTCCCCCCTTACTTACTTAACTGAGACACAGGGGAGAAGAAACGGCCCAGGCCATTCCTTCCCCCCCTTACTAACTTTATTGAGACATAGGGGGGGAGAAACAGCCCAGGCCATTCCTTCCCCCCTTACTTACTTAACTGAGACACAGGGGAGAAGAAACGGCCAAGGCCATTCCTTACCCCCCTTACTAACTTTATTGAGACATAGGGGGGAAGAAACGGCCCAGGCCATTCCTTCCCCCCCTCACCTACTTATATGGCACACAGGGGAGAAGAAACGGCTCAGGCCATTCCTTCCCCCCCTTACTAACTTTATTGAGACATAGGGGGGAAGAAATGGCCCAGGCCATTCCTTCCCCCCTCGCTTACTTATATGACACACAGGGGAGAAGAAACGGCCCAGGCCATTCCTTCCCCCCTTACTTACTTTACTGAGACACAGGGGAGAAGAAATGGCCCAGGCCATTCCTTCCCCCCTCACCTACTGATATGGCACACAGGGGAGAAGAAACGGCCCAGGCCATTCCTTCCCCCCCTTACTAACTTTATTGAGACATAGGGGGGAAGAAATGGCCCAGGCCATTCCTCCCCCCCTCACTTACTTATATGACACACAGGGGAGAAGAAACGGCCCAGGCCATTCCTTCCCCCCTTACTTACTTTACTGAGACACAGGGGAGAAGAAACGACCCAGGTCATTCCTTCCCCCCCTTACTAACTTTAATGAGACATAGGGGGGAAGAAATGGCCCAGGCCATTCCTTCCCCCCTCAACTTCTTATATGACACACATGGGAGAAGAAACGGCCCAGGCCATTCCTTCCCCCCTTACTTACTTTACTGAGACATAGGGGGGAAGAAATGGCACAGGCCATTCCTTCCCCCCCTCACTTACTTATATGACACACAGGGGAGAAGAAACGGCCCAGGCCATTCCTTCCCCCCTTCCTTACTTAACTTTGACACAGGGGGGAAGAAATGGCCCAGGCCATTCCTTCTCCCCTTACTAACCTAACTGACACACAGGGTTGATGAAATGGCACAGGCCTTTCTGAAAAAAAATAATTTGGTGGGGGGGGGGGGGGGGAAGAAATGGCCTGGGGAAGAAATGGCCAGTTACACCGGTCCGTTGCATATCTAAGGTCACAGGAGCTAAAAATAGATTTCTTCAATGAAAACTCAAAAAAATCTTCTTCTCTGGAACCACAGTACCCTGAGCTTAGATATTTGGCACAAAGCATCATCTTTAGGTCCTCTTTCAATGTTGTTCAAATTATATCCCTGGGGTCAAAACTGCCAAGGCCCTAGGGGTTGCAGTTTTACATAGTGTTATATAGTGAAATCTTCTCTGAAACTTTTATGGCCAGAGCTTTGATATTTAGCATAGTGACACTTTTTGATGTTTTTTTTTTACCAATATTGCTGAAATGGTTCGGGTCTGTTGCATATCTGGGTCACATTAGCTAAAAATAGATTATTTTCAATGAAAATCTTCCTGTCTGAAACCATCCATGTACAAAATATTTGACAGAACACTTAATTGTCAAGTTCATCAGCAAGATTTTTGAAATTATGTCTCTTGGGTAAAAAATGATCTCACCCCAGTGGTTATGTGACCCTTGTGTTGGTTTTTCCAGGTGAGCGATATTTAGGCCCGCATGGGCCTCTTGTTTCTCAAAAACACATTCTAGTTGGGTGTATTTCAAATGGTAGGTGTTTAGCCTACTTACCACATAGTCTGTTTTATAGTTTTGAAGATAGTTAACCACTTAAAGCAGTTTGAAAGTAAAGCATAATGTGCCTTAAGGCACATTCTGCTTTACTTTCAGCCTGCTTTAAGCTATTATCTACTAGAATTTAGAAAATATATCTGGAACTATTTTCTTCAGTGGGATGAGTAAAAAGGTGTATTATGGGGTAATGGGTTAAGTCGTGTTGTATATTTCAGATGGTGGGTGTTTAGGTCATGGGGGCGTGTTGGCACGACAGTAGGTAGCACCAAGTTACAGGAGTGTGACTCGGCTGAAGAGGCAGTGAGACAGTTTACAGATGTTTACTATGACAAGACAGCAAATCAATGGACTGAGAGGGACAGTTTTGTCAAACATCCACACAAGTTTTACCCACTTGACATTGAATATGGCGAGGTGAGGAAAATATTTTCAGTAGTTATAATTGCTCTCAAATTTGTGTTAATCCATTATCGAATATGTATGCCTTTTTACTCCTTGAATTTATTCCTCCTCTTAGAAATAGTTCCACTTTGAACAGTCATGTAATGCACCATAGAAAATATTTGCTATATCCACACGGTTATAAGCTGAAAGTAAAGCAGAATGCTCCTTAAGGAGCATTCTGCTTTACTTTCAGCATGCTTTAAGCTATCATCGTTCTGCTAGCATATTGAAAAAGATTTTTATATGTTTCATAATCATGCCTGTATAAAGTAACCATGAGTCTTCAATGCTGAAGACAAGCTGTTGGTGAAATGGTTAACCCATTTACTCCTGAGGCAGAAAGATCCTACATAAACTGCAACATATCTTAACTCTTTCCTCCCTGAAACTTTAAATGAACAATTCCAGTTTCCATTTTAGTCTAGTCCATTTCTTACTTTTAAGGGTTGTTTTGGTCAATGTTTGGCATTATGACAAGCAGTGAAGACCCTGATCAGAGGGCTCCTTTCGGAGCCCTCTGATCTGGGTCTTCACTGTTTGCATAGGACAAGTGTACTATTCACAAGTACACTGTTTGAAAAGGACGCCTATATGCGGGACTAGGGTTCAAAGGGTTAAAAAAACTGAAAGCCAGATGGCAAATTCACACAAGTTTTAGAAAAGCTCAGGATAAAAGATAAATGAGAGAGCTCTATACAGAAAAAAAAGTTTAAAAAAGAAAATTACGGATAAAACTATGATATTATTGTGCAAAGAGTGTAGTAATTTGAATGTTGGCTTAAAAAATAGTGTATAAAATCTCATTGGACTGATGTACGTTTATTTGTTATAGGATGAAGATTTGGAAGAGGTCAGCATGGCGAATTCCGAGTCAACTCTTCCAAGGTCTGTACAGGAGATTATCTGTATGATCTTTGATATTGAGAAGATGAAAAAACTCATGAAGGAGTTTGAGGTAATCTTATCAAGTTCAAACTATATTTTGATTTAATGTAGCTTAACTAAACCCATTATTTCATAAGTACGCCTTTTTACGCCATTATCATTATTCCACTGAAGAAAATAGTTCAAATTTATGGAGTTATAAATATGTATCACAAGAAATATTTTCAATAATCCAGCAGATGATGGCTTAAAGCAGGCTGAAAGTAAAGCAGAATACTTTCAACCTGCTTTAAGTGGTCACTCCTCTTCATAACTGGAAACAGGTTATGGAGTAATGGGTTAAATAAATAGAACTTACTTTAAAAGTTAAACTAACTAATACTTCTTCAGTTTGAGTTCACTTAAAGACATTTTCTAGTGCCCATAAATGAACATGGACTCATTTAAAATATACTTATACACTTGTAAACAGTATAGACCCTGATCAGAGAGCTCCTATGGGATCCCTCTGATCTGGATCTACACTTTTTGCTAATTTAGACCAGTATTTTTTAAACTACCCAGAATTCCAAATTTTATGTAGACTGATTCCTGTTTTAGTAACTAAAATCATCCTAAGAACCTAATAACCCACAAGAGTTACTTAGTGTTAAATGGGAAAAATAATGTCTTCTTCTCCATTGTAGATTGATCTGAAGAAGATGCCTCTTGGAAAATTGTCCAGAAAACAACTTCAGTCTGCGTATACAGTTCTGACAAAACTACAAAAGGTAAAACACTATTTCTCTTATCATGTTTAGTAAGTTTACCTTGAACTTTTTGTTCCATAGATACATTTTTATGCCTTTAATTTATGTCTCCACTGAAGAAAATAGTTCAAATTTATACAGTCAACAGTGTGCTCTGTAAGGATTGTTTTCTCTATTCTATCAGATGGTAGCTTAAAGCAGGCTGAAAGTAAAGCAGAATGTGCCTTAAGGTGTAATCTGCTTTACTTTCAACCTGCTCTAAGTGTTCACCTATCTTAAATACCAGAAACAAGCTATGGTGTAAAGGGTTAACCCTTTACCCAATAACCAATTTTATAACATTAAATATAGGTGATCACTTAAAGCAGGTTGAAAGTAAAGCAGAATGTGCCTTAATTTTCAGCCTGCTTTAAACTACCATGTGCTAGGCTATATAAAAATATTTGTTATGGTAATTGTTCATGAGGGTATAAATGGGAACTATTTTCTTCAGTGGAGGAATAAATTAGATACGCTAAAAGTTGCTTCTATGGGGGAAAGGGTTAAATAAGTTGCTCTTGATGACTGGAATCTTGGCCTCATAGATAAATGTGGTAGGAGAAACTTGAATGCTCGGAGTAAGCCCTGTCCTAAAACTGTGGACATGTATAACTGCTGTACTTATACTTAAAAATTAACTTATTTGCTTTTGTCACTCAGAAATTTATCCAAAAGGTGCAAACTGAATGGCAAACAGTGTTGACTGTGATCAGACTGGTCCTGAAGAGGATTCTGATCCCGGCCTTTGCTCAGGCCTGTCTGTCCCAATACTTACTGTCGTTATGATACAGTAAAACCTCTCTATAAGGATCCCAAAAATGAAGGCTAATTAATTGTATAAAAGACAGGTGACAGCTAAAGGAGCTTTCTCTTTTACTGGTATCTTGCTTTAAGCCGTCACCTGTCATAAACACCTAATAATTAACCAAATTTAGTGGTCGTAATAGGGGTTGTAAAGTTTTATTGCTTACTCAATTGCCAATTTGTATAGACTGTAAATGATATAGAACCTGTTTTCTAATTTAACAGCTGGTAGAAGAAAATGGCTCTAAGAATCAGATCCTGGATGCTAGTAACCAATTCTACACTCTGATACCTCATGACTTCGGCATGGGGCGTCCTCCACTCCTAGACACTGGAGAGATGATCAAGAACAAGACAGAGATGCTGGATAATCTACTGGAAATAGAGGTTGCCTATAGTCTCCTGAAGGAAGGCAGTGAAGGAGGCGATAAAGTAAATGCCCACTATAAGAAGCTGAAATGCAAATTGACGGTTAGTATGTTGTAAATTACCCTCTATAAGACAGCAGTATTAGTTTTTAAGCATTTTTGTAGTACAAACGATAAATAAAATTTACATTAAAGCATGTTGAAAGTAAAGCAGAATGTGTCTACTGGTATTAGCTCCATAACTTTAGAGCGACATGTGATAGAAACTTAATATTTCCCATGTGTACTCTACAAGACGTCCATTTAACTTGGTACTAGTTGGGTCATGTTTGACAAAGGTAAATGTCATTTATTGGTCATGGTCACATAAGGTGGCATAATATTTCACAAACTGTTTCTGTTTCTTTCAGCCTCTTGATCATGACAGTGAACACTACAAGACACTGATACAGTATGTTCAGAACACCCATGGCCATACCCATACCTCCTATGAACTGGAAGTTGAAGAGGTAAGTCAATACAGTCACAGAATAGTAACCATAGCAACCATTTGAAAGAAGAAGGAATAACCTTTTTTACACAATTAATTAATACCTCAACTAAAGAAAAAAGTTCCACCATATACAGTCATGCATTACACCATAAGAAATATTTTCTATATACTAGTAAATAGTATCTGAAAGCAGTCTGAAAATAAAGCAGAATAGACTTTTGAGCACATTCTGCTTTACTTTCAGATTTTTAAGGGGTCACCTGTCCTCAAAACCAGAAAGAGGTAAGCTTTTCTGCAAGTTTCATACCTCTTACACATTTGACAGAATTATCTCCCTTCTCAACTAGAAATTTGCAAATTTGCTAAGGAATATGAAAGTCAAATTTTACTTGCTATTTATGACATTCTGTGGGGTTTGTGATAGGGTGGTTTGGAGTGGGGGTGTCAATCACCTTTAATAGTGATAGGTCTAGTTAAGTCTGGTCTGGTCTATTATTAATATGTCTTACATGATTTTGACTCATTTTTACATTTGTTTAACAGATATTTAAGGTAAAACGCCATGGAGAACGTGACGGGTATCGCCCATTCAAAGACCTTGACAACCGTATGCTACTTTGGCATGGGTCTCGTGTCACTAACTTTGCAGGCATATTGTCCCAGGGGCTAAGGATAGCCCCACCTGAGGCTCCACAGGTATGTACATGTATACTCAGGGCTCGAACTTCGTTCTTGCGAACTCGCAAAATGCGAGTGGAATTTTGAAAATGCGAGCTGAAATATTCAGCACTTGAAAACAATTGCGAGTGTATATTTTGATGTTCAGACATTCCAAAATGTAAGGTTAAATTGGTAAAGACGAACACAGTGTCTAACCATTCTTTTAAATAAGTGTCGCCTTTCGCCCATTCTGTTCTTTTCGTATCTCGGCTATTTATAACTTCGGGAAACCCAGCACTTAACGCATGCGCATGATTGATAGCCCGGCTTCATACGTACCAACGCAAAATCATCATCAGAAAAAGGGGAACCAGTCTATTAGCTAGTGACCACAAACTGCGAATGGCGAACTCAAATATCAACGTTTTCCAGTCGACACCTCCTTCTAGGGTTTATAAACGGAAGGCTGACGAGACATTTAAGGAAGAACAGCCGAACACAGGCTGAAAGCTTTCCCAAACCAAGTTACGAAACTCACGAAGTAAATTGTGTTTTATATCTTTGACAAAGATAGACTTTGTGCGAAAATGGGTCGAACCACGGCATCGCTAAAATCTGTCCTAAAAATGGTAGAAAGAAATGCACATCTTTCTCGAACATAATATTATGGACGATAGTGAAAGCTGTTTCGAAATATAGTGTACTGTCTGCCGACTGTCTTCACCGAAGATAAAAAAAAAATCATCCATAAACATCGAACTCTGTAAAAATAACACGGTCCTTTCGCCCCCATTGACAAAACGACCCAGCTACAAAGTTAAAGCTATAGTTCGTATTTAATTAATCTGCAAACCTTGCTGTTTGAATGAAAATTGACTATATGGGATGGACTGCAAATAAAGACTTCTTTAAAGTTAAGAATAGTAACTGTACAGTACTGTACCTACACAAAAAGACACACACTCTAGTTATTATTTGTTAAACTATATTTACATGAGTAATCTAGCACAGAATGAAATACAGAATGAAAGTTCAACAAAGTAATGTTTATCTTATAATTTTGATCAAAATGATGTGAAACATCAATTTGTAGATAATCGTATTGAAAAAGCAAGTTCGAACCTTGTTTTGCAAGTAGAAAATATGGGCACTTGCAAAAAAATGCAAGTGGGAAAAAATCTAAAGTTCATGCCCTGATACTGTTCAATAGAAATGGGGCTGGCTAAAGGAGTCTGTATGTCCATAATCAGAATAGGGGCTAGCTAAAGGAGTCTGTATGTCCATAATCAGAATAGGGGCTGGCTAAAAGAGTCTGTATGTCCATAATCAGAATAGGGGCTGGCTAAAAGAGTCTGTATGTCCATAATCAGAATAGGGGCTGGCTAAAGGAGTCTGTATGTCCATATTCAGTAAGCTTTCAATGATTGAAATGCCAATGTTCTTAAACTTCACTGAATTTTTTAAAGAAAACTCTGTCGATAATAAGAGTAGGGCATTGTGCCTGGGTTTTCTGTAGGGGAGCTAGTCATTTCGTAACCGAGTCATTTCGTAACCGGTAAAATAAGTCATTTCGTAACCGAATTTTTGGTCATTTCGTAGCCGCGCAAAACCTAAAAGTCATTTCGTAACCGAATTTTTGGTCATTTCGTAGCCGAGAAAAAAGTTGAATTAGTCATTTCGTAACCACCAAAAATTAAAAAATGAATGGCCCCAAAGAAGGCATAAGTCATTTCGTAGCCTCGGAAATTTGTTAAAGTCATTTCGTAGCCGAATAATTTTTTCTTTGTTTTTTTATAATTTTTTTGTGCAGTGTTCTTACATTATTTCAACAAAAATGTGCAAATATGCAAAGTTAAAAAATATATGTTAAGAGAGTTTGGGGTCCGAAATAATTATAACCTTGATTAATAGAATTGTAATCAAGTTGTTGAATTTTTTTAAAACAGGATTATTATTACTTGTCTTTAATTCAATTAAATGGTCCATTTGTTAACAATGAACATGTATAATTGGTCGTTAGTCGCTCAATGTATGTGAAGCGTGTCAAACATTAAACTTGTATGTTGTTTTAACAGTTTACACATCGGATAAACACTCATACCAAAACAATTATCGCCTCCCGCACGTGCCGGAAATGTGGAATTTTTTTTCACTTTTAATTTCACAAATGACAAGAAAAAATGACTTTGGAATCAATAATCACTATTTATAAATAATGACAGGTGGCCGTATTTGAGAGGTTTTACTGTAGCTGGTAGAAAAGAAACTATGTATTGATAAATATCTTGGGATAAACATTTTCAAAAACGGGAATTGGTTCCGAACACAGCAAAAAATAGCAGAACGTTCACTATTTGCTATGCTATTTTATGCCGAATAAAGATCTGTATCTGATAAGAGTGAACGGTTTTCTATTTTAGGCACTTCACACCAAATTATAGCTATTTAATATTAATACATAAAAGCATTTCATTACAGATGGCCTGCAAAATGATACTTTAAATGAACTGTCACAAATCCCATCTAAGTTTAGTCCACTTCTACATAGTGTGGACTTATTGTAACAATACAGTGCAAAATAGCGAGCATTGAAGACCCTGATCGGAGGGCTGTCAGTAGCCTGCCGATAAGGGGCTACATTCTGTGCATAGACAAGTGTACTCCTCATAGTTAAACTGTTTGTAAACAACAAATACATTCGCCGCAATGGTTGTATATGTTAATTTTTATGCTGTCCCCCAAATAAAAATGGAAAATAAAAATCCTTTGTAATCAAGGTGATTACTAATATGAAGATCCTATTTAAATACTGTATCTTTGTCCCAAATTTGACTTTTCCTAATAGCTAAGTTACTCTTTTTCTTTCTTTTTCCGTTGGTTTGGTTTTGCGCCTTTCGCTCACTCCCCCCCCCCCCCCTCCTCCCATTTACTTTACTTGTTGTTATTGCTGTATCAAATTAGGAGCTAACGCCCCAGATATCAAACCACATTACCACTGTCTTTGAAAAATGTCAACCTTTTACATGAAACTATTGATATGTATTTGTTCACATGTTTTTACAAAATATTTGTAAACTGTGAGAAATAAAAGAATGTTCTGTTCTGTTCAATCAAATAAATCTTAGAAACGAATGTCTACATCAAAAAATGAAGAATTACTGAATCTAAGTAAACTTATTCATATTTCAAAGAAACTACAAAGTTCACTTATTTTATAAAACTTTCAAAAACAATCGTATTAATTCGTTTACATCTATATCATAAACCACACCCAATATCTAATTTTTATTGTTCGAAGTCTACAGGTTATTTTTCTCAAAACATTCAACCAATCAAATAAATCTTCTTCATAAGCCACACCCACTACCAATTTATAAATGTTTGAAGTCTACAAGTTGATATCTCACACCTTTCAACCAATCAAATAAATCTCCTTCATAAGCCACACCCAATACCTACTCCTACAGTGATTGGATTTGTCACGGTCCATTTCACTTATCTCGCTAAATTAGACTAAAGCATCTTATTCATATTTACTTTTGTACCTGTAATGCAATAAATTGTAAAAATCAACTCTTAATTATCAAAGATTGTACAGACATATTGTATTAACCATTTTCCTGCTGTAAAGTCGTCTGCTCCGAAATTGTCGTCTGCAAAATTGGTTAGATTTAGATTTATTCAGTTTTGAATTATAGAAACTTAAAGACGAGTGTCAAACAGTTTGGGTTCAGTTCAGTCGCCGCGTATAGAACAGTTGCACTATGCTAGTAGTGTAAACCCAGATGAAAGAGCTCCCCGAATAAGCCCCCTGACCAGGGTCTGCACAGTAAGCATTCGTGCAATATATTGTAAAATTCAACTCTTAATAACCAAATATACATGTAGTATTATACAGACCTAATTGTAAATTCAAAATGAAGAATATATCGAAAATGAATTTAATGCACAACTAGTTCAATCTTTTATTCCTACGTATTCTAAATAGCCAGTTCAATTAGGCAGATCACTGCTTAAAGCAAAATAAAGGTAAATCAGCAATCATTTATTTACTTTAAACTCAACTCGTATTCATATATACTTTTGGAACAAATGAAAAGTCAGAACTTTCAAAAAGCTGTCCATTCTACATTTTAGTGATTTGTGTTTGGGTTTAGTTTGCATTTTAACGGGAAAGAATAACGTTTTCTCCACTGTATCAGTGTAACGTTATGTACAATTGGCTGCTCAAGATAGAATTTTCTGCATAACTATTTCAATCTTTTAAGTGAAAAGAAATATGATGAAAATATAACTATGTTAATTATAGCACAAACCTTATTTCTATAACCAGCAGAGTGGTAAAGGTAGCAAAATATATCCTGTTAATTCGTGTTATTTTAAAGACCTTAATTTATTTAATGTTTCGAGATACATTTATACCGGAACTTGATCAGATGACGTTAAGATCACCGATTAAAGGCAAGTATCTTTCAAAGGATCTCCCCTTATTTAGATTATATATATGGTATTTTCTTTTTGCTGTGTATGACATGAATACCAAGTAAAATATAATTGACAAGAAAAGTTCTTCACTAGATTTGGAGCCAAACCAGACATCAATGCTGATGCCCGGCCAGTAAAACAAATAAATACGTTTATTTAGACATTTGTTTATTAATACATTATGGCAATAATCTCCGTGTATAATTAAAATAATGTTCAATCTCTCTTCTTTATGCCTTTTTCCCATTCCCAGGCAACAGCCATCTATCATGTTATGCCGAATAAAATGACATGACTTGACTTTATTCTTACAATTTCTAATTAGCCAGTTCAGTTAGGCAAATGACTGCTCAAAGCAAAATGAAAGTAAATCAGCAATCACCTTGCTTTAAGCTGCCATCTGTCTTAAATATCAATAATAATCCTGTCTATATTTACATCTAAAGCAATTTTAAACATCATCTGGAATAACTAATTCTTATAGAATTTAGCCGATATTAATTGCAAGTAAACTGTGTAATCTGACATGAAAACATGGCATTTAACGTCATTTATTGTCGTTAAGTGTTCGTATCTTATGCCGGAGATACGTTTATTGTTTCATAAATTTACTGCTATTGCTACGTCGAACAAGCCGAAAAAAGTTAAACGGGTCCCTTGGTTCAATGAAGATTGTCGACAGGCGAAGCATGCTTTTTTATCGGCTAAACGTTCCTTTAGTAAACATAAAACTGAAACATGTAAACTCGAGTTTCTTTCTAGCAGATCACGTTTTTGCAAGGTAAAAAGGCATGCAAAGTCTTTGTTTTATTCTAAAGAAAAAGATAATCTATCATTACTGAGTAAATCTGCACCCAGAAAATTCTGGAAATACATTAATAAATTTAAAAGTAAAACAAGTCAAAATCATAATATAAGCGCAAATGACTTTACCCGTCATTTTAGGGACATCTCGAATACACCACATTGTCAGTTCGACACGAGCGACCACGTGCATATTTCTCGAGATGAACAATTGAATATTGAACAGCTTGATAGTCCATTTACAATAGACGAAATACAGAAAACAATCTCTACGTTGAAACGTAACAAAAGTGCTGATTTAGATGGTAATGTTGCCGATTTTTTCATTGACACGAACTATTCTATCAGTCCATATTTGTGTTCTATTTTTAATTACATTTTTGACTCTGGAGTATATCCAGACGCCTGGGCTAAGGGTGTTATAGTTCCTATTCACAAAAAGGGTGATGTCGAAAACCCTTCTAATTACAGGGGGATAACTCTTGTAAATATCTTAGCTAAAATTTTCTCACTTACCTTGAGAAATCGTATTAACAATTGGTGTGAAAGTAATGATATTTTCAATGATTCTCAGTTTGGTTTTCGTGATAACCGGTCAACTGCTGATGCTATTTTCATGTTACATTCAATTATACAAAAAGTTTTGTCAAACAATAAACGACTATGGTGTGTATTTATAGATTACGAAAAGGCCTTTGATACTGTTATAAGGGATGCGTTATGGATTAAGTTAGTACAGTCAGGGGTAAGTTGTAAAATGATAAGTATCATCAAATCTATTTATGGTGTAGTTAAATCATGTGTGAAAGTCTCGTCTAGTATGAATATTTCAGAATTTTTTGATGTTACAGTTGGACTGAAACAAGGGGAACCGCTCTCACCGTTATTGTTTATTCTGTTTGTAAATGACATAAATACTTCTATTGACTTTGGTTCTTTAACCGAAAATGATCTTAATATTTTATCACGATACTTAATTTTGTTCGCTGATGATATTGTTCTGTTCACTACAGATCCAGTTAGTCTTCAGGCTCAAATTGACGGTGTGCAAAGGTATTCAGTAAAATGGGGTCTAAAAATCAATGTTAAGAAAACAAAAGTCTGCATTTTTGAAAAAAGAAAGACAGCTCACATTGCAAGTTTTATCATAAACAATGAAAGTATTGAAATTGTTGATCATTTTACATATTTAGGAGTAAAATTCACGTACACTGGAAACATGTCCCTAGCCGTTAAAACACTGTCAGAACAGGCCATAAAGGCTTATTATAATCTAGTGGCTTTATTTGACAGGGTGAAACTTGACTTAAAAACCAAATTATCCCTTTTTGATAAATTAAACATCCAACTGTAAACCAATTTGTGTCGGTGTTGGGTTTCATCTTAAAACACGCGTAACATATAATGACATATAATGAGGGATCAACGATCAATTATACACCTTTTATATATCTATTTATGTCGGATGTCGGTTCCAATTTTAAAGAATAGAACACTCATTTGAATTTAATTGCATAGAGACACGTTAAAACACAATTTTCAACAACTTCATTATAATTCTATTAATCAAGGTTTATAATCAATGCGGCCCCCATTACACTCTTTACATAATTTCTCAACTTTGCATGTTTGCACATTTTTGTTGAAATAAGTTCAGGAAACTGCACAAAAAAATTATAAAAAAACAAAGAAAAAAATATTCGGCTACGAAATGACTTTAACAAATTTCCGAGGCTACGAAATGACTTATGCCTTCTTTGGGGCCATTCATTTTTTAATTTTTGGTGGTAACGAAATGACTAATTCAACTTTTTTCTCGGCTACGAAATGACCAAAAATTCGGTTACGAAATGACTTTTAGGTTTTGCGCGGTTACGAAATGACCAAAAATTCGGTTACGAAATGACTTATTTTACCGGTTACGAAATGACTCGGTTACGAAATGACTATAACTCTTCTGTAGTCGCTCCCCTCTTTCTGGGGTGTCCAATTGGCCAATAGATGGTAGAAAGGACATTAACAATAAAGAAACAAACAAACATGGACATTTTCGGGGTTTTCTTAAACATTATGTTGTATAAGCATGAATACATAGTATGTCTTATTACACCTTTTTTTTGCTTCGAGTTACAATGTTAATTTCCCATAGACCAAAATTAAAAATTTTGCATGTCTTTTACATCTATCCAAAATATACTGTCACTCTATATGATATTCTTTTTGTGACGTCACTCTATATGATATTATATTTCTCTATTCTTAAAAATATTGTCAGCTATATATGATATTATTTTCTCTACTCTTGAGTTAAGTTAATATTTAAGAAATGAACTGATTTTTTTCGGCGTTCAAGCGAAATGAACGACAGAAAATTTCGGCAAATACCATGAATCGCGCTAGCAATTCATGGTAAATTTGCCGATATTTTTCTGTCGTTCATTTCGCTTGAACGCCGAAAAAAATCAGTTCATTTCTTATATTTACAATATATTTGCTGTAATTTCTAACATTAAATAAACATTTTGTCAGTAAGCATGTATGTTTAATCCATATTAGAGGTCGATAACACGAATAATGTGTAACCTATAAGGAACAGCCATGACCGATTTACTGAACCTGTGTACATTCGAAAGCAGAAGAAATAAGTTCCATTGTCAACAACTTGACAGTTTGGCGCGAAAAATGCCGATTTATGACGTCATTAGAAGTGACGTCATTTTAAAGTAGGATAAATATATCGGGGTTTTATTGTCATAAAGAAACGCAGATATAGGCCGCTGTTTATATGGTAGATTCTTATGTCAGTTTTCTTGCAATTTATCTCATTTATAAAGAAGAATATTAGTCGGGAATCATGGTTTCCACTAGTAGGAAGGCATAGATCGGTTAAGAACAAATTTTGAAAAATCAGCCAAATGTTTGCTGCCCCAAGTTCCAAAGATTAATTCGCGAATGAAAACTGCATATGCCACGCCTCCCCTTCGAAACTTTTCCACAAGTCCCGCCCTCTCGAAAATTGGTGTTTATTTGAAATGAACACACTTTTTGTCAATGGAATTGAATGGGCGATTGTAAATATAAACAATGTGACGTCGTTTAGCACGTTACATGCATGGCGGCTCTAAATTGGTATTAACAACATATTTTATAAAATACGAACGAGATGATTCTTCAGTAAGGGTTGATAAGCTTGTACTGGTGTAATAAAATAAATATTAGATGGCAGTTTGCGTGATATTCAAATTGTCAACCCTCGAAAACAAAAATGTCACCCTCGGCTTCGCCTTGGGGTGACATTCTGTTTCTTTGGTTGACAATTTGAATGTCACACAAACTTCCATCTAATATTTATATAATATCTTTGACGGATAAGTAAAGGCATCAAAAAGTGTTTCTATAGGGGAAATGGGTTAAATGTTCCCATATTTTCATCTACATGTGTTTCAGACTGGTTACAAGTTTTCATGCATGTCAGACTGGTTACATGTTTTTTTTATCTATTTCAGACTGGTTACATGTTTGGCAAGGGTGTGTATTTTGCTGACATGGTGACTAAGAGTGCTAACTACTGTCATGTCAAACGGGGCAATCCATCAGGGCTCATGCTTCTCAGTGAAGTTTACCTAGGAGATATGTGAGTATACCATGATACTGCAAAATCCTGTTAACTCATTCACCCCTGAGACTTTTAATGGACAATTCCAATTTCAAAATAAGTCTAGTCCATTTTTAGCTCGCCTGTTCGTAGAACAGCAGAGCTAATGTCATACCCCCGGCGTGAGTGAGTGTGAGCGTGAGCGTGGTCAGGTTAAAGTATTTTGGACGGGTTGTTTTAAAGCTTAATATTTGTGCTAGGGTTATAAAATTTTGTATGGAGGTTCATTTGGGGTTAAACATTGATGTTATGATGTTGGAATTTAAAAATAATTTTAATTTATGTCAATTTTCAACATGTTTTGGACTTAGGGTTTTCGACTACAAATTACCAGGTTAAAGTTTAGCTCGCCTGTTCGTAGAACAGCAGAGCTAATGTCATACCCCCGGCGTGAGTGAGCGTGAGCCTGGCCAAGGTTAAAGTTTTTTGGACGGGTTGTTTTAAAGCTTAATATTTGTGCTAGGGTTATAAAATTTTGTATGGAGGTTCATTTGGGGTTAAACATTGATGTTATGATGTTGGAATTTAAAAATAATTTTAATTTATGTCAATTTTCAACATGTTTTGGACTTGGGGTTTTCGACTACAAATTACCAGGTTAAAGTTTTTTGGACGGGTTGTTTTAAAGCTTAATACTTGTGCTAGGGTTATGAAATTTTGTATGGAGGTTCATTTGGGGTTAAACATTGATGTTATGATGTTGGAATTTAAAAATAATTTTTAAATATGTCAATTTTCAACATGTTTTGGACTTAGGTTTTTCGACTACAAATCACCAGGTTAAAGTTTTTTGGACGGGTTGTTTTAAACCTTAATACTTGTGCAAGGGTGCTGAAATTTTGTATGGAGGTTCATTAGGGGTCAAATATTGATGTTATGAAGTTGGAATTTAAAAATAATTTTAATTTATGTCAATTTTCAACATGTTTTGGACTTAGGTTTTTCGACTACAAATTACCAGGTTAAAGTTTTTTGGACGGGTTGTTTTAAAGTTTAATACTTGTGCTAGGGTTATGAAATTTTGTATGGAGGTTCATTTGGGGATAAACATTGATGTTATGATGTTGGAATTTAAAAATAATTTTAAAATATGTCAATTTTCAACATGTTTTGGACTTAGATTTTTCGACTACAAATCACCAGGTTAAAGTTTTTTGGACGGGTTGTTTTAAACTTTAATACTTGTGCAAGGGTGCTGAAATTTTGTATGGAGGTTCATTAGGGGTCAAATATTGATGTTATGAAGTTGGAATTTAAAAATGATTTTAATTTATGTCAATATTTGACATGTTTTGGACTTATGTTTTTCGACTACAAATCACAAGGTTAAATGTTACACAAGTTGTTTTAAAGTTTAATATAACTAGATTTAGACTCAACATTAATTTAATAATCTTTCTAAACTGAAAATTGATTTGCTTTCGATACAAGATGTTTTTTTAAACTTTAAACAGGCGAGCAACAGGTGGCTTTGGCACCCATTTCTGCTTGTCTATTTAGGGTTGATTTTAACCATATATTTCAAAATGACAAACAGTGTAGACCCTGACCAGAGGGCTCTTTCAGGGTACTGTGGTTTCAGACAAGATTTATCAAGATGTAATTGAAAAAAAATCTATTTTTAGCTCCTGTGACCTAGATATGCAACAGACCAGACCAATTTCAACAAAAATTGGTAAAGCCCTATAGAAGTGTAACCATGCCAAATATTAAAGCTGTGGATATATTAGTTTCAGAGAAGAAGATGTTTGAAGCTTTCACTATATGACTCTTATGTTAATTTGAAAACCCTGGGCGGGATCATATTTGACCCAGGGACATAATTTGAACAATTTTGAGCGAGGACCTATAGATGATGCTTTGTGCCAAATATCTAAGCCAAGGGTACTGAGGTTTTAGACAAGAAAATTTTATAAGTTTTTATTGAAACAATCTATTTTTAGCTCCTGTGACCAAGATATGCAACAAACCAGAACTTTTTTAACAAATTTGAAAGAGGACGGTACAAGGATCATTCCTGCCAAGTTTGGAAAAAATCCCTCCAGTAGTTTAGGAAGAGATGTTGTTTAAAGAAATTGTTGACGACGGACGGACGGATGGACGATGACAGATGACGAACACAGCACAATCAAAATAGCTCTCCTTGGCACTTTGTGCCAGGTGAGCTAAAAATTGGTAAATGGGGGTATGGTAGTAAAACCTTAACTTAGCAGCCTTATACATGCATATGGTCTTTGATATACCACTGAGAAATTGGTATAACAGCTATATACAGTGGAGAATCTGTTATTCTTTCCCGTTTAAACGCAAACGCAAAGCACTAAAACGTAGAAAAGAACAACTTTTGGACAATTCTGATAATTCATGTTTATCTTGGTGGCAAACAGTTTGAAGCCTGATCAGACGCCGGGTTACCCGGCGTCTGATCTGGCTCCAAACTGTTTGCACTGCAAATAATAGTTTTAGCGTAGACGGGTTTATTGGGAAAGAATAACGCATTCTCCACTGTAGATACATGTATTTCATTGGAGGCATTCATATTTATTGCTTAGCTGTTACTTTTTGTATTTGCAGGTATGAACTGAAGGCTTCAAAATACATTGACACACTTCCTGAGGGGAAAAACAGTGTCAAAGGTCAGTGCCAGAGTCCAAGGTTATAAAGTATTTTGAGTTTAGACTGAGAATATGTTCAGGAATCTGACAAGTACATTTAATAAGTAAAACATATATGGGAAACCAAACAATTACATTTTCAAGATTGTTTATTGTTTTTATTGGATTTCCAAATACTTTTTAAACTGTGAAGATGGCTCAGTGTTAAAAAATGACATCAAAGCAAGATGAAAATAAAGCACAAAGCTCCTTTCTGCTTTTCTTTCAAATTGCTTTAAGTAGCTAACTGCCTTTAACACAATATACAAACCATTATAAGTAGTGAAAACATCTAAATGTTTTACTGTACACATATTTTTAAAGGAGGATTTTCTTTGTTTAACAGGGGTTGGAAGTACAGTCCCAGATCCCACCCAGACCTGTACTACAAAGAAGGGAGTGGTAATACCGTATGGCAAAGGTATGCCGACTAAATACTACAGTAATCTACAATACAACGAGTATCCTTTATTCTGCAAACTGTCACATTATCCATATATGATGCTCCTTTTCGACAACAACCCTATGAACAACAATTCCCTCCATACAACAATGGTTATCACTGTTTCTCAAATAACATAATTATATATTGAGCTTTCACTGCTGCAATAGCATCAGCTTAATATTGTCTGATCTGGATTCAAGCTACAGTCGAACCTAGATATCTCGAACTCGCTTAACTCGAACTATCTGATATAACGACACATGAACTACATTATCTCATGCTTGGTTATGTCGAACATACCCGTATTTCAAAGTTAAAACGTGGCTCAGCCACGTTTTAACTTTGAAATACGGGTATATTCGACTTAACCCAGTTCGAGATATCGAAGTTCGACTGTATTTGCAAACGTAAGCCAAGTTCGGCTCAGCTGTCTATAAGGGTATTAATTTTCCCTCCCTATAACAACTCACTTCAATCAACACACTCTTTGTTTCCCATTTGGGTGTTGTTGCAGAGAGAGAGCACTGTTCAGTCAAACTTCAAAACTCAAACTAACTAAATTCATCTACCCATAGCCTGTTTCTAGTTTCTAGTTTGGAAGGCATGTGACCACTTAAGGCAGGTCGAAAGTAAAGCAGAATGCACTTTAAGGTACATTCTGCTTTACTTTCAGTCTGCTTTAATCTATGTGGTCCTAAAAAGTCCAACCCGTGTGATCTTAACCCATCTCATATTTTATTTTCAGAATTAAAGACAGACTTGTTTTCAGTATTGAAGACAGACAGTTGCTAAGTAAAGCAGACTGAAAACAATGCAGTATGCTCCTTTAACCCTTTTCCACATAGCATATCTCTAGTATTGAATATAGGTGTCAACTTAAAGCAGGTTGAAAGTAAAGCAGAATGCACTTTAAGCGCATTCTGCTTTAATTTCAGCCTGCTTTAAGCTATCATCTGCTCGAATATAGAAAATATTTTGTATTATACATATTTATGAATGTATAAATTGGAACTATTTTCTTCAGAGCAAGAATAAACTGAATGCGCTAAAAGGCGCTTCTATGGGGGGAAAGGGTTAAAGCATTCTGATTTACTTTCAGCCTGATTTTAAGCAATCCTCTGCTAGGATGTTGAAACTTTTTCTTATGGTGCTGCTTATGACTGCATGAAGTGGGAACTATTTTCTCTAGTCGAGGAATAGATTAAAGTCTTTAACAGACATTTCATTTAGGGAATACCTTAACTAATGATCAGATACATTGTGTATGACGTCAACCAGATCAACATCAAATACCTGGTGAAGATGAAATTCAAGTATAATTGAGCACTGCCCTGATCTGCCTCGAGTTCTCCTGAAAAAGGATTCCATTTCCTGGCCCTTGATAAACAATATGAGACTACATGGACTGGAATAGAACTAACAGAAGCAGCTTGATCCAGTTAGTATTATGAGACTTATTGAGGAATCTTTATCTTGCCGAATTAAAGAAAAGGGGAGCTAATGAAGACATTAAGGTGTCAGTGTTGAAGTTTGTTAGCTCTTCACCCCTGAAACTTCAAAGGAAAAGCACAGTTTCCAATTAAATCTAGTCCTTTTCTGACTATCTAGGGTTGATATGAACATTTTAACCCATTACCCCATAACCTGGTTCTATTTTTGAAAACAGGTGACCACTTAAAGCAGGTTTAAAGTAAAGCAGAATGTGCCTAAGGCACATTCTGCTTTACTTTCAGCCTGCTTTAAGCTACCATCTGTTAGAATATAGAAAATATTTCTTATAAAATATATTCATGACTGCATAAATTGGTAGTATATTCTTGAGTAAGGAAATAATTCAAAGGCGTAAAAAGGTGTATTTATGGGGTAATTGGTTAAAATGGAAAACAGTGTATTATGTATTGTTTGAAGTGTGGTCAAGTGTCTTTAATACAAATGTATGACTTTTAGATTTCTGGTGATTATAATATTTCTATAAATTTTATGTTCTGTTGTGTCATTTATCACATAATCTGCGGTCTGGGAGTTGCATAAAGCCATTATGTTAGTATCGTAATCCACTAGTGGAATATCCTTTTTCGGGCTCCGGCCCAGGCTGTTCGTCCACAAGCGCTGCATGTAGCAGGACACCAAATGACGTCATTTGCTATGACATTAACGTAAACAATGTTACATTTTGGCGGAAAAACTATATAGCGGAGGGTCTACAATCTACGGCTTCAATTAGTTTTATAGGTGTTTAAAATTGTTATGTGATCAATAGAATCTCATATTCATGCTCATTATTGATCACTTTTAATAATCTCATTGACTAAAATGAATATGACGCTCGCCAAGGCTCGCGTCATATCATTTTCGTCAACTCGTTTATTAAAAATGATAAATAATGAGCACTCATACAAGATCCTCTATTTATTACACACCCCTTGTTGGTGAGATGGGGTAATACATGTACTGAAATCACTTTGTCCATCTGTAGATAGAATCTTTACAGAGCTTTTCTCTCTCATCCTTCAACCAAATGTTTTTAACAGGGCTGCCATTTCTCTGGATTTTTCCGAAATCTTCCGATTTTTATTCCAACAGATGGAAGCTTAAAACAGACTGAAAGTAAAGCAGAATGTGCCTTAAGGCACATTCTGCTTTACTTTCAACCTGTTTTAAGCATCACGTGTCTTAAGACTAGAAACAGACTATGGGTTTAATGGTATATTCAGGAAAATCGGGCTTGAAAAATTTGAAATCTTAGGATTTTTTGTATCAACTTAAGGCAGGCCTGTTTGAAATTTTTCAGTATTGTTGAACACTACCTGAAAATGAGGCTGAAATTGTGCACCTACAATTGTGGGTTCGATTAGTTTAAACATATTTATTCAGCAAAATTATATACACATTCAATTCATAACTTCAGTTTTGAATAATCTCCCCTTTCATTGTTTTAACTTATGAAGTTTTGTAACAAAATTTAAATTTTCATAAGAGGAAAGGTAGAGTGCAAATAACCAAAATTTAAATTTGTTTGAAACAATATTAAATTTTATATAGTGGTAGGTAGTGTTCAGAGATAGATAGATACAATTTTTCGTCTGCAACAATTGTCACTTGCTATTGTTCTAAAAATCGAATTTTTCAAAATTTCTTTTTTAAATTGGAGGCAGAGTGTCAAATAGTTTGGATCCTGATGTGCGGCATCTCATCTGAATCCAAACTGTTTGCATAGTTAATCACTGTGGCATATATCCACTGCTAGCATGGTAAAAGCTAATGTTTTATATTTTAGAAAAAAATGGTTTATTGATTTACATAAATCGTGGCCAAGCAACTTTGAGTCTAGTTGTTTTACATGCAATTGTGTTGTGTTTGAAATATTGATAATTTTTTAGCATCTACATGTATATATGTTCAAAGGTATTTTTATTCACATTGTAATATTATCATCAGCTTTGAAATGTTAAGGCCTTATCTCCTATATCCCTGAAACTTCAAATGGCCAATTCCAGTTTCTAATAAAGTCTGGTTCATTTTTGACAATTTAACTCTTTGAGCCCTAGTCCCCATATGGGCATCCTTTTCAAACAGTGTACATGTGAATAGTATACTTGTCCTGTGCAAACAGCGAGGACCCAGATCAGAGGGCTCCGAAAGGAGCCTTCTGATCAGGGTCTTCACTGTTTGTCATAATGCCAAACTGTGACGAAAACAACCCTTAAAAGTCAGAAATGGACAAGACTAAAGTGGAAACTGGAATTGTCCATTTTAAAATTCAGGGAGGAAAGAGTTAAGGTTATTTTTCTATGATCAGTGTCTACACTGGTTGCATAATACAAGTGTACTCCTTACAGGTACAACATTTGTAAATGATGAGTATACTCGTTGCTAGGGTTGGATATGTCAATATTGATAAATTTCTGTCAGGAAATTTTGTTTACAATTTATTCCTATGTGTTTAACCCTATGTGTCTAGCCTATTTCTAGATTTGAAGAAGGTGATAACTTCAAGGATATTGAAGTGAAACAGAATGCTCCAATGCACATTCTGCTTTACTTTTAGCCTGCTTTAAGTTTCCATCTGCTAGGACATGCAAAATATTTCTTATGTTTCTATTTTATGACTGTATAAAGTGACACTATTTCCTACAGTGGAAGAACAAATTATAGAAGTAAAAAGGCATATATGGAGTAATGGGTTAATGGAAGAATACAAAAAATGCAGAAAGCTCTGGTATTATTTTATCCTTCATTAAGTAGCCACCTGTATTTAAGATTACCAAAGGTTTTATATTTAGTGGTCTCTTTATATGTTTACTTAACCCATTACTCGATAGCCTGTTTCTAGTTTTGAAAATAGGTGACTACTTAAAGCAGGTTGAAAGTAAATCAGAATGTGCCTTAAGGCGCATTCTGATTTACTTTCAGCCTGCTTTAAGCTTACATTTTCTGAAATATAAAAAATAATTGTTATAGTTCATATTTATGACTGAAAAAATTGGAATTATTTTCTTCAGAGGAGGAATAAATTAATAGCGTAAAAAGGTGTATTTATGGGGTAATGGGTTAAAGATAGACTGACACTCATGACTGTTACTCAAAGTCTGGTTTACTGCCAGATATATAAAGCAACTGTGATATAGTTTTATTTAATTGCTTTACAAACAATGTCTGTGATCTACTTTACATTTTTATATGGTTCTTATATTGAAGATTGGTATGTTGTGAACTTACATGTGATTTTGTCTGTTTATGTGTTAGTATGTTGAATATTCATGTATAGTATACCTTACCTACGTACGCTCCTCCTTTATCTTTGTACAAGCTAGCGGTCACTATTTTACGATAGTGCCCACTAATAGTGCCCGCTGAGCACGGTTGACGTCACTAGTAAACTTCCTAGATACCACGGTACTAAAGAATGCAGACGGATACCTAACCACAATTCTATACTCTAAACCCACCGACGCCCACATGTACCTACATTTCGATTCATACCACCCTCGTCACCAGAAGAAAAGCATCCCATACAGCCAAGCGGTCCGCATCAGACGAATCTGCAGCACTCTAGAAACCTACGACTTCTGTACCAAAGACCTCCTGCAAAATCTACAACACAGAGGCTACCCGAAAACAATGATCAAACAAGCCATCAAACAAGCCCGAGCTCTCGACAGAGACACCCTCCTCCAAATCGACCCTAAAATCAAAACCAATGACGTGATCCCCTTAATCCTCACTAACAATCCCCAGAACCCGAACATCCAAACAGCCATCAAGAAAAACAGACACCTTCTAGACATCGGACCAGATACCAGCATGTTCAAAAACTCCAAGATCTTGGTAGTCTACAGAAAGCCCCCGAACCTCAGGAACCTCCTGGTGAAATCAGACCTACTTCAAAACACGTTCCAAATAGGATCCCATCCGTGCAACAAGAACTGTGCAGCATGCGTACACATGACCAGCAAAAATGTACTGAAGTGTAATACCACCGCAAAAAACTTCTCAATAAGAGGCTCAGACAACTGTGAGACATCCAGTCTAGTATACGCAATCACATGCAAACACTGCGGCATCCAATATATTGGACAAACTGGAAATACGCTCAGAGAACACCTTTATGGACATCTAAACGACATCCGCACAAAAAACGAATATAAGCCAGTTTCCCGCCATTTCTCAAGCACGGGACACTCAATACACGACGTCAACGTCACCATCCTACTGGTTACCCCGCGCGATATCAACATCCGCCTCAGAACAGAGGAAAGTATTATCAGCCTCTTCAAATCTAGAAGCCCTCTCGGTCTAAACCTACAACAATAATGCCGAAAAAAGAAAAACAGAAGCCACAGGAAGATACCTACCATGAGATTGGAAAACATCTCTACCAATGTAAAATTTGCAACCGATTCATCAGAGGACAGCCATGCCACGTCAGGAGACACGTCTCTACACACAATACCAGAAAACGAAAGTACGTCTGCCCCGTATGTGATAAAATGTTTAGCAGAAAAGACTACACAAAGCTCCACTGCTTAAAACAACACGACCTGGAAATTAACATTTTTCAACGCAGAACTGTGTCACCACCACCAATTGAGACCATCGCCCCATGGATACCACCATTTGAAGCCCGGCCCAAAATACGTATCATCCCACCCCAGGAGCCAAACCCGACGAACAAGTACCTACGCGAAATGATTAGACACCCGAAGCCACTAACACCCATCACCTCCCCAAACCAGACTTATGAACATTCGGAACCGATCAACCCCGACAGCCATGACGATACATTTTGTATGGATGAACATTCGATCCCACAAACCCAATACTGCCAGATTTTTATATACTCTATATACGGCATCTTTGATAAAACCAGTTAGATATACCTCTCAGACTCCTGACTTTCAAGCATTTTTTCTCATTACTCACACATTTTTTTAATTGTGTATCATTATCTCGCCATCATCATGTTTTACCCATTCTATTTTTAGTAACACAACAATCGGCAGTACCGATCACGTGACATTTTGATCTACCCAATTTTTTGTACTTATACCCATCATATGTATATTATTTGTAACCTGATGAAGACCCTGATAGGGTCGAAACGTTGTTAAATAAAAACAACAAGTCTACTTGTAACCTGCAAAGATCGTTAGTTTTACTTGACTAGTTCCTAGTGTTTTAGGTACAACATTTGTAAATGATGAGTATACTCGTTGCTAGGGTTGGATATGTCAATATTGATAATTTCTAATAGGAAATTTTCTTTACAATTTATTCCTATGTGTTTAACCCTATGTGTCTAGCCTATTTCTAGATTTGAAGAATGTGATAACTTCAAGGATATTGAAGTGAAACAGAATGCTCCAATGCACATTCTGCTTTACTTTTAGCCTGCTTTAAGTTTCCATCTGCTAGGACATGCAAAATATTTCTTATGTTTCTATTTTATGACTGTATAAAGTGACACTATTTCCTACAGTGGAAGAACAAATTATAGAAGTAAAAAGGCATATATGGAGTAATGGGTTAATGGAAGAATACAAAAAATGCAGAAAGCTCTGGTATTATTTTATCCTTCATTAAGTAGCCACCTGTATTTAAGATTACCAAAGGTTTTATATTTAGTGGTCTCTTTATAAGTTTACTTAACCCATTACTCCATAGCCTGTTTCTTGTTTTGAAAATATGTGACTACTTAAAGCAGGTTGAAAGTAAATCAGAATGTGCCTTAAGGCGCATTCTGATTTACTTTCAGCCTGCTTTAAGCTTACATTTTCTGAAATATAAAAAATAATTGTTATAGTTCATATTTATGACTGTATAAATTGGAATTATTTTCTTCAGAGGAGGAATAAATTAATAGCGTAAAAAGGTGTATTTATGGGGTAATGGGTTAAAGATAGACTGACACTCATGACTGTTACTCAAAGTCTGGTTTACTGCCAGATATATAAAGCACCTGTGATATAGTTTTATTTAATTGCTTTACAAACAATGTCTGTGATCTACTTTACATTTTTATATGGTTCTTATATTGAAGATTGGTATGTTGTGAACTTACATGTGTTTTTGTCTATTTATGTGTTAGTATGTTGAATATTCATGTATCACATAATTTGCTGTCTGGGAGTTGCATAAAGCGATTGTATAAATATCGTAATCCACTAGTGGAATATCGATTTTTGGGCTCCGGCCTAATTTGTTCGTCCATAAGCGCTGCATGTAGCTTGGCACCAAATGACGTCATTAATTATGACGTTAACGTAAACAACGTAGCGTTTGGCGGAAAATCTATATAGCGGAGGGTCTACAAACCACGGCTTCAAATCAATTTAATAGGTGCTTGAACTTGTTTTGTGATAAGTAGAATATCACATTCGTGCTCATTATTTATCGTTTTTAATAAACTCGTTGACTAAAATGAATATGACGCTCGCCAAGGCTCGCGTCATATCATTTTAGTCAACTTGTTTATTAAAAATGATAAATAATGAGCACTCATACAATATCCTCTATGTATACAACTCTATCCACCATGAACATATGATATATCATCAGAACTATAAAATTGGCTAAGAAGAAAAGGAATCTTTCCCAGGGAAAGAGTGAAGACTTGTGTCAGACAGACCCTATAAGAAAACAGTGTAGACCCTGATCAGACAGCTCCTTCAGGAGCTGTCTGATCAGGGTCTACACTGTTTTCAAAAAGTGTCAATATACATGTGAATTAAGGGTTAGATGGCCATAATGCAAAAGTTGATCAGTTCATATGCACATTTCAGTGCACACATGGTTGATTATATAATTTCTATCTATATTAGACCAAGGCTATTGCCCTTGATAAAGTACAGTAAAAAAACTTATACCACCACTAAAACAAAGGATAATAGGTTGTATGAAAGGCGTGTAGCAGCTTAAAGCAAAGTGTAAGTAAAACAGAAAGCTCCTAAAGGAGCTTTCTAATTTACTCAATCTACCTTTAGTAGCTTTGTTTACTCTTACCTTGGTTTTAGCAGCCACCGGCCTTAAAGACAATAATCAACTTAATTTAGTGTTCAATAAAGAGAGGTTTTACTGTAAATTAAAAGTTTTTGTGTCAGTCACGTTCACTATCTGGCCATGAAGTTTGAACTATACGATATTTGATAAAAGCTTTATCTTTGGCATGCATACTAATTAAACACTGTTGTACAGTTTAACAAACCTGTGAACTCTTTACCCCATTAATGCACATTTTTATGCTAGTTATTCACACACTTAGAAAAGTAGTCCCCAACTAGGAAATATAAATGGTGTTTTCAGTACCTTTCCAGGTGGGAATTTACCCCCATAAATATGCCTTTTTACACCTCAGGCTCTAATTTATTCCTCCATCAAAGAAAATATTTAAAGTTATGCAATCATAAATATGCATTATAAGAAATACATGTATTTTTTATATTCTGGCAGATGTAAGTGGTCACCTATTTTCAAAACTAGAAACGGGCTATAGAGTAATGGGTTAAAACAGACTGAAAGTAAAGCAGAACATTCCTAAAGGATCCTGTTTCTTTAAATTTTAAGACGACTAAGCATTTCAGAAATGGACATTTCTAGTAGAGGACAGATGCTCAGTGTTGAAAGTGTTAAGTTTGTGGGTGAAAATGACAAGAAGTCTAAATTAGCAAACAATGTACAGTGTATTTTAACCCTTCTTTTGTTATTAGCTAATACTTTATAGTTTTAAAAAATAGTGTAGACCCAGATCAGGCAGCTCTTGAAGGAGCTGTCTGATCAGGGTCTGCACTGTTTTGTTATAGGATCTTCATGACATGACATACTATTTTAAGTGATTATTTCCTGATTTTTCTTCCCATTGTAATAGTTCAGGTGACAGACTGGTTCATGGTGAACAGAGTTTTATAGTGATTATCAGTAAGAGAAGGGTAAACAAGACAGTCATGGTGCAGGACAAGTCTAACCCAATACCCCCATGATTGCCTCTTTCTAGTTTTGAAGGCTGGTGACTATACTTAAAGCAGGTTGAAATTAAAGCAGAATGTGCCTTAAGGTACATTCTGCTTTAATTTCAGCCTGCTTTAATCTACTATCTGATAGGATATTTATGTAAGTATATTTCTTATGATGCATATTCAATACTGTATAAACCATTTCTCCATAAATACAAATGTAGGCCTTTAATTTATTTTTTCACGGAAGGAAACAGTTCCACTTCATGCAGATATGAATATGAACCATTAGATTGTTTTCTCATTCTATCAGATAGTAGCTTATAGCAGGTTGAAAGTAAAGCAGAGTTTACCTTAAGGCACAGTCTGCTTTACTTTTGTTCTGCATTAAGTCGTCACCTAGTGTCTTCAAAACTATAAACTTGTGGGTAATGCGTTAAGAAAAATATGGTATATTTTTTCAACTATTTGAGGAACATTATACATGTATTCATATGTGATGATATGTATTTAATGTATTTTTTATATAAATGTAGTTACTTTTTCCTTTTTCAACTGTTAATATATTTATACCATTGTTTATTGTTGTTAAAAAAGTGATTTCAGGCAGTAAAACTATAAGTCTTAGTTTGATATAAGAAAAGTACATTTAAGCCTTTTTACAGCAGTACTTTGAACAGATGGTGACCCTTTATCCCATTAGTAATTATTCATACACTAAGAATGGGAGCATTTAAACAGGATGTATACTGTATCTGTTTATAAATATGGTTATTACGACTGAATAAAATTGTTAAATGTGGACTAGTGTCTTTTTTTACACCATTACTGACCTGTACCAGGGTTCCAGATTAGGGGAGTATTTAAAAAAAACTAAAATCTTTTTTTCTGCTTTAAACCCTATGGTGTAACTACTCATTAGAATCGTCTCTTCGAGACGATTCTAATAAGTAGTAACACCATAGGATTTGGTTCTGTACGAGTGAGAAAATGTTTGATTTGTTCAGATTACCCCCTCTTATCTGGAGCCCTGCAGTGTATCACCACTAACTTACCCTCAGTGCAATGGCAGAGTGAACTGGAACTGACCATCATCCTCAATCATTTACTGTCAGTTTCAACCCATTACCCCATAAATACGCCTTTTTACATTTGTAATTGATTCCTCCACTCAAGAAAATAGTTCCAATTTATACAGGTATGAGTATGTATCATTTGAACTATATTCTACTTTCTAGCAGAAGGTAGTTTAAAGCAGGCTTAAGGCGCATTCTGCTTTACTTTCAACCTGCTTTAAGTTGTCATCTATCCTCAAAACTGGAAAAAGCTATGGAATATTGGTTAACTCATTTTACCCTGACACTTTGCCGCAATAATACAGTGGACAATCTGTTATTCTTTCCCGTTTAAACGCAAACGTAAAGCACTAAAACATAGAAAAGGACAACTTTTCGACAATTTTGACTATTCATGTTGATCTGAGTGGCAAACAGTTTGGAGCCTGATCAGACGCCGGATTACCCGGCGTCTGATCTGGCTCCAAACTGTTTGGACTGCAAGTAATAGTTTTAGCGTAAACGCGTTTATTGGGAAAGAATAACACATTCTCCACTGTACTTATAATATCAAATTTTGTTCCAAAATTACCTCAATAATACGCCAAAAGGTCCTTTTTCCTTGAGTAGCCAAGGGGTCATTTAGGTTCATGTTGTGAGTTATCGAGTTACGTAATTTTATCATGCATTTTATACCATCATGTATGGAAATAATTGCTCTTTAAAATTATATATCACACATGCATTTTGCACGTATTATATTGAAGTTATTGATCAAGTACAATGTAACATTACTTTTTGAAGCACCCTCCTTGCAATAATGAAACATACTTGCCCGATTTGAAAATTATTTTTAAAACACAAATTATCATTGTACCAGGCCAGTGATCGATCCTAGCAGAGTTTGACGGCGGATTCGTATCAACGTAAACGATCCAGGACCACCATAGTCGTCTTGTATTGAATAGACATCCATGTGAATGTCAAACTGTTTGATCCCTATGAGATGATGAATTAGATCTACACGTTGTCTGATCTGTATCTAAACTACCGGTATTTGCCTGAAAGAGATTATCAATTAGATAGTAGATATCAGTCGTGCATTAAAAGCGAAAGCATTTTTATCAGATTGCACAGGGTTTTCCATGGTTCAACTTTCAGCACACTGCAGGGAAATTTGCAAACAGTTTGGATGCAGATAAGACACCGAGTAACTCTGCGTTTCATCTTCATTCAAAATGTTGACACTGGTGATAGATTGTGAAATAAACTACAGATAAATAAACATTACAGTGGAGAATCTGTTATTCTTTCCCGTTTAAACGCAAACGCAAAGCACTAAAACGTAGAAAAGAACAACTTTTGCACAATTCTGATATTTCATGTTTATCATGGTGACAAACAGTTTGGAGCCTGATCAGACGCCGGGTTACCCGGCGTCTGATCTGGCTCCAAACTGTTTTTACTGGAAATAATAGTTTTAGCGTAAACGCGTTTATTGGGAAAGAATAACAGATTCTCCACTGTACGAGTTGTTGCAGACGATAATTTAGTTCATATGTCCAACTATCGGATAGCTCGAGTTAAACGAGTTCGAGATATCGAAGTTCGACTGTACTTCAAATGGTCAATCCCACTTCTACAATTAAGCCCAGTTTGTATTTTATTGATTAGGGTTGTTTTGTGTAATATATTGCAAAACGACAGACAGTGACTACTCTGATCAGGGGCCTACTTTTGGAACCCTCTGATCTGTCTGTACACTGTTTGCGTAAGACAAGTGCACTATTCACAAATCTGTACACCACTTAAGCATGACATGTTTATGCATCACTAGGGGTTAATTGGTTCCTTTTATCATCCAAACGCTTTAAACAATGTGTCTGTCCTAAATATCATCTGCTTTTATTGCTGAAGTTGACATGTTTTCTATTTGCAGATAGATGTACATGTAAACGATATGAGAATAAAACATTAGGGCTCTTGATCAGATACCCAGTAATTACTATTAGCCTGCTTTATGCTACCATCTTCTAGGATATAGAAAATAGTTCTTATGTTGCACATTCACAACTATATGTATGAAGTATGAACTATTTTCTTCAGTGGAGGAATGAATTAAAGGCTTAATAAGGCGTTTTATTGGGTAATGGGTTAAAGGCATTTTCTTTCAGAATCCAAACTGTTGAAAATAATAATCATAAATTCGTCCGCAGTGGGCTGGGGTTAAACATTTCAATCCTAGTCAGTCCTGCATATATGCATCCTAAATGCAAACAGTGTACCCGAGAATAGTACACTTTTCCTATGCAAACAGTACAGACCCAGATCAGAGTTTCCTTAAAAGAGTCCTTTGATAAGGGTCTGCACTGTTTCTCATATTGTAATAGATTGACACCCACACATTGCTAAAAATGGACTAGACTAAATTAGAAGTTTCAGGGAGGACCTGGCGTCTGATCTGGCTCCAAACTGTTTGCACTGCAAATAATAGTTTTAGCGTAAACGCGTTTATTGGGAAAGAATAACGTTTTCTCCACTGTAAGAGGGAGTAAACCAAACAATGTCATTTATTTTAGCACCAATTCCTATGGTGTTACTACTCATTAGAATCGTTTCTTCGAGACGATTCTAACGAGTAGCGACACCATAGGGTTTAAAGTGGAAATAAAGATTTTAGTTTTTGAAATACTCCCCTTATCTGGAGCCCTGTCAAAGGGTTAAGCTCTCTCAGTGTATGACACATGAAGCTCGGCTTGCAATTTCTTTCCCATACAGATAAAGACAAGCCTTAATCCTCAATCCCATTTATGTACTTTAGAATAATGATACATTAATCCTGTTATCAGTGAAAACTCAATGAAGAAACATGTGACAATCTCCTTAACCCCTTCATGATCAAATTTGTCGAGAGTTTTTTACCCCTACGATCTCCGCAATAGCGTCGTCTGCTTTAACTCATTCACCCCTGGAACTTTTAATGGACAATTCCATTGTCCAATTAAATCTAGTCAATGTTTGACGATTAAGGGTTGATATCTTGCAAAATGAAAAACATTGCAGACCCTGATCAAAGGGTTCCTGCAGGAGCCATCTGATCAGGGTCTTCGCTAATTGCATAGAACAAGTGTACTCCCTACATGCCCACTGTTTGTTCATGACGAGTATACTCGTCACTAGGGTCGAATGTGTTAATATTGTAGTCTGTAATATTGTTTCGAAGTTAGATTTAAGGCAATATGACTGACGCGATTTCGAAACAAGTGTCAAACAGTTTGAGTCCTGATCAGACACCGCGTTACACGGCGTCTGATCAGGACCCAAACTGTTTGCAAACGTGCTTTAAGGCGTCATTGGGATTGAAAGGTTTGTCCCCCTTCACTGCCTTTCCCCGAATACAGCATTTATTTGCAAACCGTTTGGATCTTGATTTGACACCGCATAACTTATAGCTACTCATTTCAATATTTCTTAAGTCAATATAGATCTACATAAAATAAAAGCAGACGACATTTTTTTAAAAATTGATGACGCCATGGCAGTGAAGGGGTTAAATAAAGGTGTAGTCCATCAGCAAAACAGGTGACTCTGATCAGACGCCCCATCATACGGCATCTGATCACAGTGTCTTTACTGTTTGCCAATGTCACATTTATGGGACGCCTGAGGCACAAATGGGTTAAAGTGCGCATTATGGCGTCATTGAGAGTGAAAGGGCTAAACTGATTGTCCATTTTAAGTTACAGGGATGAATGATGGTAAGGAGACGGTATTCTGATAATGAAAGGGTCAATGTCATTATATAAAAACCTGTAAAGCAGGTGTTAAAAGCTGATATGTAATCAAAGAAAAGTCACTCATTCACCCCTGAAACTTTTAATCGACATTTTCAATTTCCAAATAAGTCTAGCCCCTTTCTTACCATTTATGGTTGATTTTAACTACACAGAGAAATGACAAACAGTGCAGACCCTGATCAGAGGGCTCCTGCAGGAGCCCTCTGATCAGGGTCTACGCTGTTTGAACATGGCAAGTGTAGTATTCACTGATATACTGTTTGTTCATGACGAATATACTCGTCATTAGGGTTGAATGTTTTAAACATACAGTTGATTTTAAATTATCATTATTGACACTAGTAGGTGTTACCATCGTGCGAATAGATACGCGCACGTGTGCAAATAAACACATACATAGAGTCGAATCTCTATCGAACTCCTCGCTTAGTCGAACTCACCCATATTTCGAAGTTAAAACTTGGTATAGTCACGTAATCATTTTGTAAAACCTAATGACTTAAACGCACTCGGGTTATTAAATTCCATGGCAACTGAAGACTGACGGTTAAGCTTTAGCTGTCGAGGCTCGACTGTGAATGAGATAACGTATCTTTCTCAAATAGACTTTAATCTTCGACTGCTATAATATATTATATAGTCTGCTTCACATTTGCCTAATTTGAAGAAAAAAAAACCAATATGTCCCTAATATTATGATGTATTGTTAATTTATATTTGTATTGATGAGAAACTATGTATAGTTTAAATCAATAAAATATCTATCTACTTAATTTGAAAAAAAACACCCAAACTTACTATAGATCTATATCGATGGAGGTACAGACGGATTTCGTTATCTCCAACTCTGTTAATCGAACATATCCGTATTTCAAAGTTAAAACGCGGCTTAGTCGCGTTTTAACTTTGAAACACGAGTATGTTTGCCTCAACCGAGCTTGAAATAATGCAATTTATGTTTCGAAATATCGGATAGTTCGAGTTAAGCGAGTTCAAGATATGGAAGTTCGACTGTATATCCTTCATACAGTGGGGAAGGCGGTATCCTTCAATGAAACTACAGTAAACGCAATGCAATTGAACTTAGGGGAAAACGGAAGTTTTTGAAAATAGCGTTTTATTAAAAATATTTGGCAAATATTTTGGGTCTGGTTCCGAATCTGGTCTGGCTCTGACATTTTCCGGTTTGCAATTGAAGTAATTAATATTGCATAAAAGCGCTTAATGGGAATGGTCCACTGCAGTTTGTTGTTATTGCTATAACAGATAACCAATATATAGAGGATAATCAATTTCTTTGGACTGATATGAAAATTATATCACGAGAATGGGTTGTTATCTGGTTAAAAAACGAGTCCGCAGGACGAGTTTTTTAACCAGATAACAACCCATTCGAGTGATAATTTTCATATCTATTCAAAGGAATTGATTATTCTATTTATTATATTGATTTTAATGACGTTTTTACAGAAAAAAACACAAAATTGATTACCGCGACGTTACTAAATTAATTATGACGTGACGTCACAAAAAGTGATATCATAACTACATGCAGTGATGATATCAACAGCGACGATATCAAATTTATCTAACTGAGAAATCTCTATAAATCATCGATGTGTATATAATAAAGAGCATTTCCCGTTTAAACAAAACGAAACGTAAACGCAATACAATGTAGAAACAGTTTGGTTATTGTAAACGTAGACAAGGTAGAAGCCAGAAAGCATTTTTCGGTATTTCTGGAATGCGTCGCAGCGTGGTTTGGGTACCTGGTCAGACAGCGAGTTAATTAGCGTCTGATTTGGCTCCAGACTTTTTGTAGTGGACATTTGGTTTTGGAGCACAGGCGTACATGAATGCGTAAAGAGTAGTTAGTTTTTTGTAGGTATGTTTCCATTTCAATCTCAATGAACATTGCACAATTCAGTAAAACCGCTCAATTACGACCACAAAAAAGAATATCAATTGATGAATTTAGAGAAAGGTTACAAGATGAAAGTAAAACAGAAAGCCCATGTGGTCGTAATAGATAGGTTTTACTATATTTTAGTTTTGGTAAGTTTCTTATTGACGTTTGCCATTCCCGGGTAAAAGTGTCCCTTATTCTCCTCTGTATAGCAGGAAAGACATTGAAGTAATTTATCAAGCTCACAGGAAAATGCTGTTGTTTTATTCCTTACCCAAACATCATTTTTACGCCTACGGTGCTACCCGTTATCTTGCCCCAACCTTCATATACGCTCTGGATATAGGGCAGAAATGGACGTCAACACACAAACCAAACCATCCTTTGAACAGCCGCATGCCTTCTTCCTTCACATCCTTATAATGTGTCAAATGTTTCCTATATCCTGATAATAGCATACTAAAAACCAAACAAATAATCGCTGTACACGGGGTAAGTAAGAGCTAGGTTAACGTTAGTTTGTCTATTTTTCAGATAAACACCTAGCGAAAATTAAACATGATAAAAAGGGGAAGTCTTAATTCGTTACCATAGATCTTTGTTACCAAATTTTCACTTATGACCAGATATTTTTTGCTGAGGTAATCGTTTAGTTGATCTATCAAAACTGATAAATATCTTTTTTTTTATCTAAGATACGGGCTTTTAACCATTTGCTTGCTGATCGCGACTTGATTGGTATTTTTAAATAGTTTGATCTGGACCCAAGCTGCTTGACACTCATTGTAAGGTTTATGTAATCTAAAAACTGTACATTGTATTAAAATGAAATTGACCAAACATTGCAGACGACCAATTCAAAGCAGACGACAATAAAGCAGGTCAAGGATTAACTGCTATCTCTTGTCCTGTTGGAGTATGTCGTCTAGTGCATGGGCCACGCCACTAGGAAATGACGTTCAAACATCAGAACAGCCACGTTTTAACTTTGAAGTAAGGATATGTTCGACTTAACGCGAGGCAGGAATAATAAAAATCAAATGTAGAAATACGGGTGAGTTCGAGTTAAGCGACATCGAGATACAGACGATCGACTGTACATTGTAAATCAAGATCAGCAATCGAACTAACCCATCCCCCGATAAATATTCATATGTACAGTGTTCTTTCACTACAACCACACCCAATGGGAGAAAAAAGTGTGTGCGTCTTCGGAGAGAGTCTTTATAGGGATATTTTCAAACAGCTTGAATCCAGATTAGACGTCGCATAATGCGGCGTCTGATCTGGTTTAAAGTTGTTTGTCACTCGTCATTAAGTCAAAATGTCCATTAATTTTTGTAACTTAGAGAAAAAAAGTAGACGACAATTTTAAGCAGACGACATTTCAGCCGCAAATAGGTTTGACATAATTGTCCTGTTTAGGGAACTGCCACGAGGGTCTTTGTAAGGAGGGGGTCGTTGTTTGGAGGGTCGTTGTAGCGCTGTACATGTGTAAAACGAGCATTTATAATCTCAACTATAACACTGACTAATAAAATAAGAAGACATTTCCCTGGGGTAAGGTGCAAACAGATATCCGATAGATCTTTTAAGAAAACAATGCAGACCCTGACCAGACAACTCCTTTAGAAGCTGTTTGATCTGAATTTACACTGTTTTATAAAGAAATTCAAAGTACGCTCTAAACAGGAGAGTGGTAATTCCGAAACGAGTGTCAAACAGTATGAAGCGGCATCTGATCAGGATTCAAACTGTTTGCGAATTGTATGCGCCGTTTGGCGTCATTGACAGTGAAAGGGTTACAGTGGAGAATCTGTTATTCTTTCCCGTTTAAACGCAAACGTACGCAAACGCAAAGCACTAAAACATAGAAAAGAACAACTTTTGGACAATTCTGATAAGTCTTGTTTATCTTGGTGACAAACAGTTTGGAGCCTGATCAGACGCCGGGTTACCCGGCGTCTGATCTGGCTCCAAACTGTTTGCACTGCAAATAATAGTTTTAGCGTAAACGCGATAACAGATTCTCCACTGTAAGCCGTTTAATGTATTAATTTCAATTGAATGACTCAGAAAGATAAACTGAATGAAACTGATAACAAACCCTCTTGAGACAGTTAGGTGACAAACCAAAGGACATAACCACTAACCACGTCAGTCTTATCGACAGACTAGAACAGAATAAAACGTTGTATTTGGTTTAAGCAAAACAGCTAATCGACTTACATAATTATATAAATATAAACATTGCATACGTTGAAAATAATCCACATATGAAGTTTACCACATAGAAAATAGTAAGAGTGTTAATCTCGGAATGATTTAATACTTATCAGTATAAGCAAGTTGTATATAATTTCTTTTATCATACTTCTAACAAACTTGAAAAAAAATGAACATCTCAACCCCACCCCCCCCCCCCCCCCCCAAAAAAAAGAAAAGAGTTTAACACTATACCAAAAGACAACATAATGACATTTATAATACATGTACTTCACCATCTCAAAAATAAGTAGTTAATGCTAGGCGTTTAATAAGTTTTGTCTTAATTTCAAACATTTAACATGTTGTATACTGCTAATTTTATTAAAAGGGATTTCTTGGAAGTGCTTAGCAATTCAAAGACTTTAAACATGACCTGTCTTTGCCAATAGTATCTAGAATATAATGTTTTATTATATGCCTTCTTATGATATCGAGCGTTTCCGCGTGTATTTGCACAGTATAAAATACAGGGATCTGTATCGCCCACCTTGTGTTGTATTGGTTGTATTTTACTCCAACCTCGTTTTCGATTAAATGTGATGATGAACTATTCGTCTATCCCGGAAGACATAATACTATATGTTAAATGAACACATGCTTACAATGTGTTTAAACCAATGGTATAGTAGTTTCGAATTGTATGCCTTCTTCTTCTTAACTTTGTTTTTTACGCAATATTGTTTTTATAAATGGACCAATTATAGTCATTTTACCTTTAAAATAATGGTAAATCTACTTGCACGAACAAATGTGTCACTTTCCAAAGGGTGCCAAAGCATAGGGGTCTATTTGCTCAGTCGGAATCTTTTATTCCTTGCTGACACTAAACACAGCCTCAATGCAAAATGTGTGCCTGAAACAGCGTATAAAAGGGCTGCTAGGGTCTTCCTTCACCTGTAATTAGCTGGTGCCGTCGCGATATGGCTGAAATACTGATAAAAGCAACGTAAAATCATAACAAATCCAAATCCGGAATAAGTTTTCTTCATCAATAATTGTTTTTGACCAAATTAGCACTTTCTTAACCCCTTCACTGCCTTACCCAAAGTACGATGGTTATTTGCTAACAGTTTTGATCCTGATCACACGCCGCGTCAAGCGGCGTCTGATCAGGATCTAAACTGTTTGACACTCATTTTAATATTTCTTAAATCAATGTACCTAAAAATAAAATTTGAAAAATAAAAGCAGAAGATAATTGTTTGAAATTGATGACGTCACGGCAGTGAAGGGGTTAAGGAACTTTTTGATGTACAGTGGAGAATGTGTTATTCTTTCCCAATAAACGCGTTTACGCTAAAACTGTTATTTGCAGTGCAAACAGTTTGCAGCCAGATCAGACGCCGGGTAACCCGGCGTCTGATCAGGCTCCAAACTGTTTGCCACCAAGATAAACAAGAGTTATCAGAATTTATCCAAAAGTTGTTCTTTTCTACGTTTTAGTGCTTTACGTTTGCGTTTAAACGGGAAAGAATAACAGATTCTCCACTGTAATACTTCGGTGCAAGAGAGTAGAAACCGATCATATCTCAACTTGCTTGGTTTTCTAAGGAAGTTAAGTTATAACAAAAAACAGCCTGACAAAGATAGGAGTGGCTCATAAGAATGTTTAAACAAGGCAATACATCATCGCAATGATTCAGGTTATTTTAGATAAAATGAAAATATTATTTTTACACTGCCCCCTTTCAACTTAGATAATTTGAATATAAACGGTTACCTGGGATTTTAATCGCACAGGTGACCAACTAAGAACTCTGGAATTCTAGTAATGTCAAAACTGTCACATGTCTGTTCCTTGACTTTGAGGTAGCACTCTATGTTTCGACAACTATGCTCCCTTGTCTACGGGTTGACACTTTGAGGACACTATTTCATTTTGAGAGATGCGGACATAACTATTTTCACCGTTAACCGTTTCATGATCAAATTATTCAGATTATTTTACCCCTTCACCGCTTTATTGTCGTCTGTTTCAGTATTGCTATCTGCAAGACACGCCTCAAAGTTAGATTTAAGGTTGTATGGCTTAATAAATATCGATAAGAGTGTCAAACAGTTTGGGTCCCGATCAGGACCCAGACTATTTACATACTCGCTTTAAGGCATCATTGAGAGTGAAAAGGTGAACCCACCGAGTATAATGGTTATATATGAAAACAGTTTGAATCGTTCTGATCTTGATTAGACGCTGTGTTAGGCAGCGTCTGAACAGGATCCAAACTAGTTGTCACTCTTTACGATATAACTGAAGCAAATTCACCAGAAAAAATAAATTTGAGAATTAAAAAGCAGAATGCAGTTGTTTAACCCTTTACCCAATAGCTGTTTCTAATTTTGAAAATAGGTGACTACTTAAAGCAGGTTGAAAGTAAAGCAGAATGCGCCTTAAGGCGCATTCTGCTTTACTTTCAGCCTGCTTTAAGCTACCACCAGCCAGAATAAAGAAAATATTCCTTATAACACATTTTTATAAATGTATAAATTAGAATTATTTTTTTCAGCGCAAGAATAATTTGAATGCGCTAAAAGGCGCTTCTATGGGGGAAAGGGTTAAAGCAGATACGTCCTGGCAGTAAAGGCATACACTATGCATGCACTCGGTCAGAAATCATTGTTATAGACCAGGGGTGTGTTTGATTTACATAATCATGATTATGATTAAACTAATAATCAGAATCATGATTTAATTGATAAAAAAACAGCGTGATTAGACACTGATTATGATATCAAACTGCTATAGCGTCTGATAAGTATCCAAACTGTTGACAAATTACCCTTGTACTCAGGATAAGACAACGGAGGAGTTAATTCAAATACAAATTTATTTCGAAAAGATAACTTTTGGGTAAATTTTGACTTAAGTTATAATGTAAGATGTGCCGAACAGTTTGAGACCTGATCAGACGCCACAAACGTTATTATTATTATACCAGATTTATATAGCGCTCTTTTCACACAGGGATTGTGCGTTCAAAAGCGCTTTACATGCAATAACACATATGTACCTATAAATCGAGAAAAGACAAAATAACTACAATTAGATCTGAAATAAAACATGAATAAACATATAAAAGACAGTCCCCCAAAACGGCGATCACATTACCCCCATCAATCTGCAATGAACCGACCGGCTAAGTATTGCCGACTGATATAAATAATGGTAGAGCGCCCAATGCAGGCCATCGACAAAACACAAATAACTATAATTAGATCTAAAATAAATAAGAATAAACATACAAAAGACAGCCCCCAAAACGGCGATCACACTACCCCCATCAATCAGCAATGAACCAACCGGCTAAAGATTGCCGACCAATAGAAATAATAGCAGAGCGCCCAATGCAGGCCATCTAATGTAACATAACTAGGAAAAATAGCATGCGACCATAACTAAAAACTCTATAGAAGATCAATGACATGATTAAAAATGGTGAAAGCTGTCCAAGAATTATACCACAGACCCCGCCAGCTGGTTTCAAAAGAGATCAGAGCCATATCCCTACCATCAAAGATCCACCAGACAGGCACTGGTCAACAGTACAACCCCAGAACTAAAAATTAGACCCATAACATATACAGAATGAACACAGCCTTAGGGTAGCAGTCATCTACCCTCTCCACCCAACACCCGCGGGACCTACATGTTCCATGGCTGAAATTACACCCTTACTTTATAAAACATCAAGATAAGAAGCTGTCCCTGAATTATACCGCAAACCCCAAGCCAGTCGGTTTCAAAGAGATCAGGGGCAATCCATACCATCAAGATCCACCGAACAGGCATGGGCAAACGGTACAATTCCAGAACTCCCATTTAGATCCACAATATCTATAGCAAGAACATAGCCCGGAGGTAGCAGTCATCCATTTCCTAATGTGTTCTAATAATAAATATTAAAGAAGTGTGTTTTCAGACGTTTTTTGAAGACTGCAACTGAGCTCGCATCTCTGATGTCTGATGGTAGAGAGTTCCAGAGCGTTGGGGCTGCATGCATGAAACTTCTATCTCCAAACTTCACCAAACGACTTCTCGGCACAACCAGCGATACTGATTTACTCGCAGACCGCAACTCTCTTCGAGGTCTATACACGTCCAGCATACTAACAATGTACATTGGAGAATCATTGCACATGGCTTTGTATGTGAGTGTCAGAATTTTGAATTCAACTCTGTGTTGAACTGGAAGCCAGTGAAGCTCCTTCAAGACTGGAGTGATGTGATTGTACCGAGGAGTCCTGGTAATGATGCGGGCTGCTGTATTTTGCACACGCTGTAGTTTTCGTAGTGAGTTTTGGGGAATCCCATATAGCAGTGAGTTGCAGTAGTCAATTTTTGATGTGACCAGAGAATTGACCAAAGTCTTTGTAGCTTCTGGAGAAAGGTACTGTCTAATATGACCTATTTGCCGCAGCTGTGCGTAGCTAGACCTGCACACAGTGTTGATGTGCTGTGTCATATCGATTTGGGAATCAAATCTAGCACCAAGGTTGTTCACCTATAATGACGGTTTGATTTTAGAGTCTCCCACTTGAACATGAAAATCTCCAGGAACATTAACGTTTTTTGAATGAAACAGTATGACCTCAGTTTTGTCAGTGTTCAGCTTCAACATATTCTGGTGCATCCATGAGACTATGTCTTTTAGACATCCTTCGACTTTTGAAAGGGCTTCTTGTTGACTAGATGTGTCTTTAGGCTTAAATGACAAGTATAACTGTGAATCATCTGCATAGAAATGATGATCCAGATCATGATTTCTGCAAATTGAGCCGACAGGTTTTGTGTACAAGATGTAGTTTTTGGGTCCCAAGACTGAGCCCTGTGGCACACTATATTTCATTTGAACTGGGGCAGATAATTCTCCATCTACTGCGACTGTTTGGTAACGGTCATTCAGGTATGAGGTCATCCACTTAAGTGGGTTTCCAATGATTTTGAAGTCTTTTTCAAGGCGATTGAGTAATGTTTCATGATCAATTGTGTCGAATGCGGCTGATAGGTCAAGCATCACCAGAATTGTGATTTCATTCTTATCAAGATATTGCAAGATGTCATTTTGAACTTTAACAAGAGCAGTTACTGTAGAGTGATGCTTACGATATGCTGACTGATGCTGTTCATGCATATTGTTTGTGGCCAAATGGGACTCAATGCGTCTGTCTACAACTTTTTCTAATACTTTGGAGAGAAATGGCAAATTTGATACAGGCCTGTAGTTCTTAAGATCATTTGTATCGAGATCAGGTTTCTTCAAAAGAGGTCTTACATGCGACTTTTTGAATTCTTTTGGAACATACGCAGATTCCAGCGAAGAGTTCACAATTTTTGTTAATGACGGTAGGAGCTCGCTAAGGCATACCTTTAAGAGCCATGTAGGTATTGGGTCGAGTTCAAGAAACTGATTGCAAAAAGCAGTGAGTGTGTTTATTCAAAGGGGTTAATTTATTGCTCAAAGTTAATTTTAAATAAACTAAAGTTATAAAGCCTAATGAGTGTCGAAAGACTGTTTAATTCTTCTGCCAGGTGTAAATGAAATAGCTGGTTGAATCGACAAGTGCCAATATGATTACAATTTAATCGAGCGTTGGACTCGATTATTTGTGATTAGCGTGATTACAGAACATGAATCTGATTCAATTAAAAAAACGAACGAATCACGATCATGATTGCTTATCATGATTATGATTTTGAATAAAAAAAACACCCCTGTTTTATTGACTTGGCAGGGCGGAGCTAACCTTTGGCAAATATAAACTCATTTACTTTTGATGATAGGGATGATAGGTAAAGTTCCGAATTATATCATTATTGTCCGATACTTTCAACATGGCGAAACACAATTTATACGTGCATCCATATCCACGTGAAAAGGGTATGTACAGTGCTCCCTCTCTACAACAACACCAAATTGGAGACAAAGAGTGCGTGTGTTGTTCGGAGGGAGTTGTAAAGGGGGAGAAAGAAAATTAAGACTTTGTTTACATTTATAAACAGCTTGTCGGCGCCATATGACCATTTCATGTGTCGCGGTGCCGTAAAACCCAACTCAATCAAACAAACAGCTTGAATCCAGATCAGACGCCGCGTTACGCGGCGTCTGATCTGGATTCAAGCTGTTATTCATTCTTCATTATATTCCTTCTGTCAAAAAATCCAGATATACCGGTAAAGAACGGCAGACAAAACGGTAAACTCCGATAATAAAAGATCGTGCTGCCCCCCCCCCCCCCCCCCCCCGAAGTTGAAATACAATGGTCCGCATCGAAACTCCGCCCTGCCAAGTCAATAAAACCGGCCTATACGACGCAGTTGGGTTAAGGGTCTGTTTCAGTAATACATTTAACTCTTTCACTGTCAAGTTGTATCGTCTGCTTTAACCCTCTTATCAGCTTTAGGGCTGTTTTGACTGAAGAAATGTCGAAACGAGTTTCAAACAGTTTTGATCTTGATCAGACGCCGCGTTACTGTTTGCCACCCATATTCAAGTGTCCTGGTTGTCGGTCTCACTTAAGTCGAACATACCCATATTTCTAAGCCACGTTTTAAGTTTGGAATACGGGTTTGTTCGAACTAATGCGAGTTCGATTGATCGAGATAAGTCTGTATTTAGTAAATCTTGTGATTTGATGTAATGTTTTCAGGCAGGTCGTTAATATATACAGTGAAACCCCTCTAAACCGGACATGTTTGGGAACAACAAAAATATCCGGTTTAGAGGAGTTTCCGGTTTAGAGGAGTTTTAACACATAGCTTGTTTCTAGTAAGGAAGGTAGCTGACCACTTAAAGCAGGTTGAAAGTAAAGCAGAATGCGCCTTAAGGCGCATTCTGCATTACTTTCAACCTGCTTTAAGCTATCATCTGCTAGAATATAGAAAACATTTCTATGATATATGTTCATGAATGTACTTTCTTCAGTGAAGGAATACATAAAAGGCGTAAAAATGGGTGGGAAACGGGACCAACGTTTTTGTCCGGTTTAGAGAGAATTCCGGTATTTAGAGGTTCCGGTTTAGAGGGGTTTCACTGTACCAGGAATAAGATGAAGCCTCAGGAAAGACCCTTGCGGGACTCCCGGTGTCACTGGTATAGTGTCAGTGCTCTGCCCGTGCCACTGTCTGTGTTCGAATGTCAATGAATGCCCGTACCCAAGATTGGGTCGACTCACGAATGCCATATTTGTGCAGCTTGTAAATCATTTTAACCCTTTCCCCCATAGAAGCGCCTTTTAGCGGATATGATTTATTCCTCCGCTGAAGAAAATACAAATGTAGTTCCAATTTAAAGCCGCATTGTGTTTATGAGAAACCTGCATAAAACGGTTGTTTGGGGTCCCATTTGAACTACGTGGGACGTGATTCTTTCACAAAACCCGGTTTTATCTAAGAAATTCGCTTTTTAAATTTTATTTATAATATTTTGGTGCTGCACAAATTAAAGAGCCTCTCTTGTGAATGGAAAGAAGGACAACTCTGTAAATACAGGGCTCCAGATAACGGAAGTATTTCGAAAACTAAAATCTTTATTTCTGCTTTTAAACCCAATGGTGTCATACTCATTAAAATTGTCTCGAAGAGACGGTTTAATCAGTAGTAACACCATAGCATTCGGTGCTGAAATGAGTGAGAAAATGTTAGATTAGTTCAGATTACTCTCGATTACATCTATAGCTGGAGCACTGGAAATGACCCTGTTAACCCTTATTCTGCTGCACAGACGTCTGCTTTGACATTGTCGTCTGCAAAATGTGTTCAGTTTAGATTTATGCATTGTTTTAATTAAACAAACCTTAAGACGAGTGTCAAACAGTTTGGATCCAGATGAGACGCCGCGTTACGCGGCGTCTTTTTAGATTAAAATAGTTTGCAAACTCCTAAAAGTTACGACCAGTAGGCACAGGGTTAAACACTATGAGATCCAATAACAACATGTACATAATTATTCACTAGGGGTAAACGATAAAACAAACTACGGTGAATCTATACCTTGAGCTTGCTGAAAATGACTGTTTCAGCCTTGTCCGCTCTCTAACTCAAACACTTCTTTTTGGATCTTCACCAAACTTGCTACAAATGTTTATTAGTATATAATCTAGGTCAAGTTCAATAACTAGCAAAATCGCATAAGGCATGTCTGAGTTATTGCCCTTGAATAATTAAAAAATGAATTTTTTAGTCATTCAAGGGCAATAACTCCAACATTCCTTGTGCGATTTTGGTAGTTAAGATGACTGATCTAGATTTTATATTAATTAACATTTTCAACAAGTTTGGTGAATATCTGATATAAACTGTATGTGTTAGAAAGCAAAAAATGCTGAAACATTCATTTTTAATACTTAAAGGGCCAAAACTCAGACATGCCACATGCGATTTTTGTAATAATCAAAATAGACCTATATCTTATATAATTAAATATTTTCAGCAAGTTTAATGAATATCTGATAAAAACTGTGTGTGTTAGGGTGCAAAAATGACTGAAACAGTCATTTTTTATTAATAAAAAGGCAATAACTCAAATATACCTTATGCGATTTCAGTAGTAATCAAACTAAACCTTGATTTTATATCAATGAACATTTTCAGCAAGTTTGGTGAAGATCCAATAAAACGTATTTGTGTTAGAGAGCAAAACTTGCTGAAAACAGTCATTTTTTAATTCATAAAGGGCAAAAACTCAGATATGCCACATGCGATTTTAGTAATAATCAAACTATACCTAAATTTTATATGAATAAATATTTTCAGCATGTTTAGTGAATATCCGATAAAAGCTGTTTGTTTTAGAGTGCAAAAATGACTGAAAACGTCATTTTTTTTATTAATTAACAGGCAATAACTCAAAAATATCTTATGCGATTTTAGTAGTAATCGAACTTAACCTTAATTTTATATCAATGAACATTTTCAGCAAGTGTGTGAAAGATCGGATAAAAATTTGTTGAGTTAGAGAGCGGACAAAAAAGTGTGATAGTCTAACTGACTGATGGATAGACGGGCGGAGATAGATTCGGTTGCCCCCAGTGAAGTTGTATTCGGCTGTATCACGTGATACTAAGCCGTGTGGAAATGTTTATGTCAGACGTTCTATTTTTCGGTTTGTTATGATTTTAAATCGCCCTTTTTGGTGATTTAGGTCCGTCTTCATCATTTCATAGATCAGTTTGGCCCATAAGAATGTTCAAACATTATTATTAACCGTTATCGTATCGTAACACGGCGTCTGATCTGGATTCAAGCTGTTTGTCACTCGTTATTTTGTGTTTTACCCTGAAAAGGTCAAATATGTAACTTTTAGAAAAACAGCAGACGACAATTTTAAGCAGACGATATTGCAACAATAAAAGCGTAAGACATAATTGTCCAGTTTGGGGAACAGCGGCAAACGTCGTTGTAAGGAGGGAGTCGTTGTTGGGAGGGCCGTTGAAGGGAGGGAACACTGTAATCGGGCATTCACTACATAATAACTATTACAAGTATATCACACACGCCATGGAATACACATCCAATACCTCACATATTATATAAAATACAATTGCAGAGTAACTTTGCCAATAACATTACAATTCTTTGTATGGCTAATTTAGTAAATACATTTACTGTTGCTTTATCTACCTTTCCGAAACGAAATGAAAGTCAGAAAGCAAATAAAAAGCTAGCTACCACTTAATATGCCTTAAAATTTATGTGTTTAGCATTTCTAAAAAGATAAATATGAATTTGCATGCTCAAGTGCGAAGCCTTACTGAAAATAATGCAATGCCATACACTGGGACGTTCGCATTTTGAAGCCTAGTCACGCACAGTATACATGTGAAGAGTACATTTGTACTTTGTCCTATGCATACACTGAATACCTAGATCTGAGGGCTCCCAAAGGAACCCACTGACCTTGATCTGCATTGTCTGACACATAGCAATAATTACGTTGACAATTACCCTATACATGAAGCAATAATTATGTTGACAATTACCCTATACATGAACATGATTAATTTTTGTTTGATTTAATTTTCCACTTTTTTTGTGTGAAACGTGTATCGCACTGATTTTTGTATTTTTGATACGTGTTTCGCTATCAATATGTGTTGATGAAATGCATGTACATGTCTCGCATTGGCGTTACAAAGTCAGTCTTTGGTTGAGCGACCGTTTAGCAAAGAACTATGAAAGTATGTGACACATTGATGTCGCACATCAAATAATGCAGAAAGGTCATATACAGCGCTCCCTATCTACAACGACACCCAATGGGAGACAAAAAGTGAGTGCGTTGTTTGGAGGTAGTCGTAATAGGGAGGGAAATTGGTTGACATTTTTGCAAACACATTGAATCCTGATTAGACGCCGCGTAACTGTTTGTCACTCGCCATTTAGGTTTTTTCTGTCAAAATGTCCAATATATAGTTTTGAGAAAATCAGCAGACGACAGCTTTAAGCAGATGACATTACAGCACTATTTAATGTTAGACATAATTGTCCTGTAAGGGAACAGCGACAAGGTTCGTTGTAAAGAGGGAATCGTTGTTGGGAGGGCCGTTGTAGAGATGGAGCACTGTAGATGAATTTTATATTGTCCTTGGCCTGCATCAAACTACACCCTTCTTCAAACTTCCTTGACATCTTTCGGCCGGCCGCTTAATACAAGACTGGTTGTACGTTTCTGCCGCATCCAATAGATTGATCAAAAACCGCGTCAAGGTCAAGTTTAATTGTACAGTCTCTCTTTTTATTGCTTCTTCTTCTCTTCTCTTTCTTACCAATCACTTACTCTCATTGTTATCAATAAATACTGAAATATATTGCTTAGAGCCATTGTAACATGTACTCATGGTAAGTTGTTGTTTAATATAATATACCAAGGTAAAGTCTACTTTCAGTCCGAATGACCGCTCATCCGACTGTACATTTACTCCCCTGATCATTGAGCCATCTTGCCTACAATATTGAGCACTGCTAACATAATTATTGCGCAATCAAATGCAGCCGCAGTACCGGTTCAGACCCTTCACATGTACCCATTTTAACCCCTGAGTGAAGAGGAGCAATTCACGGTAAATGTTGTGCTCAAGAACATTCCTGTACATCATCGGGGATTCAGAAAAAAATCCCCTAGTCAGACCGCTGGTCCGGCGGGGAATCGAACTCACAACCCTTGTACCGTAGTCCAATATTTAAAAGAGATTGTATTAGGCGGTGACAGTGTTAACACATTAAACTCTAGTGACGAGTGTACTCGGTATTTACAAACAGTGTACCTGTCTGGAGCACATTTTTTGTCCCATGCAAAACATTGTAGACCCATACCATAGCGTTCTTAAGGAGCGATATGATCTGATCTGATGTCTTTTAATACTTTTCTCCTGCTTATGTAATTATGTTTTCCTGATTAGTGATTAAGTACTTCAGAATGTTTACTCTAAGTCATGTACATAATTATAAGTTATATGGCTATGAACATTGTATTTTTTTTATGCCAATAAAATTTGAATTGAATTGAATTGATCAAGTATCTTCACTGTTTGTCATCGTGCAACATATAGCAGAAAATTACCCTAAATAATCATAAATAATATCGATCTGTACTCTATTGTAACTAGGAATTGTCCATTAAAAGTTTTAAGGGTGAATTAATAAAAGCAGAATATAATGCTAAATAATCATAAACGGACTAGACTTTATTGTAAATATGAATTGTCCATTAAAAAATTCAGGGGTGTTTTAATTTACATCAGGCGGTGTCATAGTGGAGAATGGGGTTAACAGTGTTGACTGAATGATAACGATAAGCCCACAGGTACAGTATAGAAAACGTTATCCTTTCCCAATACACGCGCTTACGCCAAAACTAGTATTTCCAATGCAAACAGTTAGGAGCCAAATCAGACGCCGGGTTACCCGGCGTCTGATCAGGCTCCTAACTGTTTGCCACTCTGCTTTAAATAAATACTGAAAAATGTAAAAAAAGTTGCAATTTCCTACATTTAACTGCTACGCGTTTACGTTTCGTTTGCGTTTAAACGGGAAAGAATAACGATTTCTCCACTGTACGTACAGTATCGTCTCTCGCCTACAAACATTCCAAGTGACAAGATTTCCTCATAACCACTGACGACCATGTTTACCCAGATAACGGGACCCGGATCGATATGACATTTATAAAAGGATACCAGCAACGCCCCCCTAACCAACCACAACCATAAACTGATACAAATACGTCGCAGACAAGTCCAAGGTTACCTGGATAAACCTTATACCAGCTGAGGCCCGGGTAGTAAATTTTCACTGACTACTTATCCCGATCACAAACTTGTTTTAACACTTTCAACACTGAGTAACTCTTGTGGGTTATTTTATTTCCTTGTGGATGTTTAAAGCTACCAAAACATGAACCAGTCTTCTTGGAATTCTTGATAGTTTAATAACTACTGTTCTAAATTAGCGAACAGTGTAGACTCAGATCAGAGGGCTCTTATAGGGTCCCTCTGATCTGGGTCCTCACTGTTTGCGTGTTTTGAGTATATTTTAAACAGGTTTATGGTGTTGAGAGAGTTAACTCATTAAGTAAAATTAAACTGAAATTCGCAAACAGTAACACGTAATCTGAACAGGGTCCAAACTTTTTTTGACACTCACATAAAAGTTTTTAATCAAATACATGAAACTCTAAACGTTAGATCTAAAAGCAGACGGCATTATGGCGGTGGAACTATATAACCCTCTAACTGCCAACTTTTTCGTGATAGTTTTACCCCTTCACCGTTTCATTGTCATCTGCTTCAATTTTGTTGTCTGCAAAGTCGTTTCAAAGTTAAAGAATAAGGCAGCATGACTGAAGAAATTTCAGAACGAGTGTTAAACAGTTTGGATCCTGATATGACGCCGCGTTACGCAGCGTCTGATCAGGAACCAAACTGTTTGCAAACGCATTTTTAAGCGTCATGGAGAGCTAAAGGGCTAATAGCATTTACCACTAAACACAGTCTTCTTTCGAGAGGTTAAAACTCGAAATGAGAGTAGAAAATGGAGAAAATTTTAAAGGAAAAAGATGCGTTCTTGAATCACTAGTCCTCCTGATGTGACTATGACCTCTAAATGGCATTGACCTTGTCTGACATAAACGAACTTGAGCTCAAGAGCTTCTCAAGTTGAGTGCATATATGTGCTAGCTACGAATTCTCTATCACATGTAGTTCAAAAGGTATGGCAAATGTTAAAATAATTCAATTTGACCTCTAAATGGCTTTGACCTATGTCGGACAGCTCGGCGTCTGACCACGCTCCAAACTGTTTCCCATTCAGATTGAAATAAATTGATATATATTTGAAGAATATGATTATATTTCTATCTTCATTTTAGTGCATTGTGTTTCGTTTGCATATCGTATGCATGAGCTATCAATGGGCAACCAATGCAGTATTTGTATATCCTCCCTATATAATAATGAACAAATAAAAAACTTCAAAAACCCGATTTCCAATGTATCGGTGCTACCATGTAGTAAAAGGCCAATGTTGACAGTGAGTTGCGTGAATCCTACCTACCTACCTATCTACCCGTTAGTGCGGGCCTCACCTGTCCACGTGCCCACTCTATAGTACACGTAGCCATTTTTGGGCAAGTACGTAGTATCCGGGTTATCAGTGATATCCATTCAGAACGCCAGTCGCCTCTCAGATCTTAAAGTACTCACTCGTTGTGTCGCCTGAAACAGAAAACATGGTGCGCGTTATTGACGATCCTGTAAGTACAAATTTGTTTTCCCTTTTCCAGGGCTACCAATTCTTCGGATCTTTCCAAAATCTTCGATTTTTTTATCCTTGCAGATGATAGCTTAAAGCAGATTGAAAGTAAAGCAGAATGCGCCCTAAGGCGCATTCTGCTTTACTTTCAACCTGCTTTAAGTAATCGCGATCGAAAAATAGAAAATTTTGAAATCTTAGATTTGTTCATGATCAACTTATGGCAGCCTTGCTTTGCGTTAATTCTTTTTGTGTATCCTCTGAACGCTCTATTGGAATGTTGATGGAAAATAAATAGAATTGAATCATAAAATTGCACTATTCTAATATTTCGCCTTCTATTGGCATTTATCAAAGACAATCATGTCCAAAATACGCGTGACATTTTTGTTACATGCTTTCAGCCATTTTATTAAACAATCAAAGAATGAATGAATGAATGAATGAATACTGTTTATGACCCATCGACACGAATGGTCATTTAGGGCCGATAACAATCAAAGAGGATACCATCTTTGATTTTATGGCTGAATGCATGTAATTTTATAATAGAGCAATTTTATAATTCAATAATATTCTTAATTCCCTATTTGGAAAATAAATAGTTAAAATCCGAATGTGATATGTAATTGCGGGTATTGTTTTGAAATGCCAGAATAAGAACGAATAATTTATTAACTATGCAAACTATTTTTTTTAACTGATATAGCATATAGAGTTCGCGTTTATGCATTTTACGCACACAAGGGTTTTATCATACAGTGAACATGCATGACATGAAATAAAAGCAAACCTTTATCATTCGATATTATATTTTAGTATGTGCATACAAACTTGAAATTGCCCATGAGCTACCATTCAACCCACAAACTCATGTTTCATTTCGTTTGATACAGTGGAGAATGTGTTATTCTTTCCCAATTTTACGCAAAAACTATTATTTGCAGTGCAAACAGTTTGGAGCCAGATCAGACGCCGGGTAACCCGGCGTCTGATCAGGCTCCAAACTGATTGCCACCAAGATAAACAATAATTATCAGAATTGTCCAAAAGTTGCTCTTTTCTACGTTTTAGTGTTTTGCGTTTGTGTACGTTTGCGTTTAAACGGGAAAGAATAACAGATTCTCCACTGTATCTAACTACGAGTATTTCACTGCCAATGGCGACTTTGCAAACAATTTGGATCCTGATCAGACTCCACGAAACTCGACGTCTGACCAGGATCCAAACTGTTTGACACTCGTACCAATATTTCTTAAGTCACAATACCTGAAATCTAACTTTGAAATGATCTTGTAGACGACAATATTGAAGCAGACGACAATGTAATGATGAAGGCTAAAACATTCCCGATTAATTTTGCAGTGAAAGAGTTACGCGGCGTCTGATCTGGATCCAAACTGTTTGCAAAAGTCAGTAAAGTCGCGATCAGCAAACAAAGCGTTAAAAACAGATCGTATGTACATGTATATATAATCAAGACATGTAGCAATCTACATGCACGTGTAAGGGCCCATTACATGCTTAATAAATTCGTTTTGGTACGATACATATTCCGAAAGTTAATGTATGTCCACGCACAGTGTATACCTTTTTATTATATAGATATATGACTTATTCATAGAATGCATTTTTAGGTATCAGAAATTGAACGTTATCTTTTAACTATGGCATGTGCATCCATTTACACGTAACAAGTCATGCAATAGTTTTTCTTCCCCCACCCACTCAATCTCTCTCTCTCTCTCTCTCTCTCTCATCTTGTTCTCTATATCTCTTTCTCTCTCTCCCTCCCTTTCCATCTCTCTCCCACCTCTCTCCCTCTCATCTTGCTGTAAGCAGTATTCTGCCTTAAAACACAGTTTGGTATAATTATGTAATTTGCGCTTTTTTGCCATGGGGGACAGGGACAAACGCAGTTTATAAATCCGTCACCAAGCAATGCAGACACTTATCAGTCGCAATGATTACAATGTACTAAGAGTCGCAATATTGCATCACTAAGCCACTTATATCCGCCACTGCTTATCGGAAGTGAGTCATAGCCAAGATTACCACAACTTCTACAGGGCTGCCATTTCTCCGGATTTTTTCTAAATCTTCGGATTTCTTTTTCTAGTACATTGTACATGGTAGCTTAAAGCAGACTGAAAGTACAGCAGAATGCGCCTGAAGGCGCATTCTGCTATACTTCCAGTCTGCTTTAAGTTGTCACGTGTCAACAAAACTAGAAACAGGCGATGGGGTGAAGGTACTATTCGTAAAGTCGCTCTTGACAAAGGCAAATTTGGAAATCTTAGGATTTTTCATGTCAACTTATGGAAGCCCTGCTTCTATTGAGTGGCAACTTAACCCATTACTCCATATGTACGCCTTTTTATGCCTTTGATTAATTTCTTCACAGAAGGAAATAGTTACACTTTATATACAGTCATTAGTATACACCGTACCAAATATTTCTATATTCCGGAAGATGGTACATTAAGCTGACTGTCGTCTGCTGTTTTCACAAGGTCACTGATTGGATATGTTGACAGAAAAACGCATAATGACAAGTGACAGACAGATTGAATCTAGATAAGACGCTTCGTTACGCGGCTTCTGATCAGTATTCAAACTGTTTGAAAATGTAAGCCAATTTCCCTCCCTAACAACTCCCTCCAAGCAACACTCACAACCTTTGTCTCCCACTGGATTTTTTCGTAAAGAGGGATTACTGTACAGAGAAACCCCTCTAAACCGGACACGTTTGGGGACAACATAAACGTTCGATTTATAGGGATTTCCGGTTTAGAGGGGTTTTAACCCATAGCTTGTTTCTAGTATGGATGATAGCTGTTCACTTAAAGCAGGTTGAAAGTAAAGCAGAATGCGCCGTAAGGCGCATTCTGATTTACTTTAACTTGCTTTAAGCTATAATCTGCTAGAGTATAGAAAATGTTTCTGATGATACATATTCATGAATGTATTTTCTTCAGTGTAGGAATAAATCAAAGGTGTAAAATGCATATTTATGGTGTAATGGGTTAGAATAAAGAAGTGTTGGAAACGGGACCAAAGTTTTTGTCCGGTTTAGAGAGAATTCCGGTATTTAGAGGTTCCGGTTTAGAGGGGTTTCACTGTATTTCTATTTTATATTCTTTCAGTTACCGCTTTATTCAAGCTAAATTCTTTTCCCTAAAATATTAATTTTGTTGTAAATCAGAGAAACACATAAAACCATAGTGACAAGTATACTCGTCATTTAAAAATAAAATACTTGTAGAGAATACTCTTTCCCTATGAAAACAGTATAGACCCTGATAAGAGGGCTCCTAAAGGAGTCATCTGATCAGCGTCTACACAATTTAGTTATTTGCAATTTGTACGTAAAAACAACTACAAACATTCAAAAATGGACTAGACTTAGCTTGGTTCTGCAATTGTCCATCAAAAGTATTCGGGGTGAATGAATTTATGTTTATGCAAGTATACTTATCACTCAATGTGCGATTTGTCTTGCCTTTCAGAATTGTAGTATATTGTAAAACGCATTCAAAAGTAGTCAGACGAGGGTTATACTTAAATGGAAACTGGAATTGTTCATTTTAATTTTCTAGGATGAATGAGTTAACTTTTCCATAGTCAAATTTATCATGAGGTTTTTACCTGTTCACCGCGATATTGTCAATATCTTCAATAATATTGTCTGCAATATGTTTTCAAAGTTATATTTAAGGCAACATGACTGACTGAAGTAATTTCGAAACAAATTACAAACAGTTTGGATCCTGATCAGACGCCGAGTTACGCGGCGTCTGTTCAGGATCGAAACTGTTTGCAAACACGCCCTTTGACGTCATTGACGTTGAAAGGGTTAATGCAGGCGATATTAAAGATGCACCATACAGTGGAGAATCTGTTATTCTTTCCCAATAAACGCGTTTACGCTAAAACTATTATTTGCAGTGCAAACAGTTTGGAGCCAGATCAGACGCCGGGTAATCCGGCGTCTGATCAGGCTCCGAACTGTTTGCCACCAAGGTAAACAAGAATTATCAGAATTGTCCAAAAGTTGTTCTTTTCTACGTTTTAGTGCTTTGCGTTTGCGTACGTTTGCATTTAAACTGGAAAGAATAACAGATTCTCCACTGTATATGCTACAATTACCAAATGTGAGTGATAAGCTTGTAGACTGATACATGTATATATGTATATTGCACAAATTATGTTTATCTGACCTTTAATAAAATAGTAATTAAATTCAGGTTAAACTGACAGCGTATGGTCAGAAGAGGACTAATTAATTTTTCGGATGGTTGAAATCCATTTTGATAACAGACATACATATCTGAATGTTACAGAAAGCCTTGTGTCGGGTTACCTTTTCTTCCCATGTTGTAGTCAGGCATTGTTAAAGTACTGGCACTTACAGTCTGCTAAATGTTTTACTGAATGCATGCATATTTAATTTCTCACAGAGTAATCAATGCTCTTCAAAAACAGGTTGAAACCAGATCAAAATCCCAAAAAGATCTGTAGATCCAGATACAGACTTTTGGTAACTAAAATATAGACTTTTAAAAAAAATAAGAGGCATAGAAATAGTTTTATTGTGTTATCAAGGAACTGACAATGCTCATTAAAATTTTGGTTGACTTATCTAGACTCGTAGGGGATTTTCATCAGAGCATGTAATTTGGCTATAGATATTATTCTAAAGGGTTGGATGGTGACAAGCGTGATATCGCACAACGATTTATCGCACGGTTTTCCATGCGATAAATCGTAGTGCGATATCTCTCACGTAATAAGGGGTTTGCGGAATGTGCCAAACCTAGACGCGCCAAACGCCCACCGAGCGGCAGATAAGCCCGCCAAATTGCTTAAACCTGTCCAAACAAGATGGCGGTGGAAATTTTCCAAAATAAAAATTGTGAATGGACCTAATCGTGTCAAGGATGGGCGTTATCTCGTCTGACCCGCATTCAATACTTTACTATCCCAAACATCGTAAAATATCGCACGGACACGAGGTCAGGCCTTATCATGCTATAATAAATTATCGTCTGCCTTTAAATTGTCGTCTGGGAGAAATAGTTTCTCTATTTTTGACATATTAGTTTAGGATGTAAAAAAATTCTGATCAGAATTACTCGGCGTCTCATCTGGATCCAAATACGTCTTATGTGCGCGTAGCACGACATTAGCGTCACCTTTTACTCCATATAAAAAGAAAATAGTTCCACTAAAGAAAATAATTCGCAATTTTTTAACAATCATGAATCTGTTCAATAAGAAATATATTCTATATCCCAGTAAATAGCAGCTGATAGCAGACTGAAAGTAAAGCAGAATGCGCCCTTCTGCTTTACTTGAAACCTGCTCAAATGCCGTAAGAAACCTGTTATAATTGCTCACATGTCTTAAAGCGACTCGCAACCAGATGGTGCATTAAAAATAGTAATTTGTAAATATGTGTCAAACGCTTATATAAATGGTAAAGAATTAGTTTAGGATAAGAAATTCTGTTTAAAAAAATGTATTTCAATAAAAATAAATATTGGTCTCTGGTGGGATTCGAACCCGGGGCCCGGCATTGGCGGACAGAAGGCAAAATAGGGGAAACCGCTTAGACCAATGGACCACGGAACTATCCGTTTATCTCGGATCGATTTAACGTATTTCAATGTGTAGCGATCGGAAGTGCATACAATTTCGTAATTCGGCTCGTGTTTATGTCTGACCCCGTGTAGAGAAGCAACAACAACAACTATACCGTTAGCTAACGCTATGGAAAAACGATGGAAAATATCTAAAAAACTAAGATTCGGTGACGATTCTTGAGACGTTTTTTGGACTGATCATATTTTTTTAATGTCAAAAGCCAAATAATGCCACAAATTTGCTTTTATTTGAGTATTTTATTTTATTTTGACAAGAACACCATCCGGTTGCGAGTCCCTTTAAGAGCTAGATACATGCTATGGGTGACGGTTTAACATGTTTGTGTGCACTTGACGTTATCAGTAATGCCGTCATTGAGATCTCACTAAAAAGTTGCCGAACATATTTATTATGCTGGGGAGGCCCATTGCAACGATTTGTTTGAAACTCGTTTGTAAATCTTATTTACTTAGATATGTTGTGCTACCTACATGTACGCCGTGCTCCCTCTCTACAACGACCCTCCCAACAACGTCTCCCTCCTTACAACGACACTTGCCGCAGTTCCCTTAACAGAACAATAATGTCTAACGATTTTACTTCTGCTATATCGTCTCCTTAAAATTGTGGTCTGCTGTTTTTCTCAAAGACACGTGATGAACATTTTGACATAAACACATTATTACGAGTGGCAAACAGCTTGAATCCAGTTCAGACGCCGCGTGACGCGGCGTCTGATCTGGATTCAAGCTGTTTAAAAGTGTAAGTTAATTTCTCTCCCTTTAACGACTCCCTCAGAACAACGCACACAATATGTGTATCCCATTGTGTGTTGTTGTAGAGAGGGAGCACTGTAGTTAGATATTATACAGTATCAAATAAAAATTACAGCAAACGAAATACAAAACAAAATGTAGACAGTTTTTTTTTTTTATTAAATTATTGAACCCTAGTGACGAGTATACTCGTACTTAACAAACATTTTACCCGTGAACAGTACACTTATCCTGTGCAAACAGTATAGAGCAAGATCAGGGGGTTCCAATATACAGTGAAATCAACCATTTACCCTTTGCCTGCTGGTCGCGACTTAATTGATTTTTGCAAACAGTTTAGATCCAGATCAGACGCCGCGTTCCAAACTCTTTGACACTCGTCTTTAGGTTTCGTTACTTAAAAAAGGTATATATCTACATTTAACAAACTTTGCAGACGACAATTTCGAAGCAGACGACATCACCGCAGGATAAGGGTTAATAGTCAAAAATTGACTAAGACTTTATTGGAAGCTGGTCATTTCTATTTTAATTTCATAGACTACAAAGAAGAAATGGTTATACTATTTTAACCCCTTCACTGCCTTACCTCGAAAATAATGATAAGTTGCAAACAGCTTGGATCCTGGTCAAAAGCCGCTTTACGCGGCTTTTGACCAGGATCCAAGCTGTTTGACACTCGTATGGATATTACTTCAGTCAATTAATCTTACTTTTCAAGTTTATAAACGAAAGACTACAATTACAATGTACGTCGAACATTTTGAAACCTTGGACAGTTTGCAGTGGACAAACGAATTTGATGGCAATGGATAACGTTTTGTTTCATATCTATATATTGAACTTATGCTGAGATACACATATACATACGTGTTTACATGTATATGTGAAACAGCAAAAGTGAGATGCAATGTAATGTAAACACTACTATTTAACCATTTTCACACCAAACTTTGACTTCTTTAATATCGTCTGCGTTCAAGTCAAAATTGCTGAAGAAATATTGAAATTGTTGTCGAACAAAGTTTGGGTCCGGATCAGACACTGCGTGTCGCGGCGTTTGATCAGGATCCAAATGGTATGTCAAAGTCGCCCGTAGTTGCAAAAGACGTAAAAAGGGCGAAAAACAATGCTCATTTTCGGTGTAAGCGCATTGTTGTGAATAAATTTTAACCGACTGAATCCTAGAGACGAGTTTACTCGTCATTAACACATTTAATCCTAGCGGCGAGTATACTCGTCATTTACAAACAGTGTACATGTGAGGCTAACACTTGTCCCATGCAAACCTTAAGGAGCCCTCTGATCAGGGTCAACACTGTTTGTCATTTTGAAATATATTGTTAAAACCAATACTAAATAGTCAAATATGGACTACACTTATTTTAAAATTCGAATGGTCCGTTAAAAGTTTCAGTGGTGATTGAGTTATCAAACACTACAATTTGATGTCCATGCAGTTATTAGAGAAGACGTTATTCTTTCCCGTTTAAATGAAAACAAAAAATCGAAACTCAAATTCATTGCAATAACATGTAGAAAATGGCAACTTTGCTACCATTCTGGATACTCGTTTCAAACTGAATGGCAAACAGTTTGGAGCCTGATCAGGCGCCGATTTACCCGGTGTCTATTTGGCTTCAAACTGTTTGAGTGTTTGCAATTGAAATTCTAGATTTAGCGTAAACGCGTTCTTTGGGAAAGCTTAACGTCTTCTCCATTGAAACAAAACAAACAATGTAGACCCTAGGCCTAATTAGATGCCAAATATCGTGGTGTCTCATTTGCGTTAACACTGTTTGTCAAGTTCTACTTCTTTTAGTACGGTAGGGATAATTGAGTTTAAAACGGGAAGCAACTTAAAGATGTATGATAACAGCAGCGACCTTTCCTTAATAACCCCCATATTTTTCAATGAATTGATAACGATAGCGTTTCCTGGAGATGAATCACTGCGGATGAATATATATATGGCCACTGCACTCATCTCTTTCGAAATTGACACATCCGCGTAAAAGGAAAGTTTTGTTACTAATAGATATTTTTCTTACTCTTTTGATGTATCCCTCACCCTAAAGAAAATTGTTTAACTTTAAACAGTCATGAATATGCATCATAAGAAAAAATCCCTGTATCCTATCAGATTGTTACTTAAGACAGACTGAAAATAAAGCAGAAAGATTGTTACTTAAGGAAGACTGATAGTAAAGCAGAAAGATCAACAAGGAGCATTCTTCTTGATTTTCAGCCTGCTTTAAAAGACCTACACTGTTTTATTATGTTATCAGTAAGCTCTACAGAGGGTTGTAGAGTTAAAATGGTTATAACTGTATTTTGTCTGATTCAACAGGGACATTTCATAACATGTTATGAAATGTCCCTGGATTCAAATACTTGAAAGTTGAAACAACCCATAAACTCTCTATAAAATCGACATTCCAGTGGTGTTCCTACCCACTCCATTAAAATCGATATATTTGCGTCAAATTAGTATTTGTAAGCTCGCTTATCTGGGTCTTTTATGGACCCATTGGCTGGATTATGTTTGTAAATCGTGGTCAACTTTATCACTGACCACTGTCCAATTTAGATATGTACTGACCTGTGGAACTCTTTCATCATGACCGGTTTAGCTGGTCAAATATTTCCACTTTAAAATCAATATGAAAAAGCGGTGTATTGATATACAGACACCCCCAAATTAGCGGCCACTAAATTGTCCCATGCCTTTTAAAGACATGTTTTCGGTTAATGCAGGACAAAAGTACAGTGGTTATTCTTTCCTAACAAACGCGTTTTACGATAAAACTATTATTTCCATTGCAATCAGTTTGGGGCCTGAGCAGACGCGTCGCAGTCCCGGCGTCTGATCTGGCTCCAAACTGTTTGCAAAGATGAAAATAATAGTTTTAGCGTAAACGCGTTTATTGAGACAGAATACGTTTTCTCTACTGTATTCTGTACGCTGCACACGGGACACAAACTACTACAGTGGTAACTGAACACAGTCTAAGCTTTGTTCAACGAGCACTGTACAGTGGGGAATCTGTTATTCTTTCCCGTTTAAACGCAAACGTACGCAAACGCAAAACACTAAAACGTAGAAAAGTGCAACTTTTGGACAATTGTGATAATTCTTGTTTACCTTGGTGGCAAACAGTTCGGAACCTGATCAGACGCCGGGTTACCCGGCGTCTGATCTGGCTGCAAACTGTTTGCACTGCAAATAATAGTTTTAGCGTAAACGCGTTTATTGGGAAAGAATAATAGATTCTCCACTGTATGAGGAAACGTAGCTCTACCTACAAACACGTGACTGCGTAATGCAGTACAAAAGTAAAGTCTTAACACTTTCACTGCCAAAATGTTCGTGAGAATGTTTACCACTTCACCGTTTCAATGTCGTCTGCTTCAATTTTGGTGCCTGCAATGGCGTTTCAAAGTTAAAAATAAGGCAGTTTGACTGAAGAGATTTAAAAACGAGTGCCAAACAGTTTGGATCCTGATCAGACGCCGCGTTACGCGTCGTCTGATCAGGATCCCAAATCTTTGCAAATGCGCTTTGAAACGCGATTGAGGGTGAAAGGGTTCAAACCATTATTAATTGAAATGAACTATTTACAAACATGTTCGCAAACTACTTTAAAACAAGCCAAATAAGGAAATTTGGTCCATAAATTGAACGATGCAAGGGAAATAACCCATATCCTTCCGCGTCTCAATCCGACAGTGGAGACTACGTTTTCCTTGCCCTTTGCTTGAAACCCAAAACGTAAAATGTAGAAAATGTAGAAAACTGCAGCCATGTTTTAATTTGTTTTGACAGGCTGTTCTGATCTGGCTTCAAACTGTTTGTGTTTGAAATAACTGTTTATTGGGAAATTCAGTGCCCGCTCTCTACCACGACCTTCCAACAACGACCCCCTTCCTACACGACCCGTGCTTCGGTTCCCTAAACAGAACAATAAATTCTTTCTTTCTTACTGTTGCAATGCCGTCTATTTTAAATTATCGGCTACTGTATTTTTCTCAAAGTTACATATAAGTGGACATTTTGATAGAATGAATATAATGACGAGTGACAAACAGCTTGAATCCAGATCAGACGCCGCGCTACGCGGCGTCTGATCTGGAATCAAGCTGTTTACAACTGTAAGTTAAGTCTTAACTTTCCCTCTTTAAATTCCCATCCGAACAACACACGCAATATGTGTCTCCAAGTTGGTGCCTCTGTAGAGAGGGAGCACTGTATTTACGACTTTTTACTATACCGGGTGTTATTGATTGTTGGTTACTAGTTGTTACAATTTAGTTCCCTTTTTGTTACAGGAAATGCCATTTGTGTCATTTATGGACACAGATTGGATCCAGAGAATTTATATTAAAGGCAAAGCCCCAGAAGGCGCTTCCAGGTAACCAGTCTACATTACTTTTCAATGATGTGTCCCTGGACACTGCAAAATACAGTGGAAACTCGATCGTTCGAACTCGCGAAACTTCGAATATACCAACATTTTAAATTTAATACGTGGCTAATCAACGTTTTAACTTTAAAATATGGATATGTTAAGCAAAATCGATTTATCGAAAAAATATGGATATGTAAAGCGAGATCGATTTATCGAAATTCAACTTATGAAATACTGGTACGATCATTTTTAGCGAGTTCAAAGTATCGAGTTTCGACTGTATACTGGAAGATTCTCATTAAATCAATTATTGTACAGTGTTCCCTCTCTTCAACGACATCCATGGGAGACACAAATTGTGTGCGTTGTTCAGAGGGAGTCGTTACAGGAAGGGAACTTGGCTTACATTTGCAAACAGCTTGAATCCCGATCAGACGCCGCGTAACGCGGCGTCTGATCTGGATTCAAGCTATTTGTTACTCATCATGCTTATCTCTGTCAAAATGTCATTTATGTAAGAAAAACAGCGGACAACAATTTTAAGTAGACGATAATGCACCAGTGCAAGTATTTGGAATAATTATCTTGGGAACAGCGGCAAATGTCGCTGTAAGGAGGTATTCATTGTTCGGAGGGCCGTTGTAGAGAGGGAGCACTGTAATTACATTTGCAAACAGTTTGGATCCTAATGAGACGTCGCGTTACGCGGTGTCTCATTAGGATCCATATTATTTGTCCCTCTTATCCTATTTGAGAAAAATAATTTGTTTATTACACGATAACATTTGCAGACAACAGTAATTATTATTTAGCACCCAATGATTTAAACCATTTGTGCCTAGCGTCTGATAAAAGGGACATGGGCAAACAGTGTAGACTCTGATCAGATGCCGCATAATGCGGCGTCTGATCAGAGTCTAAACTGTTTGCTAATAGCAATTTCATTATAAAACAAAACGAAAATGAAAAATTAGACCAGGCACCTGTTAATATTTAAAAAATGGACTTTTCCAATATACTCGTATAAATGCATGGACAAATCCATTAGACGCAAATTGTTTAATTTGCATATTGTGTTTTCTTTCGCCAGGTTTACCATTTATCTTCAAACTGGAGCTGAGAACGAACCCGAGGAGGTAGCCTTTGTCCTCGACTTTAGATTTAACTACGGTGACTGTAGCAATAAAATTGTAACCAATCACAAACGAGAGGGCGAATGGCAAACCGAAGAGGACGGTAACTGCGACTTCCCTTTGAACGTGGAGGAGGACTTCAAAATCAAAATCCTCTGTGACGAGGACACTTTTAAGGTAAACTCATAAACGTGTATCGACATTGTCTAACTACTTCGAATAATAATAAAAATACTAGTAACAGTAGTAAGGACTTTATTTCGTGTGGATTACATATTTTGTATCAAACAAACAAACAAATTTTCAATACTGTCCACAAACAACATTAATATAAATAATTATATATACAACACGAATCATGTGAGAAGGGAACAAAATCACCAATCAGTATTTTTAAACCTTTGCAAACAGAGTGGACCAAGAAAAGACTTTTCTATAGGAGCTCTCAACAGGGGCTACTCTGTTTACTTAGAGAATTTTAAAGATAAAAGATTTTTAATTTTGACAATTCAAGATTTGTTATTTATACATGAATATTCAATATGACTGTAGAGGCAATATAAAGCCCAAAAGAAAACGACGTTATAACAAATAGCAAAGATCTAGACCAGTGAAATTTCAAATCAAAAGAGAAGAAACATACCAAAGATACGTTAAACCCTTTACTCCATGGTATAGTTCTAGTATTGAAGAGAGGTGACCACTTAAACCAAGTTGAAAGTAAAGCATAATGAGCCTAAATGTGCATTATGTTTCACTTTAAGCCAGCTTCAATATTCCATCTGCCAGAGAACTAGCGAACTGCAGTGACCCCTCTCTAAACGACACTCAATGGGAAACACAATTGTGTTTTTTTTTCGGAGGGAGTTGTTATAGGGAGATAAATTGGCTTACATTTGCAAACAGCTTGAACGTAACGCGGCGTCTGATCTGGATTCAAGCTGTCACTCGTTCTTATGTTTTTTTCCCCGTCAAAATGTCCAATATGTCACTTTTAAAAACCTAGCAGACGACAAGTTGAAGCAGAAATTATTGCAGCCGTGAAAAGGTTGGAATAATTGTCTTGTTTTGGGAACAGCGGCAAGCGTTATTGTAAGGAGGGGATCGTTTTTCAGAGGGCCGTTGTAGGGAGGGAGAATTGTAAATAAACTTGAGTAGCGTAATATTGAAAACTGCAAAATTTGTCGTTTGCGATAATACAAAGAATGGATTGAAATCTGAATCTTCTTTCAGATAGTATTAACAGAATTTAACCCCCTCACTGCCATGACGTCACCTGTTTCAAACAATTGTCGTCTGCTTTTATTTCTTTAGTTTTTATTTGAGATATTTTGATTTAAAAAATATTAAAATGAGTGTCAAACAGTTTAGATCCTGTTCAGACGCCGCGTTATGCGGCGTCTGATCAGGATCCAAACTGTTTGCAAATGACCATTGTACTCGGGGTAAGGCAGTGAAGGGGTTAAAAAAGTTTGCTAATTTTGAGTTACTCCGTGTCTAGCCTAAATTTAAACCACAGGTACTTGACACATACATTTAGATCTATTACCAAAAAAATCAAAAAAATCAAAGTTGAGGTTTTGAATTACAACCAATCAACATCGAGTATGATCGATTTAAACTACAATGTACTTCAAACAGCCCTTTGATTAGGAGCTGCAGTGATTGTCAAATGGTGATGTTTTGCAAAAGAAACGAGAGCACCGCAAGCGGTACATTATACGCCTACTGGCAAAGAAAAATACTTTTATCAAAATTTGAAATAAAGCCTTTTCTAGCATATTTGAGTACACCTAGGGCAGATAACTCGACACAATGATTCGATTTGAATAATAATCAACCCTTTCATGAACTTATACTTCTACAATTATACAGTGGGCAAACATAATCAAAATTCATTCAAAACTGTAGTTGTAAGTGTGTTAACACTGTCAAATAAGCCTTTTATACATTGTAGCATATTTGAGTTCATCAAGGGCAGATAACTCTGTAATGAAATATCAAATAAATCTCAAACTTAACTCAGCTTCAGATCTTAGTGCAAATAACCTTCCTGTGAAGTTTCATTAATATCCTTCAAATAGTTTACTCAGAAAACTCCGGACAAGCTTTTTGTAGCATATTTGAGTACATCAAGGGCAGATAACTCTGTAACGAAAATTCAAATGAACCTCAAACTCGACTCAGCTTTAGATTTTGATGCATATAACATTTGTGTAAAGTTTCATTAATATCCCTCAAATAGCTTACACAGAAAGCTCCGGACAAGCTTTTTATAGCATATTTGAGTACATCAAGGGCAGATAACTCTGTAACGAAAATTTAAATGAACCTCAATCTCGACTCAGCTTTAGATTTTGATGCATATAACATTTGTGTAAAGTTTCATTAATATCCCTCAAATAGTTTACCCAGAAATCTCCGGACAAGCTTTTTATAGCATATTTGAGTACATCAAGGGCAGATAACTCTGTAACGAAAATTCGAATGAACCTCAATCTCGACTCAGCTTTATATTTTGATGCATATAAGATTTTTGTAAAGTTTCATTAATATCCCTCCAATAGTTTACCCAGAAAACTCCGGACAAGCTTTTTATAGCATATTTGAGTACATCAAGGACAGATGACTCTGTAACGAAAATTCGAATGAACCTCAAACTCGACTCAGCTTTAGATCTTGATGCATATAACATTTGTGTAAAGTTTAATTAATATCTCTGTAAGAGTTTTCAAGAAAAACTCCGGACAAACAAAATGTTGACGGACGAACGAACGAACGAACGGACGGACGGACAAGGCCACGCCAATATACGACCACCCACAAGAGATGGGCGTATAAAAACCAACAATGTAAAACAAATTAGACTTATTTAGAAACTTGAATTGTCCTTCATAATCAATATCTAGACTGTTTGCACAGGCCAAGTAAAGTATTAACAGGTATGCTATTCGTCGCTAGGGTTGAAAGTGGTAAGTTGTTGTCTACAAACTTTAATTAAGCTCCATTTCATTTCATTCTAATTTGAAAAAAAAAATTGGAAAGCGAAACGTGTTATTCGGTCTCTGGTATAGATCCAAACTTTTTGCAAATCTATAAAGCAAGTCGCCATCAGTCAGAAAATGACTAAACACTCGATTTGAGACATATTTGTATCATAATTATTGTTTCTTTATCCTTCAGGTGAAAGTCAACGGAAATGATCTATTAGAGTATGAACAAAAGCTTTCCAGCAAGACAATCAACTGTATCCGGATAGACAACGATGTTCACCTCACCCAGGTTAAGCTGAAGTAGACTGTCCTCTGTATGAATATCAACAACTCGTATACAAATGTCCTCGCTAGGTGCACGGTAGCCGCTGAACGGGAACCCGTCAACCATTTGCCTTAAAATATGGGTATTTGCAAACAGTTTGGATCCAGAGCAGACGCCGAGTAACTCGGCGTCTGATCTGGATCAAAACTGTTTAACATATTGATTGCCTAACCAGTTTCTAGTAATCCGTCATGAATAATTCATTTGTTTCCTTTTTGAGCGAATAAATGATCAAAATGTATTAATTAACATAATATGTTTCCATTAATTGAGGATATACAGTATAAAACTTCAATGACAGGGAAAATGAATGGAAATCGAACGTGGTTACAAAATAACAAAAAGGAGAACTGTATTTAATATTCCGGACACTAGTTAGTCTTCTTGTACGGTGTCTGTGTGCCTAGCTGTATATCTTTTGCCATTTATTAGAAATATGTTTTAAAAAAAACTTTACATTGTGTTCTTGTCTTATGTTGTATATATCCCTTTTCCTCTTGAATTTCTTAAGCCATTTCTATTTAAGTACGACTTTTACTCATTGACTTTATTCCTCCAATGAATTAAACAGTTCCAATTTATATACATTGTACAGTGCTCCCTCTCTACAACGACACACAATGGGAGACACAGATTGTGTGTGTTGTTTGGAGGGAGTCGTTAGAGAGAGAGAAAATTCAGATTTGGCTTACATTTGCAAACAGCTTGAATCCAGATCAGACGCCGCGTAACGAGGCGTTTGATCTGGACTCAAGCTGTTTGTCACTCATAATTATATTAATTCTATCAAAGTGTCCACTTATATATATATTTAAGAAAAACAGCAGACGACAATTTTAAGCAGACGACATTTCAGCAGTAAAAGCGTTATACATAATTGTCCGGTTTAGGGAACAGCGGCAAGGGTCGTTGGAAGGAGGGAGTCGTTGCTGGGAGGGCCGTTGTAGAGAGGGAACGCTGTAGTTACGAGTACATGTACTCACCGCAAGAAATATCTTCTATATCCTAGCAGCTAATAGCTTAAATCAAGCTCAAAGAAAAAGAGAATGCGTTTTATGGTGTGGTTTGCTTTACTTCCAACCTGCTTCAAATGGGCAACATGTTTTCAAAATTTGAAACCTACAATGGGGTAATGGGTTAACTCATTTTCCAATACTAATTGTTAAAATTCTGAAAACCACAGTTTTCAAACCCGGAAGTCTCTGATTACCGAACTCGTACACACCGGAAGTCTCTAAACCGGAACTCTTCAGTCCCAGAATCCCCTTTTCTGCTAGCAACTGGCAGTTATTAATATTTGCAAATAACTTTGGTCCCGTCCAAACACCGCATAATGCGGCTTTTGAAATGGGTCCCAACTATTTGACACTCCTCCTAATGTGTATTCAGTTAATTGTTTTCAATATGTAACTTTGTGAATTAAAAGCAGGTGATATACCTGCAGCGAATGAGTTAAAGCAAAAAGATTATAAATGCAGAAAGCTCGAACAGAATATTTCTGTATTAATTTTGCCCTACTACGAGGGTGTTTCATAATTAATGCAACTCGATAAATAACTTCAATATGATAAGTGTAATCTGCATATGCGGTATATCGTTGGAAAGGGCAATTTCTCACCTATACGATGGTATAATGCACATTTCTATCCCACAACTGGATAAATCACAATAATAACCTAAATGACCCCTTCTCAAGGGCACTGGAGCATAACATTTTTCAGACATTATTTATTGGCCTAACAAGCTCTTAAAATTTAAAATTTCTAAACTTTGTTTTTTTTAAATATATCAGTTTATGTCTGAATTTTAATGTAAATAAAATTTCATTACAATTAAAAAGGTCAAGTGTCTTAAACTTCAATTTTTCAATAATGAAATTTTCTTATTTTGCCAATGACAAAAGGTGACATAAATTTTCAAACGCTATGAAAATATTTTAGATCCCTATATCGATGTTTTGATCTTAAAACATGAACATCTATTTCAAAAGCTTCAATTATAGCCTGATTTTATTTAAGAATATGTGGTTTAGCTTTCAACAAATACTCTTGAACATAACAGTAGCGTGAATTTTCATGATATTTTCAGTATGAGTTAAGTAATAGCTATATTTTTGACATTTTATTAAATAATTATATCTTAAATACGTCATACATGCATATTTATCCGATTGTATTTGACCGAAAGTTTCATAAAAGCATTCCAAATAATAAAGCCGTTATAATAATTTTACTATCAAACTTTGTTCGAAAAATTACCTAAAAAATACCCCCAAACTGTCCAGTGCCCTAAACCTGGGGTCATTTAGGTTCGTGTTGTGACTTAATTAGTCACGTGATCTTTTTGTGCATTATACCATTGTGTAGGTGAATAATTGCTCTTTTGAATGATATATCACACATGCATTTTGCACTTACAGTATTGAAGTTATTGGTCGAGTTGCATTAATTATGAAACACCCCTCGTACCAACAACTTTTGATTTTGTTCTGTATTCAATTATCTAACACACTACTATTTCGGCTTATTCTAACTTCATATACGCAAACAATTCATCAGGATATAGTTCTGTTCTCGTCAGAAAATGTTTCGTCTTTAAGGTGGTTCGCGGGTCAGCTTATTCTGTGTCAGAATTCTTTGAAACCTTGATTAAATTGAAATATACCATATGGAGAGTGAAAAATCGTTAAAATAAAAAAAAGTTACAGTGCCGTTTTTTCTGACAGGACCTTTTGTCGAGAAAAGCTCCTTTTTTAATAAACAGGAATATTTTCTTTATAGAATGATATAACTCAATAATTTCTGTACATTCAAGTAAACTGCACATAGACTATAAGATATTGGGCAAACAAAAGTATTTTATGACATATTTTCTGGAAATATCAACATTTTAAAAAAGTCAAATTCTGAAAATCTCAAATTACCAAAAATCTAGCTGTTTAACATACACTAATTTTGCTCTTATCAGATAGATATAACTTAATTCTACTAGTCACAAAAATTCAATGAAAATCTACAGTAGAATTTACATTTTATACATGATTTCCTGAAATTCTGACAAAATGTTAACACAAAACGAGTAACCTCCCTTGAGTTCAACTTTAAAATGCCGTCAGCTCTAAATAATACCATAAGTCAAACCTGTAATAAGGGACCATTGAATACGGTAGCCTGTAGATCTTTAAAGGCAAGTGACTGCTTAATGCATAACAAAAGTAATGCATAAAAGCTCCTTTAGGATCTATCTTTTAGCATTACTTTTGTACTGTGTTAAGCTGCCGTCTGTTATATAGGCTATACATCCTCACAAATTTAGCTGTCACTTGACTATACTTGCATCTGATATTATTAATTATTACTAGACTAAACATAGCCTGACCTTTGATCACTGCGTTATGAATTGACTAGTCACTAAAATCGGACAATTTGTTAAAAAAAAGTTTTCAAGCGAGTGGGAATCGAACCTAGAACCTTTGGCTTGCAAGTCAATCACCGTACCAATTGCGCTAACATAGAAGACACTGAAGCAGATTAAACTTTTGTTTATCTAAATTTACTAGTATAAGCACGTGCCGCAAAGATCAGGTGAAAGTCATCAGCATTTCCGGAACTCGAGATGCGGGCCGCCCGCTGTCGAACCACCTTAAAACAAAAGCACACTGCTCACTAAAGTCTAACTACGTATAATCATAAAAAGATTTTGCTACATCTTATATGAGTATTATAACAGATTTTTATTTCAACGAAATCCGTGTATATACATGTACTTGGAAATGTTTTGCTACAAAAACAAAGTTGCCTTCGTAGTAATACAAATCTATTATATAATACCCACATGAGTTGTCGTAGCCAAACATTTGATGGTTATACATAGTTGGCCCCCAGTGATGCTAAAATCTGACGAACGAAAAGCTTGAAAACAGCCCCAGACTCACCTCAAATGCTTTATATGCATAATACCTGGTTGTTTAATGCGGACCAACATAACACCAGAAAGCTCCTGAAGGAGTCCTAAGCGTAGGGATGGAACTGTATTGGAGAAGAACTTGTCTTTTCCTTTTAACCTTTTCATGATCAAACTTAAAGTGATGTGTTTACCCCACTCACTGCCATATTGTCGTCTGCTGATTTAAAGAGGCTCGCAACCGGATTTAGCATTAAAAATAGTAATTTGTAAATATATGTCAAATGCTTATATAAATGGGTAAGATTTAGTTTTGGATAATAAATTCTGTTAAAAAATGCATTTCAAAAAAAAAGAAAGGAAGAAGCTCTGGTGGGATTCGAACCCGTTACCCTCCATGCGGAGACAAACATGAAAACAAAGGCATACGCCTTAACCACGCGGCTACTGGGGCTCTCTATCTATACGGTAGCGAATTAACGTACTTTACTGGTAGCGATTGATTTATACATATTCGGCTCGGGTTTATGTCTGAGCCCGTGTAGAGAAGCAACAACAACAACTATACCGTCAGCTGACGCTATAGAAAAACGATGAAAAATATCTAAAAAACTAAGATTCGGTGACGATTCTTGAGACTATTTTTGGACTGATCATAATTTTTTAATGTCAGAAGCCAAATAATGCCACAAATTTGCTTTTATTTGAGTATTTTATTTTATTTTGACAAGTACACCATCCGGTTGCGAGTCCCTTTAAGACAGTATAACTGACGTTATTTCAAAACAACTAGCAAACAGTTTTGAGCCTGATCAGACGCCGCGTTACGCGGCGTCTGATCAGGATCAAAACTGTTTGCAAATGCGCTTTATAGCGTCATTGAAAGTGAAAGGGTTAAACAAAAAACTAAACGCAAATGCTGTGTACTTGACATGTATTCAGTTGTAGAATATGACAATGAAACTTTTGATTATTTATTTTATTTCGGTGGCAAAAACTTTTGTACCTGATTAGATGCCGGTTTATCGGCGTCTTATCTGAGCACAAACACATTGGAGGTATTTATACGAGGGTAGATCAGAATATTCCCGGAAAAATCTTACCATTTCTTTATTTCACATGCAATACTTATGAAGTTCCCGGAAAAATCTTATTACCATTTTTTTTTTTATTTCACATGCATCTGCTTATGAAATTTCGGGGAAAATATAACTCAATTCAATTTTCCTCGAACTTTCTTATCACCCCTCGTGCATTGCCCAGAAATCATTCAGTTTGATTCCAGTCCAAGTGCTTTGTTACTTGGAATTTGCTCTAGGTCCATGATAACAGACGTAATTAAAGTATGCTTAACCTTTTCCTGCAGTAATATCGTCTGCTTTGAAAGTGTCGTCTGCAAAAAAATATTTAAATTTAAATTTGTACATATTTTAATTAAAAATAGAGGAAATTGTAAAACAGTTGACACCCAGATCAGACGCGATACTATGCAGCAGCTGGGTCTTGCTATCTCAAGCATTTTGGAAATAACAGTCAATTCTCGACCCAAAGGATAAGGGTTACAGTGGAGAAAACGTTATTCTTTCCCGTTTAAACACAAACGAAACGCAAAGGCAAAACACTAAAACTTAAAAAATGACAACTTTTGGACAATTTTGACGAATTATGTTTATCTTAGTGGCAAACAGTTCGGAGCCTGATCAGACACCGGGTAACTCGGCGTCTTATCTGGCTCCAAACTGTTTGCAATGGAAATAATAGTTTTAGCGTAAACGCATTTATTGGGAAAGAATAACATTTTCTCCACTGTAATTGCAAAAATAATGCGCAATTGGTTAAGGCTGATTTTATCAACCGGTAATATACTGTGTTTGAGGGGCAGCGGGGAAGGGAAAATACGTCTTTAAAGCGAGATGAACGTAAAACAAAAAGCCCATTAAGTTGCTTTTTGTTTTACGTTCACGTTGCTTTAAGCTGTCACCTGTCCTTTATGTAACCATTCAGCCTTCTTTTGAGTGGTCGTAATAGAGAGTTATTACTGAATAAGAATCGGTGGATGTTATTCAGCATTTTCAGCATTTTCCTAGAAATGTTATAAATAAACATGTTTACTCCTTCCTAAATAGTTTTTCAGCCAGGAGATATTCATAAACGTTTTGGACTCTCCTAGTACAGACATTTTGAACCAGTCTACTGTTGCATGTTTGGTATGACAACAAGTATCAATAAAATATCAAACAGTGCAGATCCTGATCAGAGGGCTCCTATAAGAGCCCTCTGATCAGGATCTACACTGGTTGGAAATGTAATAAGTGATATTTACAGAAGAATGTGGGGTTAAAAGAATTAACCGTTTTGAATGCAGAAGACTACCTTTCGCTATGTCTGCAAACAATTTTGTCGCTCTATCCTTAATCTACAAATAATAAAAAAAGAAACCTGTTTTAATGAATTACATGTGTATGCGGTAAGAAACAATAGTTATGCTGGGTTGTGGGAAAGAAGGTATACTTGAGGCATTTGAGAAACATGTCTATTGCAACCAGTTATCTGCGTTAATTAGTTGGTGTTTATGCCAAGTGGCTGCTTCAAGGACGGTGAAAGCTCCTGTAGGAAGTTTCTGTTTTACCTTTACATTGCTTTAAACCTTTCACTCTCAATGACTTCATAAAGCGCATTTGCAAACAGTTTTTATAATGATCAGACACCGCGTAATGCGGCATCTGACCTGGACCAAAACTGTTTTCCACATGTTTTGAAATAACGTCAATTATTAAATATAACCTTGAAACGATATTGCAGACAACAATATTGAATCAGACGACAACATGGCGGTGAAGGGGTAAAAACCTCACGAATTTTTTTTTATTTGATAATGAAATGGTTAAGCTGCCACCTGTCCTTCGTGCAATCAATTAGCACTATTTAAGTGGTTGTAATAGAGAAGTTTTACTGCACTTGAAATACAGTAAAACTTCTCTAGTATTTCATTGTGTAAAAGACAACGAGGGCACGAGTTTCCAGAGTTTAATATCACATCGTCATATAGGATATAACCAGTGTAACCCTTTGAACCCTAGTCCCGCATATAGGCGTCTTTTCAAACAGTGTACATGTCAATAGTACACTTGTCCTGTGCAAACAGTGAAGGCCAAGATTATAGGGCCCTCTGATCAGGGTCTTCACTGTTTGTCATTAATGCCAAAATTCACAAAACCAACTTTTAAAAGGTAGAAATGGAATAGACAAAAATTGAAATTGCAATTGTCCATTTAAAGTTTCAAGGAGGAAAGAGTTAAATGATCTCGTCAATAAAGTGCGATTGCCAAACCAGTGCATTCCTATCAAATTGTCTGTTGCAAGAACATACAACCACAGCAATAACGGCAAGCATAGTACACTGGAAAACAAATACAGTTGATTAAGCTTGATGCACTGTACCTGATCTACAATGTGGCATAATTATAAATAATGAATTACTTACGCTATCTCTTGCAGTTACTCAGTGGCTCGTAGATGAAATACTGTTGACCAATTCTCTTGTCAATTCCCAGAATCCCGCGCAATTAACGGAGTTTTCTATTCGTACATCCTATTTACTTCGTAATGGAAAATAAGGAACGAACTTGTGTTAATCCGCAGTGTACAACTTTGTTATGATCTTTCAATCGAACTCACCCATGTAAAAGTAAAACATTTTTTCTTTAAATCATCAATTCAGCAAATAACATTCAATATGATGACGAGCTAAAAATAAACAAATAAATAAAAACAATCGACAGCTTTGATACAGTGGAGAATCTGTTATTCTTTCCCGTTTAAACGCAAACGTACGCAAACGCAAAGCACTAAAACGTAGAAAAGAACAACTTTTGGACAATTCTGATCATTCTTGTTTATCTTGGTGGCAAACAGTTTGGAGCCTGATCAGACGCCGGGTTACCCGGCGTCTGATCTGGCTCCAGAATGTTTGCACTGCAAATAATAGTTTTAGCGTAAACGCGTTTATTGGGAAAGAATAACAGATTCTCCACTGTAAATACTAGTCTGGATTACCTGACCTTAGCAGGCGCTATCGAAATTGGCTCGAAGTGATATTAAATTAGTCATGGGACCAGACTGCTTTTCAAGAATGAACTATTCTAAACGAAATAAATTATCTTATATTGAACGAAACGTTGCTTTACATACACCATGTGGCCATTGTAATAATTTAAACCATTCTATTTATTTTTAATTTATTTACTAATTAATTAATGTTCAATCAATCATTCACTCGGTTAAGTATAAATTATGCTGGTCTGCGTTCTGGTATGCGTTTTACTCCTTACCGCAACAGTTTTTCGTCGAAACTATTATGCAAATTTATGCAACCGAGTTTCAGACATGCAAAAATAATGTATTTAACTGATTGTACAAAATTGCTTCCCTTTTTTCACCGTTTCGCCACAAGCAGAAGTTGCTTCTGAGACAATGGCTACTTTCAATCTCAGCACTGAAAAAACGCCCTGAAGGGTGCGTGCAATAAAGCAATAACAGTCCCCTTCAGAGATAACAATAGACACGAATGAAGAACGTCGTTCTTCATTCGTGCAATAGACAATGATTCTGGAAGGGCTATGGCTTCTTCTTTATTGCTTCAAGGTTCAAACCTTGGTATACGGATTTTCGTGCATTTTCAAAGACACGGAATGGGGTGCAGATGTTTATTTGCCAAGTCGTGGGACATATGAGATTTCGCAACCTAACTTACATTTTCTGCTAGTTACAGTCAAGCATGAGTGAAGCAATCAATGCACGATGGAAAGGATGGTGTTCCGTTAGGACCATCGTGTTTTTACGTTCTCGCGAAAGCACACTACATTTACATAAAACCTCGCTGTCTTGCGTTTGTTTATGAGAGAGTGAAATCGAGGGAAACGCAATTTATTGACCCGAGGGTATGATAGAAAAAAATCTCGCGTTTTCGCGTTAAAGATGTCGGATTCTCGCCTTCTTACGTCTCAGCAAACGTGCGAATGTGATGTTTATGTCAGGATATCGTGTTCTCGCGGTTTTGTCCCAGTGAAAGCACGATAATATAACAATAGGTAAAACCTATAAACGGCCGAAAACTGTTTCTACAAAGTATAGGAATAAGGTTATTTAATTTTTCAAGGGTACGAAATGACAAAAAATAGGGTACGAAAAGGCGAGTGTACGAAATGGCCCGTTGCCGCGAGAACAACACTGGTTGCCTGCCTTCTTTATCTCGATCAAACATCCGGGGACCTGACTACACTGGCGGCCATTTTGAAATCGCCAGACGGACTACTCGATTCAATAATCCGGTGTGGCGTACCAATCACATGATAGGAAAATGTCTATCGGTATAAGCCTGTGTGTGTCCACCTAGTGCGCACATGTAAATTACGTACGACTTTACTAAAATATTTCCATAGAGGAGAGCCTAATGAGCCGCCGCTACGGAATTCCCGAACGCTCGGTTGGTTGGTGAATTAGGCATTCCCTTGCCGGAAGTGAAATCGTGACAGAAAAATGGCGGCGCCCATAAACTGTGCGATAAATTTTTGACTTCATTGGTAAATGAGATTTTTTTTTTATTCCTTGTTTTATTCACGCAGCGCGTACACGTTATCTATAGGCGACCTGCGCAAAAAGCTGGCCTGTGGCCAGTTTTTTGTTTCGGCCGTATTAATTACTCTTGCCTAAATATCTCGCTTTCATGTGAGTTCGCCCGTTCAACTGCCAATGTGAAGGCAAGAAGACTTGCGTTTGTGCCAGATCATGCTACTTATAATATGAGGTTACTGGGTGTTGGGTACAATACTGAACTCAATTGGTCAAGTGCAAAGCAGTCATGGCCCATAATGATATTTTCATACTGTTGTGTACGAGTCCAATTGAATTCTGAATGATACTCAACACTGTTAATTAACAAAAAATGATTAAATATTATTAAATTATTAGATCTAGATCTATTTGAATAACAAAATTAAAATGCTGTTTTCTCCCTACATGACGACGCTGCACTCATGATGATAATGACATTGCAACCGAAACTGTACTAAGACACACTTGTCATTTCAGCGTTTCCTTTTCTTTATTTCCTTCCATCATTTTTTCGGGTGTGTGGAGGGTACCTGACCCCTGATTCCCAATCTCTGGCCACGCGCATGTTACCTCTGCCAAAAAACAAACTGTTTTGAGCATGCAGCTTGGAAACTCACTTAACCATTACTACTTTCCCGCTTTACCATTAATACTGTGCAGACAAAGAAAATTATTATGTGTTTTGTTTGTTTTATTTGTTAATGTCCATTCATGGCGTCGTATTACGCGACGTCTGATCAGGATGTTGACTGTTTGACACCCATTTCAATAGTTTTTATTCCAAAAAACCTGAAAATGAAATTTAACAAATAAAAGCAGACAACAATCGTTTAAAATTGATGACGTCATGTCAGTGAAGGAGTTATTTTCAGAAACAAGTGCTAACGACAGCTGTTAAGCAGGCGATAGTGTTGCCAGGGCTGCCATTTCTCCTGCTTTTTCCGAAATCTTCGGACTTTTATCCTAGCAGATGGTAGCTTGAAGCAGGCTGAAAGTACAGCAGAATGCGCATTATGGCGCATTCTGCTTTACTTTCAATCTGCTTTAAGTAATGGCATTTGAAAACTATAACATTTGGGAATCTTAGGAGTTTTTTCAAGATCAACTTATGGAAGTCCTGTGATTCAGACGAATAGTTTAGGATGTTATGCTTGAGAATCTGCGGGTTCTAACATGTACATGTATTCAGCATTTCCTAGAAAACTTGGCGTAAACAAGTTTATCCCTTAATCAATGTTACCCTTTGAATGCAGGATAATATTTTCCACGACGACTGCAAGGAATGTTGATTAAGACAAGATGAAAGGACATCTGAACAAGATCCCAATTGTTTATCGCTCGGATATTGAAGATTATGTAATCAGGACTTGAAAGTTTACACCTGGAAACAAATGTTTTCTATGCATTTTTAACTCCAGTTTCTGTTAGTTGGATAAGTTGTTGGACATATGCCATTTTCCGTATCATTACTTTTTGTAAATTACAGTCAACCAAATCTTGAGCAACAATTTACCCATGACTAGGAAGTTGGATTTCTAAAGAAAAGATAGGTTACCGCTTTTATGTACAACGGAATGAGCTCCAAACGAAATATTCTGTAATACATTCTATCGGCATTTAGCATCCACATGTCTTAATAATTGATTGTTTACTAGGTTACTCAACCAGGGCCCGTATTCTGAAACACTCTTAGATAACTTTTACTCTTAGTAAATCAATATTCTCTTAGTTTTCGGCCATATACTCTAAGTATTTGATGATTTACTCTTAGAAAGTGAAAAAAACTAAGAAAATTCTAAACTCGACAAATTTACTACATGTATATAATTTTCTCAAAACTTTAGAAAACTGTGACCCTCTCTTAACTTTTTAGAATTTTCTAAGATGAGTAAACGAACGTTTATTAAGCAGCAATAATTGTCCCAGAATAGGTAGAATAGATAATTTATTGAATAAAAATCGTTTATAGACCTATAGATACGTTTAGCGGAGGTATTTGAGCCGACGTTTGTGTTTGAGTGGCTTCGTCAAATTCGCTCAAATTCGGGGTGGGGTAACGTAACTACAAAGGGCTGAGATTACTGTTTATTAAGACATTATTACCTACGGTCTTCATCGGGAAAACGTGTTAAAGATCAATATCTATTCAAATTCTATATTTTTAGTAATAAATGATCACTGTATGTACCAAAATTAGCGTAAATACATAATTAGGTCCACAATTATAATTAACTAACAAGCCAATTTTCAACAATGTCGCCGTGGCTCAATCGGTAGCGAGTCTTACTGGGATGTCGGGGTAGCCGGTTCGAGCCACACAGTGTGCTTTTTTCTTTACAACCTTTTTTTCTTTTCTTTTTAAATAATCATCATTATTTCCAAAGATTCGTTTCTTTAAATACAAATAACTGCTTAATCCTTTCACTGCCAAACTTTCGTGATAGTTTATTTCTTCACCGTTTTATTGTCGTCTGCTTCAATTTTGTTGTCTGCACTATCGTTTCAAAGTTAATTGTAAGGCAGTTTGACTTAAAAGAATTCAATACGAGTGCCAAACAGTTTGGATCCTAATCAGACGCCGCGTTACGCGGCGTCTGATCAAGGTCCAAACTGTTTGCAAACGTGCCTTAAGGCGCCATTGAGAGTGAAATGGTTAAAGCATGCTGTAATTGAAGAGTCTCCAATTAGAATGTTTCCTTCTGATCGTCAGCCTGCTTGTTCTAGAAATGACTTCTACTCTTTTTTGATATTTGAAAAGCTCTATGAAAATGGTCCTGCAGGTTGCTGTTTAACCCTTGTCATGCAGAATTGTCATCTGCTGCCAACACATCATCTGCAGAAAAACGACATAATAAGTTTGATGCTTTCGCAAACATTTTGGACCCCGACCAGACGCCGAGTAACGCGGCGTCTGATCAGGATCCAAACTGTTTGACACTCGTATTGAATTATTTTCAGTCATAATGTCTTAGCATTAACTTTAAAAACGATATTGCAGACAAAAAAAATTGAAGTAGACGACAATGAAACTGTGAAGAAGTAAACTCTCACGAAAAAAAGTGTACCCTATGTGGCTCGAATCGGCTACCCCAGAGATGCCAGTAAGACTCGCTACCGATTGAGCCACGGCGACTTCGTTGAAATTTGGCTTGTTAGTTAATTATAATTGTGAACCTAATTATGTATTTACGCTTATTTTGTTACATACAGTGATAATTTATTACTAAAACATAGATTCTATAAACGATTTTTATTCAATAAATTATCAATTCTACCTATTCATGGGACAATTATTGCTGCTTTATAAACGTAAGAAGAAAAAACCCGTAAACTACACCGCGAATAAACAGTCGTATACGTGTTAGTGTGCGAGAAGAGTAACGTCATTTCAGTCGGGAAAGTCCCTGACAACGGCCATAATTTACTCTTAGTGTTTTTTTTCGCTAAGAAAATAATTCTATTTTCTTAGAGTAAAAGTTAGAGAAAAATAAAAAATGTAGGAGTTTAGAAAATTCTTAGTTAAATACTTAGAATGTTTCAGAATACGGGCCCTGGTTTAACTGTATCTGGTCTTTCTTGTAAACTATAGGATCAGTCTGGTATATACAATGAAAATAAGGACCATTAAATTGTGTCAAATAACAGGGGCCCGTTTTACTAAACTACTTACGCAAAATGTTTGCGTAAGTCAAAATTTTAAATTTTAATATATATTTTTTATTATCACTTGCTACAAACAGCAAATGGCCAGATCAGAGGACGCGCTTTTAGCGCGTCCTCTGATCTAGCTATTTACTGTTTGCAAACGTTTATGATCGAAAAATAAGAGTGAAACGATTTTGACTTACGCAAAATGTTTGCGTAAGTTGTTTATGACAGGCGTCATCTTTAAGCAAGATGAACGTTAAACAGAAAAGTCCTTCAGGAGCTTTCTTTTTTACGTTACCTTTCTTTAAGATGTTCCCTGTCTTTTATGCAGTCAATTAGCCTCTTTAGATGTCTTATTAGGGTGGTTTAACTGTACACAAAACTTGCATTATTATAGTATGGTAAAACCCGTCTATCACGGCCATACAATTAGGTTTACTTTTGGTGTTTGAAGCAAGTGACTGCTGACAACAAACCAAAAAAAGAAGAGTAGAACGTTTCAATAGGAGTTATCTGTTTTATTTTCATGTTGTTTTAATTGTCATATGTTTTAATACACCCTTAACTACTTTTTATTATCATGGTCGTTATAGGTCTTGCTTTACTGTATTCGTATACCGATAAAAGTTTTGGAACGCGTAAATTATCAAGTCATTTCATCTAAGTGTAGGAACGATTCAATGAAGACTTTCCAATTGCTCTCAGTTGTAAACAAAAATGCAAGGATCTAAGATGTCAGGGACTATTCCGCTGGTATTACTCGGTGTGGTGGCTTTTTGTGGAGCTACATATGACGGAACTGGTGTCAATGACAGGGTTTATACCGGCAAGGCACTGCTCGAAATGGGACAGAAGTTCAATAAGCCATTTTGGAAGCTACTTGGAAAGACATTCATGCAGTCGGAATGTCGCAGAAGTGAGTGTTCTGAGTGGTCCAAGTGGTCATCTTGCAGTCCGATAGTCGGTACATTTGGTGTTCGTAGCCGTGAGCGACAATGTGGCGGCAGCACCTCCTCCTGCCTGTCGGTGAAGCCATCAAGAAATGACACATATACGGAAGTTTGTGACTCATCATCCTCCACCTCCGCCTCCTCTTCTTTCTCCTGCCTGCCTCCATTTGTTTCCACGGATGGATTCTGTTTCAAGTTCCACAATGATTCCAAAGTGAATAAAGATGATGCTGTATCGGCATGCAAGGCGGAGAATGCGTTCCTTGTTAACATTAACTCGCAGAGAAAATGGGACGCAATTGATGACTATTTGCAGAAGAACAAATATTCATATCATCTTTGGATAGACGGACAGAAGAAGAACCAAAACTCGGACTGGGAGTACTCGTACGAGACGGACATTACAGGCTTTACTAACTGGAATCCAGGTGACCCAACAAACAGACCTGCCGAACTGTGCATATTGATTTATCATTATTCCCAAAAGTTCACACTCATTGACAATGATTGTATGTATACATCCTACTTCATTTGTGAAAAGATAGAATAGGTGAGCCGATAGATTAGTTTACAGTTGAGGAGACGTGATACTTTCCCTTTTAACCATTTCCCTTCATGAAATTTTAAACTCCAAGTATCAGCTAAGTCAAGTTCAATTGTGACTATTTATGATAGTTTTCTTTTTCAATGTTTTGCAATATGACATAGAGTGCAGACCCTGGTCAGATGGATCCTTTAGGAGCCCTCTGATCTTAGTCTACACCGTTTGCACAGGATACTTTTACTCTTCACAGGTACACTGTTTGTAAAGACGCGTATATATGTCATTATGGTTCAAATGGCTAATACGAAACGCATATGCAATAAAATAAACTGATAATACAGAAAATAGCTGTTTCTTGTAAATATTCATATACACTTATATGTATAAAACGTGAGTGACACACAGTTTGAAACCAGATCAGACATTGAACAGTCATCCGTCTTTAGACAATTTTCACTATTTAAATGAATGGTCGCTTAATCCAAATACTGAATGTAAAGAGATATAACCTTGCTATTAGTGTTTTGTGTAAAAATGCTGTAACAAATAATCTTATATTAAACCGCTTAGAAGCAATTCGTCTTAGAGAATGTTCACTACTTAAATGAATGGTCGCTTAATCTAAGACGGTCTGCAACTATTAGATCAAAATATGCTTTTAGTTTTTTTGTGTACAAATGTTGTAAGAGGTAATCTTATAATAGGCGACCACTTAATAGAGAGAAGAGCAATTCCTCTTAAAGAGTATTCACTACTTAAATGAAAAGTACATGTATCTTAATCTGAAGACGTAACTAGATGCAAACAGACATTCGGTGTTTTTGGTGTACAAATGCTGTAAGAGCCAATCTTATATTAAGTGACCACTTACAAAAGAATCAGAGAATCTTCACTTCTTAAATGAATTGCCGCTTTATTAAAGAAACTGATGGCTGTAAATAGATGCAAACAAGTTATTAGTGTTTTGGCGTTAAAATCCTGTTTTCTGAAATACAATGCAGTTAATATTGTATTAAGCGATCACTCAAAAAACAAAAACAATGTTGTGCAATATTCAACCCTTTCATGATCAAATGTATCGTGAGGGTTTTACCCTTTCACCGCTACATTTTCATCTGCTTCAATATTGCTGTCTGCAATATCGTTTCAACGTTAGATTTAAGGCAGTATAACTGACTTCATTTTTAAAATAAGTGACAAACAGTTTTGATCCGTCTGGTCATGATACAATTTTGGAAAATGTGTTTTATGACGTCATTGGGAGTAAAAGGGTTAAACCTTGTGGTTGCTTAGTAAAGGATGAAAACAATGCAGAAAGCTCCTCTTGGATTATGCAGTCATTTTTTTATAAGAGATTTCCTCGCTTCTTCACTGACATGTCTCTTGCCTCTTTGAATGCTGGGTATTATTTTTGTCTGAAACAAGTGTCGTCTGGTACTGTTCTAAAACTAGAATTTAAAACAAAATGTTAAAAAAGGGTCAAAATATCAGACACTAAAGCGACGTATCATCAGGGTCCAAACTGTTTGCACGGATAATAACATTTCCACTGGTAGCGGTCATAGAATAAGTACAATGTTAACTATATACAGTAAAACCTCGCTATTACGACCACTAAAACGAAGGCTAATTGATTGTATAATAGAGAGTTGACAGCTTAAAGCAATGTGACAGTGAAACAGAAAGCTCCCTCAGGAGCTTTCTGTTTCACTGTCACCTTGCTTTAAGCGGTCACCTACCGTAAACACTCTAATAATTGACATAATGTAGTGGTCGTAATAGAGAGGTTTTACTGTAGTTGCAATGTCTTAATACTTTCACTACAGTGTTATTTTCTGCTAATATTACCGTCTGCTAATAGAGGCTGTATGCTTATAATTATCGTCTGCCTATTCATGTATATCTAGTTTTCGTCTGCAATCTTAGCTCATTGTCCGTCAAGCAGTTCGAATACATATCAGACGCCGAATTAACCGTCCAGGTCATAACTGCTTGCTACTCAGATCATTAGTGTTAATATAGAAAAAGGAGGATACACAACTCGAAAGATTTTTGAAGGTGACAATTTTCAAACGACAACGTTTACAGACGACAATTTCTGTAACTAGATGCAAACAGGCTTTTAGTTGTTTTTGTGTACAAATGTTGTAAGAGCTAATCTTATATTAAGCGACCACTTAATAGAAAGAGGAGCAATTCGTCTTAGAGAGTCTTCGCTACTTAAATGAATGGTATCTTAATCTAAAGACGTAATTAGAGGCAAACAGATCGAACAAATGCTGTAAGAGCTGATCTAATATTAAGCGACCACTTAAAAAAGGAGTAATTCGTCGTAGAGAATCTTCACTACTTAAACAAAATGCCGCTTTATTAAAAAATGGCTGTAAATAGATGCAAACAAGTTATTAGTGTCCTGTTTTCTGAAATACAATGCAGTTAATATTGTATTAAGCGATCACTCAATAGAAGACATAAAACAATGTTGTATTCAACCCTTTCATAATCAAATGTGTTTTATGACGTCATTTTGAGTGAAAGGGTTAAAACATGTGGTTGCTTAGTAAAGGGTGAAAATAATGCAGACAGCTCTTTATGTATTATGCAGTCATTTGTTGTAAGATATTTCCTCGCTACTTCACTGACTTTTCTCTTGATTCTTTGCATGCTGGGTATTTTTTTCGTCTGCAACAATTGTTGTCTGGTACTGTTCTAGAAATAGAATTTTCAAAATTTCTTGTCATGAGGGTAAGAGTATCAGACAGTTTGAATCCTGGTGAGACGCCTCGTTACGCGGCGTCTCATCAGGATCCAAACTATCTGCACAGATAATCACGATTCCGCCACTAACATGCAAAGAGTTGGTATAAGATTTACTATAGTTGCGATGTCTCAACACTCTATGTATAGTGTTATTTTCTGCTAATATTACCGTCTGCTAACAGAGGTTTTATGCTTACAATATTATCGTCTGCTTATACATGTATATCTAGTTTTCGTCTTCAATTTTGTTCATTGTCCTTCAAGCAGTTCATAGAGGATATTGAATGAGTGTGTTTTCAGTCGTGAATTTATTGAACGAGTTGGATAAAATAATATGTTGCGAGCCTTGGCGAGCAACATATCATTTTATCCAACGAGTTCAATAAATTCACGACTGAAAACACACGAATTTGATATCCTATTTATCACATAAACACCAAATGACACGAAAATCCGAACGATCTTACTTCACTTTTGCCCTCGCCTCTTAGGAAAACGATTCGTCATATGTGTTATTCGGTTTTATTCATCCGTATATAAAAACATATATCGAACTAAAATAAAGAAAATCAACATTAATGAGTTGTAAAAAGTTTTCTCTGATACCATATTCAAATTTCAAATTATTATTTAATTCAAAATTGTTCTAATTGACTAAAAATGATCATTTGACATTTAAAATCGAGTTTCGTTTTCAAAATTACGTCATTATAGCAACATGACGTCATTATCATTGTAACGTCTAAATTTGAAAAACAGTCTGAGTCACTGTTAATACTAGAGCTCTACGTAGCCTGATTTGCAGCCTGGGTTTGCTGGACTGCTCGGGATAATGTTTTTAGGACACTTGGAAATGTTTCAATAGCTAGTGGTGATCTAAGTTTGTCTAGATTCTCTTAAATGATTTACAGTCGGCGTAGTAGTACAGTATTTTGGTGATTCGAAAATTAGTAAAAAATATATGCCCAGTGGGCCGTACGATTTTTACGGACCTCTATATTTTGCACGTTTATGTTATAAAAAAATACATATCAGACGCCGAATTATACCGGTATCTGATTTAGATCATAACTGTTTGATACTGAGATTATTTTTGTTAAAATAGAAAAAGCAGATACACAACTAGAAAGATTTTTGCAATGGAGAAGACGTTATTCTTTTCTGTTTCAACGCTAACGAAACGAAAACGGCTAGCAATAAAATATAGAAAATTACAACTTTTTAAACATTTTGAATGTTCATTTTAAATTGAGTGGCGAACTGTTCGGAGTCTGCTAAAACGCCATGTTAACCGGCGTCTTATCTGGCTCCAAACTGTTTGCAGTGGAAGTAATATATCAAGCGTAAACGCGTTTACTGGGAAATAATGACGTCTTTTCCACTGTACATGTAATTAGCGTTTCCTAGAAAAGTTGGCGTAAACAATTTTATCCTTTATCAATGTTGCAACTAACCCTTTAAATGAACAGGTACTTGACACATAGATCTAGATCTATTACAAAAAAATAAGTTTTTGTTTTACTATACTTCTATTATAAAGACAAGGTATACAACGGGATCAAACAGGTGGTCTTAACTATCGACTTAAACTGATGCTAAAATAGACTAGATCGCCGATATTCTCTTGTGGTACCCTCGGGAAATGATTAATTTGTCAATATCTACTTTTTATTTCAACAAAGTCCGTCAAATAACGCCACAGTACGCGAATTTATAACGAAAATGTCCATCAAAAAGGTTTATGTCGTTCTGGACGTCCTCACTCCTTAGTAACGGGCCTACATGTATGTAGGGGTGATATATTAGGTATTCACAGTAAACGACCTATACCACTGGAACTCTCACCAAACGTTATAAATCATCTTTAAATGAAATATATTCAGCTTTATATAATTTACATAGAATGCAAAATTAAAAGAAACTTTACCTGTGTAATTTTGGCTAATGAGATCGCTCCGTTTATTCGATCCATTCCGGTTTTCAAAATGGCATTCAAAATGAAATACGTCTTTCACTTGTCAATTTCGTGTTGGATTCCGTTGTATACCTTTTCTTTATAAAAGAAGTCTAGTAAAACAAAAAGGTTTTTTTTGGTAATAGATCTAAATGTATGTGTCAAGTATCTGTGTTTAAATGCAGGCGATTATTTTTTCCGATGTTTGCAAACAATGTTGACCATGACAAGATGCAAGGAACTCGGATATTGATTCTGCAAAGGATTTATCTAATCGGGTTTTTATCGGAAGATTATGTAATCAGGACTTAATGGTTTTACACCTGGAAATAAATGTTTTCTTCGCAATTTTAAAGTCACGGAATGGAACTCAGATGCTGTTAGTTGGATAAGTGGTAAGAAAAATGCCATTTCCTTAACTGATCCTGACTTTTTATAACTTACAGTCAAACAAATGTTGAGTCAACAATTCAGCCATGGCAAGGAATTGGGACATCTACAGATAAGACAGGTCACTGCTTTATGTAAAAAGAAATTAGCTTTCAAACGAATTTTTCTGTATTACATTATATCGGCATTCAGAATCTACATGTCTAAATTACTGAATGTTTACTGGGTTGTTCAACCAGGTTTAACTGTATCTGGCAATGAAATAGAGTATTTCTTGTAAATCTAACCATCAGTTTGGCATATACATTAACACCTCTCTTTAAAGACCACTAAATTGTCATAATTATCATGAGATTAAGGCAGATGACAGCTAAAATCAAGGTGAACGTATACCTTGCTTTTAGTTCCTTCAGGAGCTTTCTGTTTTACGTTCACCTTGCTTTAAGCTTTTATGCAGTCAATTAGCCTTTTTAGTGGTCGTATTAGAGAAATTTTACTGTATACAAAGCTTCCATTATTTTAGTATGGTAAAACCAATCTATCACGACCACATAGTGAGTTTTAGTTTTGGATGTTTAATGCAAGTGACTGCTGACAACAAACAAGATGAAAGTAAAGCAGAACATTTAAATAGAAGTTGTCTGCTTTTTTTCTTGTTACTTTAATTATCACACGTTTTAATACACCCTTAACTAGTTTTCGTTCTCGTGGTCGTAATTGGTTTTGTTTTACTGTATACATGTACAATTATAAATTTTGGAACGTGCAAATACCCGGTAAGCAAGTCATTTAGTCTAAGTCTAGGAACGAATCTTGGAAGACTGGCCAATTGCTCTCAGTTGTATTCGAAAATGCAAGTGTCTAAGATGTCAGGGATTATTCTACTGGTATTACTCGTTGTGGTGGCGTTATGTGCGGCTGCAGGTGACGGAACTGGTGTCAATAACAGGGTTTACACCGGCAAGACACTCTTCGAAATGGGACAGAAATTCAATAAGCCATTTTGGAAGCTGCTTGGAAAAACATTTATGCAGTCAGAATGTCGCAGCAGTGAGTGTTCTGAGTGGTCTAAGTGGTCATCTTGCAGTCCGATAGTTGGTAGTTTTGGTGTTCGTAGCCGTGAGCGACAATGTGGCGGCAGCACCTCCTCCTGCCTGTCGGTGAAGCCATCAAGAAATGACACATACACGCAGGTTTGTGACTCCTCCTCCTCCACCTCCTCTTCTTTCTCCTGTCTGCCTCCTTATGTGTCCACGGATGGATTCTGTTTCAAGTTTCACAATGACTCCAAAGTGAATAAAGATGATGCTGTATCTGAATGCAAGGCGGAGAATGCGTTCATTGTAAACATCAACTCGCAGAGAAAATGGGACGCAATTGATGCGTATTTGAAGAAGAACAAATATTCAGATACCCTTTGGATAGACGGGCAGAAGAAGAACAAAAACTTGGACTGGGAATACTCGTACGAGACGGACATTACAGGCTTCACTAACTGGTTGCCACGTGAACCATCAAAAGGATCTACGGAACTGTGCAAAGCCAATTATTATCGGTCCCAACAGTTCAAACTTATAGACGCAGTTTGTGGAAATAAGTATTTCTTCATTTGTGAGAAAATTAAATGAGCAGGCAGATTGGTTTACCTTTTGGGATCCTACCTAAACGAAACGCGACCGCAATATAACAGAATATAGAAAATAAAAGTTTCTTGTAAATATTGACCAGTTTTAGAGAATGTGAGTGGCAAATAGTCTGGAGCTTTACGCTGGGTTATGAGACGGACATTACATGCCTTAACAAGTACTATTCAGGAGAACCATCAAAAGGATCTACGGAACTGGGCTATGCGAAATTTATCTGTCTTAACAGTTAAAACTCGCTGGCACACTTTGTACATATGCGTTTCATTTCATTTATGAGAATATACAATAAGTGAGCCAAGTGAGATTGATTTACAGTTGAGGAAACATAATTTCCCTTTCCCTTTTAACACTTTCCCACATGAAATGGACAATTCCAAGTATCAGCAAAGTCAAGTCCTTTTTTGACTATTTTGAATAGTTTTCTGTCTTAACCCTTTACCTGATAGTCTATTTCTATTATTGAATATAGGTTACTTCTTAAAGCAGGTTAAAAGTAAAGCAGAATGTGCCCTAAGGCGCATTCTGCTTTACTTTCAGCCTGCATAAGCTATCATGTGCTAGAATATAAAAAAATGTTACCTATAATAGATATTCATAACTGATTAAATAGGAACTATTTTCTTCAGCGGAGGAATAAATCATATTCGCTAAAAGGCGCTTCTTTCGGGGAAAGGGTTAATGTATTGCAATAGGACAAAAAGTGAAGACCCTTGTCAGATGGATCCTTTAGGAGCCTTCTGATCTTAATCTACACTCTTTGCAGAGGAAACTTTTACTTTTCAGAGGTACACTGTTTTCGAAGACGCCTATATGTGTCATTATGGTTCAAAGGGCAAAAACGAAACGCAAGACCACCAAGTAAACTAATAATATAGAACATAACAGCTTCTTGAAAATTTACATGTACACTTACATGTATAAAAACGTGAGTGGCAAACAGTTTGGAGCCTTATAAGACACCAGGTTGCCCGGCGTCTGATCTGAATCCAAACTGTTTGCAATTAACAAATTTATTCGCGTTTATTCGAAAAGAATAATTGAAGTCTTGCCCATTTGGTTTTAAATAATTCAAGGCCGATAGAGTCACATTTAAGGTTTGAAATACAGGTGAGTTCGACATTAGCAAGTTTGAGATATCGATGTTTGTAAACTATAGACTGTACACTTAAATGTGGGTATATGTTTGTTGTAAGCAACCATTCATGACTGACGGACAATATGACACAGCAATCACATATACAGTGAAACCCCTCTAAACCGGACATGTGTGGGGACAACATAAATTTCCGGTTTAGAGGGGTTTCCGGTTTAGAGGGGTTTTAACCCATAGGTTGTTTCTAGTATAGAAGATAGCTGATCACTTAAAGCAGGTTGAAAGTAAAGCAGAATGCGCCTTATGGCGCATTCTGCTTTACTTTCAACCTGCTTTAAGCTATTATCTGCTAGAATATAGACAGAAATTCTAATGATATATATTCATGAATGTATTTTCTTCAGTGAAGGAATAATTCAAAGGTGTACAAAGGCATATTTATGGTGTAATTGGTTAAAAATAAGAAGGGTTTGAAACGGGACCAACATTTCTTTCCGGTTTAGAGAGAATTCCGGTTTTTAGAGGTTCCGCTTTAGAGGGGTTTCACTGTATATTCTTTCTGTGTAATTGTTTTCTTCATTGAGCAAACATTCGTCTTTAGAGAATAGTTTCTATTTAAATGAATGGTCGCCAGTTGTCTTAATATTTTGTGTAAAAGTGCTGTTTTCTAATCTCATATTAAGCGACCACTTAAAAGGGGAGCAAATCGTCTCAGATAATCTTCACTACTAAAATGAAAGGCCGTCTTATCCAAAGATGAGCTTAAAACAGGTATTTATATTTGTATGCAAAAAAGCTGTTTTCTTAAATGCTAAACCACTAGTCTTGTATAAAATGACGTTGTAAAGGAACTTTGTGTTCGGTTCATTTTTTCTATAACTGAAGTCAAAGTTCAATGCCAAGGTCAAAGCTACATGTATCTGTCAACCTGAGATGTACTCTCACATCAAATTAGGTGTCCGTAGATGATGTAGTATAAGAAATGTTACCCGGGCAATTATTTTCTAAACTTGCAGTCAAGGTCACGGTCACAGTGAGCTGAACATAGTATAAGACACATCAAAGTAAAAAAGGACTAACGAAAAATTGATATCCTCAAATGACGAGGTTAAGGAAACATTCCCCGTGCAAGTTTATTTAATGACTGAGGTCAACGTTCGAAGAAAAACTTAACAGAAAGTGATTAGAGTCACTTTATCATGCGAAGGTGTACTAGCACATAGCACTGGGCCAAACCAGCTGATGTGTAATAGTTGCATGTCCCTGAAAAAGGCTATTTTATAATTGAGGTCAATGGTCAATGTCAAGGGCACCGTGACCTGTAAGTAGTATGCAATACTCCGCCAACCTAAGATGACTCATACGCTAAACTTGGTATCCCCAGCTGATGTGTTAAGAGGAAATATGCTAAAAATGCTTCTTATAAATTGAGGTCAAAGGTCAATATAAAGGTCACAGCTACATGAAAATGTAACGGTACGCTCCGCTTACCAGACATATTTGGTACCCCTAGCTTGTTGTATATAGGAAAATCTTCTTTATATGAAATATACCCAAGATGTGGGACACTGGCGCACGCGCTCGTATTGTTGTGTTGTAGTAAATGCACTTTGTAAATATACTATTGTTTTCCAGATTGTTTGTGGCTACTCCCTTGTTCTAAAGACTTAAACTATTTTAACCTATTTATGACCAGCTATTACACTGGACTCTCCTTATGGGCCATTACATGGAATTTAAAATGAAAAATAGGAATGAAATGCGATAGCAGCGATAATGCAGTGAATTCTAAGCAACGGCTTCTTATCCCGGTTTAAAACATGTCAGTTAAAACAGAGGTCGATGTATCTGCATGCTATTACTTTCATCTCATAATCAAATTTATAGTGCAGTTTTTACCTCTTCGAGGCCATATTGTCGATTGCTTCAATATAGTTGCCTATAACATCGTTCCAAAGTTAGATATAAGGCAGTATAACTGACGTAATTCCAGAACAAGTGGCAAACAGTTTGGATCCTGATCAGACGCCGCATTACGCGGCGTCTGATCAGGACCAAAACTGTTTGCAAATGCGCTTTATGACGTCATTGAGAGTGAAAGAGTTAAACTTCTTCTATTATAAGTGTTTATTGATGCTTTTTTGAAAACAGTGTAGATCCAGACCATACAGCTCCTCAAGAAGCTGTCTGATCAAGATCTGCACTGTTTCCTTAAAGGAAATATCTTACAACTGTCTGCGCATGTTCATTGTAATATGTTTCATCACATTCAGCAACTGTTATAGAGCTGAATAGGCTGTGTATCATTAATTTTGTGTTTATTGACTCTTTCGATTCCAAGTTTTATCGTCTGCTTTCGCCCTCTTACCGCAAAAATATCGCAGTAGTAGCGTCGTCTGCAATATTTTTAAAGACAGATTTAAGGTTGTTTTGACTGAAGAAATGTCGATACGAGTGTCAAATAGTTTGTATCCTGATCAGACGCCGCGTTACGCGGCGTCTGATCAGGATCCAAACTGTTTGCAAAGTCGCTTTTTGGCGACGTTGGCAGTGAAATAGTTAAATAGAGTGCCTTTAGGCTGTGACTTTACCAAGTACTCCACAGATGCTAACTTTTACGCATTTGATCTATGCCTCCACTTAAGAAAATAGTTCCAATACAGTCACGAACATGTATTTTAAGAAATATTTGCTTTATTCTAGCAGTTGTAAGCTTAACGCATGTTGAACGTTATTCAGATTGCGCCTTCATGCACATTCTCCTTAACTTCCAACCTGCTTTAAGTGGTCACCTGACTTCAATACTAGAATACGGCAATGTATTAAAGTGTTTGACTCAGATAGTCAATTTTTATATCATTTGTATTAAAACAGATTAAATAGATTGCATAGTTGTACCAATGCCTTATGTCATTATTAACGCCCACAGACGGACAAGAACATAACCGCTTTCTCCTGCATTTAACTGTTACCATAAATTTTTATAATATTTCGACCTCTAGTGGCCTTTTTTAAAGCATATGTCCAAATATCAGGCCCTTATAGGTCGAAATATTTTTTAATTCCCTATCTGGAATAGTGTTATATTTATTGTTACCATAAACTTAGTGAGCACTTTAGCTCGTTACCTTCAAATCAAACTGAATTCATGTTCTTCTTAGTGGTTCCTATACACTAGTCTTACAGTAGATCTAAATAAGAATAACTCTTTGTATGCATTTTCAATTTAAACATTTATTATCTCCCCTGAAAGCAGATTTTCCATGACTGTTTTCATAGTACACAGCTAAATGAAATTGTATAATGCGTCATTCTTTTCACTTACAACGAATCTTAACCCTTTCATGATCAAATTATTCGGGAGATTCTCTACCCCTGCACCGCTTTATTGTCTGCTTCAGTATTGATGTCTGCAAGACACTTTTCAAAGTTAGATTTAAGGTTGTATGACTTAATAAATATCTACAAGAGTGCCAAACTGTTTGCAAACGCGCTTTATGGCGTCATTGAGAGTGAAAGGGTTAACACAAAGCAATTAAGAGTCGTAGAAAATGACAGCTTTTTGACAATGTGGACATTTTTTTCCAATCTGTGTTGCAAGCAGTTTCGAGCTTGATAAGATGCCGGCGTCTGAGCTGGATTCAAACTGTTTGCCACTCGTCCGTATGTTGTTTTTTCTGTCTTCATGTCCATTATGTAAAAAACCCAGCAGACTGCAATTTTTCGCAGACGAGATTGCAGCAGTGAAAGCCTGAAAGACAATTGCAGGGCCGTTGTAGGGTGGGAGCACTGTATAACAGATAGGCAGTTACCTGTGCTTAAAGATGTACAGTAAAACCCCTCTATTACGACCACTAAAATGAAGACTAATTGATTGTATTAAAGACAGGTGACAGCTTAAAGCGAGGTAACAGTAAAACAGAAAGCCCCTATAGCTCCTGTTTTACTGTCACCTTACTTTAAGCAGTCACCTGTCGTAAATACCCAATAATTAACACAATTTAGTTTCCGTAATAGAGGGGGTTTACTGTATGTGATTCTCTAATGAATGGTGGCCGAATACAAAGAAACTTCCCTATTACATGTACAACCACTAAAACGAGTGCTAATTGATTGTAGAAAAGACATGTGACAACTTAAAGCAATGTGACAGTAAAACAGAAAGCTCCTGTAGGAGCTTTCTGTTTCACTGTCACATTGCCTTAAGTTGTACTGTCACATTACTTTCACTTGCCGTAGATACAATTTTGTAGTTGAAGAGAGATTTTACTATACACATATACTCGTAATTGTCACTTCAATATGTTCTATTATGAGCTGACGTATACCTGTTTTAACCCCCTCACTGCCTTACCCCGAACGCACTTATTAGTAGCAAACAGTTTCGACCCTGATCAGACGCCGCGTAACGCGGCGTCTGATCAGGATCATAACTGTTTGACATCAATTTCAATATTTCTTAAGTCAAAATACCTAATTTTTCAGTTTGAGAAATAAAATTAGACGACAAAAGTTTGAAATTGATGACGTCAAGGCAGTGAAGGGATTAAACCCCTATCACATCAGCCGTACTATTTTGTCGTACGATTCCGTAGGTCCAGTGTACATGGTGTACCGCAGGGCAAGTCGCAAATATCAAGTAAAATTGGTGCATTGATCAATGCACTTTTGCGTCTGTGATTCGATTCTTAAATAATTCGTTCGTACCCATGGAAAGTACACAGACATGAGGCACAATGAATCATTATTGGAGCGTTTTCAAGAATGTTAGAGGATGGCCCTTCCGGCAACGACTCCCTTCTTACAACGACCCTTGCCGAAGATCCCGTGCTATAACTGCTCAATATCGTCTGTTTAAGATTGTCGTCTGCTGTTTTTCCTCAAAGTTACATACTATTATAAGTGGACATTTTGATAGAACTGAATAGAATAGATATTATGACGACAGACAAACAACTTGAATCCAGATCAGACGCCGCGTAACGCGGCGTCTGATCTGGATTCAAGCTGTTTGCAAATGTATGCAAAGTCTTATTTTCCCCTCCCTATAACGACTCCCATCGAATAACACCCACTATATGTGTCTCCCATTGGGTGTCGTTGAAGAGAGGGAGCACTGTATTAGCAGTCTGCATTTATTAACCCATTTTCCCATAAATACGGCTACCTACGTCTTTAAATTACTCATATACTGAAGATAATAAATCCACTTGAATATAGACGAGAATATGTATCATAAAGCTTTTTACTACATGTATATCCTAGCAGATGATAGCTTAAAGCGTACTGAAAATGAAGCAGCGTGCGCTTTAAGCGCATTCTGCCTTATTTTCAACATGTTTTAAGTGATAACCTATATTGAATACTAGATACAGGCTATAGGGTAATGGGTTAAGGAACGAATCAGAACTTTGTAAATATCTCTCTTTACCCTTATCATGCTGAATTAGTCTTTTACTGCTCCATTTCTCGACTATTTTATATTTAATTTAAACGATTCGCTCAGTATACTCGATTACATTTTGAACTAGATGGTAAACAGCTTGGATGCAGTTGAGACGCCGATTTACTCGGCGTCCTAACTCCACCTAAACTGTTTGCATATAGTAGCACGGTCGCGCCTGACGAAACAAGGGTAAATTTGATGTAAGTTGTGTTGAGTGTTTGTTGATAGAGTGATAGACATAAAGAGTGATCATGTAGGAGAAATGATGTAAGTTATACAATCTTTAGGTACTATTCACTGAAGCATTGACTTCATTCCCCCCAAATAAACGAAAATAAACAAAATCAAGAATACATTCAGTAGATATACTCCTTATCAAGATATTGTTCGGAATTATACTAGTTCATACTACTATTAGCACTTAGCTTATAAGGACGATAATTTTTCAGTGGCTCGGGGCTTATTATAGCCTGGCTCGGAATCATTATATATTGTAGAATACAAAAAATTAACAATAAACCACTGAATAGACTAACATGGGTGTACATAAACATAATTCAAACAGCCACGGACCAAAATATAGCTTCAGTAAACTTGTTATGCTTAGAAATTCGATCGTTTGTCAGTGGCACGGGACGACACGGGGTTGGCACGGATTCAATTATATCCTGTAAAAAACAAAAATACAAACTATAAAACCCTAAAAAGACCAACATGTTGTTAACATATATAAAACACACAGCCGCTGACCAAAAAAAAAGTTTCTAGAAACTTTTGTTGCTTTATAAAACGAAATTTCTGCTTAGAAATTCGATCGTAAGTCAGTGGCACGGGACGGCACGTGTTGGCACGGATTCAATTATATCCTGTAAAAAACAAAAATATAAACTATAAAATCCTAAAAAGACCAACATGTTGTTAATATATATAAAACACACAGCCGCTGACCCAAAAAAAAATTCTAGAAACTTTTGTTGCTTTATAAAACGAAAATTTGTGAAAATATATTGGTAGGGGGTTTTATACCCCCTACAAATAAAAAAATTGGATTTTCTCGGAAAATACTTATTACAGCCCAAAATTACTTCTGCACCAATTAGATATGATCAAAATGTATCATGTGAAGAAAAAAAATCCGAAAAAAAATCGAAAAATGAACTTAGGAAAACACTCGGTAATTTCCGTAATTTGTCGTCGGCACGGGCACGGGCACGGTGGTATGGGATTTTTTTCGGATTTGTTTTTTCACGTGATACATTTTGATCATATCTAATTGGTGCAGAAGTAATTTTGAGCTATAATAAGTATTTTCAGAGAAAATCCAATTTTTGATTTTTAGGGGGTATAAAACCCCATACCAATATATTTACACAAATTTTCGTTTTATAAAGCAACAAAAGTTTCTAGAAACTTTTTTTTGGTCAGCGGCTGTGTGTTTTATATATGTTAACAACATGTTGGTCTTTTTAGGGTTTTATAGTTTATATTTTTGTTTTTTACAGGATATAATGGAATCCGTGCCAACCCCGTGCCGTCCGTGCCACTGACAAACGATCGAATTTCTAAGCATAACAAGTTTACTGAAGCTATATTTTGGTCCGTGGCTGTTTGAATTATGTTAATTTACACCCATGTTAGTCTATTCAGTGGTTTATTGTTAATATTTTGTATTCTACAAGATATAATTGACTCCGAGCCAGGATATAATAAGCCCCGTGCCGTCCCGTGCCACTTCGTCACTGACATGGCTGAATATATTTGTTTACAATTAAGGTTATGAAAAGTCAATAAATAACAAGTGTGTTTATATATATATCATATATATTTTATTTAAAATGTTTAGCACACTTATAATATCAATAGTACGGTATATATAGGTGCATATACGTCATGTAAGAAAGAAAAATCCACATATTCTCTCGTTCTATATCTGTCTCTCAAAGAGAGATAGAGAGAGAAAAAGAGAAAGTCTTTCATTCTCTCTCTCTCTTTGAGAAACAAAAATAGATAGACAGAAAGAGAGAGAGAGAGAAGAAATAATCATGAATACATAGCTATTAATTCCCAACGCCTTTCGTTATTAAAAGGGGAATAATGATTATATACTAAAATCATATATTTTTAAAAATACATAATATGTATGTACATTTAGTTTATACATTATAAAAAATGTATACCATGTTCATTTTGCATGTTTATGAAGAGAGATAATATATACTTGGAGAGACTCCAACTTATACATAATACAAAGTTGCTCTCATCTCACCCACCCCCTTCTCTAGATCGCTCTTATAATTTGACTGTAACATATATAAATGTATATGTATATGAAGATATACATTATTATACAATCACTTAAAAGACACACATTTCAATATATTAATATATACATCATTATAAACATTAAAATATCTTTATTACGACCACGGTTAAAGTATTTTTAATTTCTTAAAGCAAGGGGACAGAAAAACAGAAAGCTTAGTCAGTTTTCTGTTTTACTTTCACATTGCTGTAAGCAGTCTTGTGTGTTAAACACCTGATAGGTAATACCAAAGTAAGGTCGTTATTGAGAGGTTTTACTGTAATTACTTAATCGAATGTTGTTCAGAAAACGAATATCATTATATTTTACTTTTTACAATTAGATAAGTATAACAGATTTAAATAAGCCATAAACAAATAACTCACCGAGACTAACATCATACTCAGGATTCAAACATGACATGGTTTTTGAAAATTATCTTGATAAAATACACGAAAAGAAATATAGAATAGCATTAACGAGGTTTAGAATATCGTCACATCAATTAAGAATCGAAATAGGTCGATTTGAACATTTACCAAGACAGGAAAGAAAATGTATATATTGTAACATGAATATTGTAGAGAATGAGTACCATTTTGCCCTAGTTTGTCCTTTTTACAATGACTTGAGAAAAAAGTACTTAAAACCCAGATATTGTAAATGGCCAACTTTAACAAAATTTAAACAATTAATTGAAAGTAAAAGCAGAAATACTCTTTTGAATTTATCAAAATATGCCTATTTTGCTAATAGATTAAGGGAATAACTTCGACTATTATGTTGTATGTACATTAATATGTTTCCATATACATTGTGTACACATCTTTTTGATCCATTTCATCTTAATTATGTTTAGAGAATATAGTAAATAGTGTAGTGCCAGATCGGACGACTATGGCAGTCGTCTGGTCTGGATGTGCACTATTTGCTACCAGTTGTTTCACTATTGAAATGTTTGACAAGAAAGACAATAACCAACACGTATTCAAAAAGCAGGGCCGGATCCAGACATTTTTTAGTGGGGGGGCACAGGTGGGGAGGGTATGGGAGGGGTATAACCCCTGCCATAGGTGGGGCTTCGGGGGGCCTCCCCCGGAATTTTTTTTAAACTTGCATAAGAAATGGTGCATTCTGAGGGCATTCTAAGAAGAAAGTTAACATCGATAGAATGATGTAAACACCCCCAATGGAACACCCAAAAAAGTGGTTTCATAAGAAAAAGAGATGATAACTTTTCCAGCGTTTCATTTATTCAAAACACAGGCCTTCAACTGAGCTCAATGCAAAAAGTAGGGAAAAAGTAGGAGTTTTTGAAGTGGAAAAGTAGGAAAAAGGAGGAATATGTTCAATAAAATAGTAGGAACTGTTTGATACAAAATTATCACATGGAGTCATCGTGCCCATATATTTTAAAACCCGCAATCTTGAGTTTAAGACATTCTCACCCAAAGCCATTTTAATCTTTGGTTATAATTTATTCAACAGACCGAAGATGCGATCCAACAGGTTTAGGGGGGTCCGGGGGTACTCCCCCTGGAAAATTTTGAAATCAAGCGCTTCATTTCCTGCATTCTGGGCCATACTGAGGGTGCTTGAAGACTTATTAGACAAAAAAGTAGGAAAAGTAGGTGGTTTGGTAGAAAAATAGGAAAAAGTAGGAAGGTGATCAAAAGTTGGAAAATAGTAGGAAAAAGTAGGAACGGTTGAAGGCCTGAAAACAGGTAAAATACTAACATAAATCTATGTAAAAAATCGACTCAAAATATTTTTTTATTTAATCATTCTATGGTGAAAGGTTGTCGTCCAGCCATTAATCTCTAACCCTACCCCTCCTATTCATATGCATACTATTACAAGGGGGTCCGGGGGCATGCCCCCTCCTCCCGCCCCCTGGAAAATTTATTCCCACATGATCAATGGTGCGTTCTGATGGGAGTTTTTTCGCATTCAAAATAGGTAAAATACTACATAAATCTATGTAAATATTCAATTCAAAATAACATATCAAAATAATACCTTTGACATATTGTTTTCTGGCCATTAACCTGAAACCTAATCCTACCCCTCTGATCATTGTTCACACTATCACTAAGGGGATCCGGGAGCATGCTCCCCGGGAATTTTTTAATTTCTAGATGGTCTCTGGTGTATTCTGGGGCGTTTGCACATTCAAAACAGTTACAATAATAATATAAATACAATAAATATATATAAATATTCTGCAACTAATATTGGGAAAATTATTGGAGGGGAAGGGGGCTGATCCTATATGCCTGAGTTAATTGGGTATTATTCATCATCTAGTTAGGCATTCAAAAATGCCTTGCTTTTTGTTACCCTTAAGTATTTTCATCAAATTTAATTGGATTAGCAGGCCTGTAGGATATACAATTTGGGGGCACAGACCTCAGGCATAGCTAGACCATTTGTGTATGTGCTGAATGCGTTCGCACATTCAAAACAGGTAAAGTACTTGCATAAATTTATGTAAAGATCTAGGTAACTTTTACTTACACATGTATTGGCAAAATTATTGGGGCATTTTTATTTTTTGGTTGGGGGAGGGGGGCACACCGTCGTGCCCCCATCATTGTTACTACGGGCCTGTGTCGGGTTCAAACACAGACCAGGCATACTGAGGATTTGAGGGGGCACAGGGGCAACTTTGGATTTACTGGCCTGTAGGATATGCAATTTGGGGGCACAGGCATTTCTATTTTTTTGGTTGGGGAGGGGGCACACTGTCATGCCCCCATCCTTGTTACTACGGGCCTGTGTCGGGTTCAAACACAGACCAGGCATACTGAGGATTTGAGGGGGACAGGGGCAATTTTGGATGGACTGGCCTGTAGGATATGCAATTTGGGGGCACAGGTATTTTTATTTTTTGGTTGGGGAGAGGGGCACAGGGGGCACACTGTCATGCCCCCAATCCTTGTTACTACGGGCCTGTGTCGGGTTCATACACAGACCAGGCATACTGAGGATTTGAGGGGGCACAGGGCAATTTTGGATTTACTGGCCTGTAGGATATGCAATTTGGGGGCACAGGCACAGCCATTTCTATTTTTTGGTTGGGGGAGGGGGCACAGGGGGCATACTGCTGTGCCCTCATCCTTGTTACTACGAGTCTGTGTTGGTTGGGGGGTTCAAACACAGACCAGGCATACTGAGGATTTGAGGGGGCACAGGAGCAATTTTGGATTTACTGGTCTGTAGGATATGCAATTTGGGGGCACAGGCACAGGCATTTCTATTTTTTTGGTTGGGGAGGGGGCACACTGTCATACCCCCATCCTTGTTACTACGGGCCTGTGTCGGGTTCAAACACAGACCAGGCATACTGAGGATTTGAGGGGGCACAGGGGCAATTTTGGATTTACTGGCCTGTAGGATATGCAATTTGGGGGCACAGGCATTTTTTGGTTGGGTGGGGGGGGGGGCACACTGTCATGCCCCCATCATTGTTATTATGGGCCTGTGTCGGGTTCAAACACAGACCAGGCATACTGATGATTTTTAGGGGGCACAGGGGCAATTTTGGATTTACTGGCCTGTAAGATATGCAATTTGGGGGCACAGGCATTTTTATTTTTTGGTTGGGGAGGGGGGCACACTGCCATGCCCCCAACAGGCATTTCTATTTATTTTGGTTGGGGAGGGGGCACACTGTCATACCCCCATCCTTGTTACTACGGGCTTGTGTCGGGTTCAAACACAGACCAGGCATACTGAGGATTTGATGGCCCGAGATAAGAGACACAAGCCATTGAAGCAGCTCCAGATAAGTTCAAGCAGGCCAGCTAAGGGATATGTGCCCCCGTGCCCCCAGTGGATCTGTGCCTGTAATGTCATATGCCAATGCGACCTTCATACCCAGCTAAATAATGAATATAAGAATCCAATAAAAAAAAAAAAATTTTAGCAAAAAAAATTCAGGCCAGCTGGGGGGGGGGGGGGGGGGGGGGGGGGGCACGTGCCCCCTGTGCCCCCCCCCCCCCCGGTAAATCCGTGCCTGATTTAAAGCCTATTGAAATCTAAACTGATTTGAAATGAGATAAATATTTAACATTTGAATGACGGTTGCATGAAAGAATCTCTATGTAAAATTCGACTCCAAATAACATAACTTTTTTGTCGAGCGTGTCCCGGCCATTCATCTCTAATTCTTAACCCGTCTGATATGTTTAAACCCTTACTCTAGAGGGGTCCGGGGGCATGCTCCCCCGGGAAATTTTTAATCCTAGATCGTCTCTGGTGCGTTCTGAGGGCGTTTCCCGCATTCAAAGACTATGTAAACATTTGACTCAAAAATAACATATTATTGATTCTAGGATAACGGGGTTTTTCTGACAGCTTTTCTTCAGGCCTTTGATCTCTACCCCTACCCCCTACGATTTTTATTGCATTATTTAACTTTTCAATTTTTCTATTTTTGAGGACAATGTGTACGCAGTTGCGTTTTTTTGCGTACAGGTAGCTACGCGCCTGGTAGCGTCAGTGAGATTCGTTCTTATTTCATGTCGTCAGTAGAACCGAGAAAAGCCTATATAAGTTAACTGGTCAGTGTTTTGTTCTTGTTTTAACTCGTCAGTAACATCGCCAGTATTTTACCCACACCCCACTAATCGTAACTTTCCGGGAAAAAACAAGCGTCTGAATGATCATGTCATGAATTCGCCGGAAAATCTGGTTTTTCGGCGGAGCTGACTGTTTTCTATTTAGACACACTTTAATATTTGGCCACACATTTCAACCAATAATATTTGATCAGAAATTTAGAATTTAAGAGCACCTGTTGAAACTGAATAGTCTGATTGGATAGTAGCCAGGGCTCCAGATAAGGGAATTGTTTCAAAACTTAAAATCTTTATTTGTGCATTAAACCCTGTGGTGTCACTATACATATGAATTGTCTCTTTAAGACAATCAAAATGAGTGGTAATACCATAGGGTTTGGTGCTAAAAGAGGTGAAAAAATGTGATTTGTTTAGTTTACTCACTCTTATCTGGAGCCCTGTAGGCTGGTTTATGTCCCATTACAGTTTTACATGATGTGGACTGTGGGTGTAACATTTAGAGATACAGGCTGTCTGTTTACTACACTAGGCCACAGAATTGACAAAATTATGCTATGATCTGAAATCTATTTATAGATATACAGAGGAAGCTAGGTGTTTCATAATTGTTTACAACCAATTTGTTTTAATTGTTAACTATTTGTACACATTTGCCATACATTAAAAGCAATATTTTATATATGAATAGCCTCAAGTGAGTTAAACACAATTGTGTTGTTTCATCATTATTTACAAGAGTGAAGTACAGTAGATTGTTGTATCTGTACATTTGTGTATGCTATAGTTTGTTTCAAGAAACTCTATGAATGGAACAATAGATTAATGTGAGGATATCCTACCAGTAGCTAGGATATGAGTTAAATTATTGTTTTGTTTTGCATTTCTGTACATGATAGTTTTGCATTTTAAATAAAAGTTACTGTTTCAATTGAATACTTGTATTTTTTGCTTTTCAATCCAAGATATATATTCTTTGAAAACCTCAATTTAATTCAATTTTGCACACCCATCTATATAGCCTTAGTTCAACCACTCATTCCGCCGAATATCTTTTTTAAAGATATTTTTTGTTCAGCTTAATTCTCAAATGCCCCTTTTAAGCGGTCCATCGATTCACCCCACAAAACCCAATAGACACCAATAGTAACCAACAGATACCAATAAAACCAAATATGAGTTAAATCTACTACATATAGGCATTTATATCAATTTATAAGTATTCTATTATGAGTTTATGGATATATTTAAGTTATATTTATCATTTGGTGTAAAAAAATCGACCAAATATACATTAATACCGATCATAACCATACCGCTCCAAATCGACTATTCACCCAACAAAACTTTTGAGATGTGGTAACGTCGCAAAACGAGTTGAATCTACTACATGTAGGCATTTATATCAATTTATAAGTATTCTATTATGAGTTTATGGATATATTTAAGTTAAATTTATCATTTGGAGTAAAAAAATCGACCAAATATACATTAATACCGATCATAACCATACCGCTCCAAATCGACTATTCACCCAACAAAACTTTTGAGATGTGGTCACTGTCGCAAAACGAGTTGAATCTACTACATGTAGGCATTTATATCAATTTATAAGTATTCTATTATGAGTTTATGGATATATTTAAGTTATTTTTATCATTTGGAGTAAAAAAATCGACCAAATATACATTAATACCGATCATAACCATACCGCTCCAAATCGACTATTCACCCAACAAAACTTTTGAGATGTGGTCACGTCGCAAAACGAGTTGAATCTACTACGTGTAGGCATTTATATCGATAAATGAGTATGATAATCAAGGTGTATGGTCATATTAAAGGTTTATGTATCATTTAATTTTAAAAAATCGATCATTTTATGCATTTATGGCAGTTATAACCCTAACGCTCAAAATCTGGAATTCACCCAACAAAACTTTTGTGATGTGGCCATGGTCGCAAAATGAGTTGAAGCTACCACATATAGGCATTTATATCGATACATTTATTAGAATCCAAGTTAGTTACTATATTAAACTATCAGGTACCTTATAATTAAAAAAACTCGACTATACATTCATTTATAACCGATATAGATCTACTGCTCCAATTATCACCCACTAAATGCGTTGCGATGCGGCGCGCTTACATGATATATCGGACTACGATTCCCACATTTATAAGCTTTTGTAATCACATAACGATGTTGCACACGTGCCGCTAATTGACTGTGCTTTAAGCTCGCTTAAAGACAATGACTGTAATTTGCCACATCATCTTATATAGCATATTCATGTATAAGTAGATGTGCCCAGGGCTCGGGACGGGGACCCTGCCTTCGTGAGCCCCATAATTTTGAATTTTTAAAAAAAGAGTTATTTAACAAATATAAGCCAAAACCATTTATATATATTGTCTAAAGAAGTCATATGAATATATTTAAATCTTGTGTTTAGCGGCCACTCAATGATTTGTGATTGACGTTTTAATGTATAGTCTCCGTAGTATTTCGATTATAATAAAATCGATATGTTTTAAAATTAAAATGTTAGAAATAAGCAGACGACAAAATATTAACATAAACTAATCCTGAAACTTTTTGTTAGTCATCAATACAGGTGATGACCAAATTTAACCAATTTAACAGGCTGCCGGCACACTTCTGTCATTAAGCTACCTATTAAACGAGAGTATATCCAATTAACGCTCACAGCATGACACTGTCCATTTGTGAATAGGGGATTAACGGTAGTCCTATTTGATTATTGACATCAGCAAATAACCCTTTGATATTCACACCAAATGCGGTGTATTTGTGAAAAGTATGTATACAGACCATTATGCCTTATAATTATATATATATATCTTTATTCAAGTCTCATCAAGGATACAGCATACATACAATTACTTAATAACTATATATACATGTCAATGACCCATGTCATTCAATTGTGAATTATAAGAGACTATCAACGTGTTATCAAAATGAACACATGCTAGGTAATAAAACAATACAATATTATTTACACTAATAAAACCGGAAATAATCACCATGGTTAAATGCAAATTTAATGCAAAATATCTATCACAGTTTATACATTGTTATATAGCAGACCTCTGCGTCTGTTTAAAATAAGAAAGCAGGATTTGGCAACAGTGCGTATTAAATTTTCATTAGAAAATATAAAAACAAACTTATCATTATCATTTTTTGAGCTAAAAAGAGTGTCAACTTCAGAAGCCTTGGTAAAAATATCATTTCTAATATCATTGTAAGTATCACACTTCATTATAACATGGAATTCATTTTCAACACAGTTCTTACAAAATGGACAAACTCTGAGTTCTTCAGCCAACCTTTCGAATCGACCCGTTTCTATGCGCAATGGAGCAACACCTGAGCGGAATTTGCTTAAAGATGACCTGTGTTTCGCTGGTAATATCATTTTAACATAATTTTCGGTTCCAAAATTTTGTTTAAAAAGTTTATAGGTTCTTAATTTGTTACCACCATTACCAGACCTAGATTGCTCTTTGTTAACGGTGTCACTCCATTGGCATTTAAAACGTTCTAGGGCCGCTCTTTTAGTATCATTCACTAATGCCTTTTTACAAATATTATTTTCTATACGTGTATACTTATTTAAATCATAACTCATTAGAATTCCAGATACTCTATAAAACCAGTTTTTACATGTTTGGGTAGCTTTTCCAGCACAATATTTGAAAACACGCTTATTCACTCTATTTTCTCCCATATTAACGCATCTTGCCCAGAAGGCACACACAGAGTTAAGTTGTCTAACTACAACAGGATCCCATCCCATATCTCCAATGACTGCTGCATTTGGTGTATATCTACCCGTACCAAGATAAAACCTCATTGCACGGTTAAGAACCGCGTCAATACACGAAAACGTTTTCGTACCCCAAATAGCAGCACCGTAACTAATAACTGGCCATACCATAGAATCAAAGAGTTTGGTAAAAACGTTATATGGCAGACCTCCAGCATTCTTATACTTGACTATTAACAGCCCCAACGCTCTACCAGCAGCTTGCGAAACAAATTTAGCCATTATATTATAGTCCATGTGTTCACTAAGGTGTAAACCAAGATATACATATTTATCACAAAGATTAACATTATCATTCCCGCAGCTGAATACAGAAGCAGTACGGTTCACTGATGGTGGTCTAAAATGTACAACATTACTTTTCTGACAGTTTATATTCAACTTATTGACCTTACTCCACTCAGATAACGCATCCAAGAGACGTTGTAAATCATTTTCATTTTCAGTGAGTAAGACTACATCATCAGCGTACATTAAAATACAAAGTTTCTCTCCGTTACCAATATCAATACCAATTCCCAAACCCTTTGCCAAAGTGGCAAGGTCGTCAATAAAACAATTAGAAATGTTCGGAGAAACACAACAACCCTGTCTTAACCCGACTGCAACATCGAACCACTCAGTGCACATGTTATTTACCCTAACACAAGATTTAACAGAAGTATATAAAGATTTAACTGCATTCAACATTTTCCCTTTCAAGCCCATGGCATAAAGTTTGTTCCATAGTATATCACGATCAATCGAGTCATAAGCTTTCTTAAAGTCGATAAAGGCCGCAAAAGTAGACTGCTTCTTTTTTATTCTGGTTTCAACAATTGATGTTAAAGTAGATAGATGGTCAATAGTACTTCTCTTAGTTCTAAATCCATTCTGCTCAACGTTTAATATACTTTCTGACTCGATCCATCGTGATATTCTATTATTTAAAACAGTGCAGTATAATTTGTACATGACTGGAGCTAAAGTAATACCTCGGTAACTAAGTGGGTCCCGGGGGTCTGTGGTTCCAGACTTGGGTATAGGGTTAATTACTCCCTTACCCCATTATATTAATATGTAAAAACGAATAATATTTATAATTTAGTTGAAATAAGTTTTATAACTTTATTAACAGTATTACCGTTAGGCCTAAAAGCCCATGATGAAAATACATAAACAAATATGCGCGTGAAATATACATTTTAAAAAATCGGAAGCAATTTGTCAGGTCAGATTTTAAATGCGCCTTTATTTTGAAATTGATTATTTGTCTGTTATGATTGAGTGGTCGATATACCCAAGATTTATATTCTGTTTTAATTACAGATCATGAAGAAAGAACCTGGAAAAAAGCATGGACACAGTTAAGAAGAGATGACATATGAAATGAATACTAAATATACTATATAACTATATTTCTATAGATTTATTGAATATGATACAGTTAAGAAGGAATGACATATGAAATGAAGACTGAATATACGATATAACTATTGCTGTAGCTTTATCAAATATGTTACATGTATGCATTTTAAAAAAACATAAAGAACTTGTTGCTTTCTACCCTGTTTAGAATAAGGATTACATTTAAGTACAGTTTAACTTCGATACCTCGAACTCGGTTCGGTCGAACATATGGCTAAGATAAATCCGGGTAGTTCGAATTACGCGAATTCGAGATATAATGTTAGACTGAACAAAATGAACAAACTAATTGCTATAATAAAGGTGATTACATCCAATTAACGCTCCCAGCATGACACTGTCCACGTGTTCAATGGGATTAACGGTAGTCTGATTGGATTAACGAAAATCTGATTGGTCATTGGTATCATCTAATTAACCGTTTGATCTTTCGGGTACGTTGTTGATTTTAGGAATAGTCTGTATCCAGACTATAAATATTAATTTGACTATTGACTTCGCTGATCCCGTTCTGCTTAACACTATCTTTTACACTCGTTTGTTCACTTGAACAATACACACTTTATAAATCTAAACATATTCTGTAGACAACCTTCTCAGACCAAGCGATATAGTTCTTCTTTTTTAATTAATTAAAGGTACGATTCTTACAGTCACTCGTGAAACTACTACACAGATCTCATCGGATCAGCATCCAAATTGTTTTTGGTAACCATTAAGATTCTACTAGATACAACTAATGATAAAATCATGCGACAATAATTATTTATAAATACCAAAACGGCCATGTCTACATAGCCACAATACTTTGGCTTGTAGTATGCATCTTGATCACACATGATCTTGGCGGTACATCAAAGGCACACTTCTATCAGCGGGTGGTGTTATTGTTAATCCAATTATCAATAAAGCACAGCTCGTTAAAGGTGATAAACTGTGGCAGTTAGCTATTGATATAGTGTGAAACACTGTTTGATTAACTTTTAAGTAACAGGAGGTACCCTGATTATCATTTTTTTTTTAATTTATGCATGTAATTACAATACAATGAAATATAATTACATGGCTACATGTAGTAGCTTCAACTCTTTCATCGTCCAGGTCCACATAGCACAACTTTTGTTGGGTGAATTCCAGATTTGGAGCGTATAGTTATAGCTGATTTTAACTGAATAATTAATGATTGATTTTTAGCTAAATGATACATAAAATTTCAATATAGTAATAAACTTTGAAACTTATGGCCACAAACTCTAATTATAATATATATACATATGCCTAAATGTAGTAGATTCAACTCGTTTTGCGTCGGAACCACATCTCAAAAGTTTTGTTGGGTGAATTCCAGATTTGCTTGCATGGCCACTTCTCAAAAGTTTTGTTGGGTGAATAGTCGATTTGGAGCGGTATGGTTATGATCGGTATTAATGTATATTTGGTCGATTTTTTTACTCCAAATGATAAATATAACTTAAATATATCCATAAACTCATAATAGAATACTTATAAATTGATATAAATGCCTACATGTAGTAGATTCAACTCGTTTTGCGACGTGACCACATCTCAAAAGTTTTGTTGGGTGAATAGTCGATTTGGAGCGGTATGGTTATGATCGGTATTAATGTATATTAATAATTTGGTCGATTTTTTTACTCCAAATGATAAATATAACTTAAATATATCCATAAACTCATAATATAATACTTATAAATTGATATAAATGCCTATATGTAGTAGATTTAACTCATATTTGGTTTTATTGGTATCTGTTGGTTACTATTGGTGTCTATTGGGTTTTGTGGGGTGAATCGACGGACCCCTTTTAAGGGTTTCGGGGAAAAAGACAGGATATTGCCAGTGAGACTGTTATTCAGGCCGATTTTGCCGTTTATTTCGTTCAGATACACCGTGGACATTATTTGATTAATATTTTAAAAGCCATCGAAGCGATTCTGAGTTTACAATCTATCAATTGCATGAATTGGGTCACTCGAGGATACATTCACCTGTGGACTACGCAAGTAAAGGCCATTGTTGTATTTTTACTCGAAATTCAAGGACGATAATCGCCTTGTTGTTGTTGTTGTTGTTGTAGTTGTATATTTCTCCGTTGACTTGTCGGAGCACCGTTCAATTTTATTTGAACGTGTAATTGGCGAGTTTTATTGTCTTGTAGGCACACTTTGTCTTGATTTCACTTTGGTTCACTTGACTCTATTTATCGGTGATATTCTATCACACCATATATGTCTATTTAACCGCACTTGCCACTTCTTAAGGTAAATATTGCATAAAGCACTTCCTTTGTTGTATAGCTATTCTAATTATTATTACAGTGAGCATTAAGGTTGAGAATCAGCAGCCTAAATTTTGCTGACATTTTGAGATTCTGTTATGATACAGAGAAGATCTAGATTATGTGTTATCCATAATGGTGACAGATACCCCCACTATTAGCACCAGAATCCAGTCTTCTACCCGTTCCTTCACCTGCTATTAAAAGCAATCTTCCCTATCCAATTGTTTGGAGAGAGGCACAACCTGAAGAGTGGAGACCGCGAGGCAGGGGTATTTTGTTACTTCCGCCTCACAGCCTCCCCCCTGCAGGCCCGTACCTCATCTCAGGATTCACAACGGAAAAGCTCGTTCCATTGTGGCTCTTCTGGGGAATGGGTCGAGATGCTATAATGCTTAATGGTGCAGAAACGGGAGAAAGTACATGACCTCCTCCATGGAGGTCATATTGGAATCTGATGGGAAACAACATGTGTTTCATCGTATCAGGGGTGAAATTTTGTTGAATTATGTAGGTATAACACCTCTGAAGATCTCAGAAAAAGGGGCGCCTAAATTGTTTTGAAACACAGGATTAACTAAAAGGATGATTTTGACCAACTTATCCATAATTTGGTCATAGATGTAACTATCTGCTGAGTAGATAAGCTGTTACCGTGAACTGACATGGTGTTTCCTAGATGCCTTCCAATACTTTGTTTTAGAGGGCATGGCTGGTGTGTATGTATATATAAATGAGATCATAGGTATGTATGAGCTAGATCGGCAATGAGAATTACAAGACTAGACTAAACTAAACTACTCTAGATACATTCATTATTCTACTATAATTAAATGACTCTGTTCATTAATCCGTACCCTCACAAGCCCCCCTGTAGCCGTCCAATTCCACGTATTTATTTTCATGCAACATGGCTCCAATCAGGATGAATGTGGAGGAGAAGGCACCTTTGGAGTTTTCACCTTCACATTCTTCCCTCTTTAGGCCAGTGTACATGCTGAAGAACCATCCTTGGTAGTCCAAGGGTGGCTCTTGAGATGTGGAGGGGACGCCACAGAAGGCATTGCTGTGGGGGGAAGGGTTAGCAATTGTCTCAGCTATGGAGACGTTCTAGGGGTCATGAAGTTTTAAGGACACTGTTATATGCAAGTGTCGTATGGTTTAAATCATGTATAATGGTTTCATATATACCTGGATACATGACAAGATTCGAATACACAAAACCTATCCCACACCCTTCAAGCTTATAATATATATTCTTCTCTTCATTTCTTTTTAGAAAAATAGCTTGAGCAGGGTGAATGTGCTGCTGAAATCGCCATTTGGGTTTTCGGCGTCACATTCTACCTCCATCAAGCCCTTATTAGAGACCATCGCTGGTTAACACTACCAGCAAAAGACTCTACAGATTCAAAAGGATGCTGCTTGGAGTTTGTGGGGGAGGGATGGAGATTATATACATTATCTTATTTACAGTTATATATGCTTATACAGGTTTCTCGGTTATAGGGGTTGGGGATATATAGTACATAGCATTATATTTGGCAATGGATCTAAGTGGTTTCTAATCAGGTTGTGCAAGTTTCCTATTTCTTGTATGGTGAAGTTTTGAGATCAATTCTCTGGAGAGAAGCTCAGTTGTTTCCCTATCACTATTGGAGGGTGGAGTGTCTTTACAGACGACAGGGTGTGTGCAATCCAGTCTAAGATGTGTGAGTAGGTCTGGCCTGTTTGAAACGGCCACCTGTTGGAGGATGCTCGACTGAAGCCTAGAGCTCAACCTCTCCAAGAAGGGGTTCCTGATGTGTTTTGTTGATTCGCAACTGGAGAGAAAGTGTTCCCTGGTTTCAGGTGCTTTCTTGCATAGTCTGCATAATGGGTCCACTGCATACTGATTAAAAACTGCTCGGTTGGATTGTAAGGTGTAAGAGCCTGTTATGAGGCGAGCCTTTATCTCCGCTCTTTTTGCATCTTCTACACTGGCCCTAACCGTGGAATACATATGATGTGGCTTGCCAACTTTCACCGCTTGTGGGTTTAGGTATTTCAACGATGGCATCTCCGATATTGTTTCTTTCCAGCTTGACTCAATTCTCGTGTCAACTGCCTCAGTCAACATCGTCTTCCAGTTCTCTGCTTCCGGTGGGTTTTTTATAAGTGAATATGCACTTGGGAGGTTGTACTGTAAAAGAAGGCACCTGACTCTGGAGAAAAAGCTTCCGTTTTGTATTGTTTTTACCGCTAGTTGTCTCTCTGCAATCTTATACAGGACTGAGTTTTTTGAGATGATGATTTTGTAAAATAGGTTCATTGTAGACTTGTGGATATGTGCCGATACTGGCAATATGCCCATTAAGGCTTCAGCTGCTACATTGGATGCTCGGTTAGGCAGATGTTGTATCTGTTTTAGGGATTTTCGCTGGAAATTATCAAGTTTCCTGAGATCGGTTGCTGTGAATGGTATTGTTTCGATTCCGAAGATGAATCTTGGTATGACATAAATGTTCCAAATATGTGCTTTACTGGCTTGGTTCAGTCCATTTCTGCCATGTAATCCTGCTCCAAGAAGGGAGTACGCCGTTCTCCTCCCCAGGTTTATTTTGTCCTCAACATCCAATTTGCCTCTGGTGTTGCGTTTTATACCTAGGTGGGTGGTGGTATCATCCATTGGGATGGTGACTCCCTCGAGTAACAGATGTTTTGGGGTACTGTTTGACTTTTGGTTATGGACTATACACGAGCTTTTTGAAGCATTGATGTCATATCTATGATCACGGCTGAATGTTTCTACCGTCTTCAGCATCAGTATTGTTTCCCAGGTGGAGTATGACAGAAGTGCTAGGTCATCTGCACAGGTGGTATGCGGAACATTGATGTTTCCTATCTTAGCCCCCTGGTAGATATTTTCTAGTTTAAGTAATAGTGGGTTATTGTATCTCTTGTAGTGTTCAGTGGACAGAACTCCTCCTTGTCTCACTCCTTGGTTGATATTGAAGGGTTCGGACTTTTCTCCTTGCCACTTGACTGTAGATTGCATTCCATTGTACATGTCTTTTAGTAAATTCCAATCTGCCTTGGGTATTCCATCCAATAGCAGGTTTCGTAGGAGAATGTCGTGGTTTACTACATCAAATGCTTTTCTGGTATCCAGGGTGATCAATATCAGTTCTTTGTTGGTCGCCTTTGCTTCCACAATGCACTCTGATACAAGTAGGGCTGACATGGTGGAGGAAGTTCCTTTGGTAAATCCCGTTTGTAGAATAGATTGTGTCAACTGGAGGGTTGAAAGATGTCTCTGATTCAGGATGTGTTCCATTATCTTAAGAAGGACCGGGGTGACGGTGATCCCTCTGTAGTTGTCTGGGTTCTGTGCATCTCCTTTCTTATAGATTGGAGTGATTGTTCCCATTTTAAGCATTGGTGGGATTTCTTTTTGGGAGAAGATGCAATTGACAATTGCGGTAACATAGGTTGTAAGTGGATGGCCGCCGTTCTTGAAGTGTTCAGCAGTGAGACCTCTGTGGTCCGGCGCTTTATTATTGTTGAGTTGAAATATGGCCTTGGTTGTTTCTTCCACGGTTGCTGGAGAAATTTCACGTTTGGATGTTTGTAGATAAAGTTCCGTGCATTGTATGTCTGACCTAGTTTTTTCGGGGAAGTCATCATTATATATATCTTTATGTACTGGTTGTCCCAAAGCTTCGAAATGTGTCGCCCATCCTTGTCTGATCTCTTCTGGGAGGGTGAGCTTACAATTATTGACTTGCAGATATCCGGTTTCTGTCTGGTTTTGGCTTCTCTGTGCCTTAATAAGTTTGTAGAAAGTGTCACATTTGTTACTGTGAGCATTCATGATGTCGTCCAGTTTCTCTTGTCTGGATTTGGCAGCTGCCTTGCGTTGTGTTTTCCTAAGGTTTCTTTTTGCTTTTGTCATTTTTTCTTTTGGTGCAGACTTCGGGTCAGACGGGCATCCTTCTTCCTTCCATGACCACCATGCTTGTTTGCTTAGTTTCGAGGCAAGGAGTATTTCTTGACCTTTTGGTTTGTTGATGTACTTTTTCCTTCTCTTCTTATCTGGTGTATAGCCAGGTATGCTGTCAGAGGTGCTCTTCTTAAGAATATCCTCCAGTTCTAAGATGGCAGCATTTGGGTTGTTCTTTATGTCTTGCGTTTTGTTAATCTGTTCATGGATGCTTTCTTTGAAGCGCCTTTTGTCACATTTTTTCCAGTTTGGTCTTGGCATGGACATAGGATGTGCCTTTTTTGTCTTTTCATTTTCAAGGAATATCTCTGTGTAGACTGTTTCATGATCCGAGACGTTGTCAGAGCTTGAGCTGTCAACCGATACATGGTTAGAAATGTGAACAGCTGCCTCGTTTTTCAGAATGTAGTCTATTTCTGCAATAGAGTTCCCATTTGCATGAGTGAAGGTGGCTTTTCCTTCTTGTTGGCAAAACAGGTTGAATCTGGATACAAACTCGATCAGGATTCTGTCTCGATCGTTTGGCGGACTTCTTGAAAGGGACGCATTGAAGTCCCCGCATATAAAAGTGGCTCTAGTTGGTGAATATTTTTCCATCAGTTCGTCCAGTTCCTGAATCGTTGCTTCATAGTCGTCTCTCGACTTATTTCCCCTGCATGGCATGTATACACAAATGATGCACACACTGGGGTTTGTGTCTAGTAATAATATAACTGTTCTGTCGCTTCCTTCATTAGTAGGAGTGGTTTTTATATTCCAGTCAGTCCTGTATAAGATTGCAGATCCTCCGTAGCCCCTTGGTATTTGTAAGGGACTTATGGGGTCATTGCTGTCGACTGCTTTTGCATGATGTGTGAAATTTTTATTAAGTTCTCCAAGTCTGTTCAGCTGAAACTGGAAAAGCCAGTGTTCTTGTATACAACAGATGTCTCCATTCTGTAAGAGGTTTGACATGTAGATTTCGTTTGAAACTACGTTTTTTATGTTGGTAGTTGATAATTTTATTCTCTTGTTATGCAGAGTCGTGGCACTTGTATGCTGATCTGTTCTGAGGCTCGGCCTTGTCCTAAAAAAGGTTGTGTTTTTGGGGCCTCATATGGGATAGACTCCGCTACGTTCGGGTCTTCACTTCTTCTTGGTGGGGCATTCTGTTCGGGTCTATGGTTCGATTTGTGTTCTTGCTGATCATCTACGTCATCCCTGGTACCTGACGGACCTTGATTTTCTGTCAGATACCCGGCATGGTCACTAGATATGTTATGCTTCGGATGCTGTGGTAGTTGTAGTGTACCACATGCTGTTTTAGGTTTTCCGGGGTTTCCTGTACTTTTCATGATTGACATGTCTGTATTTTCGGCGCTTGGCGTCTCTTTGTCTGTTTTTTCAGCAGTTGAGAGGGTGGGATGATCTGGGCTGTTTGATAATCTGGTATTAGTTATGTCCGAGAGGTTGGATATCTCAATTACTGGTTCATTTTGAGATGATGAATTATGATGAATTCTATTGTCCAGGGGTTGACTATTAGACTGTTCATGGACAAGAGCATCTATGTTCACTTGAGCATCCTGTTCAGCAAATCTCACTTTTCTTGGTGTAGAGTGGTATTCTCCTGGCAATTTATTGTTTGCTCTCATCCTTGGTGGAGGACTGTATAGTTGCCTATTCGGAGAAAAGTATGGTCTCCTGCTTTGACTAGTTTTGTTCTTTTCCGCACATTTGGGCCTGTTCCAGCGCCCTTGATTGGATTTTTGGCTCATGTGCTGCTGGTTATGATAAGGGGGGTGAAGTTTTTGTGAATAGTTAGATTGAGCATATCTGGGTGTTGGATGGCGAGATCTTTCTGCTTCATGGGTGGGGTAATGCATGGGGATAGGGGTGTTGTTTCCCTGTTGGTAATGCTGACTTGGCTGACATGGTGGGTTGTGCATGCGCAGAGCGGAACTGTGTTTATCGGTGTATAGACCGCCAGTGCGACGTATTTCACGTGTAGCTCTGAGAATGGCGGAACCAGATCTAAAAAAAAGAAAACTAGAATATGACCCAATTTTCGACGAATTCAGAAAAAACACTGATAAAATGAGCATATTGAGAACAGAATGCAATATTATACAATTGGGTTACAGTGATATGACTGTCCGTTTGCTGAAAGTACGAGAAACAAACGCACGTTCCAGTGTCGGTTTCACACATGCAACTTGTGATGTATCAAGCTATAAGGAGGACAAGCATACAGTTGTATATTCCATTGGAACTATTTTTTCAGATGGCATTAAAACTTTGAAGATGTATTTAATGGATGATGATAAGTACTGTTTACCAAAAGACAGTAAACCTAGGGCAGCTTTGGCCAAACTCCTTAAATTCATCTCTTATGGTAAGTAGGTGTTGACTTATCTTATAATCCATAGGCAGTTGACAGGAAATCAATATAAATGAGTGAATATTAATATGCTTCCGGACGCTATCTTTATCGAGTAAATTGTAGACTGCTTATAGCTCCATATGGGTCCATGCATATAAAACATTTGAGTTGAGACTGAGAACGTTCTCAAGCTTTTGATTGGTCAGATTGGAGCCAAAGGAATTGATAGGGCCTCAGTGACCGAGTGGTTACGGTCACTGTGACTAACAATCACTCAGCTCCTCACGGAATGTTTCTGTTTATTTGACCGAGATTATCCCCTCTGGCAAGAACTAAAAAAAGGCAGGTTGGTGGTTTTGATCCCATCTGGCGATCTGCTGCTTAGCATCAAATAAGATAAGCCAAGATCATCTTCCTGAAATCATCATCAACTCATCTCTCATTATTGATTGGCGCAGGGATCAAATTTATCTTAGTTTGCCACTTGCAAAAAAATGCAAGTGCCATCAATTGTTACTGGCTAAATCCATTTATAGTACTGGCAAATTTGAAAAACTTGTTATAATGCTTAACTTTTAACACGAAGTAATAACATTGCTGTTATTACTTCGTACTTTTAAGTAAAAATTAAAATAACAAATTTCAGATTGCTATACTTGATTAATCTTTTTAATAAGCATTTGCCACAATTTGATTCTTATTAGTATCTTAAATATTACACAGGGCCGCGACACGATTGCTTTTTTAGAGAAAAAAATCGTCAGAAAGTATATATAGAGACAAGGGATACAACTGATTTTCAGTATATTCTCACCCCATCTCGACAAAACCGGGCATGTCATGAATAAATATTGATGAAACGACACCCTTTTTGCATTTCTGTCTAGCTAATATGATACCCTTCCATAAAAACATAACATAAAACCAACTGTAAGCATACAATTTTAACAGTAACTGCGTCCACTCATTGAAATCACCGATTTTCGGAAAACGGGACAGGTGTTCGTTCATAGCCAACACAGCATTAGACACCTCTGTACGCTTGTTTAGGCGGTATTTTCGAGCATTACAGTAATACAGTTCCATAGATATCAATTTTGACACATATAAAAGCTGATTTGTACTCAAATCATTGCCATATCATCAACAAATTAGCATGTTTTCATCGGCAGTAAAGTTATTCTTGTACATGTAAGCTTTTTTGGTACGGCAATGATTTAAGAAGAAATCAGCTTTGATCGGTGTCAAAAATGTATATCTATGCAACTGCATGACTGTCATGTTCGATATTACCGCCTAAACAAGCGTGCAGTAGTGGCCAATGACTGTAATGCTCGAAAATACCGCCTAAACAAGCGTACAGTAGTGGCCAATGCTGTGTTAGCTATGAACGAACACCTGTCCCGTTTTCCGAAAATCGATGATTTCAGTGAGTGGACGCAGTTACTGTTAAAATTGCATGCTTACAGTTGTTTTTATGTTATGTTTTTATGGAAGGGTATCATATTAGCTAGACAGAAATGCAAAAAGGGTGTCGTTTCATCAATATTTATTCATGATATGCCCGGTTTTGTCGAGGTGGGGTGAGAATATACTGACAATCAGTTGTATCCCTTGTCTCTATATATACTTTCTGACGATTTTTTTCTCTAAAAAAGCAATCGTGTCGCGGCCCTGTGAAATATTATGCCGTAACATTTAGTTTGTTAAAGAAAGCACTACTTGGAAATAAGTTGAAGAATCGTTATGATTATTTATTTACCAAATGAAGTTGATCACACATTCAATCCTATCATTTCCAAACAGTGCATCCTCATTCAACCCTTCAACAATTCATTACCAAGTTATTTGAAGGACATTACTAATGAAAAGCAGTTTAAGTCAAAACTAAAGACATACTTGTTTCAACAGTTTAACGCTTAGATTGTGTTGTGTAAATAGCTGTGCCAAATAGACTACACTCAAGAGTGACTATACCAATGTCTTTAAAATCATTTGTATAATATGAATGTATTTGTAGTAGTACATGTCTTTAACATTATTGCTAGATTATTTAGAAGTTTGTGAATGTTTTATGTGATTTTTTTTCTTTTCTGATATTGTACAGCGCAACCGAATATTTTATACACTTTTGCGCTATATAAATGCTTTGTATTTGTATTTTGTATTTCAGTATTTCGTTTAATGGACGAAGTTATCATGTTTGCAACTTTGCAGACGCTATGAATATCATTAAAAATCTTGTATTATTGTAGTCCAAATAATATAGACGCACGGTGAATCTAGCGTCTAAACCCACAAGCGAATTTACAGAGTGCAAAATTTTAAACCAAAAATAATAAATGCCTTTCACTGGAAATGACGTAAACTTCAAAAACCAAAAAAATAATAACATTTGTCGGAAAAAAATAGTATTAAATACCCTTATTCTGTGTTAAATCCCACTCTTCCACTTCGAAGCGTGTTATCTGTCATACTTCGGCCATACTTGTGTACATGTATGTTGGTTATATCAATCAACAGGAATTGTTGCAAAAAAAATTAAACGAAATATTTTTTTATTTTTTTTTATCCGCGATGTAGTATTGATGGTAGTCTGAAAGCTGTAAAAACAAATATCTATACAAGTGTAAATAGTTTGGATTAATTTATACAGCCATGTGTTATATAGCCTGACCTGGATCGAAAACGTTTGCTAATGTGGTCGTCTTTATGGAGATACCGAGACAATAAATAAGATAAACATGATGTGTGTTAATATATGTCTATGTGAAAGTCAGCAATTTCAGCAAGCACACGTAGATCTATTTATATCTGATTATACGCACGATATAGATCTACGTTTTCAAGAAACCTATTGTTTGAAGTATTTATAGTTAAAATAAGACATTTCGGTCACTCAGTGTCCGTTGTTATCCGTTGATCCAGCGTCATGGTAACATTTATATTATGACGTCATCAAATGATGTCATGAGCGCCACAACGTCATGCTTTATCCTCCTTAAGTTAATGTTACAGCCAAAAGGTCTGTAAGTTCTCAGCTTCCAAATCCAATCAGTTTCATGGATCTGTCTTTCAGTTCTACATGCATTGAACATTTTTCAAAACAACAAATCTTACATCATCTCTACTATGACCACCGATTCCAAAATGTCTGTTTATTGGCTTCTCTCTCAGGGCTCCAGATAAGAGGGGGGTAAATTGAACAAATCCAACAATTTCTCAGTCATTTTACCACCAAATCCTATGGTGTTACTACTCATTAGAATCGTCTCGAAGAGACGATTCTAATGAGTAGTGACACCATAGGGTTTAATTGAGAAATAAAGATTTTAGTTTTTGAAATACCCTCCTTATCTGGAGCCCTGCTCTCTCATGTCTTACATCACTCAAATGTTCTTTCATTCTCTCCCGAATTTCTCTCTCAATCTTGCCCACATACGAGGGGTGTTCAAAAAATACGCGGACAGATGCTGCCATTCCCTCAGTTTTTGTCTGAGCGGCGCGAAACTTGCACATAATGATGCCCAAAGAATTCTGTACCCGGAGTTTAACTTTGCCGACATTATCTTTACGCATGATAAATGTATGGTTGTTATGGTAACGTCACCTCGTAACACCCGGCCCAAAATGTAACAAAACACAAACTTGTGCCGCTCCGAAAATGACGTGTATCATTTGCGTCTGATCCAATATTGTCTCCAAAATCTTAGCACAGTATGGCGCCAGATCTTGACACGACGTCAGTGACGTCACATCAACGTCTGACGTCATTTGAGCGTTAGCGGCCATTTTGTTTATACAAGGTTCATCAAAATGAGCATCGAACAGAGAAAGGCGGTTAAAGTCTGTGTTCTCAATGCAAAAAACAGAAAAGAAACTATGGAAATGTTGGTCAAGGCATACGGTGATGCTGCAATGAAGAGAACGGCATTGCATAAGTGATACTTGAGGTATGAAGAGGGATAGGGAAGTGTGATGGACGAACAACGCACCAAACTGACAACGTCAATAACGTCGCAGAACATTCCGGAAATCAAAGGGCTCCTGGATAAAGACAGACGTATCACGGTTAGAGAAGTTAGCCTGCGGGTAGACTGTAGTGTTGGGACAATACATACTGTAGTTCATGACAGTTTAAATATGAGGAGGTTATACGCGAGATAGATCCCTAAAATGCTGTCGGAGTGTCAGAAAGCTAAAAGGGTGGAGTCGTCAACGTGACGTTGGATGACGTTGGGCCGGGTGTGACGACCCAACGTTACCATAACAACAGACGTTTGATCATGCTTAAAGTCAATTATATCAAATTTTCACTGGAAATACAGAATTCTCTGGGCATCATTATGTGCAAGTTTCGCGCCGTTCAGACAAAATCTGAGGAAATGGCAGCATCTGTCCGCGTATTTTTTGAACACCCCTCGTACACCATCCTATCGCATTTGTTGCATTTTGTTGCATATATACTACATTGTGTTCTCTACAGTTAATATTAGTAGATCCATTGTAAACTGTTTGCCCATTTGTGTCTCTAAAACTTGTCGACGTTTCAAGAATGGTCAGTGTGTCACATAGGTTCTTATCCCACCTGAATGCTACAACTGGCAGTAGTTGAAATACTTCTTTAAGTCGATCAGATTGGTGCAAAATTTTCAAATGCTTTTTCACAATTTCATGTATATTGGGAAGTAAATTCGAGTATGTCAAAACTAAAGGGACCCTGTTCATTTTTAGCTCACCTGAGCCTAAGGCTCAGGATGAGCTATTGTGATCCCATTCCGTCCGTCGTCCGGTGTCTGGCGTCTGTCGTCCGTCGTCCGTTCACATTTTCAAACAACATCTCCACAGAAACCACTGAGCCGATTTCAACCAAACTTTGTCAGAAGCATCAGTGACAAGGGGGAACGAAATCTTGTTCAAAGATTTTGGCTAGAGTTATTCCCCTTGCTGTGGGACCAGATTTTCTAACATGACCCTATAGGCAACTTTTAATGCATAAGAAAATCTTAAAAAATCTTCTTCTCAGAAACCCAAAGGCCCAGACCTTTGATATTTGGTATGTATCATTACCTAATGATCTTCTACCAAGATTGTTCAAAGTTTGACCCTGGGGCCAAAAATGGCCCCGCCCTGGGGCTTATCAGTTTTTCTTAGGAAAACCTTTAAAAATCTTCTCCTCAGAAACTGTATGGCCTAGATCATTAATATTTGGCATGTAGCTTTGCCATATGGTCCTCTATCAAGATTGTTCAAATTATGACCCCCGGGTCAAAATTGGCCCCGCCCCGGGGCTTATCAGTTTTACATAGACTTATATAGGAAAACCTTTAAAAATCTTCTTCTCTGAAACTGTAAGGCCCAGATCTTTAATATTTGACATATAGCTTTGCCTTGTGGTCCTCTACCAAGATTGTTCAAATTATGACCCCCGGGCCAAAAATGGCCCGCCCTCGGGCTTATCAGTTTTTCATAGGAAAACCTTTAAAAATCTTCTCCTCAGAAACTGTAAGGCCTAGATCATTAATATTTTGCATGTAGCTTTGCCATATGGTCCTCTACCAAGATTGTTCAAATTATGACCCCCGGGTCAAAATTGGCCCCGCCCCGGGGCTTATCAGTTTTACAAAGACTTATATAGGAAAACCTTTAAAAATCTTCTTCTCTGAAACTGTAAGGCCCAGATCTTTAATATTTGACATATAGCTTTGCCTTGTGGTCCTCTACCAAGATTGTTCAAATTATGACCCCCTGGCCAAAAATAGCCCCGCCCTAGGGCTTATCAGTTTTTCATAGGAAAACCTTTAAAAATCTTCTTCTTTGAAACTGTAAGGCCTAGATCATTAATATTTTGCATGTAGCTTTGCCATATGGTCCTCTACCAAGATTGTTCAAATTATGACCCCCGGGTCAAAATTGGCCCCGCTCCGGGGCTTATCAGTTTTACATAAACTTATATAGGTAAACCTTTAAAAATCTTCTCTGAAATCGTAAGGCCAAGATCATTTATATTTGACATGTAGCTTTGCCCTATGGTACTCTACCAAGATTGTTCAAATTATGACCCCTTGATCAAATTTGGCCCCGCCCCGGGGCTTATCAGTTTTACATAGACTTATATAGGAAAACCTTTAAAAAATCTTCTACTCTGAAACTGTAAGGCCAAGATTCTTAATATTTGACATATAGCTTTGCCTTGTGGTTCTCTACCAAGTGTGTTCAAATCATGACCCCCGGGCCAAAATTGGCCCCACCCAGGGGCTTATCAGTTTTTATAGGAAAACCTTTAAAAATCTTCTTCTCTTAAACCGTTAAGGCCCAGATCATGAATATCTGACATGTAGCTTCGCATTGTGGTCCTCTACCAAGATCAAATTATGGCAACTGGGTCATAGCTATATCAAAATGTTGTCTTGCCCAGTCAGATTCTATGGTACAGTGTCCTCAGGTGAGCGAAATGTGACCCTCTGGGTCTCTTGTTAGCTCACCTGGCACATAGTGCCAAGGTAAGCTATTTTGATTGTCCTCTGTCGGAGTCCGTTGTTGTCCGTTCGTAGTCCGTCGTCAACAATTTCTTAAAACAACATCTACACCTTAACTACTGGTAGGATTTTTGGATCAACCTCTACCAAAATTGTTCAAACATTTTGATTCCATGCAGAACTCTGGTTGCCATGGCAACCAATGTGAAATAAAAATGAAAACTTCAAAAATCTTCTTGTCAAAAACCATAAAGCCTAGGGTTACCAAATTTGGTATGTGGCATCCTCTAGTGGACCTCTACAGAGAATGTTCAAATTTTGCCCCTGGGGTCAAAATTGGCCCCGCCCCGGGGTCACAAGTTTTACATAGGATTATATAGTGAAAACTATAAAAATATTCTTGTCAAAATCCATATGACCAAAGCTACCATATTGGGTATGTAGCCTCATCTAGTGGACCTCTACAAAGATTGTTTAAAGTTTGCCCCTTGGGTCAAAATTGGCCCCGCCCTGTGAAAACTTTAAAAATCTTCTTGTCTGAAACCGACAGGCTTAGAGCTGTGATATTTAGTATGTAGCATCATTAAGTAGACCATTACCATTTCGACTGTTATTGCATTACCAAAATAGTTCAAATTATGCCCCAGGGATCAAACTTGGCCTGCCCCAGGGGTCGCAAATTTAAAAAAAAAAAAGTGAAAACTTCAAAAATCTTCTTGTCAAAATCCATAAGGCCTAAAGCTATGTAGGTTTATCTAGTGGACCTCTACAATGGTTTGCCACTGGGGTCAAAATTGGCCCAGCCCCGGGGTACACAAGTTTAACACTTTGCACGCTAGTGGCGAAATTGTGATTACCTTTGCAAACAGTTTGGATCCTGATGAGACGCTGCGTAATGCGGCGTCTCATCAGGATCCAAACTGTTTGTCACTCTGATGGTATTTTGAAAAGCAATTTTCTAAATTTCTTATTTTCAAACAACTTAGCAGATGACAATTGTTGCAGACGACAAATTTACCCAGCATGCAAAGAGTAAATATAGGATTATATAGTTCTTGTCTGAAACGAAAAGGCTCAAAGCCTTGATATTTGGTGCATAGCATCATCTAGTGAACCACAACCAAGAATGTTCTAATTATACCCCAGGGATTAAAATTGCCCTCACCCTGGAGGTCACAAATTTTGCTGAAAATCTTGTCAAAATCCATTAGGCCTAGAGCTATCAAATTTAATTTTGTATGTAGCATCATCTAGTGAACCTTTCCAAAGTTTTTCAAAAAAGTTTACCCCAGGAGTTAAGTTTTGCCCTGTCCCTTGGGTCACAAGTTTTACAAAGGATTATATAGTGAACATTTTAAAAATCTTCCTGTCAAATTCCATAAGGTCTAGAGCTACTGTATTTGGTATGTTGTATCATCTAGTGGACTTCAATCAAGATTGCTCAAAGTTTGCCCCTGGGGTCAAAAGTGGCCGTGCCCTATAGGGGTCACAAATTTTACATAGGATTATATAGTGAAAAATCTTCTTGTCTGAAACCGAAAGGCTTAGAGCTGTGATAGTTGGTATGTAGCATCATCTAGTAGACCTTTACCAAGATTGTTCAATCATACCCCAGGGGTCGAAATTGACCCTGCCGAGAGTCACAAATTTTACTTAAAACTTTAAAAATCTTCTTGTCAAAATGCATAAGGCCTAGAGCTATCAAATTCTGTATGTAGCATTGATCATCTAGTGGACCTCTGCAAAGAGTGTTCAAAGTTTTGCCCTGGAGACAAAATTGGCCAGGCCCAGGGGTCACAATATTTATACAGGATAATACAGTGAAAACTTTATATATTTTCTTGTGAAAAACTTTACAATTATTCAGAACAAACAAAAAAAAAAAAAACACATGAAACCCAGGGCTTCCAAATTTGGTTTGTACCATCATGTTTCCTTTGTCTATATTTTACCTGTGCTGACTTTTGTTCTCAGGTGAGCAGGTGAGCGATTCGAGGGCCTTTTATGGGCCTCTTGTTTTTTATTGCAGATGAAGATTCCTTCAAAGAATTGAAGCAAGGCCAAAGTAAATGTGAATGGACTGTACAGGTAGCACAACACCTTCTTTCAAAACTTTCATTAAAAAGCAAATTCACACTTGAACATCATTATGCAAAGGAGGCAGTCAAGTCAGTTGATGGAACAGTAGTATGCCCATGTGGAAAAAGTGACCTGGTAGAAGAGGGTGAATTTGGTGACACAAGCTTTGGTGAGTTTGTATTGTAAGAATAAAGTGTTCAACCCTAAGTTTGATGTTCGTAAATGTTGTTATGCTGTTAGATGCATGCTTTTATGTACTACTGTAGTGATGAAACTTAAATTACAAATACAATCCTCAGTATACAAACATGTGCACCTCCATATTTTGGTCCAGTTTTGGTTTATTTTTAGCTCACCTGAGCCAAAGGCTCAAGGTGAGCTATTGTGAACGCTCACCATCCGTCGTCCGTCTGTTCACATTTTACTTCAAACGACATGTCCTCTGAAACTGCCGGATGGAATGTAATAAAATTCAGCATGGATGTTCCTTGGATGAATCCCTACAAAAATTGTTCAAATGAAGTGGAACAATGCAGAACTCTGGTTGCTATGACTACCAAAATAAAAAACTTTAAAAATCATGACCCTCGGGTCAAAATTGCCCTTCCCTGGGGCTTATCAATTTACATAGACTTGCATCTTATAGGAAATCTTTAAAAAAAATTCTTCTCTGAAACCGCATGGCCCAGAGCTTAGATATTTGGTGTGTAGCATAAGCTAATAGACCTTTACCAAGTTTGTTAAAATTATGACCCTCAGGTCAAAAATGGCCCAGCCACGGGGCTTATCAGTTTTACCTAGACTTATATAGGAAATCTTTAAAAATCTTCTTCTCTGAAACTACATGGCCCAGAGCTTAGATATTTGGTGTATAGCATTAGCTAATGGACCATTACCAAGTGTGTTAAGATTATGACCCTCGGGCCAAAAATGGCCCCGCCCCTGGGCTTATCAGTTTTACATAGGAAATCTTTAAAAATCTTCTTCTCTGAAACCAGATTACCCAGAGCTTAGATATTTGGTGTATAGCATTAGCTAATGGACCTTTACCAAGTTTGTTAAAATTATGACCCTCGGGTAAAAAATGGCCACGCCCGGGGCTTATCAGTTTTACATAGACTTATATAGGAAATCTTTAAAAATCTTCTTCTCTGAAACCACATGGCCTTGAGCTTAGATATTTGTTATTTAGCATTAGCTAATGGATTTTTACCAAGTTTTTAAAATTGTGACCCTCGGATCAAAAATGGCCCCGCCCCGGGGATTATCAGTTTTACATAGGAAATCTTTAAAAATCTTCTCCTCTGAAACCAGATTACCCAGAGCTTAGATATTTGGTGTATAGCATTAGCTAATGGACCATTACAAGATTTAAAAATTATGACCCTCGGGTCAAAAATGGCCCAGCCCAGGGGCTTATCAGTTTTACCTAGACTTATATAGGTAATCTTTAAAAATCTTTTTTCTCTAAAACCATGTGGTCCAGAGCTTAGATAGTTGATGTTTAGCATTAGCTAATGGACCTTTACCAAGTGTGTTAAGATTATGACCCTCGGGCCAAAAATGGCCCCGCCCCGGGGCTTATCAGTTTTACATAGGAAATCTTTAAAAATCTTCTTCTCTGAAACCATGTGGCCCAGAGCTTAGATATTTGGTGTTTAGTATTAGCTAATGGACCTTTACCAAGTTTGTTAAAATTATGACCCTCAGGTCAAAAATTGCCCCGCCTGGGGATTATCAGTTTTACATAGACTTCTATAGGAAATCTTTATAAAAATCTTCTTCTCTGAAACCACATGGCCCAGAGCTTAGATATTTGTTGTATAGCATTAGCTAATGGACCGTTACCAAGTTTGTTCAAATTATGATTCTCGGGTAAAAAATGGTCCCATCCCGGGGCTTATCAGTTTTACATAGGAAATCTTAAGTAATCTTTTTCTCTGAAACCACATGGCCCAGAGCTTAGATATTTGGTGTGTAATATCATCTGGTGGGCCTTTTATAAGTATGTAAAAAATCATAGGCCTGGGGTAAATACTGGCCCCATGAACCTGGGGGTCACTTGTTTTGCATACTCAGGTGAGCGATATTGAGGGCCATGGCCCTCTTGTTTTGAGATCATGCCTTAAAAGGATAATGCGATATTCGTGACAAGTTAATGTTTGCAAGAAAGCCAGATGGTATTTGAAGTTTGAAAATTACTTACCAGTGCTGTTTTAAATATCTGTTAAAATCCCATACCGTAGGTTATGAAGTAAAAATACATATAAATGTGTGTACACACCATTTGTAAACAATAATCCAATTATTAACCTTTAAAACGATAGTCAATTAAGTAAATATAAACAGAGATACTTATTCAATATGTCCATAATGTTGCCGTGTCAGTAAAACTAATATGTATTTATAAATGGATGTCGTTTCCATTTCATGCCATTCTTGTACCCTCTTACAATCTACGTAGAACCATTTGCTGGCTTCGTATTTTCCTTTCTCTCCCGTATCTGCGGTAAAATTGCTGATTACAAGCAACTTACAGGCTGTGCCGTACGCAAGACTTTTCATCTTTATTTATTTCACACAAAAGGAAAAGACACAACTTTTTGTGTATATATCAAATCTTATTAACACATCATTATGTACACTCGTGAACACAAGATGTCTTGCAGGTTAAAATTTGGCAGAGTCCACTTTTTAGCTCACCAGAGCACAAAGTGCTCAAGGTGAGCTATTGTGATACCCCTGTGTCCGTCATCCGTCTGTCTGTCCGAGCGCACGAAAGGTCCTTTGTTGGGTAGGGAGAACAATAGATTCCATTCATTCCGTGATTGCCCTATTGTTATTGTTGGGTATTTTAGTGTACTGTTGGGTATTTTTAAACAAAAAAAATACCCAACAAATGTCCAACTGTGAGAACGGCTGTCTGTCTGTCTGTCAACAATTTCAAACGACTTCTTCTCTGAAACCGACTGCCCAATTGCAACCATACTTGGTCAGATACATACTGTGGGTAGGGGGTTCAAAAGTTGTTAAAAGATAGTGGGTGGGGCCATCTGTCTTGTTGCCATGACAACCCTACACAATTTCTACAAAAGTCTTCTTCTCCAGAATGACTTGTCCGATTTGAATGTGGTTTGCACCAAATGTTTCTCAGTTGATAGACTTTAAAAGTTGTTCAAAGAAGTTTGATCCGACAAAAAACATGGGCACCAGAGGGCGTGGTCATTTTTTCCGTATATGGTAATATGGAATTTGAAGTTAAAAACCTTCTAGAAATTTTATTTATGGCTATGTCTTAATGAAATTTTCTCACAATCATTTCCTTGATGAAATTTAGCTCATCCATGAATATAGGTCAGATTGGGTCATAAAGTAGGTCAATAGGTCAAATCACAGAAAAAAGCTTTTGGACACTCCAGAGGCTATAGTTTTATCCCAATCTTCTTGAAACTGGGTCAGATACATTCACTGGTTGTAAGCTTCAAAATGTGCTCAAAGATAGTGGTTGGGGTTCATCAGTCCTGTTGCCATGGCAACCATGCACAATATCTAGAAAAATCTTCTTCTCCTGAACCACTAGTCCAATTTTGATTTGGTTTTCACCAAAATGTTTTTCAAATGACAGACTTTAAAAGTTGTTAAAAGAATTTTGATCCGACAAAACACATGGTCGCCAGATGGCGTGGTCATTTTTTCCGTATATATGGTAATATGGAATTTAAAGTTAAAAACCTTCTAGAAATTTTATTTATGGCTATGTCTTAATGAATTTTTGTCACAATCATGTCCTTGGTGAAATTTAGCTCAACCATGAATATAGGTCAGATCGGGTCATAAAGTAGGTCAGTAGGTCAAATCACAGAAAAAAGCTTTTGGACACTCCAGAGGCTGTAGTTTTATCCCAATCTTCCTGAAACTTGGTCAGATACATACACTATGGTTGTAATGTTCAAAAGGTGCTCAAAGATAGTGGGTGGGCTTCATCAGTCCTATTGCCATGGCAACCATGCACAATATCTAGAAAAATCTTCTTCTCCTGAACCACTAGTCCATTTTTGATTTGGTTTTCACCAAAATGTCAAATGACAGACTTTAAAAGTTGTTAAAAGAATTTTGATCTGGCAAAAAACATGGCCGCCAGAGAGCGTGATCATTTTTTCTGTATATGGAAATATGGAATTTGAAGTTAAGAACCTTATAGAAATTGTATTTATGGCTATGTCTTAATGAAATTTTGTCACAGTATGTCCTTGATGAAATTTAGGTCATGCATGAATATAATTCTGATTGGGTCATAAAGTAGGTCAGTATGTCAAATCACATAAAAAGCTTTTAGATCATACATGAATATACGTCAGATCTGGTCATAATTTAAATGAGGTCTGTAGGTCAGAATAACCAACGTGATCATTTCAAACAGCTTTTGTAGACATCTATAGTACAGTCCTTATCATATTCTAATGTCTCTGGTGAGCGCCATAGGGCCAGGTGGCCCTTGTTACAGAAAGCGGCATTTTTTGTGTAAAAAAGTTGAGACCAACCACTGACAAATATCACGAGTCAAGTGAACAGAACATAATTCTGTTTGCACTATTAAAACAATTTTTGTCTTTTAGGCAATTAACAAAATCAATGCCGCTGCACCCAGGACTAACAATATAGTGTCATTTTACTGAGAACTGAATTTTTGTGGCGGGAAACTGTCACGGGATGTTTACTCAAGGCTTAAATTAACAAAATTGGCCCCGGAACAACAGGTGATAAAATCGACTGTTGGTTCTATACACGTATGTACTGGCAGGAAACTGTCACATCATTTACAGTACTGGCCTCAGAACGACAGCCAGATTAATAGGCATTGACTGGTTGAATTTATTTTACATTCATAAACGTTTAACTTATTCACGCTGAAAATCAGGAAAACCATTATTTTCCATAGGTATAAAGAAGAGTTTATGTCCGTTGGTCAGAAAATGAATTATTAAATACAAAAATTGTTTAAAAATGGAGTGTAAAATAGGATATCTAACGTATTAATAACACTAAATACCTGGTACATTAAGTAAGGCAGTTTGAAATGAATGAAATCACTTTATAAGTCATGTGTTAATGCCACATTCTATGTTAGGCAGTTGTATACTGCATTATGAGTATCATTATTAAATGAGCCCCTATGACGGCATGTTGAGCCTGTGACGATTGACGTGTATAGGCGTCTGATCTAAAACTAGTTCGCTATTACTGCAAAGTACACAGGCGTAGGAAGATGTAATTACTAGGTTTATCCCCAAACCAAAGAAGAATTATATATTTCTGATAAATGTTTGTAAAATCGTAAATTATGATTATTGTTTCAAAAGCTTCCGCCCCTTTTTTCCTAAGAAAATAAAACACTAACACAGTTTGGGCTAGATACTAAATTTCCAAATGTCCACAAGAAGTTTGAAGAATACGAGTTAGCTCCATCTACCCATGCCGTTTTCAAAATCCTTGATAACAGTTAATAATATGCTATAGATCTATAAACAGCTATCAGAGATCATTTGAAGATCCTACAGTTTGGAATTGGATCCAAATGAAATGCCGATCTACTTGGCATCTCATTTGGATCCAAACTGTTTGCAAAGGTATCACCCGCAGTTAGAGCAAAAGGATAAATTCTTGGCATGCTTGAAGAGAAATTGTGCAAAAATTCTCAGTCTAGACGAGAGACCATCTCAACATCAAATCTAGAGTTATAACTGTTTGTCACTTAGTTAAGTAATTCACATAAAATAACGAACATTTTGATTCAAGCATGTGCCATATTTCTCTCACACTGTCTGGGGGTTCTGATACTAAGTGAAATCAACATGTTCTATAAATAGAAACAAATTTTGTGTCAGACTGGTGGGGAATCCGTCATGTAACGTTTTCACCAAAGCTGAAATGAACAAATGGCGGGAAACTGTAACATGATGTAAACTGGCAGGATACACCCAAATTTTCAATAGACATGGACTGGTTGTAATCATTTTGCATCATCTTTTCACTTAATAAGTTAGGTCTGAAAACCTTGTAAACATTCTTTAGTATAGGTTAGTGTCCATTAGTCTACTTTTACAAAAATTAAAAGTCAAGCCAGGGGCACCCGAGCGACTTTTAATCTTTTGTAAAAGTTGACTAATGGACACTAACCAATTTAGTGGTTGAAATTATTTTTTGTACTTCTAGAAACACTTGGCACCTGTTACATAAGACCGACAAAGGGCTAGGAAATGAACAAAAATTTTGTTCTTCCCGAAACACCCTTTTACGTAGTACCAAAGAAATATATGTCAAATGAAATGAACATATCTTTAAATGGTTACAACGGTCCGCTCATTTATATACGGAAGCCGGATAGTGCCACTTTTACATTTTTTTAATTTTTTTTATCTTGAAAATTCAAGTTATTATCTTGAAAATTCAAGATAGTAATTTGAATTTTCAACATACTAACTTGAAAAATCAAGATACTATCTTGAAAATTTAAGATAGTATCTTGAATTTTCAACATACTATCTTGAATATTCAAGATACTATCTTGAAAATTCAAGATACTATCTTGAATTTTCAAGATAGTAACTTGAATTTTCAAGATACTTATCTTGAAAATTCAACATACTATGTTGAAAATTCAAGATAGTAACTTGAATTTTCAACATAATAGAGCTGGGATAAATCTGTTGTATTGAAGGTGGATAGTGCCACTTTAAGAATTCATAGAAGGCTGAGTCTCGTAAAAATATTCAAAGAGAAAATTATTAAAGGCGTTTATATCAGGTCAAAGGGTTAAAATACAGATTAAACAGAAAAAGTTTAATTTATTTCTAACTCAGCTGATCACAGCTCAGGTTGAGGTTTTGTGATCCCTGGAATGTCCTTTGTGCATTGTGCATCTTTCGTCAATATTCTTAGCTCACCTGAGCTTATGTTCCGTGTGAGTTATTGTGATCGCATTCGTCCGACGTCCGATGCCCGTCTGTCTGTCCGTCCATCAACCACTTTCTATAAACGAATTCTTAGCTGAAAACCAGTTGACCATCTTTTATGAAACTTGATCCTTACAAAAAGTATTCAAAGAAATTGAATCCACTCAAAACTGTGGTTGACATGGCAATTTTTTAAAGTGTTCTTCTCTATAACCACAAGGCCTAGAGCATTGATATTTGGTTACCGGTATGTAGCATAATTGTATGTAGTTGTCCTCTACCAAGTTTGTTCAAATTATACACCTGGGTCAAAATTAGCCCTGCCCTAGGGTTCACTTGTTTTCTCTGAAGCTAGTAGAATTTCTTAGCCTAAAGGTGGGCGATTTAAGGTCCAACATGGCCCTCTTGTTTTAGCAGTCTTCTCTGTGAAACCCTTGGATAGAGTTTCACCAAAATTTACCTGAATGATACTTATATATTAGCCTTATGCAAATTCATAATGTTTATGGTATTACGTGAAGTATCGTGGTTGTCATGGCAACCAAACACTTAAAACTTTGAAAAATCTTTGAAAACCTTTCCTGAAATTACTGAGCTAATTTCTACCAAATCTCCCAGAAAAATCATTTAGTGATGCTTTTAAGCTCACCTTCACGAAGTGAGGGGGCTTATATGCTATACCCCGGCGTCAGCGTCCGGACTGGATATCATAAACTATAAGGGCTATGTCTATGAAACTTAAACCATAGATGCGCCGTAATCAGTACAGCATTGTAAAACGTAGTTGAGTGACATTGACCTTTGACCTTGACCTTTGGGGTTAATGTTAAGGTTTTGCGTTAAAGTCTATTCATAACTTAGAGTCTGTTCTGGCTGATTCGCCTGTATGAGTAGACCATGATGCACCGCAGTTTGGTGACCTTGACATTTGACCTTTACCTCTAGGCTCAACGTTAAAGTTTTGCGTTAAAGTCTGTTCTGTGCAGGATGTGAATTTCGTAATATTTGATTAGAAAGACAGACGATGGACAAAAGGCGATCATAAAAGCTCAACCGGAGCATAAACCCAGGTGAGCTAAAATGTTGACGAAAGATGCAAGATGCACAAAGCTGTGATCAGATGAGCTAGAAATAAATGCAACTATTTCTCTTTGATCTTGATTTTAACCCTTTGACCTTTAAAAATGCCTTTAATACTTTTCCCTTGAATATTTATTCGAGATTCAGCCTACTATAAATTCTTAAAGTGGCACTATCAACCTTCCGTACAACAGATTTATTCCAGCTCTATTATGTTGAAAATTCAAGTAACTATCTTGAATTTTCAAGATAGTATGTTGAATTTTCAAGATAAGTATCTTGAAAATTCAAGTTCTTATCTTGAATATTCAAGATACTATTTTGAAAATTCAACATACTATCTTGAAAATTCAAGATAATATCTTGAATTTTCAAGATAGTATCTTGAATATTCAAGATAGTATGTTGAATTTTCAAGATAAGTATCTTGAAAATTCAAGTTATTATCTTGAATATTCAAGATACTATCTTGAAAATTCAAGATAATACCTTGAATTTTCAAGATAGTATCTTGAATTTTCAAGTTAGTATGTTGAAAATTCGAGATACTATCTTGAATTTTCAAGTTATTATCTTGAATATTCAAGATAGTATGTTGAAAATTCAAGATACTATCTTGAATTTTCAAGATAGTATCTTGAATTTTCAAGATAATAACTTGAATTTTCAAGATATTTTTTTTTTTTAAAAATTGTAAAAGTGGCACTATCCGGCTTCCGTATTTATATCCTTTCCAAATCAGAATCTCATTTCTCAGCTGGACGGATAGGCTGCATAACATAATGGGTGAGGAAATTAAAACCTCTATTGCGACCACTAAATTGTGCCAATAATTTGGTGTTTAAGGCATGTGGCTGTTTAGAGCAATGTGAAAGTCAAACAAAGCGGAGCTTCCTGTTTTACTTTCACCTTGCTTTAGACTGCCATCATTCTTTTATGCAATCATTTAACCTACCTTTTAATGGTCGTAATAGAGAGGTGTTACTGTATACATGTATACATTTTTTAGCTCACCAGAGCACGAAGTGCTCAAGGTGTGCTTTAAGTATCGCTGGATGTCCGTCGTCCGTCCGTTGTCCACAATTGGTTCGTTAACACTCTAGTGGCTACAAATTTCAATCATCTTCATGAAACTTGGTCACAATGTTTGCCTTTATGAAATCTAGGCCAAGTTTGAATCTGGGTCATGTCGGGTCAAAAACTAGGTCACTAGGTCAAATTATATAAAAAACTTGTTAACACTCTAGAGACCACATTTTGCACTTGCTCTTTAAGTAAATTGGTTTGTGTATTGCCCTGGATGAAATATAGGTCATGTTCCAATATGGGTCACCTTGGGTTAAAAACTAGGTCACTAGGTCAAATCTTAGAAAAATCTTTTTAACGCTCTAGTGGCTACAAATCTTACCGGATCTTACTGAAATTTGAACAGAATGTTTGTCTCCATGAAATCTAGGCAAAGTTTTAATATGGGTCATGTCGGGTCAAAATCTAGGTCACTAGGTCAAATCATAGAAAAACCTTTTTAATACTCTAGAGGCCACATTTTGCACATGATCTTTAGGTAAATTGGTTTTTGTATTGCCCCATATGAAATCTAGGTCACGTTTGAATATGGGTCACCTGCAGTCAAAAACTAGGTCACTAGGTCAAATCATAGAAAAATCTTGTTAACGCTCTAGAGTTGGGATTCTTTTAAACTTTGTTTTAAAAGTGATCCAAAATATCACTTTTTCCTTTTTGTTACGAACAGTCAAAATTCGCGTCATCTGTATTTCTAAAACCGCCGGCGTCTATGTACACTATGTATGTCAACACCGGTTGGGATCAGTATATTACACTGACAACGGAGAAACCGACTAAAGTATAGTTTTTAAAAACGATTTGACCGTGTTACATATTTCCATTTATCTTAGTTTACCGATGATATGCCTAACAGTTGTACCGTATATTTTTTTACCGAAATGTAGCACTATTCCTTTTCATACAAAGAGAAAAGGTTTATACCCGACCGCTGAAAACATTAAGACAAGATCCATATGCATATGACTCGATCTGAGTAGGCTATTGTTTTCTAATACGTTTTAATCAAAACTCTTCATTTTATTTCAAGCGAGAGTAATAGTTAGATAGTAATACAAAAAAGAAACACGACCACCTCCTGAATACCGTCAAATACCGGTATGTAATTTCAATATCCCGATATTTTATCGCACAGCTAAATATTGCAATATATCGGTATACCGGTTTATCCCGACACCCCTACTCTAGAGGCTACAAATGTTATCAAATTTTGCTGAAATTTTATCAGGATAATTGTCTTATAAAATCTAGGTAAAGTTCAAATATGGGTCATGTCAGATATAAAACTAGGTCACTAGGTCAAAGGTTTCTAACACTCAAAAGACAACTTTTTAGCTTTTCATATATACCCTTGCATTATCAGTTTCACATGGTTACTCTGATGAGTATTTTAGAGCCATAGTGGCTCTTGTCGTATAGAGCATAATTCACAAAGTATAATAGGTGCCATTATGGAACGTCATAGGTAGATCAGTGAATTTTATGCAAGTATCATATTTTGAACCTAGTGTTTACCTAGATGTGTTCACTTGCTAAACAGTGGGCCTCTGTGGCTGAGTGGTTATGGTCACTGTGACTGACAATCACTCAGCTCCTCACTGCTGTGAATTTGCTTCCGGTCTGGGGCGATCCGGAATTTTCAAGTGGTGTAGCTTTCCAACTGGCTTGTGGAAGGTCAGTGGTTCTACCCAGTTTGCCGATTTGTACCTGAAAAAGTATATGAAGGGTATCTGGGGTCTTTCGCCACCAGTAATTCGATATGACTGAAATACTGTTAAAGCGACGTAAAATCGAAAACAATCAATCAATTACTTGCTATACATGCTATAAATGGGATATTTATTGTTGGGGAACATCCTTCGTTTCCAACGATATTCTTGTATGAATTATATCTGTGTCAGGTGAGCGATACAGGGTCATTGTGGCCCTCTTGTTGGTTATTGTATGTTCATTTGTCTATTTCTAGGATGTCCAGGAGCCTGGCATGGCTCTGTTGACATATTGTTGGAGAACATCAGCATCAAGATGAATGACACATGCAGCCTCAGTCAAAGATCCAGCAAAGATCAATCATCCTCCGAATCTTCAGATGGTAGTAGCCAGTCATCAGTCGAAGTAAAGATTGGGGGGAAATTTAGTGCAAGAGATAAAAGCCAACTTTTGTCTCAGTGTATAGTTTTTTCATTTTTACAACAAAACCAATCCCGAAAAGCAAAAAATCTTTTGATACCATCGTTGGCAATCAATGCAAACAGAGTCATTGTTACTTTTTATGACAGTGAGAATGATATCCTTTTGCAAACAAGAGACATACCGCTAATTTATGGCCATCTAGACAGTATGACTGTTGTTTTTCTTTGGCTGACATTGAATTACAGGTACTTCTGTACTGGAATATCAGATACAATGAAAGCATATAAAGCAAACTTTTTTGAGCGTGTTGGAGATTTCTTGCCAAGATATAAGCTTGAGACTACAAGACCTGCACAAAGGACCTCCAGTTCAGAGGAAGATCAAGAAAATTGGTCAAGAGAGTTACCTGTGCTAGTTGAGGAAACACCAACAGTAATATCATTTTTGGATGTAGAAATCACAAAAGACCACGTCCACCTCCCTTAACTGAATAGAAATTGACAGGTCTTTAGCTCACCTCAGCCCGGCTGTACTTTTTCCTAGGTTTTATGAAAAAAAAACCATGGAAAAAACCACGGAGTATTCGGACGGTCATATTACAAAAACCTTGGAAAAAAAGACGAGAAAACCTTAGAAAATACAAGACCTTGGTTTTTACATGGTTTGACAAAATACCTTGGAAAAGTTTACGAGGAATCCTTGTAAAATATTTAATTTCCAAGGTTTTCTCCTAAAAACCATGGAAACAAAAATCCTCGGAAAAGTTTACGAGGAATCCTTGTAAAATATTTACTCTGTTATTTCCGTGGTGTTTTCCTAAAAACCATGGAAATGTTAGAACTATTTTACGTGGTTTCGACAAAATACCATGGAAAAGTATACGAGGAATAGTTAACTACTAGTGGGTGGGGTACCACATGCTTTTGTTTGTATCATGTAAATATCCAAAATATATTATGATCATGATAAAATTGTATTTATGTAAGTTATGTAACTTACCATGAATCTTTTGTCAGGAGTCTGAACTGGTTTGGAGTCTTTAATTTTTGCCACATTCACATTTTAAAGTATAGATAAACAGACAACTTAAATCTCTGACCTCTGATTGTTGTGAGCTGGTGTCCTGGGTGTGTATAATATTCACTGTTTTGTGAAACTTAAAATTGTAGCAAATATTACTTATATTCTGTCTGTCACACTTTTTGTCAAGAAGATATCTCCATGTTTATAATTCACTAAGTTGTACTTCCAAGGTTTTTCCGTGCTGGAAAATGTCTAAGTACAATTTTTACGAGGTGCAAATTGTTTAAGTTATTATTTTACAAGGATTTTCCGTGCTAAAAAAATGGTTAAGTTCTTATTTCCGAGATTGTTCCGTGTTTATTTTTGCCAAAGTGCAATTTTTCCGAGCTTTTGCCAAGGTTTTAAGAGTTTCCAAGTTTTTTTCTTGATATTTACGTGGTTTTTTTCGTTCATAAGCATGCATAAACCTTAGAAATTTTGGTGACTAAACAAAAACCTTGGAAATTGTTACGAATAACCATGGAACTTTTAGAATTCCATGTAAATTCCACGTAAATTATTCATATTCCATGGAAATTTTACACTGAACCTTAGAAAAAGTACAGCCGGGCGGCGCTCATTTCAACATTTACGATCGTATCGTATAATTACGATATGACACCTGATTTACGATTTCATTTACGATATGTCGATTTGCGTTTCATTAACGCTATCGTAAATCAGACTCGTACGTAAATATACGACAAGTGTACAGAATAAAATAGTGACGCCGTCTAAAATAAACTTCCAGTTTACTTTATGACATTGCGTGTAAGCTGTCAAAACACGAACGGGTGCAATTGAATCAGTTATAGTGTAACAATGAGGAGTGTGCTTTATGCACAGATCGATCTATATGTAGACATGTATGTTGCGTTGATCTTCGTTTTCCTCTTTCCACACGATGTAGGCTATTTGTATTAAAAATATGCAAAAGTAATCCCTTTTCATGGCCTACTTTCAATTTATGGTTGCATCGTTGTTTAGCTAACTCAGGTTATACTGGATCAATTTTGTTGAAACTTGGTAGGAATGATCAGTGCATTGTCAAAAAATTGTTTTTAATAATTCTTTCTACCTATATATAATAATGCCTGACTCTGCTTTCGCATCATGAGGGACTTCAAAAGTAAGATAGTGAGAATGAGTAAAATGAGACGGTTATTATTAAAACCATGAAGTTCAAAGTAGACGAAAATGAAATTAGTTAGAAACATTGATCCCAGTGCAGGGTAATGACCAAACATGTAATAGATCTACCACGTTGATCCTAATTCAAATACTACCGTTATGGCTGTCATTGTGAAACCTATCTTTAGAATGGTGAATATATAGATTCTATCACGAAGTGTGTGTTATTAGTTTGTGATTCTATATAGCCAACTCATTGACTAAAGCACTTTTAATTATCTTTCGTAGATAGACTTGTGTCGCGCGTTACTCAAAATGTATAACTACTATAGTGAAAAAACTTTACAAATACCTTCCTCAGTATATGAACTTGCGCACCTCCATATTTTGGAACACTTTCGATTTATAGTTGCGGAGTTATTGCCCCTTTTCTACGTATTTTGGACTTGTGTCGCGCGTAACTCAAAATGTATAACTACTATAGTGATGAAACTTTACAAATACCTTCCTCAGTATATGAACTTGCGTACCTTCATATTTTGGAACAGTTTCGATTTATATTTGTGGAGTTATTGCCCTTTTTCTCCGTATTTTGGACTTAAATTATGACAGACTTTACATATAAAATTGACTATAAGTCCGCAGATGATTTTGGTTACGGGCAAAATCCAAAGGAAACATATTTGGTTCATTATACTCAGGGGAGCAATACTAGGGCCATAGCATGGCCCTCTTGTTAGTTAATAACTTAAGTTTGGATTGACTGAACTTAAGGACGTTCTCGGGTTTTTAATTCGGCTGCGTTTCGGACAATTTTAGAAAATGCTCATAAATTCTATGTTCCTTGAGATATTGCTTTCATTTTTGGTATACATGTTTATATGGACAAGAGATGCAAAAAATTGACCCCTTTGACCCCGTGACCTTGATCTTGAATTTAGGGTCTGCATTTAGGTTTCAAAATCTGTGTTTAGGTTTAGAAAAATAAAACGCTTATAAATCCTAGGTCACTTGAGATATTGCTTTCATATTTGGTATGCATGTGTATATGGACAAGGCCTATCTATGCAAGTAAAGAGTTTGACCCCAGTGACCTTGACCTTGAACTTAGGACCAGCGTTTTGATTTCAAAATATGCGTTTATGTTTTGAAAAATGCATATTGCTACCAAACTAGTGTGGTGACCTATATTTTTTTTCATTCATTTGAACAATTGAATACCATAGCATCTCCATGCAAAAAAGGAAAAAAAGTTATGGAAGGAATTTTGTCAGGGTCCTAAAACGTTAAATATTTGATGCATATTTTGTCAATTTTTAGTGTAGATCCATGATTATGATTTCATTTTTATGGAAATTAATGGATGAAAAATGATTTAACTTTTTTTATTTGATAAAATAGATTATCAAGCTTTATTTTCAAGTATCTGTAGGTTTTTTATGAAATCAAACACACCTTTACAAAGAGTATGTAAAAATGATACATTTTAGTGTTTGAATGTAGATGGTAACCATGGAAACACCCATTTATTTATAAAACGAGTGTGGTGACCTATATTTTTTATTGATTTTTTGTAATCAGCATAAAATTTTACATAAAATGTGTAAATATAAAGAAAAGTTATGGAAGGAAAGAAAAACCCGAGAACGTCCTTAACCAAACTTTGTTTTTTGTAAGCTTATGTGAAGACCTAGCTTGGAAATATATTTCAGGGTTTTTGGGTCAAGGTGCTAAGAGGCATCTGTGTCCATTGGACACATTTGTTTACAATGACAAAGTTTGGATAAACCGATTTTGACACAACACTGTATTTAACAATCTTACATAAATATCTAGCTTTGAATTGTCATTGTTGCTGGAAATACAAAAAACGGTTCCTGCTCAATAACTTAAGTTTGGATAGACTGATTTTGACCAAACTTTGTATTTTAAGCAAGCTTATGTGAAGATCTAGCTTTGAATTGTACTTTGGGGTCCTAGGGGTCAAGGTTACAAAGTCCCAAAGGGGGCATCTGTGTCCATTGGACATGCATCTAGTTTGGACTTGTGTCGCGCGTAACTCAAAAATAATTACTACTATAGCAATGAAACTTTATATATACATTCCTCAGTATACGAATGTGCGCACCTCCATATTTTGGTTCAGTTTGGATTGATTTTAGCGGAGTTATCGCCCTTTTTCTCCGTATTTTGGACTAGTGTCGCGCGTAACTCGAAAAGTGATAAAACTTTACAAATACCTTCCTCAGTATACGAACTTGTGCACCTTCATATTTTGGAACAGTTTCGATTTATATTTGCGAATTTATTGCCCCTTTTCTCCATATTTTGGTCTTGTGTCGCGCGTAACTAAAAAAGTATCACTACTGTAGAGATGAAACTTTATAAATACATTTGTCAACATATTAACTTGCGCACCTCCATATTTTGGTCCAGTTTCGATTGATTTTAGCGAAGTTATCTCCCTTTTTCTCCGTATTTTGGACTAATGTCACGCATAAAACACTAGAAGTATTATGTCTCCCCTCATATTTATATGGGGGAGACATATTATTTAGAGTTACGAAAGAAATATTTGAATATATTCTATTATGAAAGACCAAATATGGCTAAATTCCTAGAACTTCTTCAAAATGATGCTAGAGATGTGTCGTGTAATCTGGCAAAATACTTGAAGTTTGCCTTTATACAACGGATCTCTATGTCATATGAAGTTTAAATCTTCCTCTTAAAATTATCTTAAAAATATCATAATACTGAAATAGAAAATATTGTACGCATTGCGTAATTAGTGACTTTTGACTAATAATACAGTGGAAAAAACGTTATTCTTTCCCAAATAAACGCGTTTACGCTAGATCTATTATTTCCATTGCAAACAGTTTGGAGCCAGATCAGATGCTGGGTAACCCGGCGTCTGATCAGGCTCTTAACTGTTTGCCACTCATATTAAAACAAATATGTGGAAACATAGTAAAGTTGCCATTTTCTACATTTTCATGCACCGCGTTTGCGTTTTGTATGCGTGTATAGAGGAAGGAATAGCGTGTTCTCCACTGTAACTAAAACAGTTATTACCATTAGTAATTACTAGAATTTAATTGAATATGACATAATATGTGGTTTTGTTACTTATGTTTTAAGATGATGTACTTATGTACAAGTCTGAATAAAAGATGTTCTGTTCTGTTCTGTTCATATTGTTTTCGTCAGAGTTGTCTGTTCATCTGTCCGTCCGTCCGTCCGTTTGTCACGCCTTTTGTCCGGAAGATAACTCCAGTTCTACTTATGCTAGCGAAATGAAATTTCATATATGGAAAGAACATGATAAGATGAAGTGCCATTTACAAGGGCCATCACTCTGTCATCATTAGTTTTGGAGTAATTCCCCTTTGTAATATTTTTTAGTCACATTTTGTCCGGAAGATATCTCCAGTTCTATTTATGCTAGTGGAATGAAATTTCATATATATAAAAAACTTGATGAGAGGAAGTGCCATTTACAAGGGCCATCACTCTAGCATCAATACTTTTGGAGTTATTCCCCTTTGTAATATATTTAAGTCACATTTTGTCCGGAAGATATCTCCAGTTATGCTTATGCTAGTGGAATGAAATTTCATATATGGAAAGAACTTGGTGAGAGGAAGTGCCATTTACAAGGGCTATCACTCTGGCATCAGTACTTTAGGAGTTATTTCCCTTTGTAATATTTTTGGTAACATTTTGTCCGGAAGATATCTCCACTTCTGCTTATGCTAGTGGAAAGAAATTTCATATATGGAAAGAACATGAAAAGAGGTAGTGTCATTTACAAAGGCCATCACTCTGGAATTAATATTTTTGGAGTTATTCCCCTTTGTAATATGTTTTGGTCACATTTTGTCCGGACGATATCTCCAGTTCTGCTAATGCTAGTGATATGAAATTTCTTATATGGAAAGAACTTGATGAGAGGAAGTGCCATTTACAAGGGCCATCACTCTAGCATCAATATATTTGGAGTTATTTCCCTTTGTAATATTTTCTTATCACAGTTTGTCCGGAATATAACTCCAGTTCTGCTTATGCTAGTGGAACGAAATTGAATATATGGAAAGAGCATGATGAGAGGAAGTGCAATGTATAAGGGCCATCACTGTGGCATCAATATCTTTGGAGTTATTTCCCTTTGTCATATTTTCTTGTCTGCAAAATAACTCTAGTTCTGCTAATGCTAGTGAAATAAAATTACATGTATGGTCAAAAATTGATGAGATAAAGTGTCAGGCACAAAGGCCATAACTCTGGCATCAATATTTTTGGAGTTATTCCCCTTTGTCTTATTTTCTTGTCTGGAAGATAAATCTAGTTCTACTGAAGCTAGTGTAATGAAATTTCATATTTGGAAAGAACTTGATGAGAGGAAGTGCTATTTACAAGGTCACCACTCTAGCATCAATATTATTTGAGTTATTCCCCTTTGTCATATTGTCTTGTCCAGAAGTGTATGTTGGATGGTTCTACCAATGGCGGTGGTGAGGGGGGAGACATCTGTTTTCGGCGAAAACCCCTTCTAGTTACTACTGTAGTGATGAAACTTTACAAATATCTTCCTCAGTACAGTGCACCTGCATATTTTGGAACAGTTTAGATTTATATTTCAGGAGTTACTGCCCCTTTTCTCCGAATTCTTGTCTTGTGTTGCGCGTAATTCAAAAAGTATTACTATTATAGCCATGAAACTTTATAAATACATTCCTCTGCATACGAATTTGAGCACCATCATATTTTGGTTCAGTTTGGATTGATTTTAGTGGAGTTATCACCCTTTTTCTCCGTATTTTTAGCTCGACTTTTTCGGTTAAGTGCCAAGGTGCTAAGTGCTTTTAGGATCGCTGGATGTCCGTCGTCTGTCCGTCCGTCCGTCCACAATTGTTCGTTAACACTCTACCAGGTTCAAATCTCATTGGATCTTGATGAAACTTGGTCACATTGTTTGCCTCAATGAAATCTAGGTCAAGTTCGAATGTGGGTTATGTCCGGTCAAAAACTAGGTCACTAGGTCAAATTATCAAAAAACCTTGTTAACACTCTAGAGGCTACAAATTTCATTGGATCTTCATGAAACTTCATCAATATGATTGCCCCAATGAAATCTAGGCCAATTTAGAATGTGGTTTATGTCCGGTCAAAAACTAGGTCACTAGGTCAAATCTTCGAAAAACCTTGTTAACACTCTAGAGACTACAAATTTCATTGGATCTTCATGAAACTTCATCAAACTGTTTGCCTCAATGAAATCTAGGTCAAGTTTGAATGTGGGTCATGTCCGGTCAAAAACTAGGTCACTAGGTCAAATTATCGAAAAACCTTGTTAACACTCTAGAGGCTACAAATTTCATTTGATCTTCATGAAACGTCATCAATATGATTGCCTTAATGAAATCTAGGCCAAGTTCGAATGTGGGTCATGTCCGGTCAAAAACTAGGTCACTAGGTCAAATCTTTGAAAAACCTTGTTAACACTCTAGAGGCTACAAATTTCATTGGATCTTCATGAAACTTCATCAAAATGTTTGCCTCAATGAAATCTAGGTCAAGTTCGAATGTGGGTCATGTCTAATTAAAAACTAGGTCAAATTATCGAAAGACCTTGTTAACACTCTAGAGGCTACACATTTCATTTGATCTTCATGAAACTTCATCAATATGATTGCCTCAATGAAATCTAGGCCAAGTTCGAATGTGGGTCATGTCCGGTCAAAAACTAGGTCACTAGGTCAAATCATCGAAAAACCTCGTTAACACTCTATAGAGACTACAAAATTCGTTGAATCTTCATGAAACTTGAACAAAATGTTTGTCTCATTGAAATCGAGGTCAAGTTAGAATGAGGGTCATGCCCGATCAAAAACTAGGTCACATGGTGTACATGGTTACATGGTTACTAGGTGAGCGATTTAGGGCAATAGTGGCCCTTGTTTGCTGAAGGTTTTTGTAAGAGTTGATTTCTCAATAACTATCAAAGGTATCCATTTGAAACTTTGAATAGTTGTTAAGTATCAAAAGGGCAACTCATTACAACAAGGCAGGTAACCCTGGGATTTGTCATTTCAGAGTAATTGCCCTTGTTTTATTTACTGAAACATTATAAATTAACATATCTCAAAAACTATCAAAGGTATCCGTTTGAAACTTGAAATAGTTGTTCAGTATCAGAAGGGAAACTCATTGCAACAAGGCAGGTAACCCTGGGATTTTTCATTTCAGAGTTATTGCCCTTGTTTTATTTACCTAAAAATTGTAAATTAACATATCTAAATAACTATGGAAGATATTAACTTGAAACTTTGAACAGTTATTCAGTATCAAAAGGGCAACTCATTACAATAAGACAGGTAACCCTGAGGTTTTGTGTATCCAGAGTTATTGCCCTTGTTTTATTGACTTCAAAGTTATAAATTAACATATCTCAATAAGTATGAAAGATATTAACTTGAAACTTTGAATAAGTGTTAAGTATTAAAAGGACAACCCATTACAACAAGGTAGGTTGCTCTGTGATTGTAATTCCAGAGTAATTGCCCTTGATTTATTTACTTAAAACTTGAAAATTGCAATATTTAATAACTGTCAAAGGTATTAACTTGAAAGTTTAAATACTTGTGTTATATCAAAAGGGCAACTCATTCAAACAAGAAAGGTGATCGGGGATGTGCCATTCCAGAGTTATTGCCCTTGTTTTTATTTGCATAAAACTTGTTAATTGAAATTTCTCAATAATTACCATAGATATTAACTTGAAACTTTGAATACTTGTTCAATTTCAAAAGGGCATCACCTTTCCAACAAAGCAGATAACCATCGGATTTGTCAGAGTTATTGCCCTTGTTTGACTAAGAATTTGTATATGAAATTATATTCAGTAACTGTAGAAAGTTATTAATTTCAAACTTCCAATATATTTGAATACTTGTTTAGTTTCAAAAGGGCAACTCATTACAACAGGGCAGGTAAAGCAGGCAAAGATATTGTCCTTCTTTTGACTTATAGTTTACTTTTAAATGGAATGTAGACTGTCCAAGTATGTTTAAGTTGTTGTTGCTTACAAACTTTTATGATCAATAGGGCATTAAACACCCATACATATTCTTTAAGTTTGAAAAATGTAGCCGTCTCAAGTATATGAAAGTCGAGCGTCCAGCACCCGTTTGCGGTGCTCTCGTTCACTTTTGTGGCGCGTAACTCCAAAAGTATTACTACCATACTGATGAAACTTTACAAATACATTCCTCAGCATATGAAATTGTGCACCTCCATATTTTGGTCCAGTTCCGATTGATTTTAGCGGAGTTGTCGCCCCTTTTTCTACGTATTTTGGACTTGTGTGGCGCATAACTCTAGAAGTTTTACTTCTACAGTGATGAAATTAATTTCCCATCATACGAAGTTGTGCACCTCCATATTTTGGTCCAGTTTTGATTGATTTTAGCGGAGTTATTGCCCTTTTTCTTCATATTTTGGACTTGTGTCGCAAGTAACTCAAAAAGCATGACTACTATAGGTTTTAAACTTTAAAAAGGCATTCCTCAGCTTACAAACTTGTGCACCTTCATATTTTGGTCCAGTTTTGTTTGATTTCAGCAGAGATTTTGCCCTTTTTCGTCTTAATTTGGACTTGTGTCGCATGTAACTCAGAAAGTATTATTACTTAATTGATGAAACTTTACAAATAAATTCATCAGCATATGAAATGTTTATAGGTATGAGAATCAAGTGTCAAGGTCACTGTTTGGAAAAATGCAAAAAAACGGTTTTTAGTTAATAACTTAAGTTTGGATTGACTGAATTTAACCAAGCTTTGTATTTTGTAAGCTTATGTGAAGACATAGCTTGGAAATGTACTTACGGGTTTTGGGGTCAAGGTGCCAAGGGGGCATCTGTGTCCATTGGACACATTTTGTTGACAATGACAAAGTTTGGATAAACTGATTTTGACACAACACTGTATTTAACAATCTTTCGTAAATATCTAACTTTGAATTGTCATTGTTGCTGGAAATACAAAAAAATACTGATTTTGACCAAACTTTGTGTTTAAAGCAAGCTTATGTGAAGACCTAGCTTTGAATTGTACTTTGGGGTCCTAGGTGTCAACGTAACAAAGTCCCAAGGGGAGCATCTGTGACCATTGGACACGCATCTTGTTTGTTATATAATATTATTTTTCGGATATTTAATACTAATAGACGTATTAATATTTGATCATTGTCAATAATTGTAAGTATTCACTTTAAAGGAGTTGATTGATATATGACTAGATAAATGTGCTTTGAAATAATGATTTATCAAACATAATCAATTAAACATCGATTAATTGAAAAACACCTATAACGGACAGAAACATACAACTTTGTCCTGCATTAAGATGTCAATTTAACCCATTACTCCATAGATACTCATTTTGACGCAAGTCAATTTAACCCATTACTCCATAGATACTCATTTTGACGCATATGATCTATGCCTCAACTTAAGAAAATTGTTCCAATACAGTCACGAATAAGTTTCATAAGAAATATTTTCTATATTCTATCAGTTGAAAACTTAAAGCAGGTTGAAAGTAAATCAGAATGTGCCTTCAGGCACATTCTGCTTTACTTTCAACATGCTTTAAGTGGTCACCTGTCTTCAATACTAGAATACGACAATGTATTAAAGTGTTTAACTCAGATTGTCAATTTTTATATCATTTTTATTAAAACAGATTAAATAGATTGCATAATGTTAATGCCTTATGTCATTGTTAGAGCCAACACACGGACAAGATCATCACAACTTTCTCCTCCATTTAATTGTTACCATAAATTTATAACACTGCTCTTTTCTAAAACTTCGACCTCTAAGGGCCTTTTTTTCAAAGCATATCATGTCCAAATATCAGGCCCTTAGTGGTCGAAATATTAAATAAGAGCAGTTTTATAAATTAATACTATTCTAATTCCCTATCTGGAATATTTGTTATATTTATTGTTACCATAAAATTAGTGAGCACTTGAGATCGTCACCTTCAAATCAAAGTGAATTCATATAAGATGGTCTTACAGAAGATCTATGCGAACATTGAAAATAAGAATAACTCTTGGTATGCATTTTCAATTTATAGAGGATATTGAATGAGTGTTTTTTCAGTAATGAATTTATTGAACGAGTTGGATAAAAATGATATTTTGCGAGCCTTGGCGAGCAACATATCATTTTTATCCAACGAGTTCAATAAATTTATTACTGAAAAAACACGAATTTAATATCCTATTTATCACATAAACACCAAATGACACGAAAATCCGAACGGTCTTACTTTCACTTTTGCCCTCGGCTCTTAGGTAAACGATTCGTCATAGGTGTTATTCGGTTTTATTCATCCGTAGATAAAAACACCAATCATATTAACGTAAAGAAAATCAACACCATTACGTTGTGAAAAGACTTCTCTGATACCGTATTCAAATTTTAAATTAATATTTAAATTAAAGTTGTTCTAATTGACTAAAAATGATCAATTGACATTAAGAATCTAGTTTCGTTTTCAAAATAACGTCAAGACGTAACATGACGTCATTATCATTGTAACGTCTAAATTTGAAAAACAGTCTGAGTCACTGTTAATACTAAAGTCTACGTAGTATTAAGTTTAGCCTGATTTGCAGCCTGAGTTTGCGAGACTGCTAGGGATAATGTTTCTAGGACACTTCGAAATGTTTCAATACCTAGTGGTGATCTATGTTTGTCTAGATTCTCTTAACTGATTTACAGTCGGCGTAGTAGTACATTATTTTGGTGATTCGAAAATTAGTATAAAATATATGCCCAGTGGGCCATACGATTTTTACGGCCCTCTATATTTTGCACGTTTATGTGATAAAAATATTTATTATCTCCCCTGAAAGCAGATTTCCAGAACGAAGCTGTCCATGACTGTTTCAAAGTAGCCTACACATCTGAATGAAATTGGAAAATACGTAATTCTTTTCCGTTACAGCGAAAATTAACCCCTTTATGATCAAATCATTCGGAAGATTTTTACCCCGCTTTATTGTCTGTTTCAGTATTGTTGTCTGCAAGAAATTTTCAAAGTTAGATTTAAGGTTGTATGCCTTAATAAATATCGATAAGAGTGTCAAACTGTTTGGGTCCTAAACAGCACCCAAATTGTTTGCAAACGAGCTTTATGGCGTCATTGGGAGTAAAAGGGTCAACACAAAGCAATAAAGATGTAGAAAATTACAGCTTTTTTGACAATGAGGACATTTTATTCCAATCTGCGTTGCGAGCAGCTTCGAGCTTGATCAGTTTGCACGGGTGGGCCATTCTGCTGCGTTAACCCGGCGTCTGATCTGGATTCAAACTGTTTGTCACTCGTCATTATATTTTTTTTCTTTCTTCATGTCCATTATCCAAGAAAAACTACGTGATTGCAGCGCGTTAGACATAAGTGTCTTAGGAACAGCGGCTAGCGTCGTTTTAAGGAGAGAGTCATTGTTCACAGGGTCGTTGTAGGGTTGGAGCACTGTGTATCAGATAGGTAGTCACCTGTGCTAAATATGCTAGCGATTCTCTAATGAATGGTGGCCGAATACAAAGAAACTTCCCTATTACATGTACAACCACTAAAACGAGTGCTAATTGATTGTAGAAAAGACATGTGACAACTTAAAGCAATGTGACAGTAAAACAGAAAGCTCCTGTAGGAGCTTTCTGTTTCACTGTCACATTGCCTTAAGTTGTACTGTCACATTACTTTCACTTGCCGTAGATACAATTTTGTAGTTGAAGAGAGATTTTACTATCCACATATAATTGTCACTTCAATATGTTCTATTATGAGCTGACGTATATTTGTTTTAACCCCCTCACTGCCTTACCCCGAACGCACTTATTAGTAGCAAACAGTTTCGACCCTGATCAGACGCCGCGTAACGCGGCGTCTGATCAGGATCATAACTGTTTGACATCAATTTCAATATTTCTTTATAGTCAAAATACCTAATTTTTCAGTTTGAGAAATAAAATTAGACGACAAATGTTTGAAATTGATGAGGTCACGGCAGTGAAGGGGTTAAACCCCTATCACATCAGCCGTACCATTTTTTGTCGTACAATTCCGTAGATCCAGTGTACCGCAGGACAAATCGCAAATGTCTCACGGCAGCCGAACGACTTCGTGCGGCTGCATTGCGACCTCTAAAAATCGCATGGTGATCGGATTGAACATGTTGAAATTCCAGCTTGCGACGTTGTGGCTGCCGTTCGACGTGTAAAATTCGTACGGCTGTCGTACGAAACCTTGCGATTTACCACTAAAACAGTCGCACTGCTGTCGTACGGCTGATGTGAAAGGGACTTTCACCATGCTCACTGTTTGTTGACTTCAGTAGAAATGAAATATTGCACAATATCAATCTTGTGACACACACATTTTCAATAAAATATATGAGCTCGCAAATATTTGCCAATATTGCACACACATACGTTCAATATTGACTGATACATTCCTGAGTAGCCACTCAAAACAAGGTGAGTTGTCAATATCAAACACAGATAGATCTATTTATTTATTTATTTGTTTTGATTTTACGTCGCTTTCAACAGTATTTCAGTCATATCGCGACGTCCAGCTAATTACAGGTGGAGGAAGACACCAGAAGTCATTTATGCATTGTTTCAGGCCCAAAACGGCAACTGGGTAGAACCACCGACCTTCCGCAAGCCAGCTGGAAGGCTTCCCCACATGAAAAATCCGAACGACCCTACTGGGATTCGCAGATAGATCTAAGATATCAATACAGGACAAACTTAAAGCACAGAAGCTTCTAAATGAGTTTCTCCTTTCCTTCGGCACTACATTATGGAAATACAAATCTTTGGAAAGACAATGGTCAATAAAAGTGTGAGCGCCTGGCACAAATTGAAGTTTTACCCTTTCATGATCAAATTTGTCGTGAAGTTTTTATCCCCCTTCACCGCCATAGTATCGTCTGTATCAATATTGTTGTCTGAAATATCGTTTCAAAGTTAAATTTAAGAAAATATGACTGAAGAAGTTTCAAAACGAGTGTCAAACAGTTTTGATCCTGACCAGACGCCGCGTTACGCGGCGTCTGATCAGGATCAAAACTGTTTGCAAGTGCGCTTTATGACGTCATTGAGGGTGAAAGGGTTAACTGTATCTGTGTTTGTGATACAGTAGAAAATACGCTATAATTTCCTAAAAAATGCAATTATGCTAAAACTATAATTTCCATTGCAAACTGTTTGGAATCAAACCCGACGTCTGGTCGTCTGATCGGGCTCTAAACTGTTCGCAACACAGATAAAGTATATCTCGTCAGAACTTTCAGAACGTCACAATTTTCTGAATTTTATTGCATTGCGTTTGCGTTTAATTTCAATTAAACGGGAAAGAATTAAGTCTTCTCCACTCCGCACCTGTATTGATCCCACATGATAAGCGTACGCACTTGGATCTACACTTGAAATACTCAGACAAGACACTTGGCGGATCGCAATTTTGTTTAACGGTTAATTTATTACAAGTAATAAGTAGATTTGTGTGATATAGTATGCTTGCTTTACCCTTTCATGATCAAATATATATCGTGAGGTTTTTACCCCTTCACCGCCATATTGTCGTCTGCTTCAATAGTCTTGTTTACACAATTGTTTCAAAGTTAAATGTAAGGCAGTATGACTGAAGAAGTTTCAAAACGAGGGCCAAACAGTTTTGATCCTTATCAGACACCGCGTTACGCGGTGTCTAATCAGGATCGAAACTGTTTGAAAATGCGCTTTATGACGTCATTGAGAGTGAATTGGTTAACTGTATCTGTGTTTGCGATACAGTAGTCTTTATGTATAATCGTATTAAAATATGCAGTCATTTTCTCTATGAACCTACAAATCGAAACTAGTTCTAGCCAGTTAGAAAGAGGGCGGAGTCTCCGCCGAAGAGATACCGACCTAGCGACCAGCTGGTGGTTCCTATGGCGTGTAATTAGGCTAAAATACACACCCGCGACTTATTTTGTTTTAAAATATGCTTTAATCATAGATATCCAAGTTGCATTGTTTGTTTTTAATGTCTTATAAGTGTTCGTTCGTTAAGCACACGGAGGCATACTACTGGATAAAAGCCTGTATTTGCAATGTAACTTCGAAAACTGTATTTGGGACTACTTTCATAACATATATGATAGAGATTGAGTGGTTGTTACATCCGGGATTACATCTATGAAACATATTTGGCCGGTATATGATATATTCATATACATGAACAAATCTGGTCAAAATACATATTAAATGGAACAAGACAAAAAATATAAATAAACGTAATAAACGACAAACTTTTTGTCATTTACGGCGGTATGAACCCATTAGCTTCGTAAGGTAAGTTTATCGTAAACGCCTTTCGGGCGCTTGTAAACGAAACTTACCCCCTGCGAAGATAATTGTCTCATACCGTCATAAACCACAAAGATGTGTTGTTTGTCCCTATATTTAACGGGAAAGAATTAAGGCTTCTCCACTCCTCAACTGTATTGATCCCACATGATAAACGTACGAACTTGCATGTAGTACCTTGAACAATACAATTTCAAAGATTTGCACTGTTTAGTTTTGCCTGTGGGTGAGTTTGAATGGTTTTCTTGATGGAAACTGGTTATTTGTGGTCATTTTCACCAAAAGGGCATTGTTTTAGGGATCTCATTTCAGGACTTTTTTCCCCAGGCGGATGCATATTGAATCACAGTGAATGGGATGAGAGTGAAAGTTGTTTTACCTATATTTTGACAGTGACCTTAGAAAATCATTGATAGCAAAAATGTAATTGCCGATGTTATTAGTTGACTGGTCTCAATCAACAGGGAACTGTCCATAGAATTCAAGGGTATGTCTTTTATAGCTTAAATCCTGTTTTGGAGGGAGCTGTTGGCTCGGAAAGCTCTAGGCATTTTACTATAGATTATATAGGGCGAAATTAGACCAGGCCGACACCATCTTCACTTGAAGTACTCGAAGACAAGTCACTTGGCGGATCGCAATTTTGTTCAGGTGTTAATTTATTACGAGTAATAAGATAAAAGGGTATGATATATTATGCTTGCTTAATACTTTCATGATCAAATCTATCGTGAGTTGGTTACCCCTTCGCTGCCATATTGTCGTCTGCTTCAATAGTCTTGTCTACAAATCGTTTCAAAGTTAGATTTGAAGCAGTAGCACTGACGAAATTTTGAAACGAATGTTAAACAGTTTTGATCATGATCATGATCAGACGCTGCGTATAACGCGGCATCTCAACAGGATCGAAACTGTTTGCAAATGCACTGTATGACGTTATTGAGAGTGAAAGGGTTTATCTTTTTCTAGCATAAACATGTAGTGACTTGACTGATAAACAATTGTGAGTCAGACCAATCGCCAAGTCGAATCAGGATTCAAACTGTTTGACATCCCTACCTTTGTTTCAATTAAATGCAATATTACCCTAATTTGGAATCAAGTGTGCACAGACGACACTATTCAAGCAGCTCCAGATAAGACGAGTATTTCAAAAACTAAAATCTTTATTTCTGCATTAAACCCTATGGTATCACTACTCATTAGAATCGTCTCGAAGAGACGATTCTAATGAGTAGTAACACAATATGATTTGGTGCTGAATTGAGTGAAAAAAAACATTGGATTCGTTCAGTTTACTCACTCTTATCTGGAGCCCTGTAAACGTAACCCTTATTCTGCAGTTTCTCTGCTTTGAGATCGTCGTCTACAAAATTTGCTAACTCTAGATTTATAAATGTGTGTTTAAGCAAATAAAGGTAAAGACGACTGTCAAGGGTTACGTGGCGTTTGATTTAGAGTTAAACTGATTGCCAAGAACAGTGAAGTTGCGATCAACAGGCAAGCGGTTAACATTTCAAATTATTACCTGACTCTCTATTTAAGTGATTATTAGGAAATGTTGACTGTTTTTCCGTAAAGATTTACTAAACTTAGGACAGGATGCAACAGTTGACTGTTGCACAGCACTGTTACATGCGCGAAAAGGGTGCGCAAACATTTTCTGCATTGCAGGACCGAATAAGGAGTCTTTATAATTTTTGTGTTAACCGAACCTTTTGCAGGGTTGTTTGGGTCATTTTTTCTCTCCCGAACAATCCTCTTAAAGGCTAAATATAGTTCTAGATATAGTAGCACTATCTTGAGTTACTCCGAATAAGATTGACAAGACCGCATGTAGATCTAGCATCTTCCTTTTTCAAACAAGTTCCGACGTAATTTCGAAAACCAAACTAAGTGTCAATAATATTTCAACTGTCATTGAAAAAAAAGAATATAGTAGAGAAATCCATTTTCGAACACAGAGATGCTCACATTCAGTTGTTGTAATGAATTTAATAAAGATTAAATATAAAATCATCTCTAGAATCTAAATTTTATACGTTTTGTTCAAACCATGTATAAATCTAGATAGATCTAGATCTAGCAATTCAATCAGCCATGCTTTTAAAAATAGAGAGTCAGGTAATAAATCATGTGTTTGATAGTTACTTCGGGAACAGTCAAACCACTGTCCCTCGGTAGCAGGGAAGACCTTGAGAACTGTTGCCATCTGCCGTTGGCCTCGGGCAACAATTTTCAAGGTCTTCTCTGCTACCTCAGGTTCCCATCAGTACCTATGAAACAAATGTATAATTTGTCACTTATACGAGTATGTCTCGAGGCAAACACTACAGTCAAACTTCGATATTCCGAACTCGGTAAAATCGAACATACCCGAATTTCAAAGTTAAAACGTGGCTATACTTTGAAATATGGGTATGCTCGACCTAACCGGGCATGACACAATGCAGATCATGTGCCGAACTATCTGATAGTTTGAGTTAAGCGACTTCGAGATATCGAAGTTCGACTGTATGTGATGTGCACATGCCTAATAAGCCCTGCAGCGTATTTATCCAGATCCAGATCCAGAAAAGTGTATTTCAACTCTTTCACGCTTAATGACGCCAGAAAGCTCGTTTGCAAAAAGTTTGGAACGCGGCGTCTGTTCAGGGTCCTAACTGTTTGACACTAGTTTTGAAATTTCTTTAGTCACACTGCTTTAAGTTTTACTTTGAAACGAAATTCCAGATAACAATATTAAATCAGATGAACATATGGTAGTGAGTGGTTAAAATTCGAACGATAAATTTGATCATGAAAGGGTTAACTCTTTCCTCCCTGAATCTTTAAATGGATAATTCCAGTTTCCATTTTAATCTAGTCCATTTCTGACTCTTAAGGGTTGTTTTTGTCAATGTTTGGCATAATGATAAACAGTGAAGACCCTGATCTGGGTCTACACTGTTTGCACAGGACAAGTGTACTATTAACATGTACACTGTTTTAAAAGGACGCCTATATGCGGGACTAGGGTTCAAAGGGTTTAAGAAGATTGTAATGAGTAGTCATAACATTGTGCTTGTGGGGATATCAGGAAGACTTAATTTGAAATAACTCCAATGCTCTCGAACTCTGCTTAGTTTGTATCGAGCAAATGTTCACACATTTATTGTCGACTTTCACGGCACTCAGTTTTAACCCAAAAAAATCATATTTTTATTTCTGTCAGTTTTCCTTCCATTTTATATAGCCAGGAATATGTGCCATAAGAAATATTTTCTATATTTTAACAGACGGTAGCTTTAAGCCGGCATAATGTGCCTTAATTCTGCTCTAAACCTATCTTAAACGTTAGCAACAGGCTATGGAATAAAGTGTTTCAGAAGGCTGTAGTTTAAAGCAGAAAGAAATCATCTCTCTTAAACTTCTTATAACTTTTCTGTTTCTTAGAACAAGAGAAAATTACAAACAATATGAATCCAGATCAGACGGGGAGTAAATTTGTACAATCTTTTACTTCAAAGTTTTTCTCTCGTAAAACAGGAACTACTGTACACATGCTAGTTTTTTACGTCATGAACCTGGTATGTTTTGTATCACAGAAATGGACAACTTAAACCGAAACCGCTTTAAATATATTAACCCTTTCCCTTATAGAAGCGACTTTTAGCACAATCATTTTATTCATCCGCTGAAGAAAATAGTTCCAAATTATACCGTAATGAATATGTGTCATATCTAATATTTTCCTTATTCTAGCAGTTAATAGCTTAAAGCAGGCTGAAAGTAAAGCAGAATGCGCATTAGGGCGCATTCTGCTTTACTTTCAACCTGCTTTAAGTAGTAACCTATTTTCAATTCTAGAAATAGGCTATCAGGTAAAGGGTTAATAGCGAATCGCAATTGTTTTTGCAAAGAGTTTTGATCCAGAATAAATCACTAGACAGTGCTTATATATTGAAGGGATAAAGAAACGCAGGGTAAACTTTGCAGATGATGCTTGGTAAGATGTCGGGTAGAATTTTCAATAGTTTTGGGTAGAAATGAAGAATGATCCATACTGAACTAACGGCCGAGGGGCGATTTGTATCTGGTAAGCGATTGAAGAGTAATAGCATGGAATTAAAGGTCACATCCTGTAATCTGAAATCAAAATTGACTGTGGAAAGTGACCCGTCAATACCGCTTGTGTTCCCCATCCGCTCTCTTCACAGCCCTTATTCCCCTAGACATGGATTTTATGAGTGAGTTTATCTTACTTATTGCGATGTTGGTTCACTCTTCTAAGAAGGCTGCTCTCAGCTAGGAAAGCGTAGCATGAAGAGGTTAAACGTCTCCTACGACGTCGGTATATACGACGTTGGCCTAATTCTCGAAATAGGGAGATTCGGGACTCATCAGTAAACATAACTTGCCTCCACTGTCTCAAAATGAATATTCTGGGTGCATGTGCCCTATCCAAACCATTCAACGCTGACGAAGAGCGGCGGAAAGGGGCGGGTCAACGTACGGACGCCGAACCTGCCAAACCAACTTCTCGCAATTGAAATTCTTTATAGTTTTAGCATGCATGAAACGGCAATAATACCTACTGTCTTAATGGAGGTTCTGAGGCGGTAAGCTAACAATTGCGATAATGGGCGTAACGTAAGAATCCGTCCTGACGTTGTGACGTCACTCGCTGACACCAAGACCTAGGTCTGCCGACTACCCGTCGAGGTTGCCTTTGACGTCTAGCAAGACGTTCTATAGTGCAAACATGGAAATCAAAATGACTGGCAACCTGTATTTTCCTTTGATCTTGAATAGGTATCGTAAATCCCTGACCACTCAGTGCTTCTGTCAGCCGTAGCATTGTCGAGTTCCATTCAATTGAAATAAAAATATTGGCAAATGATGTGTCTGTATGAAGACTATCTAATGGTATGATGAGCTGTGTAACTTAATGTCACAACTTTGTTTGTACGACCTTTTTAGCTCGCCTATTCGGAGAATGGGGGGGGGGGGGGGGCTTATGGAATCACGTCGGCGTCGGCGTTGGTTTTTCATGGTTAAAGTTTTGGGGTAAGTGTTGTAATGCACTAATACTACATGAACTATTTATAATAGGAAGCTGATATTTGGAATGGAGGTGCCCTGTGGGTTGAACATTGATGTTGCGTAGTTTAAATTTGAAAAAAAGTTTAAATTTAGTCAAAATTACACCTTTTGTAGACTTAGGTTTTTCGGCTGATTTCTCATGGTTAAAGTTTTGGGGTAAGTGTTGTGATGCACTAATACTACATGAACTATTTGTATTAAGAAGCTGAATTTTGGAATGGAGGTGCCCTGCGGGTTGACCATTGATGTTGCGTTGTTAAAATGCAAAAAAAAAGTTTAAATTTAGTCAAAATTTTACCTTTTGTGGACTTAGGTTTTTCGGCTGATTTCTCATGGTTAAAGTTTTGGGGTAAGTGTTGTGATGCTCTAATACATCATGGAATATTTATATCAAGAAGCTGAATTTTGGAATGGAGGTGCCCTGCGGGTTGAACATTGATGTTGCGTTGTTAAAATTAAAAAAAAAGTTTAAATTTAGTCAAAATTTCACCTGTTGAGGACTTAGAGTTTTTGGACTGAAAGTTCAAAGTTAGTTATGGAGTAAGTGTTGGAATGCACTTATACTACATGATATATTTGCATTAGGAAGTTGATATTTTGAATGGAGGTTTCCTGTGGCTTGAATATGAATCTACTGATACACTTTTCTATTGATAGTTACCTATTTAAGAAAGGTTTCATTAGGCGAGCTTTGCTGTTCTCCGACAGCTCGTGTTGTGTTTTGTGCATTCCTTTGAAAAGAGCGGTACGCAAATCCATTTTTGTAAATTTCGAGATTGGACTCTGTGCTCTGTGATATAGAGAGTTAGTTAACCGAAATTCATAGAATTTTTACACCGCATTTGCAAAATATAACAAAACAGTTACCCTGCGTTTCTTCATCCCTTCAGTATATATATGATACAGTGAAACCCCTCTAAGCCGGGCATGTGTGGGGACAACAAAAATTTCCGGTTTAACCCATAGGTTGTTTCTAGTATAGAAGATAGCTGATCACTTAAAGAAGGTTGAAAGAAAAGCAGAATGCGCCTTATGGCGCATTCTGCTTTACTTTCAACCTGCTTTAAGCTATTATCTGCTAGAATATAGAAAAAAATTCTAATGATATATCTTCATGATTGTATTTTCTTCAGTAAAGGAATAATTCAAAGGCGTAAAAAAGGCATATTTATGGTGTAATGGGTTAAAATAAAGAAGAGTTTGAAACGGGACCAACCTTTCTGTCCGGTTTAGAGAGAATTCCGGTATTTAGAGGTTCCGGTTTAGAGGGGTTTCACTGTATTTAGTTTAGTGCTTGTATTGCTCTGCAGCAAGAGTTATCATGGCGTCACATAACTTATCCATATCAGGGTTCATTACCCATTCACCATCTTCCGTTTGTTCCAGTCGTCCTCTTGCATATCTTTTAAACACTTCCAACATGTATGGCGTCATCAAGTCTTCATCTATGTGTTCCGTAAATATTAGTATCAATGGTTTGTCTTGTTTACAGGCCTCTTGTAGTTCCATCATGCAGTACCTGCTTTGGCAGAAAGATTTCGACACAAATGCTATTACAACGCAGGATGCTTTAATCATTCTATATGCTTCATTAACTATTGGAAATCCAGGTGTGAAATCATATCCAGTGAGAATCAGTTTCTTTTGTGTATTTAAGTATTGTTTTGCCAGATTGTGAAACTTCTCAACTACGTTTTGCATGATGCCTCTTTCTTCGTCATTTCCTGATATTGCCAGGAACACCAAATGAGTTTCACGCACATTACCTCGAAGAAAGTCCCTAATAAAGCATTCTTTAAGATTTCGCTTACGTTGTCTTCTATATATTCGCAACACTAATGCTGCAACACCGCATACTACGATACACGTTGTCAATGTAGCTGTAGTCGCGGCGATGATTATCGAGTCTCTTTTACACAAATAATCAGTTTTATCAAGTGCATCTTTGCTTAATACGATCTCAGACTCCCCATAGCTACATATGAGTGGTTGGTTATTCTTACTAAATCTCGCCATTTTATACTGCAAAATCATACTCAGGAACGACTTACTCTTACAAACACACTGTAATGGATTTCCATTCAGAAAGAATCCCATGGTTAAATGTTTATCATGCGAAAACATCGAATCAAAGTAATGTATAAGTCTGGTCAGCTGAGGATCAACGATGTAATGAATTTTGTTGTTGCTTAAATCAAGTACTTGCAACGAGTGTAAAGCATCGAGAAAAATATTTAAAGATGTAATTTCATTGTCGTTCAGCAAAAGAACTTTCAGCTTTTTATTGAACTGTAACATATTATGAGGAAGATTTGATAATTTATTATATGCTAGATCTAGGACTCTTAAATTTGTTAGATTTATGAAGAGTTGTCCGAATTCATGATTATTTTGCATTTTGAAGAGTAGGTTCCGTGACAGATACAATTTTTTCAGATTATTTAAAAAGCACAGTGCAGTTTTGGCGATATATTGAAGTTTGTTGTATGAAAGATCAAAAGACTCAACAGGATTGTTTTCACCAAGACAGAGCGTTAAATTCAAACTGACTATTCTATTATTTCTACCAGAAATTGATTTTAGATGCACTTGCTTGCCAGTCAAGTTAATGTTGTCCGAGTAGTTAAAATCTATTCTTGAATAGCCGTCCGCGTACACATTCTCAATCAAGTAAATTTGAAATACTGATATTTTGAAGAGTCCGTGAGTAAACTGTTCCCATACGGAGTTCCAGTATATTTCCACGTTGCTTATGTCAAGTGTCTTCAATGTTGATTTTAACGTTCTCTCTGATTGTGTTTCTAAAACGTAAGTGTCTCTGCTTCCAAGTTGATATGCATTTGACCCAATTTGGTCAATAACAGGTCGGTCTTCCCGAAGACCGCTCCGTGTATCTTTCAGCGAACAGTCATAGAACGCCATGGACGATCCAGATATATTAAATGCTTCTAAGTTGTAGTATATCAAAAAGAGCCATTTAAAGCGGACATTGACAGTCACCAAAACCAAATTGCTGATATTTACTACTTTCAAAGGCAATTTTATAAAAGTATTTACTATGTCCTCCGACAAGAGAATTTCAGGTTTTCGTTGTTTGATTCCTGGATTAACGGTTAACTCCTCGAGACAAGGAGCAGTGTCATAACTATTCAGCGAATCATCAAAATTATAAATACGTTCCATTCCAGTTAAAGTTAATTTCTTTAACGTTCTCAAACCGGCAAATGAGTTGTTGTACAAAAACAAAATGTCTGACGTGTCAATGTAGAGCTCCTTCAAATGATCTAATCCTTCAAACCCGTGAAGGTGTATCAATTTAGAACGTTTCACACCAAAAATAAGAACTTTTTTCCAGCTTTCATTCGAGAACAATGTCTTATTGAGCTCATAGTTGGAGAATTTCACTACTATAACATTCGTTATATTGATAGGCACAATCCGTGGTATGTCCCCGACACAGCATGCTATCTGTTGGATGCACGAACATTGATTTATTGTGTGATGTCTCTGTGTCCACGTACATGAGTTATCATTACGGTCAACATCGCTTTCGCAAAACTGAAATTCGTTATATGCATAAGCCTCACATATTAAATATACCAGTACTATTACATAAATCCTGGACATCTTTGCCATTTTAAACACTAATACGGCTGTTAAAACCTACATAGAAAGTTGGACGGTAAAACGATCCCGACAAGAACTGTTGTGCGTTAATGTTGACAGATAAACAACTGCTGTGGGGTTGGCTACGTATGTATTCCTAATTGTGCCTGGACACAAACGATTCTTATCATGTTAACTCGTCTGTTCACTCATTGTATCAAGATATATCAAACATAAATATTAACCAAGTAGCATGTGTGAATCATATATTACGATAGTTGTTAAATAAATGACATTCTCTTTGATTTATGCGTTACATGTAATAGAGCGCATTAGTGCCGAGAACTACGATTCGTTAATCAAAAAGAGATTCACAATAAACTGAACTCGCGAAGTTAATGAGAATGTACACACATAAACTACGAACTTATAGTTTTATATTCCTCGTTCTCAACCAATAGTCATATAGACCGATTTTATTGACCTGGCAGGGAGGAGCTTACCTTTGTCAAACTTAAACTAATTTACTTTTGATTTTAGGGATGATAGGTATAGTTCAGAATTATATCATTATCACTGGGGGCCAACGAGGTATCACGAAGGCCCGTTTCGCACAGAAGTCCTGTATATGTTTCGCACCTACAATCCATGTAAACACACCCATTTGTGTACTATTTTTTATACGCTGACATTCGCATTTACCACTTGTGTCCATAGACACACATATCAATTGAATTATTTCTTTGCAGATTACAGTATAGGTTCGTGAATAAACTGTTTACATACCATTTCTTGCATTATTTATGGAAACTAAGTATGTATATCAAGCACAGACGTCAATTTGTCACTCTTAAATGAATATTACCGGGCGATTATCGAAAAAAACATTGGAATGATCCACTATATTTACAAATATTCGGGAACCCCATCTCAGACATGATGCATGTTTATTAATAGCTTCATTTTTCCATAATTTTCAACTTATTTTTCACAATAATGTTTACAACTTTGAATCACTCACAGTACCCTGAAGGGTTTATGAGTGTGTATGTGCCCTCCTGAAGTCGCATTTACGTGTATACGTTACCAACAGAAGGTGTATGTGTTACCTACTGAAGTCAATTAAGGGTGTATCAATGTCATGAATTTGGGAACTTTTCAAAGTACATGAAAACACTCTATGATGGTTTTGTATTGAAGAGCTATTTAAGATGAATGAAAAAATAGAAAAAGTGTACATTTTGGTGAACAACAGTTGGCTCTACGGCCATGTAAACTTTACCCCACCCACTTCCTCTTATTTTGTCCTTTTCAAACAGCCCGCTTCAATAAAACCCATTTTAAATGAAAACAAATATGATAATTTGGTTTTGTGTTATTTATTTCCTATCTATGGTAGTATTTCTTCATACAAAAACTAATTTAAGAAAAAAAAGGCACCAAATGTGAAATTTATAAAGCTCTAAATATCATCGGTATGGTACTTTTTTGTAAATTTTGTAAGGGGTGATAACTCTTTTTACTTTAATAACTCAAAATTTTCAACACTTACCTTTCAATTTCTTTTCATATTTTGAACTGCCTTAGTATGGGCTTTCATCTGGTAGAATATAAGAAAAAGTTAAATACTAGAACTATTTCATTTTCAAACTTTTTTACTTTTTTTCATAAAACAAAAAATCTAATAAAATCATGCCCTATATAAAGCATATTTTTGATATTCAAGGATCCATATTGTACAAACCTGGTGCCTGCTTTGTCTAAATTTGGTTTATATATGTGAACATACCACCATAGACATGAAATAAATAAAGAAAACCCAAATTAACATTTTTGTTTTGTTTTGAAATAGATTTTACTGAAGCTTGTACTCTGAATGGGTAACATTTGAAAAAAGAATCCAAATTTGACATACCTTTTTCAAATCGCTGTAGCTCAAAAAAAAGGACACCACCATATATATTTTTTTTCATTTTTTCATTCATCATAAATAGCTCTTCCAAAAAAACAATGATAGAAAAACAGTTTAATACTTTGAAAAAATGGCTCATGACATTGATACACCCTTAATTGATTTCTGTTGCAGTGACACAAAATGGATTGGAAAAATGTATCGTTTATGCCTAGCTCACATTTGCTACGGCGGCCGTACGGCAGTCGCACGGATTATTATTTTTACGGCGAGTAGCAATTTCCCGGCCGCCGTAGATTTCCTTCGACCGCCGTATGTTGTGCTCACATTTGCTGCGGCCGCCGCAAGGCGAGATTTGATGTTTTGGGGGTAAAAAACTTGCGGCAGTGCGGTGTCCGTTCGGCAGCCTTATGGCGCCTCCGCGGCGGTCGCGATTTCTAATAAAACACACGTCGACCGCACGATGGCCGAACGGTGGTCGTTGATGTGCAGTCTTAATGCTACTCCTGCTACACACATTGGCTTGCTACATGTGCACATACATGTAACTCATATCAGTCCAACTACACCGAGAACTCAAAGGCCATATATGGACAGCATTATGTCTCATAAGAACATCCATTTCAACTTTTAGATCAATAGACACATATGAACAGAAGTGCAAATGCCCAATAGTAAAATTAACCATTGAGTCCCGGTGGCCGTACGGCAGCCGCAGAACCGCTCTACGGCGTGTCGTTTCTACGGCCATCGTAGAAATGATTTTTTTTTATAACTCGCGTTCTAATACTGCGGCGACCTCTATGGCCTGTAAGACTTTGGGATTTGCCGTTCGGCCGCCACACTGCCGCCGTAGGATTTCTTCGGCCAGCGCAAGAATCTTCCGATTTCACGTTTAGTTTAATCATATTTATTGCATAATATATACATGCATGGGATTGGGCTACAAATCTTCACAACATTATATAATGCCCGCTGTCCGATTTAACCTTTCTGCGACCGCCGTACGCCCGACGTAGAGCAAGAGTGGGCGCATTTGTAGCGACGAGGCCGTTCAGTCACGCGGTACCAGTGTGACCATACCAAGTGGTTTGTGACGTTAATTTTGGTACAACTGACAGCTAAAATATCACCAAAAAGCCTCGATTCGGAATTTTAATCAAATGTTTTTTTTATGAGTCGATTTCAAGGAAACATAGCCTATGCTAAGGGTATTAATAAGTTATTTTAAAATGATGTCAATGTATTTGTCACTAGATGGATACTTTTTGTCTGAAAACGAGGCAAATATCCAGAAATGTTAGCACACACAATGATACCACGACAATTTAATACTAGATATTGCCAACTAATTTGCCCCATTTTCAGGCAAAATGTATTACCTTGGTGACAAATCCATTGATACCACTTTAAAGAATCCAGTTCCCAGTATCATAGGCTATGTTTCGTTGAAATCGGCTTAAACAAATTTCTTACATTTGATTGAAGTTCCGAATGGAGGCCTTTTTGTTGACAATTTGACTGCCAGTGGTATCCACATAGTACGTCACAGACCATGTGGTATGGTCACACTTGGTACTATCCATTTATTTTCTCTACGCTTTTTGATAAAACGTGTAATATAAAAGACATTCACCCATTACCCTATAGCCTGTTTCTAGTTTTGAAGACGGATAGTCACTTATTAAAGTAAATTGAAAGTAAAGCAGAATGAGGTACTTTTACTCTGTTTGCTTTAAGCTACCATCTGCTGGTATATAGGTAAGTATTAGATCATTGTTTCATAAATACAATATATATATAGGAAAAAACCTGTGCAGCTTCTCATACACTTTTCTTAACACTTTCCAAGAGTAAATGCTTATATATGAAGGTGTTCGTGTAGTTTGGAATATTGGCTGTTTCTGTTTTACAAAATTATAGCCCTTTGAGTATTTTCCTATAAAGAACATGCTGCAAACGTTCGCAGATTAATTAATTACATAGGCGAAGGTGTTCATGAGGTTTTCAATTCGGGATGCAACATTTTTAAAGGAGTTATGTCGCTTTGAATTTGTTCCGTACATAACAATTATAGTGTATTCCAGTTGCTCGGACAAATCAACCACTCTGTCACAAAAACTAGCAGACGACACAGCTTTTAAGAAATATTGCAGCAGTAAAAGTGAAGAACATAATTGTCCTGTTTGGGATTCATCGACAATGACCATTGTAAGTAGGGAATTGTTGTTGGGAGGACCATTGTAGAGAGGGAGCACTGTATAACTTTTTCACTACTAGGATTTTATATATTTAAATCTTTCACTGCAAACTTTATTTTATCGTCTGTTTTAACCCTCTCACCTCCAAAACATCGTTCTCATTGATAGTGTCCTCTGCAATATTTTTCAAGTCAGATTTGGCGGTTTTCGACTGAAGAAATATTGATTCGAGTGTCAAACAGTATGAATCCCGATCAGACGCCGAGTTACGTGGCGTCTGATCAGGATTGATACTATTTGCAAAGTCGCTTTTTGGCGCAATTGGCAGTGAACGAGTAAAAACTGTCTTCTCAAATATTGTTGCGCATCTAGATTAGCCATTGTCATGATGACATCATTACTAATCGACCACAGGTCACTGTCGTATTATTGTTCGCTTGAACGTTTCATCTTCTTTTGAGTTTTGTTAATATATTTTTTAATTTTATACGTTTCTGATTTAAGACACGAAGTTGCGACTGTCACACACATTAGATCCTGATCTGATCCCGCATGTCGCATCCTTTAATTCGACTCAAAACGGTTTGCACATATATACACTCAGCACAAAAAGAAACGCACATCGTGCTCAGGCGCAGATTAAGATACTTATATTGAAGAAAATTAGAATATTTAGACTATATCTCAAGATTCATTTAATTCTGTAACAAGTTCAGAAATAAATACTCAAAAATTAACCTTTTCACTCCTAATGACACCAAAAAGCGCGTGAGCAAACAGTTTGAATCCTGATCAGACGCCGCGTAACGCGGCGTCTGATCAGGGTCCAAACTGTTTGACACTCGTATCGATATGCTTTAGGTCGATTACATTGAATTTTACTTTGAAACGACCTGGTAAACAAGAGAATAGAAGCAGACGACAATGAAACGGTGGAAGGTTAAAATCTCACGATCAATTTGACAGCGATAGAGCAAACTTCAGCTGTTTAAAACACCGAACCGATTTGTGTATGTTGTGATGCTACAAATGCAATAATAAATCTCCCTTTTTCAGCATTGATAACCCTAGGCAGAACTACTGACAAATAATATTGTGATGACAAAAGTGTGCGTTTCTTTTTGCACTGAGTGTATGTTAGTGTTGTCGTACTTGGCAGTGAGTAGGAATTACAGACACACAGCGCTCCCTCCCAACAACGATTCCCTCCTTTCAACGACGCTTGCCGCTCGCCCCCAAACAGGACAATTTTTTCCAACCTATTCACGGCTGCAATGTCGTCTGCTCAAAATTGTCGTCTGCTGTTTTCTCAAAATTACATAACGGACATTTTGACAGAAAAAAACGTAATGATGAGTGGCAAACATCTTGAATCCAGATCAGACGCCGCATTTACCAATTTCCCTCCCTATAACGACTCCCTCTGAACAACGGACACATTTTTTGTCACCCATTGGGTGTCGTTGTAGAGAGGGAGCGCTGTATTTGTTGAACATAAGAGTCAAACAGTTATTCATTTACCTCTTTGAAATAGAAACTCTGTAATTAAAAATGAATATTATTCAATAATACCATTCATATTTCATTGGGTCTATTTCAAATTAATTCTCTTAGAATAGCATGTACGAGTGGAGAAAAACGTTATTCTTTCCCAATCAACGCGTTCACGCTAAAACTTTTATTTCCAGTGCAAACAGTTTAAAGCAAGATAAGGCGCCGGATTACCTGGCGTCTGATTAGGCTCCAAGCTGTTTGCCACTCGGGTTAAAAGAAATTGTCAGAATTGTCAAAACGTTGTATTTTGTCTATAGTTCATTACACTGCGTTTCATTTCGTTGGCGTTATAACGGGAAATAATAACGCCTTCTTCGCTATAAAAAGTGGACAAATATTTAATATGCATGACCAATTCATGGGTTGTTTTTTTCCAGGTTACTGCTAAAACAATGAAATATTATCGTATAGGTCTCAAAATAAACTCAAAATAAATTTCCCTCTTCAGATAAACAGTGAAACCCCTCTAAACCGGACACGTTTGGGGACAACATAAACGTCCGGTTTATAGGGGTTTCCGGTTTAGAGGGATTTTAACCCATAGCTTGTTTCTAGTATGGAAGATAGCTGTTCACTTAAAGCAGGTTGAAAGTAAAGCAGAATGCGCCTTAAGGCGCATTCTGATTTACTTTCAACTTGCTTTAAGCTATCATCTGCTAGAGTATAGAAAATGTTTCTGATGATACATATTCATGAATGTATTTTCTTCAGTGGTGTAAAATGCATATTTATGGTGTAATGGGTTAGAATAAAGAAGTGTTGGAAACGGGACCAAAATTTTTGTCCGGTTTAGAGAGAATTCCGGTATTTAGAGGTTCCGGTTTAGAGGGGTTTCACTGTAATATATGTTTCGTCTGTTTTTCTGTCTAAAATTTTATTTTTAGGTAATTTGACTATAGTAATATCGTTTTGAGTGTCATAACAGTTTGTGAAGAGACTTAACACCAAATGGTGTTTTGCAAAAGCAAAAGTTAATACTCAATTCAAACAAATATGTAGCACATCGTTCATATGGTGTTAGAAATACGATTAGTTTAAATCATCCTCAACAAAAGTCTCCAAATCTATGTTTTTATTTTTTTTTACTATCCGCCTACTACAATGACTAAATCTAGTTCGCATCGTTTGCGCGTGCATAACATGAAATAATAACGCATTCTCCTTCCGTGTACACTAAAGTAGGTAAAATCGACCGCCGGTAAATTAGTAGCACGACTGGTCGAGTTTTCCGATTCGTTGCTTAATGCATTACGAGGTACAACCGAATGTCATTAAGGAGTTTCTGCATTATTATTGTTCTTCATGAATATTCCAGCAAGCTGTCATAAAGACTAAAAGTAATTACTATTTTAAAATGTGTTTCAGGAGATACTGCACTGACCCATGCATCGCCTTATTATAGTTTATATACAGATAGATAATTTTATTGATTTAAACTATTCACAGTTTCTCATCAATACAAATATAATTTCACAAAACATAATAATCGGTACATGTGATAGATACATAAAAACATTTCACATATTATATTCCTTATATCCTAACAATCAATATACTTTGAAATATCATTTTTAAATTTCAGAATATGAAAATATGAAGAAAAAAACCTCGAGGATGAGTATATACCACTACGTCATACTCAAACTTTTTCTGAGCTTAAACGCTTCCGATAAATATTTTAAAAAATCGATAAATAATTCCTTTTGAAGAATTCAAAAGCTGTAGAAATTTAAAGATACTAGGTCTATTGAAAAAATATGGTTTAATATATGTTCTTCTTATTTGATTATAGGCCTGACACTCAAGTGCAAATGAAATTCATCTTCAGTTGCATGTTTGTCACAAAAAATACAAATACGCTCATGTCTTTCCAATCTGTGTCTAGAATATCTGCCTGTTTCGATTTTTAAAGTATGGGCCAAGATTCGAATCTTAGATAACAATACACGGTTTTCTCTTGTGGTAATCAAATGTAAATAGTCTTCGAAACCAAATGACAGTTTCAATTCCTTGTATAAAGACAACTTTTTATTATTTCCAATATCGGTCAACCATTTTTGAATAAAAGCGTCTTGTATTCTTTGCTTGAATAATGATAAGAAAACATTGTCATTGACAATATGAAAATGTTGCTGCCATACATACATGAATCCATATTCGGATAACAAATTCTTTACACATGTAGCCCAGTTCTTCATACCATTCTCACAGTCATCTAATGTACGCTGGTATACATGTCTTATGATAATGTTATCCGAAGATACACATAAAAAAAAATTAGGATAATTTTGATACTTTTAGTTTCATTCATTACTTTTGTCGGAGTATACTTGATTTATGCAGAAACATTAGAGAATACATTATTCTTTTACATGGTAACCCGGCGTCTGAACAGGTTTCAAATTGTTTGCCATTCAAAACGAACCGTTAGAATTGTTTCAAAAGAGATATTATTTAATTGAGTTTGCGTTTAACCCATTACGAACTATTATTTTTTATCCTAGTAGATGATAGCTTAAAGCAGGCTGAAAGAAAAGCAGAATATGCCTTATGGCACATTCTGCTTTACTTTCAACCTGTCTAAAGTAGTCACCTACTTTTAAAACTAGAGACAAGCTATGGGCTAATGGGTTAAACGGGAAAGAATTATAAGCGCTCCACGGTACATCGTATAGTGGAGCGCTATTGTCCTATCGTTGTTCTACTGTACAAAAGCGGGATTTTGTCAGTCACGTGACTGGGGTTTATTGTCGTGTATTGAGTGTGGTCAGTTCTAGCGAGTATCTTCTCTGGGCTACATCGAGAAATTGAAATGAAGTCAGCTCAAGTTTGAAATTTGATTGACGAGAGGGGGCGGACGTTTTTGGCAGACCACAGGACGGACATGTTGAATGCCATTGAAACTTTGTTTCTAAAGATAAGTGACTTATAATTCTGCAGTTTAATAAAATATCTGGCTTGCTGTTTTTGGACGTAAAGGCTAAAGCAATTTAAGAGCAAGCGCACCGAGGTGCAGTTTAAGTACAATACCAAGGTCAACATAGTAATAGATGATGCAGATAATCTTCTGCATACAGAAACATTAGTTAAATGTCGTAAAAAGCGCAAAGTATTTTAGAATGCTTAAATGTATTCATTTGTGTGCGGGAGGCCGGTTACGCTAGGCATGACTGTATATTATAGTATCGGTGGAGCGAGCTTGCGTAACAGTTGTGTATTTACTGTTTAATCTGTCCCTGTGTTATACATGAAAGTACGATTGAATTTCGTTGGAGCTGCTTTCTACTGAAATTGTTTATTACAATATTAGATCTTTCTTAAAACAATAATTCTAAAATAATGACAAATGGGCATAAAGTAATATACATGTACAAATGCCACGTGGCATGGCTTCACATTATATTTATCTCATGTTTCAGCGAGATACATGTATCATATCTCACAGATAAAAAAGCATCTAGAGATGGTACTGGCGTCATCGACGGGCCAGCCTAGGAGACCTCTGGGTTTTGCACGTGGGAAATCTGGCCACTGGAAGCGCTCCCCAGAATGTTTTGCTAACAATTCTAACAACAAGATAAGTATTTGTAGTAGTTTGTTTGAACAAGTTGACATTTTCAGAACATAGTAAACTTGTTAAATCTGCGGATACATGTTTTAACGAATCCGATGAGAGTTCAGATACATGCAAAGTTGTTTGTCCGTGGGTAGGCTTAGCGCATGTCTCCAAACGGAGAGAAGCGTCAGTTGGCAATAACTCGCTTGATGTGATTTAAATCGGGTATTAGTGGCCTTTTTAGGAATATTAAGCAATAACAAAACTGCTAGAGATAATCAAGCGTTTTTAGAGAATGAAATACAACAGTTACTAACTAAAGGTGTTATTTCTAGATTAGAATATGTTCCAGTTAGTAGTTAACCCTTTGACAGTTGATTACAATAGGAAATAGAATTGTGCCTGATTGTTGTCATATTAGATCTAATGACTCTCTGCATGTTTTAGATTAGATATGAAGATATCAAGATCGGTGAATCTATTTTTGAAAGAAACTTTTTATTTTTCACGTTTGCTATCAAGCGTGCTTATCATATTGATATTGCTGAATAGTAAAGACCGTATTTGGGCTTTTCTTATTCAGAAGTAGGAACATTGAAATATTATGTTTCAATTTATTATCGGTTAGCATCAAAACTGCTGGTCATATCTTCACTAAGATTTTAAAACTTGTTAGTTATCTGAGAGCTAGAGGCTACTAGAATATTAAATTTCTAGATGACGGTATATGGCAGTAGGGTTTTTGAAATATATTAGATTTGCAAAGTTTTTATAGGTGTTAAGACACGCCACCGGAAGTTGGCAGTTTAAGATATGTATATTTTAAGGATTTACGGCCCCCGGAAGCGGGCGTAGTGGATGTAGATTTTTAAGGATTTACGCCCCCGGAAGCGGGCGTAGGCGATCATAACTATACGATTTCAAATATATCAGATGAGCAATGTTTTACAGGTGTAAAGAGATGCCACCGGAAGTTTGGCAGTTTAAGATATGTATATCTTAAGGATTTACGGCCCCCGGAAGCGGGCGTAAGCTATGTAGATGTTTGAGGATTTACGCCCCCGGAAGTGGGCGTAGGCGATCGTTACTATACGATTTCAAATATATCAGATGAGCAATGTGAGATGCCACCGGAAGTTTGGCAGTTTAAGATATGTATATCTTAAAGATTTACGGCCCCCGGAAGCGGGCGTAAGCTATGTAGATGTTTAAGGATTTACGCCCCCGGAAGTGGGCGTAGGTGATCGTTACTATACGATTTCGAATATATCAGACTAGCAAAGTTTCACAGGTGTTTAGAGATGCCACCGGAAGTTGGCAGTTTAGGATATGTATATTTTCAGGATTTACGGCCCCGGAAGTGGGCGTGGTCGACTTAGATATTTTAAGGATTTACTTCCCCGGAATCGGGTGTAGGCGATCGTTACTATACGATTTCAAATATTTCAGATAAGCAAAGTTTTTAAAAGGTGTTTAGAGATGCCACCGGAAGTTTGCAGTTTAAGCTCTTATATTTTTATGATTTACGGCCCCGGAAGCGGTCGTAAGCTATGAAGATTTCTTAAGGTTTTAAGTTCCCCGGAAGCGGGTGTAGGTGATCGTAAATGTACGAATTCAAATATATCAGATTTGCAAAGTGTTTATAGGTGTTAAGAGATGCCACCGGAAGTTGGCAGTTTAAGATATGTATATATATATGTATGACCCAGAATCGGGCATAGGCGATGTAGACTTTTTAAGGATTTACGCCCCCTGAAGCGGGCGTAGGTGATCGTAACTATACGATTTCCGCTGTGCCACTGGAGGCCGGTTGATCTTGGTTGTGGTAGGTCACTGTTAGTATTTAATGAAACACTAGTTTATCTACCCCGGCAGAGTGTTTTTCGTGTGTTCGAACACTGTACATAATGAGCATCGTCCCTGGAAGTGGATGTTCATAGCGTATATATTATTCTAGTTCTTTATTAGTCTCGGTTTTTATTAAGATTGCAAATCTTGCGTTAGAATCGTAGAGATCCTTGGTTCTTTGAATAGCACAGAGAGAAAGCGTTTTGCTTGGCGTGATACAAAGTCAGTACATATATAGAGTAATTCGGATTTATTCGTATGTTTTTGAAGAATTCTGTTGTAAAAGGTTTATTCTGATTTGAAAATTTGAAAATCAATTTCGCTCTTTGGGAGCTCAAAACCATATTTGAACCATATTGCAGTTGACCTGCATGTGTTTTGTACGGATTAAATATGATACTAAACCCGGAATGGCTTCCTAGAGAAATTAATGAAAAGGCAGATCATCTTAGTAGGTATTTTGACAGTGCTGCTCGGTCGTTTAGTTCGACCATATTCTTAAAGCTTAGCCTGTTATGGGGTCCGTATATTGTAGACAGATTTGTTTCTCACTTAAAAACAATAAGTGTTCAAGATTCAGTGCATGTTGTGAGCTCCAGGATGTGAGACTGTAAATGTTTTTGATAAGTTTTGGGGGGTTTAGATCAAAATCGGGTATTTCCTCCACCTAGACTAGACGTTGTCTGTTTATCAGAAATTGCTAGTGAAAATGCAAAATGAACAGTCATCTTCCATTTTGGAGAAACGCTCCATTTTTGGACGTGTTTAACCAATGCGGAGGGAGATTACCGGTGTAGTGAATTTGTACAAAACAGATTGTAATAATGCCCCCCCCCCCCTTGAGAAATCCACTATCCTTTAACATGCTGACATTAAAACATTGCTTATCTTATTTAAATTGGTTTCAGCTTCGACAGGTATGAAGAGAATTGCTACTTGATCAGCTTTAACAGGATGGTGTCTATGGAAAGGAACAGGAGAACGTTGCCGTCGAAATAATCGGTTGTTTCGTCCGTCAAAGGCCGATGGTGCAGTGGAGAAGCACAGTGGTACTTGTTCACGGTTTCTAAGTTATTTTAAATCTAAATGGCAACTGAACTTGTATAGTGAAGTCTCTTATGGAAGCTGCCACACGTGTGACCAGAAGAAAGGCATTGTGACATCGGACATGCTATAGACTATGTTTTATGTACATGTATGACACGTCTACTGATGCCGTAGATTTAAGCGTTTTGTGTATGATATCATTATCATTTGCTGGTTTTCTCAGATTTACTGAAATAAGCAATGTGTACTATAGTAAAGTATAATTCTGTTCGGATTATTTTACTGTCAAGATTAGGCATAGAAAAACCGATGTTTATAGAAACGGCTATCAGCTTTTTTCATATCGAAAGGTGACTATTCTGTATGTTAGTTCACTTCGTTGAAGAGATATATTTCTGTTGCAAATATTTTGATTCAAGTCGGCTTTCAGGTCGAGGGGTGAAGTCAAATTCATTAAGATTAATAAACAGATTATTTATTCTCGAATTATTTAGAAATTAAAGAGTAGTCGCCCTTGACCTAAAACTTGGTTTTCATTCTTTAGAGATGGCGTTGTCATCGCGGCTGCTAACACAACGGGTGTTTCCGATAGGTGCCTCAAGAGGCATGGCAGAATGAAGTTTGATATTGCCAAAGAAGGCTACATAGATGATTGTACAGAGAAAACAAACTTAATGTGTAATTTTTAAACACTGAATTTGATATCTTCTGCCCTATGATTTGTAATTCTATAAATGCAACTCGCTATTTGCAAAACAGTTGGCTGTTGTTTTGTTTCTGTGACATAGAGAGGACTAAGTCTTCTTTCGTTTAGGTTGGACTATTATCAGGTTTCTGGTCGGTTTTGAAACTGTTTGACACTTATTGTGGTCACAGTGCTTAGCTTAGCAGGGTCCAAACTGTCGATACTCCTATCGACATTTCTTCAGTGAAACACAGCCCTAAATCTTACTTTAAATATTGCAGACGACACTACCAATGCATACGATATATTGGCGGTAAGAGGTTTAAAGCAGACATTAATCCTTGAAACTAGTTAAAAGAGACGAGAAAAACCGGTGTGAAATATTAAACTACAGTCGAACTTCGATATCTCGAACTCGCTTAACTCGAACTATCCGATAGTTCGACACATGAACTACATTGTTTCATGCTCGGTTAGGTCGAACATATCCATATGCCACGTTTTAACTTTGAAATACGGGATTTTTCTATTTAACCGAGTCGAGATATCGAAGTTCGACTTACCTCATTAAGATTACAACGCTCTTGTGTTGGTATAGTCAAACAACTAGGTTAGACGTGTCACGGGGTCGCCGAGTCTATTTATAAGGGAGATCAGCATTTCGGATATCCTCGTGGCAATTTTTAAAAGAAAAATTTACGTTATTTGTACAAACAATAAACGAATTAGTTATCGGAAACATAGCGTAGTGGATAAGACGTAAGGCTAAAAGGAAGCATTATCGGGAAACATTTTATCAAGCGCGGGTTCGAATCTTGCATCAACCCGAAATATTTTTTTGGCTAAAACAATATTAAGGATTCTATAATTACATTGCACCAAAGTAATGCGGAAAGCCCCCTGAAGAAAACAACTAAAACTTGTATTGATATTTGTATTTTTCGTATCATCCCTTTGTTTTTGAAAATATGGCTAATATAGGACTCGAACTCAAGCTAATGCACCCCTTCCTCAACATTCAAGAACATGTGCATAAATAATCAGTATAATACAGTATGAAATAAGATAATGCTTTACTATTCATTCTAGATTAAAAAAAAAGTTTGAGGTTGACGCGGGATTCGAACCCACGCGGAACAAAAATACTATTATCACAATGTACCCTAGGTACCTACACGTTACCTACTGCGCTAAACTGCTGACAAGAATTCCGCCTTCATTTGTATCTAATATACTAAACTCGACTGTTTAAAAACGGTCCGAGAACATGCGGAATGCTGTTATCCCTAAAAAGTGGACTCGGCTGACCTTTGACACGTCAGACCTAGTTGTTTGACTATATAAACCATTATATGTCAACTGTGAATATTTCTTACATTTGAAAGGCTCTATAGTTCATTATACCCCTTCATAAGTTCGACTTTACGCTCAGGTATTAACCAACCGTCATTGATCCTGATTAGACGCGGTGTAACAGTTAAATCAGGATAAAAATGTCGATATGTGTATATGTAGGGAACTTTTCTAAACATTGAACCCGAGCGACGAGTATTCTCGTCATTTACAAACAGTGGACCTGTGAGGAATGCACTTGTCCTGTGCAAACAGTATAGACCCTGATCAGAGGGCTCCTTAAGGAGCCCTCTGATTAGGGTCTACACTGTTTTTCATTTTGAAATATATTGTTAAAATCAACGCTTGATAGTAAAAAATGGACTTGACTTATTTTGAAATTTGAATTGTCAATTAAAATTTTCAGGGGTGAATGAGTTAAGGATAGCTCCATTTCAGACGACAATATCTAAGCAGACAACATACTTGCAGTCAATTAAGCATGCTAATTATTTGAGAGATTTAATTTCACATTAGGATAACTCAAACTGTATAAGAAACACAACTTTACGGCTAATTTAAATTGAATGTTTTTAACCCTTTCATTCTCAATTACGCTTAAAAGCGCGATTGCAAACATTTTGGATCTTGATCAGACGCAGCGTAACGCGGCGTCTGATCAGAACCCAAACTGTTTGACACTATAATCGATATCTATTTAGTCATGCAACCTTAAATCTAGCTTTGAAACGTGTCTGATAACAATACTGTAGCAAACGACAATAAAGCGGTGAAGGGGTAAAAATCTCCCGAATAATTTGATCATGAAAGGGTTAAAATAAATACAGAAGGAGTCGAACCTTGCTACCCTTTCATCGCCGTAGGTCACTAAAGACGACTTTGCAAAAGCAGTGGATCCAGATCAGACGCCGCGGAACTCGGTGACCGATCATAGTCTAAACTTTTAAACACTTGCATTATATCAATATATCAACATCAAATCTTATCAAAATTTTGCATTTGACAAATACCCGCACACGTCGAAGAAATGCACGCGCTAGATCTATTTTGCTTGCGGAAGATTTGATATGACGGTTCAAACGAACATTCCAGACCATGACCTCCATGCAGTTGATATGTATTTTCGTATTAGTGTTTTCTTCTGACCTGTCGGAGTTATTTTTAGATTGGAACTTTCTAAAACTTTCAAAGGGATGAATTTTCTCTACATACGGTTAATGATACGGATAGCTGTAATTTGTGTGCGCAATGTACAGTAGAGGATACCTTATTCTTTCCCGTTTAAACGCAAACGCAATGCACTAAACTGTGGAAATTTACTTTAAGAAATTTTAATTATATTTTTAATGTGAGTAGCAAACAGGTTGGAGCCTGATCAGACGCCGGGTAACCCGGCGTCTGATCTGGCTCCAACCTGTTTGCAATGGAAATAATAGTTTTAGTATATAAATGCGTTTGTTGGGAAATAATAAATTATCAGTAAAGTTAGCGCAAGGCTCTCGTGCTGCACGAGGATAATGTTATCTCAAGTTGGAAAGTGTACGACTATATAGATCCGATGTTACCCTGTTATCTATTTACCATTATGAACTATTCTGTTCTAAAAAAAACTCCGACAGGCCAGAAAAATCGAACAATATGTCTTATGTATTTCAAGGTAAGTTCTTGATTGCCCCACTTTCGCTGCCTTACCAAGACGGCAAGAGAACTTATTAAGAGATTATTTGCAAACAGTTTGTAAATGTTACGCTGTTTATCACGGCGTCTGATCAGGATGAAAAAATGTTTGGTTCTCGTTTCAATATTTCTTAAGTCAAAGTCAAAACATTTTAACTTTAAATTTGAGAAATTAAATCAGACGAAAACTGTTTGCAATTGATGATGTCATCGCAGTGAATGGGCTAAATACTGCGCCTTGAAAAGTAGAGCACGTTGATGATGTCATCGCAGTGAATGGGCTAAGTACTGCGCCTTGAAAAGTAGAGCACGTTGATGATGTCATCGCAGTGAATGGGCTAAGTACTGCGCCTTGAAAAGTAGAGCACGTTGATGATGCCATCGCAGTGAATGGGCTAAGTACTGCGCCTTGAAAAGTAGAGCACGTTGATGATGTCATCGCAGTGAATGGGCTAAGTACTGCGCCTTGAAAAGTAGAGCACGTTGATGATGCCATCGCAGTGAATGGGCTAAATACTGCGCCTTGAAAAGTAGAGCACGTTGATGATGTCATCGCAGTGAATGGGCTAAATACTGCGCCTTGAAAAGTAGAGCACGTTGATGATGTCATCGCAGTGAATGGGCTAAGTACTGCGCCTTGAAAAGTAGAGCACGTTGATGATGCCATCGCAGTGAATGGGCTAAGTACTGCGCCTTGAAAAGTAGAGCATGTTGATGATGCCATCGCAGTGAATGGGCTAAATACTGCGCCTTGAAAAGTAGAGCACGTTGATGATGCCATCGCAGTGAATGGGCTAAGTACTGCGCCTTGAAAAGTAGAGCACGTTGATGATGCCATCGCAGTGAATGGGCTAAGTACTGCGCCTTGAAAAGTAGAGCACGTTGATGATGCCATCGCAGTGAATGGGCTAAGTACTGCGCCTTGAAAAGTAGAGCACGTTGATGATGCCATCGCAGTGAATGGGCTAAGTACTGCGCCTTGAAAAGTAGAGCTAGTTGATGATGTTATCGCAGTGAATGGTCTAAGTACTGCGCCTTGAAAAGTAGAGCACGTTGATGATGTCATCGCAGTGAATGGGCTAAGTACTGCGCCTTGAAAAGTAGAGCACGTTGATGATGCCATCGCAGTGAATGGGCTAAGTACTGCGCCTTGAAAAGTAGAGCATGTTGATGATGCCATCGCAGTGAATGGGCTAAATACTGCGCCTTGAAAAGTAGAGCACGTTGATGATGCCATCGCAGTGAATGGGCTAAGTACTGCGCCTTGAAAAGTAGAGCACGTTGATGATGCCATCGCAGTGAATGGGCTAAGTACTGCGCCTTGAAAAGTAGAGCACGTTGATGATGCCATCGCAGTGAATGGGCTAAGTACTGCGCCTTGAAAAGTAGAGCACGTTGATGATGCCATCGCAGTGAATGGGCTAAGTACTGCGCCTTGAAAAGTAGAGCTAGTTGATGATGTTATCGCAGTGAATGGGCTAAGTACTGCGCCTTGAAAAGTAGAGCACGTTGATGATGCCATCGCAGTGAATGGGCTAAGTACTGCGCCTTGAAAAGTAGAGCATGTTGATGATGCCATCGCAGTGAATGGGCTAAATACTGCGCCTTGAAAAGTAGAGCACGTTGATGATGCCATCGCAGTGAATGGGCTAAGTACTGCGCCTTGAAAAGTAGAGCACGTTGATGATGCCATCGCAGTGAATGGGCTAAGTACTGCGCCTTGAAAAGTAGAGCACGTTGATGATGACATCGCAGTGAATGGGCTAAGTACTGCGCCTTGAAAAGTAGAGCACGTTGATGATGCCATCGCAGTGAATGGGCTAAGTACTGCGCCTTGAAAAGTAGAGCACGTTGATGATGCCATCGCAGTGAATGGGCTAAGTACTGCGCCTTGAAAAGTAGAGCTAGTTGATGATGTTATCGCAGTGAATGGGCTAAGTACTGCACCTTGAAAAGTAGAGCACGTTGATGATGCCATCGCAGTGAATGGGCTTAGTACTGCGCCTTGAAAAGAACAGCACGTTGATGATATCGTCGCAGTGAATGGGCTAAGTACTGCGCCTTGAAAAGTAGAGCACGTTGATGATGTCATCGCAGTGAATGGGCTAAGTACTGCGCCTTGAAAAGAAGAGCACGTTGATGATATCGTCGCAGTGAATGGGCTAAGTACTGCGCCTTGAAAAGTAGAGCACGTTGATGATGTCATCGCAGTGAATGGGCTAAGTACTGCGCCTTGAAAAGTAGAGCACGTTGATGATGCCATCGCAGTGAATGGGCTAAGTACTGCGCCTTGAAAAGTAGAGCACGTTGATGATGTCATCGCAGTGAATTGGCTAAGTACTGCGCCTTGAAAAGTAGAGCACGTTGATGATGTCATCGCAGTGAATGGGCTTAGTACTGCGCCTTGAAAAGTAGAGCACGTTGATGATATCGTCGCAGTGAATGGGCTAAGTACTGCGCCTTGAAAAGTAGAGCACGTTGATGATATCGTCGCAGTGAATGGGCTTAGTACTGCGCCTTGAAAAGTAGAGCACGTTGATGATGCCATCGCAGTGAATGGGCTAAGTACTGCGCCTTGAAAAGTAGAGCACATTGATGATGTCATCGCAGTGAATGGGCTAAGTACTGCGCCTTGAAAAGTAGAGCACGTTGATGATATCGTCGCAGTGAATGGTCTAAGTACTGCGCCTTGAAAAGTAGAGCACGTTGCATCCAAGTTAGGTTACATTGGCCTATGACCTTGACTTTTGTAAGCATGGTTAGTAAGTTGCGCTAAAGTCAGTCATAGAGTGTTACCGCTTATGGTCAAGCAGACCGCAGACTGCAGAGCACCCGAGTGTAATGACGCTATAGTCACGTCAATCGAAATTACTCGCACAGTTTGGTTAGGCTCTTTTTGCCAAAATTTTGTTTTAATTTAAAGGAAATTAAGCAATTTAAACCTTCAATGTATTATCCCCTGTACAACTGTTATTTGTAAACTTTTTGGATCCTGATCAGACGTCGCACGCGGCGTCTGATCAATATCCTGTTTGACATTAATTTTGATAATTTTAGATTAAAATGTCTAAACTTCAAATTTGAGAAATAAAACAGACGGCAAATGATTCAATTTATGTCGCCATGGCAGTGAAAGGAAAAAATACCCAACGATGATCCGTGTAGATATATACAGTAAAACCTCACTATTACGACCACTAAATTATGTTAATTATTAGGGTTTTTACGATAGGTGACCGCTTAAAGCAAGGTGACAGTGAAACAGAAAGCTCCTATAGGAGCTTTCTGTTTCACTGTCACCTTGCTTTAAGCTTTCACCTGTCTATTATACACTCATTTAGCCTTCGTTTTAGTGGTCGTAATAGCGAGGTTTTACTGTATTAGTATTTAGTGCAATCATTAACCCGTTTGTCCTATCTTATTTGATAGTTGGCCCTATTATATGCGATTGTTCTAAATACGTGTATCAAACACTGAAAAAAGATTGAAATCTCGACTAAACTGTTACATGTTTAAGGCAGTTTGACAGTTTTGAAGTAGTGCCTGAACCAGCAATATGCGTTTCATTTTAAAGTCTACCTTTGTACAGCCATTTTATTCATTAACATATATAACTGAAACGACGAATATACTCGTTTTGGACAAACAATGTACCTATTAAGAGTATGGAGAGTATTTGTCTTATGCAAACAGTGCAGACCTAATCGAGCCTTCCCATCAGGGTCTGAACAGTTTATAATTTTTCGATTGACCGCAGAAAAAACACCTAAATAGTCATAATTGGACCAAAAGTAGTTTGAAAAACGACTTGTACGTAAAACGCTTTAGGGATGAATGCTTTTTGTTTTTTTGTATAACTTTTCAAAATCAAACAAAGAGGTTTTGGCTTCAACTTTTGAATACACTGCTCAATGTTACAGGCACATAGCAAAGATCAACTTCAAAAGAAGTTAATGCGTTTCAAAACTATGGAAAACTTTCGAAAAAGATGTGCTGTTTCAAAACTGTTTACAGCGTTTCTGTTTAGCTTCATATTAGTTGGAGAGGCTGCCTACGTAACAAATACGAGTATTGCCCTCCATAACAATACAGAGAATGTTAGTTTCAACGATAATTTACGTGTCTGTGAACAGAGTTATTATTACTCTAGGAACTGCTCCTGCAATAACCATATCATGGTCTGTGTTGCAGACATACCAAGGGTTGTGCCGAGGAACATTACAACAGTCATTGTCATAAATTACAATGGAAGAACTGATATAAGTGTGAATATATTCTCGGATAAAAGCTGGAAAGGAGTTTCTGTCTTTAATTTGAACAGCTTGGGAAAGATACAACTTCATGATTTTGAAGGAGTAGACAATTTAGAGGAATTAACTCTTGAAACATTTGATTTCATTTATTTTCATAACACATCGCTTTCTAGTCTCGCAAAGTTAAGGAAACTAACAATGACTGGAATGAGTAGGATTTATTCATTTGCTGACGTATTTACTAGTGATGTAAGTATTCCTCACCTTGAAGAGATAACAATAAATCCAGGCTTAAAGCTAAACAAACCAACGATAAGACTTTCTCGGAACACTTGGAAATCACTACTTAAAAAACCATTGATAGAGGCAGTAAAAAAAAGTTTCATTGTTTCAAGTTTCATTGTTTCAAAGGAATATGTTTAGTAAATGGGTGACTGCTACCTATGGGCTATGTTCTTGCTGTAGATATTGTGGGTCTAAATGGGAGTTCTGGAGTTGTACTGTTTGCCCGTGCCTGTTTGGTGAATCTTGGTGGTAGGGATTGCCCCTGCTCTCTTTGAAGCCGACTGGCTTGGGGTCTGTGGTATAATTCAAGGACAGCTTCTTATCTTGATGTTTTATAAAGTAAGGGTGTAATTTCAGCCATAGATTATGTAGGTCCCGCGGGTGTGGGGTGGAAAGGGTCGATGACTGCTACCCAAGGGCTGTGTTCATTCTGTAGATGTTATGGGTTTAATTTTGGGTTCTGGGGTTGAACCGTCGACCAATGCCTGTCTGGTGGATATTGATGGTAGAGATACGACTCTGATCTCTTTTACAACCAGCTGGCGGGGGTCTGTGGTATAATTCTTGGACAGCTTTTACCATTTTAATCATACCATTGCTCTTTTAAATATTCGACTCATTTTAAAGTTAATTTTATAAACTATTGATAATTATTTTATATAATATTGGTAATTACATTGAAAGAATTTCGCTTGTTCATAATTTGTTTCCATGTAAATTCATAAGGTATCATGTTTATTTTTAGATCTAAATGTAGTTATATGTATTTTCTTGCTTTGTAGGTACATTGGTGTAACTTCATGTGAAGCGCTTTTGAACGCACAACCCCTGTGTGAAAAGAGTGCTATATAAATCTGGTATATTAATAATAATAATAATTTGTTTTTGGTTTAACGTCACTGCAACACAACTATGGTTATATAGCACCGATGTGCATGCATATGTTTGAATGCAATAGTGTCACTTTTTATGGAGTCTTGCCATTTGGCGTATTCTATCCTCCCAGCGCTGCCATAAGTTGACATAAAAATCCTAAGATTTCCAAATATGCATTTTTCAAGTGCGATTTTACGAATCGTACCTTTACCCCATCGCCTGTGTCTGGTTTTATTGACACGTGGCTGCTTAAAGCAGGCTGGAAGTAAAGCAGAAAACGCCTTAAGGCGCATTCTGCTTTACTTTCAGCCTACTTTCAGCTACCATGTACTAGAAAAAAATCCGGAGATCCAGGAAATTCCGGAGAAATGGCAGCCCTGTCCTCCGCCCCCAATCCGACTTGGGGCAAAGAACCCAACGCCTGGTAACATGTAGCTGAAGACACGCACTTGATCATAAATCATCGAATGTTCAAGGGTATGCCTTATGCTTATTAGCCATTTTGAGTAAAGCATAAATGTCCTTTTTGTACCATTTTCACCACTAATGGTTATCATCTGTTTTAATACTAGTATGTTCATCTCTATAATATTTGTTGTAATAGTGTGGTCTATTTTTCAAGGCTAAATTTAAAGCAGAATGGCTTAGGACAGATCGAAATATCTTACGCGGCGTCTTATCAGGATCCTGAGGTTTAGCATAGCCGACTGTATTCCCCTACATGTACGAATGTGAAGGGTATAAGCGTAATACGATCTGCATGGTTGACAAGCTTATAATTTGGCTTTTTGGTTACAATGAAATTAGGCGATGTTATCTAACCAAGTATGTTTAAGGAAGGTAAATATTGCCGTTCTCATGTTTACCTATTTATTTTCCTGTCTGCTCACTCCTCGTTACTTGGTTGGGTTTATTTACTGTTAAATAAGTCGAATTAAATATGTTTTATGCTGAACAGTTTTTGTTGACTTTTTACCACATCTGACAACCCTCTTCCTCTCTTCCTCTCATAACTCTGCTCCTGCGACATCCATTGCACTGAGCCACTGAGAAGAGCCATCTCCTCTTTTCGCGCTCTCCTCACAATTATTTAATTCTATATATCGTTTAACCCTTTACCTGATAGCATTGTTTCTAGTATTGAAGATATGTGACTACTTAAAGCAGGTTGAAAGTAAAGCAGAATGCGCCCAAAGGCGCATTCTGCTTTACTTTCAGCCTGCTTTCAGCTATTAACTGCTAGAATAAGGAAAGTATTAAATATGACACATATTCATTACGGTATAATTTGGAACTATTTTCTTCAGCGGATGAATAAAATGAATGGGCTAAAAGTCGCTTCTATAAGGGAAAGGGTTAAGGTAGTACGCTCATAATGAGACTGTAACACAGTCGGTCAATTCGAAACTACAGTGTTCCCTCTCTACAACGGCCCTCCCAACAACGATTCCGTCCTTACAACGACCCTCGTCCCAGTTCCCTAAACACAAAAATTATGTCTAACGCTTTTACTGCTGCATTATCGTTTGCTGAATTGTCGTCTGCTTTTATTCTCAAAATTACATAATTGACATTTTGACAGAAAAATCGTTATGACGAGTGACAAACAGCTTGAATCCAGATCAGACGCCGTGTTACGCGGCGTCTGATCTGGATTCAATCTGTTTGCAAAGGTAAGCCAATTTCCCTCCCTACAACGACTCCATCCGAACAACGAACACATTGTGTGTCTCCCATTGAGTGTCGTTGTAGAGAGGGAGCGCTGTATGTATAACGATCGAACACCTTTGACAGCTGACGTTTTGTTCCCATCCCATTTAGCGTGATTTGGTGCAAAACCTCATTTGACGCGAAAGGCCGATCGCTCAATGTAGAGAACCTATAATGACATACATTTTCGCGATTGCATTAGGAGAATATTTCCTTTAATTAAATAGAGAGAATATTGAATGAGTGTGTTCCAGTATTGAAATTATTAAACGGGTTGAATAAAATATGTTGCGAACCTTTTGGTGAGTAACATATAATTGTATCCAATGAGTACAATAAATTCAATGTTGAAATCACACGAATTTAATTTTCTATTTATCACATAAGCAACAAATGACATAAAGCTCTGACCGTATAAAACTACTTTCACTTTTCCTTCAGCTTCTAGGAAAATGATTCGTCATTACTGGTATTGGAATTTATTCACCCATAGATAACAAGTTTCAAAATTAGATATAAAAAAACCAAAACAGTGTGTTTTGAAAACACGATTCTTATAACATTAGCTCAAATTTTAATTACTGTCCAATAATTTGGCATTTCTGTAGCAAAACCAGTACAGTAAAATTGGAAAAACTGCAGCACAGGGGACTGAAAATTGTTTTCAATGACTTTACTAGCTCATACTCAGATTTATTAAATAGAGTTGACCTTCCAACTTTTCATCTTGGGACGCTTCACACCATTGCTACAGAAACTCTCAAATGCATAAATGATTTGTCGCCTGTTTACATCAGAGATCATCTAGTTAATCTTAAACAACCCTCTTATACTTTCAGGTATGAAAACACAGTACATGTACAACGGATTGCTCGAAAGAAAAAAAAGTCGATTCAGATCAGTTGTGCGTATGGAAATTTTCGTCGACTTCCAGTTTTGTTAAACTAAAATGTTGTTAAATCCGGCGTAGTGATACTGTATTTTGGCGATGCGTTAATTCATATATTATACGATGTTACGGCACTGTATATCCTGTACGTTATTTCAGTTGTCATTGTTTTCCGATATAGAATCATGATCTAAGACAGCTACTTGCACAATTTCGGAGTTACTTACGTTGTCATTTCTGCATAAAGCACTCACAGGGGGTAAACATTTACCATGCTTCTTTAATACAGTGGAGAATCTGTTATTCTTTCCCGTTTAAACGCAAACGTACACCAACGCAAAACACTAAAACGTAGAAAATGACAACTTTTGGACAATTCTAATAATTCATGTCTATCTTGGTGGCAAACAGTTTGGAGCCTGATCAGACGCCGGGTAACCCGGCGTCTGACCTGGCTCCAAACTGTTTGTAAAAGAAAAACTAGTTTTAGCGTAAACGCGTTTATCGGGAAAGAATAACAGATTCTCCACTGTAAGTGTCTACATTACATACTAAGATCGCCGGAGTCTAGTCGTTTTATGCATTGGTTTGTCAAATAACACAGAGTTGTATGTGTATTGTCGCGTAATGAGGACCATACTTCCTTGGTCTTTCCATCCTCTATACAGTGGAGAATCTGTTATTCTTACGTCATTGGTGACGTCATACAGTGGAGAATATGTTATTCTTACGTCATTGGTGACGTCATACGGTGGAGAATCTGTTATTCTTTCCCGTTTAAACGCAAACGTACGCAAACGCAAAGCGCTAACACGTAGAAAAGTACAACTTTGGGACAATTCTGATATTTCATGTTTATCTTGGTGGCAAACAGTTTGGAGCCTGATCAGACGCCAGGTTACCCGGTGTCTGATATGGCTCCAAACTGTTTGCAGTGGAAATAAACGTTTTAGCGTAAACGCGTTTATTGGGAAAGAAAAACACATTCTCCACTGTAACTCAATGAGATATTTAAAATTTCATTTGTCAAATAACGTTTGAATTTAAAATTCTACAATGTGAAATTGTAATACGGCGATAGTTTATATACATGTACATAGGTCTATATATCTTTACTTTGAAATGGTTCGAATTTATTAGAAAAACCATTGTCATGTGAATCGTATTGGATAACATTTGCCAACAGTTTGGATCCAGATCAAATGCCGATTTACTGGGCGTCTGATCAGGATCAAAACAGTTTGTCACTGATATTGAACTATTGCATAAACACTATTTTAGGGTTGTAGCATACGAAACGTTTCAAACAGAAGACAATTCTGCATGAAAAGGGTTACGCGGCGTCTGACCAGGATCAAAACTGTTTGCAAATGCACCTGTTGACGTCATTGAAAGTGAAAGGGTTATAAGTGGACAAATATGTTATCGTCATGACCAGTTCTTGAGCGGTTTTATACAGGTCACGGCTAAGATAATGTGATAAAATCGTATAGGTCTCAAAATAAACTGTTCCTTTTACCTGCGTTGATCCTTCCCTTGCCATGACGCCAACTGCATACAGTGGAGAATCTGTTATTCTTTCCCGTTTAAACGCAAACGTACGCAAACGCAAAGCACTAAAACGTGGAAAAGAACAACTTTTGGACAATTCTGATAATTCATGTTTATCTTGGTGGCAAACAGTTTGGAGCCTGATCAGACGCCGGGTTACCCGGCGTCTGATCTGGCTCCAAACTGTTTGCACTGCAAATAATAGTTTTAGCGTAAACGCGTTTATTGGGAAAGAATAACAGATTCTCCACTGTAATACAAGTGTCGTCTGCTGTTGTTTCTCAAATTTTAGTTTTAGGTATTGTGACCAAGGTGATATCGTTTTGAGTGTCAAAACAAGTTTTTCGGATGCTTTTATTTATAAAATTTGGAGTTGTATCCATATTAATTAAATAAACATTGATGGGAGTGTCAAACAGTTTTGGATCATGATCATAAGACGCATGACTCGGCCTCTGATCTGGATTAAAACTGTTTTTAAATTAACCACCGTACTCGGATTGAGGCAGTGAATGGCTTAACTCAATGATGTCATAGTGCGTGTTTGCAAACAGTTTAGGTACTGATCAGTTGCCGCGTAACGCGGGGACTGATTAGGACCCAAACTGTTTGACACTCGTTTCGATATTTCGGCCTTCATATTATTATCGTTCTTGCAGATAACAATATTAAAGCAAACGACACAAGGCGGTGAAGAGGTAAAAACTCTCGATAAATTTGATCATGAAAGGGTTAAGATGAAACCTGTATTGAACATTATAGAGTCTTCATCTAATGTTTTGACGATTCGTGAAAGGAATTAAATGTGTCTATGTATTTAACCCCTTCACTGCCTTACCCCGAGTACAGCGGTTATTTGCAAACAGTTTAAATCCTGATTAGACGCCGCGTAACGCGGCGTCTAATCAGGATTCAAACTGTTTGACACTCATTTCAATATTTCTTCAGTCAAAATAGCAAAATCTAAAATATAAGAAATAAAAGCAGACGACAATTGTTTAAAATTGATGACGTCACAGCAGTGAAGGGGTTAAAGTGCGGCGATAGATGCTCTGAAACTAATTAAAACGCTTTACTGAATTATTTACCATACTATCGTCTGCTTTAAAGTGCCAACTGAAAATGGTCATGCATAACGAAAGCACTATCAATGGTCATTAAGGAGTTATGTGTATTATTGTTGTTCTTTATTAAGCTTTGAGTTGTCATAAAAACCAACAGTAATTACTATTTCGAATGTGTTTCCGAAGAGGTTGCAATGTAAGAATAAATGCGTCTGACACATATTTAAATGCTGGGCCCTTTTTCTTGTACAGTATATTAAATATAAACTGTGTATATTACGTACACTTGAAATGCTATTTAAGGCCATTCTTAAGTTCGACTTTACTAACAGGCTTTTATCCAAGAATTTGGATCCGGTTTAGTCGTTTCGTAACAGCCTCAGGCCAAAAAGTAAAAATGACCTGTGTTTCCTATTAAATTCTCAAACTATAAAGCGTCGGTCTTTCGGAAAATCTTTTCTATTATCATTTAACGCACACAATAATATACTGAGAAAAAAGTTTAGTCATACATTTAGGATGCAAACCACGTCTGCGCGGTACAATTTATCATTCATATTGCATAATGACATAAGAAACCGAACTTCATAGAACAGAGAGAGATATCGACTGTGCTTTAAACATCTGTGTATATGGAGACTACAAGGGATTCTATGAAGCACTTAAGGCCGTGTATGGTCCAACTCACCAGGTGCAAAGCCCTCTTCGGAGCGCAGATGGTCAGGAACTCTTGACTGACAAGTCATCCATACTGGACCGCTGGTCTGAACATTTCCAAGACCTTTTTAGTGCCAACCGAACAGTTGAAGAGGCATCACTCCTCCGCATCCCCCAAGGCTTAGTGAAAATGGAGCTTGACCAATTACCCACCCTCGCTGAGACAACCAAGGCTATTAATCAACTGAAGAGTGGCAAGGCTGCTGGAACGGATGGGATTCCTTCTGAGATATGGAAACATGGGGGCCCAGCTCTTCATTCAAAGTTACACGAACTCTTTGTTTGCTGTTGGGAGCAAGGAAAGCTACCTCAGGATCTTCGTGATGCAATTATCATTACCTTATACAAGAACAAAGGGGAAAAGGCAGACTGTTCAAATTACAGGGGTATCACGCTTCTGTCCATTGCTGGAAAAGTCCTAGCTAGAGTCCTACTAAATAGACTGGTACCCGCCATTGCCGATGATCATCTGCGAGAGAGTCAGTGCGGCTTCAAAGCAAACAGAAGCACTACAGACATGGTGTTCGTGCTCAGGCAACTACAAGAGAAATGCCGGGAACAGAACAAAGGGCTCTATGTTACCTTTGTCGACCTGACCAAAGCCTTTGACACAGAAAGCAGAGATGGGTTGTGGCGGATATTGGAACGTCTAGGTTGTCCACCAAAATTTGTCAACATGGTCATCCAGCTTCATGAAAATCAGTATGGACAGGTCAGGCATGGCAACGACCTTTCAGAGCCTTTCCCAATAAAGAATGGAGTGAAACAGGGTTCTGCCCTTGCACCGACCCTCTTCAGCATCTTCTTTAGCATGATGCTGAAACAGGCCATGGAAGATCTTGATGATGAGGATGGTGTATACATAAGGTATCGCACAGATGGCAGTCTATTCAACTTGAGGCGATTACAGGCCAATACCAAGACCATGGAGCACCTTGTTCGGGACCTGCTTTTTGCGGATGATGCTGCACTAGTCGCACATACAGAAGAGCACTGCAACGCATAACTTCTTTTTTCGCCGAATCTTCTCAACTCTTTGGACTTGTAGTCAGTTTGAAAAAGACAGAGGTCCTCCATCAGCCAGCTCCCAACCAAACTTACCAAGCACCGCACATCTTCATCGGTGACACTGAGCTAAATACAGTCCAACAGTTCACTTACCTTGGGTCAACTATTTCGTCTGATGCTAAGATCAACAGAGATATCGACAATAGGTTGGCAGAGGCAAACACTGCCTTTGGAAGACTGTACAAAATAGTGTGGAAAAACAAACAGCTGAAAAACTGTACCAAGATCTGTGTGTATAAAGCGGTCGTACTGACAACTCTTTTGTATGGTTCCGAGTCATGGGCCCTTTACCGCCACCACCTACGCACTCTTGAAAGATTTCACCAGCGCTGTCTACTCACCATTCTTCATATCCACTGGAGTGACTTCATCACCAACGTTGAAGTTTTGGAGCGGACAGAGTTGCCAAGCATCGAGGCCTTGCTTCTCAAGTCACAACTCCGTTGGCCAGGGCACGTCTCTAGGATGGAAGATCATCGCCTGCCTAAGATTGCGCTTTACGATGAGCTTTCAACTGGATACCGCAACGTTGGGGCACCAAAGAAGAGATACAAAGACTCCCTCAAGATGTCCCTAAAGGCTTGCAACATCGATCAGCACCAGTGGTCCACTATGGCTATGAACCGCGATGCTTGGAGACACACCATTTGCAGTGCTGCAACTTCCTTTGAGAAATATCGAATAAAACAACTTAAAGACAAAAGGTACCGTAGGAAGAACCCGGTTAACACTCAGGACATGCCCGCCCAGACCTACAAATGCAGATGCTGCAGTCGTGTATGCCTTCACGCATAGGCCTAGCCAGCCACCAGCGAGCCTGCAACATACGTGGAAACACACCTACTTAGATCTTCGTTCGCGAAGCCAAGCCATGATATGGAGGTAACTCCACTTGTTTTGTAACTGCGTTACCAGTCATAAACAAGATTTAAGTTATGGTTTCCTCATGAAAGTTAGCAGTTGTGTTGGAAAAGGAGCCAGTAACAAAAATACAGCCTTTTGGACAATCATTCTTTACAACTGTGTGTACAATCGTTCGTTGAAAATGCGATTTTTTCAAAGTACCTCCCTTTGCATTGAAAAAAGAGTACATTTTGAAACAACAATACTCGGAAACAAATCATTGCAACCGATATCTCTCAATGCTAACCCTTAACTTTGAACCTCACTTTATTTTCGGCTGTTCAATATTTTTTTGATATTGCTTTCCAGACCTACAGAAAAGTGGGAATGCTGTCAATGGGAAATCCCATGTTAAACAACTGTCTAAACTTGTTTTCGCTCAGTATATATTGAACTTTCTGATGGAGTACTTTATACATACTCCTTCCGATAAACGCACACAAATTTTGTCCCCCACTTGGTGTCGTTGTAGAGAGGGAGTACTGTTGTTTAAATTGTTCAGGCAGTTGTAGTAATGGGACATACCAACAAAATCAAAAGTTTGTATGGATATTTATAAGTAACTGTTTTATTCAAGATCTCCGAGCTCTGCCAAATATGTAACTTTGTCAAAAACAGCAGACGACATTATAGCCGTGAGTAGGTTGGGCATTATTATCCTGGTTAAAGGAAGTACGACAAGCGTTTTTGTAAGGAGGGAATCGTTGTTGGGAGGGCCGTTGTAGAGAGGGATCACTGAAGTATCTTGTCGATCATTATTGGTATATGAAAACGAAAAAGTAGAGGCTTAAATATGATTAATAAAATTAACGAAGTTTTGAAATGTGTTGTCTTCATGTCCAGTGGTTAATTAAGTAGAAGAACATTATTTGGAATGAAAGTGCTTTATGACAGATTTAGAGTAAATTTCACTTAGATATTTGCTTATTCTAATTTAGCAAACAATTTTAAAACACTTAATTTTCTATAAATGATGCTTTTTAACAAACTAAGTTGGGAATAACTACTAATACATACTTGGCAAAATGCCTGACACAGGCTCCGGTAAAATGACCGACATTTAGTTTTCGAAAAATGAAAAAACAAGTTAAGGACGGGAGGAAAATATACCGTCGGTCGGGCTATCGGAATCAGTTGTTGGTTGTTTTGCCTAATCAGGATAAAACTGTTAATTTGTGTGTATTGTAGTGAACTTTTCTGAAAAACTATTTAAGGACCACAATGGAAATAAGGAAAATATTGTTCCTTTTTTGTGTTATCCTCGGTTTCTAGTTCGCATTACATGGCTCTTATATGTTTTGCTTTAATTATGCTTTGCCATGTTTTGTACACTTTTTACCGAAATAAATAAATCTATCTATCTATCTAAGGATAAATTCGTTTCAGAGGGTGAAACGTACTTGCAGTCAAATAAGCATGCTTAATGTTTGAGAGATTCAAATTCACATGAAGGATAAATCGAACTGTATAAAGAACATAACAATGGTAGGTTAATTAGACTGTTTTGAAATAAAACAAAGTCAGTAGCAGTCGAACCTTGATATACCCTTTCAACGCCGTAGGCCACTGAAGACAACTTTGAAAACAGTGTGGATCCAGATCAGACGCCGCAAAAATCGGTTACAGATCAAGGTCCAAACTGTTTAGCACTTGTATCGATATATTTACAGCCAAACCTTATAAAATTTTGACTTTTGAATACAATTGCAGACGACAAAGAAATGCATGCACTATTTGCCTGCGGAAAGTTGAAATCAGTAGCGTGTTTAGTAAAGAAATAGATGGCCGTCGATGGCCATCGATTGCGAGTTGGCTACCGGTCTGAAATACTGTGGAGAAAATGCTATTCTTCCGTTCAAATGAAATATAGAAATGACAATGTTTTAACAAGTCCGACTACCAGTTTTAATCTGAGTGACAAACAGTTAAGAGCCTGATCAGACGCCGGGTTACCCGGTGTCTGATCTTGCTCTAAACTGTTTGAAATGAAAACAATAGTTTAAGCGTAACCGGGGTTATTTTGAAGGAAAACATTATCTCTACTGTACTCTGCACGTTGCACACGGGGCACAAACTGCTAACCTAAACAGCAAACAATGGTAATTGAATATGCTACAGACGACTAGATTTGACAGTGTAATGGTTCAAACGAAGATTCCAGAATATGACCTCCATGAAATTGATATGCTGAATATATCAAACACAAACATTGATCAGCATTCAAAGTTTCAACTGTACACATGAGATTGTGACATATTGTGTATATGAAATTGATCTGAACATAAGTGATTGTAATATTCTTGAATAAAGTATAAAAAAGATAATTAAAAAAAATTGATATGTCCTTTTGTACGTCTCATTTGCGGTAAGGTAGGTTATTGATTGCCCCTTTTCACTGCCTTACTCCGAGAACAACGACTATTGGCGAACAGTTTGCAAACGTTACGCTGTTTAACGCGGCGTCTGTAGCGTGTTCCGTTACCATTGTTTGCTGTTTAAGTTAGCAGCTTGTGCCCCGTGTGCAGCGTGCAGAGTACAGTAAAGAAAACGTTTTCTTTCTAAATAACCGCGTTGACGCTTAAACTATTGTTTTCATTGCAAACAGCTTGGAGTAAGATCAGACGCCGGGTAACCCGGCGTCTGATCAGGCTCCAAACTGTTTGCCACCCAGATTACAATTGGTAGTCTGAATTGTCAAAATGTTGTCATTTTCTATATTTCATTGCAATGCGTTTGCGTTTGAACGAAAGAATTACAGTTTATTTACTGTATTACAGACCGGTAGCCAACTCGCAATCGATGGCCATCGACGGCCATCGATTTCTTTACTGAACTCATCACTGATCAGGATGAAATTTGTTTGGTACTCGTTTCAATATTGCTTTAGTCAAAGAGAAAACCCCCATTAAATTTGGGAAATAAAATCAGACGACAATTGTTTACAATTGATGACGCCATCGCCGGGAAGGGGTTGCGTACTTCACCATGAGATGTAGAGCCCGTTGTATGCTAGTTAGGTTACACTGACCTATGACCTTGATTTTTGTAAGCATGGTTAGTAAGTTCCGTAAAAGTCCGTCTAAGGCTAAAAAGTGTTTCGCTTTATGGTCGAGCAGACTGCGGAGTATCCGAGTTCAATGAAGCTATAGTTGCATCAATCTAAATTACTCGCACAACTTGGTTAGGCTTGATTTGCCATAATTAATTCAGACTGTGATTTAATTAATAAGTTGTTTTTTTATAATTTTAAAGGAAATTAAACAATTAAATCCTTCAATGTCTTATTCCACGTACAACGGTTATTTGCAAGCATTTCGGATCCTGATTAGACGCAGCGTATTAATTTTGATAATTTTAAATTAAAATGTCTAACCTTCAAATTTGAGAAATAAAAGCAGACGGCAAATGCAGTTAAAGGGGTAAAAAACCCATCGATGATCCGTGTAGATTGATATTGAGTATTTAGTACAATCATTAACCCGTTTGTCTTATTTGATATTTGGCATTACATACATTGGGCCTACAACCTATATGTGATTTTTCTAAATACGTGTATCAAAACTGAAGAAAGATTGAAATCTCGAATAATCTACTGCGTGTTGAATGCAGTTTTACAGTTTTGCAGTAGTTCCTGAACCAGAAATACTGCATTTCATTTTAAAGCCTACTCTTTGTACACCAATTCTTTTGCGTTAACACATTAAACTCTAACGTCGAGTATACTCGTCTTTGACAAACAATGTACCTATAAGGAGTATACAGGGTATTTGTTTTCTATTCAAAACACTGCAGACCTAATCGAGCCCTCTGATAAGGATCTGAACAGTTTGTGATTGTTCGATTTAACGCAGAAAAATCCTAAATAGTCATAATTGGTCCAGGCGTAGTTGGAAAAACGACTTTTCCATAAAAAAGTTTAAGTGATGAATGAGATTGTTTTGGTAGAACCTTTCAAAATCAGACAAGGAAGCTTTCGGCATAGTTCGACTTCAACTTTTGAATACACTGCACAATGATACAGGCAAATAACAAATATCAAATATCAACTTTAAAAGAAGTTACTATGGAAAACTTTCGAAAAAGCTGTGCTGTGTCGAAAATGTTTGCAGCGATTCTGTTTGGATCCATAGTAATTGGAGAGGTTGCCTACATTACACACGATTACAATAGAAGAGCTGTTGGTTTCCACGATAAATCACGTGTCTGCGAACAGAATTATTATAACCCAAGGAACTGTTCCTGCAATAGCCATGTCATGGTCTGCGTTTCAGACATACCAAAAGTTGTGCCGAGGAACGTTACAGCAGTCATTGTCCTAAATTATAAGGGAACTGATATAAGTGGGGATATATTCTGGGATAAAAGCTGGAAAAGAGTTTTCTACTTCAAGTTGAACAGTTTTGAAATAATAAAACTTCACAATTTTGAAGGATTGGACAATTTAGAAGAATTAGCCGTTGATACATCAAGTTTTATTTATCTATATAACACATCGCTTTCTAGTCTCGGAAAGTTAAGGAAACTAACACTAACTGGAATGAGTAGGATTTATTCATTTGCTGACGTGTTTACTAGCTATATGAGCATTCCTCACCTTGCAGAGGTAACGATAAACCCAGGCTTACAACAACAAAAACCATCGATAAAACTTTCTTGGAACACTTGGACCTCATTCCTTAAAATACCTTTGAAGATAGTAAATTTCAGCAACGTTAATATTTTGACTGTTAAAGACAACAATTTGATACTGAATCTTGCTTATGAATTAGACATACTCAATATATCAGGTAGTACTGTAACGGTTTATGAATGTCCATTTTGTGAAGCAGCTGACTTTTTAAACTCAATGCATGTTTGGAATAGTGAAAAACCAGAAATTACACCGCTAAGCCTTGACTTAAGCGGTGCTGAGTTTAGTGTGACTTCAGAGCAAGAGCCAAATCCTTTCGCTTTGAATGAACTATTTCTAATTTTGAAAAATTTATATTTCAACAGTGTGCTAAGAACTGAATCCAATTATACTGACAATATAAATCTAACTGGCATAACGAATAAACTTAATACGGTGTCCTTTAGAAATAACAGTTTAGTTAGTCTGAACTTTACATTAACACTTGACGAGAATTATCCTATTGTATCCATTGATTTATCTTATAACAAAATTCAATATATAGCTAAAACAGCAGCGCGATGCCTAAACTATTTGAAACAATTGCATCTTTCATGGAACAATCTCTATAAAATGCAACATGATCCTGAATTCGAGCAACTATTCATAAATCTAACATATCTACAATATCTGGATCTATCGCATAATGGCATGTCATATCTGCACAATAGCATATTTGAATGTAACAAAATTCTGGAAGTTCTTTTACTTCACGATAATGAGCTATCTTCATTTGGTGTTGATTTAAGTGGGTTACACTCGCTACAAAGAATTGATTTAAGCAATAACAAAATTAACTACCTTGGAGATTTTGAAGTACACAAGTTAAGTGTTTATTTTGACTCGAGACTTTCACATAAGACCAAAAGTTTTCAATTAATTCTGCAGGGAAATCCTTTGCAATGCGTATGTAAAAGTGCAAAATTCTTGAAAATGATTTTACATTACCCAAGATTTATTTATAAAACGGAATCAAAGCCTCTCATATGTTCTTATCAGGGCAAAGCAATTCCGATCAACAAAGATGCTCTGGATAAGTCTGATTATCTCTGCAAAAGAGTCGTGATAATCGTGACCTCGGCTATCGCGACAACATTTACGTGTGCCGTTATTGGCATCATTGTTGTAGTATGGTGGCGTAGACGTAAACGACGACAAAAACAGGATTTGCTTGGATGGTTTGTCAGAGAATTTCTTAACGGGAATTTAAAAGAAACTCATTTAGCGTTCATAGCAATGTCTGGCAATGAAGATGACAGAGGTTTAATGCAAAAAGTTGTTCGCACATTGCATACAATTTTGAGACAGTGTTTGAACACACACAATAATGTAATTCTCACTGGATACGACTTCACGCCTGGGTTTCCAATTGTAAGCGAGGCTTACAGAATGATTAAAGTTTCTTGCGTTGTTTTAGCATTTATTTCAAAATCTTTCTGTCAAAGCAAATACTGCATGATGGAACTACAAGAGGCCTGCAAACAAGACAAACCATTGATACTAATATTTATGGAACACGTAGATGAAGATTTGATGACGCCATACATGTTGGAAGTGTTTAAAAGATACGCAAGAGGACGACTTGAACAAACGGAAGATGGTGAATGGGTATTGAGCCCTAGTAAAGATAAGTTATGTGAAGGTATGGTCAATCTTTCTGCGGAACAATATAAATGTACTTATACTTAAATATACTTCTTGATAAGAAAGAAATTTTCTATGTCAAAGGGAGGGGGAGTATGTTGCTTTCCGGGGGGTCGAACCCTTGACTTACGGATAACCGCTCCGAAGCTCTACATACTGAACTACCTGAACCACATAAAACATACATAAAAAGGAATAATTGTTGTCAAATCAATTGCATCCTTATCAGATGCCGAGTTTCTAAGCGACTGATCAACTTTCAGATTGTTTGCATATGCTTGTGTAGCTTTCTTTGCAAGAGAAATAGTTAACCTTGTTTCAGGTCAAGGTCAACGTAACTACTCGATTGAGTATGAAGAAAGATTATCATGCAAGACGATCAACTGTCTCTTTTATTTCTAAAAGATTAATTTGATTAATGTCATATCGTCATGAGTGTCAAACAGTTTTAATCCTGATCAGCCGCCGCTTTTTGCGTCGTCCGATCTAGAGCCGAACTGTTTATTAATAACCATTGAACCTGGGCAAAACATTGAAGTAGTTTCACGTAACAAACCTTTAGTCAGACACGGTGTCTGATCTGGGTCCATGCTAAAAAAGCGTTTGAATTGAGTCTGAAATCGTTCTCAAGCATTTGATTAGTCAGATTTAATCAAATTCTTGAGAATGAACTCAGACTCAACTCAATCGCTTTATAAGCGCTGGGACTGGCTTTTAACAGTTTGTCACTCATATTAACCCATAGCCTGCCACTCACGACTATAGCTCCATATGCAAACAGCTTGGATCCGGATGAGACGCCGAGTAACTCGGATCCAAGCTGTTTGACACTCAGACAACATTTTCAGCAATTTTGAGCAACTTTGAAGCACTTTGAAACTTGAAGCAGACGAGAAATATAGCAGACGACAATTTATTTGGCGGGCTAAGGGTTAAATATTAAAATAACAACATTAAAACCAGTTTGGTCCTTTATTCGCAGACGATATATTTTATGATAAGGGTTAATAAATGAGACTTGCAACTGCTCAAAACATTATAATTTGGTGGTGTATGCTCCTTTACCCAGTTACCGGTGGTCTTAATGTTTACAACCCCTAACCCCCTCCCCTCTTCAATATGCTTACTGTTATATTAGACAGCATGTTGTATTACTAACATCATTCAATCAACAAATCAACAAACTAATCTATTCACTTTGAAAATCTAGTAAAAAACTAAGTGATAACAACGATATTTGAATTTCTCGGAATAAACCGGTCAATTTATACACCGGTATTAGGGTCATTAAATGTATTATATTTTAACGCTGATCAATATCCGTTAACCAGACACACTTTCACCATTGCTCTAAGCATTTTTATTGATGGTGTACCACAATTTAAATCAGATTTATATCAGTAAACCAGATACATGTGTTAGTTTGTGATGCATTATTTGTTAAATATGATCTATAGACGCACTTTAGATAAATTGTCTGTTTTCTCTATAGATTTGTTTGGTTGTTCAATATCATCCTTAATCCTTTCACAGCCATCATAAACTACGTCTAAACCATATTATCAACTCAAAACGTTATTTCCATGAACTTGATGATTCATTCTAATTTGATTTCCATAAATCGGAGCGGTAAAGAATTTCCTGTGTAATTTTCGAAAGTATCTCACTTCGTTCGTCGCTACTGACTGTTAGACTAGTGTTGGTCAAGTGATCTGGCTTAGTCACATCACTCGATGAAAAATGTGTAGACGGAGCGTAGCTCCACGCCCTCATCTGTGTCTTCATCTGACCTTTTAGCAATTTGTGACTCAAATCCAATCTATCTTAGTATTGAATTTGCAACAATATAAAGTGGATGACTTCGTACCACCAGTCGCAGTAGATGGAGAATAATCTGCCCCAGTTCAAAGTGAATATAGTGTACCACAGGAGTTAGTCCTGAGACCGAAAAACTACATCTTGTATACAAAAACTGTTTTCAGAAATCATCATCTGGATCATAATTTCTATGCAGATGCTTCACAGTTAAAGAAAGAGGCCCTATCAAAAGTCGAAGGGATGTCTACAAGTCATAGTCTCATGGATGCACCAGATTATGGTGAAGCTGTACACCGACAAAACAGAGGTCATACTGTTTCACACAAAAAAGATTAACGTACCTGGAATCTTTCACGTTCTAGTAGGAAACTCTTAAATCATACCATCATTATGTGTGAAGATTCTTCTTGCTAGATTAAATCTCTACATGGATATTACACAGCAAATTAACGTTGTAGGCAGGTTTAGCTACGCACAGCTGTGGCAAATAGGTGATAATAGACAATACGTTCCGTTAAAGCTACAACGACATTGGTTAATTCTTTGGTTACATCGAAAAATGACTACTGCAACTCAATGCTATATAGGAATCCCAAAATCTCACTACGAAAACTACAGTGTGTGCACAAAACGGCATTCCGCACCATTACCAGGACTCTTCAGTACAATCACATCACTCCAGTCTTGAAGGAGCCTCACTCGCTTCCAGTTAAACACAGAATTGAATTCCAAATTTTGACACTCACATACAAAGCCATGCGCAATGATTATCCAAGGTGCATTGTTAGTATGCTTGACGTGGGTAGACCTAGGAGAATGAATGGTGTTTTACGGCCCATCGACACAAAAAGGTCATTCAGAGCTAAAGGTCTGTGGTATAATACTTGGATAGCTTTTTATCTTTATTTTTCTTATTATTTAAGGATGATATATCAGCCATGGATTATGTAGGTCCCGGGTGTGGGTGTGTAGAGAGTAGATGACTGCCAACATAGGCCTGTGTTCTTTCTGTAGATGCTGTGGTTCTGGAGTTGTATCGTCGACCCGTGTCTGTCTGGTGAATCTTTATGGTTGAGATAAGGACTCTGATATCTTTTGAAACTGGTTAGCGGGGATGGGGGTTCTGTGGTATAGTTCTGAGACAACCCTTTAGAGATGAAGGGTATAATTCACCTGTGGATAATGTCGGTCCCGGTCCCAAAAAACTCCTATGTGAAAAGAGCACTATATAAATCTGGTATAATAATAATAATAATTATGCAGCTAATTTTGAAAACATACAATTACGAATTTTAAACGCTTTACTGAATTATCGTGTGCTTTAAGCTGATGACTAAAATGGAAATCTTTAAATACAGATGTCTACTTTGTACGATCTTGAAAGTAATACTGAAGCTCATTTAGGATTTGCCTGCAGCTTTAATAGAATATCTTTGATTTAAACGCTGCGTAACCGTCAGTCGTATTAATATAAAAAAACGCGTATCTTTGAATGTATTGTAGTGTAAATTTCCAAATAAAAAAAGATTTATTGATATATCTATTTCAGACGGAAAGTTTAAGTAGATAACCTCATCATGATCAAAACTGTTTACACTCATTTCAATATTCCTACCCATTTACGCGTTAATCTATGCATAAGAAACGCATAGTGAACGGTTAACGAACGGTTAACGCCTAACGATTTTAACGCGTTTAAAACTCGTTAATAAACGATTATACCAATGCAGTCTCGGCTAATGGGTCCGTCGGCTAAATGATGACACTTTCATCCGGGTTCTTTTAAACGCGTAAAGAAACGCGTAAAGAAACGCGTAAAGAAACGGCTAGGAAACGCGTTTCACGAAACGGATAAGAAACGCGTAAGAAACGCTTAAGAAACGCGTAAAGTGGGAAGGAATAGCGTATTTACCACTGTATTCGCTGCATGCTGCTGAAAGACCTATAGAATTGAAGATGAGGAAAGTGAGCATATTCCAAAATGCGAGCCTGCTTGCGTACTTTGGACTTTCTGGCTTAACCTCGTGATTGATTAACTCCGAGGATCTCGCTGGCTGACTCCTTTGTGCAACAGGTGCTCGATATTGGTTTGTAACATGGACTGGCAATTTCATCAATCACAATGTACTGGACAGCACCAGCGTATTGACATACATTGACATCTTTAAGATTATATTTGCGTATCTATCTGTCGTCAGTGCGCTGTTTTGTAATACTTGGTAGGTCTGTTTTCCCCTTGTGGTACAGTGGAGAATCTGTTATTGTTTCCCGTTAAACGTACGCAAACGCAAAGCGCTAAAACGTAGAAAAGAACAACTTTTGGACAATTCTGATATTTCATGTTTATCTTGGTGGCAAACAGTTTGGAGCCTGATCAGACGCCGGGTTACCCGGCGTCTGATCTGGCTCCAAACTGTTTGCAGTGAAAATAATAGTTTTAGCGTAACGCGTTTATTGGGAAAGAATAACGTTTTCTCCACTGTACTATGACCGTAGTAATTAAGTACACTTAGGCTTCGTTTAGCTTATATTCGATAAACATCTCTACCGAAAGATATGCCCCGGTCCCCTGATTGATCTTATACCCTTGACAGTCTATTTACTATTTACTAATTACTAGGCTTCGTTTCCCTTTAACGGAGATTAAGATTCTTTATATACCAAAACTAACGGAATTACCAAATGCGTTACTTCATAACTGACCTTTCTAAGGTCCGCTAATTCAGTACGCATTTCATAATCTTATTACTAATATTGGATACACAGCAATCATTAAATCATATACAGGTGCATATCTTCCCTAAAATAGCCGGAAGTAAATACAAACATTAATTTCTATACAGTAATACCTGACTGAAATACAGTTACACCTGACTAAACCTAATTTTGGATACTCTGCAATCATTAAACCACATACAGGTGCATATCTTCCTTAGAACAGCCGGAAGTAAATACAGTTATTAATTTCTATACAGTAACACCTGACTGAAATACAGATGCACCTGACTATTCATATCATATTATCACACCCTGAACACTTATTCAACGTATAATGGAGCAAAACGCTATTTTTTCATAAAATCTAATTTTACTACCTTCATGCAAATTTTGAAGAATTTGGTAATTATTTTACAAAGGTGCACCTACCCCCTTAAAAGGCTATTTTGTTAAAGATAGTTCCTTACCTAGTTTCGGTGATCATACCTATTGAGGTAAATAAGCATGCAGACTGTGCCAGTTGTTTAACATGTACACTGTTTTAAAAGGACGCCTATATGCGGGACTAGGGTTCAAAGGGTTACAGAAGATTGTAATGAGTAGTCATAACATTGTGCTTGTGGAGATATCAGGAAGACATAATTTGAAATAACTCCAATGCTCTCGAACTCTGCTTAGTTTGTATCGAGCAAATGTTCACACATTTATTGTCGACTTTCACGGCACTCAGTTTTAACCCAAAAAAATCATATTTTAATTTCTGTCAGTTTTCCTTCCATTTTATATAGCCAGGAATATGTGCCATAAGAAATATTTTCTATATTTTAACAGACGGTAGCTTTAAGCCGGCATAATGTGCCTTAATTCTGCTCTAAACCTATCTTAAACATTAGCAACAGGCTATGGAATAAAGTGTTTCAGAAGATGCTATTGTTAAAGCTGTAGCTTAAAGCAGAAAGAAATCATCTCTCTTAAACTTCTTATAACTTTTCTGTTTCTTAGAAGAAGAGAAAATTACAAACAATATGAATCCAGATCAGACGGGGAGTAAATTTGTACAATCTTTTACTTCAAAGTTTTTCTCTCGTAAAACAGGAACTACTGTACACATGCTAGTTTTTGACGTCATGAACCTGGTATGTTTTGTATCACAGAAATGGACAACTTAAACCGAAACCGCTTTAGATATATTAATAGCGAATCGCAATTGTTTTAGATCCAGAATAAATCACTAGATAGTGCTTATATATTGAAGGGATAAAGAAACGCAGGGTAAACTTTGCAGATGATGCTTGGTAAGATGTCGGGTAGAATTTTCAATAGTTTTGGGTAGAAATGAAGAATGATCCATACTGAACTAACGGCCGAGGGGCGATTTGTATCTGGTAAGCGATTGAAGAGTAATAGCATGGAATTAAAGGTCACATCCCGTAATCTGAAATCAAAATTGACTGTGGAAATTGACCCGTCAATACCGCTTGTGTTCCCCATCCGCTCTCTTCACAGCCCTTATTCCCCTAGACATGGATTTTATGAGTGAGTTTATCTTACTTATTGCGATGTTGGTTCACTCTTCTAAGAAGGCTGCTCTCAGCTAGGAAAGCGTAGCATGAAGAGGTTAAACGTCTCCTACGACGTCGGTATATACGACGTTGGCCTAATTCTCGAAATAGGGAGATTCGGGACTCATCAGTAAACATAACTTGCCTCCACTGTCTCAAAATGAATATTCTGGGTGCATGTGCCCTATCCAAACCACTCAACGCTGACGAAGAGCGGCGGAAAGGGGCGGGTCAACGTACGGACGCCGAACCTGCCAAACCAACTTCTCGCAATTGAAATTCTTTATAGTTTTAGCATGCATGAAACGGCAATAATACCTACTGTCTTAATGGAGGTTCTGAGGCGGTAAGCTAACACTTGCGATAATGGGCGTAACGTAAGAATCCGTCCTGACGTTGTGACGTCACTCGCTGAGCCCAAGACCTAGGTCTGCCGACTACCCGTCGAGGTTGCCTTTGACGTCTAGCAAGACGTTCTATAGTGCAAACATGGAAATCAAAATGACTGGCAACCTGTATTTTCCTTTGATCTTGAATAGGTATCGTAAATCCCTGACCACTCAGTGCTTCTGTCAGCCGTAGCATTGTCGAGTTCCATTCAATTGAAATAAAAATATTGGCAAATGATGTGTCTGTATGAAGACTATCTAATGGTATGATGAGCTGTGTAACTTAATGTCACAACTTTGTTTGTACGACCTTTTTAGCTCGCCTATTCGGAGAAGGGGGGGGGGGGGCTTATGGAATCACCCCGGCGTCGGCGTCGGCGTCGGCGTCGGCGTTGGTTTTTCATGGTTAAAGTTTTGGGGTAAGTGTTGTAATGCACTAATACATCATGAAATATTTGCATTAGGAAGCTGATATTTGGATTGGAGGTGCCCTGTTGGTTGAACATTGATGCTACGTAGTTTAAATTTGAAAAAAAGTTTAAATTTAGTCAAAATTACACCTTTTGTGGACTTAGGTTTTTCGGCTGATTTCTCATGGTTAAAGTTTTGGGGTAAGTGTTGTAATGCACTAATACTACATGAACTATTTATAATAGGAAGCTGATATTTGGAATGGAGGTGCCCTGTGGGTTGAACATTGATGTTGCGTAGTTTAAATTTGAAAAAAAGTTTAAATTTAGTCAAAATTACACCTTTTGTGGACTTAGGTTTTTCGGCTGATTTCTCATGGTTAAAGTTTTGGGGTAAGTGTTGTGATGCACTAATACTACATGAAATATTTGTATTAAGAAGCTGAATTTTGGAATGGAGGTGCCCTGCGGGTTGAACATTGATGTTGCGTTGTTAAAATTTAAAAAAAAGTTTAAATTTAGTCAAAATTTCACCTGTTGAGGACTTAGAGTTTTTGGACTGAAAGTTCAAAGTTAGTTATGGAGTAAGTGTTGGAATGCACTTATACTACATGATATATTTGCATTAGGAAGTTGATATTTTGAATGGAGGTTTCCTGTGGCTTGAATATGAATCTACTGATACACTTTTCTATTGATAGTTACCTATTTAAGAAAGGTTTCATTAGGTGAGCTTTGCTGTTCTCCGACAGCTCGTGTTGTGTTTTGTGCATTCCTTTGAAAAGAGCGGTACGCAAATCCATTTTTGTAAATTTCGAGATTGGACCCTGTGCTCTGTGATATAGAGAGTTAGTTAACCGAAATTCATAGAATTTTTACACCGCATTTGCAAAATATAACAAAAAAGTTACCCTGCGTTTCTTCATCCCTTCAGTATATATATGATACAGTGAAGGGGTTTCCGCTTTAGAGGGGTTTTAACCCATAGGTTGTTTCTAGTATAGAAGATAGCTGATCACTTAAAGAAGGTTGAAAGAAAAGCAGAATGCGCCTTATGGCGCATTCTGCTTTACTTTCAACCTGCTTTAAGCTATTATCTGCTAGAATATAGAAAAAAATTCTAATGATATATATTCATGAATGTATTTTCTTCAGTAAAGGAATAATTCAAAGGCGTAAAAAAGGCATATTTATGGTGTAATGGGTTAAAATAAAGAAGAGTTTGAAACGGGACCAACATTTCTGTCCGGTTTAGAGAGAATTCCGGTATTTAGAGGTTCCGGTTTAGAGGGGTTTCACTGTATTTAGTTTAGTGCTTGTATTGCTCTGCAACAAGAGTTATCATGGCGTCACATAACTTATCTATGTCAGGACTCATTACCCAGACACCATCTTCCGTTTGTTCCAGGCGTCCTCTTGCGTATCTTTTAAACGCTTCCAACATGTATGGCGTCATCAAATCTTCATCTACGTGCTCAATAAATATCAGTATCAATGATTTGTCTTGTTTACAGGCCTCTTGTAGCTCCATCATACAATATCTGCTTTGGCAGAAAGATTTCGAAACAAATGCTATCACAACGCAATATGCTTTAATCATTCTATATGCTTCATTAACTATTGGAAACCCAGGTGTGAAATCATATCCAGTGAGAATCAGTTTCTTTTGTGTATTTTAGTATTGTTTTGCCAGATTGTGAAACTTCTCAACTACGTTTTGCATGATGCCTCTTTCTTCGTCATTTCCTGATATTGCCAGGAACACCAAATGAGTTTCACGCACATTACCTCGAAGAAAGTCCCTAATAAAGCATTCTTTAAGATTTCGCTTATGTTATCTTCTATATATTCGCAACACTAATGCTGCAACACCGCATACTACGATACACGTTGTCAATGTAGCTGTAGTCGCGGCGATGATTATCGATTCTCTTTTACACAAATAATCAGTTTTATCAAGTGCATCTTTGCTTAGTACGATTTCTGGATTTACATTCAGAAAGAATCCCATGGTTAAATGTTTATCATGCGAAAACATCGAATCAAAGTAATGTCTAAGTCTGGTAAGCTGAGGATCAACGATGTAATGAATTTTGTTGTTGCTTAAATCAAGTACTTGCAACGAGTGTAAAGCATCGAGAAAAATATTTAAAGATGTAATTTCATTGTCGTTCAGCAAAAGAACTTTCAGCTTTTTATTGAACTGTAACATATTATGAGGAAGATTTGATAATTTATTATATGCTAGATCTAGGACTCTTAAATTTGTTAGATTTATGAAGAGTTGTCCGAATTCATGATTATTTTGCATTTTGAAGAGTAGGTTCCGTGACAGATACAATTTTTTCAGATTATTTAAAAAGCACAGTGCAGTTTTGGCGATATATTGAAGTTTGTTGTATGAAAGATCAAAAGACTCAACAGGATTGTTTTCACCAAGACAGAGCGTTAAATTCAAACTGACTATTCTATTATTTCTACCAGAAATTGATTTTAGATGCACTTGCTTGCCAGTCAAGTTAATGTTGCCCGAGTAGTTAAAATCTATTCTTGAATAGCCGTCCGCGTACACATTCTCAATCAAGTAAATTTGAAATACTGATATTTTGAAGAGTCCGTGAGTAAACTGTTCCCATACGGAGTTCCAGTATATTTCCACGTTGCTTATGTCAAGTGTCTTCAATGTTGATTTGAACGTTCTCTCTGATTGTGTTTCTAAAACGTAAGTGTCTCTGCTTCCAAGTTGATATGCATTTGACCCAATTTGGTCAATAACAGGTCGGTCTTCCCGAAGACCGCTCCGTGTATGTTTCAGCGAACAGTCATAGAACGCTATGGACGATCCAGATATATTAAATGCTTCTAAGTTGTAGTATATCATAAAGAGCCATTTAAAGCGGACATTGACAGTCACCAAAACCAAATTGCTGATATTTACTACTTTCAAAGGCAATTTTATAAAAGTATTTACTATGTCCTCCGACAAGAGAATTTCAGGTTTTCGTTGTTTGATTCCTGGATTAACGGTTAACTCCTCGAGACAAGGAGCAGTGTCATAACTATTCAACGAATCATCAAAATTATAAATACGTTCCATTCCAGTTAAAGTTAATTTCTTTAACGTTCTCAAACCGGCAAATGAGTTGTTGTACAAAAACAAAATGTCTGACGTGTCAATGTAGAGCTCCTTCAAATGATCTAATCCTTCAAGCCCGTGAAGGTGTATCAATTTAGAACGTTTCACACCAAAAATAAGAACTTTTTTTTCAGCTTTCATTCGAGAATAATGTCTTATTGAGCTCATAGTTGGAGAATTTCACTACTATAACATTCGTTATATTGATAGGCACAATCCGTGGTATGTCTCCGACACAGCATGCTATCTGTTGGATGCACGAACATTGATTTATTTTGTGATGTTTCTGTGTCCACGTACATGAGTTATCATTACGGTCAACATCGCTTTCGCAAAACTGAAATTCGTTATATGCATAAGCCTCACATATTAAATATACCAGTACTATTACATAAATCCTGGACATCTTTGCCATTTTAAACACTAATACGGCTGTTATAAACCTACTTAGAAAGTTGGACGGTAAAACGATCCCGACAAGAACTGTTGTGCGTTAATGTTGACAGATAAACAACTGCTGTGTGGTTGGCTACGTATGTATTCCTAATTGTGCCTGGACACAAACGATTCTTATCATGTTAACTCGTCTGTTCACTCATTGTATCAAGATATATCAAACATAAATATTAACCAAGTAGCATGTGTGAATCATATAGTACGATAGTTGTTAAATAAATGACATTCTCTTTGATTTATGCGTTACATGTAATAGAGCGCATTAGAGACATCATATTTTTGAGTATTTTGTTCAAATTTGGAATTCTTGTAAATGACTCAATTACGGAAAAACCCTGACTAAGAATTTTTCAGAGCAACAATCATTTGACCTATGTTTGGAGGTCTAAAGAGGACGCAAACTGTTCAATTTTCGTCAATTTTCGTCCACCTTTGCTAAAAGTTTTTTCTCACATAAAATGTACATGTTTAAGCTCAAGGACAATTATGCAACCTTAAGTGCAAGTACTCGAGACACTCTATCCAATTAACTTGAGATCTAGGCATAACTGGATATCATGTTCACTCAAGCGTGACGGATTGTGATTTTTGCTCTAAAATCACATTTTTTGACTTTCAAATGTTTCCCTGAGACACGTGGACGAATCTACAACCTACTAAACGCACTTAAAACGTACATTAGACATTTTTCTACCTTTTAGAACCTAAAAGTTAGGTTTACATCCAATTCAGGGTCGGTTTTTGGTACTCTCAAGGAGCCAACCCATCTTCCATGGCCGCTGTACTCATGTTTAAGCAATACTCCAGTATTACGTCATCAGTGCCTGTAGTTCAATTATTTTTATGTTTGTTTCAGCAGACACTTGTAAGCACCAGAAAATGCTGCTTAAAGCAATATGCAGCCAGTTGGAAAGCCTAAGTAGGATGTTAAAGCCAAGAAATGTGACTTTTTTGCAAGAAATTGCTGCCAAAGGGTAGCAGGCTAAAGGTCTGTGAACTGAAAATCATGGTTTTGGCATTCCAAAGCCTTCATTACTGCCTAAGCGTCATGATTTGAGATAAACAATGCATTTACGATGACACATGTGCCTAAATGGGGCAAGAAAAGCCAGCCAGGTGTGTATAAAACATCGATTTTCAAGGTTTTTATACACCCCCTAGCTGTATATATACTGAAATTCATAGTCAAATTCTTAAATTCTTAAAAACGCATATAACCACCTTGTTTTGTCACAAAACTTATTTTATCTGGCGGACAGAGGCAGGGAAAAGCTTCTTGGAGCTGCTCTTTGGATGCAAACAGGGATGAATACGGGACAGACGCATATTCACAACTTCATTTGAACAGCCTTTGACCCTTTGGCTGCATGAAATGTCATTTAGTGGTCTGAAACCTACTTCATTAAGATAAATTGAACTTATTTGTAGTAAACTTGCTAAAAAAGGTTCAAAAATGCAGAATCGGGCATTGAAAAAGCTCTCCAGGACCAACTGTTAAGATGCAACTTGTCGTGTTTAGGTCAGAGACCACTAAATCATTTTCCATAGACCTCCATTATAACGTTCAAGGCTGTGTTGACGATATTTGAACCCGATGAGGGGAACGGAATTTTTCCTTCGAAAGAGCTAACCAAGTCTCATCTAAAAATAAACTGTAAGTGACAGATTGACCACACCAGATTTTTGCTACATCCGCCGAAACAGGATGACCCCCGTTTTGCTGTAAATTTCTTAGACCCAACCCGAAATTTACTGCATATTAAATATCGCTCCAAAAAATAACCAGAGTGCATTTTCGCTTCTCTAAAATACACTGAACTTGTGTGAAAATGTCTATCGCAAGTATAGAAAACATTTTCATTACATTATTTGATTTATTTGCTGAATGGAGGCCGCCATTTGCAATTAGCTGTCAGGAGTCTCTACCGTTTTTTGCTTTGACCAATGAAATCACTCGTTATTTACTGGTCTCTCACCTAAAGTGCCGAAGACTACGATTCGTTAATCAAAAAGAGATTCACAATAAACTGAACTCGCGAAGTTAATGAGAATGTACACGCATAAACTACGAACTTATAGTTTTATATTCCTCGTTCTCAACCAATAGTCATATAGACCGATTTTATTGACCTGGCAGGGAGGAGCTTACCTTTGTCAAACTTAAACTAATTTACTTTTGATTTTAGGGATGATAGGTATAGTTCAGAATTATATCATTATCACTGGGGGCCAACGAGGTATCACGAAGGCCCGTTTCGCACAGAAGTCCTGTATATGTTTCGCACCTACAATCCATGTAAACACACCCATTTGTGTATTATTTTTTATACGCTGACATTCGCATTTACCACTTGTGTCCATAGACACACATATCAATTGAATTATTTCTTTGCAGATTACAGTATAGGTTCGTGAATAAACTGTTTACATACCATTTCTTGCATTATTTATGGAAACTAAGTATGTATATCAAGCACAGACGTCAATTTGTCACTCTTAAATGAATATTACCGGGCGATTATCGAAAAAAACATTGGAATGATCCACTATATTTACAAATATTCGGGAACCCCATCTCAGACATGATGCATGTTTATTAATAGCTTCATTTTTCCATAATTTTTCAACTTATTTTTCACAATAATGTTTACAACTTTGAATCACTCACAGTACCCTGAAGGGTTATGAGTGTGTATGTGCCCTCCTGAAGTCGCATTTACGTGTATACGTTACCAACAGAAGGTGTATGTGTTACCTACTGAAGTCAATTAAGGGTGTATCAATGTCATGAATTTGGGAACTTTTCAAAGTACATGAAAACACTCTATGATGGTTTTGTATTGAAGAGCTATTTAAGATGAATGAAAAAATAGAAAAAGTGTACATTTTGGTGAACAACAGTTGGCTCTACGGCCATGTAAACTTTACCCCACCCACTTCCTCTTATTTTGTCCTTTTCAAACAGCCCGCTTCAATAAAACCCATTTTAAATGAAAACAAATATGATAATTTGGTTTTGTGTTATTTATTTCCTATCTATGGTAGTATTTCTTCATACAAAAACTAATTTAAGAAAAAAAAGGCACCAAATGTGAAATTTATAAAGCTCTAAATATCATCGGTATGGTACTTTTTTGTAAATTTTGTAAGGGGTGATAACTCTTTTTACTTTAATAACTCAAACTTTTCAACACTTACCTTTCAATTTCTTTTCATATTTTGAACTGCCTTAGTATGGGCTTTCATCTGGTAGAATATAAGAAAAAGTTAAATACTAGAACTATTTCATTTTCAAACTTTTTTACTTTTTTTCATAAAATAAAAAATCTAATAAAATCATGTCCTATATAAAGCATATTTTTGATATTCAAGGATCCATATTGTACAAACCTGGTGCCTGCTTTGTCTAAATTTGGTTTATATATGTGAACATACCACCATAGACATGAAATAAATAAAGAAAACCCAAATTAACATTTTTGTTTTGTTTTGAAATAGATTTTACTGAAGCCTGTACTCTGAATGGGTAACATTTGAAAAAAGAATCCAAATTTGACATACCTTTTTCAAATCGCTGTAGCTCAAAAAAAAGGACACCACCATATATGTTTTTTTTCATTTTTTCATTCATCATAAATAGCTCTTCCAAAAAAACAATGATAGAAAAACAGTTTAATACTTTGAAAAAATGGCTCACGACATTGATACACCCTTAATTGATTTCTGTTGCAGTGACACAAAATGGATTGGAAAAATGTATCGTTTATGCCTAGCTCACATTTGCTGCGGCGGCCGTACGGCAGTCGCACGGATTATTATTTTTACGGCGAGTAGCAATTTCCCGGCCGCCGTAGATTTCCTTCGACCGCCGCATGTTGTGCTCACATTTGCTGCGGCCGCCGCAAGGCGAGATTTGATGTTTTGGGGGTAAAAAATTGCGGCAGTGCGGTGTCCGTTCGGCAGCCTTATGGCGCCTCCGCGGCGGTCGCGATTTCTAATAAAACACACGTCGACCGCACGATGGCCGAACGGCGGTCGTTGATGTGCAGTCTTAATGCTACTCCTGCTTCACACATTGGCTTGCTACATGTGCACATACATGTAACTCATATCAGTCCAACTACACCGAGAACTCAAAGGCCATATATGGACAGCATTATGTCTCATAAGAACATCCATTTCAACTTTTAGATCAATAGACACATATGAACAAAAGTGCAAATGCCAAATAGTAAAATTAACCATTGAGTCCCGGCGGCCGCACGGTGGCCGTACGGCAGCCGCAGAACCGCTCTACGGCGTGTCGTTTCTACGGCCATCGTAGAAATGATTTTTTTTTATAACTCGCGTTCTAATACTGCGGCGACCTCTATGGCCTGTAAGACTTTGGGATGTGCCGTTCGGCCGCCACACTGCCGCTGTAGGATTTCTTCGGCCAGCGCAAGAATCTTCCGATTTCACGTTTAGTTTAAACATATTTATTGCATAATATATACATGCAGGGGATTAGGCTACAAGTCTTCACAACTTTATATAATGCCCGCTGCCCGATTTAACCTTTCTGCGACCGCCGTACGCCCGACGTAGAGCAAGAGTGGGTGCATTTGTAGCGACGAGGCCGTTCAGTCACGCGGTACCAGTGTGACCATACCAAGTGGTTTGTGACGTTAATTTTGGTACAACTGACAGCTAAAATATCACCAAAAAGCCTTGATTCGGAATTTTAATCAAATGGTTTTTTTATGAGTCGATTTCAAGGAAACATAGCCTATGCTAAGGGTATTAATAAGTTATTTTAAAATGATGTCAATGTATTTGTCACTAGATGGATACTTTTTGTCTGAAAACGAGGCAAATATCCAGAAATGTTAGCACACACAATGATACCACGACAATTTAATACTAGATATTGCCAACTAATTTGTCCCATTTTCAGGCAAAATGTATTACCTTGGTGACAAATCCATTGATACCACTTTAAAGAATCCAGTTCCCAGTATCATAGGCTATGTTTCGTTGAAATCGGCTTAAACAAATTTCTTACATTTGATTGAAGTTCCGAATGGAGGCCTTTTTGTTGACAATTTGACTGCCAGTGGTATCCACATAATACGTCACAGACCATGTGGTATGGTCACACTTGGTACTATCCATTTATTTTCTCTACGCTTTTTGATAAAACGTGTAATATAAAAGACATTCACCCATTACCCTATAGCCTGTTTCTAGTTTTGAAGACGGATAGTCACTTATTAAAGCAAATTAAAAGTAAAGCAGAATGAGGTACTTTGACTCTGTTTGCTTTAAGCTACCATCTGCTGGTATATAGGTAAGTATTAGATCATTGTTTCATAAATACAATATATATATAGGAAAAAACCTGTGCAGCTTCTCATACACTTTTCTTAACACTTTCCAAGAGTAAATGCTTATATATGAAGGTGTTCGTGTAGTTTGGAATATGGGCTGTTTCTGTTTTACAAAATTATAGCCCTTTGAGTATTTTCCTATAAAGAACATGCTGCAAACGTTCGCAGATTAATTAATTACATAGGCGAAGGTGTTCATGAGGTTTTCAATTCGGGATGCAACATTTTTAAAGGAGTTATGTCGCTTTGAATTTGTTCCGTACATAACAATTATAGTGTATTCCAGTTGCTCGGACAAATCAACCACTCTGTCAGCTTCATCTGCTTCTGCAACAGTTGATTGATCGAATTCATTTCCTAGTCCTGCACGTTTAACTGCTTCAGAAACTTACATGAAATGGACCGGTTTTTTTGTGTGTTAACCTTTAAAAAATTCTCACTATCAACAGATTTGGTGGAGATTATTTATTTTCAAGATAAACGGTAGGCAACAGTAAGTGCATGATACGTGGCGGTTTGCATCCTATATAAATTCAATGATGACTTCAGTTGGTAACATATACATATAAAATGGACTTCGTTTAGTAACATATACATACTCTGTGCGGCACCTATACACGGTTAATTTGTTAAACTCGATTTAAAATCCATTTATTGCATTACTACATATTCTTTATAACCCAAATAATATTTCATTGATACAATCAATCTAACAGGTTATGTTCATATCATGTTTAATATCATTGTTTACCAACGACCATACATTTGAAGCATTTTACATCAAAGGATAAATGACTATGTTATTTTGCAAGTAATACAATGAATAATATGAAATTTGTACGTAGATTGCTCGAGAAACCATTCTACCTACCATCGGACCTATTTGATAATATGTTCCGGCTAAGTATAGGGGAAATTAAGAGACACTCAAGGAAATTCGTGTTTTACTTTCGTTTTGGGTACACAAAATATGCACTTTATCGGTGCGGAACATATACAGGACTTCTGTGCGAAACAAACCTCGTGATACCTCGTTGGCCCCCAGTGATTATTGTCCGATTCTTTCAAAATGGAGAAACACAATTTATGCGTGCATCCATATCCACGTGAAAAATGTATGTACAGTCTGCTTAAAATTGTCGTATGCTGTTTTTCTCAAAGTAACATATTGGACATTTTGACGGAAAACTCAACTTAATGACGAGTGACACACAGATTGAATCCAGATCAGGCGCCACGTTACGCGGCGTCTGATCTGGATTCAAGCTGTTTGTAAATGTAAACAAAATATCCTCCCTTTAACGAATCCCTCTGAACAGCGTTCTCAATATGTGTCTCCCATTGGTTGTCATTGTAGAGAGGGAGCACTGTAGACAAAACAACGACCCGAAATAGGCACAGGCTAAAACTTTTTAAACAGGTTGCAGCCGAAAACTGGCTGAATGGAAAGTAGATGGGACATAAAAACTGATGCTTTTTACGTTCTTCTATTGTCTGTTGCAGTCTGGCTTAACACTGATCATGTTAAGCTCGACTTGACTTTTGCAAACAGCTTGGATCCAGATCAGGCGCTGTGTTACGCGGCGTCTGATCTTGATCCAAAATGTTTTTTCAGATAAAAACCATTGAAACTAAGGTGGACAATTCAGTATGATACGCAGGGCTGCCATAAGTCGACATGAAAAATCCTAAGATTTCTAAATTTGTATTTTTCAAGTGGGATTTTACGAAATGTACCTTTACCAAATAGCCTGTTTCTAGCTTTGTTGACATGTGACAACTCAAAGCCGCATTGTGTTTTTGAGAAACCTGCATAAAACGGTTGTTTGGGGTCCCATTTGAACTACGTGGGACGTGATTCTTTCACAAAAACCGGCTTTATCTACGAAATTCGCTTTTTAATTTTTATTTATAATTTTTTTGTGCGGCAAAATTTAAAAAGCCTCCCTTGTGAATGGAAAGAAGGACAACTCTGTAAATACAGGGCTCTAGATAACGGAAGTATTTCGAAAACTAAAATCTTTATTTCTGCTTTTAAACCCAATGGTGCCATACTCATTAAAATTGTCTCGAAGAAAATGTTTAATCAGTAGTTACACCATATATAGCATTCGGTGCTGAAATGAGTGAGAAAATGTTGGATTAGTTCAGATTACTACCGCTTACATGTTTATCTGGAGCACTGAAAATGAAGTGGTTAACCCTTATTCTTCTGCACAGACGTCTGCTTTGACATTGTCGTCTGCAAAATTTGTTCAGTTTAGATTTATGCATTGTTTTAATTAAACAAACCTTAAGACGAGTGTCAAACAGTTTGGATCCAGATGTGTTACGTGGCGTCTTTCTAGATTCAAACAGTTTGTAAACTCCGTAAAGTTACGACCAGTAGACACAGGGTTAAGCTATGAGATCCAGTCAAAATGTGTAAATGTTATTCACTGGGGTGAGCGTTTAAAAAAAATACGGAGAATATTTACCTTGAGCTTGCTCAAAATGACTGTTTTAGCCTTGTGCGCTCTCTAACTCAAACACTTCTTTTTGGATCTTCACCAAACTTGCTACAAATGTTTATTAGTATAGAATCTAGGTCAGGTCCAATAACTAGCCAAATCGCATGAGGCATGTCTGAGTTATTGCCCTTGAATAATTAAAAAATGACTGTTTCAGCATTTTCTGCTCTCTAACACAGACTTGCTGACAATGTGTATTGGTATTAAATCTAGGTCAAGAAAAAATCGAATACAGTTGAATGAAAATCCTTTAAGAGGTAAATGAGAAATGGAGTGGTCATTTATTACTTAGCTTATTACAAACACGGCTAAGATGAAGCACATGCAACCATTGACCAAATATTTGGCTAAAATAGAATAGAAACTGGTCCTTCTTCAGAGTGGACAGGCCAAAAATAAGGATAAAATAGCAAAAAAATAAAAACAATTGAAGAACCATAACTCCAACATGCCTTCGGCGATTTGGGTATTTATAAAACTGGACCAAGATTTTATACAAATATTATTTTCAGCAAATTTGGTGAAGATCCAATTAAAACTGTTTGAGTCAGAAAGCTGACACGCCTGAATTAGTCAATTTTTAGTCATTCAAGGGCAATAACTCAAACATGCCCTGTGCGATTTTGGTAGTTAAGATGATTGACCTAGATTTTATATTAATAAACATTTTCAACAAGTTTGGTGAATATCTGATAAAAACTGTATGTGTTAGAAAGCAAACAATGCTGAAACATTCATTTTTAATACTTAAAGGGCAAAAACTCAGACATGCTTTTTGCGATTTTAGTAGTATTCAAACCAAACCTTGATTTTATATAAATAAACATTTTCAGCAATTTTGGGGAAAATCAATCAAAAAAAGTATTTGTGTTAGAGAGCAGTAAATGGTGAAACAGTCCTTTTTAATACATAAAGGGCAATAACTACGATAATCCGTATGGGATTTTAGTAATAATCACACTGGACCTAGATTTTATATAAATAAAGAATTTCAGCAAGTTTGGTGAAGATCCGATGAAAACTCTTTGTGTTAGAGAGCAAAAAATGCTGGAACAGCCATTTTTTAAAATAATTAAATGGCTATTACTCCAACATGCGATTTTAGTAGGATTCAAACTTACCCTTGGTTTTATATTAATGAAAACTTTCAGCAAGTTTGGTGAAGATTCAAAAAAAAGTATTTGTGTTAGAGAGCAAAACTTGCTGAAAACAGTCAGTTTTAATACATAAAGGGCAAAAACTCAGATATGCCACATGCGATTTTTGTAATAATCAAACCAGACCTAAATTTTATATGATTAAACATTTTCAGCAAGTTAAGTGAATATCCGATAAAAACTGTATGTGTTAGAGTGCAAAAATGACTGAAACAGTCATTTTTTATTAATAAACAGGCACTGACTCAGATATACCCTATTATGCAATTTTAGTAGTAATCAAACTAAACCTTGATTTTATATCAATAAACATTTTCAGCAAGTTTGGTGAAGATCCAATAAAATGTATTTGTGTTAAAGAGCAAAACTTGCTGAAAACAGTCATTTTTGGCTCGGAGAGCCTATATCGAATCCTTACGAAAAATATTGGTGCGAGTCTAGCTCCCCCTACAAATAAATTCTGCAATACGGTGTTTACATATGCTAACGGAGCTTCGGTTGCTGGATACGTCACTATCAGATAAACCGTCAGCACTGAGTTAAACTCAGGATCCCGAGTCTGTACCTGTGGTGATTTAAACACCGTATTTACTCCCTTGTAATAAACATTCACCTAGTAGTCATAGCAGATGATGCATTATAAGACATGCACATTACAAAATTCTTTAGGGTCTTAAAGCGCTGCAGGTTTCTGCTCAATGCATGGCAATGGTAATGCAAAAACTCCATTATTAGCTTTCTGCATTACTTTATTCTACATTAAACTGAAAGTCCGAGCCTGCAGTACTACAGTACTTTGATTAATACATAAAGGGCAAAAACTCAGATATTCCACATGCGATTTTAGTAATAATCAAACTTGACCTAAATTTTATATGAATAAATATTTTCAGCATGTTTAGTGAATATCCGATAAAGCTGTTTGTTTTAGAGTGCAAAAATGACTGAAACAGTCATTTTTTATTAATTAACAGGCAATTACTCAAAAATACCGTATGCGATTTTAGTAGTAATCAAACTAAACATTGATTTTATATCAATGAACATTTTCAGCAAGTTTGTGGAAGATCGGATAAAAAATAGTTGAGTTAGAGTGTGATAGTCTAACTGACTGGTGGATGGACGGGCGGAGGTAGATACGGTTGCACCCTGTGAAGTTGATTTCGGCTGTATCACGTGATACTAAGCCGTGTGGAAATGTTTACGAGTATGTCAGACGTTCTATTTTCGGTTTGTTATGATTTTAAATGACCCTTTTTGGTGATTTAGGTCCGTCTTCATCATTTCATAGATCAGTTTGGCGCATAAGAATGTTCAAACATTATTATTAACTGTTATTGTATTTCAGGTATTAATAAAAGGTCTGAAAACACAATGGGACTTTAAAGCAGGCTGGAAGTAAAGCAGAATGCGCCTTAAAGGCGCATTCTGCTTTACTTTCAGCCTGCTTTAAGCTACCATGTACCAGAAAAAAAATCCGGAGATTTAGGAAAAATCCGGAGAAATGGCAGCCCTGGATAAGGGTTGTACATAATCAGGTTTTACAGACATTTCAGGCGCCGATGAGCAGAACAAGAAGCGTCTACAGTGAAATCCCTCTAAACCGGAACCTCTAAATACCGGAATTCTCTCTAAACCGGACAAAAACTTTGGTCCCGTTTCCAACATTTCTTCAATCTAACCCATTACACCATAAATATGCATTTTACACATTTGATTTATTCCTACACTGAAGAAAATACATTCATGAATATGTATCATCAGAAACATTTTCTATACTCTAGCAGATGATAGCTTAAAGCAAGTTGAAAGTAAAGCAGAATGCGCCTTAAGGCGCATTTTGCTTTACTTTCAACCTGCTTTAAGTGAACAGCTATCTTTCCTACTAGAAACAAGCTATGGGCTAAAACCCTTCAAAACCGGAAACCCCTATAAACCGGACGTTTATGTTGTCCCCAAACGTGTCCGGTTTAGAGGGGTTTCACTGTACTTCAGATCGAAACATTTTGAAATTGCAGATAAAGTAAAACCTCTCTATAACGACCCTAGCCGCAGTACTGTATCTCTAGACCACGGTCTGAGCTACAGTTTGCTAGCATCCCTACAGTGGCGCAAATTATACAGCAGTTGTTTATCGATTGTATATGTTCAAACAGTTGAGAATTTATCTTTAAACTAATATTTAACAATAATTTCAAGGTATAAAAATTTTGAGTAAAGAAAAAGCCCACCCGAATACCATTAGAAAACTTTTCGGTGTTGATCCACTTTCTGTTTTGATTTAGGAAGCCGAGATAGAACTCGTGCAAGTTCGATACGACTTCCGGTTAACATATAAGGCTTTCATTCACCATTGGAAAACTTACTGAGATGTGGTACTAATGTTGAATTCGATGATTATTTTTGCTCAGGTAAACTAAAACATTGAGTTTATTGCTAATATGGGTAGATCTAACGGTGGCAGCTTAAAACCAAGTTTAATGCTTAAATTTGTGTATTAGATATTATCCCGCCATTTTGAAAAAATACGACACATAACCCCTTACTACATATTCCATATATCGAGTGTGTAGTAAAACCGCCGCTCGTGTCAAAAATGACGGGAGCCCCGCAGTGATTCACCGGCACTTGAACAAGATTTCAACTTAGTGGTTGAAATTATTTTTTGACCAATGAGAGTTGAGTATTTTTGAAAAATTTTCGAGGATTAATTTTTGTAAGTCAGTACTATCAAACACTTCAGCAACGACTAAAAAATTTAATCCTGCGCATGCGTATTTGGGTTGATTCCAGGTGTTTCTTTGGGTGCGGTAAACCTCAAAGAACCTTTGATTAGATGACTGAAAAACAGATTGCAAGTGCAATGTCGGGTTTGGGGAATCTACAATAAACAGAAGAAAGAAACCCAGAAAAAACAACCAAAAAACCCCAACATTTTCACTGATGGTGAATGTAGATATTTAATTATACAAAACTAGAAAAGGATTGTCTTAACAGTAAACTAGCACAGTGCTACTTCTTTTAACCCCTTACTCCATAGATACACAATGTCATTTTAACGTATTTGATTTGATCCTCCTCCATTTTATACAGTCAAGTATATGCACCATGAGAAATATTACCTATATCCTAGCAGATAGTATCTTAAGCAGGCTGAAAATAATGCAGACTATTCCTAAAGGAGCATTCTGCTTTACGTTCAGCCTAATTTAAGCAACCATCTATCTTCGATACTGAAAACAGGGTATGGAGTAAAGGGTTAAGCAATAATCAATGGTGATTTGCCGTTTTAACTAATACAAATGCAAGAACTATGCAATTAAAATTAGAAAAGTATATACAGCAAAACCTTTCTATTACGACCACTAACAGGTAGGTTAATTGATTGTATGAAAGACTGATGGCAGCCTAAAGCAAGGTGAAAGTAAAACAGAAAGCCCCTAATAATTTTTGTTTGACTTTCACTTTGCTTTAGCCACCTTTTCTCACACATTATGCTTGCATCTGGAGCCTATCCGTCCAGCTGAGAAATGAAACGCAGATTGTCATTTCGGCGCAAACCATTCTAATTTGGAAAGGATATAAATGAACTGATTTTTGTTTCTATTTAAACTTTTAAAGGTATGTCCATTTCCTTTGACATCTCTTTGTCGGTACTATTTAAAAAGGGTGTTTCGGGAAGAACAAACGTTTTGTTACTTCAAATTGACGGTATAGCTCTTTGTCGGTACCAAACAATAATTTCAACCACTAAATTGGTTAGTGTCTATTAGTCTATTTTAACAAAAGATTAAAAGTCGCTCGTGTGCCCCTCGTTTTGTTAAAATCGACTAATAGACACTAACCTATACAAAGAGGCAAATCAACCAAGGACAACAGTACTTGGGTACTCCGAAAAATCAGCGGAGGAATCGTACAACACAACAAAATCAACCATGGCCGAACATCCCTCGAAGACCGATGCCGGTTGGCTGTAGTAAAATTTAAATCGGGACAAACTCAATTAAAGATGCAGGTAACCTGACTTTATACATCAATAGTGTCAAAAAATGTATTCCAAACCGATACCTACATTTTATTTTTCAAATACGGTAAAAATTAAAGTGTTATACAAGCGACAGTGAATCACTGCGGGGCTGCGCCATTGTAGAGATCCTAGCGTGTCGTAACTGTATCCGCAATACAGGTACGATATCGCAACTATAACGACCCCTTAACCCTTTGCCTTATAGAAGCGACTTTTAGCACATGCATTTTATTCATCCGCTGAAGAAAATAGTTCCAATATAAACCGTACTGAATATGTGTCATATTTAATAGTTGACTTATTCTAGCTGGTAATAGCTTAAAGCAGGCTGAAAGTAAAGCAAAATGCGCCATATGGCGCATTCTGTTTTACGTTCAACCTGCTTTAAGTAGTCACCTATTTAGAAACAGGCTATGGGGTAATGGGTTAATTGCGTGAATTATTAAGTAGTTAAGACAGGTGACTGATTAAATTGACTTGCAACAAGATTTAACATAAAAAATAGTAATTTGTAAATGTATATCAAACGCTTATATAAACAGGTAAATATTAGTTTAGGATAAAAAGTTCTTTTTTAAAAATGCATTTAATAGAAAAAATATTTAGGTCTGGTCGGCTTGGAACCTGCAACGCGACATGCTGAGATAAAAATAAAACATTGAGTCTCACCGGTTACCGACTGAACTACGATTCACTACGATTGATTTAACCTAGCTGTCACGTGTCTTTTATACAATCAATTAGCCGTCTTTTAAGTGGTTATAATAGAGAAGTTTTACTGTATAGTACGAAATCGCAGTGAATATTCGAAAGCCCACTCATGGGTTCAGGCAATAAATCGGAGCCCATCGTAGACCAACGTCCGTGACAATTTACACAAAAACGATCTGTTTGCACAATATCGTTTGGTAGCTACGCGAACAAGTCTGGAACATAAGTATACCGGAACGAACAACAAATCCGAAATGCCGACCAAGTGAGTATACAATACACCGTTTAACAGTACTGAGTTAATTTGTATTCAATCGACCAAACTTTTTCGTTATTTAAATAAAACAGCATATAATATTATATTTAAATCTTTTTTTATACGTGGTAAAATTGGTGCATTGATTAATGCACTTTTGCGTGTGTGATTCGATTCTTAAATAATTCTTTCGTACACATTGAAAGTACACAGACATGAGGCACAATGAATCATTATTGGAGAGTTTTCAAGAATGTTAGAGGATGACACTCCCAGCAACGACTCCCGTCTTACAACGACCCTTGCCGATGTTCCCATGCTTTAACTGCTCAATATCGTCTGCTTAAGATTGTCGTCTGCTGTTTTTCCTCAAAGTTACATAATATAATAAGTGGACATTTTGATAGAACTGAATAGAATAGATACATGTATAATGACGACAGACAAACAGCTTGAATCCAGATCAGACGCCGCGTAACGCGGCGTCTGATCTGGATTCAAGCTGTTTGCAAATGAAAGCCAAGTCTTAATATTCCCTCCCTATAACGACTCCCTCCGAACAACACACACTATCTGTGTCTCCCATTGGATGTCGTTGAAGAGAGGGAGCACTGTATTAGTAGTTGTTTGCATTCTTAACGGACGTAGGCCTGTATGTTGTTTATATGTTGATACAGGAAACATGTTACCGGTGTTTCACATCTATTACTTAACCCTTTCATGATAAAAACATCGTGAGGGTTTAAGCCCTTCACCGCCATATTGTCGTCTGCTTTAATATGGTTGTCTGCAATATCGTTTCAAAGGAACATTTAAGGCAGTATAACTGACGTGATTTGAACATAAGTGGTAAACAGTTTTGATTCTGATTAGACGCCGCGTAACGCGGCGTCTGATCAGGATCAAAACTGTTTGCAAATGTGCTTTATGACGTCATTGAGAGTGTAAGGGTGAAGCATATATTGAAAACATACTAATTTTTCAGCCTCTTTACTGTCAAAGACCGACTGGACTTGTATTTGAAAACAGTGTAGAGTACCATAGCTTGTGCTCAGGACCCGTCAAAACCGTCTACACACTCACTGCTGAAACTTTTCCTTTGCTTTTATTTTAAAACAGCGTCTGATCTAGATCTAAAATGTTTGACATTCATATTCATCTTTACTCTCTTTTAAAACGAGTATTAACTGATTGTCTTCCAAATTTTCTGCATCACCTCATCTGGAGTATTTTCGCAGACTTCTTCTTCCAATAGTCTGTAACATGTCTCAGCAACATTAATTAAAGATACAGTCGAACTTCGATATCTCGAACTCGGTTTAATCGAACATACCCGTATTTCAAAGTTAAAACGTGGCTTAGCCACGTTTTAACTTTAAAATATGGGTATGTTCGACCTAACCGAGCATGAAACAATGCAGTTCATGTGTTGAACTATCGGATAGTTCCAGTTAAGCGCGTTCGAGATATCGAAGTTCGACTGTATTTGAAAAGACACTATCATGTACGGCCAAGTATGGCTAAATTTCTAGAACTGTTCCAAACAGATGATAGATATATATGCAAAATACTTGAAGTTTGCAGTTTACAGCGGATTTCTATTTCTTACTATGTTTAAATCCTCCTCTTAAAATAGCATAATCGTGTTTCCAAAGGATCATATCATTGCGTATGAGTGACTTTGACTGATATTAATTAAAGCTGGTAGTATCACCACATCAGTAATTACTTTAAGTTAACTGATTATTTTATATTATGTGGTATATTTACATTATATTATAAGATGATGTACTTGTGTACAAGTCTGAATAAAACATCTTCTGTTCTGTTCTGTTCTGTTCATTACTATGGATGTACACGCAGTAGATTGCAATATAAGACAATGTTTGAACCACTTGGGCCATTTCCGTTAATAAGATGTATATCCCGCACAGCCGAAGGGTTCCGATGCATAACAATAGTACACACTACACAAGAAGCGGAAACTCATTTCCCCCAAGGTTGATAGTGACATCCTTGAGCAGCTTAGGTGCACCATGAACATGTACATGATTGTTAACTAAACGGACCCTAATTTCGACTGCATTTAGACGGAAAAGTAGAATGGGACGAACCTTTGAAGACCCGGTGAGTTAATCTACCCGTATTTATATAAAACTTCAAATATTCTTTATTTCAAATTCAATTATTCTTTATTTCCTCAGTTTGCTTTAATTTACAAAAATATGAGAAACTTCCCTCAGGCACATTCAACATTTAGATTTTCTACAATTAGAATACTACAATGTTTCATTATTAGATTATAAACATTCTCTCTTTTATACGCCTAGGGCTAATTTATTGTTACTATGTCCAATAGTTTGGATCCGGATGAGCGTCACGCGGCGTCTCATCTGGATCCAAACTGTTTGTCACTCTGATGATATTTTTTAGGAAAACTATATAGAACACGTGTTTCTATGAGAAATTCAGTTAAATGCGTGAAACGGTTAAATGCGTGATACAGTTGCTCGTAACTACAGACTAGTCGCTTGAGTACAATTTGACCGTTGCCATAGTGGGTTATTTTTAACACGGGCTTGAATGTTTAATTCTTTCCCATGTTACTAATGATCTTGTCATAGAATTTTTGTTAAATGTTTTACATGTATTTACGCTCGTACTTACTGTACTGGCGGTCTTTTTGATTGTGAGGTTGTGGAACAGGGTTTATATTTTATGTACACTGTTCGTCTTTATAGGTGCATATAGGAGATAAGTGTGAGGTTGGGCGCCCCTAAACCCAGGTTTAACCCCCCAGTGGTTGTTAATAATTAATTAATTTATAGTTAATTATTGATTGCTACTGACCGTACCAAGGCGGGCTCCTATATTCACTTTGCTTTATGTTTGTCTTGCGTGTTGTTTTCTATTTAGTGTGTAGATGTAGGAATTGTATTGCGTGTGTGTGTGTGTTTGTTGTGGTATGACTGTGTGTGTGTGTTCTGCTTGAGAGGTGGGTGTATTGTTTGTGTTACGTTTCCTGCTTGAGTATTTCGTATTTATTTCTTTGAGGAATACGGATAAAGTAGTGAAATGTTTCTATGGGGAATACAGTGCTACAGTGGAGAAAACGTTATTCTTTCCCGTTTAAACGCAAACGTACGCAAACGCAAAGCACTAAAACGTAAAAAAGTGCAACTTTTGGACACTTCTGATAGTTCATGTTTATCTTGGTGGCAAACAGTTTGGAGCCTGATCAGACGCCGGGTTACCCGGCGTCTGATCTGGCTCCAAACTGTTTGCATTGCAAATAATAATTTGAGCGTAAACGCGTTTATTGGGAAAGAATAACGTTTTCTCCACTACAGCTACGCCAAATGGGAAACAAATATTGTGTGTGTTGTTCTGAGGGAATCGTTTTAGGGAGGGAACTTGTCATACACTTGCAAACAACTTGAATCCAAATCAGATGCCGCGTTTAGCGGCGTCTAGTTTGGATTCAAGCTGTTTGTTACTTACTCGTCATTATGTTTATTTCCTGACAAAATGTCCAATATGTAATTTTGACGGAAATCAGACGATATTGCAGCAGTAAAAGCGTTAGACATAATTGTCCTGTTTGTGGTACTGCGGCTTTGGTCTTTGTTAGAAGGGAGTCATTGTTGAGAAGGCCGTTGTAGGGAGGGAACACTGTATATAAGAGCACTTACAGATCAAATAAAGTTTATAAAGACAGGAAAGTCGTTTGTAAAACTGAAAGATTACGGTGTAAATGCTTAACCTATTCCCCTATAGCCTGTTTCTAATTTTGGAAACAGGTTACCACTTAAAGCAGGTTGAATAGCATTCTGCTTTACTATCAGTCTGCTTTAATCTACCACCCATTAGAATAAAGAAAGTATCTGATAATACATATTCATGACTATATAAAATGGAACTATTTTCTTCAGTGGAGGAATAAATTAAAAGTGTAATAAGGCGTATTTGTGAAGTAATTGATTCAAGGTTTTAATTGTTTCTCTCTGTCCTTCAGGAGACACCTTTTGTGTGTTTTATGGACACAGAATGGATACAGAAGATTTCCATTAAAGGGTCAGTCCCACCAGGCGCCTCTAGGTACATACATGTTCATTGCTCTTCTGTTGAAACTTATGTATATATTTACTTAACTATTAGCACACCCGGGGTGAAACCATGATAATATTTGCTAACAGTTCGAATCCTGATGACATGCTGCTTAACTCGTTCACCCCTGAAACTTTAAATTGACAATATTCCAATTTACAATTAAATCTAGTCTAGTTTTTAATAATAAGGGTGAATTTTAACTATATTTTACAAAATAAAAAATAGTGTATACCCTGATCAGAGGGCTCCTTAAGGAGCCCTCTGATCAGGGTCTACACTGTTTGCATATGACAAGTGTACTCTTGACAGGTATATGCTGTGCGAATAACGAGTATACTCGTCGCTAGGGCGGAATGTGTTAATGCGTTATCTCATTACATGTCCACGAACGCAGGACATATAGTTGACTAGCTTGATAAACAGTGTATATCAAGATCACACAGCTAGCGACTGACTTGTCATTTGATCTGAGTCTAGGCTGTGTACAAGAGGAAACCACTCAGAAAAAGAATAACAATACAACAATTTTAAGAGACATTTTGACGACCCTTATAGAATGAAGTCAGCATTTCCAGGAAATATATACCCGATTTTCATGCACCTTTCATGATCTTTTCTTCGGCTAGAAATGACTTTTAATATCATTAAAATTGGTCTCTGGACGGATGTTGGTGACTTTTTATGACAATTTCGTCTACAACTAGTTATTTGTGGTTTCAAATCTTTGATTTGAATTCGTCTATAGTCAACGTCGAGTTTTGGAACTTTGACTCAATACTCATACGCTCAAGAAAACAACACTCAATATTGTTCAATACTATCTGTTCCACAAAACATAAACAACTATTAATTTTGTAAATAGTACTAGTTGAGACAGTGAAACTATTTAAGAAAATAAATTCCGGTGAATAAACATTTCGAAGTAAAAATGATGACAATAAAATCAGAATAATCTTCTTTCATTTTGTTTTGTGTTAATTTTGGGACCGGAAAAGTGGTGCTGCTTTGAAATGCGTCGGCACCGAAGTTTGTCGATTCCTCGGTTGTTGAAAAAGTGTCCTGGAGATTGTTTCATGAAATTTAAAGGCCATATGTAGAGATGATTTCCAAATATGCCTGAAATATTCAGGCGTTTCATTATAATGGGGTTTAAGTCAAATCCGTTTTCATGCTTTTTACAGTATATTTCTATGATACGAGTTCTGTTATATGAACAGTTTCAACTCCTGTAATCAAACACATTTAAATAGAAATACTTTTTCAGAATTTTCATCACTAATTTTGGGTTTCTTTTCAATCCATACAATCGTATATCAGTTTCTTGTTCTAAAGGTCGTAAATGACGTAATATTTATCTAAAATCTACATTTTCGCGCCATTGTGTATTTTTTGTGGACATTTAATCATTGAACAGAACTTATCTTGGGGCGTGTAAACAGATTCAGTTACTAATATACGTCTATGACTTATACTGAATGGTTTTACAAAAATGCTTATCGATCGATTAGCGATATGTAGTAAAGATTTGTAATTTATAAGAAACTGCACATATTGATATTTTATGCATTACATTGTGTCTATTCAAAATAAAGTCACTCTGAATAACCCGAGTATGATTCAATACAACTATAAAATATATAAAAAAAAATGTGCAGTTAAATGCTTCATTCAATTAACCCATTACCCCATAGCCTGTTTCTAGTTTTGAAGACAGGTGACCATTTAAAGCAGGTTGAAAGTAAAGCGGAATGTGCCTGAAGGCACATTCTGCTTTACTTTCAGCCTGCTTTAAGCTATTACCTGCTAGAATAAGGAAAGTAAAAAATATGACACATATTCATTACGGTCTATCTTGGAACTATTTTCTTCAGCGGATGAATAAAATGCATGTGCTAAAAGTCGCTTCTATAAGGGAAAGGGTTAAACACAAACATAATGCAAGAATTCATTTTCAGAAAACGACACATTTTACGAGTATTGAAAATGATAACGATTTAGCCCTTTCCCTTTCATAATCAGTTTTCTGTCTTTTAAAACAATTTTGTAGTATATCTCGCGGCAAACGTAAACTGTGACTGAACACACTGTTGATTCTTATATTGTAAATAAAACTACAGTCGAATTTCGATATCTCGAACTCGGTAAAATCGAACATACCTGTATTTCAAAGTTAAAACGTGGCTTAGCCACGTTTTAACTTTGAAATATGGGTATGTTCGACCTAACCGAGCATGAATGATGCAGTTTATATGTCGAACTATCGGATATTTCGAGTTAAGCGAGTTCGAGATATCGAAGTTCGACTGTATATTCAACAGATTTACCATTTATCTTCAACACGGGGACGAGTCAGAACCAGACGAAATTGCCTTCGTCGTTGACTTTAGGTTCCATTATAACCAAGACGACCGAGTTATTGTGGCCAATTACAAGAAAGATGGGGCGTGGCAGACTGAGGAAATGCCCGGATGTGCATTTCCTTTGAATGAGGGGGAACCCTTCAAGATCAAAATAGTGGTTGACGATGACACGTTTAAGGTAATTTTATAAACAATAGTCTACAGTTAAATTTTAGTATCTCGAACTAGCTTAAGTTTATCAATTCGATATTTCTTTATTTAATTTTAATATTTTAAACTCGCCTAAGTCGAGCATATCCGTATTTCAAAGTCAAAACGTGGCTTTATCACGTTTTAGCTTTGAAATATGGATATAAGTAAAGTAAAGTACCAGTTTAAGTCTACTTTCAGTCCGAATGACCGCTCAGCCGACTGTACATTTACCCCCTGATCATTGAGCCATCTTGCCTACAATATTGAGCACTGCTAACATATGGCGCTAAAGCAGCCGCAGTACCGGCTCAGACCCTCACAGGTACCCATTTTAACCCCTGGGTGGAGAGGAGCAATTCGCGGTACATGTCTTGCTCAAGGACATTCCTGTACATCATAAGGGACTCGGAAAAAATCCCCTAGTCAGACCGCTGGTCCGGCGGGGGATCGAACTCACGACCCCTGGTACCGTAGTCCAAGGTGTTAACCATTGGGCCACTACCGCCGGATATGTTCGATTTAAAAACATATGATCGAATTTGAAATATCGAAGTTTTACTCTATTGTGGACCCCATGACACTTCAAACGAGCAATTCTAGTTTGGACATGAGTCTCGTCCGCAGGATTGCCATAAGTTGACATAAAAAATCCTAAGATTTCCAAATTTGCATTTTTCAAGTGCGATTTTACGAATCGTACCTTTACCCCATAGCCTTTTTCTTGTTTTGTTGACATGCGACTACATAAAGTAGGCTGTAAGTAAAGCAGAATGCGCCTTAGGGCACATTCTGCTTTACTTTCAGCCTGCTTTAAGCTACCATGAACTGGGAAAAATCCGGAGATTTAGGAAAAATCCGGAGAAATGGCAGCCCTGAGTCCGTTCTTGAATAATCTAGGCTGAACTCTTACAATTTTTTGCAAAATAAAAATAGTGAGGAATTAAATCATATAATCACTCTAGACATGGAATTATATAAATGTACCTACAAAGCGAGAAAATACAAATAACTACATTCACGATAAACACGATACATAATGGAGTTACATGGAAACATGGAAATTCTTTCAATACTTATACCAAGATTATAAAAATTGTTATAATTAGTTTTTTAAAAAATAGTTAATTTTGTTTCAGGTTAAAGCCAACGGTAACGACTTAATGGAGTACGAACAAAGGCTCTCGTGCAAGACCATTAACTGTCTCAGAATAGATAATGATATTAACCTTTCAAAGGTTAAGATGGAATAGACGATATTAAAGTCTTCACTACCATTGTGTCAACCTAGCTGCCATGACGTCATCAATTTTTTACCAAGGTCGCCTGCTGCTTTTTCCCAAAATAAAGTGTTATGTAAATTTGATTAACGTCATATCGTTAAAGATGTCAACCTGCTTGGATTATGATAAGACGCCGCGTAAAGCGACGTCTGATCTTGATCCAAACTGTTTGCTAATAACCACTGAACCCGGAACATGATAGTGAGGTGGTTTAAGGTAACACTTTAGATTTGCAATAACAATTCTTTAGTACAGTGAAACCCCTCTAAAACGGACACGTTTGGGGACAACCTAAACGTCCGGTTTATAGGGGTTTCCGGTTTAGAGGGGTTTTAACCCATAGCTTGTTTCTAGTATGGAATATAGCTGTTCACTTAAAGCAGGTTGAAAGTAAAGCAGAATGCGCCTTAAGGCGCATTCTGCTTTACTTTCAACTTGCTTTAAGCTATCATCTGCTAGAGTATAGAAAATGTTTCTGATGATACATATTCATGAATGTATTTTCTTCAGTGTAGGAATAAATTAAAGATATAAAATGCATATTTATGGTGTAATTGGTTAGAATAAAGAAGTGTTGGAAATGGGACCAAAGTTTTGTCCGGTTTAGAGAGAATTCCGGTATTTAGAGGGGTTTCATTGTATTCCTTTAGATTTATAGGAAACGCTTTTGACCACATCCGAGGCTTTACTGAAAGCAAAGTGGCATGAAGCTTACTCAAAGTGTTCACCTTGACAATCACCAAGGTCATGTGACCACCTGTAAACATGGCATTCAGCCACAATTTAACCCATTACACCATAAATACGCCCTTTTACGCCTTTGATTTATTCTTACACTGAAGAATATAGTTCCATTTTATACATTCATGAATATGTGTCATCAGAGATATTTTCTTTATTCTAGTAGAGCAAATTGAAAGTAAAGCAAAATGCTCCTTAAGGTGTATTCTGTTTTACTTTCAACCTGCTTTAACCCTTTCCCCCATAGAAGCACCTTTTAGCGCATTCCGTTTAATCCTTCGCGGAAGAAAATATTTCCAATCTATACAGTCATAGTTATGTATCAGAAGAAATATTTTCTTAAATCAAGCAGGTGGTAACTTAAAGCAGGTTGAAAGTAAAGCAGAATGCGCCTTAGGGCGCATTCTGCTTTACTTTCAACCTGCATCAAGTAGTCACCTATTTTAAAAACTAGAAACAGGTTATTGGGTAAAGGGTTAAGTGGTCAGCTATCTTTTATTCTAGAAACAAGCTATTGGGTAAAGGGTTAAGCTTTTTTATAGCTATATCAAAAAAAAATCTTGTCCAGTCAGCTTAGGTACAGGCGAGCGAAATGAGGGTCATGTGCCTCTTGTTTAACATAGAAACATGGTTGAGAGCGTCACACAGTGTTGGATTCTGATCTGATAACGCGTGATGATGCGGCATTTTGCGACTGAAATCAAATATTATTGGCTATTCAAAATTTATTTAACTCGGAAAGTATACAAATACGAGCGCACCTTTTAAAACGCTGTACTTTATTACCGACCATAGTAGTCGTCTGCTTAGAGGGCCGTCTCGAAATTGTAATCTTCAAAATGAATTAGTTGCTAATCACTTTCACTTTAATAATGATTGAAAGCGCGTTTGCAAACAGTTTGGATCCTGATCTGACACCGCTTGACGCGGCGTCTGATCAGAACCCATACTGTTTTACACTCGTATCGATATTTTTTAAGTCATAATACGTTGAATCTTACTTTGAAACGATCTTGCAAACAACAAAATCGAAGCAGACGACAATGAAACGGTGAAGGGGTAAAAAACTCACGGAAACTTTGGTAGTGAAGGGGTAAATAAATAGCGAGAGCACTACTGAAGATCTTCAAAGATGATTCTTTTTATATTTCTAGAATTACCGGAAAAATGTCTAAAATAACTTCAAATTTGAACAATAAAAGCACATGGCAATTGTTTAAAATTGTAGCCTCCACGGAAGTGAAGTGGTTAAACACGCAACAATGATATGTGTAGACTGATACTATTCTGTGACGAGTTCAGTAAATAAATCGATGCCCGTCAATGGCAATCGCTTGCGAGTTAGCTACCGGTCTGAAATACAGTGGAGAAAACGTAATTTTTTCGTTCAAACGCCAACGCATTGCAATGAAATATAGAAAATGACAACTGTTTTTACCCGGCGTCTGATCTGGCTCCAAACTATTTGCAATGAAAATTATAGTTTTAAGCGTAACCGGGGTTATTTGGAAAGAAAACGTTTTCTCTACTGTATTTTGCACGCTGCACACGGGGCACAAACTGTTAACCTGAATAGCAAACAATGGTACTGTACTTGATCTGACACATTTAGCAATCATTAACCCCTCCCTTCACTGCCGTGACGTCATCAATTTTAAAACATTCATCGTCTGCTTTAATTTCTTAAATTCAAAATTTTAGTGTTTGGACTGAATATTGAAATGAATGTTAAACAGTTTCGAACCTGATTAGACGCCGCGTCACGCGGCGTCTGATCAGGATCGGGCGTCTGATCAGGATCGAAACTGTTTGCAAATAACTAGAGCGTTCGGGATAAGGCAGAGAAAGGATTAACCCGTTTGTCTGTTGGTTGGCCTTACATACATTGGACCTATAACTATGTGATTGTTGTTCTAAATATAAAAATATTGAAAATTGAATCAACTCCTTTATGTTGAAGGTAGTTTTTCAGTGTGGAAATTGTTCCTTAACCGGCAATATTGGATATCATTTAATACGGTAGTCAACCCGTTTGTACAGCAATTATTTTGTGCTTACACAATCAACTCGTACATCGAGTATAGAAGTGTTTACAAAAAAAGAGAATATTTTCTAATGGAAACAGGGGATTCCTATATGGACCCTCTATGCACGGTTGAACAGTTTGACATTTTTCAGTTTACTGCAGAAAATGACACTGAATAGTCATTATCGGACCAGACGTAATTGGAAATCGAATTATCAAAAACAAGTTTCATGGGTAAATGAGTTTCTTATTTATACATATATTTTGTATTCCTTTCAAAATCAGACAAGGACGTTTTGGACATAGTTCGACTTCAACTTGAGCAATACACTGCTCAATGATACAGGCAAATAACAAATATATTTAAGATCAACTTCAAAAGAAGTTACTGTGTTTCAAAACTATGGAAAACTTTCGAAAAAGCTGTGTTGTGTCGAAAATGTTTACAGTGTTTCTGTTTGGCTTCATAGTAATTGGAGAGGTTGCCTACGTTACAAATGTGGGTATTGCTCACGATTACGATACAGGGAATGTTGGTTTCCAAGATGATTCACGTGTCTGCGAACAGAGTTATTATAACTCCAGGAACTGCTCCTGCAATAACCATATCATAACATGTGTCGCAAACATACCAAGGGTTGTGCCGAGGAACGTTACAACAGTCATTGTCGTAAATTACAATGGACAAACTGATATAAGTGGAAATCTATTCTCGGATAAAAGCTGGAAAAGAGTTTTAGTCTTCAATTTGAATTCTTTTGAAATGATAAAACTTCATGATTTTGAAGGATTAGACAATTTAGAGGACTTAACTATTGATACATCAGATTTTATTTATCTATATAACACATCGCTTTCTAGTCTCGGAAAGTTAAGGAAACTAACACTAACTGGAATGAGTAGGATTTATTCATTTGCTGACGTGTTTACTAGCTATATGAGCATTCCTCACCTTGCAGAGGTAACGATAAACCCAGGCTTACAACAACAAAAACCATCGATAAAACTTTCTCGGAACACTTGGACCTCATTCCTTAAAATACCTTTGAAGATAGTAAATTTCAGCAACGTTAATATTTTGACTGTTAAAGACAACAATTTGATACTGAATCTTGTTTATGAATTAGACATACTCAATATATCAGGTAGTACTGTAACGGTTTATGAATGTCCATTTTGTGAAGCAGCTGACTTTTTTAACTCAATGCATGTTTGGAATGGTGGAAAACCAGAAATTACACCGCTAAGCCTTGACTTAAGCGGTTCTGAGTTTAGTGTGACTTCAGAGCAAGATCAAAATCCTTTCGCTTTTAATGAACTATTTCTAACTTTGAAAAATTTATATTTCAACAGTGTGCTAAGAACTGAATCCAATTGTACTGACAATATAAATCTAACTGGCGTACCTCTTAAACTTAATACAATATCCTTAAGAAACAACAGTATAGTTAGTCTGAACTTTACATTCACACTTGACGAGAATAATCCTATTGTATCCATTGATTTATCTAATAACAAACTTCAATATATAGCTAAAACAGCAGCGCGATGCCTAAAATATTTGAAAAAAGTGTATCTGTCATGGAATAAGCTCTACAAAATGCAACATGATCCTGAATTCGAGCAACTATTCATGAATCTAACACATCTACGATATCTGGATCTATCGCATAATGGCATATCATATCTGCACAATAGCATATTTCAATTTAACAAAAATCTGGAAGTTCTTTTACTACACGATAATGAGCTATCTTCATTTGGTGTTGATTTAAGTGGGTTACACTCGCTACAAAGAATTGATTTAAGCAATAACAAAATTAACTACCTTGGAGATTTGGAAGTACACAAGTTAAGTGTTTATTTTGACTCGAGACTTTCACATAAGACCAAAAGCTTTCAATTAATTCTGCAGGGAAATCCTTTGCAATGCGTATGTAAAAGTGCAAAATTCTTGAAAATGATTTTACATTACCCAAGATTTATTTATAAAACGGAATCAAAGCCTCTCATATGTTCTTATCAGAGCAAAGCAATTCCGATCAACAAAGATGCTCTGGATAAGTCTGATTATCTCTGCAAAAGAGTCGTGATAATCGTGACCTCGGTTATCGCGACAACATTTACGTGTGCCGTTATTGGCATCATTGTTGTAGTATGGTGGCGTAGACGTAAACGACGACAAAAACAGGATTTGCTTGGATGGTTTGTCAGAGAATTTCTTAACGGGAATTTAAAAGAAACTCATTTAGCGTTCATAGCAATGTCTGGCAATGAAGATGACAGAGGTTTAATGCAAAAAGTTGTTCGCACATTGCATACCATTTTGAGACAGTGTTTGAACACACACAAGAATGTAATTCTCACTGGATACGACTTCACGCCTGGGTTTCCAATTGTAAGCGAGGCTTACAGAATGATTAAAGTTTCTTGCGTTGTTTTAGCATTTATTTCAAAATCTTTCTGTCAAAGCAAATACTGCATGATGGAACTACAAGAGGCCTGCAAACAAGACAAACCATTGATACTAATATTTATGGAACACGTAGATGAAGATTTGATGACGCCATACATGTTGGAAGTGTTTAAAAGATACGCAAGAGGACGACTTGAACAAACGGAAGATGGTGAATGGGTATTGAGCCCTAGTATAGATAAGTTATGTGAAGGTATGGTCAATCTTTCTGCGGAACAATACAAATGTACTTATACTTAAAATTTAAAAATGTTGTATTTTTCATGGAATAAGCTCTTTAAAATGCAACATGATCATGAATTCGAGCAACTATTCATGAATCTAACAAATTTACAATATCTTGATATATCGCATAATGGCATAGCATATCTGCACAATAGCATATTTGAATTTAACAAAAATCTGGAAGTTCTTCTATTAAACGATAACGAGCTTATTACATTAGGTGTTGCTATAACAGGATTACAACCGCTACAAAGAATTGATTTAAACAATAACAAAATTCAGTACTTTAGAGATTTGGAAGTACACAAATTAAGTGCTTATTTTAATTCTAGATTTTCAAATAAGACCACAAGCTTTCAATTTATCCTGCAGGGAAATCCTTTGCAATGTGTATGTAAAAGTAAAAGGTTTTTGAAAATGATTTTGTATTACACAAAGGTGATTTATAATACGGATTCGGAGCCTCTTACATGTTCCTATCAGGGTAAAGATATCACGATAAACAAAGATGCTCTAGATAAGGCTGATTATCTATGCAAACGAGTCGAGATAATAGTGACTTGGACTATTGCGACAACAGTTACTAGTGTCGTTATTGGCATCCTTGTTTTAGTATGGTGGCGTAGACGTCAAACACGACAAAAACATGATTTGCTAGGATTGTTTGTCAGAGAATTTCTTAACGGGAATGTACAGGAAACTCATTTAGCATTCATAGCAATGTCGGGAAATGAAGATGACAGGGGTTTAATGCAAAAATGTGTACGAAAATTTCACACAATTGTGAAACAGTATCTAAACACACAAAATAATGTGATTCTTACTGGATACGACTTTACGCCAGGGTTTCCAATTGTTAGCGAGGCTTACAGAATGATTAAAACATCTTGCGTTGTGATAGCATTTGTGTCGAAATCATTCTGCCAAAGCAGGTACTGTATGATGGAACTACAAGAGGCCTGCAAACAAGACAAACGCTATGAATACACGAAATTACCCAAGCAGAAGGAAAAGCTCGCAAAAAGCTGTCCATAATGCGAAAGCTTGCTGGGACGACATGGGGGGCAGATGAATCCATACTGAAAAATGTCTACCAGGGAACAGTGAGACCCCACTTAGAGTACGGTTCATCGGCATGGTCTACCTCAGCAAAGACCAACCTTCAGACCCTTGACAAAGTGCAGAACCAAGCTCTTCGCATTATTACAGGAGCGGTGAAATCAACCCCCATACAGCTAATGGAACGTGTCACCGGTATACTGCCACTACAAGAGAGAAGACAGACCAAAATTCTTCTTCAAGCTGAAAAGTATGAGTGCCTCCCAGATAATCCAATGAAAACAAGACTACAAGGTTTCACCAAAAACAGACTGAAGCGAAGTAGTTTTGTCCACGAGGCTAAGAAGCTGAAGAGGGAACATGGACTCTCCTTAAACATCAGTACAACTCCACTCAGTAACCACGACATCCCAGATCCATTAGATGGTGACCTGTCTGCAGTAGACATACACAATGAAGTTCCATATATACAAGGGAAACAAGATGATGACAATGCCAAACGCATCCACACGCTTGCAATGATTCATGACCAGTACCCTCCTGAGGCCTGGACCCATGTATATACCGATGGTTCAGCAACCAACGCAATCCATGATGGAGGAGCTGGTATTGTCATCTACCACACAAATGGGACCTCAGAGACAGCACATGCAGCTTCAGGGAAACACTGCACCAACTACAAAGCAGAGACAGATGCACTACAGAATGCAACCGAAATGGTTAAAACCAATGTGGACAGTGGCTCACAAATTGCTTTCTTCACCGATGCACTGTCTGTTCTGGAAGCACTCTCCAACAACAAACTACCACAGTTAGCAAAGTCGTTGCAGCAGCTGAGCAGAGACAACAGAGTTGCACTACAGTGGATTCCTTCCCACTGTGGAATACCAGGCAACGAAACTGCAGACAAATTGGCAAAACAGGGTGCCCAGACAGATCAGCCAGACAGAAGTGTGCACTACTATGAGAAAGTAGCCATCATCAAGGCACAGTACAAGGCCAGACAAGAGAAGGATGATTACCACCGTCTAAGTAGGCCTGGACAGGTAGTGATGATGAGACTCAGGTCAGGACACAACAGGCTGAATGCGCACATGTACAGAAAATTCAAACTGTCTGCATCACCTGCCTGTCCATGTGGTGAAGAAGACCAGACAGCAGAGCATGTCCTACAGAGGTGTAAAAGACATGAACAGGAGAGGGCAGCGATATGGCCATCAGAGACCCCACTTGACCAGAAATTGTATGGCGACTTGGAGGACCTGAAGAGGACAACGCAGTTCATCTCTGCAACCGGACTGACCGTGTAAAGCGAACGCAAAGAAGAAAAGAAGATGGAACTACAAGAGGCATGTAAACAAGACAAACCATTGATACTGATATTTACGGAACACATAGATGAAAACTTGATGACGCCATACATGTACGAAGTGTTTGAAAGATATGCAAGAGGACGACTTGAACAAACGGAAGATGGTGACTGGGTAATGAACCCTGGTATGGATAAGATATCTGACGCCATGGTAAATCTTGCTGCAGAACGATATAGTCATACTTATACGTGAATACCTGATAAGAAATAAAGTGAATGGCATGTGTCGCGGGGAGGTTGGTCTGCAGGTTGACCGGGGCCATAACCCTGGATCTACGGATAACCATTTCGACGATCTACCAACTGAGCTTACCTTATGCTTTCACAAAATTAACATTAGACTGGAAATCACAAACCTTTAGTCTTCCAGTATTCAGCCTGCTTGAAAATTGTCGTCTGCAAAATATGGAGCGCAACTTTTTTTCTTTTTAGCAACTTGCCTGCTGATTGCAAATTGCTCGAATTTAGAAACAGTTTGTATCATGAACAGACGCCGAGTAACTCGTCCTCTTACCAGGGATCATACTGTTAAACGAAAATTTAAAAGCAGACACTAGCTAATGGAGGGTATTACAAGAGACGAACTGGCGAAAGTCCAACAGTTTAGATACGTGTTGGCTGTCAAAATGTATTTCGAGTGTGGAGAATTAGTTCTACCGTGATCCCTCTCTACAATAATATCCAATGGGAGACACAGAGTGTGGGTGTTGTTTGGAGGGAGTCGCTATAGGGATAAAAAACTAAGGCTTGGCTTACATTTGGAAACAGCTTAAATCCAGATCAGACGCCGCATGACGCGGCGTCTGATCTGGATTCAAGCTGTTTGTCACTTTTCATTATATTTATTCTATCAAAATGTTCACTTATATGAAACCTTGCAAAAAAAACTAGCAGACGACACAGCTTTTAAGAAATATTGCAGCAGTAAAAGTGAAGAACATAATTGTCCTGTTTGGGATTCATCGACAATGACCATTGTAAGGAGGGAATTGTTGTTGGGAGGACCATTGTAGAGTGGGAGCACTGTATTAACTTTTTCACTACTAGGATTTTATATATTTAAATCTTTCACTGCAAACTTTATTTTATCGTCTGTTTTAACCCTCTCACCTCCAAAACATCGTTCTCATTGATAGTGTCCTCTGCAATATTTTTCAAGTCAGATTAAGGGGTTTTCGACTGAAGAAATATTGATTCGAGTGTCAAACAGTATGAATCCCGATCAGACGCCGAGTTACGTGGCGTCTGATCAGGATTGATACTATTTGCAAAGTCGCTTTTTGGCGCAATTGGCAGTGAACGAGTAAAAACTGTCTTCTCAAATATTGTTGCGCATCTAGATTAGCCATTGTCATGATGACATCATTACTAATCGACCACAGGTCACTGTCGTATTATTGTTCGCTTGAACGTTTCATCTTCTTTTGAGTTTTGTTAATATATTTTTTAATTTTATACGTTTCTGATTTAAGACACGAAGTTGCGACTGTCACACACATTAGATCCTGATCTGATCCCGCATGTCGCATCCTTTAATTCGTATCAAAACGGTTTGCACATATATACACTCAGCACAAAAAGAAACGCACATCGTGCTAAGGCGCAGATTAAGATACTTATATTGAAGAAAATTAGAATATTTAGACTATATCTCAAGATTCATTTAATTCTGTAACAAGTTCAGAAATAAATACTCAAAAATTAACCTTTTCACTCCTAATGACACCAAAAAGCGCGTGAGCAAACAGTTTGAATCCTGATCAGACGCCGCGTAACGCGGCGTCTGATCAGGATCCAAACTGTTTGACACTCGTATCGATATGCTTTAGGTCGATTACATTGAATTTTACTTTGAAACGACCTGGTAAACAACAGAATAGAAGCAGACGACAATGAAACGGTGGAAGGTTAAAATCTCACGATCAATTTGACAGCGATAGAGCAAACTTCAGCTGTTTAAAACACCGAACCGATTTGTGTATGTTGTGATGCTACAAATGCAATAATAAATCTCCCTTTTTCAGCATTGATAACCCTAGACAGAACTACTGACAAATAATATTGTGATGACAAAAGTGTGCGTTTCTTTTTGCACTGAGTGTATGTTAGTGTTGTCGTACTTGGCAGTGAGTAGGAATTACAGACACACAGCGCTCCCTCCCAACAACGATTCCCTCCTTTCAACGACGCTTGCCGCTCGCCCCCAAACAGGACAATTTTTTCCAACCTATTCACGGCTGCAATGTCGTCTGCTCAAAATTGTCGTCTGCTGTTTTCTCAAAATTACATAACGGACATTTTGACAGAAAAAAACGTAATGATGAGTGGCAAACATCTTGAATCCAGATCAGACGCCGCATTTACCAATTTCCCTCCCTATAACGACTCCCTCTGAACAACGGACACATTTTTTGTCACCCATTGGGTGTCGTTGTAGAGAGGGAGCGCTGTATTTGTTGAACATAAGAGTCAAACAGTTATTCATTTACCTCTTTGAAATAGAAACTCTGTAATTAAAAATGAATATTATTCAATAATACCATTCATATTTCATTGGGTCTATTTCAAATTAATTCTCTTAGAATAGCATGTACGAGTGGAGAAAAACGTTATTCTTTCCCAATCAACGCGTTCACGCTAAAACTTTTATTTCCAGTGCAAACAGTTTAAAGCAAGATCAGGCGCCGGATTACCTGGCGTCTGATTAGGCTCCAAGCTGTTTGCCACTCGGGTTAAAAGAAATTGTCAGAATTGTCAAAACGTTGTATTTTGTCTATAGTTCATTACACTGCGTTTCATTTCGTTGGCGTTATAACGGGAAATAATAACGCCTTCTTCGCTATAAAAAGTGGACAAATATTTAATATGCATGACCAATTCATGGGTTGTTTTTTCCAGGTTACTGCTAAAACAATGAAATATTATCGTATAGGTCTCAAAATAAACTCAAAATAAATTTCCCTCTTCAGATAAACAGTGAAACCCCTCTAAACCGGACACGTTTGGGGACAACATAAACGTCCGGTTTATAGGGGTTTCCGGTTTAGAGGGATTTTAACCCATAGCTTGTTTCTAGTATGGAAGATAGCTGTTCACTTAAAGCAGGTTGAAAGTAAAGCAGAATGCGCCTTAAGGCGCATTCTGATTTACTTTCAACTTGCTTTAAGCTATCATCTGCTAGAGTATAGAAAATGTTTCTGATGATACATATTCATGAATGTATTTTCTTCAGTGGTGTAAAATGCATATTTATGGTGTAATGGGTTAGAATAAAGAAGTGTTGGAAACGGGACCAAAATTTTTGTCCGGTTTAGAGAGAATTCCGGTATTTAGAGGTTCCGGTTTAGAGGGGTTTCACTGTAATATATGTTTCGTCTGTTTTTCTGTCTAAAATTTTATTTTTAGGTAATTTGACTATAGTAATATCGTTTTGAGTGTCATAACAGTTTGTGAAGAGACTTAACACCAAATGGTGTTTTGCAAAAGCAAAAGTTAATACTCAATTCAAACAAATATGTAGCACATCGTTCATATGGTGTTAGAAATACGATTAGTTTAAATCATCCTCAACAAAAGTCTCCAAATCTATGTTTTTATTTTTTTTTACTATCCGCCTACTACAATGACTAAATCTAGTTCGCATCGTTTGCGCGTGCATAACATGAAATAATAACGCATTCTCCTTCCGTGTACACTAAAGTAGGTAAAATCGACCGCCGGTAAATTAGTAGCACGACTGGTCGAGTTTTCCGATTCGTTGCTTAATGCATTACGAGGTACAACCGAATGTCATTAAGGAGTTTCTGCATTATTATTGTTCTTCATGAATATTCCAGCAAGCTGTCATAAAGACTAAAAGTAATTACTATTTTAAAATGTGTTTCAGGAGATACTGCACTGACCCATGCATCGCCTTATTATAGTTTATATACAGATAGATAATTTTATTGATTTAAACTATTCACAGTTTCTCATCAATACAAATATAATTTCACAAAACATAATAATCGGTACATGTGATAGATACATACAAACATTTCACATATTATATTCCTTATATCCTAACAATCAATATACTTTGAAATATCATTTTTAAATTTCAGAATATGAAAATATGAAGAAAAAAACCTCGAGGATGAGTATATACCACTACGTCATACTCAAACTTTTTCTGAGCTTAAACGCTTCCGATAAATATTTTAAAAAATCGATAAATAATTCCTTTTGAAGAATTCAAAAGCTGTAGAAATTTAAAGATACTAGGTCTATTGAAAAAATATGGTTTAATATATGTTCTTCTTATTTGATTATAGGCCTGACACTCAAGTGCAAATGAAATTCATCTTCAGTTGCATGTTTGTCACAAAAAATACAAATACGCTCATGTCTTTCCAATCTGTGTCTAGAATATCTGCCTGTTTCGATTTTTAAAGTATGGGCCAAGATTCGAATCTTAGATAACAATACACGGTTTTCTCTTGTGGTAATCAAATGTAAATAGTCTTCGAAACCAAATGACAGTTTCAATTCCTTGTATAAAGACAACTTTTTATTATTTCCAATATCGGTCAACCATTTTTGAATAAAAGCGTCTTGTATTCTTTGCTTGAATAATGATAAGAAAACATTGTCATTGACAATATGAAAATGTTGCTGCCATACATACATGAATCCATATTCGGATAACAAATTCTTTACACGTGTAGCCCAGTTCTTCATACCATTCCCACAGTCATCTAATGTACGCTGGTATACATGTCTTATGATAATGTTATTCGAAGATACACATAAAAAAAAATTATGATAATTTTGATACTTTTAGTTTCATTCATTACTTTTGTCGGAGTATACTTGATTTATGCAGAAACATTAGAGAATACATTATTCTTTTACATGGTAACCCGGCGTCTGAACAGGTTTCAAATTGTTTGCCATTCAAAACGAACCGTTAGAATTGTTTCAAAAGAGATATTATTTAATTGAGTTTGCGTTTAACCCATTACGAACTATTATTTTTTATCCTAGTAGATGATAGCTTAAAGCAGGCTGAAAGAAAAGCAGAATATGCCTTATGGCACATTCTGCTTTACTTTCAACCTGTCTAAAGTAGTCACCTACTTTTAAAACTAGAGACAAGCTATGGGCTAATGGGTTAAACGGGAAAGAATAAGTCTTCTTTCGTTTAGGTTGGACTATTATCAGGTTTCTGGTCGGTTTTGAAACTGTTTGACACTTATTGTGGTCACAGTGCTTAGCTTAGCAGGGTCCAAACTGTCGATACTCCTATCGACATTTCTTCAGTGAAACACAGCCCTAAATCTTACTTTAAATATTGCAGACGACACTACCAATGCATACGATATATTGGCGGTAAGAGGTTTAAAGCAGACATTAATCCTTGAAACTAGTTAAAAGAGACGAGAAAAACCGGTGTGAAATATTAAACTACAGTCGAACTTCGATATCTCGAACTCGCTTAACTCGAACTATCCGATAGTTCGACACATGAACTACATTGTTTCATGCTCGGTTAGGTCGAACATATCCATAAGCCACGTTTTAACTTTGAAATACGGGATTGTTCTATTTAACCGAGTCGAGATATCGAAGTTCGACTTACCTCATTAAGATTACAACGCTCTTGTGTTGGTATAGTCTATATAAACCATTATATGTCAACTGTGAATATTTCTTACATTTGAAAGGCTCTATAGTTCATTATACCCCTTCATAAGTTCGACTTTACGCTCAGGTATTAACCAACCATCATTGATCCTGATTAGACGCGGTGTAACAGTTAAATCAGGATAAAAATGTCGATATGTGTATATGTAGGGAACTTTTCTAAACATTGAACCCGAGCGACGAGTATTCTCGTCATTTACAAACAGTGGACCTGTGAGGAATGCACTTGTCCTGTGCAAACAGTATAGACCCTGATCAGAGGGCTCCTTAAGGAGCCCTCTGATTAGGGTCTACACTGTTTTTCATTTTGAAATATATTGTTAAAATCAACGCTTGATAGTAAAAAATGGACTTGACTTATTTTGAAATTTGAATTGTCAATTAAAATTTTCAGGGGTGAATGAGTTAAGGATAGCTCCATTTCAGACGACAATATCTAAGCAGACAACATACTTGCAGTCAATTAAGCATGCTAATTATTTGAGAGATTTAATTTCACATTAGGATAACTCAAACTGTATAAGAAACACAACTTTACGGCTAATTTAAATTGAATGTTTTTAACCCTTTCATTCTCAATTACGCTTAAAAGCGCGATTGCAAACATTTTGGATCTTGATCAGACGCAGCGTAACGCGGCGTCTGATCAGAACCCAAACTGTTTGACACTATAATCGATATCTATTTAGTCATGCAACCTTAAATCTAGCTTTGAAACGTGTCTGATAACAATACTGTAGCAAACGACAATAAAGCGGTGAAGGGGTAAAAATCTCCCGAATAATTTGATCATGAAAGGGTTAAAATAAATACAGAAGGAGTCGAACCTTGCTACCCTTTCATCGCCGTAGGTCACTAAAGACGACTTTGCAAAAGCAGTGGATCCAGATCAGACGCCGCGGAACTCGGTGACCGATCATAGTCTAAACTTTTAAACACTTGCATTATATCAATATATCAACATCAAATCTTATCAAAATTTTGCATTTGACAAATACCCGCACACGTCGAAGAAATGCACGCGCTAGATCTATTTTGCTTGCGGAAGATTTGATATGACGGTTCAAACGAACATTCCAGACCATGACCTCCATGCAGTTGATATGTATTTTCGTATTAGTGTTTTCTTCTGACCTGTCGGAGTTATTTTTAGATTGGAACTTTCTAAAACTTTCAAAGGGATGAATTTTCTCTACATACGGTTAATGATACGGATAGCTGTAATTTGTGTGCGCAATGTACAGTAGAGGATACCTTATTATTTCCCGTTTAAACGCAAACGCAATGCACTAAACTGTGGAAATTTACTTTAAGAAATTTTAATTATATTTTTAATGTGAGTAGCAAACAGGTTGGAGCCTGATCAGACGCCGGGTAACCCGGCGTCTGATCTGGCTCCAACCTGTTTGCAATGGAAATAATAGTTTTAGTATATAAATGCGTTTGTTGGGAAATAATAAATTATCAGTAAAGTTAGCGCAAGGCTCTCGTGCTGCACGAGGATAATGTTATCTCAAGTTGGAAAGTGTACGACTATATAGATCCGATGTTACCCTGTTATCTATTTACCATTATGAACTATTCTGTTCTAAAAAAAACTCCGACAGGCCAGAAAAATCGAACAATATGTCTTATGTATTTCAAGGTAAGTTCTTGATTGCCCCACTTTCGCTGCCTTACCAAGACGGCAAGAGAACTAATTAAGAGATTATTTGCAAACAGTTTGTAAATGTTACGCTGTTTATCACGGCGTCTGATCCGGATGAAAAAATGTTTGGTTCTCGTTTCAATATTTCTTAAGTCAAAGTCAAAACATTTTAACTTTAAATTTGAGAAATTAAATCAGACGAAAACTGTTTGCAATTGATGATGTCATCGCAGTGAATTGGCTAAATACTGCGCCTTGAAAAGTAGAGCACGTTGATGATGCCATCGCAGTGAATGGGTTAAGTACTGCGCCTTGAAAAGTAGAGCACGTTGATGATGCCATCGCAGTGAATGGGCTAAGTACTGCGCCTTGAAAAGTAGAGCACGTTGATGATGTCATCGCAGTGAATTGGCTAAATACTGCGCCTTGAAAAGTAGAGCACGTTGATGATGCCATCGCAGTGAATGGGCTAAGTACTGCGCCTTGAAAAGTAGAGCACGTTGATGATGTCATCGCAGTGAATGGGCTAAGTACTGCGCCTTGAAAAGTAGAGCACGTTGATGATGTCATCGCAGTGAATGGGCTAAGTACTGCGCCTTGAAAAGTAGAGCACGTTGATGATGCCATCGCAGTGAATGGGCTAAGTACTGCGCCTTGAAAAGTAGAGCACGTTGATGATGCCATCGCAGTGAATGGGTTAAGTACTGCGCCTTGAAAAGTAGAGCACGTTGATGATGTCATCGCAGTGAATGGGCTAAGTACTGCGCCTTGAAAAGTAGAGCACGTTGATGATGCCATCGCAGTGAATGGGCTAAGTACTGCGCCTTGAAAAGTAGAGCACGTTGATGATGCCATCGCAGTGAATGGGTTAAGTACTGCGCCTTGAAAAGTAGAGCACGTTGATGATGCCATCGCAGTGAATGGGCTAAGTACTGCGCCTTGAAAAGTAGAGCACGTTGATGATGCCATCGCAGTGAATGGGCTAAGTACTGCGCCTTGAAAAGTAGAGCACGTTGATGATGCCATCGCAGTGAATGGGCTAAGTACTGCGCCTTGAAAAGTAGAGCACGTTGATGATGTCATCGCAGTGAATGGGCTAAGTACTGCGCCTTGAAAAGTAGAGCACGTTGATGATGCCATCGCAGTGAATGGGCTAAGTACTGCGCCTTGAAAAGTAGAGCACGTTGATGATGCCATCGCAGTGAATGGGCTAAATACTGCGCCTTGAAAAGTAGAGCACGTTGATGATGTCATCGCAGTGAATGGGCTAAGTACTGCGCCTTGAAAAGTAGAGCACGTTGATGATGCCATCGCAGTGAATGGGCTAAGTACTGCGCCTTGAAAAGTAGAGCACGTTGATGATGCCATCGCAGTGAATGGTTTAAGTACTGCGCCTTGAAAAGTAGAGCACGTTGATGATGTCATCGCAGTGAATGGGCTAAGTACTGCGCCTTGAAAAGTAGAGCACGTTGATGATGCCATCGCAGTGAATGGGCTAAGTACTGCGCCTTGAAAAGTAGAGCACGTTGATGATGCCATCGCAGTGAATGGGCTAAGTACTGCGCCTTGAACAGTAGAGCACGTTGATGATGTCATCGCAGTGAATGGGCTAAGTACTGCGCCTTGAAAAGTAGAGCACGTTGATGATGCCATCGCAGTGAATGGGCTAAGTACTGCGCCTTGAAAAGTAGAGCACGTTGATGATGCCATCGCAGTGAATGGGCTAACTACTGCGCCTTGAAAAGTAGAGCACGTTGATGATGTCATCGCAGTGAATGGGCTAAGTACTGCGCCTTGAAAAGTAGAGCACGTTGATGATGCCATCGCAGTGAATGGGCTAAGTACTGCGCCTTGAAAAGTAGAGCACGTTGATGATGCCATCGCAGTGAATGGGCTAAGTACTGCGCCTTGAAAAGTAGAGCACGTTGATGATGCCATCGCAGTGAATGGGCTAAGTACTGCGCCTTGAAAAGTAGAGCACGTTGATGATGCCATCGCAGTGAATGGGCTAAGTACTGCGCCTTGAAAAGAAGAGCACGTTGATGATGCCATCGCAGTGAATGGGCTAAGTACTGCGCCTTGAAAAGTAGAGCACGTTGATGATGCCATCGAAGTGAATGGGCTTAATACTGCGCCTTGAAAAGTAGAGCACGTTGATGATGCCATCGCAGTGAATGGGCTAAGTACTGTGCCTTGAAAAGTAGAGCACGTTGATGATGCCATCGCAGTGAATGGGCTAACTACTGCGCCTTGAAAAGTAGAGCACGTTGATGATGTTATCGCAGTGAATGGGCTAAGTACTGCACCTTGAAAAGTAGAGCACGTTGATGATGCCATCGCAGTGAATGGGCTTAGTACTGCGCCTTGAAAAGAACAGCACGTTGATGATATCGTCGCAGTGAATGGGCTAAGTACTGCGCCTTGAAAAGTAGAGCACGTTGATGATGTCATCGCAGTGAATGGGCTAAGTACTGCGCCTTGAAAAGTAGAGCACGTTGATGATATCGTCGCAGTGAATGGGCTAAGTACTGCGCCTTGAAAAGTAGAGCACGTTGATGATGTCATCGCAGTGAATGGGCTAAGTACTGCGCCTTGAAAAGTAGAGCACGTTGATGATGCCATCGCAGTGAATGGGCTAAGTACTGCGCCTTGAAAAGTAGAGCACGTTGATGATGCCATCGCAGTGAATGGGCTAAGTACTGCGCCTTGAAAAGTAGAGCACGTTGATGATGTCATCGCAGTGAATTGGCTAAGTACTGCGCCTTGAAAAGTAGAGCACGTTGATGATGTCATCGCAGTGAATGGGCTAAGTACTGCGCCTTGAAAAGTAGAGCACGTTGATGATGCCATCGCAGTGAATGGGCTAACTACTGCGCCTTGAAAAGTAGAGCACGTTGATGATGTCATCGCAGTGAATGGGCTAACTACTGCGCCTTGAAAAGTAGAGCACGTTGATGATATCGTCGCAGTGAATGGGCTAAGTACTGCGCCTTGAAAAGTAGAGCACGTTGATGATGCCATCGCAGTGAATGGGCTAAGTACTGCGCCTTGAAAAGTAGAGCACGTTGATGATGTCATCGCAGTGAATGGGCTAAGTACTGTGCCTTGAAAAGTAGAGCACGTTGATGATGTCATCGCAGTGAATGGGCTAACTACTGCGCCTTGAAAAGTAGAGCACGTTGATGATGCCATCGCAGTGAATGGGCTAAGTACTGCGCCTTGAAAAGTAGAGCACGTTGATGATGTCATCGCAGTGAATGGGCTAAGTACTGCGCCTTGAAAAGTAGAGCACATTGATGATGTCATCGCAGTGAATGGGCTAAGTACTGCGCCTTGAAAAGTAGAGCACGTTGCATCCAAGTTAGGTTACATTGGCCTATGACCTTGACTTTTGTAAGCATGGTTAGTAAGTTGCGCTAAAGTCAGTCATAGACTAAAAAGTGTTACTGCTTATGGTCAAGCAGACTGCGGAGCACCCGAGTGTAATGACGCTATAGTCGCGTCAATCGAAGTTACTCGCACAGTTTGGTTAGGCTCTATTTGCCAAAATTTTGTTTTAATTTAAAGGAAATTAAGCAATTTAAATCTTCAATGTATTATCCCCTGTACAACTGTTATTTGTAAACTTTTCGGATCCTGATCAGACGTCGCACGCGGCGTCTGATCAATATCCTGTTTGACATTAATTTTGATAATTTTAGATTAAAATGTCTAAACTTCAAATTTGAGAAATAAAACAGACGGCAAATGATTCAATTTATGTCGCCATGGCGGTGAAAGGATAAAATACCCAACGATGATCCGTGTAGATATATACAGTAAAACCTCACTATTACGACCACTAAATTATGTTAATTATTAGGGTTTTTACGATAGGTGACCGCTTAAAGCAAGGTGACAGTGAAACAGAAAGCTCCTATAGGAGCTTTCTGTTTCACTGTCACCTTGCTTTAACTTTCACCTGTCTATTATACACTCATTTAGCCTTCGTTTTAGTGGTCGTAATAGCGAGGTTTTACTGTATTAGTATTTAGTGCAATCATTAACCCGTTTGTCCTATCTTATTTGATATTTGGCCCTATTATATGCGATTGTTCTAAATACGTGTATCAAACACTGAAAAAAGATTGAAATCTCGACTAAACTGTTACATGTTTAAGGCAGTTTGACAGTTTTGAAGTAGTGCCTGAACCAGCAATATGCGTTTCATTTTAAAGTCTACCTTTGTACAGCCATTTTATTCATTAACATATATAACTGAAACGACGAATATACTCGTTTTGGACAAACAATGTACCTATTAAGAGTATGGAGAGTATTTGTCTTATGCAAACAGTGCAGACCTAATCGAGCCTTCCCATCAGGGTCTGAACAGTTTATAATTTTTCGATTGACCGCAGAAAAAACACCTAAATAGTCATAATTGGACCAAAAGTAGTTTGAAAAACGACTTGTACGTAAAACGCTTTAGGGATGAATACTTTTTGGTTTTTTTGTATAACTTTTCAAAATCAAACAAAGAGGTTTTGGCTTCAACTTTTGAATACACTGCTCAATGTTACAGGCAAATAGCAAAGATCAACTTCAAAAGAAGTTAATGCGTTTCAAAACTATGGAAAACTTTCGAAAAAGATGTGCTGTTTCAAAACTGTTTACAGCGTTTCTGTTTAGCTTCATATTAGTTGGAGAGGCTGCCTACGTAACAAATACGAGTATTGCCCTCCATAACAATACAGAGAATGTTAGTTTCAACGATAATTTACGTGTCTGTGAACAGATTTATTATTACTCTAGGAACTGCTCCTGCAATAACCATATCATGGTCTGTGTTGCAGACATACCAAGGGTTGTGCCGAGGAACATTACAACAGTCATTGTCATAAATTACAATGGAAGAACTGATATAAGTGGGAATATATTCTCGGATAAAAGCTGGAAAGGAGTTTCTGTCTTTAATTTGAACAGCTTGGGAAAGATACAACTTCATGATTTTGAAGGAGTAGACAATTTAGAGGAATTAACTCTTGAAACATTTGATTTCATTTATTTTCATAACACATCGCTTTCTAGTCTCGCAAAGTTAAGGAAACTAACAATGACTGGAATGAGTAGGATTTATTCATTTGCTGACGTATTTACTAGTGATGTAAGTATTCCTCACCTTGAAGAGATAACAATAAATCCAGGCTTAAAGCTAAACAAACCAACGATAAGACTTTCTCGGAACACTTGGAAATCACTACTTAAAAAAACATTGATAGAGGCAGTAAAAAAAAAGTTTCATTGTTTCAAGTTTCATTGTTTCAAAGGAATATGTTTAGTAAATGGGTGACTGCTACCTATGGGCTATGTTCTTGCTGTAGATATTGTGGGTCTAAATGGGAGTTCTGGAGTTGTACCGTTTGCCCGTGCCTGTTTGGTGAATCTTGGTGGTAGGGATTGCCCCTGCTCTCTTTGAAGCCGACTGGCTTGGGGTCTGTGGTATAATTCAAGGACAGCTTCTTATCTTGATGTTTTATAAAGTAAGGGTGTAATTTCAGCCATAGATTATGTAGGTCCCGCGGGTGTGGGGTGGAAAGGGTCGATGACTGCTACCCAAGGGCTGTGTTCATTCTGTAGATGTTATGGGTTTAATTTTGGGTTCTGGGGTTGAACCGTCGACCAATGCCTGTCTGGTGGATATTGATGGTAGAGATACGACTCTGATCTCTTTTACAACCAGCTGGCGGGGGTCTGTGGTATAATTCTTGGACAGCTTTTACCATTTAATCAAACCATTGCTCTTTTAAATATTCGACTCATTTTAAAGTTGATTTTATAAACTATTGATAATTATTTTATATAAAATTGGTAATTACATTGAAAGAATTTCGCTTGTTCATAATTTGTTTCCATGTAAATCCATAAGGTATCATGTTTATTTTTAGATCTAAATGTAGTTATATGTATTTTCTTGCTTTGTAGGTACATTGGTGTAACTTCATGTGAAGCGCTTTTGAACGCACAACCCCTGTGTGAAAAGAGTGCTATATAAATCTGGTATATTAATAATAATAATAATTTGTTTTTGGTTTAACGTCACTGCAACACAACTATGGTTATATAGCACCGATGTGCATGCATATGTTTGAATGCAATAGTGTCACTTTTTATGGAGTCTTGCCATTTGGCGTATTCTATCCTCCCAGCGCTGCCATAAGTTGACATAAAATCCTAAGATTTCCAAATATGCATTTTTCAAGTGCGATTTTACGAATCGTACCTTTACCCCATCGCCTGTGTCTGGTTTTATTGACACGTGGCTGCTTAAATCAGGCTGGAAGTAAAGCAGAAAACGCCTTAAGGCGCATTCTGCTTTACTTTCAGCCTACTTTCAGCTACCATGTACTAGAAAAAAATCCGGAGATCCAGGAAAAATCCGGAGAAATGGCAGCCCTGTCCTCCGCCCCCAATCTGACTTGGGGCAAAGAACCCAACGTCTGGTAACATGTAGCTGAAGACACGCACTTGATCATAAATCATCGAATGTTCAAGGGTATGCCTTATGCTTATTAGCCATTTTGAGTAAAGCATAAATGTCCTTTTTGTACCATTTTCACCACTAATGGTTATCATCTGTTTTAATACTAGTATGTTCATCTCTATAATATTTGTTGTAATAGTGTGGTCTATTTTTTCAAGGCTAAATTTAAAGCAGAATGGCTTAGGACATATCGAAATATCTTACGCGGCGTCTTATCAGGATCCTGAGGTTTAGCATAGCCGACTGTATTCCCCTACATGTACGAATGTGAAGGGTAAAAGCGTAATACGATCTGCATGGTTGACAAGCTTATAATTTGGCTTTTTGGTTACAATGAAATTAGGCGATGTTATCTAACCAAGTATGTTTAAGGAAGGTAAATATTGCCGTTCTCATGTTTACCTATTTATTTTCCTGTCTGCTCACTCCTCGTTACTTGGTTGGGTTTATTTACTGTTAAATAAGTCGAATTAAATATGTTTTATGCTGAACAGTTTTTGTTGACTTTTTACCACATCTGACAACCCTCTTCCTCTCTTCCTCTCATTAACTCTGCTCCTGCGACATCCATTGCACTGAGCCACTGAGAAGAGCCATCTCCTCTTTTCGCGCTCTCCTCACAATTATTTAATTCTATATATCGTTTAACCCTTTACCTGATAGCATTGTTTCTAGTATTGAAGATATGTGACTACTTAAAGCAGGTTGAAAGTAAAGCAGAATGCGCCCAAAGGCGCATTCTGCTTTACTTTCAGCCTGCTTTAAGCTATTAACTGCTAGAATAAGGAAAGTATTAAATATGACACATATTCATAACGGTATAATTTGGAACTATTTTCTTCAGCGGATGAATAAAATGAATGGGCTAAAAGTCGCTTCTATAAGGGAAAGGGTTAAGGTAGTACGCTCATAATGAGACTGTAACACAGTCGGTCAATTCGAAACTACAGTGTTCCCTCTCTACAACGGCCCTCCCAACAACGATTCCGTCCTTACAACGACCCTCGTCCCAGTTCCCTAAACACAAAAATTATGTCTAACGCTTTTACTGCTGCATTATCGTTTGCTGAATTGTCGTCTGCTTTTATTCTCAAAATTACATAATTGACATTTTGACAGAAAAATCGTTATGACGAGTGACAAACAGCTTGAATCCAGATCAGACGCCGTGTTACGCGGCGTCTGATCTGGATTCAATCTGTTTGCAAAGGTAAGCCAATTTCCCTCCCTACAACGACTCCATCCGAACAACGAACACATTGTGTGTCTCCCATTGAGTGTCGTTGTAGAGAGGGAGCGCTGTATGTATAACGATCGAACACCTTTGACAGCTGACGTTTTGTTCCCATCCCATTTAGCGTGATTTGGTGCAAAACCTCATTTGACGCGAAAGGCCGATCGCTCAATGTAGAGAACCTATAATGACATACATTTTCGCGATTGCATTAGGAGAATATTTCCTTTAATTAAATAGAGAGAATATTGAATGAGTGTGTTCCAGTATTGAAATTATTAAACGGGTTGAATAAAATATGTTGCGAACCTTTTGGTGAGTAACATATAATTGTATCCAATGAGTACAATAAATTCAATGTTGAAATCACACGAATTTAATTTTCTATTTATCACATAAGCAACAAATGACATAAAGCTCTGACCGTATAAAACTACTTTCACTTTTCCTTCAGCTTCTAGGAAAATGATTCGTCATTACTGGTATTGGAATTTATTCACCCATAGATAACAAGTTTCAAAATTAGATACAAAAAAACCAAAACAGTGTGTTTTGAAAACACGATTCTTATAACATTAGCTCAAATTTTAATTACTGTCCAATAATTTGGCATTTCTGTAGCAAAACCAGTACAGTAAAATTGGAAAAACTGCAGCACAGGGGACTGAAAATTGTTTTCAATGACTTTACTAGCTCATACTCAGATTTATTAAATAGAGTTGACCTTCCAACTTTTCATCTTGGGAGGCTTCACACCATTGCTACAGAAACTCTCAAATGCATAAATGATTTGTCGCCTGTTTACATCAGAGATCATCTAGTTAATCTTAAACAACCCTCTTATACTTTCAGGTATGAAAACACAGTACAGGTACAACGGATTGCTCGAAAGAAAAAAAAGTCGATTCAGATCAGTTGTGCGTATGGAAATTTTCGTCGACTTCCAGTTTTGTTAAACTAAAATGTTGTTAAATCCGGCGTAGTGATACTGTATTTTGGCGATGCGTTAATTCATATATTATACGATGTTACGGCACTGTATATCCTGTACGTTATTTCAGTTGTCATTGTTTTCCGATATAGAATCATGATCTAAGACAGCTACTTGCACAATTTCGGAGTTACTTACGTTGTCATTTCTGCATAAAGCACTCACAGGGGGTAAACATTTACCATGTTTCTTTAATACAGTGGAGAATCTGTTATTCTTTCCCGTTTAAACGCAAACGTACACCAACGCAAAACACTAAAACGTAGAAAATGACAACTTTTGGACAATTCTAATAATTCATGTCTATCTTGGTGGCAAACAGTTTGGAGCCTGATCAGACGCCGGGTAACTGTTTGTAAAAGAAAAACTAGTTTTAGCGTAAACGCGTTTATCGGGAAAGAATAACAGATTCTCCACTGTAAGTGTCTACATTACATACTAAGATCGCCGGAGTCTAGTCGTTTTATGCATTGGTTTGTCAAATAACACAGAGTTGTATGTGTATTGGCGCGTAATGAGGACCATAATTCCTTGGTCTTTCCATCCTCTATACAGTGGAGAATCTGTTATTCTTACGTCATTGGTGACGTCATACAGTGGAGAATATGTTATTCTTACGTCATTGGTGACGTCATACGGTAGAGAATCTGTTATTCTTTCCCGTTTAAATGCAAACGTACGCAAACGCAAAGCGCTAACACGTAGAAAAGTACAACTTTGGGACAATTCTGATATTTCATGTTTATCTTGGTGGCAAACAGTTTGGAGCCTGATCAGACGCCAGGTTACCCGGTGTCTGATATGGCTCCAAACTGTTTGCAGTGGAAATAAACGTTTTAGCGTAAACGCGTTTATTGGGAAAGAAAAACACATTCTCCACTGTAATTCAATGAGATATTTAAAATTTCATTTGTCAAATAACGTTTGAATTTAAAATTCTACAATGTGAAATTGTAATACGGCGATAGTTTATATACATAGGTCTATATATCTTTACTTTGAAATGGTTCGAATTAGAAAAACTATTGTCATGTGAATCGTATTGGATAACATTTGCCAACAGTTTGGATCCAGATCAAATGCCGATTTACTGGGCGTCAGATCAGGATCAAAACAGTTTGTCACTGATATTGAACTATTGCATAAACACTATTTTAGGGTTGTAGCATACGAAACGTTTCAAACAGAAGACAATTCTGCATGAAAAGGGTTACGCGGCGTCTGACCAGGATCAAAACTGTTTGCAAATGCACCTGTTGACGTCATTGAAAGTGAAAGGGTTATAAGTGGACAAATATGTTATCGTCATGACCAGTTCTTGAGCGGTTTTATACAGGTCACGGCTAAGATAATGTAATAAAATCGTATAGGTCTCAAAATAAACTGTTCCTTTTACCTGCTTTGATCCTTCCCTTGCCATGACGCCAACTGCATACAGTGGAGAATCTGTTATTCTTTCCCGTTTAAACGCAAACGTACGCAAACGCAAAGCACTAAAACGTAGAAAAGAACAACTTTTGGACAATTCTGATATTTCATGTTTATCTTGGTGGCAAACAGTTTGGAGCCTGATCAGACGCCGGGTTACCCGGCGTCTGATCTGGCTCCAAACTGTTTGCACTGCAAATAATAGTTTTAGCGTAAACGCGTTTATTGGGAAAGAATAACAGATTCTCCACTGTAATACAAGTGTCGTCTGCTGTTGTTTCTCAAATTTTAGTTTTAGGTATTGTGACCAAGGTGATATCGTTTTGAGTGTCAAAACAAGTTTTTCGGATGCATTTATTTATAAAATTTGGAGTTGTATCCATATTAATTAAATAAACATTGATGGGAGTGTCAAACAGTTTTGGATCATGATCATAAGACGCATGACTCGGCCTCTGATCTGGATTAAAACTGTTTTTAAATTAACCACCGTACTCAGATTGAGGCAGTGAATGGCTTAACTCAATGATGTCATAGTGCGTGTTTGCAAACAGTTTGGGTACTGATCAGTTGCCGCGTAACGCGGGGACTGATTAGGACCCAAACTGTTTGACACTCGTTTCGATATTTCGGCCTTCATATTATTATCGTTCTTGCAGATAACAATATTAAAGCAAACGACACAAGGCGGTGAAGAGGTAAAAAACTCTCGATAAATTTGATCATGAAAGGGTTAAGATGAAACCTGTATTGAACATTATAGAGTCTTCATCTAATGTTTTGACGATTCGTGAAAGGAATTAAATGTGTCTATGTATTTAACCCCTTCACTGCCTTACCCCGAGTACAGCGGTTATTTGCGAACAGTTTAAATCCTGATTAGACGCCGCGTAACGCGGCGTCTAATCAGGATTCAAACTGTTTGACACTCATTTCAATATTTCTTCAGTCAAAATAGCAAAATCTAAAATATAAGAAATAAAAGCAGACGACAATTGTTTAAAATTGATGACGTCACGGCAGTGAAGGGGTTAAAGTGCGGCGATAGATGCTCTGAAACTAATTAAAACGCTTTACTGAATTATCTACCATACTATCGTCTGCTTTAAAGTGCCAACTGAAAATGGTCATGCATAACGAAAGCACTATCAATGGTCATTAAGGAGTTATGTGTATTATTGTTGTTCTTTATTAAGCTTCGAGTTGTCATAAAAACCAACAGTAATTACTATTTCGAATGTGTTTCCGAAGAGGTTGCAATGAAAGAATAAATGCGTCTGACACATATTTAAATGCTGGGCTCTTTTTCTTGTACAGTATATTAAATATAAACTGCGTATATTACGTACACTTGAAAGGATATTTAAGGCCATTCTTAAGTTCGACTTTACTAACAGGCTTTTATCCAAGAATTTGGATCCGGTTTAGTCGTTTCGTAACAGCCTCAGGCCAAAATATAAAAATGACCTGTGTTTCCTATTAAATTCTCAAACTATAAAGCGTCGGTCTTTCGGAAAATCTTTTCTATTATCATTTAACGCACACAATAATATACTGAGAAAAAAGTTTAGTCATACATTTAGGATGCAAACCACGTCTGCGCGGTACAATTTATCATTCATATTGCATAATGACATAAGAAACCGAACTTCATAGAACAGAGAGAGATATCGACTGTGCTTTAAACATCTGTGTATATGGAGACTACAAGGGATTCTATGAAGCACTTAAGGCCGTGTATGGTCCAACTCACCAGGTGCAAAGCCCTCTTCGGAGCGCAGATGGTCAGGAACTCTTGACTGACAAGTCATCCATACTGGACCGCTGGTCTGAACATTTCCAAGACCTTTTTAGTGCCAACCGAACAGTTGAAGAGGCATCACTCCTCCGCATCCCCCAAGGCTTAGTGAAAATGGAGCTTGACCAATTACCCACCCTCGCTGAGACAACCAAGGCTATTAATCAACTGAAGAGTGGCAAGGCTGCTGGAACGGATGGGATTCCTTCTGAGATATGGAAACATGGGGGCCCAGCTCTTCATTCAAAGTTACACGAACTCTTTGTTTGCTGTTGGGAGCAAGGAAAGCTACCTCAGGATCTTCGTGATGCAATTATCATTACCTTATACAAGAACAAAGGGGAAAAGGCAGACTGTTCAAATTACAGGGGTATCACGCTTCTGTCCATTGCTGGAAAAGTCCTAGCTAGAGTCCTACTAAATAGACTGGTACCCGCCATTGCCGATGATCATCTGCCAGAGAGTCAGTGCGGCTTCAAAGCAAACAGAAGCACTACAGACATGGTGTTCGTGATCAGGCAACTACAAGAGAAATGCCGGGAACAGAACAAAGGGCTCTATGTTACCTTTGTCGACCTGACCAAAGCCTTTGACACAGAAAGCAGAGATGGGTTGTGGCGGATATTGGAACGTCTAGGTTGTCCACCAAAATTTGTCAACATGGTCATCCAGCTTCATGAAAATCAGTATGGACAGGTCAGGCATGGCAACGACCTTTCAGAGCCTTTCCCAATAAAGAATGGAGTGAAACAGGGTTCTGCCCTTGCACCGACCCTCTTCAGCATCTTCTTTAGCATGATGCTGAAACAGGCCATGGAAGATCTTGATGATGAGGATGGTGTATACATAAGGTATCGCACAGATGGCAGTCTATTCAACTTGAGGCGATTACAGGCCAATACCAAGACCATAGAGCACCTTGTTCGGGACCTGCTTTTTGCGGATGATGCTGCACTAGTCGCACATACAGAAGAGCACTGCAACGCATAACTTCTTTTTTCGCCGAATCTTCTCAACTCTTTGGACTTGTAGTCAGTTTGAAAAAGACAGAGGTCCTCCATCAACCAGCTCCCAACCAAACTTACCAAGCACCGCACATCTTCATCGGTGACACTGAGCTAAATACAGTCCAACAGTTCACTTACCTTGGGTCAACTATTTCGTCTGATGCTAAGATCAACAGAGATATCGACAATAGGTTGGCAGAGGCAAACACTGCCTTTGGAAGACTGTACAAAATAGTGTGGAAAAACAAACAGCTGAAAAACTGTACCAAGATCTGTGTGTATAAAGCGGTCGTACTGACAACTCTTTTGTATGGTTCCGAGTCATGGGCCCTTTACCGCCACCACCTACGCACTCTTGAAAGATTTCACCAGCGCTGTCTACTCACCATTCTTCATATCCACTGTAGTGACTTCATCACCAACGTTGAAGTTTTGGAGCGGACAGAGTTGCCAAGCATCGAGGCCTTGCTTCTCAAGTCACAACTCCGTTGGGCAGGGCACGTCTCTAGGATGGAAGATCATCGCCTGCCTAAGATTGCGCTTTACGGTGAGCTTTCAACTGGATACCGCAACGTTGGGGCACCAAAGAAGAGATACAAAGACTCCCTCAAGATGTCCCTAAAGGCTTGCAACATCGATCAGCACCAGTGGTCCACTATGGCTATGAACCGCGATGCTTGGAGACACACCATTTGCAGTGCTGCAACTTCCTTTGAGAAATCTCGAATAAAACAACTTAAAGACAAAAGGTACCGTAGGAAGAACCCGGTTAACACTCAGGACATGCCCGCCCAGACCTACAAATGCAGATGCTGCAGTCGTGTATGCCTTCACGCATAGGCCTAGCCAGTCACCAGCGAGCCTGCAACATAAACACACCTACTTAGATCTTCGTTCGCGAAGCCAAGCCATGATATGGAGGTAACTCCACTTGTTTTGTAACTGCTTTACCAGTCATATACAAGATTTAAGTTATGGTTTCCTCATGAAAGTTAGCAGTTGTGTTGGAAAAGGAGCCAGTAACAAAAATACAGCCTTTTGGACAATCATTCTTTACAACTGTGTGTACAATCGTTCGTTGAAAATGCGATTTTTTCAAAGTACCTCCCTTTGCATTGAAAAAAGAGTACATTTTGAAACAACAATACTCGGAAACAAATCATTGCAACCGATATCTCTCAATGCTAACCCTTAACTTTGAACCTCACTTTATTTTCGGCTGTTCAATATTTCTTTGATATTGCTTTCCAGACCTACAGAAAAGTGGGAATGCTGTCAATGGGAAATCCCATGTTAAACAACTGTCTAAACTTGTTTTCGCTCAGTATACGAGCGTATATTGAACTTTCTGATGGAGTACTTTATACATACTCCTTCCGATAAACGCACACAAATTTTGTCCCCCACTTGGTGTCGTTGTAGAGAGGGAGTACTGTTGTTTAAATTGTTCAGGCAGTTGTAGTAATGGGACATACCAACAAAATCAAAAGTTTGTATGGATATTTATAAGTAACTGTTTTATTTAAGATCTCCGAGCTCTGCCAAATATGTAACTTTGTCAAAAACAGCAGACGACATTATAGCCGTGAGTAGGTTGGGCATTATTATCCTGGTTAAAGGAAGTACGACAAGCGTTTTTGTAAGGAGGGAATCGTTGTTGGGAGGGCCGTTGTAGAGAGGGATCACTGAAGTATCTTGTCGATCATTATTGGTATATGAAAACGAAAAAGTAGAGGCTTAAATATGATTAATAGAATTAACGAAGTTTTGAAATGTGTTGTCTTCATGTCCAGTGGTTAATTAAGTAGAAGAACATTATTTGGAATGAAAGTGCTTTATGACAGATTTAGAGTAAATTTCACTTAGATATTTGCTTATTCTAATTTAGCAAACAATTTTAAAACACTTAATTTTCTATAAGTGATGCTTTTTAACAAACTAAGTTGGGAATAACTACTAATACATACTTGGCAAAATGCCTGACACAGGCTCCGGTAAAATGACCGACATTTAGTTTTCGAAAAATGAAAAAACAAGTTAAGGACGGGAGGAAAATATACCGTCGGTCGGGCTATCGGAATCAGTTGTTGGTTGTTTTGCCTAATCAGGATAAAACTGTTAATTTGTGTGTATTGTAGTGAACTTTTCTGAAAAACTATTTAAGGACCACAATGGAAATAAGGAAAATATTGTTCCTTTTTTGTGTTATCCTCGGTTTCTAGTTCGCATTACATGGCTCTTATATGTTTTGCTTTAATTATGCTTTGCCATGTTTTGTACACTTTTTACCGAAATAAATAAATCTATCTATCTATCTAAGGATAAATTCGTTTCAGACGGTGAAACGTACTTGCAGTCAAATAAGCATGCTTAATGTTTGAGAGATTCAAATTCACATAAGGATAAATCGAACTGTATAAAGAACATAACAATGGTAGGTTAATTAGACTGTTTTGAAATAAAACAAAGTCAGTAGCAGTCGAACCTTGATATACCCTTTCAACGCTGTAGGCCACTGAAGACAACTTTGAAAACAGTGTGGATCCAGATCAGACGCCGCAAAAATCGGTTACAGATCAAGGTCCAAACTGTTTAGCACTTGTATCGATATATTTACAGCCAAACCTTATAAAATTTTGACTTTTGAATACAATTGCAGACGACAAAGAAATGCATGCACTATTTGCCTGCGGAAAGTTGAAATCAGTAGCGTGTTTAGTAAAGAAATAGATGGCCGTCGATGGCCATCGATTGCGAGTTGGCTACCGGTCTGAAATACTGTGGAGAAAATGCTATTCTTCCGTTCAAATGAAATATAGAAATGACAATTTTTTAACAAGTCCGACTACCAGTTTTAATCTGAGTGACAAACAGTTAAGAGCCTGATCAGACGCCGGGTTACCCGGTGTCTGATCTTGCTCTAAACTGTTTGAAATGAAAACAATAGTTTAAGCGTAACCGGGGTTATTTTGAAGGAAAACATTATCTCTACTGTACTCTGCACGTTGCACACGGGGCACAAACTGCTAACCTAAACAGCAAACAATGGTAATTGAATACGCTACAGACGACTAGATTTGACAGTGTAATGGTTCAAACGAAGATTCCAGAATATGACCTCCATGAAATTGATATGCTGAATATATCAAACACAAACATTGATCAGCATTCAAAGTTTCAACTGTACACATGAGATTGTGACATATTGTGTATATGAAATTGATCTGAACATAAGTGATTGTAATATTCTTGAATAAAGTATAAAAAAGATAATTAAAAAAAATTGATATGTCCTTTTGTACGTCTCATTTGCGGTAAGGTAGGTTATTGATTGCCCCTTTTCACTGCCTTACTCCGAGAACAACGACTATTGGCGAACAGTTTGCAAACGTTACGCTGTTTAACGCGGCGTCTGTAGCGTGTTCCGTTACCATTGTTTGCTGTTTAAGTTAGCAGCTTGTGCCCCGTGTGCAGCGTGCAGAGTACAGTAAAGAAAACGTTTTCTTTCTAAATAACCGCGTTGACGCTTAAACTATTGTTTTCATTGCAAACAGCTTGGAGTAAGATCAGACGCCGGGTAACCCGGCGTCTGATCAGGCTCCAAACTGTTTGCCACCCAGATTACAATTGGTAGTCTGAATTGTCAAAATGTTGTCATTTTCTATATTTCATTGCAATGCGTTTGCGTTTGAACGAAAGAATTACAGTTTATTTACTGTATTACAGACCGGTAGCCAACTCGCAATCGATGGCCATCGACGGCCATCGATTTCTTTACTGAACTCATCACTGATCAGGATGAAATTTGTTTGGTACTCGTTTCAATATTGCTTTAGTCAAAGAGAAAACCCCCATTAAATTTGGGAAATAAAATCAGACGACAATTGTTTACAATTGATGACGCCATCGCCGGGAAGGGGTTGCGTACTTCACCATGAGATGTAGAGCCCGTTGTATGCTAGTTAGGTTACACTGACCTATGACCTTGATTTTTGTAAGCATGGTTAGTAAGTTCCGTAAAAGTCCGTCTAAGGCTAAAAAGTGTTTCGCTTTATGGTCGAGCAGACTGCGGAGTATCCGAGTTCAATGAAGCTATAGTTGCATCAATCTAAATTACTCGCACAACTTGGTTAGGCTTGATTTGCCATAATTAATTCAGACTGTGATTTAATTAATAAGTTGTTTTTTTATAATTTTAAAGGAAATTAAACAATTAAATCCTTCAATGTCTTATTCCACGTACAACGGTTATTTGCAAGCATTTCGGATCCTGATCAGACGCAGCGTATTAATTTTGATAATTTTAAATTAAAATGTCTAACCTTCAAATTTGAGAAATAAAAGCAGACGGCAAATGCAGTTAAAAGGGTAAAAAACCCATCGATGATCCGTGTAGATTGATATTGAGTATTTAGTACAATCATTAACCCGTTTGTCTTATTTGATATTTGGCATTACATACATTGGGCCTACAACCTATATGTGATTTTTCTAAATACGTGTATCAAAACTGAAGAAAGATTGAAATCTCGAATAATCTACTGCGTGTTGAATGCGTTTTGCAGTAGTTCCTGAACCAGAAATATTGCATTTCATTTTAAAGCCTACTCTTTGTACACCAATTCTTTTGCGTTAACACATTAAACTCTAACGTCGAGTATACTCGTCTTTGACAAACAATGTACCTTTAAGGAGTATACAGGGTATTTGTTTTCTATTCAAAACACTGCAGACCTAATCGAGCCCTCTGATAAGGATCTGAACAGTTTGTGATTGTTCGATTTAACGCAGAAAAATCCTAAATAGTCATAATTGGTCCAGGCGTAGTTGGAAAAACGACTTTTCCATAAAAAAGTTTAAGTGATGAATGAGATTGTTTTGGTAGAACCTTTCAAAATCAGACAAGGAAGCTTTCGGCATAGTTCGACTTCAACTTTTGAATACACTGCACAATGATACAGGCAAATAACAAATATCAAATATCAACTTTAAAAGAAGTTACTATGGAAAACTTTCGAAAAAGCTGTGCTGTGTCGAAAATGTTTGCAGCGATTCTGTTTGGATCCATAGTAATTGGAGAGGTTGCCTACATTACACACGATTACAATAGAAGAGCTGTTGGTTTCCACGATAAATCACGTGTCTGCGAACAGAATTATTATAACCCAAGGAACTGTTCCTGCAATAGCCATGTCATGGTCTGCGTTTCAGACATACCAAAAGTTGTGCCGAGGAACGTTACAGCAGTCATTGTCCTAAATTATAAGGGAACTGATATAAGTGGGGATATATTCTGGGATAAAAGCTGGAAAAGAGTTTTCTACTTCAAGTTGAACAGTTTTGAAATAATAAAACTTCACAATTTTGAAGGATTGGACAATTTAGAAGAATTAGCCGTTGATACATCAAGTTTTATTTATCTATATAACACATCGCTTTCTAGTCTCGGAAAGTTAAGGAAACTAACACTAACTGGAATGAGTAGGATTTATTCATTTGCTGACGTGTTTACTAGCTATATGAGCATTCCTCACCTTGCAGAGGTAACGATAAACCCAGGCTTACAACAACAAAAACCATCGATAAAACTTTCTTGGAACACTTGGACCTCATTCCTTAAAATACCTTTGAAGATAGTAAATTTCAGCAACGTTAATATTTTGACTGTTAAAGACAACAATTTGATACTGAATCTTGCTTATGAATTAGACATACTCAATATATCAGGTAGTACTGTAACGGTTTATGAATGTCCATTTTGTGAAGCAGCTGACTTTTTAAACTCAATGCATGTTTGGAATAGTGAAAAACCAGAAATTACACCGCTAAGCCTTGACTTAAGCGGTGCTGAGTTTAGTGTGACTTCAGAGCAAGAGCCAAATCCTTTCGCTTTGAATGAACTATTTCTAATTTTGAAAAATTTATATTTCAACAGTGTGCTAAGAACTGAATCCAATTATACTGACAATATAAATCTAACTGGCATAACGAATAAACTTAATACGGTGTCCTTTAGAAATAACAGTTTAGTTAGTCTGAACTTTACATTAACACTTGACGAGAATTATCCTATTGTATCCATTGATTTATCTTATAACAAAATTCAATATATAGCTAAAACAGCAGCGCGATGCCTAAACTATTTGAAACAATTGCATCTTTCATGGAACAATCTCTATAAAATGCAACATGATCCTGAATTCGAGCAACTATTCATAAATCTAACATATCTACAATATCTGGATCTATCGCATAATGGCATGTCATATCTGCACAATAGCATATTTGAATGTAACAAAATTCTGGAAGTTCTTTTACTTCACGATAATGAGCTATCTTCATTTGGTGTTGATTTAAGTGGGTTACACTCGCTACAAAGAATTGATTTAAGCAATAACAAAATTAACTACCTTGGAGATTTTGAAGTACACAAGTTAAGTGTTTATTTTGACTCGAGACTTTCACATAAGACCAAAAGTTTTCAATTAATTCTGCAGGGAAATCCTTTGCAATGCGTATGTAAAAGTGCAAAATTCTTGAAAATGATTTTACATTACCCAAGATTTATTTATAAAACGGAATCAAAGCCTCTCATATGTTCTTATCAGGGCAAAGCAATTCCGATCAACAAAGATGCTCTGGATAAGTCTGATTATCTCTGCAAAAGAGTCGTGATAATCGTGACCTCGGCTATCGCGACAACATTTACGTGTGCCGTTATTGGCATCATTGTTGTAGTATGGTGGCGTAGACGTAAACGACGACAAAAACAGGATTTGCTTGGATGGTTTGTCAGAGAATTTCTTAACGGGAATTTAAAAGAAACTCATTTAGCGTTCATAGCAATGTCTGGCAATGAAGATGACAGAGGTTTAATGCAAAAAGTTGTTCGCACATTGCATACAATTTTGAGACAGTGTTTGAACACACACAAGAATGTAATTCTCACTGGATACGACTTCACGCCTGGGTTTCCAATTGTAAGCGAGGCTTACAGAATGATTAAAGTTTCTTGCGTTGTTTTAGCATTTATTTCAAAATCTTTCTGTCAAAGCAAATACTGCATGTTGGAACTACAAGAGGCCTGCAAACAAGACAAACCATTGATACTAATATTTATGGAACACGTAGATGAAGATTTGATGACGCCATACATGTTGGAAGTGTTTAAAAGATACGCAAGAGGACGACTTGAACAAACGGAAGATGGTGAATGGGTATTGAGCCCTAGTAAAGATAAGTTATGTGAAGGTATGGTCAATCTTTCTGCGGAACAATATAAATGTACTTATACTTAAATATACTTCTTGATAAGAAAGAAATTTTCTATGTCAAAGGGAGGGGGAGTATGTTGCTTTCCGGGGGATCGAACCCTTGACTTACGGATAACCGCTCCGAAGCTCTACATACTGAACTACCTGAACCACATAAAACATACATAAAAAGGAATAATTGTTGTCAAATCAATTGCATCCTTATCAGATGCCGAGTTTCTAAGCGACTGATCAACTTTCAGATTGTTTGCATATGCTTGTGTAGCTTTCTTTGCAAGAGAAATAGTTAACCTTGTTTCAGGTCAAGGTCAACGTAACTACTCGATTGAGTATGAAGAAAGATTATCATGCAAGACGATCAACTGTCTCTTTTATTTCTAAAAGATTAATTTGATTAATGTCATATCGTCATGAGTGTCAAACAGTTTTAATCCTGATCAGCCGCCGCTTTTTGCGTCGTCCGATCTAGAGCCGAACTGTTTATTAATAACCATTGAACCTGGGCAAAACATTGAAGTAGTTTCACGTAACAAACCTTTAGTCAGACACGGTGTCTGATCTGGGTCCATGCTAAAAAAGCGTTTGAATTGAGTCTGAAATCGTTCTCAAGCATTTGATTAGTCAGATTTAATCAAATTCTTGAGAATGAACTCAGACTCAACTCAATCGCTGTATAAGCGCTGGGACTGGCTTTTAACAGTTTGTCACTCATATTAACCCATAGCCTGCCACTCACGACTATAGCTCCATATGCAAACAGCTTGGATCCGGATGAGACGCCGAGTAACTCGGATCCAAGCTGTTTGACACTCAGACAACATTTTCAGCAATTTTGAGCAACTTTGAAGCACTTTGAAACTTGAAGCAGACGAGAAATATAGCAGACGACAATTTATTTGGCGGGCTAAGGGTTAAATATTAAAATAACAACATTAAAACCAGTTTGGTCCTTTATTCGCAGACGATATATTTTATGATAAGGGTTAATAAATGAGACTCGCAACTGCTCAAAACATTATAATTTGGTGGTGTATGCTCCTTTACCCAGTTACCGGTGGTCTTAATGTTTACAACCCCTAACCCCCTCCCCTCTTCAATATGCTTACTGTTATATTAGACAGCATGTTGTATTACTAACATCATTCAATCAACAAATCAACAAACTAATCTATTCACTTTGAAAATCTAGTAAAAAACTAAGTGATAACAACGATATTTGAATTTCTCGGAATAAACCGGTCAATTTATACACCGGTATTAGGGTCATTAAATGTATTATATTTTAACGCTGATCAATATCCGTTAACCAGACACACTTTCACCATTGCTCTAAGCATTTTTATTGATGGTGTACCACAATTTAAATCAGATTTATATCAGTAAACCAGATACATGTGTTAGTTTGTGATGCATTATTTGTTAAATATGATCTATAGACGCACTTTAGATAAATTGTCTGTTTTCTCTATAGATTTGTTTGGTTGTTCAATATCATCCTTAATCCTTTCACAGCCATCATAAACTACGTCTAAACCATATTATCAACTCAAAACGTTATTTCCATGAACTTGATGATTCATTCTAATTTGATTTCCATAAATCGGAGCGGTAAAGAATTTCCTGTGTAATTTTCGAAAGTATCTCACTTCGTTCGTCGCTACTGACTGTTGGACTAGTGTTGGTCAAGTGATCTGGCTTAGTCACATCACTCGATGAAAAATGTGTAGACGGAGCGTAGCTCCACGCCCTCATCTGTGTCTTCATCTGACCTTTTAGCAATTTGTGACTCAAATCCAATCTATCTTAGTATTGAATTTGCAACAATATAAAGTGGATGACTTCGTACCACCAGTCGCAGTAGATGGAGAATAATCTGCCCCAGTTCAAAGTGAATATAGTGTACCACAGGAGTTAGTCCTGAGACCGAAAAACTACATCTTGTATACAAAAACTGTTTTCAGAAATCATCATCTGGATCATAATTTCTATGCAGATGCTTCACAGTTAAAGAAAGAGGCCCTATCAAAAGTCGAAGGGATGTCTACAAGTCATAGTCTCATGGATGCACCAGATTATGGTGAAGCTGTACACCGACAAAACAGAGGTCATACTGTTTCACACAAAAAAGATTAACGTACCTGGAATCTTTCACGTTCTAGTAGGAAACTCTTAAATCATACCATCATTATGTGTGAAGATTCTTCTTGCTAGATTAAATCTCTACATGGATATTACACAGCAAATTAACGTTGTAGGCAGGTTTAGCTACGCACAGCTGTGGCAAATAGGTGATAATAGACAATACGTTCCGTTAAAGCTACAACGACATTGGTTAATTCTTTGGTTACATCGAAAAATGACTACTGCAACTCAATGCTATATAGGAATCCCAAAATCTCACTACGAAAACTACAGTGTGTGCACAAAACGGCATTCCGCACCATTACCAGGACTCTTCAGTACAATCACATCACTCCAGTCTTGAAGGAGCCTCACTCGCTTCCAGTTAAACACAGAATTGAATTCCAAATTTTGACACTCACATACAAAGCCATGCGCAATGATTATCCAAGGTGCATTGTTAGTATGCTTGACGTGGGTAGACCTAGGAGAATGAATGGTGTTTTACGGCCCATCGACACAAAAAGGTCATTCAGAGCTAAAGGTCTGTGGTATAATACTTGGATAGCTTTTTATCTTTATTTTTCTTATTATTTAAGGATGATATATCAGCCATGGATTATGTAGGTCCCGGGTGTGGGTGTGTAGAGAGTAGATGACTGCCAACATAGGCCTGTGTTCTTTCTGTAGATGCTGTGGTTCTGGAGTTGTATCGTCGACCCGTGCCTGTCTGGTGAATCTTTATGGTTGAGATAAGGACTCTGATATCTTTTGAAACTGGTTAGCGGGGATGGGGGTTCTGTGGTATAGTTCTGAGACAACCCTTTAGAGATGAAGGGTATAATTCACCTGTGGATAATGTCGGTCCCGGTCCCAAAAAACTCCTATGTGAAAAGAGCACTATATAAATCTGGTATAATAATAATAATAATTATGCAGCTAATTTTGAAAACATACAATTACGAATTTTAAACGCTTTACTGAATTATCGTGTGCTTTAAGCTGATGACTAAAATGGAAATCTTTAAATACAGATGTCTACTTTGTACGATCTTGAAAGTAATACTGAAGCTCATTTAGGATTTGCCTGCAGCTTTAATAGAATATCTTTGATTTAAACGCTGCGTAACCGTCAGTCGTATTAATATAAAAAACGCGTATCTTTGAATGTATTGTAGTGTAAATTTCCAAATAAAAAAAGATTTATTGATATATCTATTTCAGACGGAAAGTTTAAGTAGATAACCTCATCATGATCAAAACTGTTTACACTCATTTCAATATTCCTACCCATTTACGCGTTAATCTATGCATAAGAAACGCATAGTGAACGGTTAACGAACGGTTAACGCCTAACGATTTTAACGCGTTTAAACTCGTTAATAAACGATTATACCAATGCAGTCTCGGCTAATGGGTCCGTCGGCTAAATGATGACACTTTCATCCGGGTTCTTTTAAACGCGTAAAGAAACGCGTAAAGAAACGCGTAAAGAAACGGCTAGGAAACGCGTTTCACGAAACGGATAAGAAACGCGTAAAGTGGGAAGGAATAGCGTATTTACCACTGTATTCGCTGCATGCTGCTGAAAGACCTATAGAATTGAAGATGAGGAAAGTGAGCATATTCCAAAATGCGAGCCTGCTTGCGTACTTTGGACTTTCTGGCTTAACCTCGTGATTGATTAACTCCGAGGATCTCGCTGGCTGACTCCTTTGTGCAACAGGTGCTCGATATTGGTTTGTAACATGGACTGGCAATTTCATCAATCACAATGTACTGGACAGCACCAGCGTATTGACATACATTGACATCTTCAAGATTATATTTGCGTATCTATCTGTCGTCAGTGCGCTGTTTTGTAATACTTGGTAGGTCTGTTTTCCCCTTGTGGTACAGTGGAGAATCTGTTATTGTTTCCCGTTAAACGTACGCAAACGCAAAGCGCTAAAACGTAGAAAAGAACAACTTTTGGACAATTCTGATATTTCATGTTTATCTTGGTGGCAAACAGTTTGGAGCCTGATCAGACGCCGGGTTACCCGGCGTCTGATCTGGCTCCAAACTGTTTGCAGTGAAAATAATAGTTTTAGCGTAACGCGTTTATTGGGAAAGAATAACGTTTTCTCCACTGTACTATGACCGTAGTAATTAAGTACACTTAGGCTTCGTTTAGCTTATATTCGATAAACATCTCTACCGAAAGATATGCCCCGGTCCCCTGATTGATCTTATACCCTTGACAGTCTATTTACTATTTACTAATTACTAGGCTTCGTTTCCCTTTAACGGAGATTAAGATTCTTTATATACCAAAACTAACGGAATTACCAAATGCGTTACTTCATAACTGACCTTTCTAAGGTCCGCTAATTCAGTACGCATTTCATAATCTTATTACTAATATTGGATACACAGCAATCATTAAATCATATACAGGTGCATATCTTCCCTAAAATAGCCGGAAGTAAATACAAACATTAATTTCTATACAGTAATACCTGACTGAAATACAGTTACACCTGACTAAACCTAATTTTGGATACTCTGCAATCATTAAACCACATACAGGTGCATATCTTCCTTAGAACAGCCGGAAGTAAATACAGTTATTAATTTCTATACAGTAACACCTGACTGAAATACAGATGCACCTGACTATTCATATCATATTATCACACCCTGAACACTTATTCAACGTATAATGGAGCAAAACGCTATTTTTTCATAAAATCTAATTTTACTACCTTCATGCAAATTTTGAAGAATTTGGTAATTATTTTACAAAGGTGCACCTACCCCCTTAAAAGGCTATTTTGTTAAAGATAGTTCCTTACCTAGTTTCGGTGATCATACCTATTGAGGTAAATAAGCATGCAGACTGTGCCAGTTGTTTAACATGTACACTGTTTTAAAAGGACGCCTATATGCGGGACTAGGGTTCAAAGGGTTACAGAAGATTGTAATGAGTACACTCAGTACAAAAAGAAACGCACACTTTTATTACAATATTATCTGTATGTAGAAGGAAGGTATTTGTGAAATAATCTTTTCATTACAGTCAGTAGTTCCGTCTTGGGCTATAAATGTTGAAAATGGGAGGCTTATCATTGAATTGGTATCATCACAACCTGTACAAATCGGTGCGATGTTTTCAACAGGCACTAGTTAACTCTTTCGCTGCCAAATTAATCGTGAGCTTTTTATCCCACCACCGTTTCGTTGTCGTCTGCTTCAATTTTGTTGTTTGCAAGATCGTTTCAAAGTAGGATTCAAAGTAGTATGACTTAAAGTATATCTATACGAGTGTCAAACAGTTTGGATCCTGATCAGACGCCGCGTTACGCGGCGTCTGATCAGGATCCAAACTGTTTGAAAACGCGCCTTATGACGTCATTAAGAGTGAAAGGGTTAAAAGACAGCACAGTAACTTTAAGTATATGTTTTTTCTGAACTTGTTGCAGAATTAAATTGATCTTGAGATATGGTCTTAGTATCTTAAAAAAAGTATCTTAATCTGCGCCTGAGCATGATGTGCGTTTCTTTTTGTACTGAGTGTAGTCATAACATTGTGCTTGTGGAGATATCAGGAAGACATAATTTGAAATAACTCCAATGCTCTCGAACTCTGCTTAGTTTGTATCGAGCAAATGTTCACACATTTATTGTCGACTTTCACGGCACTCAGTTTTAACCCAAAAAAATCATATTTTTATTTCTGTCAGTTTTCCTTCCATTTTATATAGCCAGGAATATGTGCCATAAGAAATATTTTCTATATTTTAACAGACGGTAGCTTTAAGCCGGCATAATGTGCCTTAATTCTGCTCTAAACCTATCTTAAACATTAGCAACAGGCTATGGAATAAAGTGTTTCAGAAGATGCTATTGTTAAAGCTGTAGCTTAAAGCAGAAAGAAATCATCTCTCTTAAACTTCTTATAACTTTTCTGTTTCTTAGAACAAGAGACAATTACAAACAATATGAATCCAGATCAGACGGGGAGTAAATTTGTACAATCTTTTACTTCAAAGTTTTTCTCTCGTAAAACAGGAACTACTGTACACATGCTAGTTTTTGACGTCATGAACCTGGTATGTTTTGTATCACAGAAATGGACAACTTAAACCGAAACCGCTTTAGATATATTAATAGCGAATCGCAATTGTTTTAGATCCAGAATAAATCACTAGATAGTGCTTATATATTGAAGGGATAAAGAAACGCAGGGTAAACTTTGCAGATGATGCTTGGTAAGATGTCGGGTAGAATTTTCAATAGTTTTGGGTAGAAATGAAGAATGATCCATACTGAACTAACGGCCGAGGGGCGATTTGTATCTGGTAAGCGATTGAAGAGTAATAGCATGGAATTAAAGGTCACATCCCGTAATCTGAAATCAAAATTGACTGTGGAAATTGACCCGTCAATACCGCTTGTGTTCCCCATCCGCTCTCTTCACAGCCCTTATTCCCCTAGACATGGATTTTATGAGTGAGTTTATCTTACTTATTGCGATGTTGGTTCACTCTTCTAAGAAGGCTGCTCTCAGCTAGGAAAGCGTAGCATGAAGAGGTTAAACGTCTCCTACGACGTCGGTATATACGACGTTGGCCTAATTCTCGAAATAGGGAGATTCGGGACTCATCAGTAAACATAACTTGCCTCCACTGTCTCAAAATGAATATTCTGGGTGCATGTGCCCTATCCAAGCCATTCAACGCTGACGAAGAGCGGCGGAAAGGGGCGGGTCAACGTACGGACGCCGAACCTGCCAAACCAACTTCTCGCAATTGAAATTCTTTATAGTTTTAGCATGCATGAAACGGCAATAATACCTACTGTCTTAATGGAGGTTCTGAGGCGGTAAGCTAACAATTGCGATAATGGGCGTAACGTAAGAATCCGTCCTGACGTTGTGACGTCACTCGCTGACACCAAGACCTAGGTCTGCCGACTACCCGTCGAGGTTGCCTTTGACGTCTAGCAAGACGTTCTATAGTGCAAACATGGAAATCAAAATGACTGGCAACCTGTATTTTCCTTTGATCTTGAATAGGTATCGTAAATCCCTGACCACTCAGTGCTTCTGTCAGCCGTAGCATTGTCGAGTTCTATTCAATTGAAATAAAAATATTGGCAAATGATGTGTCTGTATGAAGACTATCTAATGGTATGATGAGCTGTGTAACTTAATGTCACAACTTTGTTTGTACGACCTTTTTAGCTCGCCTATTCGGAGAATGGGGGGGGGGGCTTATGGAATCACCCCGGCGTCGGCGTCGGCGTTGGTTTTTCATGGTTAAAGTTTTGGGGTAAGTGCTGTAATGTACTAATACATCATGAAATATTTGCATTAGGAAGCTGATATTTAGATTGGAGGTGCCCTGTTGGTTGAACATTGATGCTGCGTAGTTTAAATTTGAAAAAAAGTTTAAATTTAGTCAAAATTACACCTTTTGTGGACTTAGGTTTTTCGGCTGATTTCTCATGGTTAAAGTTTTGGGGTAAGTGTTGTGATGCACTAATACTACATGAAATATTTGTATTAAGAAGCTGATATTTAGATTGGAGGTGCCCTGTGGGTTGAACATTGATGTTGCGTAGTTAAAATTTTAAAAAAAGTTTAAATTTAGTCAAAATTACACCTTTTGTGGACTTAGGTTTTTCGGCTGATTTCTCATGGTTAAAGTTTTGGGGTAAGTGTTGTGATGCTCTAATACATCATGAAATATTTGTATCAAGAAGCTGAATTTTGGAATGGAGGTGCCCTGCGGTGTGAGCATTGATGTTGCGTTGTTTAAATTAAAAAAAAAGTTTAAATTTAGTCAAAATTTTACCTGTTGAGGACTTAGAGTTTTTGGACTGAAAGTTCAAAGTTAGTTATGGAGTAAGTGTTGGAATGCACTTATACTACATGATATATTTGCATTAGGAAGTTGATATTTTGAATGGAGGTTTCCTGTGGCTTGAATATGAATCTACTGATACACTTTTCTATTGATAGTTACCTATTTAAGAAAGGTTTCATTAGGCGAGCTTTGCTGTTCTCCGACAGCTCGTGTTGTGTTTTGTGCATTCCTTTGAAAAGAGCGGTACGCAAATCCATTTTTGTAAATTTCGAGATTGGACCCTGTGCTCTGTGATATAGAGAGTTAGTTAACCGAAATTCATAGAATTTTTACACCGCATTTGCAAAATATAACAAAAAAGTTACCCTGCGTTTCTTCATCCCTTCAGTATATATATGATACAGTGAAACCCCTCTAAGCCGGGCATGTGTGGGGACAACAAAAATTTCCGGTTTAAAGGGGTTTCCGCTTTAGAGGGGTTTTAACCCATAGGTTGTTTCTAGTATAGAAGATAGCTGATCACTTAAAGAAGGTTGAAAGAAAAGCAGAATGCGCCTTATGGCGCATTCTGCTTTACTTTCAACCTGCTTTAAGCTATTATCTGCTAGAATATAGAAAAAAATTCTAATGATATATATTCATGAATGTATTTTCTTCAGTAAAGGAATAATTCAAAGGCGTAAAAAAGGCATATTTATGGTGTAATGGGTTAAAATAAAGAAGAGTTTGAAACGGGACCAACATTTCTGTCCGGTTTAGAGAGAATTCCGGTATTTAGAGGTTCCGGTTTAGAGGGGTTTCACTGTATTTAGTTTAGTGCTTGTATTGCTCTGCAACAAGAGTTATCATGGCATCACATAACTTATCTATGTCAGGACTCATTACCCAGACACCATCTTCCGTTTGTTCCAGGCGTCCTCTTGCGTATCTTTTAAACACTTCCAACATGTATGGCATCATCAAATCTTCATCTACGTGCTCAATAAATATAAGTATCAATGATTTGTCTTGTTTACAGGCCTCTTGTAGTTCCATCATACAATATCTGCTTTGGCAGAAAGATTTCGAAACAAATGCTATCACAACGCAAGATGCTTTAATCATTCTATATGCTTCATTAACTATTGGAAACCCAGGTGTGAAATCATATCCAGTGAGAATCAGTTTCTTTTGTGTATTTTAGTATTGTTTTGCCAGATTGTGAAACTTCTCAACTACGTTTTGCATGATGCCTCTTTCTTCGTCATTTCCTGATATTGCCAGGAACACCAAATGAGTTTCACGCACATTACCTCGAAGAAAGTCCCTAATAAAGCATTCTTTAAGATTTCGCTTACGTTGTCTTCTATATATTCGCAACACTAATGCTGCAACACCGCATACTACGATACACGTTGTCAATGTAGCTGTAGTCGCGGCGATGATTATCGAGTCTCTTTTACACAAATAATCAGTTTTACCAAGTGCATCTTTGCTTAATACGATCTCAGACTCCCCATAGCTACATATGAGTGGTTGGTTATTCTTACTAAATCTCACCATTTTATACTGCAAAATCATACTCAGGAACGACTTACTCTTACAAACACACTGTAATGGATTTCCATTCAGAAAGAATCCCATGGTTAAATGTTTATCATGCGAAAACATCGAATCAAAGAAATGTCTAAGTCTGGTCAGCTGAGGATCAACGATGTAATGAATTTTGTTGTTGCTTAAATCAAGTACTTGCAACGAGTGTAAAGCATCGAGAAAAATATTTAAAGATGTAATTTCATTGTCGTTCAGCAAAAGAACTTTCAGCTTTTTATTGAACTGTAACATATTATGAGGAAGATTTGATAATTTATTATATGCTAGATCTAGGACTCTTAAATTTGTTAGATTTATGAAGAGTTGTCCGAATTCATGATTATTTTGCATTTTGAAGAGTAGGCTCCGTGACAGATACAATTTTTTCAGATTATTTAAAAAGCACAGTGCAGTTTTGGCGATATATTGAAGTTTGTTGTATGAAAGATCAAAAGACTAAACAGGATTGTTTTCACCAAGACAGAGCGTTAAATTCAAACTGACTATTCTATTATTTCTACCAGAAATTGATTTTAGATGCACTTGCTTGCCAGTCAAGTTAATGTTGTCCGAGTAGTTAAAATCTATTCTTGAATAGCCGTCCGCGTACACATTCTCAATCAAGTAAATTTGAAATACTGATATTTTGAAGAGTCCGTGAGTAAACTGTTCCCATACGGAGTTCCAGTATATTTCCACGTTGCTTATGTCAAGTGTCTTCAATGTTGATTTGAACGTTCTCTCTGATTGTGTTTCTAAAACGTAAGTGTCTCTGCTTCCAAGTTGATATGCATTTGACCCAATTTGGTCAATAACAGGTCGGTCTTCCCGAAGACCGCTCCGTGTATCTTTCAGCGAACAGTCATAGAACGCCATGGACGATCCAGATATATTAAATGCTTCTAAGTTGTAGTATATCAAAAAATGCCATTTAAAGCGGACATTGACAGTCACCAAAACCAAATTGCTGATATTTACTACTTTCAAAGGCAATTTTATAAAAGTATTTACTATGTCCTCCGACAAGAGAATTTCAGGTTTTCGTTGTTTGATTCCTGGATTAACGGTTAACTCCTCGAGACAAGGAGCAGTGTCATAACTATTCAACGAATCATCAAAATTATAAATACGTTCCATTCCAGTTAAAGTTAATTTCTTTAACGTTCTCAAACCGGCAAATGAGTTGTTGTACAAAAACAAAATGTCTGACGTGTCAATGTAGAGCTCCTTCAAATGATCTAATCCTTCAAACCCGTGAAGGTGTATCAATTTAGAACGTTTCACACCAAAAATAAGAAATTTTTTCCAGCTTTCATTCGAGAATAATGTCTTATTGAGCTCATAGTTGGAGAATTTCACTACTATAACATTCGTTATATTGATAGGCACAATCCGTGGTATGTCCCCGACACAGCATGCTATCTGTTGGATGCACGAATATTGATTTATTTGTGATGTCTCTGTGTCCACGTACATGAGTTATCATTACGGTCAACATCGCTTTCGCAAAACTGAAATTCGTTATATGCATAAGCCTCACATATTAAATATACCAGTACTATTACATAAATCCTGGACATCTTTGCCATTTTAAACACTAATACGGCTGTTAAAACCTACATAGAAAGTTGGACGGTAAAACGATCCCGACAAGAACTGTTGTGCGTTAATGTTGACAGATAAACAACTGCTGTGGGGTTGGCTACGTATGTATTCCTAATTGTGCCTGGACACAAACGATTCTTATCATGTTAACTCGTCTGTTCACTCATTGTATCAAGATATATCAAACATAAATATTAACCAAGTAGCATGTGTGAATCATATATTACGATAGTTGTTAAATAAATGACATTCTCTTTGATTTATGCGTTACATGTAATACAGCGCATTAGTGCCGAGAACTAGTCTACGATTCGTTAATCAAAAAGAGATTCACAATAAACTGAACTCGCGAAGTTAATGAGAATGTACACGCATAAACTACGAACTTATAGTTTTATATTCCTCGTTCTCAACCAATAGTCATATAGACCGATTTTATTGACCTGGCAGGGAGGAGCTAACCTTTGTCAAACTTAAACTAATTTACTTTTGATTTTAGGGATGATAGGTATAGTTCAGAATTATATCCTTTCAAAATGGAGAAACACAATTTATGCGTGCATCTATATCCACGTGAAAAATGTATGTACAGTCTGCTTAAAATTGTCGTATGCTGTTTTTCTCAAAGTAACATATTGGACATTTTGACGGAAAACTCAACTTAATGACGAGTGACAAACAGATTGAATCCAGATCAGACGCCACGTTACGCGGCGTCTGATCTGGATTCAAGCTGTTTGTAAATGTAAACAAAATATCCTCCCTTTAACGACTCCCTCTGAACAGCGCTCTCAATACGTGTCTCCCATTGGTTGTCGTTGTAGAGAGGGAGCACTGTAGACAAAACAAAGACCCGAAATAGGCACAGGCTAAAACTTTTTAAACAGGTTGCAGCCGATAACTGGCTGAATGGAAAGTAGAAGGGCCATAAAAACTGATGCTTTTTACGTTCTTCTACTGTCTGTTGCAGTCCGGCTTAACACTTATCATGTTAAGCTCGACTTGACTTTTGCAAACAGCTTGGATCCAGATCAGGCGCTGTGTTACGCGGCGTCTGATTTTGATCCAAAATGGTTTTTTCAGATAAAAACCATTGAAACTAAGGTGGACAATTCAGTATGATAAGCAGGGCTGCCATAAGTCGACATGAAAAATCCTAAGATTTCTAAATTTGTATTTTTCAAGTGGGATTTTACGAAATGTACCTTTACCAAATAGCCTGTTTCTAGCTTTGTTGACATGTGCCAACTTAAATCCGCATTGTGTTTTTGAGAAACCTGCATAAAACGGTTGTTTGGGGTCCCATTTGAACTACGTGGGACGTGATTCTTTCACAAAAACCGGCTTTATCTACGAAATTCGCTTTTTAATTTTTATGTATAATTTTAAAAAGCCTCCCTTGCGAATGGAAAGAAGGACAACTCTGTAAATACAGGGCTCTAGATAACGGAAGTATTTCGAAAACTAAAATCTTTATTTATTCTTTTAAACCCAATGGTGTCATACTCATTAAAATTGTCTCGAAGAGAATGTTTAATGAGTAGTTACACCATATATAGCATTCGGTGCTGAAATGAGTGAGAAAATGTTGGATTAGTTCAGATAACTACCGCTTACATGTTTATCTGGAGCACTGAAAATGAAGCGGTTAACCCTTATTCTTCTGCACAGACGTCTGCTTTGACATTGTCGTCTGCAAAATTTGTTCAGTTTAGATTTATGCATTGTTTTAATTAAACAAACCTTAAGACGAGTGTCAAACAGTTTGGATCCAGATGCGTTACGCGGCGTCTTTCTAGATTCAAACAGTTTGTAATCTCCGTAAAGTTACGACCAGTAGGCACAGGGTTAAGCTATGAGATCCAGTCAACATGTGTAAATGTTATTCACAGGGGTGAGCGTTTAAAAAAAATACGGAGAATATTTACCTTGAGCTTGCTGAAAATGACTGTTTTAGCCTTGTCCGCTCTCTAACTCAAACACTTCTTTTTTTATCTTCACCAAACTTGCTACAAATGTTTATTAGTATAGAATCTAGGTCAGGTCCAGTAACTAGCAAAATCGCATGAGGCATGTCTGAGTTATTGCCCTTGAATAATTAAAAAATGACTGTTTCAGCATTTTCTGCTCTCTAACACAAACACTTTTTATTGGATCTTCACCAAACTTGCTGACAATGTGTATTGGTATTAAATCTAGGTCAAGAAAAAATCGAATACAGTTGAATGAAAATCCTTTAAGAGGTAAATGAGAAATGGAGTGGTCATTTATTACTTAGCTTATTACAAACACGGCTAAGATGAAGCACATGCAACCATTGAACAAATATTTGGCTAAAAGAGAATAAAAACTGGTCCTTCTTCAGAGTGGATAGGGAAAAAATAAGGATAAAATAGCAAAAAAAAAAAAAATTGAAGAACCATAACTCCAACATGCCTTAGGCGATTTGGGTATTTATAAAACTGGACCAAGATTTTATACAAATATTATTTTCAGCAAATTTGGTGAAGATCCAATTAAAACTGTTTGAGTCAGAAAGCTGACAAGCCTAAATTAGTCAATTTTAGTCATTCAAGGGCAATAACTTCAACATGCCTTGTGCGATTCTGGTAGTTAAGATGATTTACCTAGATTTTATATTAATAAACATTTTCAACAAGTTTGGTGAATATCTGATAAAAACTGTATGTGTTACAAAACAAACAATGCTGAAACATTCATTTTTAATACTTAAAGGGCAAAAGCTCAGACATGCCTTTTGCGATTTTAGTAGTATTCAAACCAAACCTTGATTTTATATAAATAAACATTTTCAGCAATTTTGGTGAAAATCAATAAAAAAAAAGTAGTTGTGTTAGAGAGCAGTAATTGGTGAAACAGTCCTTTTTAATACATAAAGGGCAATAACTAAAATAATCCGTATGGGATTTTAGTAATAATCACACTGGACCTAGATTTTATATAAATAAAGAATTTCAGCACGTTTGGTGAAGATCCGATGAAAACTCTTTGTGTTAGAGAGCAAAATATGCTGGAACAGCCATTTTTTTAATAATTAAAGGGCTATTACTCCAACATGCCTTATGCGATTTTAGTAGGATTCAAACTTAACCTTAATTTTATATTAATGAAAACTTTCAGCAAGTTTGGTGAAGATTCAAAAAAAAGTATTTGTGTAAGAGAGCAAAACTTGCTGAAAACAGTCAGTTTTAATACATAAAGTGCAAAAACTCATATATGCCACATGCGAATTTTGTAATAATCAAACTAGACCTAAATTTTATATGATTAAACATTTTCAGCAAGTTAAGTAAATATCCGATAAAAACTGTATGTGTTAGAGTGCAAACATGACTGAAACAGTCATTTTTTATTAATAAACAGGCAATAACTCAGATATGTCTTATGCGATTTTAGTAGTAATCAAACTAAACCTTGATTTTATATCAATAAACATTTTCAGCAAGTTTGGTGAAGGTCCAATAAAATGTATTTGTGTTAAAGAGCAAAACTTGCTGAAAACAGTCATTTTTAATACATAAAGGGCAAAAACTCAGATATTCCACATGCGATTTTAGTAATAATCAAACATGACCTAAATTTTATATGAATAAATATTTTCAGCATGTTTAGTGAATATCCGATAAAGCTGTTTGTTTTAGAGTGCAAAAATGACTGAAACAGTCATTTTTTATTAATTAACAGGCAATTACTAAAAAATACCTTATGCGATTTTAGTAGTAATCAAACTAAACCTTGATTTTATATCAATGAACATTTTCAGCAAGTTTGTGGAAGATCGGATAAAAAAAGTTGAGTTAGAGAGCGGACAAAAAGGTGTGATAGTCTAACTGACTGGTGGATGGACGGGCGGAGGTAGATACGGTTGCACCTTGCGAAGTTGATTTCGGCTGTATCACGTAATACTAAGCCGTGTGAAAATGTTAAAGAGTACGTCAGACGTTCTATTTTCGGTTTGTTATGATTTTAAATGACCCTTTTTGGTGATTTAGGTCCGTCTTCATCATTTCATAGATCAGTTTGGCCCATAAGAATGTTCAAACATTATTATTAACTGTTATTGTATTTCAGGTATTAAGAAAAGGTCTGAAAACACAATGGGACTTTAAAGCAGGCTGGAAGTAAAGCAGAATGCGCCTTAAAGGCGCATTCTGCTTTACTTTCATCCTGCTTTAAGCTACTATGCACCAGAAAAAAAATCCGGAGATTTAGGAAAAATCCGGAGAAATGGCAGCCCTGGATAAGGGTTGTACATAATCAGGTTTTACAGGACATTTCAGGCGCCGATGAGCAGAACAAGAAGCGTCTACAGTGAAATCCCTCTAAACCGGAACCTCTAAATACCGGAATTCTCTCTAAACCGGACAAAAACTTTGGTCCCGTTTCCAACATTTCTTTAATCTAACCCATTACACCATAAATATGCATTTTACACATTTGATTTATTCCTACACTGAAGAAAATACATTCATGAATATGTATCATCAGAAACATTTTCTATACTCTAGCAGATTATAGCTTAAAGCAAGTTGAAAGTAAAGCAGAATGCTTTAAGTGAACAGCTATCTTTCATACTAGAAACAAGCTATGGGCTAAAACCCCTCTAAACCGGAAACTCCTATAAACCAGACGTTTATGTTGTCCCCAAACGTGTCCGGTTTAGAGGGGTTTCACTGTACTTTAGATCGAAACATTTTGAAATTGCAGATAAAGTAAAACCTCTCTATAACGACCCTAGCCGCAGTACTGTATCTCTAGACCACGGTCTGAGCTACAGTTTGCTAGCATCTCTACAGTGGCGCAAATTATATGTAGCAGTTGTTTATCGATTGTATATGTTCAAACAGTTGAGAATTTATCTTTAAATTAATATTTAACAATAATTTCAAGGTATAAAATTCTTGAGTAAAGAAAAAGCCCACCCGAAGACCATTAGAAAACTTTTCGGTGTTGATCCACTTTCTGTTTTGATTTTGGAAGCCGAGATAGAACTCGTGCAAGTTCGATACGACTTCCGGTTAACATATAAGGCTTTCATTCACCATTGGAAAACTTACTGAGATGTGGTACTAATGTTGAATTCGATGATTATTTTTGCTCAGGTAAACTAAAACATTGATTTTATTGCTAATATGGGTAGATCTAACGGTGGCAGCTTAAAACCAAGTTTAATGCTTAAATTTGTGTATTAGATATTATCCCGCCATTTTGAAAAAATACGACACATAACCCCTTACTACATATTCCATATATCGAGTGTGTAGTAAAACCGCCGCTCGTGTCAAAAATGACGGGAGCCCCGCAGTGATTCACCGGCACTTGAACAACATTTCAACTTAGTGGTTGAAATTATTTTTTGACCAATGAGAGTTGAGTATTTTTGAAAAATTTTCGAGGATTAATTTTTGTAAGTCAGTACTATCAAACACTTCAGCAACGACTAAAAATTTAATCCTGCGCATGCGTATTTGGGTTGATTCCAGGTGTTTCTTTGGGTGCGGTAAACCTCAAAGAACCTCAAAGAGCCTTTGATTAGATGACTGAAAAACAGATTGCAAGTGCAATGTCGGGTTTGGGGAATCTACAATAAACAGAAGAAAGAAACCCAGAAAAAAACAACCAAAAAACCCCAACATTTTCACTGATGGTGAATGTAGATATTTAATTATACAAAACTAGAAAAGGATTGTCTTAACAGTAAACTAGCACAGTGCTACTTCTTTTAACCCCTTACTCCATAGATACACAATGTCATTTTAACGTATTTGATTTGATCCTCCTCCATTTTATACAGTCAAGTATATGCACCATGAGAAATATTACCTATATCCTAGCAGATAGTATCTTAAGCAGGCTGAAAATAATGCAGACTATTCCTAAAGGAGCATTCTGCTTTATGTTCAGCCTAATTTAAGCAACCATCTATCTTCGATACTGAAAACAGGGTATGGAGTAAAGGGTTAAGCAATAATCAATGGTGATTTGCCGTTTTAACTAATACAAATGCAAGAACTATGCAATTAAAATTAGAAAAGTATATACAGCAAAACCTTTCTATTACGACCACTAACAGGTAGGTTAATTGATTGTATGAAAGACTGATGGCAGCCTAAAGCAAGGTGAAAGTAAAACAGAAAGCCCCTAATAATTTTTGTTTGACTTTCACTTTGCTTTAGCCACCTTTTCTCACACATTATGCTTGCATCTGGAGCCTATCCGTCCAGCTGAGAAATGAAACGCAGATTGTCATTTCGGCGCAAACCATTCTAATTTGGAAAGGATATAAATGAACTGATTTTTGTTTCTATTTAAACTTTTAAAGGTATGTCCATTTCCTTTGACATCTCTTTGTCGGTACTATTTAAAAAGGGTGTTTCGGGAAGAACAAACGTTTTGTTACTTCAAATTGACGGTATAGCTCTTTGTCGGTACCAAACAATAATTTCAACCACTAAATTGGTTAGTGTCTATTAGTCTATTTTAACAAAAGATTAAAAGTCGCTCGTGTGCCCCTCGTTTTGTTAAAATCGACTAATAGACACTAACCTATACAAAGAGGCAAATCAACCAAGGACAACAGTACTTGGGTACTCCGAAAAATCAGCGGAGGAATCGTACAACACAACAAAATCAACCATGGCCGAACATCCCTCGAAGACCGATGCCGGTTGGCTGTAGTAAAATTTAAATCGGGACAAACTCAATTAAAGATGCAGGTAACCTGACTTTATACATCAATAGTGTCAAAAAATGTATTCCAAACCGATACCTACATTTTATTTTTCAAATACGGTAAAAATTAAAGTGTTATACAAGCGACAGTGAATCACTGCGGGGCTGCGCCATTGTAGAGATCCTAGCGTGTCGTAACTGTATCCGCAATACAGGTACGATATCGCAACTATAACGACCCCTTAACCCTTTGCCTTATAGAAGCGACTTTTAGCACATGCATTTTATTCATCCGCTGAAGAAAATAGTTCCAATATAAACCGTACTGAATATGTGTCATATTTAATAGTTGACTTATTCTAGCTGGTAATAGCTTAAAGCAGGCTGAAAGTAAAGCAAAATGCGCCATATGGCGCATTCTGTTTTACGTTCAACCTGCTTTAAGTAGTCACCTATTTAGAAACAGGCTATGGGGTAATGGGTTAATTGCGTGAATTATTAAGTAGTTAAGACAGGTGACTGATTAAATTGACTGGCAACAAGATTTAACATAAAAAATAGTAATTTGTAAATGTATATCAAACGCTTATATAAACAGGTAAATATTAGTTTAGGATAAAAAGTTCTTTTTTAAAAATGCATTTAATAGAAAAAATATTTAGGTCTGGTCGGCTTGGAACCTGCAACGCGACATGCTGAGATAAAAATAAAACATTGAGTCTCACCGGTTACCGACTGAACTACGATTCACTACGATTGATTTAACCTAGCTGTCACGTGTCTTTTATACAATCAATTAGCCGTCTTTTAAGTGGTTATAATAGAGAAGTTTTACTGTATAGTACGAAATCGCAGTGAATATTCGAAAGCCCACTCATGGGTTCAGGCAATAAATCGGAGCCCATCGTAGACCAACGTCCGTGACAATTTACACAAAAACGATCTGTTTGCACAATATCGTTTGGTAGCTACGCGAACAAGTCTGGAACATAAGTATACCGGAACGAACAACAAATCCGAAATGCCGACCAAGTGAGTATACAATACACCGTTTAACAGTACTGAGTTAATTTGTATTCAATCGACCAAACTTTTTCGTTATTTAAATAAAACAGCATATAATATTATATTTAAATCTTTTTTTATACGTGGTAAAATTGGTGCATTGATTAATGCACTTTTGCGTGTGTGATTCGATTCTTAAATAATTATTTCGTACACATTGAAAGTACACAGACATGAGGCACAATGAATCATTATTGGAGAGTTTTCAAGAATGTTAGAGGATGACACTTCCAGCAACGACTCCCGTCTTACAACGACCCTTGCCGATGTTCCCATGCTTTAACTGCTCAATATCGTCTGCTTAAGATTGTCGTCTGCTGTTTTTCCTCAAAGTTACATAATATAATAAGTGGACATTTTGATAGAACTGAATAGAATAGATACATGTATAATGACGACAGACAAACAGCTTGAATCCAGATCAGACGCCGCGTAACGCGGCGTCTGATCTGGATTCAAGCTGTTTGCAAATGTAAGCCAAGTCTTAATATTCCCTCCCTATAACGACTCCCTCCGAACAACACCCACTATCTGTGTCTCCCATTGGATGTCGTTGAAGAGAGGGAGCACTGTATTAGTAGTTGTTTGCATTCTTAACGGACGTAGGCCTGTATGTTGTTTATATGTTGATACAGGAAACATGTTACCGGTGTTTCACATCTATTACTTAAACCTTTCATGATAAAATTATTGTGAGGGTTTTAGCCCTTCACCGCCATATTGTCGTCTGCTTTAATATGGTTGTCTGCAATATCGTTTCAAAGGAACATTTAAGGCAGTATAACTGACGTGATTTGAACACAACTGGCAAACAGTTTTGATTCTGATTAGACGCCGCGTAACGCGGCGTCTGATCAGGATCAAAACTGTTTGCAAATGTGCTTTATGACGTCATTGAGAGTGTAAGGGTGAAGCATATATTGAAAACATACTAATTTTTCAGCCTCTTTACTGTCAAAGACCGACTGGACTTGTATTTGAAAACAGTGTAGAGTACCATAGTTTGTGCTCAGGACCCGTCAAAACCGTCTACACACTCACTGCTGAAACTTTTCCTTTGCTTTTATTTTAAAACAGCGTCTGATCTAGATCTAGAATGTTTGACATTCATATTCATATTCATATTTACTCTCTTTTAAAACGAGTATTAACTGATGGTCTTCCAAATTTTCTGCATCACCTCATCTGGAGTATTTTCGCAGACTTCTTCTTCCAATATTCTGTAACATGTCTCAGCAACATTAAATAAAAATACAGTCGAACTTCGATATCTCGAACTCGGTTTAATCGAACATACCCGTATTTCAAAGTTAAAACGTGGCTTAGCCACGTTTTAACTTTAAAATATGGGTATGTTCGACCTAACCGAGCATGAAACAATGCAGTTCATGTGTTGAACTATCGGATAGTTCCAGTTAAGCGCGTTCGAGATATCGAAGTTCGACTGTATTTGAAAAGACACTATCATGTACGGCCAAGTATGGCTAAATTTCTAGAACTGTTCCAAACAGATGATAGATATATATGCAAAATACTTGAAGTTTGCAGTTTACAGCAGATTTCTATTTCTTACTATGTTTAAATCCTCCTCTTAAAATAGCATAATCGTGTTTCCAAAGGATCATATCATTGCGTATGAGTGACTTTGACTGATATTAATTAAAGCTGATAAAACAGTGGAGAATCTGTTATTCTTTCCCGTTTAAACGCAAACGCAAAGCACTAAAACGTGGAAAAGAACAACTTTTGGACAATTCTGATAATTCTTGTTTATCTTGGTGGCAAACAGTTTGGAGCCTGATCAGACGCCGGGTTACCCGGCGTCTGATCTGGCTCCAAACTGTTTGCACTGCAAACCCTAGTTTTAGGGTAAACGCGTTTATTGGGAAAGAATAACAGATTCTCCACTGTATCACCACATCAGTAATTACTTTAAGTTAACTGATTATTTTATATTATGTGGTATATTTACATTATATTATAAGATGATGTTCTTGTGTACAAGTCTGAAGAAAACATCTTCTGTTCTGTTCTGTTCATTACTATGGATGTACACGCAGTAGATTGCGAATATAAGACAATGTTTGAACCACTTGGGCCATTTCCGTTAAGATGTATATCCCGCACAGCCGAAGGGTTCCGATGCATAACAATAGTACACACTACACAAGAAGCGGAAACTCATTTCCCCCAAGGTTGATAGTGACATCCTTGAGCAGCTTAGGTGCACCATGTACATGATTGTTAACTAAACGGACCCTAATTTCGACTGCATTTAGACGGAAAAGTAGAATGGGACGAACCTTTGAAGACCCGGTGAGTTAATCTACCCGTGTTTATATAAAAACTCAAATATTCTTTATTTCAAATTCAATTATTCTTTATTTCCTCAGTTTGCTTTAATTTACAAAAATATGAGAAACTTCCCTCAGGCACATTCAACATTTAGATTTTCTACAATTAGAATACAGCGTTCCCTCTCTACAACGACATCCAATGGGAGACAAAAAATGTGTGCATTGTTCGGAGGGAGTCGTTATAGAGAGGGAAGTTGTCTTACATTTGCAAACAGCTTGAATCCAGATCAGACGCCGCGTAACGCGGCGTCTGATCTGGATTCAAGCTGTTTGTCACTCGTCACTACGGTTTGTTATGTCAAAATGCCCAATATGTAATTTTGAGAAAAAAAGCAGACGACAACTTTAGCAGAAGATATTGCAGACGTAAAAAGGTTGGACATCATTTCTTGTTTCGGGATCAGCGGCAAGCGTCGTTGTGAGGAGGGAATCGTTGTTGGGAGGGCCGTTGTAGAGAGGGAGCACTGTACTACAATGTTTCATTATTAGATTAATAACATTCTCTCTTTTATACGCCTAGGGCTAATTTATTGTTACTATGTCCAATAGTTTGGATCCGGATGAGCGTCACGCGGCGTCTCATCTGGATCCAAACTGTTTGTCACTCTGATATTTTTTAGGAAAACTAGATCTATATAGAACACGTGTTTCTATGAGAAATTCAGTTAAATGCGTGAAACGGTTAAATGCGTGATACGGGTTTTCTTTGAGGAATACGGATAAAGTATTGACATATTTCTATGGGGAATACAGTGCTACAGTGGAGAAAACGTTATTCTTTCCCGTTTAAACGCAAACGTACGCAAACGTACGCAAACGCAGAGCACTAAAACGTAAAAAATGCAACTTTTGGACAATTCTGATAGTTCATGTTTATCTTGGTGGCAAACAGTTTGAAGCCTGATCGGACGCCGGGTTACCCGGCGTCTGATCTGGCTCCAAACTGTTTACATTGCAAATAATAGTTTGAGCGTAAACGCGTTTATTGGGAAAGAATAACAGATTCTCCACTGTACCTCTCTACAGCTACGCCCAATGGGAGACAGATATTGTGTGTGTTGTTCTGAAGAAATCGTTTTAGGGAGGGAAATTGTCTTGCATTTGCAAACAACTTGAATCCAAATCAGATGCCGCGTTAAGCGGCGTCTGGTTTGGATTCAAGCTGTTTGTTACTTACTCGTCATTATGTTTATTTTCTGACAAAATGTCCAATATGTAATTTTGACGGAAATCAGACGATATTGCAGCAGTAAAAGCGTTAGACATAATTGTCCTGTTTGTGGTACTGCGGCTATGGTCTTTGTTAGGAGGGAGTCGTTGTTGAGAAGGCCGTTGTAGGGAGGGAACACTGTATATAAGAGCACTTACAGATCAAATAAAGTTTATAAAGACAGGAAAGTCGTTTGTAAAACTGAAAGATTACGGTGTAAATGCTTAACCTATTCCCCTATAGCCTGTTTCTAATTTTGGAAACAGGTTACCACTTAAAGCAGGTTGAATAGCATTCTGCTTTACTATCAGTCTGCTTTAATCTACCACCCATTAGAATAAAGAACGTATCTGATAATACATATTCATGACTATATAAAATGGAACTATTTTCTTCAGTGGAGGAATAAATTAAAAGTGTAATAAGGCGTATTTGTGAAGTAATTGATTCAAGGTTTTAATTGTTTCTCTCTGTCCTTCAGGAGACACCTTTTGTGTGTTTTATGGACACAGAATGGATACAGAAGATTTCCATTAAAGGGTCAGCCCCACCAGGCGCCTCCAGGTACATACATGTTCATTGCTTTTCTGTTGAAACTTATGTATATATTTACTTAACTCTTAGCACACCCGGGGTGAAACCATGATAATATTTGCTAACAGTTCGAATCCTGATGACATGCTGCTTAACTCGTTCACCCCTGAAACTTTAAATTGACAATATTCCAATTTACAATTAAATCTAGTCTATTTTTTAATAATAAGGGTGAATTTTAACTATATTTTACAAAATAAAAAATAGTGTATACCCTGATCAGAGGACTCCTTAAGGAGCCCTCTGATCAGGGTCTACACTGTTTGCATATGACAAGTGTACTCTTGACAGGTATATGCTGTGCGAATGACGAGTATACTCGTCGCTAGGGCGGAATGTGTTAATACGTTATCTCATTACATGTCCACGAACGCAGGACATATAGTTGACTAGCTTGATAAACAGTGTATATCAAGATCACACAGCTAGCGACTGACTTGTCATTTGATCTGAGTTTAGGCTGTGTACAAGAGGAAACCACTCAGAAAAAGAATAACAATACAACAATTTTAAGAGACATTTTGACGACCCTTATAGAATGAAGTCAGCATTTCCAGGAAATACATACCCGATTTTCATGCACCTTTCATGATCTTTTCTTCGGCTAGAAATGACTTTTAATATCATTAAAATTGGATGATTATGTCTCTGGACGGATGTTGATGACTTTTTATGACAATTTCGTCTACAACTAGTTATTTGTGGTTTCAAATCTTTGATTTGAATTCGTCTATAGTCAACGTCCAGTTTTGAAACTTTGACTCAATACTCATACGCTCAAGAAAACAACACTCAATATTGTTCAATACTATCTGTTCCACAAAACATAAACAACTATTAATTTTGTAAATAGTAGTTGTTGAGACAGTGAAACTATTTAAGAAAATAAATTCCGGTGAATAAACAAACATTTCGAAGTAAAAATGATGACAATAAAATCAGAAGAATCTTCTTTCATTTTGTTTTGTGTACCATTAATTTTGGGACCGGGAAAGTGGTGCTGCTTTGAAATGCGTCGGCACCGAAGTTTGTCGATTCCTCGGTTGTTGAAAAAGTGTCCTGGAGATTGTTTCATGAAATTTAAAGGCCATATGTAGAGATGATTTCCAAATATGCCTGAAATATTCAGGCGTTTCATTATAATGGGGTTTAAGTCAAATCCGTTTTCATGCTTTTTACAGTATATTTCTATGATACGAGTTCTGTTATATGAACAGTTTCAACTCCTGTAATCAAACACATTTAAATAGAAATACTTTTTCAGAATTTTCATCACTAATTTTGGGTTTCTTTTCATTCCATACAATCGTATATCAGTTTCTTGTTCTAAAGGTCGTAAATGACGTAATATTTATCTAAAATCTACATTTTCGCGCCATTGTGTATTTTTTGTGGACATTTAATCATTGAACAGAACTTATCTTGGGGCGTGTAAACAGCTTCAGTTATTAATATACGTCTATGACTTATACTGAATGGTTTTACAAAAATGCTTATCGATCGATTAGCGATATGTAGTAAAGATTTGTAATTTATAAGAAACTGCACATATTGATATTTTATGCATTACATTGTGTCTATTCAAAATAAAGTCACTCTGAATAACCCGAGTATGATTCAATACAACTATAAAATATATAAAAAAAAAATGTGCAGTTAAATGCTTCATTCAATTAAACACAAACATAATGCAAGAATTCATTTTATGAAAACGACACATTTTACGAGTATTGAAAATGATAACGATTTAGCCCTTTCCCTTTCATAATCAGTTTTCTGTCTTTTAAAACAATTTTGTAGTATATCTCGCGGCAAACGTAAACTGTAACTGAACACACTGTTGATTCTTATATTGTAAATAAAACTACAGTCGAATTTCGATATCTCGAACTCGGTAAAATCGAACATACCTGTATTTCAAAGTTAAAACGTGGCTTAGCCACGTTTTAACTTTGAAATATGGGTATGTTCGACCTAACCGAGCATGAATGATGCAGTTTATGTGTCGAACTATCGGATATTTCGAGTTAAGCGAGTTCGAGATATCGAAGTTCGACTGTATATTCAACAGATTTACCATTTATCTTCAAAACGGGGACGAGTCAGAACCAGACGAAATTGCCTTCGTCGTTGACTTTAGGTTCCATTATAACCAAGACGACCGAGTTATTGTGGCCAATTTCAAGAAAGATGGGGCGTGGCAGACTGAGGAAATGCCCGGATGTGCATTTCCTTTGAATGAGGGGGAACCCTTCAAGATCAAAATAGTGGTTGACGATGACACGTTTAAGGTAATTTTATAAACAATAGTCTACAGTTAAATTTTAGTATCTCGAACTAGCTTAAGTTTATCAATTCGATATTTCTTTATTTAATTTTAATATTTTAAACTCGCCTAAGTCGAGCATATCCGTATTTCAAAGTCAAAACGTGGCTTTATCACGTTTTAGCTTTGAAATATGGATATGTTCGATTTAAAAACATATGTTCGAATTTGAAATATCGAAGTTTTACTCTATTGTGGACCCCATGACACTTCAAACGAGCAACTCTAGTTTGGAAATGAGTCTCGTCCGCAGGATTGCCATAAGTTGACATAAAAAATCCTAAGATTTCCAAATTTGCATTTTTCAAGTGCGATTTTACGAATCGTACCTTTACCCCATAGCCTTTTTCTTGTTTGTTGACATGCGACTACATAAAGCAGGCTGTAAGAAAAGCAGAATGCGCCTTAGGGCACATTCTGCTTTACTTTCAGCCTGCTTTAAGCTACCATGAACTGGGAAAAAATCCGGAGATTTAGAAAAAATCCGGAGAAATGGCAGCCCTGAGTCCGTTCTTGAATAATCTAGGCTGAACTCTTGCAAAATAAAAATAGTGAGGAATTAAATCATATAATCACTCTAGACATGGAATTATATAAATGTACCTACAAAGCGAGAAAATACAAATAACTACATTCACGATAAACACGATACATAATGGAGTTGCATGGAAACATGGAAATTCTTTCAATACTTATACCAATATTATAAAAATTGTTATAATTAGTTTTTTAAAAAATAGTTAATTTTGTTTCAGGTTAAAGCCAACGGTAACGACTTAATGGAGTACGAACAAAGGCTCTCGTGCAAGACCATTAACTGTCTCAGAATAGACAATGATATTAACCTTTCAAAGGTTAAGATGGAATAGACGATATTAAAGTCTTCACTACCATTGTGTCAACCTAGCTGCCATGACGTCATCAATTTTTTACCAAGGTCGCCTGCTGCTATTTCCCAAAATAAAGTGTTATGTAAATTTGATTAACGTCATATCGTTAAAGATGTCAACCTGCTTGGATTATGATAAGACGCCGAGTAAAGCGGCGTCTGATCTTGATCCAAACTGTTTGCTAATAACCACTGAACCCGGAACATGATAGTGAGGTGGTTTAAGGTAACACTTTAGATTTGCAATAACAATTCTTTAGTACAGTGAAACCCCTCTACACCGGACATGTTTGGGGACAACATAAACGTCCGGTTTATAAGGGTTTCCGGTTTAGAGGGGTTTTAACCCATAGCTTGTTTCTAGTATGGAATATAGCTGTTCACTTAAAGCAGGTTGAAAGTAAAGCAGAATGCGCCTTAAGGCGCATTCTGCTTTACTTTCAACTTGCTTTAAGCTATCATCTGCTAGAGTATAGAAAATGTTCTGATGATACATATTCATGAATGTATTTTCTTCAGTGTAGGAATAAATTAAAGATGTAAAATGCATATTTATGGTGTAATGGGTTAGAATAAAGAAGTGTTGGAAATGGGACCAAAGTTTTGTCCGGTTTAGAGAGAATTCCGGTATTTAGAGGGGTTTCATTGTATTCCTTTAGATTTATAGGAAACGCTTTTGACCACATCCGAGGCTTTACTGAAAGCAAAGTGGCATGAAGCTTACTCAAAGTGTTCACCTTGACAATCACCAAGGTCATGTGACCACCTGTAAACATGGCATTCAGCCACAATTTAACCCATTACACCATAAATACGTCCTTTTACGCCTTTGATTTATTCTTACACTGAAGAATATAGTTCCATTTTATACATTCATGAATATGTGTCATCAGAGATATTTTCTTTATTCTAGTAGAGCAAATTGAAAGTAAAGCAAAATGCTCCTTAAGGTGCATTCTGTTTTACTTTCAACCTGCTTTAAGTGGTCAGCTATCTTTTATTCTAGAAACAAGCTAATGGGTGAAGGGTTAAGCTTTTTAACAGCTATATCAAAAAAAAAATCTTGTCCAGTCAGCTTAGGTACAGGCGAGCGAAATGAGGGTCATGTGCCTCTTGTTTAACATAGAGACATGGTTGAGAGCGTCACACAGTGTTGGATTCTGATCTGATAACGCGTGACGATGCGGCATTTTGTGACTGAAATCAAATATTATTGGCTATTCAAAATTTATTTAACTCGGAAAGTATACAAATACGAGCGCACCTTTTAAAACGCTGTACTTTATTACCGGCCATAGTAGTCGTCTGCTTAGAGGGCCGTCTCGAAATTGTAATCTTCAAAATGAATTAGTTGTTAAACACTTTCACTTAAATAACGATTGAAAGCGCGCTTGCAAACAGTTTGGATCCTGATCTGACACCGCTTGACGCGGCGTCTGACCATAATCAAAACTGTTTGACACTCGTATCGATATTTTTTAAGTCATAATACGTTGAATCTTACTTTGAAACGATCTTGCAAACAACAAAATCGAAGCAGACGACAATGAAACGGTGAAGGGGTAAAAAACTCACGGAAACTTTGGTAGTGAAGGGGTAAATAAATAGCGAGAGCACTACTGAAGGTCATTAAGGAGTCATCTACATTCTTTTTTTTTACTTTATTAACTCTTTCACTGCAATCAGCACCAACAGGCAAATTTGCAAACAGTGTAACACGGCATCTGATCATGATCCAAGCTGTTTAACACACGTTAATACAGTGGAGAACACGTTATTCTTTCCCAATAAACGCGTTTACGCTAAAACTATTATTTGCAACTGCAAACAGTTTGGAGCAAGATCAGACGCCGGGCAACCCGGCGTCTGATCAGGCTCCAAACTGTTTGCCACCAAGATAAAGATGATTTATCAGAATTGTCAAAAAGTTGTTCTTTTCTACGTTTTAGTGTTTAGCGTTTGCGTACGTTTGCGTTTAAACGGGAAAGAATAACAGATTCTCCACTGTACGTTTCTTTAGTCAAAACAAGCCTAATGCTGATATTAAAAATATTGCAGACGACAGTTTACCAATGCAGACGATATTTTGGCGGTAAGGGTATAATGCTCAGGTGAATGTTTAAAGCAAGGTGACAGTAAATCTAGAAGCTTCTCAAGGACCTTTCTGTTTTACTATTATCTTGCTTTAAGCAGCAATTTATCTTAACCAACCAATGCTTAACACAACTAAGCGGTCATAATAGAGAGGTTTTACTGAACTAGATTGGGCATTCACAGTACAGAATACTTTATTATTTCAAAATAATTTAATATTGTTTGTTTTTATTACATTTGGTTAGCTGTGATTGGCTGTAATTTTTGTTTCATAACTCCATGAAAAAAATAAAATTCAGGCCACGCCTTGTCAGGACTACTTTCCCTTAGTCCAACTGCTCTCCACAAGCGCTGCATGAAGCAGGATGCCAAATGACGTCATTGACGTCGGCGTTACTACATAACAACGTCGCGTTTTGGCGGAAAATATATATGGCGGAGGGACTACAACTTACGTTTTAAAAGCGTTAAAAATGAACATTCGCGTCAGATTCTCTATTTAACTTCTTTCTTAATTTCATTAGTGATAATATAACTATAGGTAAAACCTATATACGGCCGAAACCTGATTCTACAAAGTATTAAAAAAAATAAGATATGGAACAGCAACTTAATTATTCGAGGGTACGAACTGACCAAAAGAATAGGGTGCGAAAAGGCGAGGGTACGAAATGGCCCGTTGCCGTGAGAACAACAATGGCGGCCATTTTGGAATCGCGCGCAGGTCCACTCGATTCACTAATCTGCTGCCAGCTTTTTGTTTCGGTCGTACAAAGAATAAGTGTGTTTTGACGTGATTTTCTTTGGAAAAGGTCTATAGAAGTCGAAATATTAGAAAAGAGCAGTTTATATTACTAACAAAGTTTGAGAGTTACAGCGCCGGTTTTCCGGCCGCGTTTTATACCGAATCTTGAGCGCATAGGAGTTACCCCCCGTGCTAGAAAGCTCTTCTTTTTAAGACTCCTTTGGTATCCGGAAGTAGTTTATCATGTTCAGTAACAATGGCGGCGCCCGTTGTGCGATAATTTTTTAGCAGTATTAGATAATGAGAATTGTTTCTTTCTTCCTTGTTTTATTCACGCAACGCATACACATTATCTAAAGGCGACCTCCGCAAAAAGCTGGCCTGTGGCCAGCTTTTTGTTTCGGCCGTATTAAATTATAAGGAATAATTCGGAATATTTATTGTATTCATGGAGGTATGAATAAAAAACCTGGTCACACTTTTGTATGAAAAGGTTTTTTTCATACCTCCATGAATACAATAAATATTCCGAATTATTCCTTAAATAAATACGTTAATGCTAAAACATAAAAAACCTCTGCAAACAGTTCGGCGCCAGATCAAAATCAGGTTATCCCGGTATCTGATCAGGCTTTAAACTGTTTGCCACTCAAATTAAAATAAATCGTTCGAAATACTTAAAAAGATAATAATATTATGTTATTTTATTGCATTGCGTTTGCGTTTTAAAGAAAATAATATTTTTTAAGTATTTTTTCTTTTAGCTTGGACTATAATCAGGCACCTGATCGTTTTCTCAACTGACACCCAGTCTTTTGTCAAAATGATTAACATATCCTTTGAAAATAAAAACGTACGGAATTTAAAACGAGACGAGAAAACCTGTTGTGAAAGAATGAACTAATATTGTTCCGTTCCTTTGTTGGTATTAACCCCCTCACTCCCTTACCCCGAATACACTATTGTAATTTTCAAAATGGCTTGGATCCTGATCAGACACCGCGTAACGCGGCGTCTAATCAGGATACAAACTGTTTTACACTCATTTCAATATTTCATAAGTCGAAATAACTAAATATTTAATTTTAGAAATAAAAGCAGACGACAATTGTTTAAAATTGATGAGCAATGAAATGTTATATATATTAAAATTCAGACATAAACTGATGTGTATGTATCTCATTTTTTTTAGAAATGGTACTTTTTAAGAAGTTATTACGTCAAAAAGAATGTCTGAAAAGTGTCCTGCAGTAAGGATCATTTGGTTCATATTGTGACTTATCGAGTTATGTCATCGTATCGTGCATTATACCATCGTGTAGGAAAATAACTGCTCTTAAAAATGATGTATAACACATGTATTTTGCACTTATTATACATGTATTGAAGTTATTGATCAAGTGTCATTATTGTTTGAACAGCCCTCGTATTTCGAAAACTTGAAAACCTCTTTTGTTAACACCTTCACTGCCTTACCCCGAGTACGATGGTTATTTGCAAACAGTTGAGATCCTGATCGTTTACGCGGCGTCTGATCTCGATTCAATCTGATTGCAAATGTAGCCATTTTCCCTCTCTATAACGACTCCCTCCGAACAACGCACACAATTGTTTTCTCCCACTGGGTTTCGTTGTAGAGAGGGAGCGCTGTACGTTTGTTTGTATTGTAGTAAATATTTTAAAACAAAATATTTAAGGATACATCCATTTTAGACGGTAGTATGTAAGCAGTAAGCATATTTCATTTAAAGGAGATTTAATTAAACAATTAATCGTTCAATGCCTTGCCCCATGTAAAACGGTTTTTTGCAAACATTTCGGATCCTGATCAGATACCACGTAACGCGGCGTCTGTCCATAATCTTACTGTTTGACATTCTTTTTATTTTTCTAGAATTACCGGTAAAATGTCTAAAATAACTTCAAATTTGAACAATAAAAGCAGATGGCAATTGTTTAAAATTGTAGCCTCCACGGAAGTGAAGTGGTTAAACACGCAACAATATGTGTAGACTGATACTATTCTGTGACGAGTTCAGTAAATAAATCGATGCCCGTCAATGGCAATCGCTTGCGAGTTGGCTACCGGTCTGAAATACAGTGGAGAAAACGTAATTTTTTCGTTCAAACGCCAACACATTGCAATGAAATATAGAAAATGACTACCTTATTTTACCCGGCGTCTGATCTGGCTCCAAACTGTTTGCAATGAAAATTAAAGGTTTAAGCGTAACCGGGGCTATTTGAAAAGAAAACGTTTCTCTACTGTATTCTGCACGCTGCGCAAGGGGCACAAACTGCGAACCTAAACAACAAACAGTGGTAATTGAACGCGCAACTGTACTTGATCTGACACATTTAGCAATTATTAACCCCTCCCTTCACTGCCGTGACGTCATCAATTTTAAAACATTTATCGTCTGCTTTAATTTCTCAAATTCAAAATTTTAGTTTTTTGACTTAAAAATATTGAAATGAGTGTCAAACAGTTTTGATCCTGATCAGACGCCGCGTCACGCGGCGTCTGATCAGGATCGAAACTGCTTGCAAATAACTAGAGCGTGTGTGATAAGGTAGAGAAGGGGTTAACCTGTTTGTTTGATGGTTGGCCTTACATACATGGGACCTATAATTATGTATTTGTTGTTGTAAATACCGCCATTAAACACTGAAAAAATGTTGAACTATCGAATCAACTCCTTTATGTTTGAGGTATTTTTGCAGTGTTGAAATTGTTCCTTAACGGGCAATATTGGATATCATTTAATACGGTAGTCAACCCTTTGTACAGCAATTCTTTTGTTCTTACACAATCAACTCGTATATCGAGTATAGAAATGTTTACAAACAGTGTACAAAAAAAAGAGAATATTTTCTAATGGAAACATATGAGTTTCTTATTTATACATATATTTTTTATTCCTTTCAAAATCAGACAAGGACGTTTTGGACATAGTTCGACTTCAACTTGAGCAATACACTGCTCAATGATACAGGCAATTAACAAATATAGTTAAGATCAACTTCAAAAGAAGTTACTGTGTTTCAAAACTATGGAAAACTTTCGAAAAAGCTGTGTTGTGTCGAAAATGTTTACATTGTTTCTGTTTGGCTTCATAGTAATTGGAGAGGTTGCCTACGTTACAAATGTGGGTATTGCTCACGATTACAATACAGGGAATGTTGGTTTCCAAGATGATTCACGTGTCTGCGAACAGAGTTATTATAACTCCAGGAACTGCTCCTGCAATAACCATATCATAACATGTGTCGCAAACATACCAAGGGTTGTGCCGAGGAACGTTACAACAGTCATTGTCGTAAATTACAATGGACAAACTGATATAAGTGGAAATCTATTCTCGGATAAAAGCTGGAAAAGAGTTTTAGTCTTCAATTTGAATTCTTTTGAAATGATAAAACTTCATGATTTTGAAGGATTAGACAATTTAGAGGACTTAACCATTGATACATCAGATTGGATTTATCTATATAACACATCGCTTTCTAGTCTCGCAAAATTAAGGAAACTAACAATAACTGGAATAAGTAGGATCTATTCATTTTCGCACGTGTTTACCAGTTATATGAGCATTCCTCACCTTGAAGAAATAACAATTAACCCAGGCTTACAACTACAAAAACCAACGATAAGACTTTCTCGGGACACTTGGACCTCAGTCCTTAAATTACCTTTGAAGATAGTAAATTTGAGCAACGTTAATTTGGTTACTGTCGTAGACAATATTTTAATACTTGGTCTGTCTTATAGATTAGACATATTCAATATATCAGGTAGTACTGTAACGGTGTATGAGTGTCCTGTGTGTGAAGCCGTTCGGTTGTCAAACTCAATGCACGCTTGGTATAGTAGGAAACCGGAACATCCATCCCTTACCATAGATATGAGCGGTTCTGAGTTTTTTGCGGCTTCAGAGCATAATCCAAATCCCTTTCGTTTAAATGAACTGCTTTTAATTTTGAAAAATCTACAAGTCAACAATGTTTTAAGAACTGAGTCAAATTATTCTGACAATATTAACCTATCTGGCGTACCTCTTAAACTTAATACAATATCCTCAAGAAACAACAGTATAGTTAGTCTGAACTTTACATTCACACTTGACGAGAATAATCCTATTGTATCCATTGATTTATCTAATAACAAACTTCAATATATAGCTAAAACAGCAACACGATGCCTCAAAAATTTGAAAAAATTGTATCTGTCATGGAATAAGCTCTACAAAATGCAACATGATCCTGAATTCGAGCAAATATTCATGAATCTAACACATCTACGATATCTGGATCTATCGCATAATGGCATATCATATCTGCACAATAGCATATTTGAATTTAACAAAAATCTGGAAGTTCTTTTACTACACGATAATGAGCTATCTTCATTTGGTGTTGATTTAAGTGGGTTACACTCGCTACAAAGAATTGATATAAGCAATAACAAACTTAACTACCTTGGAGATTTGGAAGTACACAAATTAAGTGTTTATTTTGACTCGAGACTTTCACATAAGACCAAAAGCTTTCAATTAATTATGCATGGAAATGCATTGCAATGTGTATGTAAAGCTGAAAATTTCTTGAAAATGATTTTACATTACCCAACGTTTTTTTATAATACGGTTTCGGAGCCTCTTACATGTTCCTATCAGGGGAATAAAATTACGATAAACAAAGATGCTCTGGATAAGGCTGATTATCTGTGCAAAAGAGTCGTGATAATCGTGACTTCGACTCTCGCGACAACAGTTACTAGTGTCGTTATCGGTATCCTTGTCGTAGTATGGGGGCGTAGACGTAAACGACGACAAAAACAGGATTTGCTCGGATGGTTTGTCAGAGAATTTCTTAACGGGAATTTAAAAGAAACTCATTTAGTGTTCATAGCAATGTCTGGAAATGAAGATGACAGGGGTTTAATGCAAAAGGCTGTACGCACATTTCACACCATTGTGAAACAGTGTTTGAACACTCAAAAGAATGTGATTCTCACTGGATACGACTTCACGCCTGGGTTTCCAATTGTCAGCGAGGCTTACAGAATGATTAAAGCATCTTGCGTTGTAATAGCATTTGTGTCAAAATCTTTCTGCCAAAGCAAGTACTGTATGATGGAACTACAAGAGGCCTGTAAACAAGACAAACCATTGATACTGATATTTACGGAACACATAGATGAAGACTTGATGACGCCATACATGTTGGAAGTGTTTAAAAGATACGCAAGGGGGCGACTTGAACAAACGGAAAATGGTGACTGGGTAATGAGTCCTGATATGGAAAAGTTATGTGATGCTATGGTGAATCTTGCTGCAGAGCAATACAAAGACACTTATACTTAAATATACTTCTTGATTAGAATGAAATGAAAAGTATGCGTCAAAGGGAGAGGGGGTATGTTACCTTCCGAGGGCTCGAACCCTTGACTGACGGATATCCGCTCCGACGCTCTACTACAGATTGAACTATCTAAAACACACACAAAAAGGAATAATTGTTCTAGCAAAAACGCCTTTTTGCATCAGGCATTGTCCCGAATAAAATATCGATTCAAGTGTCAAACTTATTACATCTTGATCAGATGTCGACTTACTAAGCGACCGAACAACATTTAAACTGTTTGTCTATGCTTGTGTATCTGGCTTTTAAAAATAGGCAACATTGTTTCAGGATAAGGATTGAGTATGAACAAGGACTGTCGTGCAAGACGGTCAACTGTTTCAGAAAAGACAATGATATTAATCGTTTCATCCGTTTGCCTGCTGATCGCGACTTTACTGATTTTTTTTCAAACATCTTAGATCCTGATCATATGCCGCGTAACGCGTAACTGTTTGACACTTGTCCTTGTTTCTTAACTTAAAAATGTATAAATCTAAATTTAATATTTTTTGCAGACGACAATTTCGAAGCAGACGACATTGCAGCAGGATAAGGGTTAAGGTTCAGATGGAATTGACGAAATTTAATCCTTCATTACCATGGCATCATCCTTCGCTGCCATGGTAACAGTTGTGTTTGATAATGGTCGTCTGCTGTTGTTTCTCCAAATTAAATTTATGTATATTTGACTAAAGTCATATCATAATGAGCGGCCAACAGTTTGGATACTGATCAGAAATCACATTATGCGGCGTCTGATCAGAGTCTACACTGTTTGCCTATGTCCCTTTTATAGGACAATATGCACAAATGGGTTACGTGAACTTACCCATAATGTTTTCAGTTAATTTTTTTTAATCTCGAACTCGCTTCGATTGAACTGTTTATACTTATTTCGAAGGTAAAACGATTAACCTTTCACCGCCAGAACCGCCTAAAGACGAATTTGCAAACAGTTTTGATCCTGATCAGACGCCGCGTTACGCGGCGTCTGATCAGGATCAAAACTGTTTGACACCCGTTTCAATATTTCTTACGTCATACTCTCTTAATTCTAACTTTGAAATAATATTGCAGACAAATATATTGAAGCAGACGACACAATAACGGTGTAGGGGTAAAAACTCAAAAATAATTTGGCGGTGAAAGGGTTAAGGATAAGCTCGACTAAGACGAGTAAGGGGAATGGAGGTGATTTCGATCGTTAACTTATTCACCCTTGAAATGTTTAATGGACAATTCTAGTTTCCAATTAAGATCAGTCCAAGGAGGACTATCTAATGTTGATTTCTGTAATATATTGCAACCACAACTAGCACATACTCTGATCAGAGGGCTCCTATTAGTCCTCTGATCTTGGGTTTCATTGTTTGCATCGGACAAATGTACTCTCTACAGGTAGATGTACACTGTTTATAAATGACGAGTAAACTCGTTACTAGGATTGAATATGTTAAAAGCTTGTGTTGCTTTACTACGCCAACAGACTCTTACTGGTTTGTTGGTAAACGAGCGGGGTTACTGACCGTACCAAGGCGGGCTCCTATGTTCACTTAGCTTTATGTTTGTCTTGCGTGTTGTTTTCTATTTGGTGTGTAGATGAGGGAATGGTATTGCGTGTGTGTGTGTGTGTGGTTGTGTGTGTGTGTTTGTTATGGTATGGCTGTGTGTGTGTTCTACTTTAGAGATGGGTGTATTGTTTGTGTTGCGTTTCCTGCTTGAGTCTTCTTTCGTATTTATTTGACTGGTGCCCAGAACATTCCTGTTGGGGAACCACGGGGAAGGGTGCGATATTCGCAACCGCTGAATTGTGGACTTTAATCTTTGTACAAACTCGCTTAAATCGACTATATCTGTATTTCAAGTATAAGTTACAACGTGGCTTAACCATTATTATTATTATTATTATACCCGATTTATATAGCGCTCTTTTCACACAGGAGTGGTGCGTTCAAAAGCGCTTCACATGAAATTATATAAATGTACCTACAAAGCGAGAAAGACAAATAACTACATTCACAATAAAAATAATACAATATTGAGATGCATGGAAACATGGAAATTCTTTCAGTATTATTACCAAGATTATAAAATTGTTATAGTAAGTTTGTAGAATCATTTTTAAAATGAGTCAAATAATTAAAAGATCAATGGCATGATTAAAAGCAGAGTGGTTTTTTGTTTGTTTTAATTTTCTTAAAAAAATGATATGTTTGAACTAAGCAAGGCAGAAGTAATGAAATGCAAGTAAAGAAATACGGGAAAATTATAGTTAAGCGAGTTTGACAAATTGTAGCTCGAATGTAGTTGTTTAAGTCTCATCCGTCATTGAGTTTTACTGTTCTTAATTGATAATTTATGAGCTTGATATGTTTTTGGGAGATATATTTATCATTTAAAGAGATTAGCCCCTTAATTGTCTTTACTTTTTTTGCCAATTATGTTTAAATGTATTTATGCCATTTTAAAGAAGGTCTTACCTGTCCATAAAGTCCTCCAATGCACGCATGACGTCATCATCTGACTGAATGTGGGTACTGGAAATGACATTTTCCGGTTTTTGGAATAGGTGAAAGTGTAATGGAGTAAGATCAGGCAAGTTAGGGTGATGTTGAAACAATTAATCGCCGCAATTATAGTGACAGCCATAGCAATGACATACTTATGTGCAGGGACATTGTCCTGGTAAAACAACACACCTTTACTGAGCTTTTCACAACGCTTGCTTCTAAAATTTCTCTTTACTACCTAAGCAGTGATCCATGATATCGAATACATATACAAATTTATGGAAACTAGTATTGCTTCCATATCTGCATAAATTACGTTAGATGCCCAACATTTCTTCAGTAAATATTGAATCGTTGCTCTTTCAGCGATTTTGTCCATTTTTGCAAAGGTTATTTACTCTGTTTACTTTAGAGTGCTACCTATTCGAAACAACGGGACCAAATGACATATAACCTTACATCGTCAAACAGAAGAAGGGTGGGAAATGGACAAGCTTGCCTAATCCTTTAATCTATTACCCCATAACCTGTTTCTAGTTTTTAAAATGGGTGATCACTTAACGCAGGTTGAAAGTAAAGCAGAATGCGCCTTACTTTACTTTCAGCCTGCCTTAAGCTACCATCTTCTAGAATATTGAAAATATTTCTTATGATACATATTCATAACTGTATAAATTGGAACTAATTTCTTCCGTGTATGAATACAATAAAGGCGTAAAATTGTGTTAACTTATCAATTAGTCTTGGTACTTGGTATTTAAAGGCATTTATTTTTTACGATAATTTATTGCAAGTCGTCTAAACCTTCCCAAATAGAAGGGCATTTTCAGCACATTTTCCCTCATAGAGAATCTTTTTCATGGGTAATAGGGATTTCCCAGCATAATGACAGAGGCGTATTCTAAGCAGACTGAAAGTAAAGCAAAAGGCTCTTGAAAGAGCTTTCTGTTTAAATTAACTCGAAGCTGTCTTCAGGCGGCTTCCTCAGTGCTGTGTTTGAAAGTTACCATTTTCTTAGAAGGAACTTCTGCTTATGCTGAAACGGTGATAACAGTGGAAGCAATTTTGGGCAACTAGTCAAAAAAACATTGTCTGCGCATGTCTGAAACTAATGGATGGATGGATGGATGATTTGGGTTTTACGGCACCGCGACAGAAAATAGGTCATACAGCGCTGATGAATGATTAGGGATGATGAGATGAGATTACATGGTGATTTCAGGAAGATTATTTCGTTGCGAAGCAGCGGATTGGATCAAAACCACCAACCTGCCCTCCTTTTAAATCTTGACAGAGGGGTCAATCTCGGCCCAACAAACAGAAAACATTCCCTTTTACAATTAAGCCCCAGAACCACGACACTGTAGGAAGGTCTCTGGGGGTCTGGCACTGTGTTACACTGAGTCGAAATACTTAGAAGCAAACTAACTGTTCCAGTAAGTTATATAAATCATACCGGAACATATCACTTCGGATAGGAAAAAACAACATTTTTTCTTACTTATCACTTCACAACAGCAGATGTTAAGTGCTTATTTCGCATTCGTAAAGAGTCGCTTACAACCACTACAATAAATGTATGAAAGCCATGTGACAGCTTAAAGCTTATAGGAGTTTTCTGTTTACTTTAACCTTGCTTTAAACAGTCACATGTCTTAAAACAACAAAATTAAAACAATTTACTGGTCGCAATAGAGAAGTTTCATCGTACATAAAATGCCTTCTCAAAAACCTCAAATATACCCTTTCACCTATATTCTTCTTTCCCCAACCCACTTAAAGTTTTGTTTCCTTTCATAAAACTTCGTACGACAAATGATGTCGTAAGTCAGATTATAAAAGTCTCAATTATTAGGGGTTTACCCCCCAAAGGTTACCCCCGATTCCGCGAGAAAATAACAACAGAACAGAACAGAACACACCAAGCTAAGCAATGAAATCCCGAGTGCTGTCTCGTGTGTATCACATGACATACGGGATTAAAATTTCGGCACACTCGAATTTACTACAATCGCAGCGTTTCGGTCCATTTTTATATATTTTTTTGTTTGGAATTGTAATTTAAAAACCCATCGACGTTTATTCGTTTCCCGAAGGGAAACGAAATTGTACAGAGCTGTTTAAAAAATACTGGTTGAAAAAAACGACACCAGAAAAGAAATACAAAATTTTACGTGAAGACTCGGGAATTTCCGTAGTATTCGTCTGCAAAATCACAGCTCGATTGACACTTGAATGAGTCTTGACAGACATCTAATTAACGAAATACAGGCTACAAGACTACAAGTCATGTAAATTATGTATTGGACATCAGAAATAAGAGTGAGTACATCTTTTTGGAATTCTGTTTATTGTTCTTTGTAAGTCATGGTCGTCGCTGAAGAGGTGGTTGTTTTATAATGCAAGAACATTACATATTACCGGACAGTATCCGGGTCACGGACAACGCAGCAACAAACCATATTTTTGTCCCATGTATCATTTTGTACCCACGACATGACGCTTTCGTGCAAGTTTTTCTTAAATAAGTATGACCAGGGCTCATTTTGACACAAATCCAAGTGACCATGGTGACCTGGCTTCAAATGTAAACATTTTAGCACACCAAAATGTTCAATGTCCAGGATCTCTGTAATTTTTTCATGCCTACAATATTGAGCTCTGCTAACATATGGCGGGTAGGCATCGGTAGTATTCAGTGCTGCCATTTCTCCGGATTTTTCCTAAGTATTCGGATTTTTATCCTAACAGATCGTAGCGTTAAGGCGCATTCTGCTTTACTTTCAACCTGTTTTAAGCAGTCATGTGTCTTCAAACAAGAAACAGGCTATGCGGTAAAGGTACGATTGGTAAAACTGCGTCTGAAAAATTGAAATCTAAGGATTTTTATGATCAACTTATGGCAGCCCTGAGTATTGGCTCAGACCCCTCATGGGTACCCATTTTAACCCCTGAGTAGAGACTAGAGAGGAGCAATTAGCGGTGCATATCTTGCTCAAGAACATTCCTGTACATCATCAGGGTTCAGAAATATCCACTAGTCGGGCCGCTTGGACGGTGGGGGATAGATCTCACGACCTCTGGTACCATAGATGAGTACGTTACCACTTGACTTCTACCACCGTAAATTAAAATGTTTTAAAATTCTGCAGTAAACACTAAACAATCATAAAAGTGTTACGCGGCCACTTGAAAATGTACAAATAGCAGTGTTTGAAACATGTTATTGCTTAATACCTGTAGGACAAAAGTAAAGCAGATGGCACATACATCTTTTCATTGGAGTAGTTGATTCATTTCCACAGCAAGAAACTGTATTATAGTATGAGGTAGCTTTCAGTGGGTTTTTTTCACCACTTTTGGAATAAGTTGGTACGGTAATGGTACCCCTCCAATTGGGCGTAACGGCGTAAAATACTTAATTTTTTGGGGAAAATTGAGTCGTAAAAAGCTCATTTATTGGGAAAAAATTGTGCCGTGAAATGGGAACAGGTCCCTCAAAAAAACACTGGTTTGACAGTGTTTAAACGATGATCGATTATTTCCGATTATTGATTATTATTATTATACCAGATTTATATAGCGCTCTTTTCACACAGGGGTTGTGCGTTCAAAAGCGCTTTACATGAAATAACATAAATGTACCTTCAAATCGAGAAAAGACAAAATAACTACAATTAGATCTGAAATAAAACATGAATAAACATATAAGAGACAGTCCCTAAAACGGCGATCACATTACCCCCATCAATCAGCAATGAACCGACCGGCTAAAGATTGCCGACTGATATAAATAATGGTAGAGCGCCCCATGCAGGCTATCAACAATTGATTGAAAGTGATCATTCGATAGAGTTTAGAGAATAGATAATAAAATCAAATAATTGATTTATTGAAATAATGAATTTTATTCTAAAAGCGCTTTACATGAAATAACATAAATGTACCTACAAATCGAGAAAAGACAAAATAACTACAATTAGATCTGAAATAAAACATAAATAAACATATAAGAGACAGTCCCCAAAACGGCGATCACATTACCCCCATCAATCAACAATGAACCGACCGGCTAAAGATTGCCGACTGATATAAATAATGGTAGAGCGCCCAATGCAGGCTATCAACAATTGATTGAAAGTGATCATTCGATAGAGTTTAGAGAATAGATAATAAAATCAAATATTGATTTTATTGAAATAATGCATTTTATTCTATTCTAAGTAAAATAGCAATGTTTGTATTAAAGGCAGAATACTACGGTATTGTGCGTCTAAAATGCGCAATTTCTTATATGTTTGCATTTTCTATGTATTATTAAAATTAGTGAAATCGCGTGTAAGAAGCCTGGCATATGTCCCCACTTGGTAAAGAATCCTACTTAAATGTGTCAAATTCTTATCTTGTTGGTTTACATTTTAAGCGGGTTTGTTTACAAATAAGACTAACGGTTTGGTTCGTAGGATTGCGTAAAGGTCATGTGATTAGTACGAAGCGCGGCGATAATTCATATACACTGTGTGACGTCATACGAATCAAGCCGGAACATTTCCGTTATGATTCGTCTTCGATCGAATGTCAACAAAACAGATTTAATAGTCAATTTGTTTCCACCAATTTCACGGGTTTGTAAGCAATGTTACCTCCATAATCATCGGGCATTACTTCATTTTATAGGTTTAGATTACGAATGTGCCTACATTTTCAGGTTTTAAAATTGCGGGATTTTGGATTGCGGGATTTTGGCAATTTGACAGTTATGTTGGGATTTTAATCTTCAGATGTGCAATTAAAGTCAAAAAAATATAATCTGATTTTTTTATTGTCAACTTTAAGATTTTAGTTACTAAATTTATATTAAAATTTAAATTTCTCCTTTTTTAAGCTTTTAGGATCGCTGGATGTCCGTCGTCCGTCGGTCCGTCTGTCTGTTCACAATTGTTCGTTAACACTCTTCCGGCTACAAATCTCATTGGATCTTCATGAAACTTGATCACAATGTTTGTCTAGTAGAAATCTAGGCCAAGTTTGAATGTGGGTCATGTTGGGTTAAAAACTAGGTCACTAGGTCAAATCATAGAAAAACCTTGTTAACACTCTAGAGGCTACAAATCTCATTGAATCTTGATGAAACTTGGTCAGAATGTTTGTGTCATTGATATCTAGGTCAAGTTTGAATATGGGTCATGTTTGGTCAAAAACTAGGTCACTAGGTCAAATCATAGAAAAACCTTGTTAACACTCTAGAGGCTACAAATCTCACTGGATCTTGATGAAAGTAGGTCAGAATGTTTGTGTCGTTGATATTTAGGTCAAGTTCAAATATGGGCCATGTCCGGTCAAAAACTAGGTCAATAAGGTTAAATCATAGAAAAATCTTTTTAACACTCTAGAGGCTACAAATCTCATTGGATCTTGATGAAACTTAGTCAGAATGTTTGTCTCATTTATATATAGGTCTAGTTTGAATATGGGTCATGTCCGGTCAAAAACTAGGTCACTAGGTCAAATCATAGGAACATCTTGTTTACCCTCTAAAGGTTGATTGTGGGTCATGTCCAGTCATAATCTAGGTCACTATAAGTCAAGTTTGCCATGGTGTACCAGGTGAGCGATTTAGGGCCATAGTGGCCCTTGTTTTGTATAATCAATGATTAATCGAAGTGGTTTGTCCAATTACATGTATATATGTTGATCGATAATGAAAATCAGTTGATTATGAAACCCTTTGATGAGGACATAATTATTATGCAAGAAAAAAACAATGACAAGCCTTGAAAATTGAAAATTCTGCATTTAACAATAAACAGCTAATATTGTGTTAACCGGCCACTTAAAGTGTATTAGTAGCAGTTTTTGATACAGGTTATAGCTTACTTAATACAGGACAAAGGTAAAGCAGATGGCCAACAGGTTTGTTTATTGAAGTATTTTGATAAAGGTTGTGATTTAATTTTTTTACTCCATCTATATGCCTATTTACACATTAACTTCATTTCTCCACTGGAGAAAATAGTTACATTTTATACAGAAATATTATTTCATGTGCAATATTTCCAATATCCTAGCAGATGGAAGCTGAAAGCAGTTTATATATGTTGATTATACTTTGGTACCACCAGTGTTTAGACCTCAGGATCCATTAACAAGAAAGTGTATTTCAGGACATACTTAAAAAAAACACCTGAAAAACTGAAAAATGTGTAAAAAATCAGTATAATGTGACTTGGAAAAATTAAAAAATTGACAATTCAGTATAATGTGACAACTTGGCAATACCTCAGTTACCATTTTCAACACTTTCTGAGAGCCTGCTTGCACTTCTTCTAAAGCGACCTAGTGTTAGCAAAGAAATCTGATGGAATGATTGGACAAGTTGGAAGATTAGCATCTACTGCTGCTCTGTTTTGTTGCAGTTGACAGAGGTAGGGAATTTGAATTTGAAGCTACAGACAAAAAATATGCTATTCGCTAACTTTGGTGATTGTTTATGGCAATGTATTGAACTGTTGATTAAATACACATATCTGGTATTATCTTTTGGCCGTGATGTCCTAATCTGTCAGTTTCTGCATTAATCTATATAAAATGCCAGGAATTGAAATTGATAACAGCACTGACTTACTCTACAGTCAACAGACTCAACACAACTTCAAATCAGGAGAATTGCTGCTATGTAGAGACCTATAATAAACACATCAACCTGTTTTTGTGTAATTGGACAAGAGAGATAGCCTATCCCTTCAGAAGCATGCATTTAGTAACTCATTATGTAAATATCACTATGATGAGTTCTTTGCTGTGTGTTTTTGCTTGGATGATTCCGCCCAAAGAGAAATGAATTCAACAACACCGGCAGAGGACAAAATAATTGGATGAATGACAAAAAATGGATAAAACTGATGACATCAGTTTAACAAATTATAATGAGACAAGTGGACCAAGGAGGATAAAGTAAAGGAATTGAGACAATGGACACTTAAAGCTGCTGTCAAGACATTGTTTTGTTATCATATTATGAACATTCTCAAAATGGCATTGTCAGTAAACTGTCTGTAAACTACACTAGACAGATCTGACAATGCATGATATGATATCAGATTCTTCATCACATCATATAGAAAGATAAAAGTATATCTTGAACTGATATCTTGGCAATGACCAATTGATACTTTCTATGCACCCAGAATCTATGATTCGCCGGCATATACTAACGGAAAAACAAACAAACAAACAGACATGACAAAAACTGTAATATCGTTTTTGTCCTGTTTGTTTGTCCATCTGTCTGTCTGTCCCAAAAACCTTAACCTTAGTTATATCTCTTGCATTATTGCACACGTGCCTTTTATACTTGGCATATGTCTTCCCAGTGGCAAGAACTTTCCAACCATACAAACCTTTTAGAACTTGACCTACTTTTGTAAAAATCTTTAAATGTCTATAACATTTAAACCCTTAGGCCTAGGGCTTTCATTTTTTCGTATGTATATTTCTTGAATCAAGACCTTTGCAACCATACAACGCTATTTGACCATGTGACCTTGACCTGGACCTTTGACCTATTTAATCAAAATTTAACCAAAAACCTTAACCTTGGCTATAACTCTTGATTAATGCAACTGGGCCTCTTAACTTGGCAATGTCTTCCCTGAGTCAAGACCTTTCTAACCACACAACTCTCTTTGACCTTGTGACCTCGACCTTTCACTTACTTTTGTAAACATCTTTAAATGTCTATAACATTTGAACCAGTAGCCTAGGCCTAGGACTTTCATATTTTGCATTCGTGTATCTGGGACACAGTCTTTTTTTATCGAAAAAATATGATTGAACTGTTTTGGATAATTACCCAATTTGGCAAACTGTTTTATTTTCATTTCCAACATCTCACATAACCTTAAAAAGTCAATGTCTTTCATTAATATCCATTTTGCTATGCTCTTGCTTTAATGAGTAACATTCAAAAGAGCAAATCACAGCTTATTGAACAACAATTTGACTTAGCAGAAGACACTTTACTTGGGAAATAATAGTGTTTGGCATTATTATTCAAATTAAAAGGAGGTACATTTGTAATAGAAAAAATTAGCTTGGGGAAAAATAGTTCCTAAAAGTTATAATTCACTGAAGATTATAACAGTATAATATACTGAGAAAACTCTATAATTCACTGCTTAGCATAAAAAAAGTTAAATTTCAAAGCTCTATATCTTTTAAAGTAATATCAACTCCAGTTTTGTTTGTGATTGTAAAGGCTCATATGTTCACCAATGTATTCCAGTAAAAACATACAGATTGAATGACACATGCACTTAAGGTTCATTCTTATTTCAAATCAAAGAGAGGTAATTTTGTATTATAAGACTTTCTAGTCTTGATAACACCTTGAATATTGCAATGAACGATTGTCTAATGTGATTTTATTTCCTTTAAGAAATAAAAATAGCTCCTGAATATGAGCACCATTGTTTTTCTTCTATGAAAAACATTTCTAATCAAAAATGCTCTTTTCAGACGAAAGAGTTTTAGACCTTTGTTTTTAGCTCACCTGGCACAAAGTGCCAATGTGAAGTATTTTTAACGTCATGTGTCCGTCGTCAACAATTTCTTTAAACCACACCTCCTCCTAAACTACTGGATGGATTTTAACCAAACTTGTCAGGAATGATCCTTATATAGTCCTCTTTGAAAGTTGTTCAAATATTTCCGATCCGTTGCAAATTTACATAGAGTTATATAGTGAAATCTTCAAACCTCTTCTACTCTGAAACTAATATGGCTAGAGCTTTGATAGTTGGCATAGTGTAACTTCTGGAGGTACTTTACCAATATTGTCCAAATGGTGCCGTTCCGTTGCATAACTAGGTCATGGGAGCTAAAAATAGATTTTTTCAATAAAAACTTAAACAATCTTCTTGTCTGAAACCACATACCCTGAGCTTAGATAGTTTGCACAAAGCATCATCTTCAGGTCCTCTATCAAGTTTGTTCAAATTATGTCCCTGGGGTCAAAAATGGCCCCGCCCCAGGGGTCACAAATTTACATGGAGTTATATTGTGAAATCTTCAAACCTCTTTTCCACTGAAACTAATATGGCTAGAGCTTTGCTATTTGGCATAGTTTAACTTGTAGATATTCACTCTACCAATATTGTTCAAATGGTTCCAGTCCGCTGCATATCTAGGTCACAGGAGCTATAAATAGATTTTTTCAATAAAAACTTAAAAAAATCTTCTTGTCTGAAACCACAGTACACTGAGCTTAGATATTTTGCACAAAGCATCATCTTCAGGTCCTCTATCAAGATTGTTCAAATTATGTCCCTGGGGTCAGAAATGGCCCCGTTCCGGGGTCACAAATTTACATAGAGATATAGACTGAAATCTACAAACCTCTTCTTCACTGAAACTAAATAGCTAGAACTTTGATATTTGACATGGTGTAACTTCTAGAGGTACTTTATCAATATTGTTCAAATGGTTCCGGTTCATTGCATATCTAGGTCACAGGAGCTAAAAATAGATTTGTTCAATAAAAACTTTTAAAAATCTTCTTGTCTGAAACCACAGTACCCTGAGCTAAGATAGTTTGCACTCAGCATCATCCAATCAGCAATTGGCACAATAGTATTGTCATAATTTCTCAGCTTTCCAAGGTATGTTACATTTACATCAACGGTTTCCAGGTGAGCGATTTAGGGCCGTATACGGCTCTTGTCACTACAATTTGCCAGTTATTTAGCCACAATGAGATCGATGTCATGTCGTCTGCAACTTTCTATAAAGCAAAAAATAAATGCAGTATTTATGTGACGCTGATAATTTAAAATACAACAGTGGGTACTTTCTTTTTTGGCTGAGTATATGAGTCAATATTTTTTTATGTAACAATTCTGATGTCAAGGATGAGATTATTTTGATATTCTCTCTGAGGTTAATGGCTTACACTATAGCACCATGCATGTCTATAATGTGGAAATATGTTACATAAGGGGCTTAAATGTACCCAGGTTGTAGAGGTGTGGCGTATATTTAACACCATTGCAAAACTATTTCCTTGATGTAACAATCCTTTAAACAAGTACAATGTCATTAAATGAATCAAAACAATTTTATTAGGTGTTTCATCACAATAAATAGCATCTAATAGATTTCCTTAATAGTAAATTTTGCAAATTATATCAGCTGATTTTATTTTCCGATCATGTACGGTTTGCGCCTAAAAAACTGTCATAATTGACATTTTGTTTTCACACTGACAAAACATTCAGAACTTGAACATGATTCCTCTGATATTCCATGCTGTAGTATAATAAATACAATAATTTAGAGCAAAAGTTACACCAAACTGCCATTGCCTGTGAATTTTATTTGTTAAAAAGAAGATGGTTACATCAAGGAATCTGCAGCTACAGCAATGTTACATTAAGGAAAATACAAAGATATATCAAACGTCAAAAGTTTGATAAACATTAACAAACTGTAAATAAAACAATTAAACATTTTATTACACTGATTAGCCATTGCTTACTTAGTATCAAAACTAGGGTTATTTGAAAGTTATTCCATATTATTAGCAACAGGCTGTTACAGTAAAGAAGCAACTATGTTACATTAAGGAAATAAATGACTTCTGATTCATAAACCTTAAAGAAGAGTTTGAATGCCAATTTAGTATACATGTTGTCTCTTCAAGTATAAATGCTTTACTATGACATTCATTTCGGGAACTAAAATACCTATGCAACTATAATTTTACATTCCTGTTACATCACTGAATTTATATTGTAACAGCGAGGATTACAATATCAGTGTGTACTTGATTTGCCAATTTCTAAATGAAAACGGATGCATGATATATCCAACAATGAGCAGAATACATGAATCAGGATTTCCTGTCTAGTTTGCACTTATTTTTAAAGACTTGGGGTTACTGTAGCTTATAAGAAGCAACAAATAGTATAAATGTGTTACAGAAAATATATAGATATATTAATTCTTTGATGTAACACAAATTAGGCTCTGAAATAAAGGCTTACAATACAAAATGTATGCCATATGTTTAGTTTCTTGTAAAAAATAAATGGAAAAGTTTAGGTATTTACTAATCCAACATAAAAATGAAAATATTGAACTGTTTTGCAATTTGTTTTCCTTTATGTAACATTGTAACTTTCCTTTATGTAACAATATATTTTCCTTGATGTAACAGCTAAGGAAAATAGCAAAGTTTTAGGAAGAATATGTAATGATTTCCGTAATAATAACTGTTGAAATAATGTCTACCAACTTCAAAAAGTGAATTTTAAAATTCTGTATAAAGTTTTCCTATTTTATTAATATCTTACAGCTGTTTTCCTTCATGTAACGAAACACCTCCTTGATGTAACATACGTTTAACAGGATTTGTCCGGTGACTAATACTAGTAAGCAAAAGCAGCTTTTTTTTCTTTCATCACATGCTACCCCTTATAAAAAGTATTCATTTCAATGTAAAATACCCGTTTACTTGAAAGATATTTTCTTTTATTAATTTTTGGTCTCTGGTTTCCTTGAAATAACGGTTTCTGGTCCTTTATGTAACAATTTCACTGTTACATCAAGGATCGTTACATCAAGGATGTATTTCACCTAAATGACATTCTAACCATACTAATTTACACTAAATACTGGAACCTTATGACACAATTTATCATATCTCAAATGCATACATTTTGTGCAAAAAGAGAATAATGATCATTGCAGTCAAAGGCAGAATAATACATCGTTACATCAAGGAAGTGTTCAAAATGTATGGTACCAGCCTCAGTACTAAAATGGTCAGTGATTCCTTATTTCAAATCACGATCTTACAAAGTCTTTCTGCCATTGTTGCCTCAATGTTCACTCTTCAAAATGGAGATGTTTTGCTATAAATACCTAAGGAAAGCAACTCTGTACTTAACTATAATTGGCAATTGTTACATCACTGAACAGGATTCCAGGTACAGTGATTAACAATGAAAAAAAGTATTTAAACTGAGGAATTCCCACAATTTTATGGTTTATATGAAGTCAGATATAGTTAAAGTTACCTATATTGGCACACTACTGAAATATTTCAGATATTTCATAGAAAGTCTATTGATTAAATCAAAATAACTACTTTAGGGACAATGCAAAACTGACTTTTCAGCTGTTTCAATGTCAAATAATTAAAAGATTCTGCATATCTCTTGCACTTTTTTTGATAAAATGTGAATATAAACACGTAAGTATTAGTTTAAGATGACAATTATCCCTTGTCCGAGTATGATCTTTCAAAAATTTACAAGGACATGATTTTGTTACATAAAAAAATATTGACTCATATACAAATATTAGAGATCAATTTCTTTAATTCTGTTTCCAGATTTTAAAAACGATCGTGGGTAAACCCCATTGAAGGCCATGCCTTATTTCATATTATTTGAAAAGACGATTCCAAGAGATGTAACAAGACAGGATTAGATGGAGAAATCAGAAATTAAACGTATTTTAAAGTTTAGACTTACGATCGTTTCTGTCGTGCGAAGTTTTATGAAACGGGCACCTGGTTCCGTGTTGTTCAGGTTTTACCCGAACACTGCTTCACCCCGAGTACATATTTAAACAACAACTACTACAACTATTACTTTTTATTTCTCACTACATAACATGTATATATGAGATAATACAGTAATAAGAATCAAACACTGAGTGTGGGTGGGGAAAGTATGAGGAAAAGTGCAATTGTGTCTATAATTAAGGTGTTCAAAGACGTCAACCATTTTGGCAGCATGAACACCTTCCTTATAAACAACTGATTAGGTTTCCTTAAATAAAAGTTAAAACATTGTAATATGTAATTGTAAACAGTCTGGACCCTGATCAGAAGCCGCGTCATGAGACATCTGGTCAGGATCTTAACTATTTGAAACTCATTTCTTAAGTGAAAATACCTAATGTTTACATTTGAGTGACGTCAGTGCAGTAAAGGGTGTTAAACAACCACTTGTCTGATACACTAAAACCCAGTTATGTGGAAAAAGGGTTAATTATGGATACAGTGGAACCCCTCCAAACCGGAACCTCTAAATACCAGAATTCTCTCTAAACCGGACAAAAGCTTTGGTCCCGTTTCCAACCCTTCTTTATTTGTACCTATTGCACCATAAATACGCCTTTTTACGTATTTGGTTTATTCCTACACTGAAGAAAATACTTTATACATTCAAGCAGATGATAGCTTAAAGCAGATTGAAAGTAAAGCAGAATGCGTCTTAAGGCGCATTCTGCTTTACTTTCAACTTGCTTTAAGTTGTCAGCTATCTTCCATACTAGAAACAAAATATTTGGAATGGGTTAAAACCCCTCTAACCTGGAAACCCCCGTAAACCAGAAATTTGTGTTGTCCCCAAACGTGTCCGTTTTAGAGGGGTTTCACTGTATATTATTGATGTACATAATAAAATAACGACATATCTATTAGTTAATTTCGCTTTGTTTTCTCTTACGATTCCAAGCATAACGATAGTTCACTATATGATCGATAATTCATTCATTTTTTAGACTTGCAAGTTGACAATTAAAGTTACAAGTAAAGTCTAGTTGTTTTCTTATATTGATAGTTGATTTTATCAATATACTGCAAAATGACAAACAGTGCAAGTACTGATCAGTGGTTTCCTACAAGAGTTCTCTGACCAGGTTTTACATTGTTTGCATAGGTTAAGTATATTCTTTACAGCTGCATTGGTTGTAAATGTCGACTTTACTCGTCACTAGAATCAAATGTATTATTATTTTCTGTCGTAATATAACATCACATGATTCAAAGTATCAATGTTATAGTAGCAGAACTCGCGAATATTCCGTTAGATACTGGCAAATCGACACGTTTGAAACACAATAAGGAGTTTAACTCATTCACTCTCAATGACTTTTAAAAGCGCGTTTGCAAACAGTTTGGATCCTGATCAGACGCCGCGTAACGCGGCGTCTGATCAGGATCCAAACTGTTTGACACTCGTTTCGAAATTTCGTCAGTCATATTGCCTTAAATCTAACTTTGAGATGTGTCTTGCAGACAACAATACTGAAGCAGATGACAATAAAGCGGTGAAGGGCTAGCGCTCTCCCGAATAATTTGATCATGAAAAATTAATTGATCGATAAAATTGGTTTTTGACATAAATCACGTCCGAGGAAATCTCTGGGCTGCATGAATATTTCAGTTTAATAGAACAGAACAGAACAGAACATCTTTCATTCAGACTTGTATATAAGTACATCATCTTAAAACATAAGTAACAAAACCACATATTATGTCATTTTCAATTAAATTCAAGTAATTACTAATGGTAATAACTGTTTTAGTTACAGTGGAGAACACGCTATTCCTTCCCGTATAAACGCATACGAAACGGTGCACTAAAATGTAGAAAATGGCAACTTTTCTATGTTTCCACATGTTCATTTTAATATGAGTGGCAAACAGTTTAGAGCCTGATCAGACGCCGGGTTACCCGGCGTCTGATCTGGCTCTAAACTGTTTGCAATGGAAATAATAGATATAGCGTAAACGCGTTTATTTGGGAAAGAATAACGCTTTTTCACTGTAATATTAGTCAAAAGTCACTAAATACGCAATGCGTACAATATTTTCTATTTCAGTATTATGATATTTAAGATAATTTAAAGAGGAAGATTTAAACATCATATGACATAGAGATCCGTTGTATAAAGGCAAACTTCAAGTATTTACACGACACATCTCTATCATCAGTTTGAAGAAGTTCTAGGAATTTAGCCTAATATTTCGTCTTTCATAATAGTATATATTCAAATATTTCTTTCGTAGCTCTAAATAACATGGGCATTTTAAAATAAAGTGATATTCATCTTCAATATCATTATTTACACAATATATACAATGTCTTTCAGCTCGTTGAATTATATTTCTACCATATCGTCCAGTTTGAATGTGCAGAGCATGTGCTGACAATCTGATTTTTGTAATAAAATGTCTCAAATCATATGACAAATTATCTAAGTAGCTTTCATAGCCAAACGTAGTTTTAATGTTGTTATACAAATTTAAAACGTCGCTGTTAGCTTTATCTGCATACCAGCTTTGATAAAATATATCAATTAGACGCTGTTTAATTTTAACAATAAATGATTTATCATCTATAGAATCTTGTTGTTGCCATACGTATTCAAACCCGTTTTGACATAACATTGTTTTAACCTTTGACAACCAGCATTTACGTCCTGCTATACATTCTTCATAACAAAGCTTATATACAGTCTTCAATATAACATTATCATTTTAGCTCACCTGAGCTAGCTCAGGGTGAGCTATTGCAATCTTTATCTTTCTCAAACTTGCTCAGATAATATATTGCTATAAGAGTTCGGATGAGTTCAATTATGGCTGAAATCGGACAAATAGGTCATGAGTTATCTAACTTTGAACTGCTGAAAATGCCATATTTAACAGTGTTTACACTCTAGAGGCCACAGTATTTATCCAATCTTTCTAAAACCTGCCCAGATTGTATATGACAATAAGAGTTCGGAAGAGTTCGATTATGGCTGAAATCGGACAAATAGATCAAGAGTAATCTACCTTTGAATTGCTGAAAATGCCATATTTAACGGTGTTTACACTCTAGAGGTCACAGTATTTATTCAATCTTTCTAAAACCTGCCCAGAATGTATATGACAATAAGAGTTCGGATTAGTTCGATTTTGGTTGAAATTGGACAAATAGATCAAGAGTAATCTACCTTTGAATTGCTGAAAATGCCATTTTTAACGGTGTTTACACTCTAGAGTTCACAATTTTTATCAAATCTTTCTTAAACTTGCTCAGATTGTATATTACTATAAGAGTTCAGATGAGTTTGATTATGGTTGAAAGCAGACTTATAGGTCGAGAGTTATATACCTTTGAATTGCTGAAAATGCCATATTTAACGATGTTTACACTCTAGAGGCCACAAATTTTATCCAATCTTTCTCAAACTTACTCAGATTGTATATAATTATGAGAATTCAAATGAGTTCAATTTTGGTTGTAATCGAATTAATAGGTCAAGAGTTATCTACCTTTTAATTGCTGAAAATGATATATTTAACAGTGTTTACGCTCTAGAGGCCACAATATGTATCCAAGCTCTCTCAAACTTGCCCATATTGTATATGACCATGAGAGTTGGAAAAAGGGTGATTATGGTTGGAATCAGACAAATAGATCAAGAGACATCTACCTTTGAATTGCTGAAAATGCCATATTTTACAGCGTTTACACTCTTGCAAATACAGTTTTCAAAGGATTTTGATTATACTTGTACACAAAGGATGTAGCTATACGTTCTGGAAGGAGTGCAATTATTGTTGAAATGTAATCATTGTGGCAATAGTTACCTGCCCTTGATATACTTTGAAATGCTAGAAAAAGGCTTAATTTCAGTATTGTTTAGGCTCTAGTTATCTGCCTTTGATGTACTCTACTATACTACAGTAGGTCGACAAACTTGAGTGGATTTAGAATAAAACGGGTGAAATTCAAAGGTAAAGCTATCAGGCTTCATTACAAATGGTGAGCGATATCAGGGCCTTCAGGCCCTCTTGTTTAATAGTTTAACCCAGTATTTGAGAATACTCACATATCTTTGTATATATAAAGGATACCTACCCAATTCCCCATATACCCCAACTGTAGCAGTACTTGTTCTAACATTCAAAATAGATTTACAAAATTTCAGATGTACTCTTTCAATTTCTTTTGACTTACTGTAACCCCAGATTTCAGAAGAGTATCCTAGAATTGACCCTACAAATGAGTCAAATAATTGACAAAGAATGTTTGGTTTTTAATTTAAGTTTTTTACAATTTATTATTAGCATATTCAAAGCCTTCAGGGATTTACCTATCAGCTGTTCTTGGTTGTGAACAAAAGAACCAGTATAATTAAAAGTCGTTCCCAGGTAGTTGAAATTATTTACAACTTCTAAATCACAATCATTATATGTAAATACTTCATGATCTAATATTCTGCCCCTTTTTCTAAACACCATCACTTTAGTTTTCGTGGAGTTCACTTCTAAGCTCCAATTGTTACAATAAGTATTCAATAGATTGAGACTGTTTTGTAAATTTTCAGGTGAATCCCCAAGAATTACCATATCATCTGCAAATAACAAAAGTATTAACCCTTTGCCTGCTGATCGCGACTTTACTAATTTTTGCAAACAGTTTGGATCCAGATCAGACGCCGCGTCACGCGGCGTCTGATCTGGATCCAAACTGTTTGACACTCGTCTTTAAGTTTCTGTACTTAAAATATGTATCAATTTATATTTAACAAACTTTGCAGACGACAATTTCGAAGCAGACGATATCACCACAGGATAAGGGTTAAGACAATATCGTCTAATTTCAGTCCAGAATTTACATTTTCTATAATAACGCCTGTGTAAAAGGTTATAAAGCGTCTTGAGTCGAGTATGAGGTCATCAGTAATCAGATAGCCAAATTATAAGGCTGTCAAGCATGCAGATCGTTTAACGCTTAAACCCTTCCCAGACTTAGGGGACTACAGTCGGTTGTACAAAACCTTCGGATCCTGATCTGACGCCGCGTTAGATATTTCGATATATCTTTTAAGCTATTTTGTTTTAAATATAATCATGAAAACAACAGACTTCAGTATAAAAGCAACGTTTATAGAGATGAGAATACTAGTATTAAAGCGGATAATATTCATTGGTAGGGAAAATGGTACACAAATGTCCTTTATGCCATCTCATTTCAATATTTCTTCTGTCAAAATACAACAAATATCAAATTCGAAGAAAAGCAGACGAAAATTCGCGAAAGCTTATTAGGTCATGGCAGCAAATGGTTAAAGACGAGATTCAAAGTCTCTTCACATATAAGTCCAGGTTCTTTGAGGACTTTACAGACAGGTTGGTTATGGTTTTGATAATAAATGCGGCGTCTGATCAGGATCAAAACTGTTTGCCAATGCGTTTCATGACGTCATTGAGAGTGAACGGGTTGGTACCATGTGCTTGATCGGCTGATTCCTTTTTGCAACACGAGCTCTATCAGAAAAGTAATTGGTTTGTAACGTGGACTCTTTGTGCACTGGGGTCCGTTTTACTAAACAACTTACGCAAATTTTTTGCGTAAGTCAAAATCGTTTTACTCTTATTTTTCGATCAAAACGTCTGCAAACAGCAAATAGCCAGATCAGAGGACGCGCTTAAAGCGCGCCCTCTGATCTGGCTATTTGCTGTTTGTAGCAAGTGATAATAAAACATATAAATAAAGATTTAAAATTTTGACTTACGCAAAAATTTTGCGTAAGTAGTTTAGTAAAACGGGCCCCAGGGGGCATTAAGTCATACAATATTGTTTGTAATAACTTGAATGTCTGTTTTTTACCGGAGCACTTATAAGATACATAGTGGAGGAAAAGCTCAGTGTTCATTTTCCAAACAATAACCTTTTTGTCTGTAAAGTCTTCAAAGAACCTGGACTAATCTGTGAAGATACATTTGGTCTAGATCTAGTATATAACCTATTTACTGTCATGACCTCATCAGCTTTAACAAATTTCTTTTATTTTTCAAATTTGAAATTATTGTATTTTGACTGAAGACATATTGAAATGCGATGGAGTAAAGGACATTTGTGTACCATTTTCACCACCAACGACTATTATCCATTTTAAAACGAGTATTCTTAATAATTTCTTATCTCTATTATATTTGCTTTAATAGTGTAGTCTATTGTTTTCAAGGCTAAGTTTAAAGCAGAATGGCTTAGAACATATCGGAATACCTTACGCGGCGTCTGGGACCCGTTTTACTAAACAACTTGCGCAAAAGTTTTGCGTAAGTCAAAATCGTTTAACTCTTATTTTTCAATCATAAACGTTTGCAAACAGCTAAAAGCGCGTCCTCTGATCTGGCTATTTGCTGTTTGTAGCAAGTGATAATACACAATATAAATTAAAATTTTAAATTTTGACTTACGCAAAAATTGTGCGTAAGTAGTTTAGTAAAACGGGCTCCTGGTCAGGATCCTAAGGTTTTACACAGCCGACTGTAGCCCCCCTACGTCTATGAAGGGTTTATGCGTAAGACGATCTGTAGGCTTGACATGCTTGTAATTTGGCTTTCTGATAACATTGAAATAAGGCAATGTTATCTCACCCAGTATGTTTAAGGAAGTTAAATATTGTCGTTCTCATGTTTATCTTTTTATGTTCCTGTTTGCTCACCTCTCGTTAGTTTATAAAGTTCATTTATTATTAAATAAGTCGAATTGAAGATGTTTACCGGCGGTAGTAGACAAGCAGTAACGCGTTGGACTACAATACCAGGGGTAGTGAGTTTGATCCTCCGCCGGACCAGTGGCCTGACTAGGAGATGTATCCCATAGGCAACAAATGACATAAAACCGTTTAAAATTACTTCCACTTTTCCTTAAGCTATCAGGAAAACGTTTCGTTATAACTGTGATTGGGTTAATTCATACATACGTATATGAAACAGGTGTAAAAAAAAATACAAGCGAAATCAATGTGTTTTGAATCACTGTTCTCATAAAAAATAAATTAACCCATCTATGCCCAGTGGTTTCTTCCATGTTCATATATATTGGATTAGTCCATTATTTATCAAAGGGATGCCTGGTCAAAATTGTCATTTTCATGTTGTTTTATATTGAAATTCCTATCACTGTAGACGCATAATGCGGCGTCTGATCAGAGTATACACTGTTTGCCTACCGGTATGTCCCATATATGGGATCGTGGGCACAAATGGGTTAAGGTGCAATTTAAAAAGTTTTCCTTATTGATGATTAAGATAATTTACGACTTAGTTTCGTTTTGATCACATGGCGACATGATGATGTTACGTAAGAAATGCATTATTTAATATATTAAAAACAAACTATACCATATGATTTTACGGTAATGAATATTTTGTACGCTTGTGTGATAAATTTAGATATACATGTATCTGTTGGCTTTGTTTTCCGATATGGACTCATGATCTCAGACATGCACTTTCAAAATTTCGCATTTACTTACTTTATTATTTCTGCATTAAGCACTCACGGGAGGTTAATATTTAGCATGTAAAGATCGACGGTTTGTCAAATAACATAAAGACGTATTAGTATTGAGGCGAAATGAGGATCAGAATTCCTTGGTCTTTCCATCCTCTATAACTCAAATACACGCTTCAATTCAAAATTGAAATTTATTTTATTTCCAAAATAACGTTTATATTTAAAACCCTACAATGAAAGTTCTAACACGGCGGTAGTTTATATACATATATCTATATATCTTTTTTTTGAAATGGCTCGAGTTTATTTAAAAAAAATTGTCATGTAGGGGATCTAGGGGATCTTCATGCCATCTGCTGCTCCTCAGTTGTTGGAGGGAGCTGTGCCGGCGGGACTAAGTGTCCTGGTAGCGCCACGCAAGCCGGATTGGTCTCTCTGATGGGGTGTAGTAGATGGTACATTTTCTCTTTTTTTCTAACTTTTCACTACATGCAAAGCCTTTCCCTTGCCCGAAATAGCTCTTTCTGACTTTACTTTTTTGCTTTATATATCTTTTCTCTCTTATACTTGCGCACCGTTAAATAATTGTCAAGTGTGACAGCTTAACGTAATCTGTAGATGTAGATGTAGATGTAAAGCTCGATTTGGATACCATTTTGCTAACAGTTTTAATCCAAATCAAATGCCGCTTGACTCGGCGTCTGGTCTAGATTTAAACAGTTTGTCGCTCATATTGAACTATTCTTTAGTTTAAAAAGCATAAAACCTAGTTTTGGGGTATACGCATACGAAACATTTCAAACATAAGACAATACAGCAGGACAAAATACATATCAATGATAATCACGATCACTTTCAAATTTATAGGGCTTTTACTATCTAGCTCTAACGTGCCGTCTACAGTCGTTTGATATCAGATAGTAGCTTATAACAACTATAAGATACTTAACCCGTTACCTAATAGCCTGTTTCTAGATTTGAAAGCAGGCGACCACTTAAAGAAGGTTGAAAGTAAAGCAGAATGCGCCCTAAGGCGCATTCTGCTTTACTTTCAACCTGCTTTAAGTCACTATTTGCTAGTATATAGTTTATATTTCTTTTTGTACATGTTCAAGCCTGTATAATCTTAAACTATTTTCTTTGGCGGAGGGATAAATCAAAATGCGCTAAAAGGCGCATCTATCAGGTAATGGTTTAAGTCAGGCACTGCAATTTTATTTGGCTTATCAAAACGTTCCGAACTGTTTTCAAATGTCGGAGAGTTTGACTATGCAATGGAATGCTTAACCCTTTCCCCATAGAAGCGCCTTTTAGCGCATATGATTTATTCCTCCGCTGCAGAAAATAGTTCCAATTCAATCAGTCATGAATATATATTATATGGAATATTTTCGATGTTCTAGCACATGGTGGCTTAAAACAGGCTGAAAGTAAAGCAGAATGCACCTAAGGGCGCATGTTGCTTTACTTTCAACCTGCTTCAATTAGTCAACTATCTTCAATACTAGAAATAGGCTATCAGGTAAAGGGTTGATAAGTAATCATTTGAAATACACCAAATGTCTTCACGGACAGAATTGGACGATTTTATGTCGTCTATCAACATATGCATAAAAAGTTTTATTGTCATAAACATCACAAAAGAATGTTTACAAGAAAATACTTTTTTGTGATACAGGCTCCCGACTTTGACAAAGATTTACAAATTAATACATACGGTGTGTAGCAGTAATATCAATCAAACATTGGCCACATTTTCAATTGATAGTTCTTAAATTAAGATATTACTGTCTTGTGTATCATGCAAAAAAACATGTGCAAAGCAAACAGTTCGTAATACGTCCCAACTTTGTGGGTCATTATTAAGTGGAATGTGTAAATATTTCGATTATTGCCATATATATGTTGCTAGATGATTTTCTTAAGGTCATAAAATAAAGGGTACGATAACAAAAAATGCTACCCATTCTCAGCATAATCTTAAATCCCGGCTAACGCCAAGGTGTCTTTGACCCTATAATGTTTCTTGCATAATGGGGCAAGACAGTTTTGGATTTTCTTTTGATAAATATTTTACAAGGGAAAAACAAATGGGTGTCGTTTCTTTTAAATTTAAGAATAACAAAAATACTTTCTTCCTCGTAAATATCATATGACACCTTTGTGTCATTTCATTGAAGTATTGTGAAAGAGACACCTTTACAATAGAACAGGACATAAAACAACAACACCCAGCACTTACCTATCAAGGTCAGGGGAGACAAGACGGGAGACATTTGAAATAATGGTGTTCTACAGTTAATGTTACGTAAAGATCTGTCACTCAAAAGAGGCAAATGTCAACTCTGACACCATGGTATCAGCTAAGTGTATTGCAAAAGTAATTAGTTTTCACTCTTTAAAATGCAATTTTTCAATTTGAATGTCTTACGTGTTCAAATAACCCTTTTACTCTCAATGACGATTAAAAGCGCATTGGCAAACAGTTTGTATCCTAATCAGACGCCGCGGTACGCGGCGTCTGATCAGGACCTAATCTGTTTAACACTCGCTTTGAAATTTCTTCAGTCATACTGCCTTATTTTTCAACATTGAAACGACATTGCAGACAACACAATTGAAGCAGAAGACAATGCCCAAGTTAAAGGGTAAAAATCTCACCAACAAATTTGATAGTGAAAGGGATAAAGACCATTTGAAAGTTGAAACAGGTTTTATCATTCAACTGTTGTCACCTACTCCATAAACATTTTACTAAAAGGAATAACAATACAGAACAACGTGCTGTATGCAGTAATGCCTTACTATTAAACTTACTATTATTATTTAAATATATGACGACTGTTTTAAGTAATACTGCAGTAAATGGGATTAAGGACGTTTTCACGTCTACTTTTAGAGTGCTGTAAACAGTTATATTCCTTAATAGGAGGATTTATGCAACGAATGAGAATAGCTGAAATCACCTCACTGAAATAATCGTCATCTGATTTCATCGTCACTCCAGTTTCATCGGCGCAATATGACTGTTTCGTGTCGCAGAGCCGTAAAACCAAACCAATCCACCAATCATGAAAGTCCACGGTATGTCGAAAGCACATACATGAGCAACCCAGCGTAATTACTTGTTCTCAAGTTGGTACTAAAATGTTTATTTGTTCACATAAAATTTTGAATTTTACAAATTGTAGGTAAAAATGAAAAATACTTTTGCAAAATACACTATTTTAAATACTTACTCCTAACTGTTGAAATAAGAAAAGCGTAATATAAGGAATCTAAAAATTAATTCGATACGGTTGATGATGTACTAATAAATATGTTTTGAAAGCTGAATGAACATCATTTCTTAAATTGCTGTTTGCTAGTTAATTTAAAATGGACTGTTTTTGCATATATTTGCAGATGCGTTTACATGTACAATCAACAAATAAATGAAAAACAGCTTGGTAATTGATCAGAATCAAACTATTTACAAAGGTATCGGTAATCTTTGAAACAGGAATAACTCTCAAAAGTTAAGTCGATGGAAAGCTGCTGTCGATCATCTCACTTAACCCTTAGCCTGCCACTCACGACTATAGCTCCATATGCAAACAGCTTGGATCCGGATGAGACGCCGAGTAACTCGGCGTCTCATCCGGATCCAAGCTGTTTGACACTCGGACAACATTTTCAGCAATTTTGAGCAACTTTGAAGCACTTTGAAACTTGAAGCGGCCGAGAAATATAGCAGACAACAATTTATTTGGCGGGCTAAGGGTTAAGACTAAATCTTGATGAGGTCGATCCCTCATGTTGACGGTATTCGCATGGTTATATTGCCTGATTCTATAGTTTTAAGCATGTCACCTGATACAACACACAGAGACACATACATCACATAGGCTTATTAGCCCGGGGCATAAGGTCGATAATTTGCCAAAATACTTCAAATAATGATGCAAGCAAGGGACTTTCTACAATTAGTGTTTAGACATATCTTATCCTAAAAAACCCGTTAGCCACTTCAATTTCCCTGGCAGATTCAAGATGGCGGCCATTTTCAAAATGGCTGCCATTTCAAGTTTACATAAGTTATGTCGTTATTGCCAGTCTAATGTACATACAAAAACGCACGCAAAACTAACACTTTTGAGATGTAAAATATAAAACATCAATTGTGGATCGCAGAATATTGCTAATTATTCAAGATGGCCGCCAAAAAATCAAAATGGCGTCCATTTTCACTCTTTTTTTGTTGTTATAAGAGCACATGTATTTCTGAAGGATTATTAAAGTACATTTCCACGGATTGTGTGTTCATTGTTCTGTCCTAATACTATGTAAAGCTATTGAAGTATATACATTTGTTTTATGCATGATTTCCGAGACAATTTTAACGTTCAAAATTTCTAATAACACTAAGATTTTTCATTTTGTAACATTGCTTTTTTTTTATCTAAAATAGACTTGTCGGATTTTGGGGAAATAACATTTCTAGAGGCATTTTTGGGAAAAGTTGACAGATCACATTTTTGCCATAATGTAGGCATGCTAAATCCATTTCTATTGTCTTTCACTCTCTCCCACGAGGCTGAAAGCCCAAAAATGATATAAAAAAAAAATGGCCACCAAAACACTTCTTTTCGTTATTATTTCCGATCTTTCGGGAATCCAATACTCATAGTATTTACTCCTCCTAAACAACATTGCTGGGTACAACCATACGTTACAGGAACATTATTTGGGCTAATTTCTTTCAAAGGACTGATTCAATAAAGAGCTCTGATTGCCATGGCAACCAATGTGAAAAACTTGTAAAATCTTTAAAATATTTTCTTGTAAAAACACCAGACACAGAGGTTAGATATTTGATATATTGTATTTACTAGCAGATCTCAATCAAGTTTATTCATATCATATTCTTTCATCTAAATTGTAATAGGGTAACAATACGCTGAAAGCCATATTTTAATATATTGTAATATGCAGAAACTGTATTGCAACATATAGCAATAAACTAGCGTCCTTCAAAATGAGTGTTACTTTGGCATTTTCTTGAAATCTATATGTAAGATTTTTGTCTTAATACATCATTTTAAAGGCCAATTTCGTACGGGTTTGACAACTTATCATGCAAGTCAATATTCTTATTTTACACGGTCTAAATTTGGTGAAAATAACACAACACGAATGGCACTATAACCATGCATGTTATAGAGTTTGAAACTACTATTGTGATGCATTGAAGGGCCAAATATAGTTTTATACTTTAATGTGTCAACATTTATGTTGTTGTGTTGTTATGCGAACGTTTCAAAACAAAGTTATCAAATTTAGTACAGTTTGACGATGAATACTATATTCATATACATTTTATAGTTGATAGATTAACAACTTAGTTATTGAGAAATATAAAGCATTTTAGTTTGTTGTAAAACTGTATCCTGTTTAAGATGAAATTGAAAAATAAATCATTTATTCGTATACAAGTTGATATAATCAATAAACAAATGTAAGATATTTTTTGCATTTTTCAAGTTATATTATACATTTTGATGCATGCTTTAATTTTACATTTTACATTAATTCAATTCAATGTATTAAGTGTTGGTGGCCTAAAACATAGTAAATTCCAGCTAGTTCGACATTTAAAAGCGTTATGGCACATTTTCTAAGCTATATGATATAGCAATATGATTGAATTCTCTAGCAAATAAGGCCAGTGCCTATGGCTGTCAAACATTGATGCCTATTTTCCACAACAAAGATAACTGTTGTTGTCAATTTATTATGCATCGATGTATCCGCAAGAAATGCGCTTTTCAACGATGTAATACACATGATTATTTTACATGTGTGCAAAAGTAAAATAATTTTGGAATGACCCTCGTAAGTAAAGAGGTCCTGCCTCGGGGTCAATAGCTTGACATAGACTTATCGCATATAGAAAAATATGCTTCACAAAATTCCTAAACCCAAAGCTCAAATATTTGATATAAAAAGCAAAGCATAGTAGACCTCTACACAGTTTGTTAAAAGCATTGTAGTCTGGATGCAGTAAATAACCCCACCAATAGGTCACTAGCTTTACATAGATTTAAAAAGGAAACCTAAAGAAATCTTATCTAAACCTTATAGCCAAAGCTTCATTTTTAGTGCAGATATTTCGCCTAGAAGACCTCTATCAACTTTATTAAAATCATGACCTATGTTATATTGATGATCGAGTTCAACCTTGTTACTTTCTAAATCAATGACGTATGCGCACTCTTTGCTTGCTCATGGTGACTCGCGCTAGATTCTTCATCGTACTTTGTACATAATCAGCTGACTTCGGGGCCTGCCATAATTCAATGTCTTAGAGCTGAAGGTCCTCTGTGATGCAAAGTGCACCCCATTGCCTTTGATGATTGCATTCGCCTGTTCGTGAGCTTGGTCTATTGCTAGGGTTGAGAATTGTCTCATTAAGAATGTTGTGGTCTTAGTGTTACCAATAATTCCTGCTCCTTATTCTTCTATTTATTTATCAATTCTTGGATTTTAACTGGATCAGTATGGTTGAATCAACACTTAGGTTTCATCACTACAACGTTTCCATTTCAGAAAGTCATCGAACGCTTCTATTGATAGCTGCATGGTGCATTTTATTCACATATATTTGCCCAAACAGCACAAGTTAAACCTTTCTATAACAAGTCCATCCTTACAACACACACATCCTTACAAAACAAAACATATTTGTCTACGGCTGGGTATTGTTGTAGCGATTCAGCAGTGTAGCTGTCATGTCAACATATTACCAATGAAAAATTAATTTTTGAAAAAGTGTTCTAACCATAATGCGAAACATCCTATAAGTAAATTTTGTCCAGAATGACGTAGTAGACCTTGTTCTGGTTAGTTAAAATCAGAGCCCTAGTATTAGAATTGGCAACCATTGTTGTAAGGAGGAATCGTTGAAAGGGGGACTATTGTAGGGAGACAATAAAGCTTTAGGGTGTTGACATGAATAATCTTTTAAGTATTCAAATAAAAGTCTATGTAAACCCATAAAACTATAGATACCAAATTCTAAAACTAGCGCTATGAATTTAACAAAGTTGATATATGTCTTCAAGGCGATACTCTACAATATAAAACGAAGTTCTGGACTAAAAGGTTTTTGATAAGATTTTTTTTATATAGTTTCCTATTTAAATCTATGTAAAGCTAGTGACCCATGGGCGGGTTGATTAATTACTCCCGGGATATAATGCTTTTAACTACTGGGTATAGGTCTACTACGTTATACTTTACATCAAATATCTAACTTTGCGCTAATCCTATATACGATACGTCTTTGTAAGGCTGTTAATCCAGGCGCTGGACCAATTTACTTATATTGCAATACAGTTTCTCTGTATTGCAATATATTACAATATGGTTTTCAGCGTATTTTATACCACAATATTCTTGATGAAGGAATATGTTATGAATAAACTTGATTGAGGCCTGCTTGGTATTACTATACATAACATATCTAAGTTCCGGACTTTGTGGATAATATTTTTTTAAATTGTGCAGGCTTTTTTAATGTTGTCGCCATGGCAACCAGAGTGTTTTATTGAATCAATTCGTTTAAAGAGATTTGGCTAAAAAATGTCCATCTTGAGTCTGTAATCAGTCATGTGGTTTAGGAGGAGCACATGTAATATGTGTGTTTGATCCCCGAATGATCGTACTATATAATAACGAAAATAATTGTTTTGGCGGCCATTTTGTTGTTTTTCATGGGAGAATGTGACAGATAGCAGGAATAGATTCAGCACACCTTAATTGTGGTAAAAAGGAGGTATGTCAACTTTCCTTAAAAAAGCCATTTCCCAAAAGTCCGGCAAAATTATTTTAGAAATAAATCATAGTTTCAAAATGAGATCATGTGAAGGAATTTCGTTAGTATCTTCGTGTTATAAGGTAGTGTGGACGTGGAAATCGTATTGGAATTAATGCATTAAACAAATGTATAGACTTTAATAACTTTAAATAGTAGTATAAAAACATAAAAGTTTACACATGGCCCGAGGAAAAGTTCTTTAAAAATTCTTCAAAATTACATGTGGTTAAAGTACAATTGAAAATAGTGAAAATGGCCGCCATTTTGAATTTTTGGCTACCATCTTGAACAAATAGCAATATTTCGTAATACACAATTGATGATTTTCATTTTACATCTCATACATGTTAGTATTGTGTGACTTTTCGAACTGGCATGGATATAACCATAACGACTTAACTTATACAAAATGGAAATGGCGACCATTTTCAAAATGGCCGCCATCTTGAATCTGCCAGGGAAATTAAAGTGGCTAACGGCTTTTTTCGGTTGACAATGGTCATGTTAGTAAACCTGCAAAGTGGTTTGCTTGCATCATGAAATGAAGTATTTTTCGACTTATGCCCCGGGCTATATTGGCTTACATAACACTATTGAGCAAGGGATTTCTAACGCCTGCTAGAATATAATCTGTCTTTTGATTTATTTTTTCTTCATATACAGTGCTCCCTCTCTACAACGACATCCAATGGGAGACACATAGTGTGTGTGTTGTTCGGAGGGAGTCGTTATAGAGAGGAACAATTAAGAGTTGGCTTACATTTGCAAACAGCTTGAATCCAGATCAGACGCCGCGTAACGCGGCGTCTGATCAGGATTCAAGCTGTTTGTCATTGGTAAATATATGTATTCTATCAAAATCTCCACTTATATGTTACTGTGAGAGAAAACAGCACACGACAATCTTAAGCAGACGATATTGCAGCAGTAAAATAGTAAGACTTAATTATCCCGTTAAGGAAATTACGGCAAGTGTCGTTGTAAGGAGGGAGTCGTTGTCGGGAGGGACGTTGTAGAGAGGGAGTGCTGTACATGTATCTGCATAAGCTCTTTCACTGCCAAGTTTCATCGCCTGCTTTAACCCTCTTACCGCAAAAATATCGTCTGCATTATTAATGCCGTCTGCAATATTTTTTAATTGAGATTTAGGGCTGTTTTGACTGAAGAAATGTCGACAGGAGTGTCAAACAATTACGCGGTGTCTGGTCAGAATCCAAACTGTTTGTAAAATGCCTTTTGGCAGTTAAAGAGTTTAGAAAAATCTAATTTGCGTGTTAAACCGTTTTGACCTTGACGAGACGTCAAGTTTTCGGTGTCTCATAGGGAAACAAAGTGTTTTCATAAGTCATTACTAACAAACATACCACTACCTTATACCGAAAACAATGGTTCGTTTCAATAAAATTGGATACCAATCAGACGCCGCGACGGATTACGATTCAAACTTCGACATTCATTGCGATATTACTTTAGTCAATATGCTTAAAATCTAAAATTGATTTAATAAAAGTAGACATTTGATTAAAGCAGACCACGGTATGCCAACGAATTAGGAGTTAACTCTTTCCATGTCAAGTTTTATCGTCTGCTCTAACTCTCCTACTGACAAAAAACGTCTGCATTGGTAGTGTTGTCTGCAATATTTTTTTTAATCAGCTTTAGGGCTAAAACTGCAAACTGCATGATTGCAAAGTCGCCTTTTGGACCTTTGATAGTGAAATAGTAAAAGGGTACAACTACGAGATTAATTTTATTTTGACCAAAACTAGTATGATATATCGTTACCTCACTTAACTCTGTACCTTAATAAACACGAAATTCTTTACAAATTTACCTTAATGACTAGTTTGTTTACATTTTAATATTTATCGTGTAATTAAATATCTATTATTCGGTCCGTCTAAAGACCCCAAACCTCCCCAAACTTATCCAAACCTCCCAAAACCACTTTTAAAAGCAAGTTTTTATAATTCTAGCAGATTGTAGCTTAAAGCAGGCTGAAAGTATAGCAGACTGCGCCTTAAGGCGCATTCTGCTTTACTTTCAACCTGCTTTAAGAGAATACTTGTCTTCAAAACCAGGAACAGGCTATTAGGATAGTGAATTAATATTTAGAGGTAACTGTGTAAAGTGATCTTAAGTTTTGTTCGAGTTGTTCCCCTTGAAAAGAAAAACATCGAATATTTAATTTTAAATTAACATTTTTTCATTGTTTTAGCTTAAATTTGCCAGTTATAAGCTCTTTTTGATTAGATATTAAGGAATTTAAGTGGTTTGGATTGTTTTCAAGTGCTTTAGGCAGGTTTGGAGATGTTTGGAGTGGTTTGGGGAGGTTTGGGGTCTTTAGACGGACCCTCTATTATTTACCCTTCCATCGCCATAGATGACTGCAGATGATTTTACAAAATGTTTGCATCTAGATCACACGCAGCATTGTGCGTCGTCTTGTAGGGATTCCGATTGTTAGGCACTTGTTTCGATATGTCTCCGGTCATGCCTCCCGTAATTCTGACTTTGAGACAACAATGCAGACAACAATGTAAGAGCAGACGATAGTATAGCGAGCAAACATTTTTACTACAATAATTTTGTTGTGAATCCTCATTCAATGAAATAACTTCCATGTATTACAATGACATGGCATTTATAAAGCGCAAAAACTATCAACTACTTTATTGCGCTTCACAATTACATGACACAAAATTATAATATGATGCTGCATGGTCATATACACACATAGAGAATATAGAATCAAAATAAAGGTATTTAGATTTGTCTATAGATATCAATACTGTTTTTGTCAATATTTTGTAATTTACAGGAGCACTTTAATTGTTCATAGACGTGACTATAGAGATATGATTTTAGCTTGTTCTAAAGCCGGCTTTAGACTTTCTTTCAGATAACTAGGTAGATCGTGCCACCATATTGAACCAATGGGGGCCAAAGATCTGTCTGTTAATTGTGTACGCCGTCTTTGGATGTTGAAACAAGTGTCACGTTGAGATCGAAGTCTATACCGACCTCGAGTGGATACAAACATTTCCCTTAAATATAATGGAGCAGGGGCACGTTTTACTAAACAACTTACGCAAATTATTTGCGTAAGTCAAAATTTTAAATTTTAATTTATATTTTGTAATATCACTTGCTACAAACAGCAAATAGCCAGATCAGAAGACGCGCTTTTAGCGCGTCCTCTGATCTGGCTATTTGCTGTTTGCAAACGTTTATGATCGAAAAATAAAAGTAAAACGATTTTGACTTACGCAAATATTTTGCGAAAGTAGTTTAGTAAAACGGGCCCCTGTTCCATTGATGACACGGAAGACTGTTTCTAAGACTTTGTATTGATCCTATTCTATTAAATTCTACACCACAAAATCTCCTTTAACACATTGAACCCTAGTGATTACTAAATTAGGGATTGACAAACAGTGTTTGTCATTTTCCAAAACATATATATTGTAAAATTCAACCCTAAATATTTCAAAATTTTGATTTGGGCAATATTGTCTTTAGTCGAAAATAGTTGTTAAAATATAAAATCCATCCCTGCCGTATCCCGAGTACTATTGTTACATGCACACAGTTTAGAGTCTGACCAGACATTGCTTCACGCAATGTTTGGTCTGAATCCTAACTGTTCGACACACAGTACGATATATCTTAGTATGTTTACTTTTAGGAACATCAAAAATGAGCAATAATAGCGGAAGACGATACTTTAATCCCAATCACTGTCGTGACGTCATCAATTTTAAACATTTGTCTTCTGACTTTGTTTCTCAAATTGAAAAATTAGATATTTTGACTTAAGAAATATCGAAACGAATGTCAAACAGTTTGGGCGTAACCCGGCGTCTGATCAGAATCTAAACTATTTGCAAATAACTATTGTACTCGGGGTAAGGCAGCAATGAGGTAACAGCAAATAGCGTTATGGCAGTATATGGATTAATGTTACGTTCTCTGGCAACCATGATCGTCTGCAAATCTTGTTGTCTGATAATCATTGTCAGAGTTGATAAATAAGCATTGACTTTCTAAAATAAAAATCAACAGAGTGTCAATTGGTTTGGATCCATATTGAAAGTCGAGTAAGTCGGCGTCTCCTCTGGATGTTACCTATTTGGTTCTGTTTAAAATGTGTTTTCTACATATTGGCCGGAAGAAAACGAGAGATGATTTTGCGTCTAATCAATTGACCCCTTGAATCACGCAGTGCCCTAAAAATCCTACAAATAGGAAGACAATCTGTAATCATCCTAAAATAATTTGAAGGTACTGCTATTATCACTAGAACCTCTGCTCACAATGTGCAAACTGAGTGACAAACAGTGTAGACCCTGATCGGACTGCTCCAAAGGCAGCAGTCCTATAAGGATCAACACTGTTTTGCTCTGGCCTGACTGTCCCAATACGTAGGATCATTACGGAATCTATAACATTGCGCGGCACACTTTATATGTGTTTGTAACGTTCTGCAGCAAGGCTTACCATAGCTTCACATATCTTATCCATACGAGGGCTCATAACCCACTCACCATCTTCAGTTTGTTCAAGTCGTCCTCTTGTGTTCCTTTTAAATACTTCCAACATGTATGGCGTCATCAAATCTTCATCTACGTGCTCCGTAAATATAAGAATCAACGGCTTGTCTTGTTTGCATGCCTCTTGTAGTTCCATCATACAGTACCTGCTTTGGCAGAATGATTTCGATACAAATGCTATCACAACGCAAGATGCTTTAATCATGCTGTAAGCCTCGCTTACTATTGGAAACCCCGGCGTGAAATCGTATCCAGTGAGAATTAGTTTCTTTTGTGTATTAAGATACTGCTTAGATTGAGTTTGTAATTTTGTAACAGTTTCCATTAAACCTCTGTCATCTTCATTTCCAGACATTGCTATGAACGCTAAATGAGTTTCTTTTAAATTCCCGTTAAGGAATTCTCTGAGAAACCATTCGTTTAAACTTCTATATTTTCGTAGCCTATGTCTACGCCAAATAAAGCCTAACGCAAGACACATTGTTGTACAAGTAATTACAGTTGTGACGCTTGCAGTAACTATTATCTCGGTTCTTTTACACAAATAGTCTGCCTCATAGAGTGCATCTTTTGGAATATTAATTTCAGATCCTTCACAAGTAAACTTGAGAGGCTGCGATTCGTGACTCCATCTTACCCTCTGATAATGAACAATGATCTTCAATAACTCTTTATTTTCACAACCACATTGCAGAGGATTTCCGTGTAGAATGAAATACAAGTAAATAGTTTTATCATGTGCAAGCCTTGAATCAATGTAACCTCTTAAATATTTTACCTGACCAACCAGTATATTCATAATTCTGTTATTGCTGAGATCAAGTTTTCGTAGTGAGGACAAGCCACTGAGCGCGAAACGAAGTGATGTTATTTCGTTGTTGTTGAGCACAAGAGTTTCAAGGTTTATATTACATTTAAATATGTTTACAGGTAAATGTGATAGTTTGTTAAAAGAGAGGTCCAGAACTTTTAAACTAGTTAGATTTCTGAAAAGTACCTCAAATTCAGGATTACTCTGCATTTTGTACAACTGATTTCCGGAAATGTACAGAAACTTTAGGTTGTTCAGATACGCAAGTGCTGTCGGGGCGACATACTGAATTTTGTTATCAGATAAATCCACCGATTCAATGGGATTATATTTGTCAAGAGCTAATGTTACATTTAAACTGACTATTCTGTTATGTCTTGCTGTAATTGTCTTTAGGATAATGGGTTTGTCGGTATAATCATAAAATCCACTGTAGGAAGTATCCGTCGTAATAAATTCATTTACATATAAATTATCGACGATATATAACCATTCATCACCATTCACCGTGTTTACTGATGTATCATGTTTGACTTGTTCTGATTGAAATACACTAAACACTAATTCCCAGTTATTCTCAGCACGGCTTATATCTGCATTTTTAATGTGTAAATACGTTCTTTTCTGTAGGAATAGTTTGTGGAGCTGGTTATGAGTTCGTTTTTCTGGAATGCTGGGTTGACTTAAGAGTAATGAATCAACTGATGTCTTTAGATACGTGTTTTCTCTATCTCTAGAATTGTCAGTTTTATAGTTGATATGCTTATCAAATAATTTATTAAAACTCAACAGTTTGTTAAAGTGTTTATCATATTTGCTTGCATGGTTTATTTTTTCTGATTTTAAATCTTTGGCAAAGAGGGACTTTTCCGTTAAGTCAATTCCTGTATCTCTGCTTGCTTGCAATGATTTTGTATGTTCTAATTTTGTCGTGCTCAGATACTGTTTTGCTCTAGTATATTTTTTCAGATACCACGGCTTTGTAGTGGCAGTGTTCTCTTTGAGGTTTTCTTTCATTATTTCAAGAAATTGATTTCTAGGGTCTGCGGAAGGAGGTTTTTGGAAAATATTTTGTGGGTCTTTTTTCTGACACGGGATTGATTCATAATATGCCAACGTACTTCCAGAAATATTTACATTGTCCAATTTTACCGACAACAACAATGTCCTTTCAAGCGGAAATACTAAAAGCACATTGCTGAAATTAAGCAATTTCGTCGGGTTTATTATAAGATGTTCAACGGCTTTTACAGATATTTCAACAGCTGGTTTTCTTTTCTGAATGCCTGGATTTACTGTCAGCTCTTCAAGGTTTGGGACAATATCAACACCCGTTAGCGAGTCGCTCAAAGATAACAGTTTGTACATTCCAGTTAAAGTTAATTTCTTTAACTTTGTAAGACCAAAAAAGGAATTACTGTAAAGATTGAAGTGTGACTTTGTATCAATGAATAATTCCTCTAAATTCTGTAATCCAACACATTGAAAGTCTCGCAGACTCCATATGTATAACCCTTTAACATCTAAAACACGAACTTTTCTCCAGGTTTCATCAGAAAAAGGTTTCCCGGCGATGTAATGTCCGGTGTAGTTTATCACATGGACAGTCGTGATATTCCTTGCAACAATCCTTGGTATATCCGCAACACATGACATAGTCTTTTCAAAACATGAACAGTTTGTTGATTGGACACTGCCCCGTGTCCAGGAGCAAGACCTATCAAGATCATCAACATGTGTCTCACTGTCATAATAAGCAGCATTTGTATATTTTGCAGTAACTTCTCCGACTATCATGAACCACATAAGAAGAATGCCAGTAACTTTAAGCGTACTGTCAATTGAAAAAAGCGTTGCCATATTGATTGAACATAGTAAACCGATAGTGCATTTACTCTAATCGTATAACACACTAGCTTAATAGTGTTCGAGTTGACAAGATCACTTTTACGCAACTAAATAGCTAAAACATGATTAAACATAAGTTTCGACTTATTAAACACCGTCGGGTTAAATATGCCAATCCGACCTGATTGAAGAGACAAAATAGCAAGTTGTGTATTGGTGAAACGGAACATTAAAAACCAGGATAAGATAGTATTGTGCTATTTTGGCAAAGATTATTCAAACTGGCTGATTGGTATATAGAATGCCACTGCTGATATTTGTATTGCGGCGACAATTTCAAGGCACCAACCCGTGTTCAATATTATACCTCGTTTAGTCGGGTGTAACTAATAGAGATGCTGTTTTTTAACCATAAGTGACCAATTACAAAGGTCATAAAGCGTTTGTGCTGAGTCTGAAGTAGTTCTCAAGCGTTTGATTGGTCAGATTTGAGCCGCGGCTCAAATCTGATCAATCAAATACTTGAGAACAAACTCAGCATAGGATTCTATTTTACTATAACGTTTTTAAAGTCTTTTTATTAAGGGAAGGAAATCCCTGTCTCTATTATTTTAGAATAGCGTTGGAAAAGGTAAGGCATAAAGGACTTTAGATAAAACCTTTAACTGCACTTTCCATTGTTTGCTTTTACCCCTTCGACGCAATTATACCTTCTGCTCTAACAGAGTAATCTGTTCTATTTTCTAAATTTCCATTTAGTCTTAATGACTGAAGACATATCTTCATTCTTGTCTAATCGTTTGGATCTTAATCGAAAGCCGCGTGTTGGGACTGTAGTTGTCCACGGCAGTGGACGTGTTTTAGTTGAGCCGATTGGCATATCTGAAAGACTTTGAATTAGGTTTTCAGATTACATAGAAAGTTTTCACTGTTATCTAAACAAGTTAATGTTTGAGGGAGATAAATTACCGTATTGCTGTTTTCAAAACTAGAAACAGGCTATGGTGTTAAGAGTTAATCTCTTCACTTCCTTAACCCGATTACAACGATTTGCACGATTTTGATTATAATCAGGCACTGTGTTACACGGTTTCTGATCAGGATCCAATTTTTTTTCTAAACTAGTATCGATGTTACTACAGCCACAATGGCTGAACTCTTACTTTAACAAATGATGTCATGGCAGCGAAGGGGGATGAAAGGAACTTGCTTAATCTTTTTCCTCGACACTAATTATGTACGATTTAATTTCTGTAAACTCCATAATCATACCATCAGCACTAAAGCAAAGAAGGGCTACCCCAAAGAGCTTTAACCCTTTCATGATCAAATTACTCCGTAGATTTCTACCTCTTCACCGCTTTCTTGTCGTCTGCTTCAGTATTGTTGTCTTCAAGACACGTACCAAAGTTAGATTTCAGGTTGAATGACTTAAATATCGATAAAAGTGTCAAACAGTTCGTGTCCTGATCAGACGCCGCTTTACGCGGCCTCTGATCAGGACCCAAACAGTTTTGCAAACGCGCTATAATTAATGCGTCATTGAGAGTGAAAGGCTTAATACTGCACACATTGTCTTAAATATGCAAAAGTACCTATGCATAATCTTCAGCATCTACATTTAACCCTTATGTTAAGAGCGACTTGGCTTACATTTGATTACAGTTTGGATACAGACGCTGGATCTGATCTTGATCCAAACTGTTTACCACTCATCTTCAACTTTGCGTCGGTTTGATATGCTTAAAAACTAATTTTGATTCATTTTCGCAGACGATATATTTGAAACATATTAATGGTTAAGTAGTGGCCATCATGTGTTAACTGGCTAGTCAGCTAAACTCGTGCCTTCTTGGTAAATGGTTAGTGTAAAGTATAAATGATGCAAAACATTCTGCATTATTTTCATTCTGCATTGACCTGTTGCTTATCCGGAAAACTGAAACCCAATGTTTGTAGGTTTCGGTATTCTTGATAAAGATGTTGCCACTAGCTTTTTAATCGGCATTTAATCAATTTATACTAGATATAGTCTAAGGTAAAACGCCTTGTTGCGACCCGACCAAAATTGATCAATCTCTTTTTAGCGATCGTACAATCTCGACAACATATGTCCGTACCTAACTCTTTGCTTGCTAGCGGCGGATATATGTGCCACAGTGATTACATTTGCAAACAATCTGGACCAATATAAGACGCCGTGTAACGCGGCGTCTTATCAGGATCCAAACTGTTTGACACTTTGACCCTGTTTTGAAAAGAAAAAAAATCGAAAAAATTGTTTTTAGAACATCAGCAGATGACAATTGTTGCAGACGAAAAACAATACCCAGCATGCCAAGCGTTAACTATAATCGAGCAGGCTTGGTACGATACTTTAGTTGACGCAATTAAACGATCGCTTTATAAGAAATATTGCATGCTGGCGGCAGATATATTGGCAAGAGTGATTACCTTTGCAAACAAGTTGGACCCAGATGAGACGCAGCGTAACGCGGCGTCTCATCAGAATCCAAACTGTTGACACTCTTTTGAAAAGAAAATTCGACAATTTTATTTTAAAACATCAGCAGACGACAAGCGTTTCAGACGAAAAAACATACAAAGCATGCAAAGCTTAACTATGCTCGATCATGGTTTGGTTTAGTACTTTAGTTGACGCAATTAAACGATCGCTTTATAAGGGATATAGATATTGTTAGTTTAACATGATAAGTGTTGATCCTTTTTTAGCTCACCTGAGCTAGCTCAGGGTGAGCTTTTGCAATCCTTGAATGTCCGGCGTCCGTCGTCCGTCGTGCGTCGTGCGGTGTGCGGCGTCAACAATTTTAGTGTTTACACTCTAGAGGCCACAATAGTTTACCAATCTTTCTCAAACTTGCTCAGATGGTATATTGCCATAAGAGTTCGGATGATTTAGATTATGGCTGAAATTTGACAGTTAGGTCATGAGTTATCAACCTTTGAATTGCTGAAAATGCCATATTTACAGTGTTTACACTCTACAGGCCACACTATTTACCCAATCTTTCTAAAATTTGCCCAGATTGTATATGACCATAAGAGTTCGGATGAGTTCGATTTTGATTGAAATCGAACAAATAGATCAAGAGTTATCTACCTTTGAACTGCTGAAAATGCCATATTTTACGTAGTTAACATTCTAGAGTTCACAATTTTTATCCAATCTTTCTAAAACTTGCTCAGATTGTATATGACTATAAGAGTTCAGATGAGTTTGATTATGGTTTAAATCAGACAAAAAGGTCGAGAGTTATCTACCTTTGAATTGCTGAAAAAGCCATATTTAAGGGGTTTTACACTCTAGAGGCCACACATTTTATTCAATCTTTCTCAAACTTACTCAGATTGTATATTACTATAAGACTTCAAATGCGTTTAATTATGGCTGTAATCGGACCAATATGTCAAGAGTTATCTATCTTTGAATTGCTGAAAATGACATATGTAACAGTGTTTACGCTCTAGAGGCCACAATATTTATCCAAGCTCTCTCAAACTTGCCCAGATTTTATATGACCATAAGAGTTCTGAAAAGGGTAATTAGGGTTGAAATCGGACAAATAGATCAAGAGTTATCTACCTTTGAACTGCTGAAAAAGCCATATTTTACAGTTTTTACTCTTGCAACTACAGTTTTCAATGGATTTTCATTATACTTGTACACAAAGTATATAGCTATATGTTCTCAAAGGAGTGCAATTATTGTTGAAATCTAATTATTGTGGCAAAAGTTACCTGCCTTTGATATACTTTGAAATGCTAGAAAAAGGCTTCATTTCAGTATTGTTTAGGCTCTAGTTATCTGCCTTTGATGTACTCTACTATACTAGAGTAGGTCGACAAACTTGAATGGATTTAGAATAAAAAGGATGAAATTCAAAGGTAAAGCTGTTAGGCTTCATTACAAATGGTGAGCGATATCAGGGCCTTCAGGCCCTCTTGTTTAATTTTGATACCGGTTCCTATGGTTTCCTTGAAACGTAACCGTCTCGTCGTCTCACCTGGATCTAAACTGCTTGCATTGGTTATCATCGTAAATTCGCCTTTAGCATGCAGGCTGTTAGTGACGAAATATATCTAACTAATAAACGTTGTCACTTTCAATGACACCATGTTTATATTATGTCTAATTAGTGTCGTCTGCCGTTCTTTGATTATAGATGTTCAGCTTAAAGCAAGGAGCTTTCTGTTTTACTGTCACCTTGTTTTCAGCAGTCACCTGCCTCAAGGGTGTATTAAAGTCATGAATTTGTGAAATTTTCAAAGTATATATAATATTCTATCATGGTTTTGTTTTAAAGAGCAATTTAAGGTAAATTGTAAAAATAGAAAAATATACAATGGTACAATATTTGAAAAGATTAAATACTAAAAATAGGCTTTTTAATGCTTAATCTTTTTTTGTTTTTTATTTGTTTTGAAAAATATCATTGCCAAAGAAAACAGTTGTGTTGATTCAGAGATTTGCATTTTTCAAATCTTGTGCCAGATCGGTATTTGTTTAGTTTTTATGTTGAACTACTTCCATAACTTACCATGTTTATTTAAACTGGATTTTACTGAAACTGATACTTTAAATTTGACAAAATGTAAGGATAAATTTCCGATTAAATAAACCTTTCCAAAGTGCCGTAGAGGAAAACAATACGCACAAACATATGATTTTTTTCTTATTTTTCTTTCATCATAAAGAGCTTTTCAAAAAAAAACATGAAAGAAATAAATTGTGATAATTTGAAGATTTTGCTTATGGGGTTGATACACCTTTAAATATCCAATAATTAACAAACAAAAGTGGTCGAAGTAGAGAGATTTTACTGTATCTGCAAACTGTTTGATTATCTTAAACAGAACTTTTTGCAATTTGGCTGATTGTCACGTTTGGTAGTGGAAGACACCAAGGGTCCGTTTTACTAAACTACTTACGCAAAATGTTTGCGTAAGTCAAAATCTTAAATTTTAATTTATATTTTTATTATCACTTGCTACAAACAGCAAATAGCCAGATCAGAGGACGCGCTTTTAGCGCGTCCTCTGATATGGCTACTTGCTGTTTGCAAACGTTTATGATAGAAAAATAAGAGTTAAACGATTTTGACTTACGCAAAAATTTTGTTAAGTTGTTTAGTAAAACGGGCCCCAAATGTACTAATGGGAAAGTGAAATAAATTACATCGACAAAAAAGTGTCGAACACTTCGGATACTGATAAGACATTACGTTATGCAGCGTCTGCTCAGGATTCAAACTGTTTGCAAATATGTTGCTGCTTTTGTCAGTGAAAACGATAATTGGATGTTTGTAATTCTCTATCGATTCGGTCTAAAACCTTATTCTAAGACAGTCTTTAAATTTTCTGCTATGTAATTGGCTCGTGCGACAATGCGGTATATATCTGTATATGTCCCCCTTCTGCATGGATTAAATTTTAAAATTTGTTTGGTTCCATGTTTAAGACTAATTTCCCCCAGCATTTGATTGTAAACCTTACTGTGAACAACTTGTAATAATGGGGTTTCTATGATAATTGATGTTAACCTCACTGGAATACAGAAAATATGATCGCCGTTCTGGCCCTTGTGTTTCCTTATAGCAAGTGTATGTTCTCAAGGAAAGGACCGTATCAAATGTTGGCAGAACTTGTGGTCCAACCCTAGTATTTTTTTTTAAACTTGATTATACACTTGTACAATATGGTTTTACAAATATATGGCAATAGAATATGTTTAAACTAAACTAATGTTCCCGTCACCATCATCATCTTAACCGATTATGCAAACATAAGCACTATTAGTGTTATCGTCATGAATACCACAAAAAATGGTGACATGATATTATATTTGTATTGTGATATGGGCTACAAACCCTGACACAGATAAAACTGTAGCAAATCAAAAAGGTGTATAATAATATGAACAACACAATTTTGGCGAAATTGTCCTTTTACATTACCTGATTTAAGATATTCTTGTCTTAGTTGTCATGTACATGTGTTGATAGAAAGAATACTTGGCATAATCAAGCAAACGTTTACAAATAGAGCCAATCAGTTATCAATCGGCTTTTCATCACCATGGTTCGACCTATTCCTAAATATGGTAACGCCTCACGTATATACCAGAATACAAGAGATATAGACAATACAGAAAAAGTCCAGGGGCCCGTTTCATAAAACGTTGTACGACAAATGTTGTCGTAAGTCATATTATAAAAGTCTGAATTATCATTTATTTTGCCATCAAATCCTATCTTGTGACAGCTATTTGCAAATCGTCTTGAAAAGAGGGAACGAGAGCACCGCAAGCGGTACATTATACGCCCACTGGCAAAGAAATATATAGTTTTATCAAAATTGATTCTAACTTGTAGACACTAAGAGCTCTGAGAGCATAAACAATATTCAAATAAAGCCTTTTCTAGCGTATCTGAGTACACAAAGGGCAGATAACTCGACACAATGATCCGATTTCAATAATAATCAACCCTTTCATGAACTTATACTTCTTTAATTATACTGTGGGCAAACATAATCAAAATCCATTCAAAACTGTAGTTGCTAAGTGTGTTAACACTGTCAAATAAGCCTTTTTTAGCATATTTGAGTACACCAAGGGCAGATAACTCTGTAACAAAATATCAAATAAATCTCAAACTTAACTCAGCTTCAGATCTTGATGCATATAACCTTTCTGTGAAGTTTCATTAATATCCTTCAAATAGTTTTCCAAGAAAACACTGGACAAGCTTTTCCTAGCAAATTTGAGTACATCAAGGGCAGATAAATCTGTAACTAAAATTCAAATGAACCTCAAACTCGACTCAGCTTCCGATCTTGATGCATGTAACATTTGTGTGAAGTTTCATTAATATCCCTTCAATAGATTTCCAAGAAAACTCCGGACAAGCTTTTTATAGCATATTTGAGTAAACCAAGGGCAGATAACTCTGTAACAAAAATTTAAATGAACCTCAAACTCAACTCAGCTTTAGATCTTGATGCATATAACATTTGTGTGAAGTTTCATTAATATCCCTTCAATAGTTTTCCAAGAAAACTCCGGACAAGTTTTTTATAGCATATTTGAGTAAATTAAGGGCAGATAACTCTGTAACGAAAATTCTCTTGAACCTCAATCTCGACCCAGCTTTAGATCTTAATGCATATAACATTTGTGTGAAGTTTAATTAATATCCCTGTAATAGTTTTCCAGAAAATCTCTGGACAAACAAAATGTTGACGGACGAACGAACGAACGGACGTACGAACGGACGGACGGACAGGGCTACGCCAATATACGACCACCTCTAGAGGTGGGCGTATAAAAATCAGAAATTAAATGTATTCAAAAGATTAGACCTACGATTGTTTTGTCGTAATAAGTTTTATGAAACGGGCCCCAGAGACGTGTAACTAAACTATGCACTGACATCAAGGACCTGGCTTGAGATGTTGAAGATACTATCACTGTATTACCTGTACGGACGATATAACGGTATATCGATATATAATACTTGTACAATGCAAGATTATGTAATGTGTCCCTATTTTACAAATCTTTAATAAAAAAAATGTTTATATATTTGTTTTAACTCAAAGTCCGTTGCTCAATACCCATAGGAAGCAGTTCTTTCTTTTAAGAATTTATAAAATCATGAATCCTGGAAAATATTCAGGTATCTTTGACACTATGATGATTCTTGCATAATGGGACAAAGCAATTACTGATTTTCTTTTGCTATATTTCTTAAGAATATGAAAATCAGACTTTTTCCTTTCTTGAAAATATCTTATGAAGCTCTCATGAGGTATTTCGAAAGAGCACATGTTCATAAGAATATGATAAAAGTTAAAAACAACCAGCAAATACTTATCAATGTCTGAAGGGACAAGACTGGAGAAAATTTAAATGGTTTTATTTACAATTTAAGTATTGTGAAGCTGTCACTAAAACTAAGACGAGTTCCACTCTGACACAATGGTGTCGGCAAAATGTATTGTAAAAGTAATTATCTTGCCATATATAAACTGTAACCACTCTTTAGTGATCTCCTCACGTCCTCAAATAAAGACTACTTAACCCTTTCACTCTCAATGACGCTTAAAAACGTGTTTGCAAACAGTTTTGGATCCTGATCAGACGCCGCGTAAGGCGGCGTCTGATCATGATCCAAAACTGTTTGACACTCGTTTTGAAATTTCTTCAGTCATACTGCCTTATATTCTAAATTTGAAATGATATTGCAGACAACAAAATTGAAGCAGACGACAATGAAACGATGAAAGGTCAAAATCACGCGATAAATTTGGCAGTAAAAAGGTTTATACAAGTTTTACATTACAGCAAGAAAACATGCTGTACTCAGCGGCAACACAATAAATAAGTATCTGAGTTCTGAAACTCTCTTTCATTTCTAACAACAGACGTCAGTGGCGTATCTTCCTATATGTCGTGTAGCCGCGGACATATTTATAGAAAGTCAAAAAATAAGACAAAGTCTAAAAATATTAAACATGCCATAAAACACAGCCTAATTGGGGTTAGGCTTTAAATTGATCAAACGGGCTTTCGAGAAACACGGAACTTTCTCAGACAACAAAATAGTGGCCGTAATAGAGAGGTTCTACTGTAATCATACGTATGCTATGCGACCACTAATACCTTGGAGTAAATGTACAGTGGGGAACATAGGCATTCGGCCCGTTGGCTATGACACTACCCCTAGCTGCTATAACCCCCTCCACCACCACCAAACGTGGATAAACTACCCTAAAATCTATCCATACATTCAATAATCATCATAAAAGAACATTTCCTGAAGTTTCGTGAAATTTAAAAAAAAAAAATTTTTTTGCTAATTTATAAGTAAAATAGTAAAGGCTGCCATGAAAAAGCGCCTTGCAGAAGCAACCCTCAAGTTCTCAACCCTGTCATTTTGTCAAATCTTGGACGATCTGGACAGATGATGGCTCATTGTTTACAGCAAACCGTTTTCTTTGACGATAATTGGTAAAACATTCAAAGCAATCGGCGAACACGCGCATGGGTACTCGAAGGGTGGGGAGACCCCTTATTCGGAAACCATCTGTCACGCAAAATTTTCCCAAACAAACGACTGGTTGCCCAGTCAAACTATTATCATTCTAGCGAACCCGAGAACCAGCTTCAAAGCAGGAAATGACGCAAAAGTCAAGCGCCTCAATTGGTCGTATTCGAATCAGGACAACCATAGCGTTAGTTGGACGTGTTGTCAACAGGTTCTATTCGAATCACCACTTGATGTTTTCCGTTGACAAAATGTTGTCAAACCATCAAATCGTTGACCACAATTTCGATTCGAGTCGGGTCAAAAACGTTGTCATCAGTAAATCTTCGAGCATTTGCTCCGCCTAGTTTTCGTTGACAACAAATTGAATGATTCGAATACGACCAATGATATCATATCCGTTTGTCAACCGAAACTAAACGAAAGTTATCTAGAAATTTATTTCGTAACAGAAATGCTCATTTACCGATAATTCAAAAGGTATTTATTATATATTTCATTTTCTATTAATTACCCGTACCATGGTGTAATGCATGGTCGCAAATGCACTTGTTAATCGCTGATTCAGTGAATGACTGACGAACAAGTCCAAAAATTAAGGTGACAGAAGGATTCCGATATAAGGTGCCTATCGAATTTTTTATTTCTTCACTTGTGCTCGTGTCTTGCATGGGCTGTGAGCTAACTTTCTTTAAACAGAACTGTTAAATGTAAATAATAAGCCATCATTTGTCAAAATCGGCCCAAAAATGACAAAATGACAAGGTTGGGAAGTTGATGGCCCTGAATACACATCTACCTTTTCATTGTATACATACATGATACGAATTTTTTTTTTTTTTTTTGAAACTTCTTGAAACATTTGTTAAGGATGTTTGTTGAACATATGGACGTATTTTGACTCATTTTGAAAGATTTATGGGGGGGGGGGGGTCATAGCTTACGCGCCGAAAACCTGTGGTGGGGAAGATAAATAAAACAATTTTCCCCATTTGAACGCAAATTCAAATATTTTTTTTTACATATATACCTTTGAATTTTCTAGTGCTTAGTGGCAGTAAGTGTGGAGCTTGCTCACACATCGGGTTTCTCAGCGTCTTATCTGGCTCCGAATTATTTTACAATAGGCATAACTGGTTTAGCATATGCACTTTTATTTGGAAAGCATAGGGTCTTCTCCAAAGTAGTGAAAGCCTATACGACATGTAACAGCCTAATGCACGATAAAAGTCCTAAATGTAATAAGAAAGTTCATTTTAGATCTATGTTGCCATATCATGCATTATTCTCATATATTAATAGGTTACCTAAGTTTTTTCGCTGAACAGTTTGTAAAAATTCAGTTCAGGTTTCAGAGACTTGCATTATTTAGATCTTTCTTTCAAAAGGTTAAACGATATCGTTTTCCTTAAAATATAGTATAGCTGAATTACCATATGTCATAACAAGAGAGACTGGAATTATTGCTCTATAGTTAAGGTTGGGAACCCCTAAATAGATCGGGCCAATGTCAGTCAATATCGGAAACTCTACGGAGAGCGATCGGTCATTCTCGTCAACTGATGACCGTTCCGAACTATATTACGGTTAAACTTGTCCCTGCTAAAATATCTTCCGGGTGTAGTATGAATTGTTATGTATCTTTTAACTCATTCACCCCTTAGACTTGAAATGAATAATCAAATTTACAAGTATGTCAATTTTCGAGTAGGTAAGGTTGTGCTATACATTCAATATATTTCAAAACTGACATTTAACAGGGCTCCAGATAAGAGGTAGTTATTTCAACAAATCAAACATTTTCTCACTCATTTTAGCACCAAATCCTATAGTGTTACTACTCATTAGAATCGTCTCTTTGAGACGATTCTAATGAGTAGTGACACCATAGGGTTTAATTGAGAAATAAAGATTTTAGCTTTTGAAAAACTGCCCTTATCTGGTGCTCTGATTTAATGAATACCTAGATCAGATGGCTCCTTACAGAACCGTCTTTCCAGGGTCTACAATGTTTGCAAAAGACAAGGGTACCCATCTCATGTACACTGTTTGTAAATAGCAAGCAAACTGGTATTAATTGGTTAAACTATGCGGCTTATAAATATTGTTTTGTGTAATTATTCTGTGGGTAGCTATTTTTCAGGAATGGTCACAATACGTTATGTGGGTTTGTATTATAACCGGTGTCAAATTTCGACGTCGAATGATGACCGCTTTCATTGTGCGACATCGAAAGGTGACCGTGATTCATTTTATGACTGCGAATTGTTTGAGGGTCATGTGTCCATGAGGTAAAAGTACCTCGTTACATCAATATCGTTCCGCTGTTTTTAACACAGTCATTTTAAATACGTTTCGTGGCGCGCTATATTTCAAAATGTAAACAAAAATTACCATGGCCGAAATGCATTTAGATGTTTAAAGTTGAATTAGGTTTTTCCCTTTTCTCTCTACAACGGCCCTCCCAATAACGATTCTTTCCTTACAACGACCATTGCCACAGTTTCCTAATAGGACACTTATGTCTAACGCTTTTCCTCCTTTAATATCGTCCGCTGAAAGTTGTCTTCTGCTGTTTTTGCTCAAAATTACATATTCAACATTTTGACAGAAAAAAACATAATGATGAGTGACAGAAGCTTTAACCCTGGTCTGGATTCGAGCTGTTTACAAATGTAAACCAATTTCCCTCTCTTTAACGACTCCCTCCGTACAACGCACACACTCAGTGTATCCCATTGGTTGTCGTTGTATAGAGGGAGTGCTGTAACATTGAACCATCGTCATCTCTCGAAAAATCTCCCTGCATATACAATGTATAAACATACCATGGTACATACAAGCTTAACCGCACTACCAACCATATATCTACATGTTTATCACATGCTTTGTTCGTTTTGTAAAGTGACATGGAACTGAATGACCGCTCACAAGTAAAACGTAACGTTCATAATGATATAATGTAGATCTACATGGTTCGATATGTGTTCATTTGTTTAAGATATACGCCAGTCATGCCTACACATGATCGGAACAAATGGAGACGGCTGGTACATAGTCCAGCATCGAGTTGCCCCGTCGGTTCTATCAGGAGCAAAGGGACCAAGGCAAGGCAGATATACGCCAGTACGCATTTCCAACATTCTATAATAACTAAAATACGAATGGTCGGAAGAAATGAGAAGGCTGGTGCATGGTGCAGCATTGACGTGCCCCGGCGGTTCCAACGGGAACCAACGGACCAAGGCAAGACAGATAGAATATATACGCTAACGAGCATTTCTGACATTCTATGATAAAAAATGCGTATGATCGGAAGAAATGGAGAAGGCTTTTAAGGTGCCCCCGCGGTTCTATCAGGAGCTAATGGACGAAAGCAAGGCATTGCAGATAGACGCCAAAACGCATTCCGACATGTTATGATAAATTAATATGCGTGGGGGGAGGGGGGCATAGACCCTCTAACTTTGGCCTACACATAGATTTCCTCCAAGCTACGGCCCTGGACGTGCCTTTAGACGCATTAACCCTTTCACTGCCAAATTTGACGCGAGTTTTTCAGGTGCAACCTGAATGACAAACAGTGTAGACCTTGATCGGACTGCTCCAAATGGAGCAGTCCGATTAGGGTCAATACTGTTTGCTCTGACCTGTCTGTCCCAATACTTTGGTTCATTACGATATCCATAACATTGAGTCTCACACGTAAAGGTGTTTGTACCGTTCTGCAGCAATGTTTACCATAGCTTCACATAACTTATCCATATCAGGACTCATTACCCAGTCACCATCTCCCGTTTGTTCAAGTCGCCCTCTTGCGTATCTTTTAAACACTTCCAACATGTATGGCGTCATCAAATCTTCATCTATGTGTTCCGTAAATATCAGTATCAATGGTTTGTCTTGTTTACAGGCCTCTTGTAGTTCCATCATACAGTACTTGCTTTGGCAGAAAGATTTCGACACAAATGCTATCACAACACAAGATGCTTTAATCATTCTGTAAGCCTCGCTTACTATTGGAAACCCAGGCGTGAAGTCATATCCAGTGAGAATCAGTTTATTTTGGGTATTTAAATACTGCTTAGATAAAGTGTGTAACTGTGTAACTACAGTTTGCATTAAACCTCTGTCATCTTCATTTCCCGACATTGCTATGAACGCTAAATGAGTTTCTCCTAAATTCCCGATAAGAAATTCTCTGACAAACCATTCGTTTAAACTTCTATATTTTCGTATTCTATGTCTACGCCAAATAAACCATACAACAGCACATATTGCCGTACAAGTAACTGCTGTTGCGATACTCGCAGTAACTATTATTTCGGTTCTTTTACACAAATATTCAGACTTATCGAGCGCATCTTTCCTATTATCAATTTCAGATCCATCACAAGTAAACTTGAGAGGTTGCGATTCGTGACTCCATCGTACCTTCTGATAATGAACAAAGATCTTCAATAACTCTTTATTATCACAACCACATTGCAGAGGATTTCCTTGTAGAAAGAAATACAAGTAAAAGGTTATATCGCGTCCAAACCTTGAATCAAAGTATGACTTTAAATTTGTGTCCTGCCCGTCCGATATATACATGATTCTGTTATTACTAAGATCAAGTTTTATTAGTGAATGCAAACCACTGAGCATGAAACTAAGTGATTTAATTTCGTTGTCGTTAAGCAAAAGGGTTTCTAGGTTTATATTACACTTAAATATGTTGACAGGTAAACATGATAGGTTGTTAGAGGAGAGATCTAGAACTTTTTAATTAGTTAGATTTCTGAAAAGTTCCTCGAATTCTGGGTTACTTTGCATTTGGTACAGCTGATTTCCAGAAATGTACAAAAACTTTAGATTGTTCAAATATGCAAGTGCTGTTGGAGCGATATACTGAATTTTGTTATCAGAGACATCTACAGAGTTAATGGGGTTATGTTTGTCAAGAACTAATGTTGCATTTACACTGACCACCCTGTTGTTTCTAAATGTAACTGTTTTTAGGACAATGCTCTTTCCGGTATAATCATAAAAGCCAGTAAAGTAAAAGTCCGTAGTAAAAAAGTCATTTTGATATACATTTTCAAAATAATATAACCATGCATCACTATTCACCTTGTTTTCTGATTTAGCATGATTGACTTGTACTGGTGAAAATACGTTAAACTCTAAATCCCAGTTATTCTCAGCACGGCTTATATCTAAAGTTTTGATGTGGTGGTATTTTCTTTGCTGCCAGAATAGTTCCGACAACTGTTTATGAGTTTTTGTTTCTGAAAGGTCAGATCGACTTGAGTGCCTTAAATCAATGGAAGTTTTTAGATACGAGCTTGCTCTATCTCTAGAATTGTTGTCAATTTTAGACTGAATATAATCTCGGAATGAATTATTAAAAATCGCCAGTTTCTTTGAGTGTTTACCAACTTTGCTTAAAATGTATGTTTTTTTCTGCCATTAAATCTTTACCACTGAATGACTCCTCCATCAATTGTGTTTCTGTAGCTCTGTTTGCTTGGATTGATTTAATTGGTTCAGATTTTGTCGTGTTTAAATAAGGTTGTGCCAAAGTAGTTTTTCTCATGTACAACGATTCTGGAGTGGCGGCGTACTTTCGGAGGTTTGTTTCTTTTTTCTCAAGAGATTGATCTCGAGAGTTTTCTAATACAGTTCTTCTGAAAATACGATGTTGGTTGTTTTGCTGACACGGTTCTGATTTATAATATGCCAACGTACTTCCAGAAATATTTATAGTGTCTAATTTTAATGACAAAAACGCTGCACTTTCCTCCAAAAATACTAAAAGCACGTTACTAAAATTCAGTAATTTCAACGGTTTCATCAAAAGATAATTCAGTTTGCTGGTGGCACACTTCCTCGTGTCCAGGAGCAGGACCTATCAATATGGTCAACATAAAACATTATGCCTCACTGTCATTGTAAGCACCATTTGTAGCTTCTGCAATAACCACTCGAATTATCATAAAGCACAAAAGAATCATACCAGTAACCTTAATCGTTTTGTCAACTACGTTAAGCTTTATCATATCGATTGAGTACGGTTTATCGACTGTGCATTTACTTAACTATATCAGACACTAGCTAGGTAGCATACGAATCGAGTAGACCACTTTCACGAAACAAAAAATAGCTTAAACAAATAAGGACATTAAGTATAAGAGATTACCACGCGCATGTCATAGCGTTTTGAAGAAGCTAATCCCAATACGGTCCATTGGTGAGAATAAACATAACACCCACGGTGATATTTGTCCAAAGAACATTAATATTTGCTCATAACCATATAGAATATCATTATACAGTTGAACTTCGATATCTCGAACTCGCTAAGTTCGAACTATCCGAATTGTCGACACATGAAGCTAGCTTTAGTCAAACATACCTGTATTTCAAAGTTAAGACATGGCTAAGCCACAATTTAACTTTGAAATACGGGTATGATCAACCTAACCGAGTTCGAGGTATCGAAGTTACTGTAGATGTTTTATCGAAGTTGTGAAAAAATTGCCTGACATTTCGATGCATTAAAGCTCATTTGATTAAGAACTTTATCTTTATGTCAATATACTTTCCAAGCAACTACAACTTACAAATTAGGCTATGGTCAAGTAGATTGTGAGATTCGTATACAGTGAAACATCTCTGTCATGACTACAAAACTAAGTTAATTGTAAGTTATTTACGCCACCTGGTAGCTTGAAGTAAGGTGGCAGTAAAACAGAAAGTTCCGATATGAGCTTTCTGATTTACTGTAAGATTGCTTTAAACTATCACTTGTTTTATACAATTATTTAGCCACCGTTCTAGTGGTGTTCAAAATATATAGTTTCAGTCAATTATTTTACAGTGCTATCTCTGTAAACCGGTGGTAATGGACCCTAAATAAGGATAAAACAGCAATAAGTATTCTGCTTTAACTTGGCGGTTTTATTCGCCCTCTTTGGCGGAAGTAAACAATCTGATCTATTGTCCATATAGATCTAACTCTCAAACGCTATGTCTGTTCTTTAACAATATTCTAACGTTTACGAATTAGCAATTGCTTTATCTAAAACTAGATAAGGATGTGTGAAATGTCCATAACGTGTCTAGACATTCTAGCCATGTGTACACTGAGAGCATTTCACCAAACTAATAGCGAGAGTGTTAGATACTATATAAATATACATAAACTGTTAAAAATACATATGCATAAAAGGTATACAATCTTGGTTCAAACTAGCCTTTCAATCAGCTCAATTTTACTCTTCATTTGTTCTGTATAGAACAATAGGGTGTAAAATTGAGATCTGAATGGTAGACAGATCTATCCCTTCTTCAGCACTTATTCAAAATATTGAAACTTATATTCAGCTTTCCAAAACATTAATCATCGAAACTCAGTAACAAACGGCGTGGCTCATAGCAAACAGTGACGACCCTGACCCAAAACATGCATTCATATTGCCGGTCAGAGTCTACCCTGTTTGCATAAACGCTAAATATTTATGATACAAATAGTTTATAATCAATCATTTCAAACTCCACACAGTATCTCTTGACTGAAACAGTTCACGAGGTGTATGCTTTCCGATGTTATAACACCATTAAACAGATTAAAAACGTACAGTCCAATGTCTTTGTTCTTTTGTCACGTGGTAGCCACAAGCATACACTGTGTTTAATTGTCTAATAAACGGATTAAAACAGAATGTCATGACAACATCATATGGCTAGAGAGAGTAAAACATAACACTGGGTTTATATATTCACTAGAAATGTCTCTGAAACTCACCTAAATAAGGATAAAACAGCAATACGTATTCTGCTTTAACTTGGCGGTTTTATTCGCCCTCTTTGGCGGAAGTAAACAATCTGATAAATTGTACTTCAACCGGAGAGTTTACACGCCACAGCTATTCGTCCCAATGTACAGACGCGGCCTCGCTATTCGTCCCCAATTATGTACGGATACGACCCGGTCCGCGACGAGTTACCAGCAAACCATTTCCGTGTACGATAATCATAAACCTTTCGAGTATAAAATTTGGGTCCCCCCTTTTTACACCCGTTACACTATCTCACTACAACAACACCTAATGGGAGACTATCACTGTATGTATTTGTCAGAGGGAGTCATTAACAGTAGAGTGTTCAGTTACCACCGTTTGCTGTTTAAGCTAGCAGTTTGTGCCCCGTATGTAGCGTAAAGATTACAGTTTTTCTCCAAATAATCGCGTTTACGCTTTAACTATTATTTTAATTGCAAACAGTTTGGAGTCTGGTTTGGCTCCAAACTGTTTGCCACTCAGATTAAAGCTGGTAGTTAGAATTGTTAAAAAAATTATTTTTTCCATATTTCATTGCAATACTTTTGCATTTGAACGGAAGAATAACGTTTTCTCCACGTATTTCGAACCGGTAGCCAACTCGAAAACGATGGCCATTGACGGCCATCGATTTCCTTACTGAACTCTTGGATGGCAGGTGGATAAATAAGCATCCTAGGAGTGTAGCATGGCCTGACTTACATTTGCAAACAATGTAAAACCAGAGCAGACGCCGCGTAATGCGGCATCTAATCTAGGGTCAAACGCGTCTTAAGTTTCTTCTGTCAACATTTCCAATATGTCACATTGAGAGAAACATCAAATCGCAATTAAAAGCAGACGATATTGCAACAATGAAAACATTAGTCATAAATGTCTTGTTTGGGGAACAGCAGCAAACATGTTTTAAAGAGCTAATTGTTGCAGGGTTGAAGAACTGCAAACAGTTTATATCGAGAAGAGCATTTAAGGGTGAACTAAAAGAGACAAATTGTAACCTCGCGTTTCCTATAGCAACTGTAAGCACACAGTTTTTACCTTTAAACTTTGTCATCTGTAGCAATACAACTATTTGATTTGCCCAAAGGTTATACAGCGTTTGAGTTCAGTCTGAGATAGTTCTCAAACATTTGATTGGTCATATTTTAAGCTTATGCTCAATTCCAACCAACCAAATGCTTGCAACCGACACCAGAAACATTCCAATTGCTTTATTATCTCGGACCCATCCATTTACTAGTCTTCAGGAAATTATAACAATACTGTCAATCAGTAATGGTTGAATATCTCCGTTTCATATATGGATTCAAAGCCAATAGCCTCTGATAGTCAACCTTTTCACTGCGATTATGACATTATAATCCAACTAATTCATTCACTGTCATTACAGTGGAGAAAACGTTATTCTTTCCCAATAAACGAGTTTATGCTAAAACTGTTATTTGCAGTGCAAACAGTTTGGAGTCAGATCAGACGCCGGGTAACCCGGCGTCTGATCAGGCTCCAAACTGTTTACCACCAAGATAAACATGAATTATCAGAATTGTCCAAAAATGGTAGTTTTCTACGTTTTAGTGCGTATGCGTTTGCGTACGTTTGCGTTTAAACGGGAAAGAATAACAGATACTCCACTGTATATCCATCACCTGAAGTGTTTCGTCTGTTGTTATTTATAAAACATGTAATTCCTTGCGTTTTTTACTAAAGACACACTGATAAAAGTGATATACAGTTTGGATCCAAACTGTTGGCAAATGTTACTGTTACGGGGATGTAAGCGAATTGGTAAAACCTTCACTTCATAGCCTGTTTCAAGTTTAGAAAACAGGCCCAGCGCTTATAAAGCGTTTGAGTTGAGTCTGAGTTCGTTCTCAAGCATTTGATTGATCAGATTTGAGCATAGGCTCAAATCTGACAAATCAAATGCTTGATAATGAGTTCAGACTAAACTGACACGATTTATAAGCATGGAACCAGGTGATTACTTAAAGCAGACTGAATGTGAAGCAGAATGTGTCTTAATGAGCTTTCTACTTTATCTTCAGCCTGCTTTAAGCTACAATCTGCTAGAATAAAGAAATATTTCTTATGATACATTTTCACGGCTTAATTAATTTGAACTCATATCGTCAATGGCTGAATAAATTCAATGCGCTGAAAGGCGCTTCTATGGGGGAAATGGTTAAATATGTTTTCCAGCAAATTTATAAACAGATTGTGTCCTGATGTGACGCGTTATACATAGTGCTTCATCCTTGGCACACATGTGATGTTTTTTTTTTGACTCTATACGTCAAAGTATGTTTCTATTTTAAAGACAGGTTACCACTTAAAGTAAAGCGAAATGCGCAGCTTTAGTTTCAGACTGCTTAAGCTACCATCTACTTAGATATAGAAACTATTAATACTATTATATATGCATATGGATGCCTGTGTGTAACGTTATCGTAATCCTTAGTTTATGAAAAACTAAAGGCGTAAAACGAACGATTGAACAGTTTTTAGATCAAATGACATACATGTAGCATGATGGAGATTATGAAAATACTTCGCATGTATCTAGTTTAAAACGCTAAAACGAAAACTGTCCATTGCGTTTGAGGTCAGATTCGGAAGAGATGTTAAAAGACAGCATTAGAGGAATCAGAAATTAGGTGGGGTTTTTTAAGTTTTGACTTACGACCATTTTTGTTGTACGACGTTTCATAACAAGGGCCACTGGGGCCCGTTTCATAAAACTTCTTACGACAAATGTTGTCGTAACTCAGATTATAAAAGTATCAATTATTATTTATTTCTCCATCATATCCTGTCTTTTGACATCTTTTTGGAATCGTATTGAAAAGACGATTCCAAAAAGATGTCACAAGACAGGATTAGATAGTATAATCACAGATTAAATGTATTTTAAAGTTTTGACTTACGACAACATTTGTCGTAAGAAGTTTTATGAAACGGGCCCCAGAAGCTGACTTAGTCGACGTATGATCAGCATTCAAACATTTAACACCGAGCAACAATATTCATATTCACGAAAGAAATTCATATTGATTCATATTGTTTCATACTAATTATTAAGTACCTTTAGTTATTTTGAGAATTCGACCATTATTCGTAAGCGACAATTTAGAAACAGACGACAATTTGTCAGATTATCGGTTAACCCTTTCAAGGTCTAACGTGTCAATATGTCCTTTGCAAACAGTATGGATCCAGATGACGCCACACTATGCAGCGTCTGACCAGGATCAAAACTATTTGTCAGTCGTTTCGAGATTTGGTCAGCCATACTGACTTTAATATAACCTTGAAACGGTACTGCAGACCACAATAATGAAGCAGACGACAATATGGCGGTAACAAGGTAAAAACCTAATGATTTGGCAATGAATGGGTTAATGTCGTATACGACATAATTATAGAGAAAACATGCAGTCCTCGATACCCAGAGTTCATTGAAGTCGAATTTAATCGTTTTGTCTTCGGTTAAATAGCAATAACTAGAAATCGTGTAAGCGCCTCCTTTAAAATCAAAACAACGTACACGCTAAGTATTAGTTATAGTTCATTTTTTGAAAATTATGCAATATAACCTGGAGCGACCGTAGGGAGCGAACAGGTTATGTTGTATAATTTTCAAACAAATGAACTATAACTGATTTACCGTTTGCCTCAAATAGTGCACGTTGGCTAGTGTATGGCAGTTACCGTTCAACCTACTTTACCTATACTAAGTTATCGCTCAACCCAAATTACCGCTCGACCTAGTTTGTCAGCCAATGAAAGGGCGATGGGCGGTGCTTTGTATTTTCGGAAGCCGGCGAGTTCACTTTTACATATGACGTCACACGAAAAACTAGAAAAATCGACCGGGAACCCTGTACGCGTGTTGAGCTCGCTGTAGGCATTTCCAATTAGAAACAAAACCGAGCATGAGCTAGCGTGTCACCCAAATGGAATTTAAAAATAGATTCAATTGAGGACGATTTTTATTTGTGTTACGACAGTAAAGTGTTGAAAACTGGCGTGAAAGAGCTGCTGTGGACTGGCGTGACATGAAAATGCTTCATCAATTGATTTGCTAAAAAATATTAAGCATTAAGCAGCACCTGATCAACCAAGATTCGAGTCCTTTCTTCATTCATGCACTAATGGAGCCAAGCAATAATTGTTTTAAATTCAGTTTAGAAACCCCCCTCCCCCACAAATTATAGGGTTAAAACATCCTAAGTCAAGAGCATTCTTGGTTTTTAAATGACATTCATCTGGACTGTGTTGTTAAGTGCATTATACTATTAATGACAAAAATGCCCATGGTACCGAAGGGGTTGACGACGGATGGTTGTTTAACGCAAGAATTAAACGCTTATAGGAGCCTCTGTATTGCTTGCCTTATGAATTGATAAGAAGCAGCCGTATTTTAGTACAATATTGAAAATAAGCACATTTCTTTCGAGACGTTTTACAGTCAAATATTTGTAAAACGATTACACAAAAGAAGACAATACCCACAGGTCGACTGCTTAACCCTCTCAACCCAACACTTATACAATGAACAATTCGAGTCTAGGCCATTTTGTAATAGGAGATCTACGATGTGGTTCTACAATGTTTGCAGTGGACAAGTGTAACGGGTACATTTTAAATGACGAGTGTACTCGTCACCTAGGGTTCAATGAGTTAATGCAGGACATGATTAATGCGTTTCATATTAATTTCATTATGCACTAACTATAGTCTCCTGTCTACAGAAATATTTGATTTATTCGGGCCTCTTCATTGAAAGGCCGCAGTACATAGGTTATACTGTAATTCGCAGCTGAGCGGTTGCTGTATGACGTAATGATGCGCTACGCTCCTCCTTAGCACGCGGTGTCCTTGACTGGTTCATGACTTGTTTATTTCTCTGCCATACCCAAGTACAAAATTGAACGAATATGCGATATATTTTTTCATTTCTCGCTGAAATGGAGCCCTACCATTGGCTGGTAATCTAGGGCAAACGGTAAGCAACGTTATAACTTAAACATTCGATCGGGCGTGTTCGACATAACCAAACTCTAGTTATACAGGTTGACTGTACTTCCTCGTTGTGAATGATTGTGTATTTAAAAGAAACGGCGCGTGTGGAAATGAATGTATATTGCAAAGATAGAGTTAAAGTTATGTAAACAAAATGACAGCACCAATTACACCAGGGCAGCCATTTCTCCGGAATTTTCCTAAATCTCCGGATTTTTCCCCAGTTCATGGTAGCTTAAAGCAGGCTGAAAGTAAAGCAGAATGCGCCCTAAGGCGCATTCTGCTTTACTTACAGTCTGCTTTAAGTAGTCGCATGTCAACAAAACAAGAAAAAGGCTATGGGGTAAAGGTACGATTCATAAAATCGCACTTGAAAAATGCAAATTTGGAAATCTTAGGATTTTTCATGTCAACTTATGGCAGCCCTGTTACACTTGTTCTTAAGTTAACATTTACCATTTCGGCGTCAAATAAATTAACCTTGCGTGTTTTACCCATTCACCACAATATTGTCTGCTTCAATATTGTCGTCGTTGGGATCATTTTAAAGTTAGATATAAGGTAGTATGCCTTAAGAAATATTGATATGAGTGTCAAACAACTTGAATCTTGATCAGACGCCGCGTTGCGCGGCGTCTGATCTGGATCCAAACTGTTTGCAAAGTTGACTTAATGCGACTTCATCGCCGAAAGGGTGCACCCTTTCAGTGTCAATGACGTCAAAATGAGTCTTTACAAACATGTTGTATCCTAACAAGACGCCTGATCAAGATCAAAACTGTTTGACGCTCGTTTCGAAATTACGTCAGTCATACTGCCTTAAATCAAACTTTGAAACGAAGTTGTAGACAACCATATAGAAGCAGGCGACAAAATGGCGGTGTCGTCGTAAATATCTCACGATGAATTTTGCGTTGAAAGTGTCTACTCAGGCGACCTCAATGAAGCACCAATTTTTTTCAACGATATCAAACGCAAGATCCATCGGTGTCTGATCAGGATCAAGACTTAACGTTGGACTGCAACAATTGTCGTCTGCTATTGTTCTTAGAATAGAATTTAGAGTGTTAGCGTGTCAAACATTCGTGAAATCAAGATGATCCGCGGCTGTCAAGCTGTCAGGGTCCAAACTGTTTGCAATAACACCGTATTCGGAGTAAGGCAATGAAGGGATCAGGTTCTCATCAATGTGATTTAGTCAAAAAGGGGGTCCGTCTAAAGACCCAAAACCTCCCCAAACCACTCAAAACATGCCTAAACCGCTTAAAAATACAATCCAAACTACTTTAATTTCTTAAGATATAATCAAATAAAGCTTATAAATGGCGAATTAAGACTAGAATAATAAAACAAATGTTAAATTAAAATTAAATCTGCGATGTTTTTCATTTCATGGGGAGCAACTCGTACAAGACTTAAGATAGCTTTACACAGTGACTTATAGATATTAACCCATTATCCAATAGCCTGTTCCTGGTTTTGAAGACATATATCCAGTTAAAGCAGGTTGAAAGTAAAGCAGAAAGCGCTTAAAGCTACCATCTGCTAGAATATGGAAAGCTTGTTTTTAAAAGTGGTTTAGAGAGGTTTGTTGAGGTGTGGTGTCTTTAGACGGATCGGTCAAAAGGAATCAACAGTTGAGTGTCGATCAGTTTGAATCAAGAACAGACGCCGTGTCAATCGTTAGTCCATGCTTGATCCCCATAAGCCTTCCTGCCGTGTCGTGGTTCTGGGGCTTAGTTGTCATAGGGAACTGTTTCTGGTAATTTGACCAATATTGTTCCCTCTGCCAGAAAATGAAAGGAAGGCAGGTCGGTGGTTTTGATCCCATGCGCTGCTTCGCAACGAATGAGATTAACCGAAATCATCTTCCTGAAAGCATCATCATTTAAAAACCTCTTCCTTCCCTCATCATTCATCGGCACTATATGACCTATTATGTGTCGCAGTACCGTAAAACCCAACTCATCATCATCATCCGCGCTTAATCAGAAACAAAACTCGAAAAAGGTTGTTTCTATGCTCTGGATGATTCATTATTACTTGATTTCCATTACTCAAAGCGATAAATTCTTTACCTGTGTAATTTCCGGACACAAATTCAAATCAGACAATACTAAAATATTGACCAGTGAGAACACCTTAATGAAAGAAAAGTAGAGGAAGCCATTGAAATTAGACAGCGGAAACCATCACTGAACAGGGACGAGGGCCTGGAGCTCCCCTCCGTCTACGCGCCTCTCCTCGAGTCAGGTGACCAAGCCAGGTCACCTGACCAGCACTAGTTGAATAGTCAGTGCCGACGAAGGAAGTGTGAAACTTCCGAAAATTACACAGGTAAAGAATGTATCGCTCTGAGTAATGGATATCAAGTATTAGTGTTTTCTTCTGACCTGTCGGAGTTATTTTTAGATTGGAACATTCTAAAACTTTCAAACGGATGAGTTTTCTCTACATACGATTAATGATACGGATAGCTGTAATTTGTGTGGGCAATGTACAGTAGAGGATACCTTATTCTTTCCCGTTTAAACGCAAATGCAATGCACTAAACTGTGGAAATTTACTTTAAGAAATTTTAATTATATTTTTAATCTGAGTAGCAAACAGTTTGGAGCCTGGTCAGACGCCGGGTAACCCGGCGTCTGATCTGGCTCCAACCTGTTTGCAATGGAAATAATAGTTTTAGTATATAAATGCGTTTGTTGGGAAACAATAAAATATCAGTAAAGTTAGCGCAAGGGTCTCGTGCTGCACGAAGATCATGTTGTCTCAAGTTGGAAAGTGTACGACTATATAGATCCGATGTTACCCCGTTATCTATTTACCATTATGTAATAGATACACGACGGGTTTCGCCTTAAAAGTGTACGGTATCGAATCGTAATAAGACTGTTTGCGAGGACAACAACAAATTGTCCGAGGCGAAGCCGAGGACATATTTGTTGTTCGTCCGAGCGAAACAGTCTTATTACGATTCATACCGTACACTTTTAAGGCGAACGAGTCGCTGTATCTGACTTATACGTAGATTTTAATAAATACCTTACACCGAGTCAATAATGATTGTGGTCAATGTAATATAGCAAATTAATATATCCATTTCTAAAATATTGAAATTAACGTAAACCTACTAACTATTATTTTCATTGGTCCTTTTTATAACTTGCACGAGCATACCGTGCAGCCTGTGGGCTGGGTCATGCCGTAAAATAACTACGCATTGGTTTGTCTGCGCTCAGAATAAGTATTCAGCTAGTAAGGTAAGCGCTGTATTTATCAATTTAGGTGACATCTTATTTTAGGCATTTAGCTTTAAGGTCAATAAATTTTATCATTTTAGCCCGATATAATTCCTTTTCCGTTCCTTCATAATCAAAACAAGGACCAGATATTTTTCTCCTGAACAGGCACAATATTAAATAGCATTGTTTTACTCTTGCACTGCCATATTGTCGTCTGCTTTGAAATTGCTGTCTGCACTTATTTTTCAACGAAAAGTTTCGAGATTTGATTGCACGTATCAAGTGTCTATCAGTTTGGATCCTGTTCAAACGCTGAGTTACTGTGTGTTTGATATTGATCCAAACTATTTGCAAAAGTTCGTTATCCCTTATCGTGCTGAATTGCCCTCTGCTTCAAACTTAAAAGTATCGTCTGCGGAGAATCTCAAAATCTTTCTTATGCTTTTCAAATTGAATTTAAAAATGAAAATCAGTGCCAAACAATTTGGATCCAGATCACATGCCGCGTTACAATGCGTCTTCTATGGATCTAAACTGTTTGCAAATGTTAGCCAAGCGGTACTCACAGTGGAAAAAACGTTATTCTTTCCCAATAAACGCGTTGACTCTTAAACTTTATTTTCCATTGCAAACATTTTGGAGCCAGATCAGACGCCGGGTAATCCGGCGTCTGATCAGGATCCAAACGTTTTGCCACTCAGATGAAAAAAGATGATAAAAAATGTAAAACAGTTATTATTTTCTACATTTTGTGTTTTGCGTTTGCGTTTTGTTTGCGTTTAAACGGGAAAGAATTACGTTTTCTCCACTGTAGCATTGCAAGGGTTACCTCGTCAATTCCCGGGCAGTGCAATAGTTAAACCTGTGACCGCATGCTCACCACGTGCATCACGCCCGTAAAAAGTATACAATAACAGAAACTAAAACAGTCCGGTAACAGAAAAAAGTGTCCGGTATCAGACGTAAGAGGACACTTTTTGAATAGCTCTGCGGGGGGTATGTGCGTATAAGAACTATTCTGTTCTAAAAAATAACTCCGACAGGTCAGAAAAATCGAACAATAATAAAGAATCAAATATTTAAGTCTAATCCAGTCGCGAGATAAGCAGCAGACGGAATAACCCGAGAAACGATATCATTTACGAAGGTGTCGTTATTTTCCGTTTTAACCAAACAAAACACAAACACTGTGCGATAAATGGATATCAATTTCACCGCTGTGTAAATTATTAAAGATTTATTAACCCTTTCATGATCAAATTATTCGGGAATGTTTTTACCCCTTATCAGTTTCATTGTCGTTTGTTTCAATGTTGTCGTCTGCTATGTCGTTTCAAAGTTAAACAATAAGGCAGTTTGAGTGAAGAAAAATCAAATCGAGTGTCAAACAGTTTGGATCTTTACTAGACGCCGCGTTCAGGACCCCAATGTTTTGCTAACGTGCTTTAACCCCTTCACTGCCTTACCCCGAGCACAACGGTTTTTTGCAAACAGTTTAGATCCTGATCAGACGCCGCGTTACGCGGCGTCTGATCAGGATCCTAACTGTTTGACACTCATTTAATATTTCTTCAGTCAAAATAGCAAAAATCAATATTTAAGAAGAAAACGCAGACGACAATTTTTTAAAATTGATGACGTCACGGCAGTGAAGGGGTTAAAACGTCGTTGATAGTGAATGGGTTAAAGACTGAGTTGCAAACAGTTTCAACCCTTTGCCTGCTGATCACGACTCCACTGTTTTTGTACACAGTTTGGATCTGTTGTCTGATCTTGATCCAAACAGTTTGACACTCGTTTTTTGGATTCACTTCTTAACAAATGTATAAATGTAGATTTGACCATTTTGCAGACGACAATTTTAAAGCAGACGATATAACAGCAGGATCAGGGTTGATACTGATTAAACATTAAATATATCAGCGTCTAATCTGGCTCTAAACGGTTTGCAACAAATATTATTGTGTGACGGAAATGGACGGTATATAAACACTTCTACAGTCTGACTGTGGAAGCCGGCTTTTATAGCCAGATTGTCTAAGCGTTTGTCTCGGTTGCGAAGTTAAGCAACGTCCGGCGCGGTTAGTACCTGGATGGGTGACCGACAGGCTTTACCGTCGGCCCGGTACACGTTACAAATTTGGTGGCAGCGGTGGGATATGGGATGACATCACCATCATCCCCGGATCCATGTCGCATTGTCTCTGCCCTTAGGACTGCCTTGTGAGCAGGGTGACTTCGGGGTGAAGTCAAGAGAAAAGGGGGAGAAATATGACGGAAATGGACGGTATATAAACACTTCTACAGTCTGACTGTGGAAGCCGGCTTTTATAGCCAGATTGTCTAAGCGTTTGTCTCGGTTGCGAAGTTAAGCAACGTCCGGCGCGGTTAGTACCTGGATGGGTGACCGACAGGCTTTACCGTCGGCCCGGTACACGTTACAATTGTATGCACACAAGCGCGTAAAAGTAAAGTAAAGTAAAGCACCAAGCTATAGTCAGCCCGAATGACCGTTCAGCCCGAATGAATGTTCCTGTTTATCTGACTGGCAAACAGGTTGGAGCTTAATCAGACTCTAGGTTACCCGGCGTCTGACCAAGCACTTAACTGTTTCAATAGAAATAATACTTCAGCGTGAACGCGTTTATTGGGAAAGAAGAACGTCTTCTACACTGTACATGCACGATATCATACCCCGCCCCCATGAAACCTAAAACGAATAATTCTAGAATTCAATTTATTCTAGTCCAGATTCGACTTTTTAGTAATTGTTTTTAAAATATTTGTCAAAATGCCAAACAGCGTAGACCCTGATCAGAGGGCTCCTTAAGGAGCCCTCTGATCTGGGTCTACACTGTTTGCATACGACAACTGTACTCCACAGGTTCGCTGTTTGCAAATGACGTATATATGCGTGACTAGGGTCCTAGAGTGAAACCGTCTAACACATTCTCTGTTGCAATGTAGTCTTTTCGTAAACATATCGCTTTCTTGTATTTCGAATGTGTAGAGTTTTAGCCAAATTGACTAAAAATGACGTTTAAGTAAAACCTCTCAATTATCTCCACAAAAATGTGTCAATTATTAGCATTTAACGACACGTGGCTGCTCAGAGAAAGAGTGTAGTAACGAAGGCTCTTAAGTTGCTTTAAGTTGTCACCTGCCCTTATACAATCCACTAGCCTTCGTTTTTGTGGTCGTGATGAAGGTGTTTTACTGTATATGCTAGAAGAGTATTAAGCCAATTTTGAATCCAAACTGTTAGAATAAATTATGTTCTAGCTTTGTTGAGCTTGACACTTGAGATGTTTACAAACTAGCATATTTCTAAAATCAAAATGGCATGTCGTACGGATGTAAGCAAGCAAAGTTATAACTTAAAAGCAGATGTATGTTCTATTTTAGTGACTTCAAATTATCAAATATCATAATTTGACTTAATCAAATAAATCCGACCGAGGTAAACGTTTGATTTCCAGTCTATAAAGCCTATTTTGCATACAAAAGTTGTATGCTATTTATAGTTTCATACAATTACAGCGGTATAATCGACTTTTGTGTCATCTAACTAGACGATAAAACTTCGCAGTGAACAAGTAAACGTCCATTTTCACACTGGTGTATCAATATGAAAGTCTGTGATTTAATTGACGCTCCGTTTTAACCAACTGACATGTTTCTTTTGTACTTTATTATAACTGGTGTGGTTTCAGCAGTGTATACAAAAGCTGCCTATTATAATGGCAAAGAGGAACCCGTTGACTATTTCGGTGGGTCCTGCAATAGGACACGGGGAAATATGCCATCAACAAACTGTACTTGTATCGATCAAACTATGTCATGTGCTACGGATATACCAAGGATTATTCCAAGGAATATCAATACAGTCCGTGTGATAAATTACAATGGAACTAACATCATCGGGACTCTCTTTTCTGATGAAACCTGGAGAGAAGTTCGTGTCTTAGATGTACGAGGGTTAAACCTATATTACCTTTATAACTTTCAGGGTGTTGGAACTGAACATTTAGAGGAATTAGTCATTGGCACAAAATCGAACCTTAACCTTGACGACACTTCGTTTTCTGGTCTAAATAACCTTAAAAAATTAACTTTAGTTGGAATGATCAAACTTGTATCATTTAGCAAATCGTTTATGAATGTTGATATTGTTCCTAACCTTGAAGAGTTGACAGTTAATCCAGGCAATCAGCAAAGAAAACCGGCGATTGATCTGTATGGAACAGCAGTAGACAATCTTGTAAAGAAACCTTTGAAATTACTTAATTTTAGTAATGTACTTCTTATAATATCGCATGAAAACTTTTTAAATTTAGTTCTTAAACAAAACGTTCTTAACATTTCTGGATGTACTTGGGCTTTTTATACACCAACCCCGTGTCCAAAAAAATCACAAAGTATTTTACAAACAGCAGATCCCGACAATCGATTCAGTAAGAAAGTACAAGGACGCATGAACCGAACGATCAGTTCTACAAATCAACGCTATTTGAGGAAATTTACCACGGCAGGACAATATCTGAATACGACAGAATTCGGAAACACAATTTCAGAACAAATAGGTGGAGACAGAGACACAAACTTTCAAGAACTGGTTAAACAGAAAGAAAAGTATCACCACTTTAGTACTGTCGATTTTAGTCGTGTGGAAGATAATTGGGAGCCACAAGAACAAGTGAGTTTTGATAAATTAGACTTCACATTTGAATGGCCATTTATGGTTGAACATTTGTATTTAAATGACATTTATACAATCGAAACTTACTGTACAGATCATGCTTATAACCTTACAGGGTTACCAGTAATTTTGAAGACTGCTGAATTCAGAAATAATAGGTTAGTCAGTGTTAACTGTACGTTCATCCTCGACAATCACAATCCAGTCATATCAATCGATTTGTCCAATAACAGGCTTCAGTATGTCGCTGCAACTGCGGTTGAATATTTGAACAATCTAGAGTTGTTGTACGTTTCAAGAAATCAGCTCTACAAAATGCAACATTATCCTGAAGTCGAGACAATCTATAGAAATCTAACTAACTTAAAAGTTCTGGATCTATCATTTAACAAACTATCATATCTACCTAAAAACATATTTAAGTGGAACAGAAACCTAGAAACCCTTTTGCTTAACGACAACGAGTTGACTTCAGTTAGTTTCGTGCTCAGTGGATTGAAGTCACTACAAAAAATGGATCTAAGCAATAATAGAATCAAGTATATAGTTGATGGACAGTTAAGCGACTTAAAACTTTACTTTGATTCAAGGTTCTCACATGATAAATCCATGTACTTTTATTTCAATTTGCAAGGAAACCCTCTGCACTGTGATTGTAAAAGTGAAGGCTTTTTGAACATGATCGTACAATACAAAAGAGTAAGATATAATAAAGATCCACAGTCTCTCAAATTTACATGTGATGGAACTGAAATCTTCCTCGCGAAATACGCGTTAGAGAAAGCTGAAAGCTTGTGTGCCAGAGGCAAAACAATTGTTATTGTTACCATATCAGTTGCTACTCCTTGCTTAACTGTAACCTTTCTCATAATTTTCATTTGGCGTAAATATAGACAAAGACTAAATAAGAATTTGCAAAAATGGTTTGTCAGAGAGTTCCTTAATGGAAATTTAAAAGAAACTCATTTAGCGTTCATGGCAATGTCGGGAAATGATGATGACAGGGGTTTAATGCAAAAGGTTGTACGAACTTTCCACACAATTGTGAAACAGTATCTTAACACACAAAAGAACGTAATTCTTACTGGGTACGACTTCACACCTGGGTTTCCAATTGTTAGCGAGGCTTACAGAATGATTAAAGCATCTTGCGTTGTGATAGCATTTGTGTCAAAATCTTTCTGCCAAAGCAGGTACTGTATGATGGAACTACAAGAGGCATGCAAACAAGACAAACCGTTGATACTGATATTTATGGAACATATAGATGAAAACTTGATGACGCCATACATGTTGGAAGTGTTTAAAAGATACGCAAGAGGAAAATTGGAACAAACTCAAGATGGTGAATGGGTTATGTGCCCTAGTATGGATAAGTTATGTGAAGCAATGGTTGTACTAGCTGCAGAACAACGCGTGTAACTATGATTTGTCAATAATATTTATATATAGCCCCATTGGCTATCTAAATGCTTTTGACTAGACCTAAATTACCGGAATAGATGTGCACATAGATTTACTAAGATGGCAAGACCAATTTAAGCGCAGGTCATAAAACAGAATATATAGCGTTATGACAAACGACACTTTTAGCACACGATATTGCAGCAGTGAAAGCGCTAGACATTATTGTCATGTCTTGTTTGGGGAACAACGGCAAGCTTTGTTTCAATGAGGGAATCGTTGTTCAGAGGACCGTTATAGGGAGGGAGCACTGTATTTATATTTTTTGTCACAGATGACATAAAATTTATATGTCGAGCTGTTTTGTTTGTCTTTTTCTATGATAAATGTATCTCTTTTGTACCATATCGTTTTTATTATCTTCATCGCTATGTACTTTGTAACACTATACATTGTACTGTAATAGTGTTGTGGCCAAATGAGTTACATGTACAATTGGAAATGCGTAATATAACTTCTCCTTTTAACCTCTTCTCCAATAGAAGTGGCTGTTAGCGCATTTATTTTATCACGCCACTGAAGAAAATAGTTTAAAATAGTTTATACATTCAAGCAGATAGTAACTTAAAGCAGGCTGAAAGTAAAGCAAAATGCGCCTTAATGCGCATTTTGCTTTACTTTCTACCCGCTTTAAGTGATCACTTATTTTTAAAACCAGAAACAGCATAAATGTTAGTGTTATGGCTGATGACCCCCAAAGAGAACGGGCCATTTTTCGACCTTAACCCGTTCACTCTCAATGACGTCATAAGCGCGTTTGCAAACAGTTTGGGTCTTCATAAGATCTTCATCTGATCTTGACCCAAATTGTTTGATACTCTTATCTATATGTTTAAGCCATACAACCTCTAACTTTGAAACGTGTCTTGCAAACATTATACTGAAGCAGACGACAATTAAACGGTGAAGGGGTAAAATCTCCCGAATAAGTTGATCATGAAAAGGTTAATAGGGGCCCACAACGCAAACGCATTGCAATTCAATAGTGAAAAAGACATATTTAAAGCAAAGAACTGATTGATAGGAATTTGGGACACAGTTTAGCGTCTTCTATGACTCCAAACTGTAAACAACGGGGATCTTTGTTTTGCATAAACGCGTGTATATCTACATGGGAAAACTAACTGTGTTACAGTTTCTACCTTTAAAATGGCTGTTAAATACAAACGTTTCCAGATATAAAAGTCCTAGTTTGTTTTTCCTTAAGCTTCGGCTAAAAATAACAGTACATATTTTGCATTTGGCAAAAATAAACAACAGTTACTATGTTTAATGTTCTTTAAAAGTCTTGCCAATGGTAATATTCTACAGAACAGTCGTAGAATTGAATGTATTGAAAGTGTCAATCATTTTCATAATGATAATGATGTAATTTATGAAAATATAATTTAATATTGTTTGTTTTCATTACATTTGGTTAGCTGTGATTGGCTGTAATTTTTGTTTCATAACTCCATGAAAAAAATAAAATTCAGGCCACGCCTTGTCAGGACTACTTTCCCTTAGTCCAACTGCTCTTCACAAGCGCTGCATGAAGCAGGATGCCAAATGACGTCATTGACATCGACGTTACTACATATCAACGTCGCGTTTTGGCGGAAAATATATATGGCGGAGGGACTACAACCTACGTTTTTAAAGCTTTAAAAGAGAACATTCGCGTCAGATTCTCTATTTAACTACTTTCTTAAATTCAGAAGTGATATTAAATTATAAGGAATAATTCGGAATATTTATTGTATTCATGGAGGTATGGGAAAAAAACCTGGTCACACTTTTGTATGTTCGCGGTTTCATACAGTGTGACCAGGTGTTTTTTTCATACCTCCATGAATACAATAAATATTCGAATTATTCCTTAAGTGTACATTGACGATGATGATGATGATGATGATGATGATGATATTGATCAATGAGATGGTGAAGATGCTAATATTGTGGAGGAGGATAATAATTATTATTTCTATTATTATTACTATTTTTATTATTATTATTATTATTATTATAATTATTATTCACATATTTTTGTCAGCTTAGATATATATATGCCTGCAATTATCGTTTCAAAGTTAGATTATTATTATTATTATTATTAAACTCGATTTATATTGCGCTCTTTTCACACAGGAGTTGTGCGTTCAAAAGCGCTTCACATGTAATTATATTAACCTCAATGACCCATGAAACTTTAAGTTGACAATTCCAATATCCAATTAAGTCTAGCCAATATTTAACTATTTAGGGTTGATTTTAAAAATATATTTCAAAATGACAAACAGTGGAGACCCTGATCAGAGGGCTCCTATGGGAGACCTCTGATCAGGGTATACACTGTTTGTATAGGAAAAGTGTTGAAGTCGACTTTAGTGGCTGACGGCAATCGAGGTAATAATGTAATCATTGTGTAACCTTATATCATCTAGCTATAATAGTTTTATTACATTTGATCGGACTACAGCTTACTCCTATCTTTTTTGTTCATTTATTTTGTTAAGTGTGCTCTTGTTTATAGTTTTTGCTTTGTTTAAATACAAGACTATAACCGGTATTCCTTTTCAAATCGCTTTAATTTGTATCTAATTCCTTATCTACATCCCGAATAGCCTTCCTTTAAAAGTATCATGAAAATGTTGGACTAAATGGATATTATACAACTCCACTGGATACCCTCGAAATGAAAGAGTTTACTTATTGAGTTTCTCGCCTTGAGCAATTTTTCTCGCCGGTAAAGCAAATATGCTCACGGGTATAGCTGCAAAAATATATGAAATCTTTATGATAAGACACATGCATGACTATAAATTTGGGTTCGCTTCCTTCAGTTTAAGAATATGTTAAATGCAAAACTGACCTATCTAAAGTAGAAAAAGTGTCCAATAATTTCCTACTTCCTTGTTAAATATTTCATTGTCAAGCTTAAATAACTGATGGAATGATTTCATGATTATTTTATCCTAACAATTCCTAGTGTTCCATTATTGTAGATACATGTAGAACTTGATAACTACAGTTTCAACAATAACTTATAAAGCATGTTATCTATATAGGGATTTGTGTTTGTTTGGGGTTTTTTTTAACAAAAAGGTTCAATTTTAATAGTTTTGTTCCTTCTTCAATCCAATTACAGTAAAACCTCGCTATTACGACCACTAAATTATGTTAATTATTAGGGTGTTTACGATAGGTGACCGCTTAAAGCAAGGTGACAGTGAAACAGAAAGCTCCTATAGGAGCTTTCTGTTTCACTGTAACCTTGCTTTAAGCTGTCACCTGTCTATTATACACTCAATTAGCCTTCTTTTTAGTGGTCGTAATAGCGAGGTTTTACTGTATATGCTAATAAGTTTCATCATATTTTAGCTACAGTGGAGAATCTGTTATTCTTTCCCAATTACACGTTTATGCTTAACCTATTATTTCCAGTGCAAACAGTTTGGAGCCAGATCAGACGCCGGATAACCCGGCGTCTGATCAGGCTCCAAACAGTTTGCTACTCAGATAAAAATGAAAACTCAAAATTGTCAAAAGGTTGTCCTTTTCTACATTTTAGTGTTTTGCATTTACGTTTCGTTTGCGTTTAAACGGGAAAGAATAACAGATTCTACACTGTACATTTGCCTGCTTACATCAGTCAGTACCTGTTCACTAACTGACTGTTGTTATCTCTTCAATTGTAGTTCACAGAAATTAAATGATATACCGTGTAACGTTACGGGGTTTCATGCACCATGCTACATATAATTTGCAGTTCTGAACAGTATATTCAACATTTCAGTCCACACAACATTTTCGGTTGCAAAACATGTTTGCAAATGTTAGCCAATATCTCTCCCTAAAACAACTCTCTCCGAACAACACACAATCTTCTTTATCTCCCATGAGTTGTTGTAGGGGAATTGGGGGCACTGTCCTAATTACTCATACTCTATTGAATTACCACATGGATCTAGGACCTATGCGACTGCTAATACTTTGAAACTCACAAACACAGTCGAACTTCGATATCTCAAATTCTTTTTAATCGAACCAACCTATATTTCTTCAGTTATAATTCATTTTTTCTGAACTTTATTAAGTCGAATACATCCGTAATTCAAAGTTCAAGCATGCCTTAGTCAGGTTTTACTTTGAATTACGTGAATGTTTAAATTAGCCTAGGCGTGTTTGACATATTGAAGTTCAAATGTACTTATTCCCGTACCATAGACACCGACAAAGTATTTTTAATTTATGAAGGGGCGTAATGAGTTTTCCTTATTACCCTTAACATAAATGCATAATGTCCCTTGCTTTTAGAAAACCGTGTATCTGTGTACAGGTGCTCTACTTAAAAAGTAAATGACTCTCTATTAGTCTTCTTATATCCGCACAATTTTAATCAAGTCGTGTCATTTTCCAAAGAGAGTTAACTATCGAATTCAACATTGTTTCTATAAAATGAAACAACTCAAGAGAAAGACATCCATGATCCTTGTTGATCAGATGCCGAATTCAGAGCTGCCATTTCTCCGGATTTTCCTAAATCTTCGGATTTTTTCTAGTATGTGGTAGCTTAAAGCAGGCTGAAAGTAAAGCAGAATGCGCCTTAAGGCGCATTCTGCTTTACTTACAGCCTGCTTTAAGTAGTCGCATGTCAAGAAAAGAAGGAAAAGGCTATGGGGTAAAGGTACGATTCGTAAAATCGCACTTGAAAAATTCAAATTCGGAAATCTTAGGATTTTTCATGTCAACTTATGGCAGCCCTGCAAATTACTCAGCCAAATATCAGCAAACAGTGAAATCCCTCTAAACCGGACCTGTGTGGAGACAAAACAATTTCCGGTTTAGAGGGGTTTCCAATTCAGAGGGAATTTTACCCATAACAAAATATCTTGTTTTTAGTATGGAAGATAGCTGACCACCTTAAGCAGGTTGAAAGCAAAGCAGATTACGTCTAAAAGCGCATTCTGCTTAACTTTCAACCTGCTTTAAGCTATCATCTGCTAGAATATATAAACCATTTTCTTCAGCGTAGGAAACCAAAGACCTAAAAAGGCGTATTTATGGTGTAATTGGTAAAATAAAGAAGGGTTGAAAACGGGACCAAAGTTTATGTCCTGTTTGGGTTGAATTCTGGTATTTAGAAGTTCCGGTTCGGCGGCATTCCACTGTACATGTATACTACTCGCTCATTCCAGACAATACACACTTAACACTTTCGGGTAAGGTGTTATGCCCCTTATGAAATTGGGCCAATGTCGGGCAAAAGACCCAAAACCTCCCTTAACCACTTTTTAAAAAAAGTTTCCATATTCTATGAGATGGTACCTTAAAGCGCATTTTGCTTTTCTTTTAACCTGCTTTAAGTTGATACCTGTCTTCAAAACCAGGAACAGGTTATTGGAAACTAGGTGAATATCTAGAAGTAACTGTATATAGCTATTTTAAGTTTTGTACGAATTGATCCCCTCGAAATGAAAAACATCATAGATTAAATTTTCATTTAACATTTTTTTATCCATAATAATAGCTTTAATTCGGCTTGTATAAGTTTTATTTTATTAGATATTAAGTAATAAGAATATTAAGTATAAAGGTAGTTTGTAATTTGTTTTAAGTGGTTTTGGAGAGGTGTTAAGAGATTTGGAGTGGTTTGTGGAGGTTTTGGGTCTTTAGACAGACCAATCAATTCTCTACATAGAGTACCAATACTTTGCTGACATTGGCCCGATCTCAGTAGTGGCTAGGACATGTAGCGGAGATAAGTTGACATTGCTGATTTAACCCTTTCCTTGATAGGAGCGCCTTTTAGCGCATTAAGTTTATTCCTCCGCTGTAGAAAATTTAGTAGTAGTTCCTATTTATACAGTCATGAATATGTATCATAAGAAATATTTTCTTTATTCTATCAGATGATAGCTTAAAGCAGGCTGAAAGTAAAGCAGAATGCGCCTTAAGGCGCATTCTGCTTTACTTTCAACCTGTTTTAAGTAGTCCCATGTTTTCAATACTAGAATCAGGCTATGGGGTAAAAGGTTAACCCATTTGTGCCTACGTATAAAAGTGACATAGGCAAACAGTGTTTACCCTTAAACTTAACATAGACAATTCTAGTTTCCAATTCAGACTTGTCTAATTTTGACTATTTTTGGATATTTTTGCAATCTGATGCAAAATGACAAGCAGTGAAGATCATGCTCAGAATGCTATTTTAGGAGCCTAGTAATGATGGTCACGCTGTTCAAATAGGACGGGTGTAATCGGCGCTTTATGACATATTAAGTGTCACAATGCTCTGGATACGGCATTGTAGGGTTTACCAAAAATAAATTAAAGATTTTGTTTTGATCCCGAGCTAATAAACATATGTAAACACTTTTGATCTAGATAAGACTCCCGCTTATAACGTTATCTAATCAGGGGCCCGTTTTTATAAAAGTTCGTACTACAATTGGTGCCGTAAGTCAGATTATAAAGTTTCAATTATTTTATTTCTATGTAATCCTGTTTTGTGACATCTCTTTGGAATCGTCTCGAAAAGACGATTCCAGAGAGATATCACAAGACATGATTACATAGAGATAACAGAAATAAGAGGTTTTTTTAAGAAGTTTTGACTTACGATCGTTTTTATCGTACGAAGTTTATGAAACGGCACCCAGGACTCGAATTGGAGTGTTTTCGTTAAAACGCATAAAATTGAAATTTGTGTAAAAACAGACCAGTTTGGATGCAGACGATACCGGTCTAACAATAGTGAAGGAGTAATACACTGGTTTACATGTACACTACACCCCAAAGTTATTCGTCTGTATCTCGTTCAGTAATTGTTTCCTTTTGACAAATACGTTTGACCTTCTCACCCATGACGCACCTAAATATGGTGTATTATGACGTATACTTTAATGTTTTTATTCGCAGTTTTGACCACGGCGAGGTATTATATTACTGAAATGAAGTACTTACACTTACCATTTACAACTTTTTATACACTTACATAACTCCTTTATATAACGGTGTTGTACTCGTATTTTTAAAGTTATTATTGTATACGTGTCCATGAATACTGAGTATGCAATACTGAGATGTAGATTAAGATTCTATCGAATGATCTACACTGGAGACGACGTTAATCTTTACCGGCTTTCTTGGCGTCTGATTTGACTTCAAAATGATGCAATTGGAAATATAGTTTTAGCGTAAACGTGATACGTTTTCTCCACTGTATCTATCTGGTCAGGATGTAGTAAACCCGCGTGTTTCACGCTTCAAAAGTTTCAGCGTATAAATAGTTTTTTTGGTATAAAATCTGAGATCCCACAATAGTCTGTGAAATGTATAAGGAATACACACATATCGGCGGTAGTGGCCCAATGGTTAACACCTTGGACTACGGTACCAGGGGTCGTGAGTTCGATCCCCCGCTTGACCAGCGGTCTGACTAGGGGATTTTTTCCGAATCCCTGATGATGTACAGGAATGTCCTTGAGCAAGACATGTACCGCGAATTGCTCCTCTCCACCCAGGGGTTAAAATGGGTACCTGTGAGGGTCTGAGCCGGTACTGCGGCCGCTTTAGCGCCATATGTTAGCAGTGCTCAATATTGTAGGCAAGATGGTTCAATGATCAGGGGGTAAATGTACAGTCGGCTGAGCGGTCATTCGGACTGAAAGTAGACTTTAAATGGTACTTTACTTTTTATAAGAGAAGCGGGTATTGGATAGTTGTACAAGAGTACAGTGTTGACGTAAGGCTTTACTAACGTGCCTTATTCTATAGTCGTTTTTTAACCCTTTCACTCCCAAATATTTCGTGAGATTTTACCCGTTCACCGTTTCATTGACGTCTGCTTCAATTTTGTTGTCCGCCATGTCGTTTCAAATAATGAAGTATGAATGAGGAAACAAAACTAGTGTCAAACGCGGCGTCTGTTCAGGACCCAATCTGTTTGCAAACGCGCTTTTAACCCTTTACCTAATTAGGCTGCTGGCCAATAATGTGAACCCTCCCCCCATAGGGGGACTTTTGGTCACTATGTTTTTCTGAAAGTCCAGGGTCTGTAGGTTCAAATCCTATTTTCTGCACTTTAAGCGTTGGGGCTTTAGTGAAAAATTTGACTTTGAAGATTATCTCCCCTTGCATAAATAGAGAAATACGTATTTTTATGTGTAGTTGTTGCACTAATATAATTTTTTAATTAAACTTATATATCTAACACAAAATGATTCAATTATGCAACATAACTAACTGAAAGCAAAAAATGCAAAAACAATTGGACATAACTCAAATTTTATTCAAATTATCTCCCCTTAAATGTACAGAATGCAGTTTTTATACAAAACGAGTCACTTTTCCCTTTATAAATGTTGAATACATATCATAGAAACAAGATCTAATCACGAAACCTTCTTTACATGAAAGCCTTATATGTCCACAAACTAAATATATAACCTTTGGGTTATACAGCACAGTCTTTGTGTGTAATTGAACAAAAATATTACCTCCCTTTTTTAATTTCTGTCATATTGTTATTATGTCGAACATTATTTTGGGACAGAAAGAGACACTTCAATTTATAAAGTTTAACTGGCAATTCTTGTTTTACACATAATTGATAGAAAAGGATAATTTTTACAACTAAAAGTCTTCTTTGGTTTGAATTGTCTGCCCTTAATTTAGGGTTAAAAGCAGTTTTATGATATACATGTACATGTATATTGTTAGTTGCATAGTAACATAGGTCCTTTGTTGCCAATTACATGTTATTTTACAACATTATCAAGTGAAAAGCATTCAATATGATGGTTGCTTTAAAGAAAAAAGTTGATGGGAGTAAGATAATTGCCTCCCTTTCAAACAAAACAAGAAGAACAAAAACTAGAGGAGGTCCACCAACGGATACAGTGTTAGAAAGGTTATACATGTATAGACTTGTTGATGTATCCATTGGTGGACCGCCTTTAGACAACATTTTAGCACTGTATTAGTTGGTGGACGGCCTTTATATAACTTTTTAGCACTATATCCGTTGGGGGACGCTTCTAGATAACCTTTCTAGCACTGTATATGTTGGTGGACAGCCTGTAGATAACATTTTAGCACTGAATCCGTTGATGGACCGCCTTTAAATAAAGTTTTAGCACTGTATCCGTTGGTGGATGGCCTCTAGAAAAGGTTTCTAGCACTATATCCATTGGTGGACGTCCTCTAGATACTGTTTCTAACACTAAATCCGTTAGTGGACCTCCTATATATAACGTTTCTAGCACTATACTAGTATCCGTTGGTGGGCAGCCTCTAGAAAAGGTTTCTAGCACTGTATCCGTTGGTGGGCAACCTCTAGAAAAGGTTTCAAGCACTATATTCATTTTTGGACGTCCTCTAGAAAAGGTTTATAGCACTGTATCAGTTGGTGGACCGCCTGTAGATAACGTTCCTAGCACTGTATCTGTTGGTGTACCGCCAGTATACAATGTTTACCATTTCCAGCACTGTACCCGTTGGTGGATCGACTCTAGATAACTTTTAAAAAACTGTATCCGTTGACCGCCTCTACAAAAGGTTTTAGCACTATATCCGCTGGTGGACTGCCTTTAGATAACGTTGTACATAGCACTGTATCAGTTTATGGACCGCCTGAAAATATCGTTTCTAGCACTGTTTCCGTTAGTTGACCGACTTAAGATACCGTTTAAAGCACTGTTTCCGTTGATGAACCGCCTGTAGATAACGTTTTAAGCACTGTATCCGTTGGTGGACCGCCTTTAAAATATATTTCTAGCACTGTATCCGTTGATGGACGGCCTCTAGAAAATGTTTCTGACACTGTACCCATAGGTAGACGTCCTCTAGATAACGTTTCTAGCACTGTATCCGTTGGTTGACCTCCTGTAGATAACATTTCCCTGTTGGTGGACCTCCTGTAGATAACGTTTTTAGCACTGTATCCGCTGGTGGACCGCCTGTAGATAACGTTTGTAGCACTGTATCCGTTAGTTGACCGACTTTAAATAACGTTTAAAATACTGTTTCCATTGATGATCCGCCTGTAGATAACATTTAAAGCACTGTATCCGTTGGTGGACCGCCTCTACAAAGTGTTTCTAGCACTGTATCCGTAGGTGGACCGCCTCTAGATACCGTTTTTAGCTTTGTATCCGTTGGTGGACCTCCTCTACAAAAGGTTTCCAGCAGTGTGTCCGTTGGTGGACCGCGTCTGGAAAAGATTTTAGCACTGTATGTGTTGGGGACGCCTCTAGATAACCGTTTTTAGTACTGTATCCGTAATTAGACCTCCTCTAGATAACGTTTATAACACTGTATCTATTGGTAGACCGCCTCTAGATACCGTTTTTAGCACTGTATCCGTTGGTGGACCTCCTCTACAAAAGGCTTTCAGCAGTGTGTCCATTGGTGGACCGCGTCTGGAAAAGATTTTAGCACTGTATGTGTCGGGGACGCCTCTAGATAACCCTTTTTAGCACTGTATCCGTTGGTAGACCTCCTCTAGATAACGTTTCTAACACTGTATTCATTTGTGGACCGCCTCTAGATAACGTTTCTAGCACTGAATCGGTTGGTAGACCTCCTAGATAACGTTTCTAGCCATGTATCCGTTGGTGGACAGCCTCTAGAAAACGGTTCTAGTAATGTTTTCGTTGGTGGACTGCCTCTAGATAACCTTTTTACCACTGTATCCGATGGTGGACCACCTCTAGATAACTTTAGTAGCACTGTATCCATTGGTGGAATGCCTCTCTATTACGTTTAAAGCACTGTATCCGCTGGTAGACCTCCTCTAGATAATTTTTAAGCACTGTATCTGTTGGTGGACCACCTCTAGATAACCTTTCTAGCACTAAATCGGTTGGTAGACCTCCTAGATAACGTTTCTAGCCATGTATCCGTTGGTGGACTGCCTCTAGAAAACGGTTCTAGTAATGTATTCGTTGGTGGACTGCCTCTAGATAACCTTTTTACCACTGTATCCGATGGTGGACCACCTCTAGATAACTTTAGTAGCACTGTATCCATTGGTGGAATGCCTCTCTATTACGTTTAAAGCACTGTATCCGCTGGTAGACCTCCTCTAGATAATTTTTAAGCACTGTATCTGTTGGTGGACCGCCTCTAGATAACGTTTCTAGCACTAAATCGGTTGGTAGACCTCCTAGATAACGTTTCTAGCCATGTATCCGTTGGTGGACTGCTTCTAGAAAACGGTTCTAGTAATGTATTCGTTGGTGGACTGCCTCTAGATAACCTTTTTACCACTGTATCCGATGGTGGACCACCTCTAGATAACTTTAGTAGCACTGTATCCATTGGTGGAATGCCTCTATATAACGTTTAAAGTACTGTATCCGTTGGTGGGCTGCCTGTAGATAACGTTTCTAGCACTGTATCTGTTGGTGGACCTCCTCTTGATAACGTTTCTAGCAATGTATCCGTTGGGGGACCGCCTATATATAACATTTCTAACACTGTATCCGTTAGTGAACCGCCTCTAGATAACCTTTTAGCACTGTATCCGTTTGTGGACCGACTCTACAAAAGGTTTCAAGCACTGTGTCGGTTTATGAACCGTCTCTTGTAAAGGTTCTAGCACTGTATCCCTTGGTGGAACGCCTCTTTGTTGCTTTTCTAGCACTGTATCCGTTGGTGGACCGCCTCTAGATAACGTTTAAAGCACTGTATCTGTTGGTGGATCGCTTCTAGATAACTTTTTAGCGCTGTATCTGTTGGTGGACTGCCTGTATATACCGTTTCCTGCACTGTATCCGTTGATGGACCACCTGTAGATATCGTTAAAAGCACAGTATATGATGGTTAACCGCCTCTAGATAACTTTTTCCCACTGTATCTGTTGGTGGATCACCTGTAGATAAGGTTTAAAGCACTGTATATGATGGTTAACCGCCTCTAGATAATTTTTTAGCACTGTACCTGTTGGTGGACCGCCTCTAGATAACGTTTAAAGCACTGTATATATTGGTGGTCCGCCTCTGGATAACTTTTTTAGCACTGTATCCATAGGTGGACCGCCCTTAGATAACGTTTTAGCCCTGTATAATTATGTTAGTGGAACGCCTCTAGAAAGGGTTTCTAGCAATATCCTTTGATGGACCACCTCAAGATACTGTTTATAGCAGTGTATCCGTTGGTGAACAGTCTGTTGATACCTTTTCTAGCAGTGTATCAATTAATGGACCGCATCTATATAATGTTTCTAGTACTGTATTCGTTGGTGGACTGCCTCTATATAACCTATATAGCACTGTATCTGTTTGTAGACCGCCTCTACAAAAGGTTTGTAGCACTGTTCCCGTTGGTGGCCCGAATCTAGAAATGGGATTTAGCACTGTATCCGTGGGTTTCCCTCCTCTAGATAACGTTTGTAGTACTGTATCCGTTGGTGGACCGCCAGTATATGCCGTTTCCAGCACTGTATCCGTTGGTGGACCGCCTCTAGATAACTATTATAGCACTAATTAAACAGTATCCGTTGATGGACCGCCTCTACAAAAGGGTTGTAGCACTGTATGGGTCTATGGGCCGCCTCTAGAAAAGGTTTTTTAGCACCGTATCCGTGTATTATCCATTTCCATGATCCATGAATCCTTTGTTATTCTCAGAATCTTATTTCTTACAGTTATTAACCGTATTTACGTCTTTGTCGGTATTTTTGTTATTTCATAATTTAAGACTTTTAAATAATTTTAGAATATTTTCCGCGAAAATATAATAAATGTATGTAAGAAAACATCCTCACTACACATTTTATCATCATTTAAAGAAAAACTAGGTTTTCAAAGAAGCTTTAAATGTAATAAAACTATGAATTAACTAGTTTTTATGGTATTGGATATATTCAAGGGGAGATAATTCAGTAAAAAGTAAGAAAAACACTCGTTTCGATCGATTCTTGGGATAGATATTATGTCTCCATAAAAACAATGGTGATATCAGTGAAGAACAGCTATTTTGCAACTAAAACAAGTCATTGTTACATTATCTATCAGAATTTAATTTTCACAAAAGGGAGGTAATTTCAATTTGCTCTGACAAGGTAAAGCCCCAACGTACAAAGTGCAGAAAACCCGAATGTACTCGGAAGACAATGAGGTTTCAGAAAAGTATGGTGTTGAAAAGTCCCCACATGGGGGGAGGGGGGTGTTCAGTAGCTCGTAGTCTAAATAGCCTAGTTATAATATTGAAGATAGGTGACTCGTTAAAGCAGGTTGAAAGTAAAGCAGAATGCGCCCTAAGGCGCATTCTGCTTTACTTTCAGCCTGCTTTAAGCTATTACCAGCTAGAATAAGGAAAGTATTAAATATGACACATATTCAGTACGGTTTATATTGGAACTATTTTCTTCAGCGGATGAATAAAATGCATGTGCTAAAAGTCGCTTCTATCAGGGAAAGGGTTAAGCGTCATTCAGAGTGAAAGGATTAAACCGTCGTCAGTGATAATTGCACTGCAACAGGACCAGGTAAAACAGTCTCTCAACTGCTGAGTTGTTCATGCTTAGCCACTATGGAACACTTTTTGACAAATGTTAGTTTGATACAAATCATTTTCCAACTTTGCATTATAAGCGGAACAGCAATTCATGCAATTGGAACTAACAGGAACACTAAAATAACTGCTCACCGGCAAAATGTATCATGTGACTGGCCGCAGGAATATGCCCCATCAACAAAGTGTTCGTGTATCAAACATACCATGTCATGTGTTTATGACATACCAAAGAGTGTACCAATGAGCATAACGACTGTCGTTGTGAGCAACTATCTTGGAGATGACTACCATGCAGGACTGTTCTCAGATGAAAGCTGGAGACATGTAGAGGAACTAGCTATTGATACTTCAGAGGATATGTATTTTCACGACAATTCATTTACAGGTCTCAACAAATTACAGACATTAACTTTGACTGGAATGGGACACCTAATCTCATTCGCAGACATATTTCTTGATAATGACAGTGTCCCTAACCTTAAGACATTAACTGTCAACCCTGGACCTCAGCAAGGTAAACCAGAGATTTCACTGAATGAAGAAAGATTCACAGGTTTATTGAAAAGGCCGATAAAACATCTCAATTTCAGCAATGTACTTTTAGTTACTGTTGAGGACAAATTGCTAGAGCTGTCTTTAATTGTAAAGGTTTTAAACCTTTCTGATACAACGATTGTAGCTTACCCACCTTCGCTCCGAACTCAAACATACGCGACGGGACGAGACTATCAACCGAAACAAACCACACTAGACAAGACGAATCAACAACGTAAATATCTTAGTTCAAACAACAACCGCTTGCTTGACATTATCGAAAAGAAAAGAAACAGTGTAGAAACAACAGGTAATGCAGCAAGAAAACAACTAATGAAAAAATTGTTCAGATTAAAAACTAACATTATTAAAGAAAATTTACAAAACGAAACTACTCCTCTAAAGTTGAAACAAAAACAGAATATACTTGATGTTGACATTCATTCAAAACGGGTGACGAACATCAAACAGCCACAAACACGTTTGATAACTGCTGTTGCCTCAACAAAGACTAAAGAAGACACAGGGCCAACACTGTACAGTCTGGATATCAGTGGTGCTGAAATAAACTGGGGCCCCAGGCGTACAGTCGTGTCAACAACACATGGAAGTAACAGCTCATTGAAAACGCGGCTTTTCGCACCACTTCCTTTGACCTTTCTAACAACTGTTGAACATTTATATTTTAATAGGCTTTCTAAAGTAGATATAAACATTACAGAAAACGTTAACGCAACTGGTCCTCCGATATATCTTAAAACGATAACTGGCAGAAACAACAGGTTAATCGTTTTGAATTTTACACTGACTCTTGACAACAATAATCCCGTGGTTTCTATAGACTTTTCATATAACAAGCTTCAGTACATCGCTAAAACAGCAATATGGTGTTTTAAGAATTTAAAAATATTGATTCTTTCTTGGAATAAGCTCTTTAAAATGGAACGTGATTCTGAATTCGGGCAACTATTTATGAATCTGACAAATCTACAGTATCTTGATCTAGCACATAATAGCATATCACATCTCCACAGTGACATGTTTAAATGGAACAAACAGCTGCAAGTTCTTTTACTAAGCGACAACGAGCTTACTTCTTTAGACGTGGCTTTTAACGGGTTAAACTCATTGCAGAAGATTGACTTAAGCAATAACAAAATTAAGACTTTTGCGTAAGTGCAGGTCAAAAAACTGATTTCTTACTTTGATTCGAGACTTTTGCGAAATAAAACAATAAACGTTCAGTTCATTCTGCAGGGAAACCCTATGCTATGTGTATGTAAAAGTAAAGAGTTCTTGAAATTGATTTTGCAGTACCCAAAGGTGATTCATAATACGGATTCGAAGCCTCTTACATGTTCCTATCAGGGGAAAGAAATCAAGATAAACAAAGATGCTCTGGGTAAGGCTGATTATCTATGCAAACGAATCAAGATAATAGTGACTTCGACTATCGCGACAACAGTTTCTTGTGTTGTTATTGGCATCCTAGTTGTAGTATGGTGGCGTAGACGTAAACGACGACAAAAACAGGATTTGCTTGGATGGTTTGTCAGAGAGTTTCTTAACGATAATTTAAGACAAACTCATTTAGCGTTCATAGCAATGTCGGGAAATGATGATGATAGAGGTTTAATGCAGACTGTAGTTTCAAATTTCCACTCACTCGCAAAACAGTGTCTAAACACGCAAAAGAAAGTGATTCTCACTGGATACGACTTTACGCCTGGGTTTCCAATTGTTAGCGAGGCTTACAGAATGATTAAAGCATCTTGCGTTGTAATAGCATTTGTTTCGAAATCTTTCTGCCAAAGCAGGTACTGTATGATGGAACTTCAAGAGGCATGCAAACAAGACAAGCCATTGATACTTATATTTACGGAACACATAGATGAAGATTTGATGACGCCATACATGTTGGAAGTGTTTAAAAGATACGCAAGGGGACGACTGAAACTAACTGAAAATGGTGAATGGGTAATGAGCCCTGATATGGATACGTTATGTGAAGCTTTGATTGTTCTGGCTGCAGAGCAATACAAACACGACTTCACTTGATACTCTATTTAATGAGTACCAGGCGGTGTATGGGACAATACTTCCTTAACTAATCAGCACATCAATTTTCTACTGCTTTAAGAACTTGATTATTATTATTTTTATACATTTTGTATACCAAATTTATAAAGCACTTTTTTCATACATATTCATACGTTCAAAAGTGCTTTACAATTATAAAAACACAAATAAAACATGAAATAAAGTAACAATTAAAATAAACATGGCATAAGAACCTACAGTTTAAAGCATAATTATTGCGTTATAAAAAAAATCATTAAAACAGGCATAACTACAGATAAAGATGGCATATTGGCAGTTATATAAAACAAATATAATTCTGTCTAGTCAAGAATGAAAATATATTTCCACATATGCACAGTCAATATGATGTCCATGTATTTGCACGAAGAAGTGTGTTTTCAGTGACCTCTTAAATGGACCTAGTGATTCAGAGTCTATGATACCTTCAGGCAACGCATTCTAGAGTCTGGGAGCAGCAACTGAAAAGCTCCTGTCTCCGGTCATGACTTTGTGATTTATTGGCACAATGAGTCTAATGGCATTGTTCTGAGATCTCAGGCTTCTTGTTGGTATGTATACGTGTACAAGACTTCTGATATATACAGGGCATTGGCCATGCAAAGCTTTATATGTCAACACAAGTATCTTAAACTGAACTATGAATTGAACAGGTATCCACTGAAGCTCCTTTAAGATAAGAGTGATATGGCTATGGAGAGCAGTCTTACTAATAAGTCGAGCAGCTGTGTTTTGAACGTTTTGTAGTATGCTCAAGATTGTCTTTGGAACGCCATGTAGGAGAGACTTACAGTAATCAAGACGTGAGGTTACTAAGTAGTGCACGAGTGACGTGCTTTGTTTTTTCTCTCCCTCTCTGTCGTACCCTGAACCCATTCATGTCTTACAATTACTCGTGACTACGGACTAGTCGCTTGAGTACAATTTGACCGTTGCCATAGTGGGTTATTTTTAACACGGGCTTGAATATTTAATTCTTTCCCGTGTTGCTAATAATCTTCTTGTCATAGAATTTTTGTTAGATGTTTTACATGTATTTACTTACTGTGTTTGCGTTCTTTTTGGTTATAAGGTTGTGGATTAATCTTCCTCTCATTAACAAGTATAAATGTAACTTAAAGTCTTTTCTGCGGCAAGGTATTTCACATCCGGAGTTTTATGGTGATGTGATTTACAGACTTCGTAAGATTCTTGGACATATACATTTTCAAAACCTATTTGTGAAACGTATTAGATTTTTCCTAAAAAAAGATTATGATCCAACTATATTGCTGCGCACTTCACGTTTGGTTATCGATCAATCTACAATTGATAACTATGCTTTCCTCTTTGGTTGTGCGACGACAGACAGGGCTTAGCACTACATGATGATGTATCTTTAAAGCCGTCCTTAACCGGGAGAGTTATGTCGGAATTTCGTGCTTTGTTTTTTCTCTCCCTCTCTGTCGTACCCTAGACCCTTCCATGTCTTACAGTTACTCGTAACTACAGACTAGTCGCTTGAGTACAATTTGACCGTTGCCATAGTGGGTTATTTTTAACACGGGCTTGAATGTTTAATTCTTTCCCATGTTACTAATGATCTTGTCATAGAAATTTTGCTAAATGTTTTACATGTATTTACTTACTGTGCTGGCGGTCTTTTTGATTGTGGGTTGTGGAACAGGGTTTATATTTTATGTACACTGTTCGTCTTTATAGGAGAATATAGGAGATAAGTGTGAGGTTGGGCGCCCCTAAACCCAGGTTTAACCCCCCAGTGGTTGTTAATAATTAATTAATTTATAGTTGGTTATTGATTGCTACTGACCGTACCAAGGCGGGCTCCTATGTTCACTTTGCTTTATGTTTGTCTTGCGTGTTGTTTTCTATTTAGTGTGTAGATGAGGGAATGGTATTGCGTGTGTGTGTGTGTGTGTGTGTGTGTGTGTGTGTGTGTGTGTGTGTGTGTGTGTGTGTGTGTGTGTGTGTGTGTGTGTGTGTGTGTGTGTGTGTGTGTGTGTGTGTGTGTGTGCGTTGGTGACACTATCAAAGCGAGGTACGTCATATGAGTACACAGCAACGAACCGAGGTACCTCCATCAAGCGAGGTAGTTTTTACTAATACCTCGGTAGGTATACCTCGCATTTAGCATGCTCAGTTCAAGATACAAACGCACACAAAATATCTCGAGTACCTCGGTTTGCTTTTCTACTACCTGTTTGTGTGTCGGTGTGTGTTTGCACACAGTCGATAACGATATTTGTAGGTGATGTGTGAGTGTACCTCGTTTTGTAGGTGATGTGTGTGTGTGTGTTTTTTTTACCTCGGTTTGAAACAGAGTTTTTGCCCATTACTTACCTCGTTTTGTCGGTCTAGTGTTGATCGGTAATTCTTTATAAATTCAATATTTTCTTCACATCATTTGAAACTGTGACTGTCCTGAAAACCTTTTGTCATATTTGCCTTAAGCGTTTTGGCTTATAAAGCGTACACCTCGGTATGAGGGTGTGAAACGTGTACCTCTGTCGGATAGTAAAACCAGTATGGGTGCGTTTGTCTGTGTGTGAGACGGCTTTGGAATAGTTTATCTTTCTTTTTTCTCTCAACATCAATCTCTTTCTATATAATTTTATATATACATATAAATAAATATATTTACGCATACAAATTGTCATTTGTGAGGTGTCTGTAACAAACTTTGGAGCTCTCAGAGAGACAATGGGAGGGAGCAATAGCATTCGGAAAGACATATAGGAGGGACCATAAACACTCGGAAGGACGCGGGGAGGGTTGCAGAACACTCGGAAAAACACTGGGAGGGATCAGGAACGCTCGGAAGAACGCTGGGAGGGCTCAGATACACTCGGAAAAGACGTTGGGAGGGATATGGAGCCCTCGGAGAGACAATGGGAGGGAGCCATACCTCTCGGAAAGACACTGGGGGGGGGAGCAGGAACGCTCGGACGGACGCTGGGAGGGATCAGAAACACTGGTAAAGACGTTGGGAGGGCTTTGGAGCCCTCGGAGAGACAATGGGAGGGAGCCATACCTCCCGGAAAGACACTGGGAGGGCCCAGGAACACTCGAAAGGACGCTTGGAGGGGTCACGAACACTCAGCCAGACGCTGACATCAATCAGGAACGCTCGGAAGGATGCGGGGAGAGCTCAGTAACACTCGAAAAGACGTTGGGAGGGCTTTGGATGCCTCGGAGAGACAATGGGAGGAAGCCATACCACTCGGAAAGACACTGGGAGGGACCAAGAACACTCGAAAGGACGCTGGGAGGGGTGCAGTACACTCGGAAAGACACTGGGAGGGACCAGGAACGCTTGGAAGGACGCTGGGAGGGCTCAGAAACACTCGGAGAGACCATGGGAGGGAGCCATACCTCTCGGAAAGACACTGGGAGGGCCCAGGAACACTCGAAAGGACGCTTGGAGGGGTCATGAACACTCGGACAGACGCTGAGAAGGATCAGGAACGCTCGGAAGGACGCGGGGAGGGCTCAGTAACACTCGAAAAGACGCTGGGAGTGCTTTGGAGGCATCGGAGAGACAATGGGAGGGAGCCATACCACTCGCAAAAACACTTGGAGGGCCCAGGAACGCTCGGACGGACGCTGGGAGGGCTCAGAAACACTCGGAAAGACGTTGGGAGGGATTTGGAGCCCTCGGAGAGACAATGGGAGGGAGCCATACCACTCGGAAAGACACTGAGAGGGACCATGAACACTCGAAAGGACGCTGGTAGGGGTGCAGTACACTCGGAATGACACTGGGAGGGATCAGGAACGCTCGGAAGTACGCTGAGAGGGTTCGGAACCTCGCTTAGAGGGATCAGAACCACGCTGAGAGGGCTCGGAACCACTCGAAAAGACGTTGGTAGGGCTTTGGAACCCTCGGAGAGAAAATGGGAGGGAGCCATACCTCTCGAAAAGACACTGGGAGGGCCCAGGAACACTCGAATGGACGCTGGGAGGGGTCATGAACACTCGGACAGACGCTGAGAGGGATCAGAAACGCTCGGAAGGATGTGGGGAGAGCTCAGTAACACTCGAAAAGACGTTGGGAGGGCTTTGGAGGCCTCGGAGAGACAATGGGACGGAGCAATACCACTCGGAAAATCACTTGGAGGGCCCAGGAACGCTCGGACGGACGCTGGGAGGGCTCAGAAAGACTCGGAAAAGACGTTGGGAGGGATTTGGAGCCCTCGGAGAGACAATGGGAGGGAGCCATACCTCTCGGAAAGACACTGGGAGGGACCATGAACACTCGAAAGGACGCTGGGAGGGGTGCAGTACACTCGGAAAGACACTGGGAGGGACCAGGAACGCTCGGAAATACGCTGAGAGGGCTCGGAACCTCGCTTAAAGGGATCGGAACCACGCTGAGAGTGCTCGGAACCACTCGAAAAGACGTTGTGAGGGCTTTGGAGCCCTCGGTGTGAAAATGAGAGGGAGCCATACCTCTCGAAAAGACACTGGGAGAGCCCAGGAACACTCGAATGGACGCTGGGAGGGGTCATGAACACTCGGACAGACGGTGAGAGGGATCAGGAACGCCAGGATGTGGGGAGAGCTCAGTAACACTCGAAAAGACGTTGGGAGGGCTTTGGAGGCCTCGGAGAGACAATGGGAGGGAGCAATACCTCTCGGAAAGACACTGGGAGGACCCAGGAACACTCGAAAAGGTCGCTGGCAGGGGTGCAGTACACTCGGAAAGATACTGGCAGGGATCAGGAACTCTCGGATGGACGCTGGGAGGGCTAAGAAACACTCGAAAAGACGTTGGGAGGGCTTTGGAGCCCTTGGAGAGACGATGGGAAGGAGCCATACCTCTCGGAAAGACACTGGGAGGGACCAAGAACACTCGAAATGACGCTAGGAGGGGTGCAGTACACATGGTTTTTGCTTGTTTGTCCTGCATGCCGGGTACCGGGTACCGGGTTTGAATCTCACCAGAGCGCAATTTATTTTTTATTGAAATGCATGGTTTTAAACAGAATTTCTTTTCCTAAACTAACTCTTACCCATTTATATAAGCATTTGACATACATTATATTTACAAATTACTATTTTTAATGCTAAATCTGGTAGCGAGCCTCTTTAAACATAAAGCCATTTATTTAGAAAGAATAACTTAGTTTTTATGTACAGTGCTCCCTCTCTACAACGACACCCAATGGGAGACAAACCTTGAATGCGTTGTTCGGAGGCAGTCGTTATAGGGAGGGAAATGCGTAACGCGGCGTCTGATCTGGATTCAAGCTGTTTGTCACTCATCATTAAGCTTTTTCTGTCAAAATTATCATTATGTAACTATTACTCGAGACCAGTTAGTACTGGGATAGGTGACCTCCTAGGAATAACGAGTGCCGTAGAAATTTTACTATATTTCTGTCTTTTTTAATTGTTTTTAGATTGGACATTTTCCAGTTTAACACATTCAACCCTAGCGACGAGTTAACTCGTCATGTACAAAAAGTGTAGTGCACACGTTTCAAATGTAAACGGTGCACATGGCTTGATAACGGAAAATGACGAGTGAACACGTTATCAGGGATCAATTGGTCAAACAACCATACCATATCATTGACGTTTATATAGTTTGGATCCATATGAGACGCCAAGTTACTGACTACGGAAACCTGCCAGCAACGATCGCCCGGCTTAGTACAATTGTAATATTCTCAGGTACCCGGTTTGTAAATGACGAGTATTCTCGTCTCTAGGGTTGAATGTGTTTAAACTGCAAAAAAAAGTCCAATATAAAGACAAAACTCATTTAAAAAACAACAAAAATCAACAACAAAAAAACAGACAAATAGGAAAAAGCCTGAGGCGCCCGGTATTACCAAGCGGTCACCCATCCAAGTACTGATCGGGCTCCACGTTGCTTAACTTCGGTGATCGGACGAGAACCGTAGCGTTTAACGTAATATGGCAGTAGACACTGTTGGTCAATTCTTTATAGTGAATCTGTTTGTGAAGCATACTGCGTAGATAACCTGCAACTTATTCGTTGGTTAGGATTCAAATCAGTTTCGTATAAACACTGAACGTTATTATACAAGTGGTACTTTCGATATTTCCAAAATTATGTGTTCTGAAATGTTCCAGTTTAAAAGCATTGTACTTGGTATAAACGAATATGTACTATTTCAGCCAATCAGCTTTCTCCATTGCCATAGTTCGTTTGTCTTACTGTATTTTCTATGTCGAATATGTTCTATGTTATATATTGGCACACGATTGTGTGTGGGTGCGTTGGTGACACTATCAAAGCGAGGTACGTCATATGAGTACACAGCAACGAACCGAGGTACCTCCATCAAGCGAGGTAGTTTTTACTAATACCTCGGTAGGTATACCTCGCATTTAGCATGCTCAGTTCAAGATACAAACGCACACAAAATATCTCGAGTACCTCGGTTTGCTTTTCTACTACCTGTTTGTGTGTCGGTGTGTGTTTGCACACAGTCGATAACGATATTTGTAGGTGATGTGTGAGTGTACCTCGTTTTGTAGGTGATGTGTGTGTGTGTGTTTTTTTTACCTCGGTTTGAAACAGAGTTTTTGCCCATTACTTACCTCGTTTTGTCGGTCTAGTGTTGATCGGTAATTCTTTATAAATTCAATATTTTCTTCACATCATTTGAAACTGTGACTGTCCTGAAAACCTTTTGTCATATTTGCCTTAAGCGTTTTGGCTTATAAAGCGTACACCTCGGTATGAGGGTGTGAAACGTGTACCTCTGTCGGATAGTAAAACCAGTATGGGTGTGTGTGTGTGTGTGTGTGTGTGTGTGTGTTTGTTGTGGTATGACTGTGTGTGTGTGTTCTGCTTGAGAGGTGGGTGTATTGTTTGTGTTACGTTTCCTGCTTGAGTCTTTCGTATTTATTTATATTTTATGTACACTGTTCGTCGTGATAGGTGAATGTAGGAGATAAGGGTGAAGTTGGGCGTCCATTAACCCAGGGTTTAACCAGGTTTAACCCCCAGTGGTTGTTAATAATTAATTTATAATTAATTGTTGATTGCTACTGACCGTACCAAGGCGGGCTTCTATATTCACTTTGGTTTATGTTTGTCTTGCGTGTTGTTTTCTATTTTGTGTGTAGATGAAGGAATTTTAATACAAAGTTATACTCAGCATGTTCTCAGACCGCATATTGATTCTTTAAACGATCACAAAAGATTTTTCATTAAGGTCCCTTTTATAAATAAGGGTATTGATTTTATAGATTTACAAAGTATTCTCCGAAACAAAAATATGATGAATGCTGTTCCAAATTATTTCAAAAATCTTGAACCACCTATTATTTGCTATAAGTATAATAAATCTGTAAGAGGGTTAATTTTTAACTACAATAAAATTGTTTCTGATCTTAAAATTCTCGAAAATACACCAGCTACATGAGACTGTACCTCTTCTAAATTCTGTTACGCCCCAGTGGGTCATATAATAACAGGCAATTTTGATATCATTAAAGATAAACGCATCAGAGCGCTTTTGAGTAAGGGACCTAAATTTAGATTACCTGCCTTAATTGATTTCGATACTTGCCGTAATCATATTTCGGAAGCTTTGAATAATTATAGTACCAACTGGTGCCGAAGAGAACATGCTGAAAATGACGCTCTTTCAAAATGGAAAGAATTAATTTTTGATATTATCGATATCCGGATTTCGTTCTATTTATCCAATAACCATCTTTTACCACCTAAACCTAAATTTAACATTCGTCACTTAAAGAAGGGCATACAAGACTTTCATTCCAAGTATGTACTCGTTCCTGCCGACAAAGCATCCAATAATGTGATAATTGTATGACGATTACATTATGTTGATGCTTTAAACCAGGAACTTGTGAATACCAATTCCTATATATCTACCAATTTAACGGAGCGTAATGTAGTATCTGATCATCTTGATACATGTAAACAATTAAAAGCTGATGTCAACATTACATGTCACAAACTTCCTACAATGTACTGGATACCAAAACTCCACAAAACACCTTATAAGTCTCGTTTTATTGCTAATTCAAGTGCATGTACTACTACTAAGCTTTCCAAACTTTTAACATCGTCTTTAATTAAAATCAAAGAACATGTTCAAAGGTATTGTGATAAGACTTACGAAAATTCTGGACTTAATCTGTTTTGGTCTATCAAAAACTCTAATGAAATTTTGGCGAAGCTTGAATATAGAAAATACCAAGCTTGCAATATAAGTACGTATGACTTTTCAACACTATATACTACCTTACCTCATAATCTAATAAAAGCTAAACTTATACAACTTATTGAAAAGACTTTTGCCAGAGAAAGGAAGCTATTTCTGGCGTGTAATACTGATCGTGCATTTTTTACAAATGTCACGGTTAAGCATTACACTATGTGGACTTGCACCGATGTCTGTGAATCACTAACATTTCTTCTGGATAATATTTATGTACGTTTTGGGAGTACCATATACCGCCAAGTGATTGGTATTCCTATGGGTACAAACTGTGCGCCCCTTGTCGCAGACCTATTTTTGTACTGTTATGAGAGGGACTTTATGCTTAGTCTAAAACCTGATACACAGGCAGATATGATCGAAGCCTTTAACAATACATCGCGCTATCTAGATGATATTTTTAATATAGACAACCCATTTTTTGATACGTTGTTTCCTTTTATTTACCCAAAAGAACTACGCCTTAATAAAACAAACGAGTCAAATTTGTCGGCACCATTTTTAGATTTGGATCATTTTATAAATAACGGAATTGTTTCTTCTAAGATTTACGATAAACGAGATGATTTTGATTTTAGTATTGTAAATTATCCTCATCTAGATGGCGATGTTCCCCGTTCCACATCTTACGGGGTTTATATTTCACAACTTATTCGCTTTGCCAGGGCCTGTACCTCTGTTGAGGACTTCCACATTCGTAATAAAACTATTCCTGAAAAGCTTCTTAAACAGGGGTACAGATTTCATCAACTTCGTAAAACATTTTCTAAATTCTTTTATAGAAATCTTCCTCTCATTAACAAGTATAAATGTAACTTAAAGTCTTTTCTGCGGCAAGGTATTTCACATCCGGAGTTTCATGGTGATGTGATTTACAGACTTCATAAGATTCTTGGAAATATATATTTCCAAACCTATTTGTGAAACGTATTAGATTTTTCCTCAAAAAAGATTATGATCCAACTATATTGCTGCGCACTTCACGTTTGGTTATCGATCAATCTACAATTGATAACTATGCTTTCCTCTTTGGTTGTGCGACGACAGACAGGGCTTAGCACTACATGATGATGTATCTTTAAAGCCGTCCTTAACCGGGAGAGTTATGTCGGATTTTCGTGCTTTGTTTTTTCTCTCCCTCTCTGTCGTACCCTAGACCCTTCCATGTCTTACAGTTACTCGTAACTACAGACTAGTCGCTTGAGTACAATTTGACCGTTGCCATAGTGGGTTATTTTTAACACGGGTTTGAATGTTTAATTCTTTCCCATGTTACTAATGATCTTGTCATAGAATTTTTGCTAAATGTTTTACATGTATTTACTTACTGTGCTGGTGGTCTTTTTGATTGTGAGGTTGTGGAACAGGGTTTATATTTTATGTACACTGTTCGTCTTTATAGGAGAATATAGGAGATAAGTGTGAGGTTGGGCGCCCCTAAACCCAGGTTTAACCCCCCAGTGGTTGTTAATAATTAATTAATTTATAGTTGGTTATTGATTGCTACTGACCATACCAAGGCGGGCTCCTATATTCACTTTGCTTTATGTTTGTCTTGCGTGTTGTTTTCTATTTAGTGTGTAGATGAAGGAATGGTATTGCGTGTGTGTGTGTGTGTGTTTGTTGTGGTATGACTGTGTGTGTGTGTTCTGCTTGAGAGGTGGGTGTATTGTTTGTGTTACGTTTCCTGCTTGAGTCTTTCGTATTTATATGGTATTGCGCGCGCGTGTGTGTGTGTATGTGTGTGTGTTTGTTATGGTATGACTGTGTGTGTGTTCTGCTTGAGAGGTGGGTGTATTGTTTGTGTTGCGTTTCCTGCTTGAGTCTTTCGTATTTATTTGTGGTATCAGAGGTTAAGAACTTTCTTATGTGACCTATTTGTCTTATTAGACTATATGATTGAGTCGCGATTTAGATTTTACTAAATACGAATGCAATGCAATAAGATGTAGAAAATGTAAGGATTGACTATTTATTCTAATCTGAACGGCAAGCTGTTTTGGAGCCTGGTCAGATGCCATATGATTAGATGACGTGTGATCGGACATAAAACGGGGTTCAATAGAAATAATCGTCTTAGCACAAATGTGTTTAATGGGAAAGCATAATGCCACTCAAATGTATCTACATTCACTGTGTTTTAATCTGCTACCTCCCTTAGCATGGCGTTTTGTCTTGGTAGTTGTAATGTCGAGATTGCTATTACTGATTAGGTTCGTATGTATTAGATTTACCTAAGCTAAAACAGTCTTAAAACAATAAACTACTAAATGAACTTATCTAATAAAATGTAAAGCGGCTTTTCTTCCATGTTTGAACAAAGCTAAATATGAGCAAACGGACCGATAGAAAAGGCAGTGTCTATACAAACTAGTCATGCATCACACATACATCCGTACACAATGCTACTGTGGAATGGTTCGCTGGTGTTGAAAATAAGGCACAAAACATGCTGAATTAAATAGAAAACAATTAGCGGGCCTTAGCTGCTATCTATGTAACTTAATGATAGTTACAAGTCCTTTGATGGTTTCAATTTATATACGAAATCTCTTGCAGGTATTTTGTTGTCATTTAGTGTCACTTGATACTAGCGACTTGTAATTGTTGTTGTTGTTGTTGTTGACTAGATACTAAACACATGTGATATGTAATACAGCGCTTCCTCCCTAAAACGGCCCTCCAAACAACGATTCCGTCCTTACAACGACCCTTGTCACAGTTCCCTAAACAGGACAATTATGAGTAACCCTTTTATTGCTGCAATATCGTCTGATTATAATAGTCGCCTGCTGTTTTTCTCAAAAATTTAACAGAAAATAAATTAATGACGAGTGACAAACAGCTTAAATCCTGATCAGACGCCTCATCACACGGCGTCGGATCTGGATTCAAGCTGTTTGCAAATGTTAGCCGATTTTCCTCCCTAGAACGACTCCCAATGGGTGTCGTTGTAGAGAGGGAGCGCTGTATATAAAGTTCATTCGTTATGTTCACCCATTGAAAACTGCCTTTATAAACATGTCATTTTCCTTACTGATAAACATTATTTACCACCGATATCATCCTCTGTATATATTCCGATTCATTACGAAATAAACACTCTCCAAGCTATCATAGATTGTCGTTGTGGAATGAACGAACAAAATAGCCCTGAAATACAGGTCTGGTATAAGCTGTATCTATATTGTTTTCGCGGAGTACGTTCAGGACAATATTACGTTCTTTCATTCAGACATTTTACTTTAAGGCTAGCACAATATTAAGAAAGAACGTGTGTAGTTCTTTATACCGACCATTAATCATAGAAAACAAATAACATCCTTTTTAAAAAACGATTTCATTGGCTAAGGCAGTCGAGAGCTAGAAGCCTGAGTGGATGTATAATCAGCCTGGTTGAACCCCTTCACCAGAGCACCAGATAAGGGTAGTTTTTCAAAAACTAAAATCTTTATTTCTGAATTAAACCCTATGGTGTCACTACTCATTAGAATCGTCTCTTCGAGACGATTCTAATGAGTAGTAACACCATAGGATTTGGTGCTAAAAAGAGTGAGAAAATATTGGATTTGTTGAAAAAACTACATCTTATCTGGAGCCCTGCCCTTCACTACCTTACCCCTAGTACAACATTTATTTGCAATCAGTTTGGGCCTAGACCAGATGCCGCTAACGCGGCGTCTACTCAGGGTCCAAGCACTTTGATAGTCATTTTAATATTTCCTTAGTTAGATTAATGTAATTTATAAATATCAGAAACTAAAGCAGGCGACAATTGTATTAAATTGATGACGCCATGGTTGTTAAGGGGTTTAACTGATATAACTAGTTTGTATAGAACAGTATAATATTTGATGATGTTGTTTGTGTCTGGCATATCCATCCGGGCCCGTTTCATAAAACTTCTAACGACAAATGTTATCGTAAGTCAGATTATAAAAGTCTCAATTATTATTCATTTGACCATCATTTCACCATAAAACCCATCATGTTGCACCTCCGTAGTGCTGCAACCTCAGTATTGTCCCAACAATAATCAACACTGTCTTAGTATTTCGACTCTTTCAGAACCATGGGCTTGTTTAAAATATACTTATTGCAAAACAGTGTATACCAGATCAGAGGGATCCCATAGGAGCCCTCTGACCAAGGTCTACATTGTTTGCGGTTTTAGACCAGTATTTATTTAGCTACAAAGAATTGAAAGTAGACCGGTTTATGTTTTTGTAACTTAAAATATACACAAGTGAACTTAATATTCCACAAGAGTTACATACCGGTAGTGTTCAAAGAGTTATATTTACATTCGCCTTATCTCTTTCTATTGTAAAAATCAGTGTTCATTTCTTATAGACACTCAAACCTTAGAAAAATCTAAATAAGGGGAGATCCT